>CM036754.1:18639616-20028366 GCA_020796225.1 Arion vulgaris
TATAGGGATGTTTATAGTAAACTATTTTTAACAATTTCCAATATGTAATTTTGCGTATTGGTGAAGTATAATTGTTGAGAACGTTTACCATAGAAAATAATATATTTTGAAGTTCTAAAACTCAGAATTTAAATACTTCGGAGGCATATCACAGAAGATGAAAAACTAGATAGAGAGATAGAGGCTAGAAGCAAAAGGTTAATGCTGTAACCTACAAGCTAGCCACATTGTTAAGGCACCCACACATCTCACTGACAGCTAAGTAACAGATAATCAACATTATTATGACTACTTTATCTTACCGTGGCCAAACATGGACATTGAGCAAAGCACAGTCGCAAAAAATTACTACATGGGAAATAGATGCCTTTGAAAAGTTACCAATACACCAGAAAAGACAGTCACCAACAGTAGTATAAGAAATAAAGTTGGGATAATTCTTGAGTTACATTGCTAAACAAAGAATCAATGCTTCGGCCATTTACTAAGAATGGAACCAAACTCCACTTCATATAGTATCTTTTACAACAGAACATCAGGATAGAAAACGAAAGGAAGACCACGAAAAAGATGGTAAATAGCATAGAAGAATCATGTCAAAATGCAACAATAACTATCACTTAAGCAACTATAGCAGCGCAAGACAAAAACAGAAAACAACGACACTGCGCAACAACCCGGTAACAGTGTAACAACAAAAGAAAAAGAACGAAGAAAACTCAAAGACATTTAACGAATGAATGCCTTGTGTCTATTCTCATTTTCTATATTATATGTTAAATGTTTCTACTCTTATATATTCTCTATCAATCTCAATGCCCTACGCCTCTTCTATTTTCATCTATAATTTTTATATCCTCCATAGTTTTTAGCAGGATTTCTTCTACAGAAAATTACATTTTTCATCATTATCTAGTTTTTGCTCACACACACAGCCTTAGGCTTTTCTATAATTTTTGCACACATGTATCAACGTTCTTTTTGTTATTTATTTTCTTATTACGTCAGAATGTGGTTTTGGCAATTAATTAAATATTTTTTAACAATTTATACATTTTTTTGTTATTTCTCTGATACTAAATTAAAGTTTTATATCTTCTCAGTACAAAATAAGGAAACGGAACTGATAAAGAAAACAAAGATCAGAATGCTAAAGAGCATGCATATTCCCAGTGGCAACATATGGGTGTGAAGCATGGACATTTAATAAGACAGTGGAAAAATATATATGTATTTTTGAATAAAAGTGTTACAGAAGAGTCACTCGTATATCATAGACAGAGAAGAGAACAAATGGATCTATACAGAAAGAACTCAAAATCAAAGAAAACTGGCTGATGATACAAATAAGAAAGAAAAAATTGAGATATTTTGAACATATAAAAGGACATGGAGGGTTGGAGAGGACAATCATGGAAAGAGGCATACCGGCAAAGAGGAGAAGAGGAAAACCACGGAGAAGATAGATTCAGGATGTAACTCATGGTTTGAACATGACGGCTGCAGAGGTAGGACATATGGCCTATGAGAGAGAGAAATTCGGAGGACTGTTGGGGTGGCAAAGTTCTGCTTAGGACAAGCTATTTAATGATTGAATGGACGTCCGCTATCTCTCCTCTCTCTCTCTCTCTCTCTATATATATATATATATATATATATATATATATATATATCATGCCTTTTCACCCCCGATTGGGGCATAGGCACTCAACTGACTCATGCCAAGTTTTCCTATCTTCAGCTATCTCCTGCCGCTCCCTCCAGTTCTTCTGTATATTGTTAACCTCTGCCTTCAAATCTCTTCTCCATGTTTTTCTAGACCATCTGTTTCACTTTCCTTGTGTGTTCCAGGAAAGGACCCTTCTTGCTATATTCCGCTCAGATTTTATCAAGGTGGACCCTATCCACCACCAGCGTCTTTTTCACCTTTTTGTTCACTGGAATCTGTCTTGTTCTCTCCATAAGTTTCTCATTTCTATCACACCACCTCAGTCTCTCTATTCTACACAGACATCAGTTGATGAATGTTTGCAATGAACGCATTACTATATTAGTCGTTTTCCATGTTTCTGACCTAGAACCAAAATTAGAATATTTAACTGCAATGGATCAGAAACAGGAAATGGATCCAGTTATGTTTTGATGTAATTTGATGTCACTATTGAGCTGTTTCTCTTTGCAGTATATTTGATTGAACACTTGCGTACGATATTTGCTATGATTTTTATGCTCATGTGTTTGCTTGGCATCCCACTGAATATAAATGATGTCTTAGATATATTAGCTTACCGCTGTGTGTACTTGTTTGTCCAGTTTTACTAGGGATCTCTGTGGCGTAGAGGTTAGGGGCTCGCCTCTCTTTCCAAATGTATTTGCTTCGCTTCCTTGTTGAACCCTTGTGATATCTTTCCAGAGATTCCTGATCTCAGTGCAGGCGAGATCGAGTTCCTAGTTCTATCGGAGAAGGACAATTTTTATTCCCCATCCAGAAGCACTTGAGCTTTCAGCTCTTCGGCTCGGTGCCATGAACATCGTAACCCTTCGGTTCGGTGTCATAAACACCGTAAATCTGGAGAACCTGTGACTTTTCTACCAGACCACAGAATTGAGCCGCACTCACAGGAGGTTTGTCACCCGTCGTCCAACGCGCTACGAACACGCTGGGCAGGCGGGCGAGAAGCACGATAAAACGTAGATCCTGTGATCACGTTGAGCACGTAAAAATATCCTTTGACAGTTCAAAATCGAGAAGATCAGGCTGGAAAGCCGCTGCACAGGCAAAATTCATTAGAAAAATATAAAATACAATTCCTACTCAAATATTTTCATCATCTTCTAAATTACATCAGGGACCCTTGTCGGTGTTGCTGAGTTCGGCGCTGCGGCTGAGATATTCCTTTGTAAGAAGAAAGAGATCGAAGCAAAGATGGTTACTCACCGAAGTGCAATGATGATGGTCCTATCAATTAATCGATCAAACAGGAGCACAAAACACAAACGTGAGATAAAATATCGAAATAGGGGAAGACTGCAGTAAAACTTGGTAAATAGTGAAACACGTACGTGAGATAAAATATCGAAATAGGGGAAGACTGCAGTAAAACTTGGTAAATAGTGAAACACGTACAAACAAAGTACTATAGTTTTACAAAATACATAAACAGTGACGATAAACACTGTTATCGTCACTGTTTATGTATTTTGTAAAACTATAGTACTTTGTTTGTACGTGAGATAAAATACGTCTATTATTTTCACAATTACGGTATCATGTATTATCCCTTATATATCGATCTATACTTAATTAAAGGGCTCTAAAGCTAAAGGATTTACATCATTGCACAGTGTGTTACCACATATGTCTAGGTTTCTCCTCGCAGAAACGACACACCACCTTCCGAGAGCCTTCTTCTTCTTCTTTTTTCGTCACACTGTTACCGGGTTGTTGCCCAGTGTCGTGGTTTTCTGTTTTTGTCTTGCGCTGTTCTGGTGGCTTGGGTGATTGTTATTTTTGCTCTTTCACAGGATTCTGCTATGCCATCTAACCATCTTTTTCGTGGTCTTCCTCTTGCCTTCTTTCCCGATGTTCTGTTGTAGAAGACTCTGTATACTGTGGATGCATTCTTATTAAGTGGCCAAACCACTTCATTCTTTGTTTCTCAATGAAGACCTTCCGAGAGTATCTCTCTGTAAAACTGCACTCGTGAAAATAACGGTGTAGTCCAGATTCGAACCCACGACTAAGACAACGACTTAACCACTTAACCACATTGGAATTAATAATTAAAACATTAAGGTTTCCAAATGATACACACGCACTTATAAAAATCCAAATGATGCAGATTTATTAGATTGGACTTGCAAATTCTATTTTATTTTTGGTCTTCATATGGTTTTAATAGAATGTTATTTGTTTCTATTTTATTTTCCAAAGTAATAAATTACATTTTCTTCCAAAGCTTTTAAAGCAGTTAAATCAGTTTTCTTCTAATTATTCTTTCAAATTATCAAATTACTTTCTCTTTAACAATCTAAAAACAAACAAGACACACGAGACACACAAAAAAGAGCAAATTACGGGGAAAAACATCTCGAGAATAGCAGAATATTAGCACCAAAAAATTGTGTAAAAATAACACCAGCAAGGATCTTCTTTTTTGCAGGCAGACGACCAAGCATTAATTGTCACCTTAGATGGACAATTACATGACAGTATGAATAGATTACACCACGCACGTAATAAAAGTAATATGAACATTAACCTAAAGAAAACAGACAAAGAAGAAAGACCAAAACATAAAACAAGGTGTAAAACTTCGCTTTTATAGGAAATACAATATCATCAGCTGACAAATCAAAAAATAGAATTCGAAAACAGATGCAACAAAGTACACAAACGTATTTGTCAGATGGCATCAATACTTAATAACAGTAGCTTGTAAATAGAAATAAAAAGTGCGTTACATAACACAATCTTTCACTAAACCTTATTCTATCAATGTCAGACACAGAGATAATGACAGCAAAAGACACGAAAATACATTCCTGCAGAAATGAGATTCTTGAGGAGAATACCCAATATATCAAGAAGAGAGAGAGAGAGAGAGAGAGAGAGAGAGAGAGAGAGAGAGAGAGGAAGTCAGGTTTAATTTCGGTATAAAAGTAGCAACCGAATTCATATAGAAACAACTAGGTCAAATGGCTGGGTCTTCAAATACGATTGCCTTCCGGGATCGCGAGAGAGAAATACGATTACCTTCAAATAGTACACCACAACAACACAGAGTAAGCGAATACAGGGAAGAGGAGTGTCATGCTAGCGCTGGATTGAGGAAATAGCAGATTCCCTGAACATCTCTACATATAAAGGACAAAAGCGGGGCCTTTCCAGCACTTTATGCTCACCTCGACATCGCAAGAGTACAAGAGAAATAAGACGCCAACAGATGATAAAACTTTCTCTTTCTCGTTAAGCACCATGTTAATTATACAGGGTGTTCAACTTAAAAGCAGCCCCAGTGATAAATAGAAATTTGCCAGGTACGCATTGCATCTCGTCTATTTACTATTTAAACCGGTTCTGACTAGCTTGTCCTACGTCACATGTGTTCATCGCCCCTTCCCGGACTACAATTACACACCATCACACAACCTTGACCTATACTACGTCATAACTGAACCGTCCCATTTCCATACATATATGCCAGATTAGCTCCATTCATAGGCTGCTTTTAAGTTGAACACCCTGTAGAATACCGCTATCATCAAGCCCGCGTGGAAGACTAGTTGGCTAGCCAGTTCCAACGCCTCCTCCATGATAATGTTAAAAGACTTCTAAATAATTTGTTGCCACCTTCGTCTTAGTAGGATGTGGCTTCGTCTTCCAGGAACCATGCACTCTCTTATTGTACTCTCTACATTACTGCGCAATTTTATGTGACCAAGATATTTCAGTTTCCGGGACAAGAAAATGTTATGTACCAATGTTCGATGAAGTTCAACTCTTCTATGATGTCTGTATCTTCTCATCGTTGTTCAGACGTTCCAAGAATGTTCCTGCAATCTGTTTTCTTACAAGATATTAGATTAGAAGAGGATTCCGACATAGTTGAGTGCTTCACCTCTCTACCAATATCTTTCTTACATATTTCTGGAGTATGTGTATTCATTCTGTGAGGGTTATGAACGAACAACAACGGATAAACCTTTTCTGGATTCATATTCGCTTCGAATTCACTGCACAAATCACTAATCCTGCCCAGTTCATACAGATGAGATCTCATCTCAACCCTTGTTTATTAGATAGACTAGAATGTCATTGGCAAAAGACATTGTCCTGCCGAGTCCTACCCTCTGTGCCCTGGTGACCCCGACAGTGAATACATTGAACAAATCTGGAGAGAGTGGTAATTGTTTAGGAAGACGCATTAGGATATGTTGTGGCCACACATGAACCACGGCGCATAGATAGTGTGCGCTCAAAACAAAAGTGCAGCAGCAATCCACTTGACAAGGCTTCACTCTACAGTCATATCCATTACAACTACACGTGTCTTACAACTAAATAAGTAAGTTGTAAGTGACATTGTTATATATGTCTTCTAGATCAATAAATGGACAAAAGACCATCCTCAGTACACCAACAGCGACGGATACTATGGTCTCTCTCGTAGTGAACAAGTTGCCATACTTCGCCTCCGTACCAGCCACAACAAGCTCCGAGTCCACATGTTCCACAAATTTAAGATTGGCACAACTAGCCTGTGCTCCTGCAAAAAGGCGGACATGACAGCAGAACACGTTCTGCAAGACTGTCAACGTTAGCAGGTATAAGGAAAAAACATGGCCTAAAAACACAGAGCTTCGAGAACAAGCTGTACGGAGGAACAGAGACCCTTAAAATAATGGTAAAATTCTTGATAAAAGTTGGTTCATCAGTCTAGGCCAGAACGCAAGAGAGAGATCAATAGCAGCAGCTGCTGCTTCCATCATCATCTGAAACCCCTCGTACGCGTCGCATCATATTAAAAAACCGTTCCATTGCACAATGTGTTCTGTTTATGGCATACTTTCTTAATCATATTTAACCTCTGAATTGCCATGTGCAGTTTTCTTTCTAGTGGGACGGTTTAGCGTAATGCATAAACGTTCACCAATCGACTCAGACACAAGAGGATTATGGGTTCAATCCTTCACTCTACGTTCCACACGTGAGGAAAGGAATTAGCCTTCCTAACTCCTACACACTATGGTCAAGAAATATAAAATGACATTCATACCATAAGGTCTGAAAAAGCTACTGGAAAATGTATTTATTTATAGTCTCTCTCTCTAAGATCGTTTGTACAAGTTCCATTGTTGTTCATTGTAGTTCCAAGATTTTCTACATTTGTGATTTTCTTTTTTTTTATTACTTGTTGGTTTCAGGTTGACATTTTGTTTTCTCAGTAGACATATTCTTTGAGTTGAATTATTTTTGTTATCTTTGAATTTATGTAAAAACAAAAACTCGTTGCTGTCTGTAGTACCGCTTTTTAGGGCGGTGTAGAACAGGTGGGACGTAAGCCTGAGGAATTAAAGGACAACATGGCTAGTGCAGTCGCCGCGAACCTATTCAGGTTAGGATTTTTCATGAATGTCCACAACAGAAAAATGAATGTCCACACGGTTGGCCTTACCGTGAATTGAACACGGGTCTCGTGCATGGGAGCCACGCTCTAATCTATTCGGCCAGACTCTCCTCTTTTTGTATTATTCAGAAAAGCGTAATATTCTTCAGTGTATGTTTTAATGGAGTGTGATGAGGCATAGCTCACTCTCTAAGACTATCCTACAGGGAACAGTTGAGAGTGGAAAAAAGAAAGGAGGGCAGAGAAAATCCTGGTTTGACAACATCAAGAGCTGGTCGGGGCAGAGTTTCTTCACACTTGCTCGAGGAGTTAAAGACAGAGATTCATGGCGTGCTTTTTGTGCTGATGTCTCCACAGTGACACTACTACGACGCTAACGGGTTATGGGCTTTATTATTATTATTATTATTATTATTATTATATATTTTAATGGAAAAGGTTAAGCACTCAAATACAGGGTGTTCAAGATAAATGCAGACTGTGAATGGAGCTAATCTGGCATATATGTATGAAAATTAGAAGGTTCAGTTATGACGTAGTATAGGTCAAGGTTGTGTGACGATGTGTAATTGTAGTGCGGGAAGGGGCGATGAACAAATGTGACGTAGGACGAGCTAGTCAGAACCGGTTTAAATAGTAAATAAACACAACTCAATGTGTACCTGGCAACTTTCGAATTGTCAATGGGGCTGCAATTATCTTGAACACCCTGTATATTGAATCTATTTCATAGAACAAGTGTAGTTTATGCTTGTTTGAGTTTCATCAACTACTCATCATCATCAAATAGCTTCTCCTGCGCAGAACTTTGCCACCCCAACAGTCCTCCGGAATTTCTCTCTCATAGGCCAGATGTCCTGCCTCTGCAGCCGTCATGTTCAGACCATCAGTTACATCGTGACTCCATCTTCTCCGTGGTCTTCCTCTTCTTCTCTTATTTCATATTATTGTTGGGGTTTTCTAGGCATTGTCTTGGAAGGTAGCCTGCCATTGCTTTCCTTCCTGGCAGTGACCATACTGCTCCATGACTGTAGCCATTGTCTCTATTACAGAGATCCTCTGCCTACCGTCGTTAGTTTTGAGACCATAACTATTGACACTCTGTCGGCTGTTCCCTCACTCATCCACCACCTGCTACCGTGGCTTCCACGTGACCCTCTCGGGGTCACCTACTCACGGATTAAACTGTTCGGGGTTTTGGTTAGCATATCAATTGTCATATTTTATTTGTTATATAAGGGATTATAATAATTCATCTCGTACCATTATACATTATATAGGGCCTGCAAGTAATTTCTCCATACCGCTCTATCCTGTGCAATTCGCTCAATTTCCTCCATATAACTGAGACCGATATTTCTTGCCTCTCTCAGCAAAGTTCGTTTCAGGGTCTCCTTATGTCGTCCTCTCTTTCTTGAACCCTTTGCATCCCACTTCAATGCCTGCTTTGATATTCGTTAATCATTTCTCCTCAAGGTGTGTCTAACATATCTCCATCTTCTCTTTCTGATAACAGTTGTCACTATTGGTTGACCAGACATTTCTCTGATTTCATCACTTCTCCTGAATTCGTTACATTTTATGTTCATTATTTTTCACAGACATCTATTTTCAAATGTATTCAACTTGCTTTCTATATCTTTAGTCATTTTCCAACTCTCGCTGGCATATGTTAGGCGATTAAAACCTCTTTAAGCCGAGACACACATTTCAATCTTTTTGGTTATATCAGAGCGCGTAGGTCAGAAAACATCAAATAATAAGTATTAACTCATTTCGGAGAATGCGAGTATATTAAATATTTATGCATTGTATTTTCTGCAAAGATATTAAATAAGTATGAGACCAGGATGTGGTCTGATCTCACATCATGCTCTGAGACTACAGTGTCTTGTTCTGAACCATGAATATCTATTATTTATAGACGCTAATCCCTTTTATGCTGTCTTGCTTTGAATTGCAGATTTTGTTTAGATCCATTATCTTCTTTTGTATAGATTGTTTCAATAAAAACAAAAAAACATTTTAAAACTGTCGTTTCTTCCTGTAATACCGTGTTTTATGACGGTGTACTACAGTGGAGGCGACGGGGGACACATGAGACTGAGTAATTTAATGGCCGCATGACTAGTGCAGTCGCTGCAAAACTATTAAGGTTCGGAATTTTTTCTTTTTTACAGAAAATAAAATCCTTGGTCTTAACGTGGATTGAACACGAGTCTCCCGCATGGAAGCCGTGCTCTAATCCATTGTTGCAATCAGTGACGGCTCGTGATCCATTTTGTTGGTGGGGTAGACACAAATTTTCTGAAAAATCATGGTTTTGGGTTAGGTTATATTTTAATTTATAAAATAATAAATACACGTTACACATTATTTTTGGTGGGGCCCTTAATGACGAGCCGCCACTGGTTACAATAGTGTATTGATTTCGTTGTAGATCTGGGATGTGAAGTTTCTCTTAGATATCTCTAGTTCATGTCAGCTCGTCTAGTATGAAGATAACATTTCCCATAGCTTTTTTCAGACTATAGAGCAGGAGATCATTTTACTTCACATTTCTAGGTCCTAGTTCCAAGAGAAGAAGAGAAAGACCACGAAGAAGATGGATTCAAGATGTAACTAATGGTTTGAACATGACGGCTGTGGAGGCAGGACATCTAGCCTATGAGAGAGAGAAATTCCGGAGGACTGTTGGGGTGGCAAAGCTCTGCTCAGGACAAGATATTTGATGATGAGTGTGTATGAGATAGGAAAACCTATTTCTTTCCTCATCTATGGAACGACGAGTGTGAAATTGAATGCACAACCTTCTTGTGTTCGAGTCTATAGGCTAACGTTTACACATTACGCTAATCCTTGCCAAGCCAGCTCGTCTACCCTTTCGAATCTATGAATAGTATTATCGATGTAGGAGAAGACTGCAGTAAAACTATGTAGCATTTTGTCAAACTGCGTGTTTCGCAATCTATTAATACCAGAATGGATTTGGATTCACTAGACTGTGTCAGTTTTGTTATTTTTGTGTTTTGTTCATTGTGTGGTTTTTTTTCAAAATATAATATTGAATTTTACTTCTAGGTTGATTGAAACATTGAATATCTTTGAGAACGGATTATTGTTTAAGGGTGGCATATCATTGTTGTTTATGCTTTGTGTGACTGTAAGAATTGAGCAAGAATTCCATAGCACTGGCGAGTGTCTTCGATGTAATTTTGAGAATGATTTAGACTTGCAGGATATCTATTTTAATTGTTATTAATTATTTTGCACAAACAGCTGCTTTTCAGCCTATTCTTACAAATTTTACAGTGTCCATCGTTGTTTTAAGTGATCACGAGAACTATGTTTTAACGTAGGTAATCGATAGGACTAAGAGCTCGATCTCACTAACATTGAGATTACGGATCAATAAAAAATTTAATCGATCTCTCTTCACGCGGGACTTGAACAGAGTACTTTTGTGGCGAGAGGCAAACACCGTAAGTTAACTAACGCAGGTCAAATGTTTCTTAATTACTGTTAAACGTGATATTTTTAGGGTTAAATTACCCAAAATCTAAAGTAGCTGCATTTAGAGTAAACAAATCGTTGCTCGTCACATTTCAGAAGATATCAATGGAAAGAGTATATTAAGTTATCACTAAACTTTAATGTAAATCATTCCTGGTCAAGTTATTGGTCATGTAACGACGGTTCAGACTTCAGCTTGTATAAATTCTTGATCACTCTAGCATTCTTCTTAACCCTTCACCCCTAGAAGGTATAGGTTCGCAACCAAAGTTTTCCAAGCTCTGCTATACAATGCCATCTTTTCATATTTCCCCACTCTCTCCCTACTTTCTTACATTCCGTTTCCAACTCCCACCGCCAGGTATTCCTGTGTCTTCCCTACCTCTATTACTCTGGGGTTCCATCGGAGGTCCTGTCTCTTGATGCTGCCAGAAGGTATCCTCAGTAGGTGCCCTATCGATCACCAATTTCTGTCCCTTATCTCTTGTTCCACCTGCCATTGTCCCGCTCTTTCCCACAGTTCTTTGCTTATGATCTTGTCATACCTTCTTAGATGGAGTAACCTGCGCAAGCATCTATTGGTGAATGTCTGCAACTTTCTGATGTCCTCTCATTTCCTATGCCCCCGTGTGTTGCCGGGGATTGAAAGGGTAGCAAAGAATAGTAACACTGCGACCTACAAGGCATGTCGTAAGAGACGACTGAAGTAGGGGCCTAAGAGAGCTACCCTAGTAAATAAAAAACGTTTCAGAAATCGGATGAGCTTTCCTACTTGTAGGCGCATAACTGGCACAACGTACAATCACTCTTAGACTCAGATCACATACAAACCACAAGTAGTCGATATGGAGCGCTTGAAGAAGAAGATGTTTTGTGCCGCCTGTGATGTCTTCTACATAAACCCCGCGTTAATTATTAGAAACTATCTTAGAATTGGTATTTTTTATCTGGCAACTTGAAAACAAAACTGATAAAATTCCCAAAACGTGTTTTATTTCATATTATTGAGCAAGATCAGTTTAAAATTATCTTGTTGATGACCACATCCGTGAAAGCATAGTTGTTAGTGCATTGAGTTCTTATACGCAAGGCCATTTTTTCGATAATGAATCTGTTTTTGTCAACACTAAGGGTTCCAAGTTCGAACCCTGTGACAGCTCGTGATCATTTTTGCTGGTGGAGCCAGACACATATTTTTGACAAAAATTATAGATTTGGGTTGTTATTTTTTTATTTATAAAATAATAAATACAGGTTACACATTATTTTTAACGGGGCCCGGCCCCACTGGCCCTTAATATCCAGCCCTCTTCTGATCGAGCCAATCTCAATTCATCATCAAGTAGCTTGTCCCATCCGAAACTAGGCTCCCATGACAGCAGTCCTGCTGAAAAACGCACTGTTCTGTGCCAAGTTGACCGGCGTCAGCAGCAGTCTCAATTAGGTACCAGAAAAGAACTAGGAAGTAAAGACGGCTAGCGTCGTGTGCAGATGATCAATGAGAACTAAATGTCTAACAATGTACTCTTCAATATATCTCTTGGAAAGAAAACAAGAATTCCTTTACTTACTTACTGTTTTGTTAATGACTATGTATGTTAGCATGGCTAAGCTCGAAGATGGTTGGATTGTCAACACTAACTTAAGGAAGCTATGTACGGATATAGTCGACTTTCTAGTCAATATAACTTCTAATGGACGACCTAAGGAGACCCTGAAACGAACTTTCCTGAGAGAGGCAAGAAATATCGGTCTCAGTTCCATGGACAAATATCGGTTTCAGTTCTATGGTCAGCTGCGAAAAGTTACCAATAACACAAGAAAAGACAGAATCACCAACATAAGAAAGAAAGTTGGCACAAAACCGTGCTTCAATTACATAGATAAACAAGGAATGAAGTGGTTTGGCCACTTAATAAGAATGCATCCAAACTCCACAGTATACAGAGTCTTCTACAACAGAACATCGGGAAAGAAGGCAAGAGAAAGACCATGGAAAAGATGGTTAGATGGCGTAGCAGAATCATATCAAAGAGCAAAGATAACAATCACACAAGCCACCAGAACAGCGCAAGACAAAAACAGAAAACCACGACACTGGGCAACAACCCGGTAGCAGTGTGACGACAAAAGAAAGAAGAAGAAAGAAAGTTCCATGGAGGAGATTGCGCGAGTTGCCCAGGATAGAGCGGTATGGACAAATTACTTGCAGATCCTATGTAACGTATAACGGTACGAGAGGAATTATTATTATTATTATTATTATTATTATTATAGCTTCTAATAGAGAGACCTTACTTCATATGTGAGGAAATGATTGAAAAGTAGGGTAAGGTGATAATCTCATCGCTAGTGAAAAACTAAAAGACATCTGAAGTCGGCCACGGTTTGCCTGCATGGTGAGGGACAACAGTCAAATGGTAGAAGCAGGCATTCACAAAAAAAGTGCAATACCAGACGTCATGACTTCATTTACGCCTGAATTTATAGCGGGCAAACGCAGAAGAAGAAGAAGGAAAACTAAAGGGTATAAAGCCGAAGGATTGACTTCATTGCAGTGGGTTTTACCCTATTGGGCTCAGTTCATGTTTGGCATGAGTTGGTTGAGGGCCTATGCCCCAACCCGGGGTAAAAGGCAAAGAGAGAGAGAGAGAGAGAGAGAGAGAGCTCAGTCCATACCTGCAGAAAGGACACATCACCTACTGAAATGCAGAAAGGACACACCACCTACTGAAATGCAGAAAGGACACATCACCTACTGAAATGCAGAAAGGACACATCACCTACTGAAATACAGAAAGGAAAAACCACCTACTGAAATGCAGAAAGGACACACCACCTACTGAAATGCAGAAAGGACACACCACCTACTGAAATGCAGAAAGGACACACCACCTACTGAAATGCAGAAAGGACACACCACCTACTGAAATGCAGAAAGGACACACCACCTACTGAAATGCAGAAAGGACACACCACCTACTGAAATGCAGAAAGGACACACCACCTACTGAAATGCAGAAAGGACACATCACCTACTGAAATACAGAAAGGACACACCACCTACTGAAATACAGAAAGGACACACCACCTACTGAAATGCAGAAAGGACACACCACCTACTGAAATGCAGAAAGGACACACCACCTACTGAAATGCAGAAAGGACACACCACCTACTGAAATACAGAAAGGAAAAACCACCTACTGAAATACAGAAAGGACACACCACCTACTGAAATGCAGAAAGGACACACCACCTACTGAAATGCAGAAAGGACACACCACCTACTGAAATGCAGAAAGGACACACCACCTACTGAAATGCAGAAAGGACACACCACCTACTGAAATGCAGAAAGGAAAAACCACCTACTGAAATACAGAAAGGACACACCACCTACTGAAATGCAGAAAGGACACACCACCTACTGAAATGCAGAAAGGACACACCACCTACTGAAATGCAGAAAGGACACACCACCTACTGAAATACAGAAAGGAAAAACCACCTACTGAAATACAGAAAGGACACACCACCTACTGAAATGCAGAAAGGACACACCACCTACTGAAATGCAGAAAGGACACACCACCTACTGAAATGCAGAAAGGACACACCACCTACTGAAATGCAGAAAGGACACACCACCTACTGAAATGCAGAAAGGAAAAACCACCTACTGAAATACAGAAAGGAAAAACCACCTACTGAAATGCAGAAAGGACACACCACCTACTGAAATACAGAAAGGAAAAACCACCTACTGAAATGCAGAAAGGACACACCACCTACTGAAATACAGAAAGGAAAAACCACCTACTGAAATACAGAAAGGAAAAACCACCTACTGAAATACAGAAAGGACACACCACCTACTGAAATTAGTGCACAAAACACGAACTCCAAATCTCGGGAAAAATCCTAGGGTCTCTGAATAAAAATACCCTTGTAAACAGAATAGCCGAGTCCAGATTCGAACCCACGACCTCCGGAAAGCAAAGAAAATGCAAAACCCCTTAGCTACAGAGCAGTGGCGGCTCGTCATTAGAGGACACTGGGGCCGGCCCCACCAAACATAATGTGTAATGTATATTTATTATTTTATAAATTAAAATATAACCTAATCCAAAACTATGATTTTTTTTTTAATTTTGTCTGGCCCCACCAACAAAAATGATCACGAGCCGCCACTGCTACAGAGACTCCTTAACAGTTAAAAACTGCTTGGCCATAACAATTTTAATGGCAAATCTGTTTTAAAAACACTAAACACTGGTTAGTTATCCTGAGTGAAGTGACGTCAATTACAATCATTTTTAATCAATGGCATCTCCAGTCTTGTAATGTCATGTCATTTTGTCGCCATGAGGAATTGAAAAACCAACAGAGAACCATCGTTTCAAAAATCAAGATGGCGCCAGCACAGAAATATTGAGCTTGTCATCGAGATAATTCTCTCATGACAGAAATGAGAAAATGAAAATGTTGGATAAATAATGAAGTAGAAACGAATCAAAAATACGAAATAAATCATTAATAGGAAGAGAAATTGCTAATTTATCCTAAATGACTAATCTGATTAGATGAAGAAAAACTAAATTGACGATGTTGAGAAGAAGCAAAGGAGAAGGAAGAATGATTATAATTCTTCTCTTTCTTTTTTTTCTCTTATCCTGTTTTTTATTCTGACAGTCAGAATAAGAAGAGGTTTCTAGAACGGGTTTTTGTACGCGCTTCATAAATAGTGTTTTTAAACGCCTCTATTAGTTCTGCTGTTCATCTTCTGAGTGGACGGTCTTTTGCTTTGTATCCATTGTATTCGAGAAGCATTGCTTTTGGAGGCAACATTCAAAGAAATCTCATGAAAGACATGCGCATGTGACTCGGTACGGATTCGAACATGGTTCGAACACCATGTTGGTACATTCATCAAATTCATCCATGCATCCATTTGATGTACATTATTTTTCTGAGGCAGACTGTGCGAAAGTGGTTTAGCTTCCTTGCGTGTCGCTGATATACAGTCCAAGTTTCGCACGCGTGAAGAAGTACTGAGAGCACAGTAGCTTGATATATCTTCAGTTTTGTCACATCTCTGCCAGACGTTTCTATGTAGTCTGCCAAAGGTGCTGCCAAAGGTGCTGCTAGCTTTAGAGATTCTGGTATTTATTTCATCATCTATGGTGACATTTTGGGACAGTGTGCTTCCAAGATAAGTAAATATGTCCACTACTTTCAGTTTATTGCCGTTTGTTGTAAACTTATGTAATGTTGTTTGCAGTAGCGGCTCGTGATCGTTTTTGTTGGTGGGGCCAGACACAGATTTTCGGGAAAATCGTGGTTTTGGGTTATGTTATATTTTAATTTATTAAATAATAAATGCACGTTACGCATTATTTTTGGCGAGGCACGACCCCTCTGGCCCTTAATGAGGAGCCGCCACTGGTTGTTTGACATTACATAACGCAGAACTAACATATCAAACTGTATTGTGTTATCATAGCGAAATGATAATAAAAGTTACTCAAAAGCTCATAACTGTGTAATGTTTATTTTTAACAGTGTACACTGCCTATGCTAAGATTAAACATGCACATCAACAAATATATAAATTAAAAGATTAGCTCTTCTCATAATGATGTCATACTTTCTACAACTTCCTGATTTTAGGATTTTCCAGCTTTCTATTTAACCTTCTTCCCACTAATGGTTTCACTTGAAAGAATGAACAAGGAACCACAATACACAGCTGATAGCATTTCATAACCCCCGCTTGATGACTATCATCTCATCACTACAAGTAATTTATTTATACTGTTATGTTAGTGTCAATCTTAATTAGTTTTTGTGTATGAAAAATTTGGCATATCCTTTACAGGACGTAGCCATCAACCACAGTAAACGAATTGCTGATTTACTAGGCACCACTTATACGTTCAGTGGTTTGCCATTGCTTTCTGAATGGTGGGGCCTATTTTTATTGCTCGTTAAAGTCCCGCGGAAACGAAATTGCTTACAAACTTGCCCGTTGTGGAGTTTGAACCAGTTACGCTTGGGTTGTGATCGAGCTCACTATTGCTTAAACTACAGACGCGTACTGATTCTGTGATTACGCCCATTGAAATCACGTTTTTATGCGTTGGTTTTTTAAATAATAAATTGTAATAAGAAGTGTGCTTTTGCTAATTATATTTCAAGTTTCTTATGTTCAAAAATGTTTATATGCGAAAAATAATGAATATAAAATGTAACGAATTCAGGAGAAGTGATGAAATCAGAGAAATGTCTGGCCAACCACTAGTGACAACTGTTACAGAAAATAAAAGATGGAGATATGTTGGACACACCTTGAGGAGAAATGATCAACGAATATCAAAGTAGGCATTGAAGTGGGATGCAAAGGTTCCAAGAAAGAGAGGACGACCTAGGGAGACCCTGAAACGAATTTTGCTGAGAGAGGCGAGAAATATCGGTCTCAATTCCATGGAGGAGATTGAGCGAGTTGCCCAGGATAGAGCGATATGGAACAATTACTTGTGCGAGAGGAATTATTATTATATTGTGTTCAACACTAGAGCACTATTTCATATATCAGATTGTGTACAGTTGAACGTTCTCTTTCATAAATTCACATGTGGAATTCTAAATAGAATTATTCACAAATAGTATTAAATGTAATTTGCGGATAGTTTTTATTTTCTATTTAATGTTTTGGTTTGTGAAGTGAATTTTTGGAAAATTATTACTGCCAAAACGGTTTGTCATGAGGATTTGTGTATTGTTGAAGTTAAACTCGTGTTGTGTAGTAACAAAAATTAGTTAATAAAACGTAATGCAAACTGTCGTTGCCGTTTAAACTATAGACAGTATGAGACAATATTACAATACTACTGTGTTAACATTTTATAAGTCTTAGGAAACCTGTGCACACTTTGCTTCCATTACTTGTGTTAAATATATCAGTAAATAAACATGATGGAATTTATAAGTACAGTTGGGTAGTGAGGACAAAAGTAAAGGAACTTTTTTTCATAACTCGAGGTGAATTGGGTAATAATGTGTCAGGTCTGTATTTTTCATTGAAAGTCGGTATACGATGGGTGATGAGGTCAACATGACTCCGGCCGTCTTTACTTCCCAGTGTTTCTCCTGGTACTCAATTCAGGCTGAGTAGATCTGAAAGTCGTAACAGTCGGTAGAAAGCTGTTATAGTCTGTCCATTAATTCGTGAGCACGTTTGAAATTGATTTTCTCGAAAACTACCTGTTGGATCTCAGTGATTTTTGCATGCAGCCTTAGAATATCCATGACGCTAAAATAAAGCTAACCAGTAGTCCATAGATGCTACGGATTTTGCACATCGGCGAATTCCTTTGATCTTTTAAGACAATTGCAAATACGGGGGCTCAAATCTTAGATTTTATAGTAATCCCTAGAATTTGTCCATGTTAATTCTATTCATAGGTGTATCTCCATATTAACTTGATAGGTCAAGTAATTAAGTGTGTTACCCTTTATGTGCAATCGTGAACTTGGATACAATATGCAACAGTTAGTCCTCCCTTCGGTCACCATTAGACCCCAGGGTGTCTTAACTTCACCACAAATTGTATGATGGTAGACGCATTTGGATATGGAAATGTATACGTTGCTATTTCTCAGTCTGTAATCAAAATATGATTTGTATCATCCCGAATCTGACGATTCCATGAGGTTGATAATTGTTACTGGCTGGACAAATTGTAATCCATCTCGGTGCCAGTACTCGTCTTCCTCTCAGAGCACATGTTCAACACACTTCTTCCAGAACTGCATGTCTATCATTGAGAGGGACTCACGTGTCAGAACTTCAACATCACACATTTTAAACGTCCTGTTCTGTTCGGCAACTTGCCCTTTTTACTTTAGCCCAGACAAGCTCTATCGGATTGAGGTGAGCATGATATGGAGGTAGTCGCAAAGACGTGGTGCCGTATTCCGCAATGATTTTGTCAATATGAAACACCTTTGTCTTATTTGTCATCCTCACCAGGTGCAACAACTCGGGTTTCAAATATGTATCATCGAAGCTGACATTTTCCTTAGCAAGCCAAGTCCTAATTTGATCTTTTGTATTTGATGCAGTTGGTACTTTGTCTTCCGCTGATACTGCGTTGTGATAGGATGCATTATCCATTACCAAGCATGATGGTCTGTTTAGAATTTGAAGTAGATCTTTCTCCATCCAGTGCCTGAAAATATGTCCGTTCATTTCTGTGTGGTAGTCCCTACCGTCGGTACTTTTGATTGGAAAATAAGTCCAGCGTCATGGACAAGACCTTCTTCACTGCTTCCTGCATGTGTTAGTATAATACGCTGGCCTTTGCTGCTTGGTATTTTTCTTTTCTGTTCACCGTCTACTGATTGCCATTCTTTAGCATTGGTGTGGTGAGCATTGACCCAGGATTCGTCCAAATATACAATATCATAGCCTTGCCTCCGCCGCTCACGGATCTGCCTCAGGTATTTACTTCGGGCAGCAATTAAATGTGGCTTTTCACAAATAATATTCCTGCCGCCTATAGTTTTTCTGAAGGTGAAGCGGCGGCTCTTACAATTTTCCATAGAGTACTTTTAGAAATGTCTATGCTGCAATCTGATTGCAGTTTTAATTTCAGTTTCCTGAGAGTAACAAGTTGATTTGTCGCAAACATTTTCAAGAGCTCCCGTCTTATGTCATCTATGTCAAAGTCGTCAATTGTTCTTTTCCTTCCTTGCTTGACATTAGTGCACTTTGTGTCCTGTTTAATCCATCGGGAAAAGGATTCTCTATTCGGACCAAGCGCCAGTTGCGTTCGTTTCTCAGGGTTATGAATATCGCAATATAGATGACCTCTCTTAGATTCCCTACGGAAGTGTTGGTATAGTAAAACTGTAACCTTCTGCATTGTTATAAATGTGCACTTCAGACTCATTATGAATGTGATATCAATGTCAGTTTTGATAAGCCAACAAATATGATACAATAGCTTCATACAAATAGCGAGATACGCCTATAACTATACAATGGTATCCCAATTATAACGTCATATGCTTTCCGCTTTCAAAGTCGACTGGGTTAGGTGCACGGGAATTCGTGAAACTCACGATATTTCAATGTTACCATAATGTATTTTTAGAACAAAGCGTCTGTGTACCGTAAATCTGTTACTATTGTGTACAATCCGGTGAGGTTGATTTTAATATAACCTGAAGAAGAAATATTTCAAACTACATCAAATTTTCTTGGAAAAAATATTTCTCTAGCGTCATGGATATTCTAAGGCTGCTTGCAAAAATCACTGAGATCCAACAGGTAGTTTTCGAGAAAATTAATTTCAAACGTGCTCACGAATTAATGGACAGACTATATTTAAATATCTAGGTCTGATCCGCTAGGTTAACGTGAAGTATTGTTAATTTTCTGTTTGTTTTTTCCTGATGTTTTGGTTAAGTTTTATTACATAATTTGATAATATCAGTTATAGAAACGTGTTCATTTATTTATTTGTTAGAAGTTTTTTGTTCTTTGTATCTGCGTGGTTGCATCGTTTAAATGTATATCTTGCTGTGCAGCTGCACATACTTTCTCCAAAAGTCAAATATGTAAAACGTGTTGAGATTCATCTTCTCCTGATTTTGTTCCAGAAGTAGATTGATGCTCCAGCAACATTCTAAAGGATCTCTGGAAAAAATACAGTCGGAAACAACCGAGAGAAGATTGGAACCCATAACTATCAGAACGCAAGATAAACCTCTTAATCACTTCGATATATAAACAGCGTAAGTCTGAAAGCGAACGAAGAAGAAGAAATATAAGAAGAAGAAGAAGTAGAAAAAGGCAAAGAAGGAATATGAGAAAAAGAAGAAAACGAAGAAGGAGTAGGAGAAGAAGAAGATGAAGACAGAAAGAGAAGAAGAAGAAATGTCTGTCTTAACTTTATTACATGTTTAAGAGACATCAAGTGGAGAATGAACGGAAAGATGGCATCATATGGTTTAAGCAATGTGAGGCAGAAAAAACTAAATTGTATACTATTTAATTTCTAAGTTATAATATGATATAGAGGTGGTATCTGTGGCTTAGGGGATAGTGACTCGGTCTATTAACCCCGACGTTCTGAGTTCGAATCACGCTGGGGACAGTTTGGTTGCAAATTATTTCGCGGGATTTTTACAAAAAAACGATGGCACCACCCGTTCAGAAAGCAATGGGAAACTACTGAATGTAATAATGCCTAGAAAAATCACAAACAACGTTGAAAAGCTGGGATTGATTCGCAAAGTCCTGTCAAGGATGTGCAATTAACTTTTTTTTTTTTAATATGATATAGAGTTTGATACTGAAGACCCCTGATCAATAAAATAATATGAAAAATAACGTCAAAGGAAGTTACCACACTATTCTTAGCAACATTTATATTTTCTGTGTGTTTCTCTTCCTAGTTCCTCACTTAGAAACTTAATGACATGAGTCGATGTTATTTAATACCGAAACAGTGATCATGCATAAAGTGTTCTTACTTCCTCGTCTTTAAACTAGTGTTTAAAAGAGACGTGTATCTATAACGAATGTAAGGGGACAGTAAACAAAGAGAAACTTACATGCATGTTTTATCACTGATTATAATCCACATCTACGTACACATCGTTTCATCATTATGAGTTTTCAGCAGCTTTCCAGCCTGCTCTTCTCAATTTTGAACTGTCAATGGTTATTTACGTGCTCAAATTGAACGAACACTGGACTCACTTTTTATTGTCCATCTCCGATATGACTAGGAACTCGTTCACACCTACAGGGATTTCTGGGAAAATATCCTGATGGTTCTACGAGGGAGTGAGCCGAAAACCTTTGGCACTAGAGGCGACACCTAGCCTCTACACCACAGAGACCTCCATACATAACACATACACAAACAAATTTCTACTCAGTTTTCATCTTGTGACTTCTTGTCTATCTCAATCCTAATATTAAGCATGGCTTTGAATTCTGTTTTGGACTCTTCTTCTCCCTGCCCTTCATTATCGACAGTTATGCTGTCTCCTTTAGTGAGTGGTAGCAGACCCCAAGTTCTTCTCCTTCCCCTTCTACCTGAAAATCTTCGTCATGTCCTTCATTATCGACAGTTATGCTGTCTCCTTTAGTGAGCGGTAGCAGACCCCAAGTTCTTCTCCCTGTCCTTCATTATCGACAGTTATGATGTCTCCTTTAGTGAGTGGTAGCAGACCCCAAGTTCTTCTCCCTGTCCTTCATTATCGACAGTTATGCTGTCTCCTTTAGTGAGTAGTAGCAGACCCCAAGTTCTTCTCCCTGTCCTTCATTATCGACAGTTATGATGTCTTCTTTAGTGAGCGGTAGCAGACCCCAAGTTCTTCTCCCTGTCATTCATTATCGACAGTTATGATGTCTCCTTTAGTGAGCGGTAGCAGACCCCAAGTTTTTCTCCCTGTCCTTCATTATCGACAGTTATGCTGTCTCCTTTAGTGAGTGGTAGCAGACCCCAAGTTCTTCTCCTTGTCCTTCATTATCGACAGTTATGCTGTCTCCTTTAGTGAGCGGTAGCAGACCCCAAGTTCTTCTCCCTGTCCTTCATTATCGACAGTTATGATAGTGAGCGGTAGCAGACCCAAGTTCAAACCCCTTTTAAGCGTCTTTTTCGAGTTTGTAAGAAAGAGTTGCTTTATTATTTGGTACCCCGAAAACATTACGGGGACGTTTCCCGTACGGTTCAATGTTGGTTTTTTTCAGCTAGCAGAAAGTCTCTGCATCGGAACACTTAAATTGGAATCTTCGGTGAAGATTCTTTTGAGATGGAAATGAACCGCTGATGAAATAAATTCAACAAGTAACGCAATATAAAAAATAAAATAAAATTTACGTGTAGTCTTTTCCGGCCTTACAGTACGAAGTGCCTGTTCCTTAACATGTCTAGCTCCTAGTGAACAGGAGGTAGGGGGCAATTCCTTTCCTTTGCGTGTGGAACATCTAGTGTGGGATTGAACACACAACTCTCTTGTGTCCGAGCCGATAGGCGGACGCGCATTACGCTAATATGTTACACTTACGCAATATACTACATATGTATTTTACATGCCTTTATAATGATTTAGAAATGAATAGTTTTCTGTATTTTACCTTTTTGTTTGATTATATAGCAGATATAACCCAATTATTTGATTAATATGTTAAGTAATAGCTAATACTTTCTTAATACTGTTTGTTCTCTTGCGCCATATTATATTTGTGTGTATGTTAGTTGTATCGAAATAGGGGGAAGATAAAGGCCTTTTGGTCGAAACGTTGCTGTTTATCGTCACTGTTTCTGTATTTTGTAAAACTATAGTACTTTGTACGTGTTTCGCTATGTTAGTTGTATATAGGTTATACAGGGTGTTCAAGATAATTGCAGCCCCATTGACAATTCGAAAGTTGCCAGGTACAAATTGAGTTGTGTTTATTTATTATTTAAACCGGTTCTGACTAGCTCGTCATACATCACATTTGTTCATCGCCCCTTTCCGCACTACAATTACACACCGTCACACAACCTTGACCTATACTACGTCTTAACTGAACCTTTCCATTTCCACACACATATGCCAGATTAGCTCCATTCACGGGCTGCAATTATCTTGAACACCTGTATATATATATATATATATATATATATATATATATATAAATCATATATATCAAAGGTTGCATCAACTCTTTGTTGCAAAGAGTTGATGAAAAAATCCTAATATGTATATAAGATTTGTATTGTCTATCTTATTTTTTTCCCCATCTAGTTTTCTTGCATTTATTTCGTTATTCGTTTTTAGTCACATTTTTTTCATTTTAGGGCCGTTAGGAACTTGTTGTTTGACACTACATGTTGTGTGTTGTGCGAGAGGTGAAATTCTTCTCCTTTCTTGTGCCCTTTGCATGATAAAAGCCTTTTGGTCGAAACGTTGCTATGTATTGTTATTGTTTTTGTATTTTGTAAAACTACAGTACTTTGTTTTACGTATTTCGCCATTGCTAGGTAGTTTTACTGCGGTCTTTCCTTATATCTATAGTACAAAATATCTCAAAATTTGGTACTTCAAAGTAGGGTTTTTCTGTAAGTAAAACGTTATTTACTCGTCTATACTAATGTGTATCCTGCTGGATAACATTCTTACACTTTGGCAGAAATTCGGATGTGACTGTCTGAATGTCGTAGATGCCTATCGGGGGCCAAATGTACTCACGAATGAAACAACAATAACAAAGAGAGAAGGATAGAGCGACTAAGAGAGAGAAAGAGTGTGAAACAAAGAAGAAGAATTGTTTATTTTTTATGAAAGAGTGTGAATGACTTAGTGAGTTCTACAATGTATGTTTCATATAGGTCATAGTTCATATAGCCTTAGTTTTACAAATATTAAATACTTTGAATATATGTTGGCAATTAACAAGAAAATAGAAAGTATTTAATATTGAAAAATGCAGCAGGAAGAAAAATTGACTGATCAAAACAAATAAAAATAGAAACTCTGATGGCTTGAGTCAGATAACCGGAAGAAATTTAAAAGCAATCCTCTTCAGTTATGTCAACACTCTAGAAGGGTGTGTTTCCAGGAGCTACGGTTCACCAGGTAGCTCTTCTTCTTTACGTTCGTTCTTTACGACCAATTTTAATCACTCTTTGTGATATGTTTGATCTTTGCCAAGAACGTGTATACGTTGCACATTGGTTTGGTAGGCCCCTAAACGCATAGACTTCTACACGTTTAGGACACATGCATCCGATTTCATCCAAACCTCCTTAGTCGCCTCTTACGTCATGCGTGTCAGGTAACAGTGGTTCTATTCTTTACACCCCAAATTTAGGCCCAGGTAACCACTCGGGCGAACACCAGGTAGCTAATTAATGACCCTGCACTCGGGGAAAACGTATCGGTGATCCCTCTTTCATTGTCTGAGGAATTGTGTTAATGCTGATAGTTATCTTCTTCTGTAAAACTGCTACTGAATAACTGATAACAGAATTAGTAGTGTCAGCTTTCTGTTTAGTTTCTATCGGCAAACAAACACTTCGCTTTTCTGTTGCATGGTAAAACAAAGAAAACAAAGAAGACAGACCTACAAGTCATGTCGTAAGAGGTTTCTAAGGTAGGGTTCGACTTGGGGCTTGCTAACACATCAAGTAGAAAATTTCAGATTCAAAATTCAACCAACCATGAACAAGTCAAATACAAGGAAAATAATAAATGTGCTAGCCAAGAGAAAAAAGAGGAAAAATATGAAACAGTACAGAGAAAGCCAAAAGGAATCTGCACCGCACATTATCTTTACCTTCACTTTGGAATATCTCCAGAAATTGGCCACCTTGAGAAAACACGAGAGGAATATAACCAGAAGGTTCTTTGCGTGGAATCCTCAGGGAAGGGAAAAGAGAGGGAAACATATAAACACATGGAGAAGAGATTTGGAGGCGGAGGTTAACGATATGTGGAAGAGCTGATAGAATCTGAAAGAGAAAGCTAAAGATAGGAAGACTTGGCATAAAAGATCTAAAACCGAAAAATTGAATTCATTGCACCGGGTTTGACCCCATATGGCTCGGTCCCTCTACGCAGAAATGTCACGCCACCTGCTGAGAGTATCGCATAAAGCACGAACTCCATAGCTCCTGCAATAATCATAGGGGTCTCTGAAAATATACACCCGTGAACAGAACGTCGCCATCCGAATTCGAACCTACGACCTTCGGAACGTGAGACAAGGGCGTAACCACTCAACCACAGAGACAAGGGCGTAACCACTCAACCACAGAGACAAGGGCGTAACCACTCAACCACAGAGACAAGGGCGTAACCACTCAACCACAGAGACAAGGGTGTAACCACTCAACCACAGAGACAAGGGCGTAACCACTCAACCACAGAGACAAGGGTGTAACCACTCAACCACAGAGACAAGGGCGTAACCACTCAACCACAGAGACAAGGGCGTAACCACTCAACCACAGAGACAAGGGTGTAACCACTCAACCACAGAGACAAGGGCGTAACCACTCAACCACAGAGACAAGGGCGTAACCACTCAACCACAGAGACAAGGGCGTAACCACTCAACCACAGAGACAAGGGCGTAACCACTCAACCACAGAGACACCCCCACCCCTCCTCCTCCAAGACTTGGAATTAGTTGATTGATGGGATATGATGCCTCTACTAGGGTTAAAAAGACACAAGAAAAGAGAAAGAGAGAGAGAGAGAGAGAAGCATTCACTATTATAATGGATTAATCTAATAATTCTAAAATTCTTAACCTTTTAACTTAAGAAATATAAAGACACGCACGAACAGTAAAAAGAACGAAAAACGCGTGACCCTTACAATTACTGAAGTTACTGGGAGGAAACCGAAATGATGGACGGTGTGATATGAACTTCTATTTATTTCCTCGTCCTGTCCCGGTTAATATAATAATGTCATTGCAGATTTGTAATATAACCTTTTTGTTGAATGACTGGTTAACACAGCAGTGCAACCAAGTAGTTAGAACAGTTGGAGTAGCAACAAGAAACATAATTCTTTGTTAAGCTGGTAATGTTTTCTACAAGAATAAAATCTGGAATTTTTTTCTCAGTTTCGTAAACGTTTTTGTCAATATACATACATAACTTGTGTAAAATACTTGAAACTCTCAACCTTCATTAATCGTTAGTAGTAATTGCTCGCTCGTGTGGTGCAGGACCCGTAACGGAAGCAAAGAATAGCACCACTGCGACCTACAAGACATGTGGTAAGAGGTGAGTATTGTAGGACCTAGGAAAGCTACTTTAGTAAATAAAAAGAACATAGCATAAATCGGATGTGCTGGCCTACTTGTAAGCGAATAACTGGCACAACGTTCAATCGCTCAGGCTCAGATCACATATAAATCACACAGAGTGGTTAACAAGCGGTCGATATAGAACATTCGAAGAAGAAGTAATTGCGGAATAAATCCTATTCGAAAGCAGAGCTAGCATAGTGGATATTCCACTCACTTCTTATGTGCGTTGTCCGGTCTTAATTCCACAGTGGGAGTGAACATGTTTCTCCCTTTTCCTGTATCTTCTCCGTGTCCTACTTGATACATAAGGTATGCATGCAGGTCTGTTGACTTTCTACCCATTCTTCTTTCTTTTCTCTAGTCCTCTTCTGCTTCCCATCTTCAAGATAGAAAGAGATTTCTAGAACGCGCTTATGTGGGCGCTTCATAAATAGTGTTTTTGCGTGGACCGACTTCTGCTTTGTATCCACTGTATCGGAGTAGCATTGCTCTTTGATGCACACTGTATGTTAGTATTCTGCTTATATGGCATAACAATTTAATTTTCTGTTTCTTGATGACGTTCAGTACTGATGTTGTACCTATTTTATTGCTGTTTTCCTGATGTCATCATTTCTAAACCGGCCTCTTCTTGATAGTACCATCAACCTGCGTAGACGCTTCATCTCTGTCGTGACTAGTTTCTTCTATCATTTGATGTCAGCGTTCAGTTTTAGAACTGATAGCATAATTTTCTGTGAATTATTGTGTTGTACGATGCTCTCTTAGTGTTCATGGTGACATGTTTGCATTTCAAAATTGTTACCATTTGTCCTATGATTTGATTTGTTTTATTGCATCTATGTTGGATTTCGTTAGTTATTCTTTCCATTTGCTGAAAAACATGCTGAGTGCATATGTAAAGTTTTTGAGTTACTTTAGCTGATGTTTGTCGATGGAGATATTGAGAGAGTTTTCTTCTCTAGTGAATATCATTACTTCTACCCATGGCGTGTTCTGTCACTTCACACTCTTTTATTACCTTTCAATCAGTGGCGGCTCGTCATCATTTTTGTTGGTGGGGCCAGACAAAAGTTTTTGGAAAAATCATGGTTTTGGTTTGTTATATTTTAATTTATAAAATACTAAATACACGTTACACATTATTTTTGGCCCCACTGGCCCTTAATGACGAGCCGCCACTGCTTTCAATTATACTTCTTCAGGTTTGATTAGATCTTCTACGTCTCCTCTCGTCTACTGTCCATCGGTTAGATATATTTATCAAAGTTCTCAGAGACAATCTACACATATCTCCAAACCATCCATATTTTTGTTTTCTCTCTGATCGTGACTGACAGTGATGTTTAATATGTATTCTTCTAAATCTCCTCATTCGTTATCTTTTCTAGCCAAAATATTCGCAGGATTATCCAAAATCTTTATTTTGAAATGTTATATATCACAGACTACTACAGTTATTAAAATTTAACTTACCTATGACTCGCTCCAGAAATCGTTTGACAGTATTCACCGTCCTACGCTTTGGAAACTACTCAAAAACTATGGTTTCCCTGCTAAATTCATCAACATCATAAAATCCTTCTACAGTGAATCGCGCTGCAGTGTAAGAACAGATTTCTGTAACTCTGACTGGTTCCCAGTGGAAACAGGAGTGAAACAAGGCTGCGTCTTATCGCCAATGCTCTTTGGAATAGCAATTGACTGGGTCATGCGAAAATGCACCAATAACGCAAATATGGGCATCAAGTGGGTTGATAAAATTTTAGAAGACCTTGATTTTGCCGACGATATAGCCCTTTTGAGTTCATCACATCAAGATATTCAAATGAAAACAAACCTTCTCCAAAATATCTCAGGACAAATTGGTCTCCAAATAAACACCACAAAAACAAAAATTGTTGACCTTACCAGCAGTCCAGAAAATATTCAACAAAAAAACTACACTCTTGAAAAAGTCAAAAGTTTTACATACCTAGGGAGTATGATGACATCTACGGGGATACAGCGCCAGAAATTCCACACAGAATCGCATTGGCATCAAGTGCTTTTAACAAATTGTCAAATATATGGAAGTCCAATTCACTCAGCAAGCACTTAAAATTAAAGATGTTAACTCTTGTGTGATTCCAGTATTAACTTATGGATGCGAGAGTTGGAAAGCAACAAAAGCTCTAGAAAGAAAATTAGATAACTTTGAGAATAAATGTCTTAGAAGAATATTGAACCTCAAATGGTCAGATTTCAGACCCAATACACAAATAAGACAAGAGACCAAGCAAGAAAATGTATCAAATTTTATAAGAAAGCGCCACTGGAACTACATCGGCCACACACTTAGAATGGATGAGAGAAGACTCCTTACCAATCCCTCATATGGACACCAGAGGGAAAAGAAAACGAGGAAGACCAAGAGAGACTCTGCGTAGAACCATCACCAGAGAAGGCTCAACGATGGGCCTAGTAAACATTAAAGACCTAAAACAGATAGCAACGAACCGCGAGACATGGAGAACTATGACCTCTGCCCTATGCGCCGCCCACAGGCCCAAGAGGAAAGACTAACTAATGACTCGCTCCGTAATAAATTTGCGGCATTAATTACTGACAACTCAATGGTAATTTGTCGTTAATTTATTTATCCTTCAGTCAACGCAAGTGTTAATTACTGCCTGCTCCATGTATTAATAGTTTAATTGCATTTTATCTATTTACAGTTTATCTGACCAAATTCTCTTCATTCAAGAGCCACAAACACTGCTTACTTTCTGTGTTCAACAACTTTGCTATAGATTGCATACAAGAAAGTTACTAATTAAAAACAATAAATGAGTCTAAACAAGACTAAACGATCTGTACACAATTATTGTAACATGGCACCATGTCCTAGGGCTGTACCAGAAAGATGTCCCATACACCCAATCCATGGAATGGAAGATAGAAATGTGTATCCATTCGAAGGGAGCAAATCGAATTTTGATGAGAACGTAGACCAGGCATCACCTACACAAAGATTGATTGCTCCTCACTGTGTCCATGCTGGAAGTAATTATGGATCCATACAAGAAAATATCAACAGAGAAGCACTCCCTTCTGATACGAATGTACAATCTTCAGAAATCAACAGCCCTACGGAAAAGCTGCCGTTTGTATTTATTAACATCATTGCTGTGTTGATGAGTGCTTCAGCTCGCTTCCAGAGCCCAGTGATGAGTCAATATCTCTACCAACGATTTGCTGACGAGCTTCTAGGAAACGATAGCAGAAGCACTTCAAGGTACCTATATTTCATCATTGTTATAAATATTTCTTAACCTTTAATGCGTTTGGTATCTTTTGTTAGGTAATAGTATTTTTAACTAGATGTTGATTTATTATGTGGGAGGAGCATCTGGTCGAATGGAGTAGAGTTCGATCCCCGGTAAGGTCAATGCGGTTTTTTTTTCCTGTCGATGACATAAAGAAAAAACCATAACCTGAACAGTTTCGCAGTTATTAAATTCTTCAGGCTCATCATCATCATCAAATAGCTTGTCCTGAGCAGAACTTTGCCACCCCAACAGTCCTCTGGAATTTCTCTCTCTCACAGACCAGATGTCCTGTCTCTGCAGCCGTCATGTTCAAACCATCAGTTACATCCTGAATACATCTTCTTCTTGGTCTTCCTCTTCTTCTCTTTGCTGACATAGCTCCTTCAATGGTGGTCTTCTCTATCCCTTCATGTCTTTTTTATATGTCCAAGATATCTCAGTTTTCTCTTTCTTATTTGTAGCATCAGACAGTTTTCTTTGATTCTAAGTCCTTTCTGGATAGATCCTCAGGCTAATTTTCCCTATACCATGAATTTTACTGCAGTCTTTCCTTAAATCGATAATATTATCCCCTATATCCTACATTATCCTAAAAAAGCAGTACAATGTATTACAGGCAGTAAAGACAAAAGAAGAAGAAAATTTATTCTATTATTTTACATTACAAAAATCACTTTATTTGGTGTTTTGATATTTAACGAATTTTAAGCCCACCATTTTCATCATCATCATCAGGTGCCGTCTCCACATCGAAGGTTGGCTGCAATGAATCTCCAGCATCCTCTGTCTTTCTCCTTGGCGTTGCACACTGCGAGACCTGTCCATTTGTTAAAGTTTCCCTCCCACTTATCTCTCTGTCTTCCTCTTGCTCTTCCCACCTCAACCTTCCCTAGTAAATATTTTATCATGGTGTCATGTTTTTTATGTGCCCAAAATACTTGTCTGAATTTTATTTCTCTTAATAATTGTTTCTTCATACCTAGTTTTCCCCACCATTTTATGTACATGTTTTTTTGTTTTTCCTACATTGAATTGGAAGTTTGAAAACTTCGTCGACAATGTAGATTAAGTGTGTTTAAGTGTACCATGTAAGTGGTTAGCATGTTTCATTTCCTAGGTTTTCATATCATTCAACAGCGGTTCTCAAACTAAATGTGCTCATTATATCAATTTTGAATAGTTTTAATTTCCCGATATATACTAGTCTGACCCAGAATATAAACAAAATTGAAAATAATTGTTAAAAATTAGATTTCTTCTTCTTCTTTACGACCAATTTTAATCACTCTTTGTGATATGTTTGATCTTTACCAAGAACGTGTATACGTTGCACATTGGTTTGTAGGCCCCTAAACGCATAGACTTCTACACGTTTAGGACACATGCATCCGATTTCAGCGAAACCTCCTTACTCGCCTCTTACGACATGCGTGGCAGGTAACAGTAGTTCTATTCTTTACACCCCAAATTTGCGCCCCGGTAACCACTCGGTGCAAATTAGATTTTAAAGCCAGTTAAAATCATTAAAATAATTTTGATCCGCTAAGAAGTCATATTGCTCAAATATTTTTTCTAGCATTCGAATTAATTAGTGCTCAGAACTATTGAAAAACATGCAGAAACTAATATCTGGTGTACTGTTCCAGTGATAACATCTAACTTTCGCTAAGTCTAGATGCTAATATAACTAAATATGGTAAGTTTTAGATACAGTACAGAACTGAAGGCCCTTTTTCCATGGACATGTTTTTATCAAGCACAAAAAAACAAGTGAGAAGTATGCAATAATAAATGCTCAACCTGAATCAACTGGATACTGCATGAAACATAGAGAGTAAATATAAAATAATAATAATTCCTCTCGTACCGTTATACGTTACATAGGGCCTGCAAGTAATTTCTCCATACCGCTCTATCCTGGGAAACTCGCTCAATCTCCTCCATGGAACTGAGACCGATATTTCCTGCCTCTCTCAGCAAAGTTCGCTTCAGGGTCTCCTTAGGTCGACCTCTCTTTCTTGAACCCTTTGCATCCCACTTCAATGCCTGCTTTGATATTCGTTGATCATTTCTCCTCAAGGTGTGTCCAACATATCTCCATCTTCTCTTTCTTATAACAGTTGTCACTAGTGGTTGACCAGACATGTCTCTGATTTCATCACTTCTCCTGAATTCGTTACATTTTATATTCATTATTTTCGCAGACATCTATTTTCAAATGCATTCAACTTGCTTTCTATATCTTTAGTCATTTTCCAACTCTCGCTGGCATATGTTAGGATTGATACAACATTTGAATTGAAAATTCGTAATTTAGTTTTAATACTATATAACTTGCAGTTCCATATTTTATTTAGACTTTTAAAAGCTGCTGTTGCTTTGCCAATTCGTATCATAATTTCTTTTTAACATTTTCTGTGCAATCAAAATTGCTACCCAAATAGGTGAACTGCTCTGTTATTTTTATCATTTTAGATTCCAGTGTGATATCTGCATTACTTGCCATAGGTGTCTTCATTATATTTGTTTTTTCATAGTTTATCTGCAGTCCAACTTTTGATGCTATAGATGACAAGTTGTCTGTGAGTAAATAATAGTAAGGAGAGTAAATAATGAGTTAGAAGTAGAATAGAGAGTAAATAGAGAAAAAAGTAAATAAGCTCCACAAAAACACAGACAATCAGATATTTGGCTAAAACTGCTCTGTAATGTGTTTATGCATTATTGTTATCAAATCGCCCGTGTAGTGCCAGGGCCCCTAGGCAAGCAAAGAATAGTACCACTGCGACCTACAAGGCATGTCATAAGAGGCGACTGATGTAGTGGCCTAGGAAAGCTACTCTAGTAAATAAAAAGCGTCGCAGAAATCGATGTGCTCACCTTTTTGTAGGCGCATAACTGGCACAACGTATAATCTCTCTTAGGCTCAGATCACATACAAATCATACAGAGTGGTTGACATGTGGTCGATATGGAGCGTTCAAAGAAGAAGAAGTAGAAGTTATCAAATTGTTCTATTTTTCTTATTTAATTGTTTAAATATATATTTCATCTGTGATATCTTTTATCAAAACAAGCAACCCATGCCTTACCAACGCATCAGCCGATTCTGCAACAGCTGTGAGGAAAGTTCAAGAGATGACGTCAGAGATGTTAATGTACCTACAGTTATCCAATTACAGCATGGGTATTCCTGCCTGCCTTTTACTGGGAGTCTACGCCAACACTTTGAGCAGGAAGCTACTTTTGTTCATTCCAGTTTTTGGATACTTTGTGAAAAGCGTGGTAATTGCTGCCGTTGTCTTCTGCCACATGCACTTGAACTGGTTCTTTCTTGGATTTGCTGTTGATGGAATTCTTGGAAATGTATGAAGGTTTAAACATAACCATTTTCATTTCTTTACAAAATAAGAAATTAGTTAATTTGTGTTATTTACTTCTCTATACAGTCATTAATTCACAGTTATTTCAAAGTTGTGTGTATATCGGGTCTGACTTCAAATAAATGAGTAAAGAAAGCAGGGCCATGCGGTATATTTTCTCAGTATGATGCAAGTCTTCGAAATGTCGCCACTTAAATGTTTTTTTCTTTTAAATGACCTTCAATTGTGATTTTGATTTCGCTACTTATGTCGCTCTCCATACGGTGCCGCCTGATGCGCCCGCCTCTCTGTATTATGACACGGCACGGCTTCGAAAGAAAGCTTCTAATACCGATTTGAACAAGGCAATCAAGATGTATCTGCATATAACGGGAGACGGCACTGAAATGTTTTTCATTATCAGACAAGCTGGACTATACAAGCGGTTGCTGTTATTAGACAAGTTGGACTATACAAGCGGTTGCTGTTATTAGACAAGTTGGACTATACAAGCGGTTGCTGTTATTAGACAAGTTGGACTATACAAGCGGTTGCTGTTATTATAGTGAAAAAGAGCATAAACATATTGATATCAATACCTAACTAAATCTTCCTAACTTTTTAAGATGAGAACAAGGAGTTTTTTTCTGCAAGAACCCTAGATGAAGCAACGGAAACGAAGAATATGATCAACAAATAAACAATGTACAGGTATTAAGAGCTTCCGAAAAACAAATAGACAAACACAGGATTCAAACCACTTACCCTCATATCTTACGACACCCATCGTCTAGCCTAGCAATACGAGCGTGATTACGAACCACAAACACAACCAGCGAGTCTCGTTATAGGCTAAGCGATGGGTGTCGTAAGAAATGAGGGTAAGTGGTTGAATCTGTGTTTGTCTATTTGTTTTTTCGGAAGCTATTAATACCTGTACATTGTTAACTTTTAAAATTAATTTGTCAACGAACCATAGAAGGAAATTGATAAAGAGATAAACAGAAACAGAAATACACGAACATACTCAAATAGAAAAGAATGGAAAAGCCTTAGTGTAAAAAAAAAAATACAATCAGGCGAAACTCGAGCAATACATGTACCAATCTGACAAGAATATATTTCTTATCATTGTTCTAGTGACAATTTTTAAGAAATGTTGAAGAAGACAAAGTTGGTGTCTCATCGTGATAACAGACAAAATTATATAGATGACAACACTTTGACAAAAATAGTGAACAGAAATTCGCATCATGCAGGAAGGAAAACCAGTAATGAAATGACTAGCAGTACTAGGGATTGAAAGTTGTAGTAACGGTAACTAAGTTTCTACACTTGCCTGCATAGCAAATCACAGAAAGATAACGATATATATATATATATATATATATATATATATATATATATATATATATATATTACATTAAGAGAGAAAGGGAAGAGTTGAATATTAGAGAATAAGATAGTTAATTATACAATGTTGCGAGAAAGAAAGAGAGAAGACTTCATAGTTGACTATGAAATCATCATCATCAAATAGCTTGACCTGGGCAGAACTTTGCCATCCTAAGAGTCCTGAATTTTTCTCTTTCATAGACCAGATGCCTCGTCTCTGTAGCCGCCATGCTGAAATCATCAATTACATCATAAATCCAACTTATCCGCGGTCGCCATATTCTCTTTATTGGGATGCCTCTCTCCATAATGGTCTTCCTCATTTCTTCGTGTCTCTTTATATATCCAGAATACTTCAATTTTCTCTTTCTTATTTGAAGCATCAGCCAGTTTTCTTTGAATTTAAGTTATTTTTGTATAAATTTACTTTTTATCTTCTGTCCAAGATACACGGAGAACTCTTCTGTAATACTTGTATTCAAAAGTACTATATGTTTTTCCACTGCCTTGTGAAATGGCCCTTGTGAAATGGCCATGCTTCACACCCATACGTTGCCAATGGGAATATGCATACGTTCCTTCTTCTTCTTCTGCTTCTTTTGTCGTCACACTGCTACCGAGTTGTTGCCCAGTGTCGTGGTTTTCTATTTTTATCTTGCACTGTTCTGGTGGCTTGGGTGATAGTTATTTTTGCTCTTTGACAGTATTCTGCTATGCCATCTAACCATATTTTTCGTGGTCTTCCTCTCGCCTTCTTTCCTGTTGTTCTGTTGTAGAAGACTCTGCATACTCTGGAGTTTGGATACATACTTATTAAGTGGCCAAACCCCTTCATTCTTTGTTTCTCAATGTAATTCAAATAAGGTTCTGTGCCAACTTTTTTTCTTATGCTGATGTTGGTGACTTTTCTGGTGTTGTTTGTAACTTTTCGCAGGCAGCGCATTTCACATTTAGATTTTTTTTTTTATCACATATAATCAAATGCATACGTTTAGTGTTCTGATTTGTGTTTTCCTATCGGTTAGACTTCATACTGTTTTAGTTGTTTAACTTTTTTTCCCCCTAAGAAATACACTGTCAATATGTTACTAGGATTAAGACAATTTTGTTGTTAAATATCAATTGATTTATCCCCGTAGATGTGTGGATTTTATTTTGGTGCTTTTCTGTACACCTCGGATATTACATCGCGAGGTCGAACACGGACCACGAGCTTATCTATAGTTGAGGGGCTGCAAGGGTTTGTGGTAGCTGGAATCAATTCTGTGACAGGTCAACTCATTAAAAGAACAGGATGTCTTGTTCCGGCGATATTGTCAACATGTTGTGTTGTTCTGAGGTACAGTTTGACATTCTTTTGTTTAGTGATTTATGTTTCTTAATAAATTAAGAAAATAAAGATCAGAATACTAAGAGCGTGCATATTCCCAGTAGCAACGTATGGGTGTGAAGCATGGACATTTAATAAGGAAGTGCAAAAACACATATGTGCTTTTGAATATAAGTGTTACAGAAGAGTCCTTCGTATATCTTGGTCAGAGTAGAGAACAAATAGATATATCTAGAAAGAACTCAAAATCAAAGAAAACTGGCGGATGCTACAAATAAAGAAGAGAAAACTTAGATATTTTGGACATATAAAAAGACATGAAGGCCTGAGAAGACCATCATGGAAGGAGGCATACCAGCAAAGAGAAGAAGATGAAGACCACGGAGAAGATGGATTCAGGATGTAACTGATGGTTTGAACATGACGGCTGCAGAGGTAGGACATATGGCCTATGAGAGAGAGAAATTCCGGAGGACTGTTGGGGTGGCAAAGTTCTGCTCAGGACAAGCTATTTCATGATGATGAATAATTTAAGTAACGAAAACATTTCTTTCTGTAGTCTATTGTTTAATTTTTATGCATTAATATTTTATACACCTCGCCGTTGTTTCACCTGTCAATTAACTATTTCTGTGATATTTCATTTGATTTATTTTGCAAAATCATATCAGTAACCCATCTGATTAAATGTATGCCCGAATTAACAATATTTCCTCATGTTTTCTGAAGATGGGTTATAGCTAACAAACTACATCTATAAAAACTGTATTTACCTACACAAATTGTAATGAGGTGGGATGGATTAGCCTAATGCGTGATCGTTCGCCTATCTGCTAGGACACAAGAGGGTTGTGAGTTCAAGCTTACACTCGACATTCCACACGGAAGGAAAGGAATTGGTCCTCCTACCTCCTGCACACTGAGGAATAGAAATGTGAAGTGACTTCATACCCAAAGACACCCGCGGGGTGCCGGGGTCCGTAAGGGAAGCAAAGAATAGTACCACCGTCACCTACAAAGCATGACGTAAGTAGTGACTGATGTAGGACCTAGGAAAGCTACCTAGCAAAAAAAGACATCGCAGAAATCGGATGTGCTGGTCTACTTGTAGGTTCATAACTGAAACAACTAGTCGCTCTTAGGCTCATATAACATACAAATCCATAAGTGGTTAACAAGTGTCAAGATAGAGGTTCGAAAAAGACGTAGATACCTCTTCTGTGCTGTCTGTTTCTTCTCTTCCACCATTTATTTCTTTATGGAAGTGTTGGGGTGAAACTGTAGTGATCTTGTGTGTGCTTGTTCTTCTTCTATCTTCACCATTTATTTCTTTATGGAAGTGTTGGGGGTGAAACTGAGTGATCTTGTGTGTGCTTGTTCTTCTCTTCCACCATTTATTTCTTTATGGAAGTGTTGGGGGTGAAACGTAGTGATCTTGTGTGTGCTTGTTCTTCTTCACATTTTCGTTTCACTTTATTTCTTTAAGAAGTGTTGGGTGAAACGTAGTGATCTTGTGTGTGCTTGTTCTTCTCTTCCAACATTTATTTCTTTATGGAAGTGTTGGGGTGAAACGAGTGATCTTGTGTGTGCTTGTTCTTCTCTTCCACCATTTATTTCTTTATGGAAGTGTTGGGGTGAAACGTAGTGATCTTGTGTGTGCTTGTTCTTCTCTTCCACCATTTATTTCTTTATGGAAGTGTTGGGGTGAAACGTAGTGATCTTGTGTGTGCTTGTTCTTCTCTTCCACCATTTATTTCTTTATGGAAGTGTTGGGGGTGAAACGTAGTGATCTTGTGTGTGCTTTTTAAGGCACTTTGTTAGCTGATATTCATGTTCGTAAGGCTGTTCTTTATGCCATCGCTCCATCTTTTGCGTGGTCTTCCTCTTGCCTTGTACTCATTATACTTTTTCTGTGTGGCTCTGTAGAATACCCTAAGGTATCAAAAGGCTACAGAAAATGTTATTATTATCATTAACTGTAATGAACAATTACACAATGTGTAGAAAAAATATCTCCATTATGTTCTAATACGAGGCGTGTTCAAATGAAAACGGGACTTGTGGATTTATTTAAAAGTATCATACGCAAATTAACAGTTTCAACGGAATTAAACAAAGCAACCACTTGTGAATAAGAATGTACCTGGGTTCATCAGAAAAATCTCCGTATGCATTTAGGCAAGCATCCCACTTTTTAGGTAGACGTCGAATGCCGTCCGAGAAAAAGGTGCGTGACTGCTCACTGAACCATGTGGTCACCGCTGTCTTCACGTCTGCGTCGCTGTTGAATCGCTGTCCCTTTAGTGCTTTCTTCAACGGTCCGAACAAATGGAAATCACACGGGGACAAATCGGGACTATAGGCTGGATGATGAAGAACTTCCCAATTCTTCTTTGCCAATGTTTCCTGCACAATTTTTGCGACGTGCGGACGAGCGTTGTCAGCAGATCTTGCACGGCCAGGTCAAGCGCATATTGTTGCAACAGAAGAAGCCATAGCCTTGCTTGATAAAGCAGTACTGCCTGACCGTCGTCGGAGCATTCGTTCGCTTGCAGAAGAATTTCATATGTCAATTGGGACAGCCCACATGGTTGTTCGGAAGAAATTGAACTATCGGAAGGTGTGTTCACAGTGGGTCCCACGGATGTTGACTGACCACCATAAGGAAGAACGGATGGGGTGGAGTTTGAACCACTTGATGCGTTACAGGACAGAGGGTGATGCATTTCTGTTAAGCATTGTGGCAGGTGATGAATCGTGGTGCCACCACTATGAACCGATCAGCAAAATTGACAGCATGCAATCGAAACATCCAGGTTCACCAAAACCCAAAAATTCAAGACACAGGTTTCTGCTGGGAAGGTTATGGTGACCGCATTTTTGACCATGAAGGGCTTTTGTTGACGATTTTAAGGAACCTGGTGTCAACATCAATGCCGCCCATTATAAAGACACTTTAGACAAGCTGCATAAGGCCATCAAGGCTAAGCGACCAGGCAAGCTTTCTCAATGTGTGATTCTTCTCCTCGACAACGCTCGTCCGCACGTCGCAAAAATTGTGCAGGAAACATTGGCAAAGAAGAATTGGGAAGTTCTTCATCATCCAGCCTATAGTCCCGATTTGTCCCGTGTGATTTCCATTTGTTCGGACCGTTGAAGAAAGCACTAAAGGGACAGCGATTCAACAGCGACGCAGACGTGAAGACAGCGGTGACCACATGGTTCAGTGAGCAGTCACGCACCTTTTTCTCGGACGGCATTCGACGTCTACCTAAAAAGTGGGATGCTTGCCTAAATGCATACGGAGATTTTTCTGATGAACCCAGGTGCATTCTTATTCACAAGTGGTTGCTTTGTTTAATTCCGTTGAAACTGTTAATTTGCGTATGATACTTTTTTAAATAAATCCACAAGTCCCGTTTTCATTTGAACATGCCTCGTATGTTTGTTGATTTGAAAAACGAATGTAAGTGTAAATAAGTTTTAAAGACAGAATATTAAAAATATTATTAAAAGAGGCAAGGTAGATTAACAGAGCACACAAATAATTCAACTCGACGTTTCTACAAAAAGATCTTTATCAAGCAAAGAATACAAGACAACACGAAATATAAAAAGGCTCTTCTCGATAGAACACAACATAGATACACATTTTATTGTATACTTTGCTTAAATAAATGTATTGTTGTCGAAGCAGTTGCTGTAAATTGTTTTTGTGCTTTGTGCAACTACCTTGCTTTGTCTTTTCATTTTTCCCTTTAGGAAAATTGTTTTTCTGGACTTCTTTATTATTAATAACTTGAATTCCTCTCCGTTTCACGGGGAACATAGGGCCTCGACAGTTGTTCTCCACTTTGCCCGGTCTATGGCTGTTTTCTTAATGGTCTCCCAAGATAGTCGAGCTCTTTTCAGTTCCTCAAGAAGACTTTGTCTTTATGTCTGTTTAGGACGTCCACTTTTCCATTTTCCCTGCGGGTTTCACTCAAGTGCTTGTCTAGTGACATAGCTCGACTGTCTTCGTAGCCACACCATTTCCTCTTAACTGGGATCATCATGAGTTCCAACAACCCGGTAGCAGTGTAACGACAAAAGAAGTAAGAAAGAAGAAGAAAGATTACATTTGAATAATTGACTGATGTGCTGCCTGATCTGTTAAATAGTAACTGCCTGATCTATTATATTTAACCGTGAGTGTTTGGCTGAAATCGGATGCTCGTGTCCTAAACGTGTTCAAGTCTATGCGTTTAGGGGCCTACCAAACCAATGTGCAACGTATACACGTTCTTGGCAAAGATCAAACATATCACAAAGAGTGATTAAAATTGGTTGTAAATAACAAACGCAAAGAAGAAGAAGAAAAATCGTGAGTGCAAATAAATAGAATACATGTTATTATTGTCAGCTCCATAGTTTTTTATATCTAACTTATTCTTGACAGTCTACTTGGTGTCTTGTTGCTTCCAAATCGGAAACCACCATCACAGCTCAACTGTTCAGAAGACAACGTTTCTCATATTTTCCGATTTTGTAGGATACTGTCGACACCCTTCAGTACAACATTTACAGACATCAGAGTAAGAAAGCTGGTAATAATTGGCGGAGTTGCGTTTTTCTTAGCTTTGATAGTTTCTGTTGGTATTTCCAAGGTAAGTTTGTTTTGTTGTGTGAGTGTATGTATGTATGTATGTGTGTGTGAGTGTATGTATGTGTGTGAATGTGCGTGCGGACGTGCGCGTGTGTGTGTTTGTTTGTTGTGTATGTGAGTAGGATTGTTTCGTTCCATATGTATATATAAATATATATAGTAGTAGTAATAGTAGTAATAATAGTAGTGGTAATAGCAGTAGTAGCAGCAGTAGCAGTAACAGTAGCAGCAATAGTAGTAGTATTAGTAGTAGCAGTAGTAGTAGTAGCAGCAGAAGCATCAGCAGTAATAGTAGTAGTAGTAGTAGTAGCAGTAGCAGTAGTAGTAGTTGTAGCCGTAGCAGTAACAGCAGCAGTAGCAGTACTAGGAGTAGTAGTCGTAGTAGTGGGGTAGTAGTAGTAGTGGTGGTAGTAGCAGTAGTAGTAGTAGTAGTAGTAGTATTAGTAGTAGTAGTAGTAGCGTGGGACGGATTAGTGTAAAACTCGTTCCATGTGCCTCTTTCTTCGACCTGGCGATCAAAGGCAAAACAGAGATAGAGTATAGAGATTATGATCGTTACCGTGTCCTTCTTCATACTTCTGTATTCTGTTAATAAAAATAATAACAATAATTCCCTTCGTTTCGTTATACGTTACATTGGTGCTGCAAGCAATTTCTCCATACCGCTCTATCCTGAGCAACTCGCTCAATTTCCTCCATAGAAATGAGACCGATATTTCTTGCCTCTCTCAGCAAAGTTCGTTCCAGGGTCACCTTGGGTCTCTCTTTCTTGAACTTTTTGCATCCCACTGCAATGCCTGCTTAGATATACTTTGATCATTTCTTCTCATGATGTATCCAACATATCTCCATCGTCTCTTTCTTATAACAGTGGTTACAAGTGGTTGACCAGATATTTCTCTGATTTCATCACTTCTCCTGAATTCGTTCCACTTTATATTCATTATTTTTCGCAGACATCTATTTTCAAATGCATTCAACTTGCTTTCTATATCTTTAGTCATTTTCCAACTCTCGCTGGCATATATTATTATTGATACAACATTTGAATTAAAAATGAGCAATTTAGTTTTAATCTTATATAACTTGCAGTTCCATATTTTATTTAGACTTTTGAAAGCTGTAAAGTATTCTGTTAGCTTGGGGTGAATGTAAATTCGTTTATCTACACAATAATATGTTAATAATCACGTTTTGTTTAAAACTGCAACCTGATTTTACATACACATGATGACGGGAAAAAATGACGAAAGATTTATTGGACAAATCGTCTTTTTTATTGCGGTAATCAATGAGGGGAGCCTCTGGCAGAATGGATTAGAGCGCGGCTCTCATGCGGGAGATCAAGGTTCAATCCACGGTAAGGCCGATGAGGTTTTTCTGTCGAGGGCATAAAGAAAACATCCTAACCTGAACAGCTTCGCGACAACAGCACTAGCCATTTGGCCATTAAATCCCACAGGTTCATGTCCCGCCTGTACCACAACGCTCAAAAAGCGGTATTAAAGGCAGTCAGTAACGACCGGTTTTGTGTATGTGTTTTTTTTTTTTAAATAAATGAGTTAATTTGTGTTTCATTTTCAGATTGAAACTCTTTACATCATGAATATGCCATTCTGTTTTGACGCGGCTAAAGTGGGCTGGTATATGTTTGGTAAGGAATTGGCCTACAACGGTTTCCTCATTATTGCCGTCCCACTCATATATAGTTGCTTGCCCGGTATGTGGCTTGGCATTCTTGGGTCGGGTTCAGTTATTTTCGTGTGCGTCATGTACATCCTGGCAACTACAGATGTTGCGATTTATCACAGTAAGTAAATATAATCTTTATTTTTATTTTTGTGTATTGAACATTGTATTATTTGTTTACTTTGACCACCCATTGTTGAAATGTGCATGTGTACGCCCCTGAGTTACAAGTATTGTGAGGTATTCCATCTATATCTTAAGTATCAATTTACAAAAGGAAACTACAGAATATATATATATATTTGTATTTAATTCTCACAATTATAGTTCAAATAATGGGGTGTCTCTATAACCATGTGGTTAAAACTGCCTGTAGTTCTGAAGGTTGTGTGTACAAGTTTTTCATGAGATCTCTAGGATTGTTGCTGGAGCTACGTAGTTCGTGCTTTGTGCAACACTCTCGGCAAATGACGTGCTATTTCTGCCGACAGGGGTGGATCCATATGGTGTATATCCCGATGCAGAACAAAAGTCAATCCTTCGCATTCAGACCCTTTTTAATTATAGTTCAAGTATTTGGAAGTGGGACGGGTTAACGTAATGCGTACGCGTTCGCCTGTCGACTCGTCATAAGAGGGTTGTGGGTTTAATCCCATACTCGACGTTCCCCACGTGAGGAAAGAGATTTACACAACTACCTCCTGCACAATAGGCTCTAGAAATGTGAAACGAAGTGACTTCATACCCTATTGTCTGAAAGGTTAGGGAAATTTTATTTAGTGTCTTGGAAACCATTTCTTCTGAGTGTTAAAAACATTTTAATATTTAAGAACATCATTCTAAATGATGGACCTCAGAGATAACAGAGGCGACGAAAGAGACTATCTACGAAGCACATACAAGGGCCCGTTTTATAAATCTCTTCTGGACCTGACGCTGTGAGACAAACAGGATTCGAGAAAGAAAGAGAAAGAAATATCATTCTAAATTAATATTAGATCAAGTAGGTTTAGTCTGTCGTGTCCCATTGTTGATACAATGATTGATTGATCGCCTGTCCAGCGTGTTCGTATCGCGTTGGACGATAAGCCCTCTGAGAGTGCGGGTTCAATTCCGCGGACTGGCAGAAAAGTCACATGTTCTCCATATTTACGGTGTTCGTGGCACCGAACCGAAGGGTTACGATGGTCATGGCACCGAGCCGAAGAGCTGAAAGCTCAAGTGCTTCTGGATAGGGAAAAAATTGATTAATGATAGGACAATCATCATTGCACTTTGTTGAGTAATCATGTGTGCTACGATCTCTTTCTTACACAGGAAGATCTCAGCTGCAGTACGCGAACTTCGTATCCCGATGTAGTTTTGAAGATGGTGATTTTTGTAGGAATTTTAATTTTAATCTTTTCTTATGAATTTTGCCCGGGCAGAGACTTTCCAGCCTGCTCTTCTCGATTTTGAACTGCCATTGATCTTTTGCGTGCTCTTACTGAACACGGGACATACGTTTTATCGTCCGAAGAACCTTGATTGTCTGATTCTTATTCTTTTGATAAGGTTTCTTTGTGTGCAGGCCTGTTTCAATTGCTTGAGCTACAAAGTTTCTGCTTTGTTCAATACTACCCGAGCTATGTAACAAAGACATCCTACAAGACATGTATATCAAGAGCATTGGCTTATAAATAACATCATGTCCCGGAAGATGAAATATTTTGGCCACATTAAATACCACAGCGGTTTGGAGAGAAAGGTAAGGGAAGGCATGGTTCCTGTAATACGAGGCAGGGCACGACCAAGACGAAGGTGGCAGCAGGACATTAAAGAAACCTTGAACATGACGCTAGAGGAGGCCGGAGAACTTGCAAGAGACATAGACATTTTCATGCGGCTGTGTTGAATGCGACGTTCCGCAAGGGACATGCTACTATTTGACTGGACTGAGCTACACGGAGAACACCCGTTGCGATAAAGTCAGTCATTTCTATTGAAAACTTTTTTTTAAAACTCTCTCTACAACAAAACATTTCATTTTTTCATTATTTTAATTGATAATTACCACGTATCACGTATGTATAGAAATGACTAAAGGGAAGTAATAAATGCAGCGATATGATATTTTATTTCCAGTTATCTTCCTTTCTATTGGCCAATTGCTACCAGTTAACATGATACGTGGGGAAACTTCCAGACTTTTCAGTTCAGAATTCCAAGGTGAGCATTGATATTGCAGACAAGACCAACATTAATCAATCAAATAGCTTCATTAAGTCAATAACTGGGTGTGGAGAGGAGAGGTATGGTGATAAATGCTTGTGGCTAATTTTATCATCTCTCTTCTAAAGCTTTATATTGTGCAAAACAAAACATGTATTTGAAGATCAGTTGTGACCTCGACGTGAAGAGGAAAAGCCCTGTACTTATCCTGACGTTAAAATATCTCTCTTTCTCTCTCTCTTTCTCTCTTCTCTCTCTCTCTCTCTCTCTCTCTCTCTCTCTCTCTCTCTCATGCATTTTAATTCATATTTGGGCATAGGCACTTAACCAACTCATGCCAATTATTCCTATCTTTATCGCTTGTAGCTCTTCCGTATATCCTTAATCTGTGTCTCCAAATCTCTTCTCCGTGTATTTCTAGTTTTCCTCTTTTAACATTCTCTGTGGGTTCCAGCAAAGTGTCTTTTTTGTTGTATTTCCTCAGATTGACACTGGAATAGTCTTCTTATTTACTGTTGTTTCTTCCTCAAATACAGATGAGTAGTTTTTTAAGGATATGTAACGAGTATGACCGTAATGGTTGAGATTCACTGTTGTGGTAGATGATTGATGAATATCGGTTACCTAATTGTGTATTTCTGACAAAGATTATATTATGTGTGTTGTTAAAGTCAGTATCACGTCAGTGATTGTTCAGTTTAGTTTTTTACACTTTAAACTAAACATGTTGATCATTTGAAATATGTACTGTGAACATTCGCGTTTGTCTATTGGACTGATTATAGGAATAGGTAAACAGCTTGCTGTCAGTGCCAGCAGGCGGAACAGACACCGAAACATTTCCTGCAAGAATGTTCTCTCCTGTGTGAGCTGAGATGAGAAGCAGCATGTGGCCAAACCCAGTCGACCTAAATACTAAGCTTTGGGACAACCTGACAGATCTGAAGCTGACTGTTCACTATGTGGTTCACAGTGGATTAATTAAGAGCATGACTAGAGATCGCTGAAGACGAAAAAAGAACTCGATGAAATTAATTGATGAATAACATTTGAGTAACTGTTGTTTGAAAGTTATCTTATCATTTACTTACTTCTTTACAAAGTTTGAGAAAACATTTATATTATTCAATTCCTTGCCAGATTTAACTATTAATTAATCAATATTTTTTTAATGGTCAACTGTTTTAAAAATGTAATCTTTTGTCGATAACAATGTCTTTTCAGGTCCACTGTTTGCAATTTTGGCTACACTTGAATGTATTGCATTTAGTATGGGGACATCAGCCTTGTACGTGTACAGAGTCTCCTTGGACATCTATAAGGGACTGGTTTTTGCAGTGTTTGTAGCTGTTATGGTTGTAGTGGCAATTTTACTTCTGTAAGCAATTTTGCGTTTTAGTTGTAACCAATGTCGGCTCGTCATTAAGGGCCAGTGGGCCGGCCCACCAAAAATAATGTATAACGTGTATTTATTATTTTATAAATTAAAATATAGCTACCAAAAATCATGATTTATCCCGAAAAAATGTCTGGCCCAACCAATAAAAATGATCACGAGCCGCCACTGGTAGTAACATACTTTGGTGCGTGGAGAGGCCGCAGAATATTCGGTGATATTAGTTATGTTGAAAATAGTTAAGTAGTACTAATAAAATTAAGCAAATTGGAGAGATTGAAAGATAAATGTTTCAGAAGAATTCATCAATTTATTTGACAAAATACAATACCAAATGAAGAGTGTTTAAAACGATCTAACTGTGATTCAATGGAGACTGTATTTAAAAGACGAAGATAGAAGTGGATTTGTGATTTTTTTCGACTCAGAAGCACTTGAGCTTTCAGCTCTTCGGCTCGGTGCCATAGACATCGTAACCCTTCGGTTCGGTGCCACGAACACCACAAATCTGGGGAACCTGTGGCTTTTCTGCCAACCCGCGGAATTGAACCCGAACTCACAGAGGGCTAGTCACCCGTAGTCCAACACTTTACGAACACGCTGGGAAGGCGGGCGTATAGAAGTGGATTCGGCATGTATGTCGTATGCCTGAATGGGCCTATGTTGTGAAAGTTCTCCGAAAGAGTGCTCATGTTGTGAAACGAAACGTTGAGAATAAATGTGGAAAGTGAGTTGAAAAGAGAGATAGAGAGAGGGGGTGGGTATGTTCTATATTTAAGACTTGCTTGTAAAAATGTACATTAAATATATATGTATATACAATCAGCATTTAATCGTATCTGCTTAAAAATAAATACTGAGAGAAAGTCAAAAAATTAGATAAATAAAGGAGACCATATAGTATTTTTTAACTTACTCATGAATATTTATTGAAATTTAATATGATATTTGACTTGCATCTCAATTTATTTTTATTTTTTTTCTGGTTGTGCTTTCCAGATTTTATCAAGTTATCTGGAAACACCATCAATTGAAAAGTCTGGTCAAAGAACTGCGACAGAAATATGAATCCAGACTATTTTCGCCAACATAATCAATGTTAATTTCATATTCTTCTTCTTTGAACGCTCCATATCGACCACATGTCAACCACTCTGTGTGCTTTGTATGTGATCTGAGCCTAAGAGCGATTGCACGTTGTGCCAATTATGCGCCTACAAGTAGGCCAGCCCATCCGATTGCTGCACTGCTTTTTATTTACTAGGGTAACATCCCTAGGGCCTACATCAGTCGCCTTTTACGACATGCATTGTAGGTTGCAGTAGTACTATTCTTTGCTTCCCTTGCAGGCCCCGGCACCACACGGGAGAAATTTAATATTAAAGATGGCTGACGAATATCTACTCTTGGTGTGTGTGTCGTCCCCCTTTTTTCTATCTTTCTATCTATTGTCTATTGTCTATTCCCAGGTGAAAGATGTAGTTGGTTGTCCACTCTTGCCGTTAAACGTAGGGATGGGAGCTTTAATTTGCGTTCTAGTGACAGATGAGGTGCCCTTGTGTTATATCCGTGTTTATGTAGTGTGGTCTTGATATTGTCTGTCCATCTTTTCTTGGTCTTCCCTTAGCTCTAGTACCCGATCTCTTTTTTTTTTTTTTTTTGCTTGCTGTTATTGGTGGTTGGTTGTAATTAATTCTTATTAAATGTCCAAACCATTGCATTTGTTGTCTCTCAATGTATTCGTTGCATGAAGTTATGCCCACTATGCTTCTGATGTCCTCATTTCGTAGTCCGTCTTTCCTGGTGACTCCCACTGCCTTCCTCAAGCATTTCATTTCACCCGTGGTGAGCTGCTTTTCTGTGGTGTGTTGCTTTAAGAGTCAACGTTTGGTACTGGCAACAAAGTGTTGGTAGGAAAATACTTTTGATCATCTGTCTTTTCACTTCCATCTTTATCTTTGGGTGTTGTACTAATGGTGCCAGCTGGTAGGTCACTGCATTTGCTTTTTGACACCTTGTCTCTATTTCTCTATCGAGTTTTCCGTCCTTTGTGAAAATGCTGCCTAAATATTTGAATTCAGAAACTTGCTTTACTCTGGTGTTGTCTATTTGTATGTTTGTATGTTTGCTTGGCTTGGTGTTCTGCTGATTTTCATGGTCTTGGTCTTCTGTTTGTTGATTTTCATATTGTACTTCCTACATGCTATTAACAATGAATTTATGTGATATCCTCATAGATGGTCCTCATAGATTAGACATTGGTCACCTGCAAAATGTAATTCGTTGATTTGGTTTTTTAATTGGTCGTAGTTTTCATTCTCTATTTCGATAAAGTTTTTTCTGCACTGTGCTTCTTTCACTATTCTGTCGATATATATGTTGAAGAGAAGAGGTGAGCGCACACAACTCTGTCTTACTCTGATTTTGTTTCGAATGAGTCTGTCATTCCGTCTGTTGTTCTTACCACACTGTGGCTATTTGTGTATTTTGCTTTGATATTGTCTGGCAGCTGTTCCTTGATCCCATAGTTTTCTAGTGTTTCCCATAGCATACTTCTATCTATTCTATCAAGTGCCTTTACAAAGTGTTTCTTCCCTCAACAAAGTCAATAAGAATTGCTTAAGCTTCGTGCCATACAACTAATTATTTGCATCTAAACATCTCGAATTAATTAATAAACATGAAGAATCGAAGGAGGTCTCACAGTGGCAAGATTCTGAACTCGATCACCGGCGTTGAGCTATAGTATTTATTGTACGGTCAATTCTATAGTTTATTCAGAGAAAAATGGATACCTGAATATTCTGAGTTTAAAGAATCATTATAATTGTCGCCTGAGTTACTGCGTAAATGATCTGACAAACTTTACACTATCTAGAAAGGATTGAGAGTCTATGGAAGCACCCTGTCTGTAGATACATCGATAGCAACAAATTTTCTGTCTCTGTAATATATATTTTTATTTTTAATCTACGGAATGTAACAATATTGATCTTCTTATCGTCCATATTTTTTTTTCTCCTGGTGTTTTCATACTGACAGACGTCGCTGCTAGTTCTTCTTATGCGCTGGATACTTTTAGCGTTGAAAATAAGTCTATCACTGTTTAGTTTAGTCTAGTCGTTGGACTATCATTATTGCACATCGAACCAATTAATCCGTAAGTGTTCCGATCTCTTCCTCGGAATGTCTTTCGTCTTGTAGCAACTAACGACACCGGTGCTTTGTTGGTTTACTATTCTTCTTTGGCTATCAGTATAGTGCTCTTCTCTAGCTACATCACATTTGACTTGGTATTCTTGCAGTTTGGTTAGGGTTGTAAATTAACTACTATTACTTGAATCATTTAAGCTACCTCTCTTCTATAGGAGATAAACTACTGTTATCACTGTATATTCACAGTCAACTCTAGATATAACTAGGGCAGACAAATGATGGGAATCCTGACCTAGATCAGAAAAGGGGGCTGGAAAATATGGATGTTTGAAAGAACATTGCAAGCTTTTTTGCAGTTTTACTTAATTCTGTGAGTCTATGGTTATTTATTGGTGGAAAATTTTCATAATATTGATATTCCTTATTTTTAAACTTAACTTGTTGCATAATATAACTTTGATTTAGCATTTTGTGTTGATTTTAAAATGAATTCGTCTATATACAACAATACTGGAATGCAAGGTCACGTTGTGTAGTTGTAGTCTGATTTCCATAATTTTTACCGAGACCGAAGGCCCATAAGTGTATACTTGGTTCTGGTATATCACAGGGTGTTCAAGATAAAAGCAGCCTATCAATGGAGCTATCTGGCATATATTTATGAAAATGAGAAGGTTCAGTTATGACGTAGTATAGGTCAAGGTTGTGTGATGGTGTGTAATTGCAGTGCGGGAATGGGCGATGAACGAATGTGACGTAGGACGAGCTAGTCAGAACCGGTTTAAATATTAAATAAACACAGCACAATATGTATCTGGCAACTTTTGATTTGTCACTCGGGCCGCTTTTATCTTGAACACCCTGTATTTTACAATGATCAAAAAGTTCTAATATAACCAAAAATGCACCAGTCTCAGGTTATGAACCATTAATCATCTTTCTGATATTTGGTGAGAATGGAAGGTTTAATAACGGATAGTGGTAACTGTTAAAATTAATGGGGAACAGAGAGAAAGAATTCTGGACAGCCTAACTATATTGCTTGAAAAGGCATGTTCACATTAGAACTGATATAGTCAATGCTTGGAACAGACGTTTGTGAAGTTCAACGATATTCCTACAAAAGGTGGCGTGGCTCATGCTATAATTTTGGTTGCAAAAAAATACTATAGACTTCACCAATTAGAGACTTAAATTGTGCATCCCCAACGGCTGAGAAGTATTTTCCTTTAAAAGAACGGTTTCCATAACAAGGAAGAGCATAAATATCGGTTGCAGTGTTGATCCTTACTAGGAAATTCCTTAAGGAAGAGAGGACGTGTACATGATTCACGTAATAGCGGTGAATCTACAACACTAACCAGACTGCAAGAACTCAAAGTTAGGTGTGGTGTAGCTCGACAAGAACGCTATGCTGGCAGACAAAGAAGAATTGTAAACCAACAAAGAACCGGTGTCGTTAGTCGCCACACGCTGATGGGCATACTGAGGGAGAGATCGGAGCACTTATGGACTAATTGTTCGACGTGCAGTGATGGTGATCCGACGACTAAACTAAACTAAACTATCCTTACTAGGAACACCTTCCCATAAACAACGGCTGAATGCCAAAAACGGAGTTATGGAGAAGAAACGCAACTGCTTCCCTGTAATAAGTGTAGAGACTGATGTGGCTAGGGATATGGAACCTGAACAAAATGCAGGCCAAAGTAGTATGTACTTGATGGAATTGTGAAAAAAATAATAGCTTCACTACATACTAACAACGCAACCTACGTAACACGTTCGCTCAAATCGCAAAAAAAATATTTTAGAAAAGACTATTCTAGAACGACTTCTGTAACGGCATGCAACGATCAACGTATATTTAAAATACAAACATATTTGTCTATCGACATGGCTACTTTCGAACCTATGAGACACGGACATTGGTACGGAAAAACTATTTAAAAAGAACATATATTTATTTTGCTAGAAAAATACAGTGACCCCTTGGAGGTCTTTGTTTGGAAGTAATTATAGTAGTTTGCCTTGCGTTCTGAAAATCGTGGGTTCGAATCCGAGCCACGTCGTTCGGTTGACGAGAGCATTTTCTCGGAGATCACTAGAATAGTTGCTGGAACTATGGTGTTCATACTTTGTGTAATATTTCTGCTTGTGACGTTTCTGTGCAGGTAACTTGACATTTCTGAGAAGATTTATCAAGCTAGATGGAGAAACTGTACAATGAAGTAAAAGTCGCACCTTTGAACCTCACTTTGATTGTTTGATTCAATGAAGTGAATAACGATGTAATAAAAAAAAATATAACGATGTGTGATGTTGATCTGAAAAGGATATCAACAATATTCTCACACAACTTGCATTATTTTCTTCACTGGATCACCACGGCGTAGGTTCATTTCATCATCAACATTCAGTAGCTTGCCGTGCACAGAATGTTGTCAGTATATACCATCTTTCAGACTTTATATTTCCGCCATGTTCCAGTCACTTATTACATCCTGTATCAACATTTATATTCGATTAGACTTATATGTATTTTCAGAATATTTGATGGCACAATAAGAGAAACTGAACAACGGATTCAGAAGTGAATCATCTCCCAAGCTTTATTTTCAGAACATCAGGAAAGTAAGCGAGAGAAAGAGCACGAAAAATATGGAAAGGTGACATAGCAGAATTCTGTCAAAAAAGCAAACACAATTATCAACCAAGCCACTAGAGTAATGCAAGATAAAAAGAGAAAACCACGACACTTGGCAACAACCCAGTAACAGTGGGGCAACAAAAGAAGAAGAAGAAGAAGAAGAAGAAGAACGGGTAACAAAATTAAACATAAGACGTATATTTCTTACTGGTGTCATTTATATTATGAAAAGAATAAAGTATGCACAATTAAAACAAGAGTTTAAGAAAATACAGTGGTGATGGATTCATTTTTTGATATATTGTGTAAATACGAATGTACTAAGAGACTGCGTTAATAGTTTTCATTATATAATTCATACCTTTTTATTCTTCTTTGTGACTGTATAAATATTTAAAATGTGTTGGAAAATCTATTTTAGCATCACCAAAATTAGGTCACTGACCTCACATATTACATCACATTGATATTAAAACCACATATCATGATAGTCTATTCAATGGGCATTCCAACCAGTGGCGGCTCGTCATTAAGGGCCAGTGGGGCCGGGGCCCACCAAAATAATATTTAACGTGTATTTATTATTTTATAAATTAAAATATAGCAACCAAAAACCACGATTTATCGGGAAAAAATGTGTGGCCCCACCAACAAAAATGATCACGAGCCGCCACTGATTCCAACCATATATAACATGCATATTTTTAATGCAAGGAATATGTATTACCGCTGGTAATAGAGCAGGTCATCAAAAATAACCCAAAAATACCTGTAAAGCCCATGAACGTTTAAGAGTTCAGAAGGCTAGCTAATAATATAACAAGTCACGTCTGATTCTGGAATCCGCTAGGAAAGAAAAATTTAAGAATACCAAAACACTCGCATAGAAAACAGCTGAAAACAGATATAAAGCTGACGTTGGCGATATGAACAGATCTGAAAAAAGGATATCAAAATAGCAGAATAGAATTGTATTTGTGTATTGTAGACCAAGGATCTGGAACAAACTGAAAGATTTCTTGTTATGTTCTCAAAATAACTTTGACTAACATTTAAATAAACATGCTAGAAGAATATTGTTCAAAAATTTTTAACTTTTTGTTTGTTTCATTTGAGAGTGTGTGTTTCTTTAAGAGATTTTCATGATAATTCCAAATCTGGTTTTAGTTGGGTTTTTCCTATCACGTATCATTATCATTGTCCTCTTTGTTTCAGGAGACAATAGGTTTTGTGTTACGTAGTTTGTTCTGTGCTGAATCACAATGTCTGTTGTGACTGTAATTGTCTATTTTTAAGTGGTAATCCTTGCCACAGTTGCTGCAGGTGATACTATAGACTGGAGTTGATACATAGGATGATATCTCTGCACTCTGTGAAATCTTTTGTCTCCATATGTGATGGTGTTTTTTTTTCTTTTCTTTTTGAGCCATCCCTCACTACAGCTCGCCATGCTTGTCTATCTTTGGCCAATCACTCTCAGTTGTTTTTGTCTACGCTGCATGAAGTTAGATCCCGTTTTATGTGTCAATGAAGCGCAGTAATAGGCGCCCATGCTGTCTAGCACCAGTTGCGAGATGACCATATAGAATGTCCTTGGGACTCTATCAGCGTATAGTTTTTACATATAGAGCTCTATGGAAACATTTTATATTATGTAGAATGATAATCATAATACTTCCATTCGTATGACTATCGAAGAGTTTTCCTTGTCAGGTCATAACAATAATCAGCCTACATAGATGGACTCCACTTCCCTTTATATCTTTCTTTCATCTTCAAATATTTTGATGTCATTTTTCCCAATGTTCGTCACTCACATACCCCAGATTGTCGAGAGAAAAGTCTACATGTGAATCAGCTAGAGAGACATATCGCACCCCATTTCGAGATATCTTTACCACAGGTGCTACAATGTCTTTGTATTTTGTAGAGTTTGCATTCCCCAAAAAATTGTTCTATTACCAGTTTCAACTGTGTCCAGGCAGAGTTGACCTTTTTGTTTGAGAACTGCCTCAAATAGGAAGTCGTTCATTAAATATCCAATGACAGGCCCAATAAACTTACATTTCTTCAGTTTAGCATAGCTTATTTTTGAAAATTTATGTCGTAAATATTACAGTCCAGATTGTTCACGGTTCTTAGCTTTAACAATATCTTCATTATGCCAATTTTAATGTGTAGCGTGCTGTGTGTCTACTAATGATTTTTTTTTCCTTTTATCTTTCTCACCATATAAAGTTGCTCGCAAAGCGACTGTTTTGCCACATAGTTATTCTTCATCGCTCTATTGTCTCATTCGCACAAGAAGCAACAATACTTGGTGTACCTAACTTTTAAGTCAAGCAAAATCGCTATCACTTTCAAGTCACAACATATACGACACTGCTAACCACGCTGTTTTACACCAGTGAGACATGGACAGTGTATAGCAACCACGCAAAAAAAAAAAAAAACACTTTCACACAAATTGTTTACGCAAACTATTCAATAAAAAAAGACCCGGAAAAATTTCAGATACAGAAGTCCTCATAAGAACCAACATTCCAAGCGCCAACACCCTGTTGCAGAAGGCACAAGTGAGATGAACCTCTCCCGTTGCGCGAATGCATTATAAACGCATTCCAAAACAATTGATGTATGGCGAGCTTTATGGATGCAGACGATCAGTTAGTGAACAGAAAAAAACACTTTAAAAACACTCTTAACGTGTTTCTAAAATGATTCGATGTAGACACCACTTATTGGTATCGGGAGATCACGAAATATGGCGCTGCAACAACACAAGATGAATTAGCATACCTGAGAATCGTCGCACGGCTCAGGCGCAAAGAAAGCTAGCTTCGCAAAAAGGCAGAACACACAGCACCAATATGTCCAACCTTGGTCTCCGATAACATACGACCGGCGGGCTCAGGTAAAATTCTAGGAAATAGAACACAACTTTCGTGATCCTCGCATTCCAGTGTTGTTGTATATAGACTAATTCGTTTTAAAAACCACACAACATGCTAAATCAAGGTTATATTAGGTTACAAATTAAGTTTAAAGTTAAGGAATATCAGTATTATTAACATTTTTCATCAACAAATAACCATGAAAGCATAGAATTTAGTAAAATTGCAAAAAAGCGTACATTGTTCTATCAAACATATACAATAAACAGACCTTTAAGCAGAAATATTCAACTTCTTGTCTGAGCTAGTCGACTTTATTTTGCTGGGGGCCACGGTTAAACCTTGGTCATGTATACGACCTTTGGTGGGTGATTGTGTTCAGGATTGGGCTTACGGTGACCTCCGCACACCAGAGCCGTGCAACAACACACGTCTGAGACTGTTGTAATCACCGTTCGCGATGGACGTTTATTATTACTCAAAAACAGCTATGTACTTCTAAGCTGATTGGCTAAATGTCCGGATGCAATATCTATATTTTGCTACTGAAAAGACACACTGTCTTAAAATATTAATTTTTGTAGTTCGGTTATATAATGAATACAGTACAAGAGGAAGACCACGCAAAATAAGGAGTGATGACATCAAGAACAACTTTGTACAGACAGTGATCAAAGAAATCGCATTCATTTTTGTCCCTGGGCACGCAGGAGTCAGGGGTAATGAGCTAGTTGATAGATTGGCTGACTCGGATACGATATCAGAGGGAGCTGCAATGGACCGAAGTGACATTTTTAACGCACTGAGTCTTTTCGAACAGAATAGTTTCAGGTTTGCGAGTCCCACTCGCTGACCAAACTGAGAGAGATGGGTGCCAATATTGGTACAACCCGTAAATAACGATTTACCAAATATGCAAAGAGACTGATTAATCAACATCGAATTGGCGTGTTGGGCCGCTGCTGGATTTGTTGAGGCGGAAATCGGAGCACCTATGGACATGTCCATAGTGCTATTATGATAGTCATTTCATAACTGATAACAACTTTGAAGAAATGAACACCAACATATAAAGTGCATTAGACAAGACGCACAGAAGATCCTTAAATCTTCACCTAATACCCATTGAGGTACAATGGAGGAAGAGAAGAAGAAGTCTGTCCTGTCACATAGTTTCTTGAACTTCTGAAGAGCTATATATATTCTCCTTTTAAACTCCTCAATGTTTCTCCATTGTTAGTACCGACACGAAATATTCAAAGCTTTCTGACTCTTCAAATGTCTACCGTTTGTTTTTAACGGTTGACATTATTTTTTTTTTTTTTTAAGGAATTAAAGCTTCTTTAACACTAGACACAATCTTTACAGCCTAAGAACAAGTTTTGTTTAATTTTTGTGTGTGTTTTTTTTTTGGTTGTTGTTGTGATATCAAGTTGGGCTGACTTGTAAACATTATAAGAAAGATTGTGTTTTGCAATGCTGTTTTAGTGTTTATGGTGACATGATTGCATTTCAAAATTGGTGCCATTTGTCCTTTGATTTAGTTTGCTTTATTGCATCTATTTTGGGATTACGTTAGTTATTCTTCGTGAAACACGTACAAACAAAGTACTATAGTTTTACAAAATACATAAACAGTGACGATAAACAGCAACGTTTCGACCAACAAGGCCTTTATCAAGCAAACGAACAAACAGGAGTGACAAATTAAAATGAAACACAAATGGACGACCAAATACCAACGTATCTAAGGAAAATCTGGAATAAAAACGAATAACGAAATAAATGTAACACAAAAACACACATAAAACTAGAAATAGAAAGAAACAATGAAACATCTAGTAAATATATAACTTGAATACATGCAACATATACCCATATAGATTATAAAGCATCGTAACACTTGTGCTTATGTAATACAGACCCGCACGGTGTCTTTTCCAAAAGCCACGTTCGTTGTTGAAGACAGTTTCACGTGCGAGTCCGTAATATTATCTATGCCATTATCTGCAAGCGGTGCAACAAGGCCTATATTGGGGAAACCGGCAGGAGACTCAGTGACCGATTCGCCCAACACTTGCGCGATATACGCCAATGCTCTGTGACCCCTGTAGCTACCCATTTCAATGATACTGGCCATTCAGGAGCTTGCGATGTCAGGTCACAGCCATCCGATCATGTTCCTCTGATGATCGTAGTCGATTTGCTCTGGAGAATCGGTTGATTTCTTTGTATGGTACCTTGCGACCACGCGGGCTCAACGTATTACATTCTTATGCTTCTTAGTACTTTCTCTTCCAATGCTTTGTAATCTCTATGGGTATATGTTGCATGTATTACATTCTTATGCTTCTTAGTACTTTCTCTTCCCATGCTTTATAATCTATATGGGTATATGTTGCATGTATTCAAGTTATATATTTACTAGATGTTTCATTGTTTCTTTTCTATTTCTAGTTTTTATGTGTGTTTTTGTGTTACATTTATTTCGTTATTCGTTTTATTCCAGATTTTCCTTAGATACGTTGGTATTTGGTCGTCCATTTGTGTTTCATTTTAATTTGTCACTCCTGTTTGTTCGTTTGCTTGATAAAGGCCTTGTTGGTCGAAACGTTGCTGTTTATCGTCACTGTTTATGTATTTTGTAAAACTATAGTACTTTGTTTGTACGTGTTTCACTATTTATCAAGTTTTACTGCAGTCTTCCCCCTATTTAGTTATTCTTCAATGTGCTGACAAAATGCTTCCCAGATGCACAAAGTCTATGAAATGAAAATCGTGGCATATCCCAAAGGACGTAGCCATCAACCACAGTAAACAAGTCGTTGATTTTCTAGGCACCACTTATACATTCTTTGCCATTGCCATTGCTTTCTGAACGGGTGGCGCCATCGTCCTGTTGTTAAAATCAAGGAAACAATTTGCAAGCAAACTGTCCGCAGCGTGATTCGAACTCAGAACGTCGGGGTTAATAGACAGAGTCACTAACCCTAGGCCACAGACGCCACAACAAAGTCTATACCTTGTTTTAATTGATGTTTGTCGATGGTAGTACTGTCCTTACTAGTGAATGTCATTAAAACGATTTTGTCTATATTTATTTTCATGTTGTGGTCGTCGCATGTTAACTGGAGTCTGTTAACGTGTTGTTGTAGGTGTTATTCTGTTGATGATATGATTGCCTGAGCACCGGGAGGAGGGAGTTCCTTGGTGTTAGATATTTTATAGATTTGATCGACTTATGTGATGAATGACTGCGGTGATAGTACCCATCCCTGTCTAATTCCAGGCCTAATGTGGAACTTTTCTGAGAGACCTGTTTGTGTTCTAATTGTACACCGGCTGTTTATGTAGAGGCTCTTGCATAGGTTAATTAAGTGGTCTCCATAGTTTGACAATATGTTTAACAATTTTCTCCTTTCTATACGCTATCAAACGCTTTTCCTGATCCACGAACGCAATGGGTAGGTATTTATCGGATTCGCTCCACTAACTGCATGACGGCGAATATTGATTGCGTACAGTATTTTTAAATTCTAGCTTCTGTACATGCGAATGGTACAGTATTTTTACATCATTGACGTATCATGGGGGAAAATATTAATGCTTCCGAGATGTAGATTATTAGAATATGAGATTAAACTACTATCACATTCAAAGACAAGACAAGTTGTTGAAGATCATATTGAATGAAAAGTTTATCCAAAGATATCAAAGAGATAAAAATATAGTTAGGAGAGCATTCATTAATATTTGAATATGCAGCAACCTGTTGGAATGTAAGCCTTGGACTTAGCGACGACATAAGTGACGATGATTGATTATTTTTAGTTATATTATTTTGGAGTAGCCGCCCCTGATACTGACGTGTTCACATCCGCTTGATGTGTACAATTATGTGTTTGTGAAAATTGTTGGCACTTTTGGTAACCGTATAAGTAACGTGTTCATTTATATAAAGGTACTTGTTGGATACATGTTCAAACATTATCGATATATTATTTGTGTTAGTTAATTAGCATATTCCCGACTGATTTACTGATATATTACATTGGATCTTAACCGTCCATTCAGCCCAAGTCGCATCGCAGACTACTGAACTGAGTCTGACTACTCTAGTTGAGGCTAAGAAGGTAGCAAGAGTGTCAGTGTAGTACTAGTACTCGCTACTGTCGACTGATTTTGACTTAACTAATTAACAGGCAATCGTCAACGTCAGTTTGACTATAGAAAGTTTGTTACTTACATCTCTAGTACATTTTGTTGTCCTAATCTCGTACAGATCAAAAGGATACGATCAGTGGACTGTTGTACGTACTCAATTTTAACTGTGGTCCTGTGGTGATGTATGTATGCCTAGGCATTTATTTGATTTATGATTCTGCTTATACAAAACTGACGACACAGTAACAGCTACCTACTGGCTACCATAACTAATGATCTAGATATTAGATAGCAACATGGATACTTTGTGGTTGTCAGTTGATAAATTAATAGACTCTCCTTTCAAACATAATCATTTATATTTTCGTAACAAAATATAACAGCTTAATAAGCTAGATATATAATAAATAATAATATAAATAGGTCCCTGTTTAATAGCTGAAATTGTCAGTCAGCATACTAGTAGTTCCAGGTACAATTTCGTGAAATTGACTACAGAGAAACATAATACGTACCATTCTACAACACAATTACAGCAACACAGATAACATTTTGTAAAAGATCATCAATCAGGATAGCATAAGAAAGCTTCAGATTGTTGTATATATTTAACTTTGTTACTCTAAAATTTTACTTAAAAAGGAAAGCAATGAAACCATCAAATATAATTAGTCAGACAAACTAGCTGTTTACTACACTGGTGTAATATTAAATATATTTTTGTGTGTTTTACACAATTTCATTCAGAAAAATGTATTTTTGTATCCAACTTTTATAATTTTATAAAGATTTGATTTCTTATTTAGGCATCCATACTCTGATTGATTGGAGCACAGTAATGGCTACTTATCAAGAATTTATACAACAAAATGAAGACCGGGATGGGATACGCTTCAGTTGGAATGTATGGCCATCGAGTCGGCTAGAGGCAACTCGAATGGTTGTCCCTATTGGAGCTGTCTTCACTCCACTAAAAGAAAGGTCAGACCTGCCACCCATTCAGTATGATCCAGTGTTGTGCACACGTACTACTTGCAGAGCTATCCTAAACCCCTTTTGGTAGGTTTGTTTGCTACATAATAGTGGTTAATAACTTTGTTGAAAGATGTGATTTCATAGCGTTTAATTTACTTACTTCTGAGGTATGTGGTCTTGAGATCAATTCCAGAATTCAAGTGGGATTTTTCAGACTTTTAACCGCTGACCCAACCTCAATTGGGTATCAAAGAAACATGTAAACAAAGATGTTGACATCACCCGTCATTGGTCAAATAAAAATACAGGCTTAACACTGTATTCTCCAGAATACCTTGTGGTATGAAAATGGCTCATTTACTTATTTACTTCATAATGTTTTTACAGTTTGCTTTTATTCACATGCCTTAACACCTCACGTAGTCATTATTAGAAATAATTTTTTTTATTCCTACAAAATAGTTCCACTATCATCTAAATTATATCAGGGGCCCTCACTATGGAGTTCTTATACTGCCACAGAGATCTTCCTGTGTAAGAAAGATATAGGAACGCACATGGTTATTCACCAAAGTGCAGTGATGATGGTCCAATCAATCAACCAATAGGTATCTTAGTCCTATGTTCAATATACATATTTTTGTAAGTTTATGATCTTAAACATTTCATCATCAAATAGCTTGTCCTGAGCAGAACTTTGCCACCCCAACAGTCCTCCAGAATTTCTCTCTCATAGGCCAGATGTCCCGCCTCTGCAGCCAAACCATCAGTTACATCCTGAATCCATCTTCTCTGTGGTCTTCCTCTTCTTCTCTTTGCCGGTATGCCTCCTTCCATGATGGTCTTATCCAGCCCTTTGTCTTTTTATATGTCCAAAATACCCCAATTTTCTCTTTCTTATTTGTAGCATCAGCCAGTTTTCTTTGATATTGAGTTCTTTCTGGATAGATCTATTTGTTTTCTTTCTCTTAAACATTTACGATACACTTATAGTCTGTCCATTAATTCGTGAGCACGTTTGAAATTGATTTTCTCTAAAACTACCTGTTGGATCTCAGTGATTTTTGCAAGCAGCCTTAGAATATCCATGACGCTAAAATAAAGCTAACCAGTAGTAGATGCTACGGATTTTGCATATCCGCGAATTCCTTTGATCTTTTATGACAATTGCAAATACGGGGCTCAAATTTTAGATTTTACAGTAATCCCTAAAATTTGTCCATGTCAATTCTATTCATAGGTGTATCTCCATATTAACTTGATAGGTCAAGTAATTAAGTGTGTTGCCCTTTATGTGCAATCGTGAACTTGGATACAATATGCAACAGTTAGTCCTCCCTTCGGTCACCATTAGACCCCTGGGTGTCTTAACTTCACCACAAATTGTATGATGGTAGACGCATTTGGATATGGAAATGTATACGTTGCTATTTCTCAGTCTGTAATCAAAATATGATTTGTATCATCCCGAATCTGACGATTCCATGAGGTTGATAATTGTTACTGGCTGGACAAATTGTAATCCATCTCGGTGCCAGTACTCGTCTTCCTCTCGGAGCACATGTTCAACACACTTCTTCCAGAACTGCATGTCTATCATTGAGAGGGACTCACATGTCAGAACTTCAACATCACACATTTTAAACGTCCTGTTCTGTTCGGCAACTTGCCCTTTTACTTTAGCCCAGACAAGCTCTATCGGATTGAGGTGAGCATGATATGGAGGTAGTCGCAAAGACATGTGGCCGTATTCCGCAATGATTTTGTCAATATGAAACACCTTTGTCTTATTTGTCATCCTCACCAGGTGCAACAACTCGGGTTTCAAATATGTATCATCGAAGCTGACATTTTCCTTAGCAAGCCAAGTCCTAATTTTATCTTTTGTATTTGATGCAGTTGGTACTTTGTCTTCGCTGATACTGCGTTGTGATAGGATGCATTATCCATTACCAAGCATGATGGTCTGTTTAGAATTGGAAGTAGATCTTTCTCCATCCAGTGCCTGAAAATATGTCCATTCATTTCTGTGTGGTAGTCCCTACCGTCGGTACTTTTGATTGGAAAATAAGTCCAGCGTCATGGACAAGACCTTCTTCACTGCTTCCTGCATGTGTTAGTATAATACGCTGGCGTTTGCTGCTTGGTATTTTCTTTTCTGTTCACCGTCTACTGATTGCCATTCTTTAGCATTCGTGTGGTGAGCATTGACCCAGGATTCGTCCAAATATACAATATCATAGCCTTGCCTCCGCCGCTCACGGATCTGCCTCAGGTATTTACTTCGGGCAGCAATTAAATGTGGCTTTTCACAAATAATATTCCTGCCGCCTATAGTTTTTTTGAAGGTGAAGCCGGCGGCTCTTACAATTTTCCATATACTTTTAGAAATGTCTATGCTGCAATCTGATTGCAGTTTTAATTTCAGTTTCCTGAGAGTAACAAGTTGATTTGTCGCAAACATTTTCAAGAGCTCCGTCTTATGACATCTATGTCAAAGTCGTCAATTGTTCTTTTCCTTCCTTGCTTGACATTAGTGCACTTTGTGTTCTGTTTAATCCATCGGGAAAAGGATTCTCTATTCAGACCAAGCGCCAGTTGCGTTCGTTTCTCAGGGTTATGAATATCGCAATATAGATGACCTCTCTTAGATTCCCTACGGAAGTGTTGGTATAGTAAAACTGTAACCTTCTGCATTGTTATAAATGTGCACTTCAGACTCATTATGAATGTGATATCAATGTCAGTTTTGATAAGCCAACAAATATGATACAATAGCTTCATACAAATAGCGAGATACACCTATAACTATACAACGGTATCCCAATTATAACGTCATATGCTTTCCGCTTTCAAAGTCGACTGGGTTAGGTGCACGGGAATTCGTGAAATTGTTGTTTACTCACGATATTTCAATGTTACCATAATGTATTTTTAGAACAACGCGTCTGTGTACCGTAGATCTGTTTCTATTGTGTACAATCCGGTGAGGTTGATTTTAATATAACCTGAAGCAGAAATATTTCAAACTACATCAAATTTTCTTGGAAAAAATATTTCTCTAGCGTCATGGATATTCTAAGGCTGCTTGCAAAAATCACTGAGATCCAACAGGTAGTTTTCAGAAAATCAATTTCAAACGTGCTCACGAATTAATGGACAGACTATAATATCATCTTTGCAAAATTTTCAGTCAAATTGACTACAGAGCAAAAATGTGGACATGCAACTTTTGTTATCAAAGAAACCCAGTGAGTATGACTTTATTCTTAACTGCTTGATTTAAAATATAATAGTAAATAGTTCTCAAAATCGCCCCTGTGATCATGAATAAGATGGTTGTCTATCTTCTAGAAATTATTTAGTATCGTTTTTAATATATTTATTTTATTCACTAATTTTTAACATTTTTTTCTAAGATAATTTGTAGATTTTTTTGTAGTCAAATTTACAGTAAAATACACAGATTAAGTTCTTCTTTGTGTTTGTTCTTATCAACCATGTTAATGACTCTTTGTGTTTTGCGGTGAGAATGAGAATATGTTGGGCCTCCGTTTCTAGTCTCCTAGACACGTAGGACAGGTGCATCCCAAAATTTCAGCCCAACACAGATTAACAACATCGTTCACCAGAATGCTGGAAGTATCAAGAAGAGACTGTTTACAAAATGAAGAAATCAGGAAAAAGTGGGTACAACATCGGTACTGAACTTCAAGATACAACAAATTAAATGGTTTGGCCACATAAGGAGATTACCAACAGACAGTGCACCTGAAAGAGCAATGCTACTTCGATACAGTGTATATAGAGCAAAAGACTGTCCACGCAAAAGGTGGATCTAAGAAATAACAGAGCCATTGAAAAGCTATTTACAAAACACACACAAAAGACTTCTAGAAATCTCTTCTTATCCTGGTTGTGTGAGGCAAAACAAGATTAGAGAAAAGAAGAAAAGATTCACCTTCCAAAAAATAATGTATGTTGTTGCTTCAGACAGTGAGTTATTTCGCTCATAAATATTCACCGCTTTCTTACGAATAGTTTTTTTTTAGACTACCATCAGATCTATTTTTGTTTTGTTTAAAGAATCTTTATTGCTTGATGTAAGAGTTTAACCATACATATTCTACAATTTGGCATTCTTCTTCTTCTTCTTTTGTCGTCACACTGCTACCGGGTTGTTGCCCAGTGTCGTGGTTTTCTGTTTTTGTCTTGCGCTGTTCTGGTGGCTTGTGTGATTGTTATCTTTGCTCTTTCACAGGATGCTGCCACGCCATCTAACCATCTTTTCCGTGGTCTTCCTCTTGCCTTCTTTCCCGATGTTCTGTTGTAGAAGACTCTGTATACTGTGGAGTTTGGATGCATTCTTATTAAGTGGCCAAACCACTTCATTCTTTGTTTATCTATATAATTCAAGCACGGTTTGTGCCAACTTTCTTTCTTATGCTGATGTTGGTGATTCTGTCTTTTCTTGTGTTGTTGGTAACTTTTCTCAGGCAACGCATTTCACATGTAGTTATTTTTGTGACTGCGCTTTGCTCAATGTCCATGTTTGGCTCTGGTAACACAAAGTAGGTATAAAAATGCTGTTGATCATTTGTTTCTTAGCTGCCTGTGAAATTTGTGGGTGCCTTAACAATGGGGCTAGCTGGTAGGTTACAGCATTTGCTTTTGTACTCTAGCCTCTATCTCTCTATCTAGTTTTCCGTCTTCTGTGAATATGCTTCCTAAGTATTTGAATTCTTTCACTTGGTTTTTTTTAGTGCCATTGACATGGATGTCTAGATTATTATGTTTTCTTCCCATATTCATTATTTCTGTTTTAGTGTTGTTGATTTTCATGTCATGTTTCACACAATTATTGTTCAAAGTGTCAATATGATGTTGTAGATCTTGTTCATTTTGATGTATCAGGCACTGATCATCTGAAAAAGTAGTTCATTTATTTCATCATTATCTGAATTCGACTCTTGAGTTATTTTATCCATATATGCGATAAAGAGTAGTGGTGAAAGGACACAACCTTGTCTAACACCTGATGTAATGGAGAACCAGTCGGTCATTCCTTCTGTAGTTCTTACTGTACTCTGGCTATCTTGATATAAGGCCATGATATTACCTAATAGTTGTCCTTGGACGCCATATTCTTCAAGGATCTTCCATAGTTTGCACCTGTTTACTCTATCAAATGCCTTTTCTTGGTCTATAAATATAAGCTGTTTACTTTGATTGTATTCAATTGTTTGTTCGCAGATCTGTATTAGTGTAAATATTGCGTCTGTGCAGCTCTTACCCCTCCTAAACCCAAACTGGCTATTGCTTAACTGGGGCTCTAATATATGTCTTGCTCTTCGCTCCAATATTTTTGCAAACATTTTTCCTATTTGGCTCAAAGAGAATACCCCTGTATGTTTCACATTCTCTTTTGTCTCCTTTGTTCTTCCATATTGGGACTATAATAGCTCTCTGCCAGTCATCTGGAACCTCTTGTGCCTCCCAGGCTATGTTAAAATTCTGGTCAGCCATGTTATTGCTGTTGTCTTACACGCAAGTAACATTTCTGTTGTTATACCATCTATCCCTGCTGCCTTCCTTCTTTTGCTTTGATTTAGTGCCATTTCAACTTCGGATTCTAAGATATTCAATTGTTGGTATTTTCCATGTTTCAATTGAAATGTTTCTGTACCTTGTGTTTCGCAGTTTAACAGTTCCGTAAAATATTCTTTCCATCTGTCTTTAATATCTTTGCTGTTGGTAAGAGGTTTCCTAGACTTGTTATTTATAATGGTGACTGGATTGAATTGTTCTTCTCTTAGCCTCATTGCCTTAATGCTTCTGTAAAATTTTCTTGGTGCCTTAGTGCATAGTTCAGCTAAATGTTCTCCATATTTTGCCCAAGATTCTGATTTTGATGACTTTACTTTATTTTTACTATACATTCTTGCTGTTCTGTATTTGGTGTAGTCTTCATCTAATTTTGACTTTTGCCACCTGTGAAAACATTTTTCTTTTCTTGTATAGACCTTTTAACTGCTGCATTCCACCATGCTGTGTGTTTTCTGTGCTTATTTAACTTTTTAAGTCCACAATTTTCTTTCACTATTTCCATGATATTTGTTTTGAAGGTTTGCCATTCTTTAGTTATGTTGCTTACTCCTTCTAGGGTGTTAAAGGCTGATGTAACTGCTCCTTCAATTTGATTCCTAATTTCATTATTATTTAACTTTTCAATATCTATTATTTCAATTTGTTGAGTTGTACTCCTGTCTTGTTTTCTAATTAGTTTTTGTAGAAATAGTACCACTGGTCTATGATCAGAGTCTAATATTGCATTTGGGATGGCTCTAGCGTTTTGTATTCTCCATCTTTCATTCTTTTTGCTAGTATAAAGTCGATCTGTGATGCTTGATTAATATTATTCCATTTATACCAGGTTAATATCTGGCTTCTCCTATGTTGGTAAAATGTATTGGTGATAAATAGATCATGTTCTGCACATATATTAAGAAGGTGTTGCTGTTGCATTTCGTTGTTGTGTCGCTGAATGGTCCTAGATGTGTCTCCCATGGTGTTCTTCGCTCGCCGACTCTTCCGTTAAAATCGCCCATAATATATAAGCTGTCAGTGCTGTTGACTTCACTAATGTTTTCACTTAATTCGTCAAAAAAATGTGGTTCTTTCTTCTTCACTATATGAGTCATTGCATGGTGCATAAATCTGTATGTAAGTTACTTTCCTCTTACCTTGCGCTGTTCTGATACGGATGATTCTTTCTGATTTATACTCTATTTCTAATATAAATTTTGCTGCAGTAGGGGCAATAACGAACCCGACTCCATGTTTGTTGTTTTCGCCTGGTTGTGTTCCTCGCCATGTAAATATGAAATCTTTATGTATTTTCTTAATACCCTGTCCTTTTCTTCTAGTGTCGGCTACTTCCATGATTGTGATTTTATGCTGGATCATATATTCTACTATCTCTGTTGTTTTATCTCCTAATCCACTAATATTCCACGTTGCTATCCTAAACTCTGGTGTTTTACGTATTGCTGTGTTCTGTGTTGGTGCTACTTCCGCCGGCTTTGTTATTGTGTGTTTGCTTTGAGCGCCGTTGTTACTGCGTTTCTTCCTAAGTATTTCCCACAATTCCTGAGCAATGGGGTTTGAACAAACAAATCCTCTACCGCTTTGCTGGACCTGTCGTAGATTCATCCTTGTTTGAACACTTGATGTTAAGGAAAACACACTAATAAAACATTTCGAAGCACTCCTAGTGCTAATGAATACTGCTCACACCGCCATTACTATTTGGCATTGACTGCTCAAAAGTGAAAACTCACAGCCCTGATTAGAAGAAGAGGGAGACATTTAAGAGTCCTTGTATCTGCTGTATATTTTATTATGTTTTTTTTCTCTCACTAGTTCCCACCTCAGTATGCAGCCATCACAGAACAACACCAACCTGCTGAAATTATCCCTCAGTTTTCAACACTTGAGTACACTATCACTGTGAGTATTGTTTTTAATTACCTATTTGTTTGTAATGTAGGTGATTAAATCCTCTTTAAATTGAGACAGACGCTTTCGACCTTAGGGGCGAACTTTGTTTTGATTATATCAGAGCGTGATGGCCAACAAACATGAAAAATAATAATTAAATCCGTTCGGTGAATCCAAGTTGTACATTTCGTTTGTTTTCATACTATTTATAAAAATGTGTTTGAATAAACAGTAGATGTTATTTTGCCCCAACACTGAATCTATTTTGCATACAACCATGCTTAAAGAATACTATTTGTACCTTTGTTATCAATTTTTCTTGTCTTGTAGAGAGCAACCTGCCATCCTCCAATATTTTTGCTGGTGGTAGATACATGTTTTCCTGAAGATGAGGACCTCCAAGGACTGAAGGTGAGAATTATACAATTGTGTAGCATATTTATCTCTCAGATGTTATGCTGTAACTGATTCCATGTGTAACGTCTTTTGTGAGGAGTAGAGGGGATTGTGTATGAATGTAGGGTAACGTCTTTTAACGATGTTGGCTGTTCTGTTGCACTTTGTTTACTTTCTTAACCATTTTAGTCCGAGCACTTAGACAAATTCCCTAATAAGTGATGTTTTTAGAGCTCCATCCGCACTAGAAAAGGGAGAATACTGCTCTCTCTCTCTCTCTTTAGCCTGTTACGCCCCTGGCGTTTAGGGCAGCAACAAACGGACACCATTCTTCCCTGTTCATGGCCTTCCTCTGTATTGTGTTCCAGCTATGATTCATTTCCTTCAGCTCTTGCTCTATCGTTCTCCTCCAGGTTGTCTTGGGTCTTCCACGCTTCGCCTACCCTCTGGAGTCCATCTCAGTGCAGTTTTCGTGTCGGAGCCAGTCTCCATGCGCATCACATGTCCAATCCATCTCCAGCGTCGTCTTCGGATGATAGTGCCTATATTCTCTTGTTGGCATCGTGCAAGCAATTCTTGATTCGAGATAGTAGCCAGTACACGCGTAAGATTTTTCGCAGACAAGTTGTATGAAAGGCGGAGAGTCTGGACATATCCCGTTCTGTCATTCTCCAGCATTCCGATCCGTACAGCAAAGTTGACAGCACACAGCTGTTATAGATACTAGTCTTGGTTCTGATGCTGTATTGGGCAGATTTTCAGGCGGTCTGAAGGGTCATGAATGCACTGCGTGCTTTACTCAGTCTGTTTTTAATGTCAGATCCAGCGCCTCCTTCATTGCTAATAACACTTCCAAGGTATGTGAAAGCGGTTGTATCTCGGAGGGTTTTACCTTCTAGTTTGACTGGTGCTGGGGTTGCTATGTTCAGAGTCATTACTTCAGTTTTCTTCTGATTTATTTTCAGCCCAACCATCTCACTATATTGGTTAAGGCGGCAGGTCTTTTCCTGGATATCTCTATGTGTATGAGATAGGAGTGCGATGTCATCTGCAAAATCTAGGTCTTCCAGAGTGGTTGTGAGCGTCCATCTAATACCTCTTGCCTTATCTTCCGTTGTTTTACGCATCACCCAATCTATGACAGTGTTGAATAATAGGGCTGACATAACACATCCTTGTCGCACGCCTGTTTTTACTTCAAACTTTAGTTCTGAAGTTTCAACACTGCATGCAAACTTGCTGTAGCAGCTTTTATAATATTTATAAAACACAGTGGGATTCCATACCATCTTAAGATACGCCATAGACTTTTGCGGTGTATGCTATCAAAAGCCTTTTCAAAATCTACAAAGTTGATATAGAGTTTGCTTTGCCATTCTGTGCATTGTTCTATGATATTTCTAAGAGCAAATATTTGGCCTATACAGCTCCGTCCTCTTCGAAATCCTGCTTGTTCCTTTCTCAGTTTCTTATCCACAGCGTCAGTAATACGTTGTACGATGATTTTGTACGATGGTCTCGAAAATCATCGAGAATACTGCAGTGATGATCAATGAACTGTACCTGGTAGAAGTCTCCGCAGCACTAAACATAGCACTACACGCCTGGCACTGTTGGAGGTTTCTAAGTTTTCAGGAAAGCTTGGGTACTCCCCATTGCACTATAGGAAAAAGAGTGAAAATTCATAATTCCTGGACTAGAAGAAGACAAATTCCCAGGACAAGGAAAATAACTCTGCAACTACAAGAAGTGTTGGTGAAATAAAGAAATTTTGCAAATACAATTTCTAATCAATACATGTGATTTAAAGTCCATATTAGAGTTCAGTTGATGAGGTACTAATTTGTAAACATGTATTTCATTAATGTCATGTAAGTTCATATGAAAAATCTTACTAAGTGCATTCAGAATATCAGCCTGGTTAATTGCTCCTCTGCTTTCCACAATGACCGGTATGCTTATCAGCCCATTCATTCCCTTTTATGCCTGCATGCCCTGGCATAAAAATAGAACTGATTTTGTCAGCATAGACCACGGAGATTCCAATCATTGTCTTCTAGCATGTCTTGATCTTCCTGAACATCATCATTGAGTCACAAAGAAAGCATGCATAGTCTATGACTCAAAAGTCTATGACTCTGTCCAGTCAGGCCATTGCTATAGTTACTGTCATGATCTCCATAGTCAGACTACTTGTACTCACAGAAAAATCACCATTCTCTTCCCCCACGGTAACCCTTCGAAACTGACCAGAACATTGAAAGCCTATGAGCACAGTATGACACTGGAAAGGATGCGAATCACTCCCTGCAAGGCACTCATATCCATTCTTCACCAGGTTCAATGTTCTCTAATGAACACACCTGTTGAATAAAGCTCTCAGCCTGACCCATCCAAAATTTTCCTATTTTTAGCATGCTATCCTTAAACAATTTCCTGCTGCCCTTAACTGATTATCTGCTGAATTGAAAAATGGGTTATGATAAGCTTTCTGTTGGTAAATTAAAATCTCATACTGAAACGGAAAGGGGGAATGTAAATATATAACTCATTTATATATGTTTAGAACCTGTTCATTTTTGTATATTTTTATCTTCAGGAGTCTCTCCAGATGTCACTTAGTCTTCTCCCTCCCAATGCATTAATTGGTCTGATCACCTTTGGCAAGATGGTTCAGGTGCATGAACTTGGCAACGAAGGAGTGTCCAAGTCTTACGTATTTAGAGGAACCAAGGACCTCAATGCTAAACAGATTCAGGTGTGTATCATCTTTAGTCCTTGTCACACTCCCGGAGAGGATATGATAGAGATGTGTCTATATCCAACTCTGTTATATCCTGCCTATCTTTTTTTTCTGTCTTCCTATATATTTGGTTCCTGTTCAGCTGTCTAATTTGTCCTCTATACACCTCTTAGTCTAGTCTGCAGCTTAGTGAAACTATTGGCCGCTTGTCATGCTAGTGAATATCATGATGAGTACGTGAGGGATTATGAACTCTACATAGGGTTTATATGGAAAAATGCTCCCATGGTGTGTGCGCATTATTATCTTGACAGTCAAGTCCAGCGCCTGACCTCGCTATTGAATTGTTTTAACAGACAAGAGAACAGGCAGCTTGCATAAAAAGCCAGTAATTTTTTTACAGATGACGCTCATGATCCTTGATATATAGCTAATCTAAGAGAAGGAAAACTCTGATTCAACACTTTCACTGCCTTGCAGCTATATCCGGTCATAGGAAAAGCTTTAGGAGTCAAACCAGAGGAAAAATTGTAGTCTAATGAAGATTAAATCTCTAAGACAGTTCGATGTTGACAACAATATAGTTCAGGTAACATCTGTGACAGCTTCGAGTCCAAGCTGTATTGGTTATTGTTTTTCCCTAAGTAACATTATAGATGAGGAAAGAGGAAACCTACTGCTGGGCAACAGCAGGTTCTGCATATTCCACTGCTCTTGCCAGTGCCATGGAGAGGCAACTCCAGCACCGCCTAACAGGGAAACTACACAGAAAACAACAGTTACCTTACTTATAACCTAGGTATAAGCCTTACTTCTGTATTGACGTAAAGCAAGATTGTCTCATTGGAGAGCTGCTTCCTGCCTAAGTTGGATAGCGCCAGCCAGTAACCAAATCTGGGAAAATAACAAACTGAGCTACAACAGCGCATGTCTATAGGGCTTATTTCCTTCCGTCTGCTGTTCATCAAAGAGCTGTCTTTCTGTGTATAGTTATCAGTTTAATGAGGATTGTCATTATAGCACTCCGGACACATCCATAGGTGTTACAATCTCCCCCTCAACAAATCCAGCAGCCCAACACAATGTTGATTAATCAATCTCTTAGCATATTTAGTATGTCGTTCTGCTTTATGCTTCAGTTTTTTTCTCCACTAGTTTCTATCGTGAAGTTGACATCTTGAACTGTAATCAAGTTGCTCCGTTCTCTTTCTTTTTAATTCAATTTTTTTCTTGAACTTTCTTTTTTCCCTGTTGTAGTTTTTGCTCAATCTCATGTATTTTTACATTGTTCTGTTGTTTGTTAAGGTCATGCCCTCTCCGTCAGCACTGTCTTACTTAGTCTCTATGTTTACATATTATGTTTCATATTAATTTTAAAAAAAGGATTTTTAACATGGAAACCGTCAGCATGCATACCTTTTGACATCTGCTGGGGAGACTGAAGGCTTATGAGTCTGCTTGAAGCGCTATTACTCAGTTCAATAACAGTACTCATATTTTAAACCCCAATTTTGACACAGGAAATGCTTGGAATTGGACGTGGGGCACAGCAAACCCAACCCCAACAGCAGCAGAGAGGAGGAGCACCCGCAAGTCAGCAACCATTTCAACTGCCATCCAATAGGTATTGATTATCTTCTTCTTCTAACCAGGGCTGCAAGTTTTCACTCTTGGGCAGCCAATGCCAAATTGTAGAATCTGCATGTGTTCTGTAATTATGGAAGAATAGTGTAAAATGTATTATGAACAGATGGGTGTGGTGGGAGGAGTTCTTGTCTAGCTATATGTAGTCCATATTGATCATAGTTACTTATTAAAATACTGAATCATTGTAACCATAGATAAAAGGGCTGAAACAATAGATCAAAACATGAAGTGAGGTAGTTTTGCAAAATGGAACAAACTAAATTATTGTTTCAACTCAAAAGTATTTTAATAAGCAAAGGACACATTGAAGACCAAAAACTGATTTTTCATATAGTACCATAGTTTTGGACACTTAATATGCCTATCCTTTGCTTGATAAAGGCCATTTGGTTGAAACATCTATTTATGCTTTTATTGTATTTGTATAATCGATATAAGGGAAAACTGCAGTAAAACTATGTAGCAATGGCGAAACGCGTAAAAACAAACTCCTGTAGATGTACAAAGTTTTTAAAAAATATACAGCGAGGTTTCAACCAAAAGGCTGAAAAGGTTGCCTTATAAACCCTAATATTTATGGTCATTTCTTTCCTAGACCACAGTCTTGTTAGTTTTTTCTACTTCATCTGTAAGCACAAAATTTTCAATCAGTTTTCAACAAGAGTATTATATAAGAAATTGCATTATTCTGCAGTAGTATTAAATCTACCAAAATCAGGTTATTGATAATTTGATTTATTGATTACCAGGAGGCAATAGAGGTAGGGCGACCTAGAGAGACATGGAGATGAACTGTAGACAAAATGAGAGCTGAAAGACTGGAATGAACTAAGTTGGCTCAAGACAGATCTGATTGAAATTTGTGATGTATGCTTTAAGGAAGTTAGAAAGAAGAGAGAGATTTGATTGATGACTCATCCATTGCATTTTGATGGATGTGTTCTCCAATCTCTAAATTAATTTAATTAAAACTCATTGCCAAATTGCTTTTCATTGCCAGTTTGCCCTGTCACAAATGTGATATGAGCTTGACGATTTGTAGGTGAACTTCACAATCCTATGTGCAAGACGACTTACGTTCTAAAACTGGTGCTGCTCTGTCTATTGCTGTTGGATTGTTGGAGGTTAGCTTTCATAAAAACACAAATTATATATTTTTGTTCTGCAGAAGTTAATAAATGTGGATGAAATTATCAATATGAAATTTATTGAGTCAGTGAAGATATTATTTCACAACTTCTTTTTCTTTTCTCTAATCCTGTTTTGCCTCACAGCATCAGGATAAGAAGAGATTTCTAGAATGGGCTTTAGTGTGCGCTTCATAAATAGTGTTTTTCACTGTCTCAGTTATTTCTGCGGTCCACCTGTTGCTTGAACTGCCTTTTGCTTTGCATCTACTATATTGGAGTAGCATTGCTCTTGTAGGCGCACTGTCTGTTGGTAATCTGCTGATGTGTCAGAACCATTTCATTTGTTGTTTCTTGATGAAGTTCTGTACTGATGGTGTGCCCACATTTTTCCTGATGTCTTCATTTCTAAACAGTGTCTTCTTGATACGCCAAGCATTCTATGTATACACTTCATCTATGTCATGACTAGTTTTCTTCTATCGTATGATATCAGCATCCTGGTTTGGCACTGATATCATAATGGTGGGAGAAAGATTGTGTTGTACAATGCTCTTTTAGTGGTCATGGTGACATGTTTGCATTTCAAAATTGGTGCCATTTGTCCTATGATTTGATGTGTTTTATTGCATCTATGTTGCATTTTGTTAGTTATTCTTCGTTAGTCAGTTCATAACATAATGATAGTTAGTACACTATTCTTGAAAACAGACTGAAGTGTTATAGATTGCTCCAAGATGTTTGACAATGTAAAGCATAAAGACATCAATATATTGAACAAGTTAGATATAGATGGTAACAATCTGAGAATAATTGATTGATAGGACCATCATCATTGCACTTCAGTGAGTAACCATGTGTGCTCCAATCTCTTTCTTACACAGGTAGATCTCAACTGCAGTGCACAAACTCCATAGCCCAGGCAGGGTCCCGATGTAATTTTGAAGATGGTGAAGATCTTTTTGTAGGAATTTTATTATTAATATTTTCTAATGAATTTTGCCTGGGCATCTGCTTTCCAGCCTTCTCTTCTCGATATTGAACTGCCACAGGTTCTTTTATGTGCACAAATTGAACACTAAACCTGCATTTTAATAAAAATATGCATGCAGCAACCCCTTGCTTTAGGATAGGTGAGGTCAAGTATCTAGTCCTACCAATGGATGAAAGAACATGGAGGTCATGTGTACAAATTGTGAGCGTAAAGATCTCATGACTGTTGAAAACCAAAATAAGACTAAGCTACATGCTGCTACCATATCTAAATTTGATAAATTATAAGTTTACCACCATTAAACAGTCAGGTGACGGAACTTGTCCACTTCACCAAAAAAATTGTGACGAAATCGTATGGTGCGACAACTTTGCTGTAAACATCAATGTACTCCGACTGAAATCATGACAAAATTGCAAAGAGTGGTTTATAAAGTGGTTATAATTGAGAGGTGTAACCAAATTGTCTTGGTTAATTATTGGAAGCAGTACATGATTGAAGTTGTGCTCCATTGTTGTCTTTTTTATGTCTATGAGTTGCAACTTTAAGTAATGATACCCGAGTGGTTACCGGGGCCCAAATTTGGAGTGTAAAAAATAGAACCACTGTTACCTGCCATGCATGTCGTAAGAGGCAACTAAGGAGGTTTGGCTGAAATCGTATGCATGTGTCCTAAACGTGTAGAAGTCTATGCGTTTAGGGGCCTTCCAAACCAATGTGCAACGTATAGACATTCTTGGCAAAGATCAAACATATCACAAAGAGTGATTAAAATTGATTGTAAAGAACGAACGCAAAGAAGAAGAAGAAGTCATGATAAATCATGTCTAAACTAAGTTCTTTCTTGAGTTTTGTGTAATATGAACATCCTTTTGTTACAGACAAAAGTATTGTTTCATGTCTTCCTCAGTGTACTTTTCCCAACACTGGTGCTCGCATCATGCTTTTATGGGGGTCCATGCACCCAGGGCCCTGGCATGGTTGTTGATGATGAACTGAAGCACCCAATTAGATCACATCATGACATTGAGAAAGACAATTGCAAGTACATGAAGAAGGCTATGAAGGTATACTTACATATTATATATATTTCCTCTCTTACCGTTATACGTTACATAGGGCCTGCAAGCAATTTCTCCATACCGCTCTATCCTGGGCAACTCGCTCACTCTCCTCCATGGAACTGAGACCGATATTTCTTGCTTCTCTCAGCAAAGTTCACTTCAGGTTCTCCCTATGTAGTCCTCTCTTTCTTGAACCCTTTGCATCCTACTTCAATGCCTGCTTTGATATTCTTTGATCATTTCTATATACTTACATATGAACGTTGTCAAACCGTTAGTGGTTTTATGTTTTACTTTCTTGCTTCTTTTTCCTTTCTATTTATCGTGGCGTATTTCTTGTTTATTTTTTTCATTGTGTAAATGTGTGTGTTCTTTGCTGACTTTTCCTTTCTCTTTGTACTTTTTTTCCGATCCAGAAGCACTTGAGCTCTTCGGCTCGGTGCCATGGACATCGTACCCTTTCGGTTTGGTGCCACGAACACCATAAATCTGGGAATCTGTGCTTTTCTGCCATCCCAGAATTGAACCCGCACACAGAGGAGTCACCCGTAGTCGCGCGCACGGACACGCTGGGCAGACAGGCTCTATGCGTACTTACAGACATCAGTTTGATGAAACTGAACTCGCCATAGATTAGATCCATACCCGCCCAAGTGGTTACCGGTGCCCAAATTGGAGTGTAAAGAATAGAACCTACTGTTACCTGCCACGCAAGTCATAAGAGGCGACTGAAGGAGGTGGGGCTAGCCACCCAACACCATAAAAACACTAGATGGCTACAGAATGGAGAGCAAACCCATAAACGCTGGCTGAAACCGGACACATGGACGAAGGATAAGCACCAGAGTTCCAAATGGTGCTGAAGATGTGACGTAAAGCACACCAATGATAAGGCTGCATGAATCAGATTTCCACATGAATAGAATTTATGGGGAGATCTGGTACATCGGTTTGGGCGGTGATCGAGAGAGAGACAATCAGTCTCACAACTTGAATTGCATAATCATCATTGTCAAGTGTTGACACCAACACCCCACCATAACCCTAATTTTTTAAAAAATATTTGTATTTTTTATTTGTGCTAATTTTTATTTTTGCTTTGTATCAGCATTATGAGGGATTAGCAAATCGTGCTGCAGCAAATGGTCATGTGATTGACATCTACGCATGTGCTTTGGATCAGACTGGATTACATGAAATGAAGTTCTGTCCAAAGTACACAGGGTAAGAATACTTTAATATACTTAGCTCACACAGCAAATTACTGAGTTGAAGTATTTGCAGTAAATTGTACTTTGCAGCGAGTCAATTTTCTTCGAACAGTCCATATCGACCACTTGTTAACCCTCTGTGATTTGTATGTGATCTGAGCCTAAGAGTGATTGTATGTTTTGCCAGTTATGCGCCTACAGGTAGGCCAGCACATCCGATTTCTACAATGCTTTTTATTTACTATGGTAGCTTCCTAGGTCCTACATCAGTCGCCTCTTATGACATGCCTTGTAGGTCGCCGTGGTACTATTCTTTGCAGGCCCGGCACCACACGGGCGGCAGTTAGTCAATGATCTTCTTCTTTGCATTCGTTCTTCGACCAATTTTAATCACTCTTTGTGATATGTTTGATCTTTGCCAAGAAGCGTTGCACATTGGTTTGGTAGGCCCCTAAACGCATAGACTTCTACATGCTTAGGACACGTGCATCCGATTTCAGCCAACCTCCTTGGTCTCCTCTTAGACATACATGGCAGGTAACAGGGTTCTATTCTTTACACCCCAAATTTGGGCCCCGGTAACCACTCGGGCGAGTCAATGATGTGTATTATGAACATCTTTCCACAGAGCAATTATTGACATCTTGTAAGATGTCAGGAAATTCTACCCAATCTGTTTGGTTAGCGATCATTCTTTGTAGACTGTGACTATTTTGTAGTTCTCAGTTACATTTCTAAAGTTCTGTGCATTGTCTTTTATCTTCTTTTTAAAATCATATTTCCTGGGAGAGTCTTTGTGGCGTAGAGGTTTAGTGCTTGACTCTCGCTCCATAGGTACTCCGTTTGCTCCCTCGTGGAGCCATCAGGATATTTTTGCCGAGAGTTTCTAATCTCAGTGTAGGTGAAATCAAGTTCCTATCGGAGATGGACAATAAAACATAGGTCCCATGTTCAAGTTAAGTATGTAAAAGAACCATTGGCAGCTCTAAATCTAGAACAGGCTGGAAAACCGCTGCCCGGCAAAATTACAGAAAGATTTAATAAAGAAAATTCCTACAAAATATTTCCACCATCTTCTAAATTATATCGGAGACCCTCACTGGTGGTACTGAATTTGTGTGCTGTCGCTGAGATCTTCCTGTGTAAGAAAGAGATCAGAGTGCACATGGTTATTCATTGAAGTGCAGTGATGATATATTTTGTCTTAATTTATTTAATAGTATTCACAACCCGGAAGACAGATCTCGTCAGCAGGGGACTGCAACTGTCTAGAGAACAACCTCAAAAAAAGATGTCTCAGAAACGGAATGTGTCAGCCATTATTGGTGGGGAGGAATTTACACATACAAATGACGACATGGTCCCGTATTCACAAAAAGTGCTATTCATGTAATTATCCCTCATTAATTACTATGTCCCCTTTGCAGAATGCCACTTCGTACAGTCTGCCTGAAAAAACTCTGTGTCTCTAGCAAGTTATATGTTACTTTTCTTTGCTCCAATTGCAGGCCCCGACAACACACAAGCGGAAATACATCTTTAAGTTCTATTTACTCTTAATATTTCTTAAAATACATGATATGAGAAAAGTTTGCTATAGAATGATTCTCTTTATTTTTCAGTGGTCACTTGGTGATGGGGGATTCATTTAATACCTCCTTGTTCAAACAGACATTTCAAAGGGTATTTGCTCATGATCAGAAAGGGGAGTTCAAAATGGCTTTTGGAGTCACTTTGGAAATTAAGGTACTGAGAAATTTTTATTTTAATCATCTTGTCATAACTTATTTTTTTTTCTTATTCGTTTGCTTTACATCATCTACTTGTGAAATCACTCTATGTGGTCTATATGTGATTTGTGCCTTAGAGCGTGAATTCGTTGTGCTAGTTAGACGATTACAGACCATTATTCCAGCACATCCGATTTCTACATGCTTTTTATTTAGGTTGACCTCCCTAAGTCACTGAGAAAAAAATACAGGAAAATTCTTCCCGTAGGCAAGTCAGAGCCATTAGCCTTGGAACTCGGTCAGTGTTTCCCTATCTACACCACTGGGAGGTGCAGTTGGCTTTTTTTGTTCCATGTGTCACTAATTTTCACTTTCACTAACTCTGCTGGATGCAGAGCCAGTCACAGACCACACCTTGTAGACCATAACTTGTGTGATACTGGTTGCTCTATTAGTGCTCTCAACATACACAGAGAAAAATATACAGACCCTATATGTCTTTGTGTCTGTCATTCTGAAATTGAAAATTTATCTGACGTTGAATAAAGATATGTTAAAAATACCTTGAGAAGAAATAATCAAAGAATACCAAAGCAGGCATTGAAGTGGGAGGCAACTGGTTCAAGAAAGAGAATACTCTAAAAAAAACCTGAAATGAACTTTGATGAGAGAGGCAAGAAATTTCTGACACAATTCCATGGAAGAGATTGAGCGAGTTGCCCAGGACAGAGCGATATGGAGAAATTACTTGCAGGCCCTATGTAACATATAACGGTACAAGAGGAATTTAGATATATATGTATTGGACAGACAGAAAATATGGAGTGTAAAAGAAACAGAGGAAAGGTCTGAGATGATATGACTAGATGAAAAAGAAAATATGCTAGTTAGTGAAGTGTTCAAAAGTCACATGGTTGTGAAAGAAATTGATTGTCAGCACTATACATAATACAATATTGGACTGAGTGGTACAAGCACTCTCACTATGGAAATCATCACAGTAACTAAAGCGTAGGTCTGGCTGGAATCACAGACTTTTATCCATGCATGTTTTTTCAGGGATTCAATGAATATGCTCATGAAGGTTGAAACAGGCTGGGCTCAGAGACAATGGTTGGAGTCCGGTGAGGAGGTCTCAATCAATCAAGTGTCATGCCTGCCGGCGTGGCGATCATGTCTCTCCACAACTCTCTTTGCTTGGTGCATGTAATCAGTTCTGACGTCGATATTTTGTCGAACCATGATGTCAGGCCATCCAACATCTTCTCCCTCTGTCTTCCACGATCTCTCCTTCCCTGAATTTTACCTGTAGTCACCAAATGTTCTAAACCTTCTCTTGCATTATATGCCGAAGAACCTTGATTGTCGATTCTTATTCTTTTGATAAGGTTTCTTTGTGTGCAGGCCTGATTTAAAACCTCCACGTTTGATTTCTTTGCTGTCCATGGAATTCTCAACATTCTTCTGTAAAACCACATCTCTGTGGCTTCCAATGATCGTATTGATTGTTTGTTCAGTGTCCATGATTCGCTGCCATACATAAGAATTGGTTCAATAAAGCATTGGAGTACTCGTTTTTGCAGTGTCATTGGTAGTGAGTTCACGCATAGTGTGTTCTTCATTTTCATAAAAGCTGCTTTCGTTTGAGCTATTCTACTCCTAATCTCTGTTGTACATCTTCCATCTGGTGTTAAGAATGTTTCTAGATACTTGAATCGATGGACTTGTTTCAGTGTTGTGTTATTTATTTTGATATTGCATGTTGGTGTTTCTTGTTTCTTGGAGACAACCATAACCTCTGTTTTCTTTATATTCATGCTTAATCCTTTCTTTTCACTTTCTCTCACTAGTATGTCTATCAAGTCTTGCAGATCGTGTTCATTTGTAGCCATGAGAACTGTGTCATCAGCGTACCTTAGGTTGTTTATATTTTGTCCACCGACTGCTATTCCTGTCTTTTCTTCTATAGATCTCATGATGTTTTCGCTATATAAGTTGAATAGGTCTGGTGAGTACGCACCCTTGTCGTACTCCTAACTGTATCGCCTGATAGAGGAGGTCTAGGCTGAGAAAAATTAGTTTTATTTTTGTGCCAGGGCATGCAGGTATAAGGGGAAATAACACGACGATAGGCTTGCAGATATGGCTTATGTGTTTTTTTGTAAACGGTGAGCAATGGACCAGGCTAATATTATAAATTCCCTAAGGGAGAGACGACTTGTGAATGATTCAAGTTAATGGTGAATCAACAACACTAACCATACAGTAAGAATTCCAAGTCAAATGTGGTGTAGCTAGACAAGAGCACTATGCTGGTAGCCAAAGAAGAATAGTAAACCAACAAAGAACCGCCACACACTGAAAGGCACACTGAGGAGGAGATCAGAGCAGTTATGGACTAATTGGTTTGATGATACAAAGACTAAACTAGACAGGTGATTTGTGATAGATAATCTAAGAAATATTGAGAGTAGCCAAGAGAGGATTAGTAGATGTTAGAGATCTCTTATAGCGCAGAGAAAACATTTATAGGTTAGGAACAGTATAGGAAACAACAATATGTCCTAAAGCGTTGATAAAATGAATAATAAAGGCAAAAATTGGGACTATTTCTCATTAAGTATGTTTAATGGCAATATTCAGAATTGAATGTCACGCATTTGTCAATTTCTATTTCATAGAAAGAAAAATGTAGTCTGGGTTTGGTTTGGTTTTTTTTTAATTTAGAAGTAAATTGAATTTTGGTACAGTAACATATTTCGATTTTTGTACTTCATTCCTGTTAATGTTTATCTTGAATAGCATGATTTCTTGCAATATGAAATATTGTGTTAATTTTTTCTCACAATGTAATGTTTTTTTATTCCCATAAATTTGTTACTTGCAGACGTCACGAGAGCTAAAGGTGTCCGGTACAATCGGTCCATGTGTGTCACTAGGAGTGAAAGGGACCAGCTGTATCTGACACAGAAATAGGCTTGGGAGGAACATGCCAGTGGAAGATGTGTGGACTCTATCCCAACACTTCATTGGCTGTCTACTTTGAAGTAGTGAATCAGGTGAATATCTTCTACAGTGCAACTGTTTGTATCCCTCTCTATAGCCTGTTACGCCCTTGGCATTTAGGGCAGCAACAAATGCACACCATTCTTCTCTGTTCATGGCCTTCCTCTGTATTGTGTTCCAGCTATGATTCATTTCCTTCAACTGAAGAAACTTTGTATATATTCAATTAACTACAGTAATTAATAGAAGAAAACGGTCCTGACTAAGATATACTCACAAGCTGCTGATAGACTCCCTAGCTTGATCAGAAATCCAATAAGTACTCAAGCAATCAAATTCGCTGCCTTCAGTGTAGACGATCATGTATTTCCACAACTTTCTATCTCTGTTGCAATTTATCAGTTCTGATGCTGATCTCTTGTTGAACCATGATGTCATATCATTCAACATCTTCTTCCTCTGCCTTCCACAATCTCTTCTTCCCTGTATTTTACCCATTCTCACCAAATGTTCCCAAACTGCTTAACAGTATATGTCTAAAGAACATTGATTGTTTAATTCTTATTCTTTTGATCAGCTTGTGCTGTGTACAAACCTATTTTAGAACATCATGTTTGGGTTTTTTTGCTGTCCACTGGATTTTTAATATTCTTCTGTAAAACCACATCTCTTTAGCTGCTGAGGAAGAAGTTATAAAGAAAACAAATAGAAGAATGAACATGACTGTACAAAAATTAAAAGAACTACAAAACCTATGGAAGAGAACAAGCAAACAAATCATGGATTTTTAAGAGCATGTATTTTCTCTATAGCAACGTTCAACTTAGGCATAAGCTATTGATGAAATAGTTGAAAAATCAATTGTCTTGGAATTCACATGCTACTAAAAGTACTCAAGTACCATGAACAGAGAAAATAATAAATATATCAATTTTTCAACAGCTTAAAATTGAAGACAAGTTATTGATAAAAAAGAAAAATGTAATATTGTGGGAATCTTTTGGCCAGTAAAAATATCCAATAACCAACTACTCCAAGACACAAGACAAGAGGCAATGAATGACATACTCAAAAGAGAAGATGGAAATGGCTCGGACATGTTATGAGAATGAGACAAGAAATGCCTGCAAGGATAGCCCTCACTTGGACACCAAAGGGAAAGAGAAAGAAAGGCAGACCACGGACAACATGGAGGCGCATGATGGAAGAGGAACTGGACACCGCATCTCTGACGTGGGGATCTGCGCTGAAGGTTGCACGGACAGGAGAGCATGGAAAGTCCTTTCTGAAGCCCCATGTGTCACTAGGCATGACGGGATTAAGTAAGTAAGTAAGTAATAAAATGACGTATTCTCTGATGGCAGGCGAAGGAGAATAGGGGTTCAGGATGTCATAGGCAAGTTGAGAATGGCTGCTACAAACGCAGAACACCTCACACAGAAAAGAGAGATATTTAGAGCTTCTGTCATGGGAACAAAGTTGTGACAGGGACAAGCTAGATGATTATGATCTTCATCAATATTTTATTTTACGAAAATCAATCATTATTTTTTGTTTAATTCTTTTCACACTAGCACAATGCTCCTATACCTCAAGGGGGCAGAGGTTACATACAATTCATTACTCAGTATCAGCACTCCAGTGGAGAGAGAAAAGTTCGAGTTACTACAGTAGCTAGAAGGTGGGAGGACAATTTCTTTTGTTTCATCTGATTCTGTTTTCATTGGACCCATTTCATTCTTCACCTGTTTCTTTTGTTCATGTTTTACTTATAAAAATATGTACAAATATTTGTTACAAACACACAAATATATTGTACATTATATATATATATATATATATATATATATTTTTATCTATCTAGGTTGATGAGGACAAAAAAACTAAATCTATATCTCAATGTGGCAAAAACAAAATTAATGACAATGGATAAAACAGCATGACAAAAGATATTTTTATCAACTGAGGAGAAAAATAGAAAATCTGAGCAGTTTTAAATATCTCGGTTTATTTCTAACAACAGATGGAAATGGGATGAAGGAAATTAAAAGAACAAACATGCCTTACCAACTAATAAAGAACAAATTAAACCAGTATGGAATAGAACTTCTTCTTTGCGATTGCTATTTTTTATGATTATACCGTTAGACATGTTCTTATGATGAAGTCGACTGTTGTTTGCAGCTCATCTCTGGTGCCATGTAGTTTTTAATGTTCTGTTGTGGGCCAGCATTTCTTTATAGGAGGACATACATGGGACAGTCTTGCAGGACATGTTCTGTGGTTTGATCAGAGGTGACACAGAGGGGATGGGGACAATTGTAGCCTGTGTGGGTGTTTATTCAGTCTGTTTTGTCCTATTCTGAGTCGGAAGATTATAGTATGTCCTTGTCTGTCGAATAGAACTGATAAGAAAACAATGATCAGATTATTAAGAGCATGCATATTCCCAGTGGCAATGTTTGGGTGTGAAGCATGTACATTTAACAAAGAAAGTGGAAAAACATATATGTGCTTTTGAATATAAGTATTACAGATGAGTCCTCTGTCTACCATGGACAGGGAAGAGAACAAATAGATCTATCCAGAACAAAATCAAAGAAAACTGGCTGGTGCTACAAATAAGAATGAGCAAATTGAAGTATTTTGTACATATAAAAAGACATGAAGAATTGGAGAAGATTACTATTGAAGAAGGCATCCTAGCAAAGAGGAAGACCACAGAGAAGATAGTTTCAGGAGTTAACTGGTGATTTGTGTATGGTGGCTGCAGAGGCCTGGCCTCTGATAGTAAGAAATTACAAAAGACTGTTAGAGTGGCAAAATTCTGCTCAGGACAAGCTTTTTGATGATAATGTGTTGATAAGGTTTGCGCATGAAGACTAACTCTTTTCACAAAAACTGCACTGATATGAACACCAGACGGTAAACGAAAATGTGGAAGACCCAAAATAGCCATGGAGGAAACATTAAAATAGGAAAGGAAAGAAATGGATCACTGTTGGAACACAATACAGAGGATTGCCAAGAAGAATGCTATGCTGCCATAAGCGCCAAGTGCATCACAGGCCAAAGAGAAAGGGTATTTTGTTCCAACTTTAGAATTAAAGTTAATATTACCCATTTTTACCTTAGAAAATGGGAACGAGGAAACCTTTTTGATGTATATGTTAATTACTTGTTTCAGAGAATTCATTTCCATTGTATATATTTACCATTGTTACATATTTTGTTCCACAGTTGTCTTTTAAGGTTCATTATAGTCGCTCACTAAAACAATATATTTTGCTTTTTGAATTTCTGCAGCTGGGCAGATGCAAGTGCCAATATCCAGCATATATCTGCTGGCTTTGATCAAGAAGCAGCTGCAGTTATGATGGCACGAATAGCTGTATACAGAGCAGAAACAGATGATGGCCCTGATGTTCTGAGATGGCTTGATCGTATGCTTATACGATTGGTAATGATCTTAAATTTTTTTCCATGTTTGTTCCCTAACTTTCTAAATCAATCATACAGTTTCCTTGCTGTTTTTCAACACTCTAAGTACATAAATTATATTCTGATTTGCACTTCTGAGGTTATGTGCAACACATCTCCAAGTTGGTGTAAACGGTCACTGAAATAAAATACACTGTATTATCATATATACCTCAAGGTATGAAAAAGGGTTACTTTACGGGTGTTTTTTTTGTTTGCCTCTATTCCTGTCTTATTCATTTGTCTACAGTTTTCACATTTTGTACTTTATATTTGTAGTTTTTAACACACATTTAGTCTCATATCATAGATTGTATACAAAAATTAAAACAATTATGTGTAAACGCATTCTTTAATAATTACAATAATTGTCACTAGTAACCATAAATTCTCATCTCGCCATTACCTCCTCCCTTCCCATATTTTAGGGAGGTACTGAGAAAATTTTTTTTTCTTTCCAGCAGTTTTTGTTACCATTCAATGATTCAATCATTCTTCTGCTGTCTCCAACATCAAATGTTGTTGGCTGTAATGGCTATCCAAAATGTTATGTCCTTTGCCCTGATGGTGCACTCTACCAGACTTATTGTCTGTCCACTTTCTGATGTTCCAGTCCCCTGATGGTGCACCAGACTATTGCCTGTCCACTTTCTGATGTTCCAGTTCCCTGATGGTGCACTCTACCAGACTATTGCCTGTCCACTTTCTGGTGTTCCAGTTCCCCAATTGTATCTGTATCCTCCCTCTCTTTCCCCCTCTCCTCCCCACCCCCTACCACTCTTCTACCTTACCTTACAGGGTGGTTTTCAACAGAGTGTCATGTCTGTCTATGTGACCAAAATAGATCAGTTATCCTCTTCTTCTTCTTCAAATGCTCCATATCAACCACTTTGTGTGATTTGTACATGATCTGTGCCTAAGAGCGATTGTACACTGTGTCAGTTGTGCGCCTTCAAGTAAGCCAGCACATCCGATTTCTGTGACACTTTTTATTTACTAGGGTAGCTTCCTTGAGCCCCTACCTCAGTTGCTTCTTACGACATACCTTGTAGGTCGCAGTATAACTATTTTTTGCTTCCATTACAGGCCTCGGCAACACACAAGCACCTCAATGGTCTTAACTTCTATCTTCCTAAGCAATTCTCATTTCACTCCTAGTTGTTCAAAGTACTTGTTCATTAGCTTTTCTTCTCCAACACTCCCTATTTTTCGTTCAGCAAATTCACATTCTGCAAGCTTCACTTCTCTCTCCATCTGTTTGTTCATTGTCCACATTTCCACTCCATACAACAATGGTAAATAAGTATAGCACTTAACATATCTTATCTTTTGTTACTTGTTTGGACATTAATACATTTTTCATGTTGTTAAATATGTTCTTGGCGTTCTATTCTCTTCCTAACTTCCTTTTATTTCACATCTGCCGTCTTTTGTTATTTTAAGTCGTCTAAGACATACATAAGTTGACAATTGTTCCAGTCTGACTATATTGAACCAATACTTATTATGGCAGGGAATCATGGACAATGAACAAACAATCAATAAGATCACTGGAAGTCACAGAGATGTGGTTTTACAAAAGAATGCTGAAAATTCCATGGACAGTGATGAAAACAATGATGAGGTTTTAAATCAGACCTGCACACTAAGAAACCTTATCAAAAGAATCAGACAATCAAGATTCTTCAGGCATATAATGTGAAGAGAAGGCTTTGAACATTTGGTGACAACAGATAAAATTCAGGGAAGGAGAGATCGTGGAAGACAGAGAGATGTTGGATGGTCTGACATCGTGGTTAGAACAAAGATCGACGTCAGAACTGATTAACTGCACCAAGGAGGTTGTGGAGAGCATGATCGCGCGCAGGCATGGCACTTGATTCATTGACTACTTCATTTATCATTATATTTAATGATTTTGCTTCCTCATTAGACATAAAGTGCTATTGTTTTCTACTCAACAGTGCCAGAAATTTGGTGATTACAACAAGGATGATCCAAACTCTTTCCGCTATTCAGAAAACTTTTCCCTCTACCCACAGTTTATGTTTCATTTAAGAAGATCACAGTTTCTCCAGGTATTTAACAACAGTCCTGATGAAACGTCATATTACAGGTAAGTTTGCCCATACATTTTACAGTAATGCTGTTAAATGTTTTTATATATTGGGACGCATCGGACTAAAGGTTGTGGAAGTGCGGGCAACATGGGATAATTGCAATACTACTACAACTAATAACAAAAATAATATTAATAATAGTATTAATATAAGGCATTGAAGTGGGATGCAAAGGGTTCAAGAAAGAGAGGATGACCTAAGGAGACCCTGAACGAACTTTGCTGAGAGAGGCAAGAAATATTGGTCTCAGTTCCATGGAGGAGATTGAACGAGTTGCCCAGGATAGAGCGGTGTGGAGAAATTACATGCAGGCCATATGTAACGTATAACGGTACAAGAGGAATTATTATTATTAATATAACTGAGATGCCGATGCTTTCTCCAGCGAAAAACAAAATTGTGGTGTTCAGGGAACAATAGAATGGTTACAACATTTTTTTAAAGTTGAAAAAGGGGAAGATCGTGTTCATGGGAGTGTTACGAGAAAACTGAAAAATAGTTTGCTTACTTGAAATGTGATTAGCGCTAAAGACAGCGGAGTAAAATATAGCGCCTGCTGACCAAGTTGGATAGCACTGTTTTACAGCATAATCTACTTTTCTGAGATCCCAGCACATGGGAGGGACTAGCTGATGACAGAGTTGTGTGGAAAGCCAAATTACGGAAGGGCGCAGAGTCTTTGAGAAGAGACTTATGTATGGCTGAACAACAAGAAGAAAGCGAAACTCAGAAGTTGTCCACAGTAAAACACTTGCCTATTGACCGTCTGTAAAGATGAAAAGGGCCATATATATATACAGCATATATAAATCTCTGACAATAGGTTTTAGATAGGTTAGCATGTGAAAGGTAATACAGATCAGATGTCCAAGTTTTACTGGAACAGTACCAGTTTTATATGCTTTGTCGGTCACCTGTGTGGTACCGGCCCGATGGAAGCAAAGAATAGTACCACTGTAACCTACAAGGCATGTTGTAAGAGGCGATTGATGTAGGTGCCTATGGAAGCTACCCTAGTAAACAAAAGTATTGCTGAAATCGGATGTGCTGACCTACTTGTATTGCATCACTAGCACACATACAATCGCTCTTAGACTCAGATCACATACAAATCACACAGAGTGGTTAACAAGTGATCGATATGGAGCATTCAAGGAAGAAGAAGAAGATGCTTTGTCTTAATGTTCCTTAAAAAACATTCTCAGGACACAAAAACTTGCAAACAGGTGCTCATAATTAGTCGTTTAATTTGTGTCATGGTTGTACATGTATACAAACTTTCTCAGAAAGAACAGCAGCTTCTTGATTATAAAGGACATGTCTATTTGTTAGTGGTTTTTTAATGACTATTTCATGTCAATTCTTTTATCCAGGCATATGTTGAATATAGAGGATCTAACACAGTCACTGATTATGATACAACCTATTCTCTACTCATATTCCTTCCATGGGCCACCAGAAGTAAGTGATTGTCTGGTTTTTCTCAATTATGAATAGATCACTGTTTTTTTAAATCAATTTATGAGAGACACCGAATATTAGGTTAACAAACACTGAACATGTCGTTAACTGCTGGTAAAGATATTGGGGAGACAAAATTAGAAATGAGGAAATCAGGAGAAGACTCTGTGTTAAACCAGTCATGCAATTCATAAAAGAACAACAGATTAAAACCTGACAAAAATGCTCTGGTATTGTCTACCACAGAGAGCCACACTGAAAAAGTATAACGAGTATAAAGCAAGAGGAAGACCATGCAAAAGATGGAGCGACTGCATCAAGAACAGCAATAAGAAAATGGATAACAGATTTCAAAGTGTCTTAGAACAAGCATGCACAAAATCACTACATTCCCCCACACGCACTTCTATTAAGAAGGAAATAGTGGAAGTGAAAAAGAAGAAGAAAGATATTGTGGAGGAGATCGAAGCACCAATGTGTCTGTCCTCACTGTTGTGATGATCCTCACTAATCATTGCTTTACTTATCAACATTCTTGTGTAGATAATATCATTATCTGCCGCTTGCATTTTGCTTATTTGTTAACAGTTTCTTAACAATATAAGGATGATTAATGTAGAAGAATCATGTACAGGTTTCTGTTGTAACAAAGCAGTTTTATATGCATCTTCAAGTCAAACAACACCAATAAACAACTGTTACCAATGTATCACCCACCCATTTGTTTTATTTCAGCCTGTTCTCCTAGACAGTAGTAGCCTGCAAGCAGACAGAATCCTTCTCATGGACACTTTCTTCCACTTACTGATATACCATGGAGAGGTATACACATTGTGTTAATATTTTGCTAATTTCATTCATGTATTTATCTAAATATGTACAAGCAAGTATGTTGTTTTTATTGTATTTCGATGGTGGTTTTTGTTTTTAAGAATGCTTGCATTGCTGTATTAATTGAAGTCATCAAGTAGCATGTCTCTTGCAAAATGTCACTTTCATCACAGCCTGCCTGAAAACTCTCTGCCTCTAGCATGTTCTCCCGTTCTTCTAACGTCATGTTTAAGGTTTCTTTATGTCCTGCTGCCACCTTTGTCTTGGTCTTCCCCTGCCTCTACTCACAGAAACCATGCATTCCATTACTGTTCTCTCCAAACCACTGTGTCATTTAATGTGACCGAAATACTTCATTTTCCGAGACATGATGTCTACCAGCCAATGCTCCTCAATATGTAAGTTTTGTATAATTTTTTTTTTCTCTTATTTGTCCGGGGCATTCTAAGAATATTTCTGTAGCACTTTATTTCAAACATTTGGATTTTTCTACTTAATGCCTGTGTTAAAGTCCTCATCTATACTTAACTAAATGCTTATTCATAATCTATATTTATGTTAATCATTACAAATTATTGAAAATTCTTCATCAAGTCACTGATCTGTGTTAAAGCAGAACTGAAATTCCATAGGAAGATACAGTTTATGTATGGTGAGCTTGATGGGGGTAGAAGATCTGCTGGTGGACAGAAAAAACTTTAAAGACACTCTTAACTCCTTGTGGACCAGGAGCCACACTAAGTGGCGTTTTACTCTATAATGGCTTTTGCCCTGGTCCACTAAGAGTTAAAGTGTCTCTAAAATGCTTCGATATATAGACACCACAGGCTGGGAATCCCTTGCTCAAGATCTCCACATGTGGCACTGTAACTATACAAGAGGAATTCGCGTAGATGAGAATCGTGTGCATGTCAGGTTGAAACGTAGACTGCAGAACATATCCTGCCGTCATGTCCACTACTTGCACCAGCAAAACTAAACATGGTCTCGCAAATGCAGCATACAGCGAAGCTATGGGTTCCTTGAGGAACTCCAACTGAAATGCAACTTAGTAGCGGCAGCCAATCTCATAATCTAGGCTGAGCATATGAAACCAATCGCAAAGAAAAAGAAGAGTATTTGTGAAATCTCAGATTGTTGTATCAGAGTTCAGTTATAACAAAATGTGTGGTTTTTTGCATGACAATATATGGTTGGGTGTGTCTCTTACACCGGTTCCAAAATTCTACATGTTGTTCAAGAGGTGAAGTTCTTCTCTCTTGTATCCTTTGCTTGATACAGGCCTTTTGATCAAAACATTGCTGTGTATTGTTTTTGTATTTTGTAAAACTACAGTACTTTGTTTGTACATGTTTCACCATTGCTACATAGATTTACTGCAGTTTCCCTATATTGATAATACTTTTGTGGAAGATTTTTGTACATAAGATGCCATTTTGTATCTGTTAATAGAGCAATTATTTTATTGTCTTTTCTAATAGACAATAGCACAATGGAAGTCCCAGGGCTATCAAGAAATGCCAGAGTATGAGAATCTGAAACAGCTGCTCCAGGCTCCACTGGATGATGCCCAGGAAATCCTTCAAACTAGATTCCCTATGCCTAGATACATTGTGACTGAGGCAGGGGCATCTCAGGTATGTGGTAAACAGTGACATCCTACACATTTTTGTGCCACTTCTATGTCTGTATATAGATCTTCTTAGCAGTGTTTTGGGAGGAGCATCTGATCGAATGGAAAAGATCCTTGATTAGGGTTTGATCCTCAGTACAGTCAAGAGTTTTTCTGTCAGGAGCATAAAGAAAAATCCTAAACTGAACAGTTTCACGATGACTGCACTAGCCATGCGACCATTAAATTCCTCAGGCTCATGTCCCTCGGTTCTGCACCGCTTTAAAAAGCGGTATTACCGACAGTAAAGACAGTTTAACTACATGTGAAAAGCGGTGCATACGAAAAGTTACCAGAAAAGACGGTCACCAACATGAGCTTAAGAAAGAAAGTTTTCACAGAACCTTGCTTGAATTACATTGAGAAACAAAGAATGAAGTGGTTTGACCACTTAATAAGAATGCCACACAATATACAGAGTCTTCTACAGCAGAACATTGGGAAAGAAAGCGAGAGGAAGACCATGAAAAAGATGGTTAGAACACATATCAGAATCCTGTCAAAGAGCAAAAATAATAATCACCCACGCCACCAGAACTGCGTAGACAAAAACAGAAAACTACGACATGTTCAACAACCCGGTAACAGTGTGCGACAAAAGAAGAAGAAGAAAACAGTTTTTAAGCAGAGTTTTAAAAATTCATGTTGAAAGAGAAAATGGTAGGAGTAGGTTGTTGTTACTATCCTGGGAAGCCATAAAGAAAATATCCAGAGACCAGGAAAAGTGGAGAACAACTGTTGAGGCCCTATGCTCCACAAGAAGCGGAGATAAATAAGAAGAAATAATATGTTGATGGTATTAGTTTCAATACATCAAAAATGTAGACAGCTTTGCTTTGGACAGTACTTGTTTGTTTGTTTCGATCGTTCTTATCGACCATTTTGATCATTTTTATTGTGATATATAAATAGTCTTTGCCAATCACCATTAGAATGCAAAGGCCCTTACTAGTGTTGTACAGGCGCATCCCAAGTTTTGGCCTATTCGGAAATTAATTCAGAGAACAGACATGAAATTCAATAAGTGCATCATTAAGTTATCATTGTCATGGAAGAATAGACATGACTCTGATTTAAGAATGAGTATGACTGAAATTTTATAATGGACATTGTTATTAGAGGGATGTACATGACTGATTTAAATGATCTGTTTCAGAGGGTTTTTTTTGCCTCTGTGCGGAATTATGTTTTTAGTTTCCAAAAAATGTGCTCACAGTTTAGCAAAACTAAAATTGTGTTTCTTAATATGATTTACAAAATGATGTATTATTTATCAAATTGAAGATAAATGGATGTAATCATCATCAAGTAGCTTGTCCTTCCGGAACTTGGCTCCCATGACAGCATTCCTAAAAAAAACTCTGTTCTGTGCAAGTTGACCGGCGTGGGCAGCAGTCATTCTCAGATATCTTGCACCCATCGTTTTCTAGGTCTTCCTCTCCTTCTTCCTGGCACCATTCACTCCAAAATTATCTTCTCTGGGCATTCATGTCATTTGATGTGTCCGAAATATTTAATTTTCCTTGATGTTATGCTCTTTAATGGCCAACTCTCTTTAATATTAAGCTGTTGCAGAACAGAAGCATTTCCTCTTTTCTGTCCATGATATTCTAAGTGCTCTTCTGTAGCATTTGCATTCTTTTCTTGACGCTCCATATCGACCACTTGTTAACCACTCTGTGTGATTTGTATGTGATCTGAGCCTAAGAGTGATTGTACGCTGTGCCAGTTATGCGCCTACAAGTAGGCCAGCACATCCGATTTCTGCGCTGTTTTTATTTACTAGGGTAGCATCCTAGGGCCTACATCAGTCGCTTCTTACGACATGCATTGTAGGTTGCAGGGGTACTATTCTTTGCTTCCCGTGCGGACCCGGCACCACGGGCGATTTGCATTCAAAGACATTAATGATCTCCGCCGCTTTGTCAATTGTCCATGTCTAGCTAACCAAATGTTACCAATGGAAATGGATGTAGTTTCACAAAATACAGTATTGGCAAATATAATGCAGTGTTAATTATTCACAAAACATATTAGCATAAATTAAAAATTGAAATTGGGAGAACAAACATACAACTTACTAATGGTCTTGATGAACAATAGGTTAAATAAACAAGTCCATTAAGAAAATTGTGAATGGATGTATTGTTTATTAACTGATTACAAACTAGCATCATGACCATTCATGAACAATCTCTAGGTTTTATTTTGGTCATAGAGTATCCTAGAATGAATAGTAAACTTCATTTCACTTCTATTTCTAGCATAAACCACGATAATATGTATTTGTTATCGTTTACACTTCAGTATTGCAAAATTTTCTGTCCTGGACCAGGTGTATTGCAGATCTTAATCCATGCTGCTTGTGGGATTTTTGTGACATCTATCCATTGGGTTCTCTGATTGTTATAGGCATGTGATGGTAGTAGATCATCAATTTTGTTAAATGTGCATAAAACTTCTATTATTCTATTGTTGTAATCTGTGATGGGGAATTAATATAATTTCTCTTCATGTTTTATTCTTTTAGGCTCGATTCCTCTTATCCAAAGTGAACCCCTCACAAACACATAACAATATGTTTGGCTTTGGAGGACAGGTAATGATCAATGTGTTTTGTCTGCTACTGTGTTCACCATCTCCTTATCTGAAACTGTTATTCCTTCCCTTGTCTAAACCGTTTTTTCCTTGACTAAAACTGTATTTTGCCTTCTATTTTTTAACTGTGTTCTACCGTTGTCTAAAGCTGTGTTTTGTCTTGACTAAAACTTTAATTATCTATGATTATCAGTACTAGTCATGCTGTACTTTGTAATTGTTCTGCCACATAAGCAGATTATTAACAGACTCAATGAGCAATGTCACCCGATACAGTGGATACAAAGCAAAGACCATCCACATAAAAAGTGGACATCAGAAATAACAGTCAGTGAAAAACACTATTATGAATGCACAAAAGCCTGTTCTATAAATCTCTTCTTATCATCACGCTGTGAGACAAAACTGGATTAGAGAAAAGAAAGAACAGTACTAGGTATGAAGTAGTAACTGACTAGCTGTTTTTTCTAAGTTCTTCTAATGAAATAATTGATTCCTTAGATCTGTCTTGATAGTTTTCAGTAGTTCTACACTGTCTTATACTGTACACTATAATACAGAAGTGATATGAGCACAAATAATTGTCCCTGCTAGCACCTCTCTTTGTGCTTCTTGGACGTCATAAGGACCCAGATGAGGATGACCTCCAGTTGTAGCTCATTCCAGTCTGTCTATCTTCAACAGTTCTTTAAAGAAATGTTCGTTCACCTAGCGTTTGTACCCACGTTGGACTGCGGGTGACTAGCCCTGTAGTCGGTTAATTCGCGGCTGCTAGAAAACCTCGGTTCCCAGATTCATAGTGTGATGGGCACGAGCCTGTTGCAGTCCTTTGCCACTGACAACTCAGTGCTTCCGGATCGAAAAAAAAGTTCTTCTTCTACCTCTAGAAGACTACTTGTTGACCACTCTTTGGACCTGTATGGTTTGAGCTAAAAATCATAAGTATGTTGTGCTGTTAGTTTACGGAATTAGTCTAGAATATTTTGCACCTTTCGGCCTCAGCATATTCATATTTCAGCAGTGTGTAATATTTGTGTTTGCAACTAGCTGTGACAGTCTCCTCATTGCCTACTTGACAACACATGTTTGTATGACCACCGACTTGCTCAAATTGCCTGTCAACGCACAAAATAATTTTTCAAAGTACAGCATGACTAAATCAATGTTTTGACCGAAATGTCTTTATCAAGGAAACAGTAAGTTTCACATTAAGTGTCAAAAAAGCACTTGGCATTATTCATAACATCTGCAGATAATTTACAAGTCAATGCCAATATTTTTATTGAATCAATCCATGATACGCGAAATGATTTCCTTCAGCTTTCAAGATCTGTAACAGTACTAGAAACAATAATTTGTTACATCGCCAATAGAAATAATACGTGGAAGTGAATTTGCTTTGTTGTTATTATATGTGTAGCATCTCATTTATATTGTGGGAAATTATTATGAATGTGTGTGTTTGGTTTTTTTTGTCATATTTTAACCATTCACCAAAGCACTTGGCACTCCTCTTCCTTACTAGAATTAGGACACATTTTGATTACACTTTTAGTTTCTGCATTATCTGTCTAGTACACATTTCTTCTTACCATTTCATTGTTTGCATTTAGTTTGAATTTATATTATTTTGTTTTAAGGAGTTCAGGAGAACAAAAGGATAAATAGAGTTAGTCAGAATTACACCAATAAAAACTAGATTTGGAGATATTCCCAGTACAAACACAAAAATTAAATGAAGGACATATGAGGACTGCATATTTTCAATACTTTTCTATGAATCTGAATGCTGGTGAACAGCAGAAAAGAAACATCTGCACTGTCAGAATTTCATATATTCTGGGGAAAAAATGAGAATCATGGCAAATGCTTTACATGACTTCGCCATCAACCACAGTAAACAAGTTGTTCATTTTCTATGCACTACTTATACGTTCAGTAGTTTGTCATTGCTTTCTAAACAGTGAGGTCTATTTTTAATCATTCGTAAAAATCAATCAAGTGCCATGCCTGCGGCGTAGGCGATCATGTCTCTCCACAACTCTCTCTGCTTGGTGCATGTAATCAGTTCTGTTGTTGATCTTGTGTCGAACCATGGTGTTCAAAAATCCATGCAGGACAAATTTGCTTCCAAACTTGCTAGCCACGAAGTTTGAACCAGGTATTCTTGAGTTGTTATCAAGCTCACTATCGCTAAACCACATTCGTCCACAATCACCTGAGAAAAAATTATCCCAATATTTTGGCCGGATAAAATATCAACCAGGAACTGCTCAATATATGCAATAAGGAGGTAAACAATGAAAAAAGTGTGATAGAGTGTGCGCACTGCCACTGAGATCTTATCGCATAAGAAAGAGTTTGGATCAAACGTGATTATTCACAGGGGCAATCAATCTATTTGTCAGTTTTTTGTGTCTATGAGATACAATCAATTTTTATGTATACCCTTATCTCCAAAGTTGCTGCCTAAACGCCAAGGGCGTAACAGGCTAAAGAGAGAGAGAGATTTCCAATGCTTCAATTTTGTCTTCTAAATGACTTTTCAGTGTCTTTGTTTCCTCACAATACAGCAACATTGAATATTTATACCACTTGATCACTCCCAATTAAAAATTTTTTAAGGATAACATCTTTCTCATGTTGCTGATTGTATTTTGTACTATTCCTATTTTTATTTAATGTTTCACAATTACCATCATCTGTTATTACATGTTCAGTGTTCGTTGTAAAGAAATAGGACTGAAATGGTATTACAATGTTACTGATGAGAAATTGATGGAAAGTATTAAACAAATAGTGGAACAAGACCTCAAGAAAACATTCTACCACTGGATATTATTGAATTATCCTCATACTATTATATTTTACCTAGGACCTGTAAACAATTTCTCTATACCTCTCTATCCAAGACAACTAGTTATATCACTTCTATGGAATTTAGTTCGATATTTCTGTCCTCAGTAAAGTTTGTTTCAGAGTTTCCTTAGGACATCCTTTTTTTCTTGAACTATGTACCTTCCAATTCAACGCCTGCTTTGTGAATCTTTAATCATTTTTTCTTAGAGTATGCCCAACATATCTTCATTTTCCCTTTCTTATAATGGTTATTACTAGTGGTTGACCAAACATTTCTCTGATTTTACAACTGAATAGTCCATCTATTAAGACCAGTTAATAATATAACAAGACGGGTCTTGTTCTTTAATCACTATGGAAAGGAAAACATAAAAATGCCAAATTAGAGTGCTTGTAACAGATAATCAAGGAGATTAAGAAATTGGAAAACCTGGAAAGGATAACCCAAGACAGAAAAAGAAGTAGATTTGTAGGAGACTGGTGCTATAGAAGGAACTGAACCATCTACTTTTATTATTATACTATGCATCCTTTGCAGACACATTTGTGTTTTTGTAATGAGATGTTTGCTTTACATCTAATGTGCATCGATTGTGGCATCAAAATGTTGGATAATTCAATAAGGTCTAGATCAGTGCTGTCCAATGCAGTGCCTGCTGGTGTCATGGCATCATGTCATAAATTCATGCCGCTCTACCTTTACTCTACTGGTGTTAAGGTTAATCACATTTCAAGAATACTATTTTATTTTTCGTCATTTTTTAGCACTCCCATGAACACAACTTTTGTAATCTTGTTTTATTTTGTAACTATTTCACTGCTTCCTAACCCCCACCTTGTGCTTTCTCACCGGAGAAAGCATCAGTGTTCTAACTATATTAACTCTTTCCACGCAATCGCAGCAACAGTGCCCAGTGTATTCCGTTGAACACCATTCATCGCACACTGCGCCATTTGAGTTGTTTTATTTATATGAGAGTCTTTCTAGTTTTACTTCTAATAGGTTGTCAGTTTTCATAAAATATTATATAATAAGATATATATATATGTTTATTTATTGTGAATAGTTATGATTTTGTTTTTTTAATTGCTTTTTTGCCTCCTTGAATTAACTGTGTATACCTGAGAAATAACTCGTACGGAAACATACTATTGTTACTATTGTTATTATTAGTAATAGTAGTATTGCAATCCTCCACCTCCACTATCATCATTCAGATGCGTCCCAATATATAAAAACATTGGGCTGCACTGGTTTAGATAGTACCTATGTATAATTAGAATAACATGTTATTAATTAATTTCATCAATAACTTGTACATGAGCAGGTAATCTTTGGAGGACCTTCAGGATCAGATTCGGCTGTAATTATATTTACTAACTTTTTATATTTTTTAATTTCTTGGCAATGCAGACTTTTCTACCCTTCTGCTGTCTGTTTTAAGATAAATCAGTTGTAAGCTGGATTGTGAAAGGAAATCAGGAACTGTTGTGTTTTGTTCTGTCCGCATACCTGTTTAATAAATATATAATATGTCACGTAGCTTGTGCAGACCATAGGGTATGAAGTGGCTGTCACTTTCCGTTTGTAGGACTAGTGTGCAGGAGGTAGTAGGACTAATTCCTTTTCTTACGTGAGGAACGTCAAGTGTGGGATTGAACTCACAACATTATTATGCCAGAGCCGATAGGCAAATGCTTATGCAAATCCGCCCAGCACGTTTAATATATACACTTTGAAAATATCATGAGAAATGTAAGCGAAGACAGTCTAAAATAAGAATTTTAAACATTTTATAATTGGAGGTAAAGAAATCCCTGCATGTAAGCAAATATGTTGACAACACAACACCATTATCATCATCACATCATGGGAAACTCAGCAATTAATAATGGCAGTTTTAAAAAAAGTGAATTATACAATTGATATCGCAATGTGATTAAACAACAAAGATAATGAGAACTGATGTCAACAGATATGTTTCAGTTTGGAATATCTTCATTGCACTCCGGACACGTCCATAGGTGCTCCAATCTCCTTCGCAATATCTCCAACAGCATACCATATATATTTATCAATGGAAAGATATTAGAGAGGGAAAAGGTTTTGAATATCTTGGTTCATTGATAACAAACAATGGAGATGGGAGGAAAGAAACTGAAAGATCAAATATTGTTCTATAAAAATGTAAGCAACTTATATTTTTATGAAGTGGAACACAGGACAACAAAAATGAGAGTAAGAAGAATATGCATGTTCCCAGTGGCAACATGAAACTTGGACATTTAGCAATTCAACTGAAAAACTGTTTGATTTGAGCTCCAGCCGGTGCTACAACGTTCGTGCACTGTTGACTCGTCATCCAGCAGATCAGACAAGAAAAGGTCTCGTCAGCAAGTGTCTGTTGGTTGAGGACACTAAAATAGATGTTGAATCAATCAAGTGATTTAAGCAGTTTAGAGTTACCCGTTGTACAAGTAAAACTGGATGCCTGAGGGCAGAGTGTGAGTGTGTGTAATCAGCGAGCCACGGGAACCATCAGTATGCATACTCTTGGATATCTGTTGGGGAAACTGAGCACCTATGGGTCTGCACGAGTGCAATGGCATCAGTTTAGTAACCAATACTGAAAACACATACGTACTTTCAAATATATATGTTATATTTGAGTTCTATACTAGAGTTATATTAGAGATTACAGAACAAGAAGGTTAATTGCCATCTGTGAAATGAGATGCTTGAGGAAAGGGGTAAATAAAACAAGAAGATAATGAAATTAGGAAATTAGAAGTCATAACACCTGTTGTCAGATTCATTGAAAAACAGACTCAAACGGTTTGGCCACTTGGTGAGAATTAACCCGAGTACACCAGTTGCAAGAGCATACAACTTGAAAATGGAATAATCAAGAGGAAGGGACAGACCAAGAAAAAGATGGATTGATGAAGTTACAGACATCTTTTTTTTTCTCGATCCAGAAACACTTTAGCTTTCAGCTCTTCGGTTCGGTGCCATGAACACCGTAAATCTGGAGAACCTGTGGCTTTTCTGCCAGCCTGCGAATTGAACCGCGCTCACAGGAGCTTGTCGCGTTGTCCAACGTGCTGCGAACACGCTGGGCATGCGGGCTACAGACATCTTAAAACTCCACAATACCACAGCATAACATGCGACCGAGCATGCACTAGCTCTGAAACAAATCATCAGTAAAACTTGCAACTGCCTAATGGCAAAAAGCAGAGAAAGACAAAAGAACAAACAGATCTTAATACCAACAGCAACAAAAACTCAATAGTAGAAGAAAGTTGGGTACGGAAAATAAAACTGAAGAAAGTGAAATATTTTGGACACAAAGAATCATAAAGGTTTGGTAAAGACAATTATGGAGCACTGCAATCTGGGAAATGAAGGAGAGGAAGATTATGGCAAAGATGGATATAGAATTTCAAAACAGCGGAAAATAACAGAGGCCTGTGATAGAATTTTCAGAGGATTGTTATGGTGTCAAAGCTCTGATACGATAAATTTTCTGAATGATGATGATGAAGTTGGATTTCCTATCGAGATTACAATGTTTAGAACCTTGAACAAATTTAGATGGCAATCATCAGATTATAAATGTTAAATCCCAGAATGCTGGGAGTATCAAGAAGAGACTGGTTTAGAATATAAAGACATCAGGGGAAAAAGTGGGTACAACATTAGTACTGAACTTCATCAAGAAACAATAAATTTAATGTTTCTGTCACATAAGCATAAAATCAACAGACCTCAAAGAGCAATGTTACTCCGATACAATGGATATAAAGCAAAATGCCATCCACACAAAATGTGGACCTCAGAGGTGACGAAAAACAACTGTTTGTGAAGCGCATGCAAAAGCCCATTCTATAAATCTCTTCTTTTCCTGACACTGTGAAACAAAAAAACAGGATTAGAGAGAAGAAAAAGAAGAATCCCAGAATGAATATTTCAACAGAAATATCTTTACAATGTGTACATGATTAACACTTTAATCTGCTGCAGATAATCTAAGTTTAAGTTTATCCAGCTTTTGTGAAGTACTCTGTTTTTCTGTGGGTTATTGTTTTTCCTTTCTCTGTGTATAGTGTTTCATGAGATTACCTGTTCTTGGTTAGTGGTGTGGTTTCCTGTCTGTAGTATGCTGAGGTGAAGTGGGGTGATGGTCATTGCTTATTTTATATGTAATCTCATAACAAATACATATACATTCTTGAATATGTTAGTTACGGTATTTGATATAATCTGATGTTTTCACCGAGTGGTTACGGGGCCCAACTTTGGGGTGTAATGAATAGAACCACTGTTACCTGCCAGGCATGTCGTAAGAGGCGACTAAGGACGTTTGGCTGAAATCGGATGCACTTGTCCTAAACATGTAGAAGTCTATGCGTTTAGGGCCTACCAAACCAATGTGCAACGTATACACGTTCTTGGCAAAGATCAAACATATCGCAAGAGTGATTAAAATTGGTCGTAAAGAACAAACGCAAAGAAGAAGAATCTGATGTTTTAATATAAAATAGTTCAATGTACTAATTGAATAGTACATCATAGCGATAGATACAACAATATTGCACTTGATCTTGATCATGAAGATGGATACAGATGGATTCTTCGGTCTCTTTGCGCCTGCCTATTTGATGTTGAATTGATTCAGCGATTTATGCAGTTTGGAGTTAACCGTTGTACAAGTAGAACTGGATGCCTGAGTGGCAGTGAGGCATTTTTTTTAACGGTCTGGGGTAGCTAGCCCCATGTCCTACCTCCTTATTCCCCTTTTGCGACATGTGTAGCAGGTAACAGTGGTTGTATTCTTTAAACTTACTAATTTGAGCCCCAGTAACCCCTCTGGCGAAGCACATCATGTAACTTCACAAAATCAGTTGTTTGTTGTAGTACAGTTTGCAGTATGCTAGATTAAATTACCAGCATTATTTCGTTGACAAAGGCAATCATGGATTTTCGCAAATGTTGTCCTGATTACTGTCTATCAGTTCGGATATTGATATTTATCTTAAGCCATGATTGATATGTATCTAAGTCATGAAGTTAGACTGTGCCTATCTTTTTCATCCACTGTCTCATCCACTATTGATTTTACCGGTTGTGACCATGTATTCTAAATGTCATCTTCTCATGAAGGATCACCAATATAGAGGAGATTTAAATCCTTGCTTGGTGTATTAACCTATCTACCCAGTTTAGAATTGGTACTGAGACTTTCTGAGTTTAGGCAGCAATTTTCAATCGTTGCATCTACTATGTAAGTGCTTTGTTGCCGACACTTTCAGCTGACAGTAACTGAACACTTATGAAGGAACCCTGTTTGCAGAGATATTGATTCTAACAAGCTCTGTACTAAACTGCTACGTTTTAACATTTTGTGCACAAAATGGTTCAAATATGCAGTTGACTCGCACTACTATTTATACATTGTTTAGTTAGATTGTTCATGCAAATATAATTCCTTTGAAGAAGAAGAAGAGCAAATGCCCAGATCTGACACTTGTTATTTATACATATATGTATATATATATATATTTGTAAAGCAAGATAAGGAAAGTGGTAATCAGGGATATGCTGGTGATGCCACTATGGTCAAACATGCAGAATCGGAGCTTCAGGACTTTGTAACCAGATTCGAGATGGCTTGTGAGGATTTTGGTCTCACAATCAGCCTAAACAAAAACCACTGTGATGGTCCAGGGCACAGATTCTCCACAAATAAACATCCATCGCTATCAATTGGGAGCGGTAAATGGGTTTGTTAATCTGGGCTCCGCATATAGGAACAACCTCTCATTTGATGGGGAACTAAACAGAGCAAACGACATGACCTCCCCAGCCATTAACCAGGCTATCACAGAGAGTGTGGGAAATTAGCATACTGACCATCAACACCAAGATTGCTGTGTGCTGAGCACACTACTCTATGCAAGTGAATCTTTGTACCTACACACGTTGCAGAAGAAAAGAGCACTGTGGGATGAACCAAACACCCGGTTAAGGTGCCAAACGCTGACACTCATCAGACACCAAAAAAGGTGTTGGTTGATATAGACAGCTGGACGGTGGCCATGGAAGTCAGAACCCGCTAAGGAGTGTGTAACAACTCACCTGCTGAATCAACCAGTCCTGAAAAGAATTAATGTGGAAATGTGTGCTGCCTGAGTCGTATCTTCAAGATCTCCTGGAGTGACAGGGCAACAAATAATGAGATATTAGAATATACTGGGATTACTAGTATGGTTACCCTCCTCCACCAACTTCACTTAAAATGGCTAAGTCACCTGACTCGTATGGATGACGACCAGCTCCCAATGATATTCTAGACGATGAGCTTGCTAATGGAAAACGAACGGTGGTCTGACACTTCCTTCATTACAAAGACATAGGCAAGCCTGACTTGAAGGTGCAGGACATCAATGTACAAGACTGGAGGCTGGCTTTTTAAAACAGGTTTGAGAACTGGTGAACCCAAGTGCTGACATTAACTGTACCAGGGGAAACAGAAATAAAATCCACCATGGACACTACTACATCCAGGGTCTCTCGAGACTAACAAGATTCCATTCTTGCTGTTGGTCACACCTTGGAAGTGACTTAATGTCTTTACCAGTTCTTGTTGCTGGTCACACTTTGGAGGTGGTTTAATGTCTTCACTAATTCTTGTTGTTGGTCAGCCATCATCATCATCATTATTGTATGCATGTCAATCTAGATGCTCTGTAGTTTATTGCCTCTTTACTTTTATTTGGATCCTAGATTTTTTTAATAGATTGGTATTTATGTAATGTGCATGATTATTTAAAGCCCATACATGTTCAAATTTCCCATAAACATGACAGATGCAAATTTAAAAATGAAGTACAGGGTAAAGCACAAAATATCATACAATGAAAACGTCTAATAAGATTTTCGATATACAAAATATTTTATGACATGTGGTATTAAAACATTCATTGAAATGCGAATACAAAAATACATATTTGTTCATAACATAATAAAAGGTAAAAAAAAAAAGGAGCACTTGTTACTCCACATGGTATATAGGGGAATACAGTGTTAGGCCTGTATTTTTCATTGACTGTCGACACATGATGAGTGATGTGGTCAACATCATGCCAGCCACCTTTACTTCCCAGTAATTTTTTTTGTTTCAATGAGACTGGGTCGACCTGAGAGCTGTTACTATCTGAAAAAAATTCCAAGCCCACTGTGGAATTGAACCCAGAACACTAGCCTAAGAAGTGAGTTCACTAACAACTACATTACTGCATCTCTCATAACATAATAAAGGATTCTTCTTCTTTGCGTTGTTCTTTCGACCATTTTTAATCACTCTTTGTGATATGTTTGATCTTTGCCAAGAACGTGTATACGTTGCACATTGGTTTGGTAGGCCCCTAACGCATAGACTTCTACTTGGACCGTGCATCTAGGACACGTGCATCCAATTTCAGCCAAACCTCCTTAGTCGCCTCTTACGACATGCATGGCAGGTAACAGTGGTTCTATTCTTTACACCCCAAATTTGGGCCCGGTAACCACTCGGGCGAATAAAAGGATTAAAACTCAGTGAATAACAATTCAGATTTAGCAAACCAGAGCTGACCAATACTCTACTCCACCTGTGAGTGATGGCTCTGGTAAAAAGCTGCGCCACTTAAGTCTGGCTAAACAAGTAAAGAGGGAAGACAGACCTAATCCCCAAAATTCTGTGCTGAAAGGGAATGTGTCTAGTTGAAATATGCAGCCTCTCTTTAAACTACAACAAACATCGTTTTCATAAGAAACAAATAATATTACCATTGTCTGGAGCACACAAAAGAGGAGTATAAATAACAAATTCTTCTTCGAACACTCCATATCAACTTCACTCTGTGTGTAATCTGAGCCTAAGAGTGATTGTACATTGTGCCAGTTATACGCCTACAAGTAGGCCAGCACATCCGATTTCTACTCGCTTTTATTTACTAGGGTAGCTTCCATAGGCCCCTACCTCAGTCGCCTCTTACTACATGCCTTGTAGGTCGCAGTGGTACTATTCTTTTCTTCCCTTGCGGCCCCGGCACCATACGGTTGAATAACAAAATGATATGTTAATAAAGGCTTAAGAACAAAGAATGTGTTATGTTCTAAATATCAATATGCTTTCATATATACATAAATGTAATAGTTTCCCACAGAACCAAATAGATGTTAATTTTTTGGTTTTGATGTAAAAGTTCAAATAAAAAATTATATCATTAACTATATTAATATGAAAATTTAGCACTGAAAAAGTTATAATCCTGTGTAGATTTATTTGCCCTGTGTATCCCCTTTAATGGATGAATGAATGAATAATATTTATAATAAAAATATGATTATAATCCGTTTGTCACCGGCGTTAGAGTACATGAACAAGTATGCACAATTAATGTAGGATAAGAGAGATTACAAAGAAAGAATAACATGACTTCAGGGCATAAATAAAATCAACAAGTGAAATGGATAATGATTGCAAGTTTTGAAGTTCAACAATTAGTATACACAAGTTGCAGAATATTTTTTTTTAAATGTCTTTACTGCCTGTAATACCGTTTTTTTACGGCGGTGATGGGCATGAGCCTGGGGAATTTAATGGCCACATGGCTAGTGCAGTCACTGCAAAACTGTTCAGTTTAGGAATTTTCTTTATGCCACAGACAGAAAAAAACTTCTTGACCTTACCGGGGAACAAACTCTAGTCTCCCAAATGGGAGCCCTCGCTCTAATCCATTTGACCAGATGCTCCTCTAGTTGCAGGACATAAGATCGCAATAATGTTTAACTATACCATTACCAACTTAGTATCTTTGAACATTGAAACTGACATTTAATTGTTTCTTGTATAAAATGTATGTCTTAATTTTTGACATTATTTGTTAAGTCCTTTTCTTGATTGAACACTTTATATATTGATACCGTCTGATGAAACTTTTAAAATGAAGAATGCATGCATGGATTGACAGGTCAATAGATGACTTGGTTAATATTTTCATTGTTTAATTCTTTGCACACTGAAACTATGTTTAACACACTGTTTTTTAGGTAGTATGCTCTATCAAAATCTTTTATATCAGAAATATCAAGCGTGGCCAAATTTACCAACCCTGTCTTTTCAAGAGGTCAAAACCCTCATACAGAGAAAATCTGCAGTAGACTAGAAGACAAACATTGGATATGATTATGGAAAAGACTTCTCAAAGACCTAAGCAGAACAGACCAGGTCATTATATTTCGACTACGCACTGGACATTGCAGACTCAACAAACATTTATATAGACTAGGAATAAGTCAAACAGCTCCCTGCCAGTGTCAGCAGGTGGAACAGACACCAGAGCATATCCTGCTGGACTATCCTCTCCTGGGTGATATGAGAAGCAACATGTGACCACACCCAGTCGACCTGAAAACTAAGCTTTGGGAAACCTGACAGACCTGAAGCTGACTGCCCAGTTGTGGTCCACAGTAAATTAAGCGCATGACCAGAGATCACTGAAGAAGAATAATGTGCAGAGTGGAAAACTCTCACAAAATTACCTGCTGTGTTCTACACAGAATTATACACAAACGGCATGATTTGGATCTTGTAAATAATTTTGTTGGTTTGTAGAAAAATTGATGTTGCGACGTTTGTCATGACTTGTCGTATTTTAGCAGTAAATACATGCTGCTTTTTCTCTATAAATCGTGTCTTTTCCTTTTTTTTGGTTCTTCTATTTTAAAATATTTTAATGTTAAAATGTTGTTTTGGCATGATAAATTTGTATGTTTATAATATATATTGTGAGTACCTAGTTGGCTGTGTTCAGTATACAACAGCATTGTTCATTTATTTTGTTGAAGGGGTGAATCTGTGTTTGTATGTTTTCATTGTGTCTATTAATGTTTTATAACTTTTTAACACAACTTCTTTTAGATTTTGTGATTATTTATAGTAGTTGATTCTTTCTGTGTGACAACTACATATATATATATATAAATCAGAAAAATCTCTAAGGGCCACAGAGCTGTGTCTTTACATAACAATGATGAGAATCCCATGGACTTCTAAAATGACATAATGTTGAGGTGTTGAATGAGATCAAGACACAGAGAAAGCTTATCAGCAATATAAGAAAGAGGCAGTCATCATTTTTTGGACATGGGATGATGAGGGGAGGTTTAGAACACATTGTGACAACCAGTAAAATATAGGGTAGATGAGACAGAGGAAGACGGAGAAAATTTTGGATAGCCTGACTTCATGGCGCGATAGAGCGTCAACATCTGAGTTGATAGCAAAGACAAAGATTTGTGGAGATCCATGATCGCCTCGCCAGCCGGGACGCACCTGATAATGATAGTGTAAAATTACAGTAACTGTCTTTCTTTTTAACCTTTATTGAGTCTTCTGCTTACTTTAATCCTGTTTTCCTCATAGTATCAGGATAGGAAAAGATTTTTAGAACAGGCTCTAGTGTACGCTTCATATATGGTGTCTTTCACTGCTTCTGTTATTTCTGTGGTCCACCTTTTGCATGGACAACCATTTGCCTTGTATCTACTATATCTGAGTAGCATTGCCCTTTGAGGCACAAAGCTGTTACTATAGTCTGTCCATTAATTAGTGAGCATGTTTGAAATTGATTTTCTCGAAAACTACCTGTTGGATCTCAGTGATTTTTGCAAGCAGCCTTAGAATATCCATGACGCTAGAGAAATATTTTTTCCAAGAAAATTTGATGTAGTTTGAAATATTTCTTCTTATGGTTATATTAAAATCAACCTCACCGGATTGTACACAATAGTAACAGATCTACGGTACACAGACGCGTTGTTCTAAAAATACATTGTGGTAACATAGAAATATCGTGCACCTAACCCAGTCGACTTTGAAAGCGGAAAGCATATGACGTTATAATTGGGATACCATTGTATAGTTATAGGCGTATCTCGCTATTTGTATGAAGCTATTGTATCATATTTGTTGGCTTATCAAAACTGACATTGATATCACATTCATAATGAGTCTGAAGTGCACATTTATAACAATGCAGAAGGTTACAGTTTTACTATACCAACACTTCCGTAGGGAATCTAAGAGAGTCATCTATATTGCGATATTCATAACCCTGAGAAACGCGCAACTGGTGCTTGGTCTGAATAGAAAATCCTTTTCCCGATGGATTAAACAGGACACAAAGTGCACTAATGTCAAGCAAGGACGGAAAAGAACAATTGTCGACTTTGACATAGATGTCATAAGACTAGAGCTCTTGAAAATGTTTGCGACAAATCAACTTGTTACTCTCAGGAAACTGAAATTAAAACTGCAATCAGATTGCAGCATAGACATTCTAAAAGTACTCTATGAAAAATTGTAAGACAGCGGCTTCACCTTCAGAAAAACTATAGGCGGCAGGAATATTATTTGTGAAAAGCCACATTTAATTGCTGCCCGAGTAAATACCTGAGGCAGATCTGTGAGCGGCGGAGGCAAGGCTATGATATTGTATATTTGACGAATCCTGGGTCAATGCTCACAATGCTAAAGAATGGCAATCAGTAGACGGTGAACAGAAAGAAAAATACCAAGCAGCAAAGACCAGCGTATTATACTAACACATGCAGGAAGTAGTGAAGAAGGTCTTGTCCATGGCGCTGGACTTATTTTCCAATCAAAAGTACCGCGGTAGGGACTACCACACAGAAATGAATGGACATATTTTCAGGCACTGGATGGAGAAAGATCTACTTCCAATTCTAAACAGACCATCATGCTTGGTAATGGATAATGCATCCTATCACAACGCAGTATCAGCGGAAGACAAAGTACCAACTGCATCAAATACAAAAGATCAAATTAGGACTTGGCTTGCTAAGGAAAATGTCAGCTTTGATGATACATATTTGAAACCCGAGTTGTTGCACCTGGTGAGGATGACAAATAAGACAAGGTGTTTCATATTGACAAAATCATTGGAATACGGCCACACGTCTTTGCGACTACCTCCATATCATGCTCAATCCGATAGAGCTTGTCTGGGCTAAAGTAAAAGGGCAAGTTACCGAACAGAACAGGACGTTTAAAATGAGTGATGTTGAAGTTCTGACACGTGAGTCCTTCTCAATGATAGACATGCAGTTCTGGAAGAAGTGTGTTGACCATGTGCTCGAGAGGAAGGCAGTACTGGCACCGAGATGGATTACAATTTGTCCAGCCAGTAACAATTATCAACCTCATGGAATCGTCAGATTCGTGATGATACAAATCATATTTTGATTACAGACTGAGAAATAGCAACGTATACATTTCCATATCCAAATTCGTCTACCATCATACAATTTGTGGTGAAGTTAAGACACCCTGGGGTCTAATGGTGACCGAAGGGAGGACTAACTGTTGCATATTGTATCCAAGTTCACGATTGCACATAAAGGGCAACACACTTAATTACTTGACCTATCAAGTTAATATGGAGATACACCTATGAATAGAATTGACATGGACAAATTCTAGGGATTACTGTAAAATCTAAAATTTGAGCCCGTATTTGCAATTGTCATAAAGATCAAAGGATTACGCGATGTGCAAAATCCGTAGCATCTATGGACTACTGGTTAGCTTTATTTTAGCGTCATGGATATTCTAAGGCTGCATGCAAAAATCACTGAGATCCAACAGGTAGTTTTTGAGAAAATCAATTTCAAACGTGCTCACGAATTAATGGACAGACTATAGATGAAGTTCAGTACTGATGTTGTACCCACTTTTTTGCAGATGTCTCCATTCTTAAACCGGTCTTATCATGAGTATGAACACATATTTAGTTAGACCCCTGTGTTCTTTATTGGTTATAGATAATTATCAGATCTGTGCAGTTTATACTTGTAAAAAAGTAGTAAAGGAACACTATTTTATACCTCAATGTATATTGAGTAATACTCTGTTAGGCCCATATATTTTAAGTGACCGTCGGCACACGTTTAATGATGTGGTCAACATTACGCCAACCGTCTTTACTTCCCAGTGCTTCTCCTGGTATCCAATTGAGGCTGGGTCAACCTGAGAGCCATTGCAATCTGAAAAATATTTCACTCAGAATTAATAATACACCCACCCAGGAATTGAACCCAAACTATGCTCCTAAGAAGCGAGTTCACTAACAACTACGCTATTGCAGCTCTCAGTTTATACTCGAGTAGAATTTATTTGTTTCATTTGTTTTTGATAAAAATTTTAATTTAATCACATTATATCTAATGTATTTATTTTTTATTTGCAGAAAACATGCTAATATATAACGAATGATTTTATTAAAATTGTCATTTTTTTCTACAATTTCCACAGGATGGTTCTGTGCCTGTCCTGACAGATGATGTTAGTCTGCAGGTGTTCATGGATCACCTAAAAAAACTGGCAGTGTCCAGCTCCTCCTGAAATGAAACTCGTCCTGGTGTTGATCTAAATTTACCAACACCAGTACTGTCTCCAGTTTCCAGAAATGGACATGAACTGAGAGCCAGGGCTGTAACTTTGATTTAGTTATCATCTTTAGAACATTTGTAACTGACAATATGGACAACTTCAAGCAGATTTAGGAAACTCTTTTTTTTACTCAAAGATAATTTCAAATGAGTGATAAAGGTTGTGTTTTTGCTTATCACCACACAATAGGCAGGTTGAGTTATTTTTCTTCTGAGGGCCTTGATATTAGCAGGCAAGCGCTTATGTCAGATTGAGAGGCAGGTTCCTAACTACATAGCAACCACTTGTTAAGGGAATTTAAAGATTGTAGTAATATAAACTTTGTATACTGTTACATTAGAGAGTTAGTACAGTGCTAGTGAGCTTGTTTTATGCACTAACATGAGGGTCTTCAATTGCCAGTACAGTTTATTCACTAGTCTACCCTTCTGGAAATGGATTCCCTGACTTTCTGAGTTAGGGAAAATATAGAGCTACTGTGACACTTTCAACTAAGTGAAAGGAACTTAAGCACCTATGGTCATGTCAATTATAACAAATGCTGTCAACTATGGGCAGCAGGGATGTCAATTATAACAAATTTTCAAACTTCACATTCTAGACCTCTTCTTGAAAGACGTACACTTGTGTAAGGGTCAATGCTATAGGAAGTCTACCTTCTTTAAGAAGGATAATGGTTTGTTCCCACTTAGATTAGAAGAAATATGGGTTTTTAAATAGAAAATGCAGTTTTTTCCAGAGACCCCTAGGGTTGTTTCTGGAGCTATGGAGGTCGTGCTTTGCAATACTCTCGGCAGGTGGCGTGCCATTTCTGCTGAGAGGGAACGAGCCATATGGAGTAAAACCCGGTGCAATGAAGTCAATCCTCTAAAACCCTTTAGATTATAAGAAAAAAAGATATTAGAGAGATGAAGACAGAGATATGATAACTATTTTTTTAACAAACTTTAAAATGAAATTGTAACTGGACTAATTATCATCATCTTGCCTTATTCACTTGACTTTTTTTTTTCATTTATGTAACAATTCTATCCATTCATTTTATGGTTAAATACATTGTGTTGGCTCAGTTTGAATGTGTCTTTTAGATTTATATCTATATATTTTATTGTTAGCATAATCAACACAAAACAGGCACTGTTCTCTTCAATACACTGACTGATAACTAAATTAATCCTTCGCTAGTCTTTAAAAAAGTGGTATAAAACCGTAGGATTGACTTCAATGCGCTGGGTTTTATCCCATTTAGCTCAGTCCTCTCCACAGAAAGGCAAGCCACCTGCAGAGAATATTGCACGAACTCTATAGCTCCAGCAACAATCCTAGGGGTCGCTGGAAAAAATGCACCTATGAACAGAACGGCGCAGTCGAGATTCGAACCAACGACATTCAGAGGGCAAGGCAAAGATGTAGTCACAGAGACCCCATTAGTCTAGTAAAATGGAAGTTAAGAAGAGAAGAGTAATGGTAAAAAAAAGCATGAGTAAGATATTAACATCCAAGCAAGTAAAAAAAAGAACTAAAATTAGAATCATCAAGTGTTACATTTACTTATCATTATTCAGTATGGAACAGAAATGTGGACAATGAACAAAGTGCTAAAAAACAGAATTGAAACACTTGGAGTCTGATGAATAAATATCATGGAAGGAAAGGAACACTATTAAATATGTACTTCAACAACTAAGAGTAAACACAATAACTACTCAATGAAATAAAACTTTGAGAAATACTGTATTTTTGTCTCAGTAAAAAGAAGTGACATATTGGTGAAGACCATTTTGTTGTTGTTTACCTAATCACCAAGGGTATAAATTGCAATCTTTTTTCTGTACTATGCAGTTTCTACTTTCAAATCCTAGTTGGTGACTTTCAAATCCTAGTTGGTGACTTTCAAATCTTGATGACTCTTTTCTTTGGGATGGATTTCCAGAGCTTACTTTCAAATTCGCGTTTCATTGAGGAGCATCTGACCAAATGGATTAGAGTGCTGCTCTCATGCGGGAGACCCATGTTCAATTCACGGTAAGGCAAGGTTTTTCAGTTATGTGCATAGATAATAACCAAAACAACTTCGCTGTGACTGCACTAGCCATGCGGCCATTAAATTCCTCAGGCTCTCGTCCCATTTGTCCTACACCGCCCTAAAAAGCAGTACTACAGGCATGAATAACAATTTGTAATTTGTTAACAACTTTCAAATTTGAGATGGCTGCTCGACTCATAATGCAATGTCATGAGCTGGATATTCTTCTACTCAGGAGAAAACTTTGTTGTAATTCTCTTACAAGCATGAGGAATGGTGAAGATGAAAGGGCCAATTCTCTCCTAGCAGCTGTGTCTCCAGTAGGCTTCATGTTGATTATTGCTTCAATCGACAAATGAATCTGTATCTGCACTTCAGGAAAGTGAAGCAATGTCTTGACCAGTATGTTTTCTGGTTTTGACTTTTCAGGTGAAACTCTGCAATGGACAAAAATGAAATTCTTAACGCATGAGAATCTTTCCAAGCAGAGGAGTTTCAGGGTTGTAATTCCCAGTCACTGACCAGATTGAGAGAGATGGATGTTGATATTGGTATAACCCAAAAAGAATGACATACCAAATATGCAAAAAAGATGAATTAATCAACATTGAACTGGCGCGATGGGCCGCTGGGCGCTACTGAATTTGTTGAGGCAGGGATCAAAGCACCTATAGACATGTCCGGAATCCTATGATGGTAGCTAATAACTGATGTAAAGCACAAGCCGTCTCTGTGCCCCATTGGAAGACCATATTGAATGGGACAGAAGAGAGCAAGTGGAGGACATGATATAATGAGGAAGGAAACATCAAAGTGTACTTGCTGTCAGAGCAAGGAATAGAATTTACTGGAAATTCATTGCAGCCAACCTTTGATGTGAATATGACACAAGCTGGTGGTAATGTCTAGTCAAATAAAGTCCATATTGATCAACATTTACTTTAGAAGACTTAAGAAAGTTTAGTAGATTATCTTAACCCTGCAGGAAACACAAAGACAACAGGAGATAAAAGATTGTTCTATCTATGACTTGTAAATAAGTAATAAATTCACAGCATATCTTGCAACACGTTAGCCCAATTCTCTTATTGTTATTAAGTTCTCTTAAATGTAAGTGTGCTGCATTGTACAGGGTGTTCAAGATAAAAGCAGCCCCATCGATAAATCAAAAGTTGCCAGGCACGCATTTTGTCTATTTACTATTTAAACTGATTCCGACTAGCTCGTCCTTTCATAACATTTGTTCATCACCCCTTCCTGCACCACAATTACACACCATCACAAAAAGACTCTCTCACTTGACCTATAGATCGTCATAATTGAACCTTCCCTTTTCATAAACATATGTCAGATTGGTTCTCTTGACTTTTATCTTGAACATCCTGTATAATTCTATTTTAATAATATTTATTAAATTAATTAACATAACCAACTTTGAAAACTATCTAGTCTGCTAGACCAGTGGTATTTAACTTGTTTTGCTTGCAAAACTTCACATTAGTTTTGTTCTTAACTTTGCATTTCCAATTATTTTTGCAATTTGCTGCATGATGAATATAACTTTACGGTGTTATCAGGAATTAAAATACAACAATTTTATTTTCATTGTTTTTAGTCTTTTTTTTATTATAATAGAGTTATAACTTTTCTCAACATATAAAATATTTCAGCATTAAACAGATACAAACATAATCAGTCTTAAACTTAAACAAAATCTTGCATATGCAGTTGAACTTGAACACAATTTTTCTTTTTGTTATACTTTTTCCCTTATTGTGTTCCAATATTTGTGTATGATTGTTTACTCATTCGTTACATTTGGAGAGAGATTGGGCTAACAGAAGAAAAATATAGGGAAATTCTCATGATCAATGGGGTATAGTTGCAAGAAAAGTCTTCTAAGCAATCCTTAAGAATGAATTCAATACTAACCTCAAGCTTACTTATAGTGGACTGGGCCCCTCGCTGTTTGCTTCGAGGGTATGCACTGCCTGCTGAGATCTTCCTGTGTAAGAAAGATATAGGAGCACACATGGTTACTCACCAAAGTGCAATGATGATGGTCAATCAATCACATAGTGGAGATGTGTATAGATGCATACGGAGCATGTGGTGACACTTGTAGCCTGCCTTATATATCACTCAACGCAGACCAACAAAATGAACTGCTCTTTGCTGACGACCAGTGTTTATTCCATAATAATATTGAACAGCTTCAAAAACACATAAACTTACTCAACAATAGCTGCCTCAAATACAACATGAAGATCAATATTCAAAAGACAGAAGTCATGACTATAAGCAGAGAACATAAAGATATCAACATAAAAATAAATGACCAACGCTAAAGCAGGTGAGAGAATTCAAATACCTTGGAAGTATCTTCACATCTGATAGTAGACTGGACAGAGAGATCGAAACTAGAATCCAGCAAGCCAACAACATTACATACCAGCTTACCCCAATTTTGAAACACCCAGCTATTCCAGTAGTGACAAAAAGACAGATTATAAATTCAATCTTTATACCAACACTGTACAGAGCCAAACATGGGCACTGACAAAAGAACAAGAAAGGAAAATTACCACATGCAAAATGAGATGCCTGAGGAAAGCAGTAAATAAAACAAGAGACCATATAAGAAATGGAAATTAGAAGAACAGTCGGAACAACACCTGCTATTAGATTTGTTGAAAAACAGAGACTCAAATGGTTTGGCCACTTGGTCAGAATGAACCCGAATACACCAGTTGCAGAGCGTACAACCTGAAAATGGAATCATCAAGAGGAAAGGGCAGACCAAGAAAAAGATAGGTTGATGGAGTTACAGACATCTTAAAACTCCACAATACCACACCATATCAAGCGACCGTGCGTGCATTATCTCAGAAACCGATCATCAGTTAAACCTGCTACGCCTAGCGGCAAAAAAACAGAGAAGGACAGAAGAAAGAAGATCAATTGATAAAGCAGCAATTCTGAGACTGCTGTCCTTTTCATGCCATAGTTGAAACAAAAGGAATTCACAAGTTATCCCCATTACTGCTGTCTATCTACTAATGACATCCCATGTCAGTCTACACTCTTTTATTTCCCTTTCCATTATCCTTCATCATGTTTCCTTTGATCTGCTGTGTTTCCATCTGCTGTGTCTCCACCTTTGATCTGCTGTGTCTCCACCTTCCGTCTGCTGTCCATCCATCAAAGAGTTATCTTTGTCAAAGTGCCTAAAGTTATTCTATACACATGTCCAAGGCAACTTCATCTTCTTTCTCCGCTCATGGTTGCCAGTGATGTTCTATTAGATTTCTTCTGCAACTTTACATTTTGTATCTTTTCTGGCCAAAATATTTTCCGGATTTTCGTGATACATTTATGTGAGACTAGGGTCTCTATTATAAAAAGAGGAAATGCAAGAGGTTGGAACATACATTAAGAATGCAGACGACCAGACACCAACATGTGGCTTTTAAATGGAATCCGGGAGTCAAGAGAGATAGGGGACACCCTAAAGAGACATGGAGACAAACTGTAGACAGAGAAAGAGAAGAAGCGGGAAAGACCTGGAATAAACTAAGCTGGCTTGCTCAAAACAGATTTGGTTGAAGAAAATTTGATGATGTCTTGTGCTTCATGAGAGAGGATCTCTTTTCAAACATAACATGGAAAAGGGGACATCTTAGAGAATAGATCAGGAACATGTATCTACAAGTTACAGGAGCCATCTGCATGCATACCTCTCACTATCTGCTGACAGAGACTGACTTAACACCTAAAGATGTGCCTGGAATTTAACTATGATCTTCCTAAGCCAAAAGACTGACTTCATTGCACCGGATTTTACCCCATATGGCTCAGTCCCTCTCCGCAGAAACTGCACGCCACCCGCCACGAATATTGCACAAAGTCCGAACTCTATAGCTCTGGCAACAAACCTAGGGTCTCTGAAAAATGTACTAGTGAACAGAACGGACACCGTCCAGATTCATACCCACAACCATCAGAACGCAAGGCAAGGGTTAAGCCACAGAGACCTGCCCTTTCTTACTACAATATAAACTTCAAATAGAACAAAAAATAAAGTGCACATATTCATATATGGTACCTGACACAGAGAAACTAAATTAAATAAGCAAGTATGTTGCATGGAATAAATTTAAAACTACTAGATATATAAGAAACGAGATTTTTTTTAAACTGGAGGACTGAGATAAAGACATTTAATGCTGGATCTAAAAATATGGGAAGGATTGGTCGAAGGCATCAAGGTGGAATTCATAATTGAAAGAAAATATGCTTTAAGGGATAGAGGCATATGTATAATTTTAAAAATAAATTATGATACGAATTGTCAAAACATCAGCTTTTAAAAGTCTAAATAAAAAAAAGAATATGCAAAAATTATATAGTTTTAAATAAATTAAATTGGGAATTTTCAATTCCAGTGTTGTATCAATCCTAACATATGCCAGTGAGTGTTGGAAACTGACTTAAATATATAGAAAGTTTAATGCATTTTAAAATAGATGTATGTGAAAAAAATGAACATATAATGGAACGAATTCAGGAAAAGTGATATGAATTCTGAGAAATGTCTGGTCAACAACTAGTAACAACTGTTATAAGAAGAAGAAGATGGAGATATGTTGGGCATACATTGAGACGAAATGGCCAAAGAATACCAAAGCAGACATTGAAGTAGGAGGCAAAAGGTTCAAGAAAGAGAGGACGTCCCAGTAAAACTAACTTTGCTGAGAGAGGCAAGAAATATCGGACTCAATTCCATGGAAGAGATTGAGTGAGTTGACACGGGCAAAGCGGTATGGAGAAATTACTTTCAGGCCCTAGTATAACGATACTAGAGGAATATATATGTATAAGTAGAGAAATACTGGGACTATCAGCAAACATACCCTTTGCCATCAACTGAAGAAAAAAAAGAGATTGAGTATTTCTGGGTCCACTTAAAACGCAATGCTGTTGGCTGTTAACCATAAGGCAGAAAAATGAAGCCACTATTGAAAAAAAGGTTTGCAAGTTAAATCAGAACAATGCAAACACACTTCTGTGCCATGAAGCTGTGCAGGATTTTCTCCCTCCGTCTTGTGCTCCATTTATTTTGCCAGTTGCCACTATTTGCCCATAATGTATTCAGGCATAGTCATGGCACCTAATATTGCACCTTTGACTTTATTTTGCGTAAAGACTTGCTTGCCTAATCATCAGTGTCCCTTGCCATTCTGGTGATCTTTACTCCAACTTCTGAGTTACTTGTAATTTAAATCCCCAAGTAAAGAATCAGGAAACCTGTAGTCCTACTGTGTGCTCATCAAAATATTGTTTGTCAAAACTGGTCTTGAACCCGGAATTAATATGGAACATGGTTACTAGCTAAGCATTCTATCAACGTTGCTATTGTCGTCCCTTCTTATCCAAATCATTCATTAGTATTTATCAATCTGTACCTGAACAGTGCAGTATGTTTATGTTTTTTCCAGCAGTTCCGAGTTGAGACTCTGCTGACTTCATGACAAAAGTTCACACAAAAACCCTTAGACTTACCTTTTGTTGCACACAGACATAATATAAGATGTATTAGGGAAACAAATCAAAGGTCCCATTACAATTGGTTTAAATTTACAGATTATTTTCTTGCTCCCAACATTACAAAAGAACCTTGAGTCAACTTTTAAGTGGTTCTACAACAAATGTATAAATAAGAAACCACCCAGACTACCAGTTCTATGAACTCGGAGAGTTAAAGGTTATATTTATTTCAAGTTAAACATTCGCCCTGTAATCTTTGTTAATCCACTGGTCAATAATTATTTGTTTTACTTTTCCTTGTACATGAAAAATTAAATGTGTTGTATTTGTTTCTTCAATTTCTTTATAAAATAAATGTGTATGGTAGATGTGCATTTTATTGTTATAGTCTTTTGTCAAAATTCTTTGATTTTTTCTATCTCTCCTGAAATACAAGAATAATTGCTGCAAATGTATTTTCTCTAATACCAGGCAATAAATATATGTGCTACAACACACCTGCCATTTGTTTAATGTTATTTGTTGCTCAATATGTACAAATCATATGTGCGTCAGTATGGATCAGAGACATGGAAACCAAGACCGACAGTCGCATTGAGGGAAGATGTCTCCGAAGAATTCTTCTAATTCACTGGAACCGGAGAATACCAAATACTGAGATCACCCGGTGTACAGGCATCAACAATATCAACGAGGAAATAAAATGTAGGAGACGAAAGTAGTTGGGAAATACATTAAGAATGCAGAAGAGACCCCCACATGTGGCTTTGAAATGGAATCAGGGAGGCAATAGAGGTAGGGCACAACCTGTAGATAGAAAGAGAAGAGGCGGGAAAGACCTGAAATGAACGAGATCGGCTTGCTCAAGACAGATCTTGTTGGAGGAAATTTGTTGATGCCTTATGCTTGGAGGGGAGTTAAGAGAAGAAAGAAGAAGATTTGTTGCTCTTGACACATGCTTTGTCCTGTAATAAATGAAAATGTCCTGTAGCTTTTACAGACCACAGAGTATGAAATGCCTGTCACTTCATATTTCTATGTCCAAGTATGCAGGAGATAAATGGGCCAGTTCCTTTTCTCACTAGTGGGTTGTTGGTTGTGTGAAATGAATCAGTAATTATGTTTTGCTCGATTAAAAAACCCGAACATTCTACATGTTACGCTAATCTGTTAACTTTTTATTTTAGTAGTGTCATGGTTAATACACTTGCTATGTACAACAAGACAATAGCAGAGTCTTGGTGATGATGGTCAAACATACCGGCTGACGCGGAACAATTTCGGGGACCCTCGCCAGTGCTACGGAGTTCATGCACTGCCGCTGAGATCTTCCTGTGTAAGAAAGAGATCAAAGCACATATGGTTACTCACTGAAGTGCAATGATGATGGTCCTATCAATCAAACAATCAATCAAATGGAACATGAGGAAGACATAGTTTTTTTAAAAACACATTGTGACATTGAACAAAAACTATTGAAAAATGAGAGATTATTACTGGACAGTTTAACACTGTGACATTCCATGATGAAATTGGGTGTGCTGGACCTAAAGTGCAAAATATTGTAGCTTAACTGCTGTAAACGTCAGCACTAAGTACTTTTTAGTTCAAATAACAAAGAGTGTTTAGTAAGTTGTTATTCTTGAGTGACCGCTAACACAAAAACAGTAACAACACAATGCAGCATTAGAAAACAACAACAGAGCTGGAATTCTTGGTGATACATGGTCATCTATATTGGCACAGACAGGAGGAGAGCAAAGTAGTTTAATAAGCTTTAAAATCAAAGCAGATTAAGCGACCGAGCGTGCACTATCTTGGAAACCGATCGTCGGTTAAATCTGTGACGCCTAACAGCAAGAAGCAGGGAAGGACGAAAGAAAGTGAAGATCAACCCAATGTAATAGACACAGTGAATATAACATTGCATTACATGTGTCATCTGCAAATGTTGCCATACAAGATTTAGAAAAATGAAACTAAATTAATAGTGTACTTTTCCAGGAAATATGAACAACATATTATAATGTCAATAAATATATAATTTTTTGGAGTTTATTGAAAAAATATGTAATCAAAGTCAAAATACATTTGCTGAAAAGTCATAAAAGAACATCTAGGGAAAATTGTTCTTGAAAGTCACAACTGCTTGTTCATGTTCAGATGAGAATGTTACATTTGTATACAAGGTTCGAATCCTGTGTTTGGTAATTTGTTTTCTTCCAGAGACCCCTAATACTTGTACACTGTCTATTTATTTATTGATCATATTCATTGGCTCCATTGCTTCCACTAGGGCTCTTAAAATTCCTTATTCTCTCTCCATTTTTTGACAAGCAATGTCAATGTATAACCTTCTAGTAATTATTTCTTCAATGATCCAGTAACAATCAGGCTCTTGTCTGTCAGTACAAATTCATGTTAGTAGTATCAGAATTTACTGCATCATCTTATATATATGTTTTATTTATCTGGCCAATAACAGCAGCTAATGAGCGGAAAATCATAACGACAGATTTGAGGTGTCTTAGAAGAGCTGCAGGTGTGACAATAAGAGACAAAATTAGAAATGAAGAAATCAGAAGAAGACTGGATGTGAAACCAGTCATAAAAGAACAGATTAAATGATTTGGACACCTGACAAGAATGCCCTGGTATCTCCTACCACAGAGAGTCACACAGAAAAAGTATAATGAGTACAAAGCAAGAGGAAGACCACGTAAAAGAGGAGAGCCGGCATCAAGAACAGTCTTACAAAAATGAATATCAGTTTACAAAGTGCCTTAAAATAAGCACACACAAGATCACTACGATTCCCTCAGTAAATGGTGGAAAAGAAGATTTATCTGAACTTGGAAGTATTTTTCTGAGCAACATCCATTACTTTGTCCTCACAGAGGTAGTAGTCAATAATTTTATTAGGGTGTGTACATAACTTCAACATCAGTGTGTTGTTGGATTCTATCCGTGCCATTATGTGGTATGTATTTGGTTCAGAGCTGAAAAATTGTGACCTTCAAAACAACCCTCTTCTTGAAGGGGAAGGGGTTTGTGTTGTCATTGGATTTAGGATTGGTCATAGGTCTGTAGATCTCTGTCCTAGTCATTTTGATATACATTCACACATACACAATTCTATCAGCCAAATTTTATTTGAGAATATCATTTTATTTACATGAATCAGGAAGATATGTAAATGACACATTTATGTTGCATTCCACCAATATCAGGACTATGTTAGTTGCATTTCTTAATATATAGATAATTACATCATCATCAAGTAGCTTGTACTGAGCAAAACTTTGTCACACCAGCAGTCCTTTGACATTTCTCTTATAAACCAGATGTCCTGCCTCTGCTTCCATGGTAAAGAGTTTATTGTATCATTTTGATTTTGTCAGGGTGATTTTTTTTTTCTCCACTACCTCAAAACTGTTGTCCTGATTTGCCTCTTAGATTCTTCATGTGAATAGCCTGAGATTGGTTGTTCCAATAAGTACATTTTTAAAACATTTTCATTTAACATAAAATTAGCCTAACAATAAATATATTCTGAACATTTCACAAAATTTGTTCAAATTTCAAATCTTGAAATTTTACACTAAATTATATTATAAAAATATTTCTTTAAAATTATGTAACATCATTTTATCTTATCTTAACCACATTTGCCGTGAAGCGTCATGGGGAGAGTTAGTTTTCTATCATCATTTTATATATTTATAAAATCTGAAATATCACTCATTTTCTCAAATATAATTATTTCTATTTGGTTACATTGTATTGCTGAAATCTTCTATTCTGTTCGTAGATGCTAAGATTTGAAAAGACTAACAAATTCACATTGATTTTCATGAACATCTTGTCCTAAAATTCATGAACAATGTTAGGTAAATTTACAGGAAATCCTGTTAAATATGGACTCTTTATAATGTTTCTAAGTGACATTTTTGTAAGCAGAGAAGATTTCAGTACATCAGAAATGTGCAACACGAACTTCCATCAAGTTCTGTGGGATTTTCATATTCCAAATCCATTTCAAAAATGAAGTCAATTGCATTGTTTAGTCCTCCTCTTCTTGTCTAACAATAGGAACACCTAAAATGAAAAGTTTAGAAATTATGGTTTGTTACATTGTGTTTTTGGTCTCTTAACTCTTTCCACGCCCATTTATTTCCTCATTTTTAAGCAGTTAATTCAAGGGAAGTAAAAAAAAAAAAAAAAAATTTTTAATTACGATCCCAACTATTTGTCAATAAATAAACATATATATATTATTATACACTAAATTTAAGAAAACTGGACAACTCAATAGAATAACAAGGTTGAAAAGTAGTAGAAGTAAAACAGTAGAAGTAAAACCAGAAAGACTTCTTAAAGGGAAGCAACTCTATGGCGCAGTGTGCGGCTTAAAGTGTGGAAAGAGTTAATGGAGTTATTTTGTTATATTCAAAAGTTGTGCACAGATAAGTACAGAACTAAAACATTCTATCATAAATGTGACTACAGTAAAACTTATTAAGTAAAATAGTATTATCAATATAAGGGAAGACAGCAGTAAAACTGAAGCAATGGCGGAACCCATAAAAACAAAGTACTGTAGTTCTAAAAATTAAAAAAACAATATACAGCGACATTTTAACTAAATTATCTTTATTAAGTAAAGGATACAAAAGAAGCAAAGAAATTCAGACTTCCTATACAGCAGACATAACATAGTCAGACAATAAATCCATATCTGCCCTTAGTCAAATATAAAGAGACTTTTAAAACAATGTTGACTACATTAGAAAATATTATGCAATGCTAGATATTTAAACAAAAAATATGACACGAGCAAGCAGTAAAGTAAAAAGTTATAAAATGATTAAAAGCAAATTTCGACATGTGTCTACAACAAAAATAATTATGATAAGATAGTTCAAAAGCTCTTGTTGCATAAAGGATCTAGCGTAGCATAGATATCCATTTATGAATTCTTATAGAGTGAAAAAATGGTGATGGTAATGGTTGTTAGCTGTTTACAAACTAGTAACATCAGTTAAGAAATTACAATAATAAATTGTGAAAATCAAGAATAAAGAAAACTATGGCACAACATTTTTAAAAAGTTTCAGGAATAAATTTATGAAGTAGATAAACAAGATGTAGATCTAAGTAAATAACTATTGGTTGCTGAACCGATATAACAGCACTTCAAGCAGACCCATAGATGCCAGTCTTCCCCAACAAATGTTGAAGAGTATGCATGTTTATGATTTCTGTATCTTGTTGATCACACACTCCTTAGTTTTCCCCTAAGATGTCTAGTCTTGCTCGTACAATGTGTGATTCTAAATTTCTCAAAATGTTGGATAGATTCATCATTAACTACTGTGTCTTCATTCAATAGGCAGTCGTTGAACAACCAAAGGATACATTCTACTTTAGAATCTTCAACATTACGACAATCAGTGTTTTTAATGCAAATTTTCTGTTCTCTCATTACTGTGAACACCCCATCATTATTTGAACTAATTATTACTGCTGAGATACTGTAGGAAGGAATGTACTTTGGGGATTCAGGGTCCATTTTCTTTCCAGAAGCACTCCTAACTCAAACGATTGTGTGTCACTGCTTGCCGATCATTTTGAACTCCATTTTAAAAGCTACTAATTCATTTTATTTATAAGATAAGGAATCAAGTCTCACTATTGTCTGTTCCCAGGTCGATGATGGAATTGGTTGTCCACTCTTACCATTAAGTGTAGGGGTGGGAGCTTTAATTTGCATTCTAGCACCAGATGAATTGCCTTTGTTGTGTTATATCCATGTTTATTTAGTGTGGTCTTGATATTGTCTATCCATCTTTTTCTTAGGGCTTTCCTTGGCTCTAGTACCTGATCTCTTTTTATTGTATGCTGTTATTGGTGGTTGGTTATATTCCATTCTCATTAAATGTCCAAACGACTGCATTTGTTGTCTTTCAGTGTATTCGGTGTATGAAGTTATGCCCACTCTGCTTCTGATGTCTTCATTTCATAGTCTATCTTTCCTGGTGACTCCCACTTCCTTCCTCAAGTATTTCATTTAAAGTTTCCCTTTAACTATCAAATACAATTTTTAGCAATTTCCTAGCAGTAAGATAAGCATGCAAGTTGATGGTAAACTATTTGTAATGTCTTTATTTTTTTTGTCTATTTCATATTGGAAATAATTTCCAGTCAGTATTATCTTATGAAAGTCAACAAATGACAGTGAAATAGTTACATGTAGAAAAATGTATATGTCCATAATGGCTTGCTACATCCTTTAAATGGTTTGTGTATAGTCAAATACAATCTACTTACACATTTTTTATTTTTAACTCACCATCCAACTTTTTCAGCTTTGGAAGTTTCTTGGCAACATCATCTCTCCATGTTCCATCTGCAGAATGTTTTTCTTCTAGTGGATTCCTAAAAAACAGAATGTAATCTTACAAAAAATATTATTATTAATTTTGTGCATCTGTTTTATTGTTTTAGTTTTCCTCCTCTTTCCCTAATCCTGGGTTGCCCCACATCATCAGAATAAAGAAAAAATTTCAAAAACAGGCTCTTGTGTGCATTTAGTACATGGTGTCTTTCACTGCTTCTGTTATTTCTGTGGTCCACCTTTTTGCATGGTAAACCATTTGCCTCGTATTCACTATATCTGAATAGCATTGCTCTGTGAAGCACCCTGTCTGGTGGTAATCTATGTAGCTAAATCATTTAATTGTTTGTTTCTTGATGAAGTTCAGTACTGATCTTGTACCCACCTTTTTCCTGACCTCTTCATTCCTAGACCAGTTTTTTCTTGATACTCCCAGCATTCTGCATTTATAACTCTGACACTTCATGGAGAGAATACATAATGAAGCTATGCATATCATCCTGGGTTGCACTAGAGATACACCTGCATGGTGATGAAGATTCTTCTTGATTTCCAGACCATAGAGTATAGACAAGATTGAAATCAGAGTTCACCTTCTTCTAGATGAGTTACTTACCAAGGTTAATGAGCCTCGTCTGCTAAAAGGTACTTGTTTTATGGCACAAGTTACTCGCCATTTGCCCCTTATTCTATCTGCTAAAGATAGTTCTGTCATGAGAAGGTCAGAAGCTGGACTTGGCTGTCAGAGACATTTAGAGACTCATGCCTTGGAAACTTTTTATAGGCAGTGACAGCTTATCCTCACTGTCCACCTCAGCATGACCAGCCCTTTTAGAACCATAGGTAGGGACATAAATATTTACTCTGCTCAAATTATAATTATTCCAGCACTCAGTTCCATTATTCATGGAAGACAACTGATTGTCATGGCAAGCATGGAAACCGAAGCTTCAGAAATATAAACTTTTAGGAAGACCTACTGTTTGATAGAAGGACAACATTAGATAGTTCTTGAAGGACAAAGCTCTGAACTGGAACCAGGCAAGAAGAAAGATGATAAGATCCAGGTATGTTCTCTCCATGTGTGCGCTACAAACCAAAATAGAAGAGGAGTATAAGTTCACTACAAGCCTACTTACCATAAAAAAGAAGATCCTCCAAGTTTGCCATCTCAGCCTTTAAATACAAAATAAAAAATAAGATATCAGATGGCAACATTTTTCTCTCTACTACACACATGTGCACATTACCACCATTGTTATAGCCACTTTAAGTCATAAACATGGTAACAACCTAAAACATGATATATCTACTCTTGAATTTCACACTTAATGTAGTTTGCAATATATATCTCACTTTCTTAACTCTTTCCACGCTTTAAGCCGCACACTGCGCTATGGCGGAAGTCCGTTGACGCTTTAAGCCGCACACTGCGCCATAGAGTTGCTTCCCTTATAAGAAGTCTTTCTAGTTTTACTTCTTCTGTTTTACTTATAGTACTTTTAACCTTGTTATTCTGTTAGGTTGTTCAGTTTACTTCAATTTAGTATATAATAATATATATATGTTTATTTATTGATAAGTAGTTGGGATCGTAATTTTTTTTTTTTTACTTCCCTTGAATTAACTGCTTAAAAATTGAGGAAATAAATGGCGTGGAAAGAGTTAAGCAACATCTAAATTAATTTGCTGGTTTTTTTGGGTTTTTTGCCCACTATGGATTCAAGTGTAATCATGGTGCCCAATACAGCGTCTCTGACTGCTTTTTGTGTTAAGAATTGCTTTTCTTATCACCAGTGTCCCTCGCCATTCAAGCGAACCTTACTCTGACTTCAGAAGTACTTGTAATCTAAGTCACCAAGTAAAGGATCAGGGTTTCATGTAGTCCACTTGCTTACTGTGTGCACACCAACAACTTTTTTTTAGATTGTGGCCTCAAACCCTAGAGTTTCCATGGCTCATGGTCACGAGCGCAGTGTTCTAACCTTCACTATCGCCAACCCCATTAATTCATTTTTTCATGTCAACAGTGAAACATTTTTTCTTTACCATATGAGTAACTACTGCATCTCAAGCCTATTTAAAATTTACAGAAAACATACCAATTTGTGGAACTCACTCCAATCGACAACTTTATTGTTTGACATCCACAGAATCTGAAATGAATGAGAAATACTGACACTACACAATATGTATATATGATAAACTGTTTCACTTCATTAATTCACAAGTCAAGAAAACTGTTGTGATCATTGCAATATCAATAACTACTTAAGATAACTGAGTAAGCAACAGCACATACAGTTCTATCACGAAAATTATTGAATAAAAGTAACAAATAAAACAACAGTATTGTGAAATATTAAACAATTACATTAAAACAACATAATTGGAGTGCTAGCATGAATTAAAAGTTCAACTGAACAAAGTGTTTATTTTATGTTCTACGTTGATTGAAAGGACCAAGTCAAACAACATTGCAACTGATTTTGTGATCCAGTGGCATGAATCTTTACATAAAAGATTCAGGTTGATGGTTCTAATTTCAATTTAAATGTTACAATGCAACTTATTCTAATCCCATTATTTTCTGTCTGCCTGACTGTGTTGCATATGCAACTTGACACGCCCATAATTTAATATTTTCTACCAATAAAATTAAGAAATGAGGTTGACTCTACTATAATGTGGAAAATTCCATGTATAACCAACCCACAATCTGAGATATATATATAAATAATATACATCTTTATTCTGTGCACTAGTCTGTCCACCTGCCCAGCGTGTTTGTAGCGCTTTGGACGACAGGTGACAACCCCCTGTGAGTGCGGTTCAATTCCATGGGCTGGCAGAAAAGCCACAGGTTCTCCAGATTTATGGTGTTCATGGCACCAAACCGAAGGGTTATGATGTCCATGGCACCGAGCCGAAAGCTCAAGTGCTTCTGGACCGAAAAAAAAAAATTAATTATGCGCGCTAAGCGTCATCTTCATTGTTAAATGAATCAAAAGGTCATTATGAAGAATATTAATGGAACATTTACAATGGCTAATAGTTGTAAATCTACTTAACCTAACTGACATTCTTTACCAAAAGTAAGGAAATATCGCTAAAGCACAATTACTATTATACTTTACTTCTATCCTTCTCAAAGGTGGAAGAACAGTTCATAACAAACTTGTACTTTCACTCAATTTTACAAATAAACACGGCTTTAAAATTTCAGCCCTGTCGAGGTCCGCTGACAAAATATGGAAAGCCAAAGTCATTACATAAAATGGGACAAATTAAAGAGAAGTGTTGACATCAGAGACTGGTCAACCAATATTAGCAACTATTATAAGAGAGAGAAGATGGAGATATGTTTGTCATACTCTGAGAAGAAAAGATCAAAGAATCACAAATCAGGTATTGAAAGATAAGGTAAAGGGTTCAGGAAATAAAGGGTGTCCAGGAAAATTCATGGACATCCATATGCCCTGAAATGAAGATGAATGTAAATGACAATGAGTGGGCAGACTGGGTGGGCCATCTTATCAAGGGGTCAACCAATGAATACAGCTTACATTTGAACTCCTTGTAAAGTGTGGCTGCAAAGAGGACTTTCAGTTAAACTAATAGCTAGATTGCAAGAGCTTGAATTGAAAATTGAAGTGGTCAGAAAACTGAAGCACAACAGACTATGAGTAAACTCACTAGTGAACATCGAACTGCTATGATGAGTCACTGTACACTGTTAAAGATATTGTGGAGGAGATAGGAGCACCTATGAACATGTCCGGAGAGCAATGAGGATAATACAAACTGAAACTAATCAGTTCTGCATTTGTGTATTCTTATAAATTATTAACATATTATAATTATGTAAGGATCCTATAATTCTATGCGTTATCTTTAATTCAATCTGTTATTTCAATTCTGTGGTTTCTCATTAATTATGGGGGTTCTACACATTCTCTTTAATTATGTTACCCTGTAAAGTTGCAGGTTAATTTTTTTGTTTTTGGTTCTTCACTGTAGTAATTTGCTTACTGCGCCCACAACTACTAAGTGTGTATCTTCAGGGATTACATTACAGCTAGTATTTTTATCTTAGTATTAAAGAATTAAAGATCTTTAACTCTTGTGACACAGGCTAACAATGATGCGTAAACTCGAGGTTCCACATGAGGAGCAAACACCAGAATTCTCAAGACACTTTACTCTGGTAGAGTGCGACCGGTCCTAGAGTACGGTATGGCAGCGTGGAGCAATGCATCGAACAAGCAATTCGCAAAGTGAGCAGCAGTCAAAACCGGGCCCTACGCATTATCACTGGAGCCATAAAGTCCACACCCATCAAGGCGATGGAGACCATCACAGGCATTCAACCAATGACTGACCGAAGGGACAAGAAAGTAGTAGTACTTGCGGAAAAACTCAAACGGCTCAAATCTCACCCAATGCATGAAAGAATGTATGAATCCGGAAAGTGGAGAATACAGAGATCTAACCGTTAGAATCTCAACGCACTGACCACAGACCATCCAGTCCTGTCCAAATGCACAGCCAAACCAATCCCGACAATTGACAAGTGTCCGCCATGGAAAACAAAAATGCCAGAACTAAAGGAATCAATCCCAGGCATACTGAGCAAAAGGGATCAAACAAACCTCGACAGAAAAACTGCAGCAGAAGAACACATAGAATCAGAGTACCCTGAAAATGAGTGAGCATGCGTCTACACGGACGGATCGGCAAATAACGCAATAAGCGGCGCGGAGGAGGAATAGTGCTTAAAATCTCAAAGAAAGTCACGGTCAAGAAAGCGATTGCAACTGGCAAATACTCGAATAACTACCGAGCAGAGGCAGAGGCAATCAAAGAAGCGGCCGAAATGATCTTGGAGAGAAGAAACACTACACGCAACAATGTCGTGATACTCACCGATGCTCTATCGGTCATCACGGCACTCAAATGCGTCGGCAAAACTGAGATGAATGAGCTCAAACGTCCCTCGCTGAACTAACGAGTTCACTCAACGCACCGTCATCCAGTGGATACCGTCACACTGCAACATTAGGGAAAGCAAGCGGCCGACAAGCTAGCCAAAGAGGGCGGGCGACTACCCCAGACTGATCTCGAGATCAGCTATGAGGAAGTCAAAACAACCATCGGTTCGCACTATCGAAGCAAATGGGCAAAAGATCACCCGCAGTACACAGACAGTGACGGATACTATGGTCTCTCTCGCAGTGAACAAGTTGCCATATTTCGCCTCCGCCACAACAAGCTCAGAGCCCACATGTTCCATAAATTTAAAATTGGCACAACTAGCCTGTGCCCATGCAATATGGCAGACATGACGGCAGAACACGTCTTGCAAGACTGTCAACGTTTAGCAGGTATACGAAAAGAGTACTGGCCACAACACACAGAGCTTGCGAAGGCTGTACGGAGGACGGAGTCCCAAAAACAACAGTAAAATTCATGATAGAAGTTGGTCCATCAGTCTAGGCGGGGAACGCAAAGAAGAAAAGCTCTAGAAAGAAAATTAGATAACTTTGAGAATAAATGTCTTAGAAGAATATTGAACCTCAAATGGTCAGATTTCAGACCCAATACACAAATAAGACAAGAGACCAAGCAAGAAAATGTATCAAATTTTATAAGAAAGCGCCGCTGGAACTACATCCGCCACACACTTAGAATGGATGAGAGAAGACTCCCTTACCAATCCCTCATATGGACACCAGAGGGAAAAAGAAACGAGGAAGACCAAGAGAGACTCTGCGTAGAACCATCACCAGAGAAGGCTCAACGATGGGCCTAGTAAACATTAAAGACTTAAAGCAAATAGACGAACAGAGACATGGAGAGCTATGACCTCTGCCCTATGTGCCGCCCACAGGCCCAAGAGGAAAGACTAACTAACTAACTAAGTATTTTTACACCATTTTTTATAATTTATTGTTATTCTGAATCTTGTATCAGACTGCGTCATTACTGCAGAATGTAATATTATTACTGTAGATTATTAAAACAATCTTACTTCACTATTTTGTTAATGAAACAATTTGGTGCTATGTATACAACTGCTGATCATAAAGGAAGAACCACAGACAAACCTTTAACTTTTTCAAGACATTTATACCCTTAAGTTTCTCAATCAAATTGTATGAAATCCAAAGTTGTTCTAGTGTGTCTCCTACAGCTTCCTGTAAATAGACAAATAATGGCATTGATTACGTAATAAAACAATTCCTTTATTTATTTTATTATTTGCTTTGGTCATATAAATATACGAGTATATAGGCATGTATATTTCTCACATGATTTGCAGTCTGTTTCCAGTTCTCATATCGTCATACTTCATCTTCTTCGAAATCTTATACCGACCACTTGTTAAACCACTCTTTAGGATTTATGTGTGATCTGAGCCCAAGAGCGATTGTACGTTGTGTCAGTTATGCACCTACCAGTAGGCCAACACATCCGATTTCTGCGATGCTTTTTATTTACTAGGGTAGGTCGCAGTGTTACTATTCTTTGCTCCCTTGAGAGCCCTGACAACACACGGGTGACACCACCATTCAACATGTTCTTTTTTTTTTTTTATTATTTGCCTATTGACAGTTTTTTCTTGTCTAGCCACTAGTTCATACTGTTGGTGAAAGTGTTCTAAAGAAGAGGTAGTGGGCCCCTACGGTTTTAGTTTTTTGCTGATGTTGCCTAATGATCTACCTCTTGGCCTACCTTAAGGTATCAGATTAGATTTAGTGTTGTTGTAGGTGTAAAGCGGTAGTTAGTTGAGTAGGCTTGAGACAAGCACAATATCATTTTATAATCTGTCTTTTATACATATATTATGGCAGATGTTGTTACTACAATTTTTCTGATGCATCTGTTCCTCACCAATCTAAGACCACAGCTGTGCACACACGACTACTAAATAATGGGTAGTCCCCCATCATACCCTACCTTCTTTTCTAGATTACAGAAGGCTACAGCAATCTATTTGGTCAGGGGCAGTACACTGGTTCTGTTGCTGTCATTTCATCTTATTTAATTGCACCTATTGCCCCATCCTAGTTGATCAATTGTCTTCCTGATCAATCAAGTTGTATGAGTTTTGGCATGATTGTGAAGGTACAGTAGTCCATAGTCAGGAGATCTGAGAGATTTTATTCAAACTGCATTATGAAGCCTCAACATAACATCGCAGCACAATGCAGAATTCACATTGTTACCTTTCTTCTAGAAATGAGCTAACAGCACTCCTAGGAATTTTTTTTAAATTGTAAACATAACCTTCCCTGCTGATAGCATAACCTTGAATTTACTTTTTGAAGGTGAAGAAGGATGTTTCTATTGCACTGAAGCACGTTTTGTTTCTGATTGATAATGCTGCACAAGCTTTCTTCCTGAAACCTATTAAGAATGTTTGGTTACTAAACTGACGTCATTGCACTCCAAGCAGACCCATAGGTGCTCAGTCTCCCCCAACATATATCGAAGAGTATGCATACTGATGGTTCCTGTGGCTCGCTGATTAAACATACCTTTCACTCTGCCTCTCAGGCATCCAGTTCGACTAGAACAACGGGTAACTCCAAACTGCCTAAATTGCTTGAACGATTCATACCTTCCCCCATAGTCAAGAACGATTTCTTTATGAATTTAATTGGAAGTAAGTTTAGTTTAGTTGTCAGATCATCATCACTGCACATCAAACCAATTAGTCCGTAAGTGCTCCAATCTCCTCCTCAGTATGTCTCTCAGCGTGTGGCAACTAACGACACTTGTTCTTTTCTCGTTTACTATTCTCCTTTTGATACCAGTATAGTGCTCTTCTTCAGCTAAATCACATTTAACTTGGTATTCTTGTGGCCTGGTTAGGGGTGTAGATTTACCACTATTGGAAGCAAATGTTCTGACCCAAAAAACCTCACAACAGCATGCTGTTTTATGGTGCAGTCTTTGAGTATAGCCGTGATTTTTTTCTGCATGAGCATTTGTAACTGCAGCAATTACCATCTGCCACACATATATATTAAACTCAAGGATAATGCTGCCTAATTACACCTTTAAAAACTATCAACAACTTATCTTATACCATTTTATGACTTATGAAATGACTTCCCCTTATATTATTGCTAACAATAATGGAAATGATAGTAATAGAACTTACCAGACCTGTCAAACTTTTGATATTATTTCTGCCCAATGACAAAATTTTCAAATTTTCTGTAGGATACAAAACAATATGAATAGTATGCATACTTATTTTAAAGAACTCAAAAATATTTTTGTTATTCACACTCTACTATTTCAGGTTATGCTGTTTAAACTTGCAATTTAGATAACATCAAGAAATACAGATTGATTGATTGGACCATTATCTAATAAATTTACAATAAATAAACAATAAGAAATATAAAGAGAGTCAATAAGAAATGTAACATTTTTTTTCTGTAAGGAAAAAAATAAGTTTTTATTCAGTAAACATGCAGGAGTATTTTTAAGTCAAAATATAAATGACATAAAATTATCTTCACATTGGATTGGTGATTCCCAACCTTTTTTCTTCTTGTGTACACCTTCTTAACCCATTTCTATAAATTATACTCCTTGTTTTTAAATACTTACTTTTTAGTTCAGGGCCTACTGTCTTAATGTGAAATAATGTGAAAAGTTGGGAAAGGAAAATTGCTACTTTCAAACTACAAAAACCACAGATTTAATTTTTTTTTTTTTTTTCTTCGTCCGCTTTCAACTCAGACGAAGTTTCATCTCTGAAACTGATTTTTCGTGAAAATCTGTTTTTCCAATATCTTACAATGGCAGCAGCGTGCACATTGTAAATTACTTTACACTGGCAGCGTGTGCTCAATGTACTCGTAATTAGTATTCCTCGCCATACAGGCAGATTTTCTCCGACTTCAGAGGTACTCACGTTATCGTCCTAAGACCAGGGGACTTGAACAAATGCCGGACAGTAGGATCGAACCCGAGCTATGAGGCGTCTCACAGCTAGCAGGCCGAGCTACTATCAACTACTCTAGGCAGTCCCCCAAAATATTTGTAAAAAACAGAAACTCATATTGTAATATAAATCACTAGTCCATACATTATTCTTAAAACAGATAATAGCAAATTTAAACAATGTTAGTGAGATTGTTGAGCTTGCTTTCATGCTCTTAGTTTCTTGAAATCAGACTCAAAAGATGAAAGATGCAGTCTTAAATCCTTACTTTATTGTTCCACAACTAACTTTTCACATTTTATTTTTTACTTTACTTGTTTTTCTTTCATTGCTTATTGTTTTCCGTGCACACCTGAATGACCAAGAACATAATTGTAGGAGTACGCATACTACAGGCTGGGTAACGATGTATTAGATTGTCTGCAGCCCTATTTACTCTGATACTTCTTCTGCATTCTCACTAGATTGGGATTTCGGATTCTCTAATAAAGTCAGCCGTCTGCCTCAGATTATCAGCCCTGCCATACAGTTCATCTTGGATGCTAGTGTAAGTAGGCCACCTCTTTCTTCTCAAGTCTGCATACTGGGGGCAGTTCTGTAGGATATAATTCCTATGATTTCTGCTTCCCGTTTGTGCTGACCTCTTCCCGCAGTAAGTTTTGGCCACCTCATGATTTTAGGTCTGACATTCTTACTGTGTGGCTAAATTTCCGAGGCAGATTGGCGACCGTAGAATCCGTTATCACATTCCTCATTGTGAGGGGTCGTTGCACCATGTTATGCGCCTTATGGCCTGATGCATCCATTTTCTGCAAGCATTTGTTTCGGGTTAGCATTCCCAAGTGGACATGTACATCTGATTTCAACCAAACCTTCTTAGTTGCCTCTTACGACATGCGTGACAGATAACAGTGGTTCTATTCTTTACACCCCAGATTTGGGCCCCAGTAACCACTCGGGCGACTGATACAGACACACCAAAAAAGATTCACATCATTTATTGTTTACATGTTCATATATTCTTCACACACACACAGAAATGCATTCTACTTACTTAGACCATTCAAATTGGCAATTTTTTCTATAGCATTTGTTGACAAGGACAGTTTTCTGTTGCAAAAAAAAAATACTAAACAATTGTTACATCCAAAAAACAGTAAAGTAAAATAAAATATAGTAAAGAGTCTTTAGTTAGGTTTGTTTGTTAAAAATGCTTTACAACTTTATAAATCCCATGATAACCCAGTAATTTTAAATCCACTTTAAACATTTCCTTCCTGTGTTTTTTATTCTTTCAAACCCAGAGAAAATTCGCATTTAAAGGGATTTTGCAAAGTCAACCGAAATTTGACACTGAATACTTGCTTAGGCAGTTTAAGCTTGAATAATTAGCAGAACTGGTTGGAAAAACCTACCTATTAAGTAGAACATTTATCTTTAGAGAGAGGATACAGAAGTGAGATTACACACTGGTCTTTGTTGATAAGAAATAAATCAATAGAAAAAAAATTGGAATGTGTTAGGAAAGTGATGTTTCAGCTTAGAAAACAAGATTTATAACTAACAGGATTAACAGTTGCACTAAATTAACAGTTGCACTAAATTAACAGTTGTACATGGAGTTTAGCATTTGTATTTTAACAAAACACTGACATTAGCAGGAAACGGAGAGAAGTTGGCACGAGAAATTGTGATTTGAAAGAGAAAGGACTCTGACTGACAATAAGATAGACCAGAGACTTCCTGAGATAGACACCCAGGAAGAACTGAAGATGGATACTTGAAATAAAATATTAGACACTCAATGATAGACGTAGGAATAAAGCAAACAGAAAATAGACTCAAAGAGAACTTGACTAAACTTAGAACCACCAAGTTCATAGATTGATTGATCAATCCATGTGAACTTGGTGGTTCTACATAGCAGTGGATAGCTACTTTCTAGCATAGATTGAGATAACACCCAGGGACAACTTTATCAACCAGAATAGACTGCAAAAATCAATGCTGACACACTACATTTACTGCACAAGGAAATCAGGAGAGAAAAGGGTAGCAGGTTAAAAAAATAAAAATCTTAGACCAAGAACATTTTTCAACAATTGTGATCATTTGTGAACACTGAACCTGATTAAAAATGGATATGAGTGCTGGGAGTAAGCAATACATCCTCTTTAGTATGTATCAGACTGGATAGAGAATACAGACAAGACAACCTGTGGTCATGGAGGTAGACGTTTGGGCTTTGATTTCTGAGAAATCTGAGGGTGATGTGGTTATTTACATAAATGGATCGGTGATTCGGCACATGCAAGGTCTTTGTCTTTCAACTGATCAGGTGGGAGGGGTTATTGTGAAACAAGGCAGTGCTGGTTTTGCCATGATTACAAGTAGTATGACAAGACGATATTCTGAATGCCCTAAGGCTGATAGAGCATTAAACGATTTAAGAAATGAAGATGAATCTACAACTCTAACCAGACAAGAATATCAAATCAAATGAAGTGTAGTTAGATAATAGCGCTGTGCTGGAAGTCAAATAAAAATTGTAGACCAGCATAGAACTAGTTTTTTTAGTAGCTACATATGGAGGGACATACTGAGGAAGAGAGCAGAGCACTTATGGACTAATTGGTTTGATTTGCAGCGATGATGATTTGTCACTTAACTTAAACTAAAGAATTTGAGAAAAGCTGCATGGAGACCAATTTATAACTCATTCTAGATTTGTCAGAGACAACTTAGAAAATTTGACAGCAAGGAGTACTGACATAATGACTGCATAAATTATATGCATATTACTATTGAGAGCTGACACCAATGATGTTATGACATCTGCAAACAAAAGATTGCTGATGTTGGTTTGGTTACCAATGTCGTTTGTCATTTTCTTATTTGCGTGAGTTATGCATATATACGCATGTTTGGAAAAAGTGATAAATGAAATAATATACAAGATAGAAGAGGAGGGAACTGACACTGTTATAAACTATACCTGTGAAAAGTAACCTGTTACAAATTACAAGTACAATTACAAGTGTAAACCCTGTTATAGCCATCATCATCATCAAGTAGCTTGTCCCTTCTGGAACTTGGCTCCCATGACAGCAGTCCCGAAAAACTATCTATTCGTTGCAAGTTGACTGGCATCAGCAGCAGTCATTTTCAGATCGTCAATGACATCATGCACCCATCATCCTCTAGATCTTCCTCTCATTCTTCTTCAAAGCCATAGGGTTTTGATATTTGTGATGTAAAAATCTTTAAATAGGGGAATATGGTCTGACTACAAACAAGTTTATGCTGGTTATTATGTAGATGTCTCTAAGTCAATCAAGATGATTTCATATTTTTCACCTACACAAAATTATGAAATATTTTATACAATTAAAGAAATCGGACATTAAATCTTGCCTTGAAACAATAAACATGTACAATTTACAGTTAATTTAAGATCAATTCCTCACCTCACAACAACAATACTTACTCACAACTTGCAAGAGTTGACAAAGATGCATCCATTTTTTCAATTGGCGGACAGATACCAATCAGTTTTACTTCTTTGCATTCGTTTGCTTTGCCATTTTTTCCTCCTTTTTGAGTTAATAGAAGCAAATATTCATTTCTTAAACACTAACAGACTAGGACAGAATAATTATATAAATTTTAAAAAGTACTGTATATTCTGTGATATTTAAAAAATAAATTGCTTTTTAATCATTTAAAATATTTTAACGTTAAAACAAAATACTTCATCTTTGATTATAAAATAAATCTGATAATTATGCTGTACTAGTCACACTATCTGTGGACATCTGTAGCTTAAGCAGTAGTGAGCCCAATCACAACCCAAGCGTACCTGGTTCATACTCTGCGGCGAGCAGTTTGGAAGCAAATTCGTTCCTGTGGACTTTAAAGAATGGTAAAAATTGACCTCACCAAAGCAATGGCAAACTACTGAACGTATAAGTCTTCTTTAGAAAAAAAAGGACTTGTTTACTGTGGTTGATGGCTATGTTGTGTAAAGGTCATGTATCAGTCATACTATCAATTATATTAATAAGCACAACACTTTATGTATTAAAAATGTAACATTGAGCAAAAGCAAATAAATAAATAAGTCTAAATACCAAATACAAATTGCTAAAATAAATCGTAAATTATAACTATATTATAATTGGAAGAAGATAACTTACAAATTTTGAAAGGGCTTCCTTTATGGTGGTACCTTTTGACTGCAACAAAATGTAATTTTTAAAAAAAAAAGGTGTGGAAATGGCAACTATAAAATCTATAAATAAGTGGATTCTTATCAGTAACACAATTGTACTATATTGAACACAGGTGGAGAAGACGTAACAAATTTCTCATAGGTCAATATGCCATCAATTTTAAAGACAAAATGAAAGCCATAGTAGAAGGCAAACAAAATGTTAATAAATCACAGAACCACCCGATTCCCATCTGGCAGTCTTCCTAACTGATGCTAAATTAGTTGTATAGGGTGAGGAATGAACAACTAAATTGTACAAGCATTACTTCTTATTAGCTACATATGTGAACACATCTGAAGCAGAATTGTGTGTATGTGATTTTGAGATACATTTAGTGATTTACACGAAACTGAGTCAAGTTATATACGTATCAGGGACGTGTTCTGTGTATGTAGCAGAGACATAGTAAATAACATAAATAACAGTAGGAAAACATCGGGTTTATACGCACTAGCGAATGTAGTCGAAAACCAGCAATATGGTAATGCAGAAAGTAAAAAAACTGCATTTGCGAAAGATACAACTTGCCTAGATGTCGGATGATATTGACTCATTTAGTAAACGTCCTGAGGTGGTTATCTTTAGTAGATATCATTGTGAGACATTTAAATCAAATATACAGGGACGTGATAGAATGGTTTGCAGAGACATAAAATTACATTATTTTGTGGAGTAAAATGTATATACGTAAAATAAGTTGTAGAACATAATAATAACAGTATTGCGAGAAACGGCAATGATCGTGATACGCTTATATATGCAAACCAGATTCGGGGCGATAACATTTAAATCTCTTATATAAGTCTTCACAACATCCTACAAAATGCGCAATGCTATATATTTTATTGCTTACTGACTACTTGTTTCTAATCAACATGGGATAAATAATGCAATGAATATATAAATAAATATACTATACTTATACTCGCCTACTGAGCTAACTCAATCCTGAAAATAGAGACCACAGTAAAATAAAATGAATTTAGCTGCTCTCATTTTTCTAAGCTAAGTTGGTGGTTCAAAAGTTTACATTGTTTAAAGAAAAAAAAACAGTAATACATGTTTAAATGCAAAGTGTAGAGACATACCATTGTAAAATTGGTATGCGATAATCGCTACACTAATCGGTAGAAACTGGTACAGTCGAGCATTTCTTTGACATCGTCAATTGTTTGGTGGTTGCTACGAATCATTCCGTGCACAGCTGTAATGCAATTTTCTAAGTAAAATTTAGAAACGTTTACAAAATTTGACTATAAATATTTGCACTTTAAAATATAATATTTTAGATTTTAGTATTGATATTTTTGTTACTTGAATACAAATTCAATAAATCGTATTTAATATAAAACTGTATTGGCTATACTAGATAAGACAAAAATGAATGGCGGAATAATAGGATCGAGGTGAATACTAGATTTTCCCCAAAAAAAAAGAAAAGTTTGAAGTAAGTTTCAACGGTCCATCATGGTAACTTACTGAAGATAATTTACAACATGTATAGTTCACTATGATGTCCTAATATAGTTCCAACTGTTCACGAGATGGAAAATATGTTCAGTGCATTTGTAAGACCACAGAGGTAGGATACAAAGTACTAAAGTAGTATAGCCAAATGTATGCGTTTTTTATTTGAATCGTGGCTAAATTAAGGTCGTAAAGTTAAAAGTAGGCGGTCTCAAGTTGCCGAAGAAAATACTAACTTGCTAAGCTTGTATATTATAATTGAAGTATTAAAACTTATGAGTAATAGTGGTATTTAACTAACATTGATTGATTGAAATTGTGCCTAATATGGCACTTATTTGTCCCAGCTATGAAGTTCTGCGTGCAGCAGGCTACATTCAACTGTGAGTAGTGTGAAACTGTGACAGTACTGAGTACTCACTGACTACTGACTGTGACTGTGTGTGTGTTGTTAGTGTAACTCAACTGTAGTGTGAGTTCAGTGAGTGACAGACTAGACTCGGTTGTGTACTGAGGAGTGTACTACTAGTCTACTACTAACACTGTCACTGTGTTACACTCAAATACTGAACTGGTACCCCGGTATTGTGCTGGTGCTTGTTTTACTTTATTTTATTACCAACCTGAACCATAAGTTCATATTGATAGGGCAGTATTGCCAAATCAAATGATAGGGCAAATGGCGCCAATTTTAAGATGCAAACACGTCACCATGAACACAAAAAGAGCAATGTTCAACACAATATTTCTCCCCACATTATGTTACCAGTGCCAAACCTGGATGCTGACAACAAACGATAGAAGAAAACTAGTCACAACAGAGATGAAATGTCTACGCAGAATGCTGGGTGTAACAAGAAGAGACCGGTTGAGAAATGAAGACATCAGGAAAAAGTGGGTACAACATCAGTACTAGACTTCATCAAGAAACAACAAATTAAATGGTTCGCCACGTAAGCAGATTACCACCAGACAGTGCACCCTAAAGAGCAATGCTGCTCCGATACAATGGGTACAAAGCAAAAAGCCGGCCACACAAAAGATGGACCTCAGAGATAACAGAGGCGACAAAGACACTATCTACGAAGCGCATACTAGGGCCCGTTTTAGAAATCTCTTCCTGACCTGACGCTGTGAGGCATACAGGATTCGAGAAAGAAGAAGATATTGTTGTGGTGTCATACCCTGTTACGCAGGCTGCGTTGGAGCGAACACCTGGTTAGTTTTGAGGAATCGGACAATTCTGTTTACCAGTCTTTCCATAAGTTTCCCCACACTCGCACAGTTGAATTGAGAAGACATTGGTCTCCAACTCTCTGTGTCCTTTTCTGGCTTCAGTATGGGTTAAATATGTGCCTTACATATTGATGAGACATATCCTTAGTTCAACAATAATCGGTTTGGACCAATTAACTTACTTTAGATGCAACATCGAAAATACATTTCAAGACACGGTGAAGGTTCTTGCTATCTTCTCTCTGGATTTTAACGCCACACTGAAGGAGGACATGATCCCAATAATCCTACACACAATATATTCTGTTAAACTAAAGACTTTCAATAATAGTTAGGCCATAGTCGAAATGGACAATAACCTCAGCTGGTCCTTGAAACTTTAAAAAAGGAGTTCCGCGTAATAGCGCCAACTCTATTCCTAATTTGCATAGATGACATTAATAAATGCTTATGCTGCCGCCAGCATGTCACAAACAGTCTATATTCAGATGACTTTGTCATCTGAACAGCAGATGAATATGCTACAACAGCCTCCCTCCTGGCAGAAAGTAGGGAACTGGACAAAGAATTGAGGCCTAAAAATAAACTACTCAAAACCACAGTAATCATGCTCTCTTACTCCACAAAGAGAAAATATCCACACATCTAGTAAACCTTATAATACCTCAAACAGATACACTTATGTTTCTTTGAGTAACTTGATGCAAGATTCATCTGGAAGACATTTAAAATAATCCTTGAAAGAGCATTTTACAGTGACGAGAAAATTGTCAATACATAATGGGAAGCAAACCATAGGATTTGAAAGAAAGTCTATACATGATCAGGATAATTCTCTGCACAATGAGAAGCATTGTCATTAAAAACTTGAGGAAGATAGCAGATTTAGAGTCCTTTGTTGGGGTGTTGGGTGAGAAGGTAGGGGTAGTACCACATGGAAAATTACAGCCGTATCCTGGTCGTACCCATGGATAGTCATGATCCTACTTGGTCCTCACTCCTCACCTAGCTCATGTTTGGCTCCACATGCCACACCCCAGGCAACAGTCTCGGCTGACTGACTAAACAACATGAGTGAGCGGAAGGAATCCTGCTTAACCCTCCCACTTCCTCCTTTTTTTCCCTACCCACATCCTCTTTTTCCCCCTCCAACATTCTTGACCACAGTGAATTAGCTCTAATGGCCTCTCATATGACCGTTTAGATCTGGCACAGCACTACAGCATAACTGAGTAGATGTGGTAAACATTTGTATACTATTTGACAATGTACATGTACCCTCTGTGGTTGGAAAGAAGCCAGAAAGGTACTAACTAGATCTGAGGATAGAGAACCAATGTATGCTGCTTTTTGACGGCTGACATCTATCATACAGGCGCAGACCTACATGGCAGTAAAGAAACTGCTGAGTCAATCCTTGGAAACAGTGGAGGAAAGTAAAGGAATACTACAAACCAGAGTAAGACAATGTAAATGGATTTGGTAGAAATGAACAGACAAATATATTCTTGCTCAGAACAGGACATTGTAGTCTCAGAGTAAACCTTCACAAAATGCACACCTAGGGTGTACTTTCTTTCTGGAACTATTTACCTCCCACTTCAATGCCTGCTTTGTGATCCTTTAATCATTTCTTCTCCGAGTAGAACTAACATATCTCCATCTTCTCTCTCTTATAACAGTTGTTACTTGTAGTTGATCAAACATTTCTCCATTTCATCATATCTCCTGAATTCATTCCATTTTATTTGTGTTTTTGACATCTGTTTTCAAATTCATTGTTCCTCTTGAACGCTCCTAAGAGTGGTTGTCTACTAGAGTGGTTGTACAGGTCCAGCACATACGATTTCTGTGAAGCTTTTTATTTACTGGGGTAGCTTCTCTAGGCCCCTACCTCAGTCGCCTCTTACGACATGCATTGCAGGTCACAGTGTAACCATTCTTTGCGAGCCCTGGCAATACACAGGCGTCAAATTCATTTAACTTTATTTTCTATGTCTTTAGTTATTTTCCATCTGCTTCCTATTCCCATATGGCTCTGTACCTCTGCAGAAATGGCACGCCAACTGCTGGGAGTGTTGCAGTAGCTCCATAGCTCCAGCAACAATCCTAGATATCTTGGAAAAAATTGCACATGAGACTTGGTCTGGATTCTCTCGATCGCTCTTTCTCTGCCATGTTTATCATTCTAATTGTGATATATAAATAACCAAAAACGCAATTTACGTCCAACGTTCAATACCATTTGGAGCTCTAGTGCTTATCCTTTGGTGAAGTGTCCGATTTCAACCAGCGCTTACTGGGTTTGCTCTGCGTTAGCCTTTTGCTGTTCCCAGCCAACCTACAAGGCAGCAGGTTGCTATTTTCTTTTAGGGTAATGACCCTTAGACGACCTACCCTCCCGGGCTGATGAGCGTCATCTGCCCAGAAAACCTGTCTTTTTTGGACTACTTGGTTTTCCTGCTGTTCAGTTTTGTGTACGGTTTACTCCACTAGCCTTTGATTGTCCCCAATCAAACTACAAGGCAGCAGTAGTTCCCTGCAAGCGGAAACTCACACTGGCTTCAACCTCTGCTGGGTCCTCCAGTATTCACATCTGGGTGGCCTGCTCATGCCTGCCACGCCTTCTTCTTGCCTCTGCGCTGTGCACGTTTGCCCACCCGTGCATCATCCGCCGCTTGCCCTGGTGCCTGCTTCACCATCTCCATCAGTTCTCACCGTGCTCACATTTGCCTCTAGGCTGTCCTGACCTGGGGCTTAACTCAGGCTCCCACCCCTGAGATGGGGGCCTGAGTTTCGCCCTATGTGGGCCCACGTCTCTTCGCTGGATGCACCTCTCATCTTATATGTTTATTTGTTCGGGCCCCCCTCAGGGCTCATAGCTACGCTGCATGCAACTCAACTCAGGGCCCTACCTTCGGACTCAGAATTTCGCCCCATGTGACCCTACGACTCTTCTTTGGATGCACTCCTCATCCCTTGGATGTTTATCCATCCAGCTATTCCATCGGCCGGGAGAGATGAGCATTAACAGTCATTCTGGGATTCCGCTAGTCTGTGTTGCGAGCGGATCCCGTCCAGCGTGACTACCTCTGCATCTCTACCTACACCAGAGTAGCTCTCCCTCGATCCCTACCCGCTTAGCCAGACAGGAAACAGTGTCTGTTACCAGGGTCGCCACATGGAGGTGGGGTAGTATCTTGATTAGTGCCAGCTCGCCAATCTTGGCGTGGCGTTGTCCCCATGCGCCTTTGACCCCGGTCTGGATTCGAACCTATAAACTTCAGAATGCCAGACATACATCTTAACCCCCACTGATAGCCCGTCTGCCCAGCTTGTTCGTAGCGGTTGGACTACGGGTGACTATCCCTCTGTGTGTGCGGGTTCAATTCCGCAGGATGGCAGAAAAAGCCACAGATTCCGAAGATTTACGGTGTTCGTGGCACCGAACCGAAGGGTTATGATGTACATGCCACCGAGTCAAAGAGCTGAAAAGCTCAAGTGCTTCTGGATCCAAAAAAAAATATTTAAAAAAAAAAAAACACTAACACAAACCATCATATGAGTCTTGATTCTAAGGCTTGCGAAAGTAAAATGTATGCATGTATTTTTTGCAGGTCAAACCATGAGAATTATTTGTTCAGAAATGTGCCACGGTCTAATATTGTAACACATGCAACTGGAGGTCTGAAGTTCTTGTATGAGTCTGTCAGATTTGGAGAAGCAACTCATTCACCATTAGGTAAGTAGATTGTGTTGCTCTGGTTCACAAATAGTTTACTTTTTAATTTGTTGGAAATATGTTGTATTGTTCTCCACAGTTTAGTATTTTAAATCGCCCGTGTGTTTTCAGGGGCCTCGAGGAGCAAAGAATAGTAACGCTGCGACCTACAAGGCAGGTCGTAATAGGCGACTACAGTAGGGGCCTAGGAAAGTTACCCTAGGAAATTAAAAAGCATCCAGAAATCGTATGTGCTTTCTCCTCTCTCCTTGTTACTTAGTCATAGCTCTTCTACCTTGGGGTATAGAGGTTGACTGGAGAAAATATGAGTTTCACCCATGTGGTCCCACTTGCAACTCAACTTGGGCCCGGAGGTGGGGGCCTGAGTTTCGCCCTGCGCGGTCCCACGTCTTTTCTCTGGATGCACCCCTCATCCCTTGATGTTTATCCGTTCAGTTTTTCCCAACGGCCGGGAGAGATATGCATTAATAGTCACTCTGGGATTCCGCTTGTCTGTGTTGCGAGCGGATCCCATCCAATGTGACTATGTCTGCATCACTACTTATACCAGAGTAGCTCTCCTTCGATCCCCACCCGCTTAGCCAGACAGGAACTAATGTCTGTTTCAGGTTCACCACTTGAAGGTGGGGTAGGATCTTGTTTAGTGTCAACTCACTAATCCTGTCGCGACGTTGTCCCTATGCGCCTTTGTCCCCAGCTTCAGTCTAATTCTCAGTTTTTGAAAACTGTCTTCTTCTAGTCAAATCATTCACCCTTGGACAGCTATCTCCACCTTTCAACTCCCAACAGAGCACAGGTCTTCAAAAAAACTTCTTCCAGCCTTTCCTTTCTTTTGCCATCCCTTACAATTTTTTCTATTGCATTTCTGTGTTACATGAGACTACCAGTAATATAGATTAATAAGTTTGCAATGTTGGTCTCTGTGGCGCAGAGGTTAGGTGCTCCCCTTTTAGTTTCAAACATACTCGGTTCGCTCCCTCGTGGTACCATTGGGATATTTTTCAGATATCCCTGATCTCAATGTAGGTGAGATTGAGTTCCTAGTCCTATTGGAAAAGGACAATAAAACTTAAATTTGAGCACATAAAAGAATCCTTTGCAGTTAAAAATTGAGAAGAGCAGGCTGGAAAGCCACTGTCGTGGCAAAATTCATGCGAAAATTTTTGTTTTAATTCCTACAAAATATATTCACCATCTTCTAATTTACATCGGGGACCCTCACCAGTTCTACAGAGTTTGTGCACTGCCTCTGAGATCTGCCTGTGTAAGAAAGAGATCGAAGTACACCGAAGTGCAATGATGATGGTCCTATCAATCAGTCAAGTTTACAAATTGAATGTGTGCCTAAGAAAATGTGTCTGAGAAAAGTATTTGTTCAATAAATATATAATATACATACTGCATTTTCTTTACCGTTATGCCAAAAAATGGACAAAACTGATACTGCATGGACAGAGAGGTATTTATCTGAATACTATACCTTCATTTATGATAAGTGCATAATCTTCTTTTGTCCTCACACTGCTACCGGTTTGTTGCCCAGTGTCTTGGTTTTCTGTTTTTGTCTTGCACTGTTCTGGTGGCTTGGGTGATTGTTATTTTTGCTCTTTGACAGGATTCTGCTATGCCATCTAGCTATCTTTTTCGTGGTCTCCCTCTCGCCTTCTTTCCCGATGTTCTGTTGTAGAAGACTCTGTATTCTGTGGAGTTTGGGTGCATTCTTATTAAGTGGCCAAACCACTTCATTCTCTGTTTCTCAATGTAATTCATGCAAGATTCTGTGCCAACTTTCTTGCTTATGCTGGTGTTGGAGACTGTCTTTTCTTGTGTTGTTGGAAACTTTTTGCAGGCAGCACATTTCACATGTAGTTATTTTTTGTGACTGCGCTTTGCTCATTGTCCATGTTTGGCTCTGGTAACACAAAGTAAGTTTGAAAATGCTGTTGATCATCTGTTGCTTAGCTATCCGTGAAATTTGTGAGTTCCTTAAGAGTAAAATAAAGAATGAAAAAGGGGTTATCATATTTATTGTGCTTTTATGTTTTTGAATGAGTAGTTGCAAGCAGCCAAACTTTATTTAATTTAATATTCTTTCAGCTGCTAACAAGTACACTGATTTAGATGGATGCTTTGTGCCTATGCGTCATATGGTTTTGGCCAACCGTTACTGTATCCAGTCATGTGTTGAGACAAGTGGTCAGTCGGCAGTGCTGGTTGAAGCTAAGGTTAGTCAGAAATGTTGATGCTGTAATATTTCATAGTTATATTTTCATTTTTTTGAAAATGTGTACCTGCTGTTAATAATAGGAAATTTGTGTTTAAGGCTGGATTTGCATACCGTAGATAGTGTTTCTAATCCTGGTACCATAGATTTCCATTAAATCATCACTTAAACTACTATGTAACTTTCTGCTGATGCTACAATGACACTTCAGCAGCACTGATTTCAATTAACCACACCCACTGATTTTCTGCTGATGGCAAGAAGGATGGCACATTCAATTAATATCAAGATCACTTATATTTTCTGCTGATGGCAAGATGGATGACACATTCAATTAATGCCAACCACTGACATTTTCAGTTAACTCTAAGCTCACTGACAGAAAAAGGTCTGTAGACCTGCAGTTTTCTGTACTTTTTGGTCTTGCATGTTGAAATGTTCATAAAATGTCAAATGTTTTTTTTTGGTTAAGTATGTTGTCATAAATTATACATTTGCTTCTGTTGACAGGATTATTTTAGCAAGATGCAGTCAGTTGTTATCAAAGTGATGCACACATCTTACTTGCCTGTTGGGCTCAAAGAGGTGGAGACATTAAGAAAAATGAATTCAATGGATCCGAACAATATATCCCACACAATCCGACTATTGGTAACTTTTTTTCTTTATTTTGTGCAATTTAATTCTTTCCATTTTTTTAAGATGTGTCCATGAAAAGCTATTTTTTAACCTCTGCAACTCTTGTAATTAGTCTTACTAAATGTTAGTTATCAACAAACAGCTAGAGAATAAGATTTCCTTGAGATGGGAATTTACAGAAGAATGGGACATATTTCATGGGAACAAAATTTTTTTAATATTTATAAAGTCTTGGAAAAATTCCGGATAAACAAATTTATGGACCCATCAACAGACATAGACCTTTGTTTAAACAATACAAAAAATAATAAATTGAAAGTAAATAACCAATAGAAAGACAGAGCTATAGATAGAAAGAAAATATCTTGAGATGAACAAATAGCAATCTTTGAATTATCTTTAACAAAGATTATTTAGGTAAGTATCTATTTTACCACCAAGAGCAGACATAAGTTGAGTACAATTTCATTCCTAAGTGTGTATTAGAGTACTCATCGAGTTACACAAATTTATGTGTATTTCAGAACGCATTCAGATTCCAAGACCATATATGTCTAGTGTTTCCGTTACTCAATCCATTACCCTTAACAGACGTCATTGATAAGAAGTTCCACCATGAAGATGAGGTAAGTCTTTGAGTGGAGATAATATATTGCTATGTTTGTTGTAACATGAAAATCATGGCATATCCTTTACAGGACTTAGCCATCAACAACAATAACGAGTAAAAATCGATGCCTCGTTTATCTAGGCATCACTTATACATTCAGTAGTTTGCCATTGATTTCTGAACGGTGAGGTTTATTTTTATCATACGTAAAAATACAAGCTTCCAATTTGCTTCCAAACTTACCAGCAGCAGAATTTGAACCAGGTATGCTTGGGTTGTGATCGAGCTCACTACCACTTAAGCTATAGAACTCACCTTATGTTGTAACACACATAATTTTACTGTTAAATTACATTTTTGTCACTTCTTTTTACGCTCCATATCAACCACTTGTTAAACCACTCTTTAGGATTTGTGTGTGATCTGAGTCTAAGAGTGATTGTACGTTGTGACAGTTATGCGCCTACAAGTAAGCCAGCACATCCGATTTCTGCAACACTTTTTATTTACTAGGTAACTTCCTAGGCCCTTCCTCAGTCGTCTCTTATGACATGCCTTGTAGGTCACAGTGTTACTATTCTTTGCTCCCTTGCAAGCTCCAGCAACACACAGGCACATTTATGTGACACCTTTTATTTACTTGGTTAGCTTCCCTAGGCCCTACCTCAGTCGCCTCTTATGACATGCCTTGTAGGTCGCAGTGTTATTATTCTTTACTCCCCTTTCAAGCCTTGGAAACACACAGGCACATTTATGTGATGAGGTTTAACATTTTAGATTGATCAGAAAATTATTTTTTACAAAATCGTTTATATTTGATTTTTTTGTGAATTCGTCCAACCACTTAACATTGGTGGAGTGGGTTACACATTGCTTAGAACATTTGTTTATCATATGATTGTGGGTTCCTTTCTTACACTTGGAGTTCCACAAGTTAGAAAATGAATTGTCCTCTTGTATACATGGACCTAGAAATGGGGTTGTTCTTATCACAGCCGTCTGAAAAAATAACAGCCCTCACCAAGTTCTCATGTTGTTATGGTCATCTCCTGCATCGTCTTCCAGGAGCCTTGCCCACCATCACTGTTTTCTCCAAACCACTGTGACATTGAATGTGACCAAAATATTTCAGTTCCTGGAACATGTTGTTTATGAGCCAATGTTCCTCAGTTTTCAGGCCTTGTAGGATGTCTATTTTTTTCTCTTCCCTGTTCATGACTTTCTAAAAACGTTTCTCTATCACTTTGTTTCTAAAGATACATTTTTGTTCTTAAATGCTTGTGTTGTGATTCGTGATTCACATCTGTGTGTTGCCACAGGAAAAATGCATGTCCTCATAACTTGTGCTTTTGTTTCTTAGCTTGTGTTATGCCATAGTTTCTTCATGATAACTACCCTCTGAAATGCCAAGGCTAGTCTTCTGTTTTGTTTTGTACAATCTCTGTTGTTTGTTGTTAACCTTTTCGCTGCTGCATACTTTCCGAAGACGGAGCTAAAAGTAGCTACTCTTTGTTTCTAGGTCACAAACGTGAATGTACGCCTATAGCAGTGACAGTAGAAATGTATAACGTGTTAACACGTCTTTAGCCCACAGAGGAGAGATAATAACAGACGTGTTAATGCGTCTAGCAGTGAATGGGGGGAAAACGTTCAAAATTGGTAATGTTTTCAATGCTTTTGTGCTCCCAAATTTATGTATATATTATGGTGTTAAATGGTAAACAAGAGTAAAGGAGACGAAATGATCAAAGAAGATCAAAGCATGTATTGAAATTGGAGGCAATGGTTTCAAGAGAGGACGCCCTAGGGAAACCCTGAAATGAACTTTCCTGAGAGAGGCAAGAAATATCAAAACTTAATTCCATGGATGAGATTAAGCAAATTGCCCAGGACAGAACAGTAGAAATTACTTGCATGCCCTATGTACAGTATAACGATACGAGAGGAATATATATAAATATGTAAAGTTTTTTTACTGGTAGTAAGCCATGGGTAATTCCTCAGTGTGATTTTTCAGATCTTATCAGCCATTAGAAAGATAAGCCTTCATATGCTGTCAGCCCTGGCATTCTTGAGAGGTTTGAACATAATTCATGCCGACATCAAGCCTGAAAACATCCTGCTTGAAAAAGGTAAATAATGTTACTGTTATTATTGTCAGTGTTGTATTGTCTCATTGTTTACTATTGTATTATTACTTGTGTACACTATAACATGAGAGGAAATTTTCAGTTTTTACCAAGAAATTTTGAAGATGGGAGAAAGATATGTTCGCCAATATTTACTTATTTTTCAAAACTATATTTGATAATTATATATTGACTGGGTTATGCGAAAATATTTCAGGGCGAAACTGGCATCGATTGGGTAGAAAATAGTCAACTAGAAGATTTGGATTTTGCAGATGATATTGCCTTGTTAAGTAGAAACAACCAAGATATGCAAAGAAAAACAGACAACTTGTCTTCTAAAGCATCAAAAGTTGGACTGCAGATAAGCTACGAAAAACAAATATAATGAAGACACCTATGGCAAGTAACGCAGATATCACCCTGGACTCCAAAATGATAAAAATAACAGAGCAGTTCAACTATTTAGGTAGCAATTTTGATTGCACAGGAAATGTTAAAAAAGAAATTGATACGAATTGGCAAAGCAACATCAGCTTTTAAAAGTCTAAATAAAATATGGAACTGCAAGTTATATAGTATTAAAACTAAATTACAATTTTCAATTCAAATGTTGTAAAATATGCCAGCGAGAGTTGGAAAATGACTAAAGATATATGAGAATGCATTTGAAAATAGATGTCTGCGAAAAATAATGAATATAAAATGCAACAAATTCAGGAGAAGTGACGAAATCAGAGAAATGTCTAGTCAACCACTAGGGACAACTGTTATATGAAAGAGAAGATGGAGATACGTTGGGCACACCTTGAGGAGAAAGGATCAACGAATATCAAAGCAGGCATTGAAGTGAGATGCAATAGGTTCAAGAAAGAGAGGATGATCTAAGGAGACCCTGAAACGAACTTTGCTGAGAGAGGCAAGAAATATCGGTCTCAGTTCCATGGAGGAGATTAGCGAGTTGCCCAGGATAGAGCGGTATGGAGAAATTACTTGCAGGCCCTATGTCACGTATAACGGTACAAAAGGAATTATATATATGATAGAACAGAAAACTAAAACCAGATTTGAAGTTGGCATGGAAAAACTCATTTATAAACACAATCTCAAATGAAACACCTCTAAAAATAGAAAGTTAAAATTTCTCTAACAGTGTAATCATTCCTTCTTATGCTGTGTATTTCTATCATTATTTGAGAAATAAATTGTTGTGAATTTTTGTATTATAAATTATCCAATGTGTCAAATAAAGATATTTTTGTTTCTGAACCAGATGAGGACCTTAATACAGTAACCTTAATAGACTTTGGCAATGCCATTTACCATACACACAGTGAAGTGTCTCTCTACTACACAGATTTTGAACTTCAGACTCAGCCTTATAGAGCCCCTGAGGTACGTACATTTTGTTACCTTGTGTTAAATACTTATTGAACATTTTTTATTAAAAACCATTAATCATTTGAATTGAAGCATTGCAAGACAGGCATTGTTGTGGAACCAACATGGAAAGATGAGTAGGGGAAGGCCTAGAAATACCTGGAGAAAAAACCTAGAGACTGATTTTAAAAGGATATACAAGATGTGAAAAGAATTGGAAGGGATGTCAAGAGATAGGAATGGTTGAACGAAGTTTGCTAAAGACCTGTGCTCCATTGGGAGTTGAAAGGTGAAGAAGAAAAAGAATCATTTGAACATCTGTTGATATTGCTTGTGGAATTATAGAAATAGAATTCTGTAATATATTGTCTTTTACTGAATGTAATTCAAAATGTGATTTTTTTAAACAGATCAAAGGGAAGTATGGGTTGCTCTGGGTCTCATAAAAAAAAATGAGAAATGTCTGCAACCAGATCAACCTTACTTTCTCGGGTGTTCCAGTTATTGGATTCAGTACTTCCTGTGTCTGCTAACACGGCTTTGGCGAATTCCGAGCATCTGGTGTCAAAAGCCAGATCTCCTGTACTCTACTTGAGTAAAACTCAACTGGGTGAGGTAACTTTACAGAAATCTCTGGCCGAATTTGTCTTCCAATAGATGTGACCAATGCTGGACCTACTAGTGGACATGTTTCGACTCTCATCTAGACTTAATCCACAGAGCATGTCCAACTCAAAAAACAAAAATGATTAATTGCTACTCTCTGATATCTTATACGCTGTGTACAAAGACATAAACAGGAAGACTCCTGTTCCCCCCACTGAGAACAGAACATATCAGTCCAAACAGGCTTGGATATCCAGCTGTGGACATCTACACATGATACAGTTAATGATTATGTTCAGATATCTTACACTGAATGAGTATACCACTGTGGATCATACTAGATTCATGGAGGCAACTCATCTCTTTGTTTCAACTTGTGAACATGTGAAACAACTGATAGTAGAAAAATAAAGAAACAGACAACAATGTAAGTGTGGATTTTTCATAACTAAACAAAAAATTTGAAAGCAGTGATATTTTTTTGTTGTGTTTGTTTTCCAGATATTTAACTGCTAGATAAGACTGCTAGATAAATATGTAGTTAATTTGTAAGTTTCTTGCATGAAACACCAGAAGAAAATTCAGAAAGAATCAACCTCTGGAATTGAACATTGTTTCAACCAAACATATTTGTTAATGCCAACTTATAGATGGCTGTAGTCTTGCTGATATGACTTTACTGATGGTGGTATGTTTTTTGGGGGCGGATGGGTAAGCTGAGCCGTCTAGCATTGCATTTGTCTATGGCAAGGCACTACCAATTTTGGGTCACACAAGTGTTTCATTCCATGTTGCCTTTTTCTGAATTTTCTTTTGTGTCTATGTTTCCAGGAAGCTTCACATATCTAACATTTGTATCACATTTGTAATTATTTTCACTAGCTTTGGAGTCTCCTCAAAATCTATAGAGTTTTAATTTCTTTATATGTAGGATGGGAGTATCAAGAGATGAACAAATATCAGTCTGAGTGTACCAACGCTACAAGAGACAGTTAATATAGCAGATTTATTACAGTCTGCCTTCAATTTGAAAATTACGCTTGATCTGATCTGAACAAAGCTTGTTTTTGTTCTTTCTATATTCTGTTCTAAAAATGTATTTGAACCATTTTGCCAGGGCCCGCAATGGGAGCAAAGAATAGTACCACTGCAACCTACAAGGCATGTCGTAAGAGGCGACTGAGGTAGGGGAGTAGGAAAGCTACCATGGTAAATAAAAAGCATCACAGAAATCAGATGCGCTGGCCTACTTGTAGGTGCATAACTGGCGCAATGTACAACCGCTCTTAGGTTCAGATCACAAAGAGTGGTTTAACAACTGGTCAGTATGGAGCGTTTGAAGAAGAAACCATTTCAAAATGTATTTCTGGATACCTAATAGGAATTTAATTTCAACAGAAGTTTATTGTTGATGTTTCTTGACAGGTGCATTTAGGTAACCCATTTAGCATGGAAGTGGACATTGGTCACTTGGCTTATGCTACTAGAATTGCTTACGTTCAGTTAGAATTTCTGAAATGATAGAGCAGACTCACTCAAGAAGGATGTATTAGATTTTTTCTCTTCTTTTTCTTCTTTTTCTTTTTTTTTGTTCTTTCTATTTCTTTCTAATTTTTCATTTTGCGGCCTGGCTAAACTCAGCACCAAGTCATCTCTGAGAGCACTGAGATTAGGGTAGAAAGACCTTTTCAATTGCTCTACAAAATCAGATGCGTGCTACATTGTAGGTGCTTAACTGGCACGTGGCTCAATGTACAATCGTTTAGTTTCAGATCACAAAGGCAGTTAAAACTTCTATGACTTCAAGAAAAAAACCTCAAGTATTTCTGATACCTGAGTAGAATTGATCAACAAATGTGTGGACAGATAGGTAACCCATGCAGGGAAAGGCTGTGGTCACTGGGCTGTAGCGCAGAATGCTACTATTAGAACTAATGTAGAGCAGACCACCGAGTAGTGTAGATCTAGATTTGTCTATAAATGTTTGTTGTTGAAGGTGTGATTATTGTATCAAATGGTTCCAAGCCATTAGCATTTTTTTTTAGGCAACATTTTTCCTTGGTCTAGATCATAGGTTCCCAAAGTGGGCGTACCACTCCCAGTGGGCGTGAAGCCTTCTAGGGGCGATGGTGGGTTCAGAAGTATTTGGGGGATCTAGGATCGGATCCTAATATAAAAATTAATATATATTTAAAAATAAAGTATGTTCGTGATTTTGCAATTGAATTACTGTACTCAAGATGAAGCACATATTGACCACTTCTCTTTCAATACTTCAATGGCATAAGCAGTAATGTATCATTAGTTGAATTTATGTCGAAAATATCAAACTGCTTGAGCGTAAGAACTGTTGGGGGGGGGTTACAAAATTTATGTCTTGCAAAGTGGCCAATGGCCCGAAAAGTATGTTCTAGATCATAGGTTCCCAAACTTTTCAGGCCACTTGCACGACATAACCTTTGTGATGCGCCTCCTTTCCCTTTATACCAGTTTGCCACCTTTACACCCCCATACATGCTCTATTTTCTATTTGATATAGAAAATAAAATTTCAAATGATTATACACATGAAAAAGAAAATTGATGAAAAAATGGATCGTGTAAGACGGGCATAAGATAAATTAAAATGCAGTATTCACATTTTAAATGATTATTCAATCGCAAAATCACGAAAATAATTTATTTTAAAATATATATATTATTAACTTCTTCTTTAAGGAGGCCACCGACCCCTAATTGTCTGAACGCCCCCATATGGCTTCAGCACCCACTGGCGGCAGTACTGCCCACTTTAGGAACCTGTAGTCTAGATCCATAAGATGATTTTGCATGTCAGCAAAGTCATAAATCCCCAGCACAATTGATTCTTTCAGTCACCCAGTTGGAATCTCAAACGATATAGGTCGCTTCTATAGAGAAGAATTATGGGTACTGCCTTTTAGTCAGTGTAGATTCTGTCACAGGCTAGGGAGAGTAAAGACAAACAAAATGCATATAGAATACATATGAACCGAGCTGAGTGGCACAAATATTGTAGCTTTACTGTTGGGCACAATGTTCTTAATCTCAGTTGTTTAAATGCGGGACCCTTGCGGTGCATCAACAGCAGTTAATGCACTGCTGTTGAGATCTTCCTGTGCAAGAAAGAAATTAAAGCACACATGGTTACTCACCGAAGTGCAACGATCATGGTCTTATAAATCAATCAATCACTTGCTTTAAATCTCAAAGAGTAGTTATTCTAGATATATTGAATGGCAAAACACATAAAAACAAAGTACTGTAGTTTTACAAAAATAATAACAATACACAGCAACATATTAACCAAGCAAAGGATACAACAGAAGTGAAATGTTGCTGTGTATTGTGTTCGATTTTGTAAAACTGCAGTTCTTTGTTCTACGTGTTTGCCATTGCTAATAGTTTTACTGCAGTCTTCCCTTATATCGATAATACTAGATCTATTGAAACAGGTTTATATTTTTTTAGTAGTTATTCTAGTAATTGTTTAATAATTATTTCTGTATATATTTTTTTGTCCTGCTTGTAGTTCAGTCATATAATTGTACTAGCAACTAGATTGTGATTACTATTTCTGTGACAGATGGTCTCAGTATTAGGCCCTCTGCCAGCAGACATGTGTATACAAGGAAAGTTCTATGCTGATGTGGAGTCTGTTGTGGCAATGACCCATAGAGTCGAAAGTGGTAAGTGTGATCAATGCATTCAATTTTGTTTTCTGCAGAATTTCAGAGTTATAAAATCGTGGAATATCCTTTATAGAACTTCACCATCAACCATAGTAAACATGTCGTTGATTTTCTAGACATCACTTATACGTTCAGTAGTTTGCCATTGTTTTCTGAATGGTGAGGTCTATTTTTACAGGGCGTAAAAATCCACAAAATTGCTTCCAAACTGCATGCCTTAGAGTTTGAACCAGGTACTCTTGGGTTGTGATCGAGCTCACTACTGCTAAGCCGCAGACGCCCGATATTGATACCTGAGATACATTTTTTTTTCTTTACTGCTGAATTGATTTGCTGTTTGTTGAGATTGCATTTGTTTGTATGTGCATGGTCATCAGTTTTATGATAACATAATTCATTGTATTTGCTCTTCTGTCATTCTCACTTTCTCACTCTCTAGTGTCACATACTAGTTAGCCTAGACAATCATAAACTTCCCATCTGTATATCTTGTTAACCATTTCTATGTTTTTATTTTTATTCTATAATCTTTTTCTTCTTCTGCATTCTCACTAGATTGGGATTTCTGATTCTCTAATAAAGGCAGCCGTCTGCCTCAGATTATCAGCCACGCCATACAGTGTGTCTTGGGCTCTGGTGTAAGTAGGCCACCTCTTTCTTCTCAAGTCTGCACACTGGGTGCAGTTCTGTAGGATATAATTCCTATGATTTGTGCCGACCACTTCCCGCAGTAAGTTTTGACCGCCCTCGTGATGGTAGGTCTAACATTCTTACTGCGTGGCTAAGTCTCCGAGGCAGATTGGCGACCGTAGAATCCGTTATCCCATTCCTCATTGTGAGATATAATCAGTGCCACCCATTGAGCTCTGGGTATTCCCAACTATTCCACCCCATGACACTTAGCAGCAAAGATGGAAACATATAGATACAAAACTGGCAGAGTTTGTTAACAAATAACTCATTGTTTATGTTTTAGTTACTTTGGAAAATTTTCATATTTTAAAAAGTGAGGATTAAAGATATACCTAGCCAGACTTTGATGCATTGAACATGTTTTAACATAAGTTCATACTTTATTTTATTATCACCAGGAACTATGAAACTCATGTCAGCCTTCCCCAGCATCAGGAACTATCAGTTTTTCAGCTTTCTCTCTGGTCTTTTGACTTATCATCCAGGTATTGTAACTTTTTATAATTCACTATAGTAACACACTAGATTCTTGTATTAGTTATTAAAGCTGAATTTTTGGAAGTTTGACAAATTCTATCAAATTTAGATAAAGAAAGATGATTTACCAAGTTTCTAATATTTTCTTTTAAAAAAATGTCAAGACCTCATTTGTACATTTAATCATTGTTTCAAATTGCCACTGCCTTGATTGCAGTCTAAATGATTCGCATCTAGGTATCACAATGAAATATGTAGCATGTTTACTGTCAGTTGTGAGTCGTGATAAAGTAGTTGTTAGTGCACTTATTTTGTAGGTGCATGGTCCGGGGTTCAATTCCACAGTAGGAGTGGAATTATTTTCTGATCGTAACGGCTCTCAGGTGGACCCAGCCTCAATTGGGTACCAAAGAAACACTGGGAAGTAAAGGCAGCCAGCGTGATGTCGACCTAACACTGTATTCTCCAATATACCTCATGGTATGAAAATGGGTTTCTTGCGGCCAGTTGATTGTCAGTGTAACAAAGTTGTTACATAACTAGCTTCTCAATACACAAATGCATCCTGATTGGGGGCAAGAGTCTGTGCTGCAAACAATTCAGCTGTATATTGGGTATTTGACTTAGAGAGTTGTGGATATAATTTAAAAACTGATGCAGTAGCTATGGAGAATGTGCTTTGTCATCTGCAATTTCCAAATAAATCTGCAGATAGGGACTGATTATGGGATAGACTGCATTAAAACTGTATCTGTATCAAAGGCGAAAGATTAAAACATCAATTTGTGTAGTTGTTACAGCTTATTACATACTCTCGGTCGATGCTTCACAAGATTCAAAAGGGCAGGTTTCATTATGAGTGGATGTCGTCTATAGAAGTTTCTAGCCTCCAGAGACATATGGATCTACTGTCCTGGGCATTCAGGTTTTTGCGGCAATGAGAGAGCAGGCAGGCTTGTATCAACAGCATCGATTGTTGGGGAGTTAAAGATGGATAAGGAGAATGTTCTTAGGTCTCTTCACGACTGCCTGTTAGATGAAGTCACTATAATTGGATGTTGAATCGATCCAGCGATTTAAGGAGTTTGGAGTTACTAGTTGTATAAGTAGAACTGAATGACAGAGTGAAGAGTGTGTTTAACCAGCGAGCCACAGGAACCATTGAGCACCTATATGTCTGCCTGGAGCGCAATGACATCAGTTTAATAACCAATAGCCACATCATATTTTCTGTTCATGTACTTTGAAAATCTAACTTTGTTAATCTGTAGCTTTTGATGTGAGCTCAGTGTTATAGATTTGCATTTCATGTTTTGATTTCGTTGACTCTAGTGGTTTTCTAACGGATGTATTGTCTAATAGGTTTGTTTCATGTTGTCACAGCAATATATTGTTTACTATAGTTACATCTCTTGATCCTTTAGTTGTATATTTTATTGTCACTTCAGATAAAAGGATGACTCCATGGGAAGCTCTTCGACATCCATTCATGGCACCTGTAATATGCATTCCTCATTTTCTCACAGGTAAGTAGGTAGGCATGGAGGACATACAATCCTGAATGAATACATGTAATAATAATGTTGCAAAGTTTGTATAATTTAGTAATTTCGCTTCTTATTGAGGGCACCTGCTATGAATTCAGGTGTAGTCGGGGCACCTGTTATAGCGCTTCTGACTACTTTTTGCATGAATGCATACTTTCCATTTTGTGTCCCTAGCCATACAGGCATGCCTTCTCTGACTTCAGAGATACTTGAAGTTTAGATCCTCAAGTATTGATCTGTGGTCAGGGAACATATAGTCACTTGCTGTGAGCTTACTGGAAATTCCTAGTCCAAACCTCCTGCCCTAGGAACGTCTACAATAAGTAACAACTAGTGAACTTTTCTATCGGATTTCCTGGTCACTTTCTGCCTGTGGTGAGCTTGTTCCACATAGTAATTAAAACTTTTGTATGGTCAACATGAGAGGCTTTTTTTAAGCCAGATAATTAATGGGTACATTAGTCAAACTACTGGACAGCATTGGTGACATTATAGTATTACATATGTCTACAAGATTTGGATACTGACAGAAATGCTGAGCAAAGAATATAAGATAATGCTGTAAAGTGCTATGACTGTGTAGCAAACCAAGATCTCCATCAATTCATTATTGAGATATCTGTACCATACTAGAAACTTATGTCTCCTTCTTCAGCGATCTCTGGTCATGTGCTTAGTTTATTGTGGACTACAAACTGGACAGTCAGCTTCAGATCTGTCAGGTTTCCCCAGAGCTTAGTTCTTAGATCAACTGGGTGTGGCCACATGTTGCTTCTCAACTCACACAGGAGAGGAACCCGCCCATGTGGTGCCGGGGCCTGCAAGGGAAGCAAAGAATAATACCACTGCAGCCTACAATGCATGTCGAAGAGGCGACTGATGTAGGCTCTAGGGATGCACTAGTAAATAAAAAGCAGCGCAGAAATCGAATGTGCTGGCCTACTTGTAGGCGCATAACAGGCTTGTAGGTTCAATCGCTCTTAGGCTCAGATCACATACAAATCACACAGAGTGGTTGATAAGTGGTCAATATGGAGCATACGAAGAAGAAAACACAGGAGAGGACAGTCTTGCAGGACATGCTCCGGTGTCTGTTCCACCTGTTGACACTGGCAGAGAGCTGTTTGACTTATTCCTAGTCTATGTAAGTGTTTGTTGATTCTGCAGTGACCGGTATGTAGGCGAAATATAATGACCTGGTCTGAAATTTATGTCAGTTGTAACAGCAACAAAACAAACAATAAAGTGATATGAACACGTGACTAGACCTTTGTGTCTTATGACAACTTTTCTGTATTGAGCTTTAGTAGGAAACAAATAATAGGCAGACAGAAAAGAAATGGATTGACAATTTAAAAATGGGTGCTAGTCCTTGATGCGGCCAACAGTACAAAGAAAGTCCATATAATATAAACTTGGAAAGATTTGACATAGAGATCATCCTCATTAGTGCATCCATTTCAACGTAAAAACAAAATGTACAGTGTGGGCCTAACACCTCAGTAGACTGCCCTACCCTTTATCCACAGATCTCTCTCCTCGATCCCGCTTAGACTGATGGACCAGATTTTCTCATGAATTCTGCTGTTGTTTTTAGGGACTCCGTCCTTGTACGCTCCTTATTGAACTCATTATTTTCGGGCCAGGTTTCGTTTCTCATACCTGCTAGCAGTTGGCAGTCTTGCAGTATGTGCTCTGCCGTCATGTCCGCCTTTTCACTGCTTGCACAGGCTAGTTGTGCCAATTTAAAATTTGTTGTACATGTGGACCCGGAGTCTGTTATGGCCGGTACAGATGCGAAATATAACAACTTGTTCGCTACAGGACAGATCATAGTACCTATCTCTGACGCTGTGTTGAGGGTGGTATTTCAACCACTTTTCTCTATATTGCCATCCGATGGTTGTTTTGGCCTCCTTGTAGCTGATCTCATCGGTCTGCGGCAGTCGCCTGTCTGCCTTTTATCCACAGATCTGTGTTTGTCATTCTGTCATACCATCTCAGTCTGAGAATCCACTGAAGACATTTCTTGATAAAGGTCTGAATCTTATTTGTATTATATTTTTTTTTACTTGCAACGTTTCTGAGCCATGCATCAAGAGAGAGCTCACTTTTGAGTTTAATATCCTGAGCTTTGTTTAGTGTATATGGCAGTAGATTTCCACACTTTGTACAGGAGAGCAAAGGCTGTTTGTGCTTTCTTAATCTTGGTGTTAATGTTCTCATCTGTGCCTCCTGATTAGCTGATCTCACTGCCAAGGTAAACAAACTCACCAACATTTTATATCCTTTCTTTCAATCAGTATCAGGTCTTTCTGTATGTTGTTGCTTTGCAGTACTTCTGTCTTCTCTTGGCTGATTTTAAGACTGGCCTGCTGCGTCTTTTCTGCCAGAGCTTCTCCTTGCATATCTTGTAGTCGGTGTGAGAACAAGACATCCTAGAAGTCCAGATCCTCCAATTTTGACATAAGTGTCCGCTGAATGCCCTTCTGGGACCTGGCTTATGTTGTGTGTGTAACCCAAACGAGCAACACCAAGAAGAGGAGGGACCAGCAGACATATTCTAACATCAGTAGTGACCTGGAATTCCTCCAACAGACTTTCGTTGTGTATAACCTGGCAATCAAACCCTCGTAGAGTTGCTGGATGACGCTTACAGTCTTCTCTGGTAACTCCTAGTGTTTCATGATATTCCATATTGATTGCCTATCTACGCTGTCGAATGCCTTCTTGAAATCCATGAAGTATACATTGTGTATAGTGCCACTCCATGATGTTTAATTTATACTTCTTCTTTGAACATTCCATATCAACCACTTCTGAAACCACTCTTTGTGACTTGGCATGTGATCTGAGCCTAAGAGTAATTGTACATTGTGCCAGTTATGCACCTAAAAGTAGGCCAGCACATCCAAGTTCTGAGACAATTTTTATTTAGTAGGGTAGTTTCCTTAGGTCCCTACCTCAGTCACTTCTCACAACATGCCTTGTAGGTTGCAGTGTTATTATTCTTTGCTCCCTTGTGAGCCTGGCAACATACAGTCATATCTCTCTCTCACTTTGCCTTTTACCCCAGGTTGGGGCATAGGCCCTCAACCAACTCATGCCAAGTCTTCCTATCTCTAGCTATCTCCTGCAGCTCCTTCCAGCTCTTCTTTCATAGTTCATAATACGGTTCCAACTTCATTGCAACGGGTCACCCCATAATTGCTTCGTTCCTGTGCCAATGAAAATCACACGAAATGCTAACAACTGTGAAATGTTTCCTGTGTGAACTAATTCCAGAATGAAACAGCCGCGTGCCACCACCAAAGAAACCTGCACCGCATAAAATGCATATGCCGTCAGCTAATGTAGCAACACAAAACTGTTCATCACTTGAATTGCAATTCTTGTCGAAGGAACATCAATCATGACAAAATCCAGCTTTTTTGCACTCGCAATATAACTGCATACGGCAGATTGAGCTTGTTCAGCATACGGCAGATTGAGCTTGTTCGCATAACCGCTGTCCGCCATTTTCTGAATACACACAACAAACGCACGGTTGACACAGCAAAACACATTCCATGTAACAGTCACAGCGTTGCTCAAGCACTAACTCAGTAGCTCGGCAAACGAAACCGAAAATACCCGACCAAACATGGCGAAAATGCGCTAGCAAAGTCGTGGTCAGAATCAAACAGTTCTGACTCTGAATGGCCATCCCGCATTCCGCCATTGCTGGCCAGATTTTTCAGCTCTTCTTTATATTGTTGATCTCCGCCTCTAAATCTTGTCTCCATGTATTTCTCGGCCTCCTTCTTTCGCTGTACAGGTCATTGTTATCAAACTATCATTTCAATTATTTCATGTACATATAGTTCATTCAACAACTCTCCTTTTGCTTTCAGTTGCATGCTCACAACCATATCTTCTATTCTCATCCTGGCCCCATTTTTATATTGTGATCTTGCCTCTCTGCAGTATTGTTTCTGCCTGTTAGGAGGCCTTTGTTATATTCTCCTTAACACACTGGTGATGTTTAATTTATACAGTAAATGTTTTTCTTTCAAAACAGGTCCTACACTTGATGTTGGTATAATCAAGAAGTCGGACTACAACTTCAAACAGAATGTTTCCACTAATGCACAGCGACTGTACCCTTCAACATATGATTTACTACGAGCAGGGACCAACGGTCAACACTTGCTTCCGTGTTCAAATGTAGCTTTTGTGGAGCCACTGATCATTTCTTCTAGATTAGATAAGGATGATCGTACACATCACCAAACATATGAAAGAAATGTGTGTGAGCTGCAAGGAAATGGTGATATATCTACTTCATCGTCTGGGAGAAAGGAAACTTCCAGACCATGGAAGTATACTTCACCATATATGCATGATAGGAGAACTATGACATCGCTTAAACATGAACCACTTCAGCAGAACAACCGTACTTATGGAGTGTCTGGTATGTCTGATGATAACATTTCAGTTTATGATCTGCCTCGACAGGACCGTAGATTACAACAAAACAGGTTTAGTAGTGCATGTGAAATATCTCGAAATAAAGAAGAAATAGTTCCAAACAAACTCTTAAGAAATGTCAGTTTATCACATAATAACGGCTCACGTTATAAAAACACTAAACAGCATTCATCACTTGACAGCATTCCACATATTAGACAGACAGACCAAGTTCCTGTATCAAATAATCATTCAGTTACAGGTAATTTGTAGACGATAAACTAACTGCCTTAATGGATGATTCCCGAGCTGTTGCTTGTTACAAGACACAGTTGTCAGAGATGGGTAAGTCTTGTGAGAAGGCAACTGTCAAAGATCATACAAGTAGAACTTCTCTGTATTCAGACACTTACATAACAGATCACAAGAGATATACTACATCCTCTGATATTCAAGAGAAAAGGATCCCACTAGCAAGAAGAGACAAAGCTTATATTCAAAACGACTCCGCCACATCATTATTTAATAAGGTGACAGAGCCGTCCAAGGGATATAAACCTTCACTCAAAAGAAAACATAGTACTCCACCTGACCAGGCTTTTACACAAGATAAGATCTCATCAGTTTTGCCAAACCATAATTATCCTGTGAATTCAGCTGCAGAATGTGTTCCCAATAAAACTGAACAGTGTTCACTTGTGGAAATTTCCAGTCATACAGATCAAGTGCATTCTTTCTCAACAACAAAAATATTGCATGAATGTCAAAGTTCAGTAGCCACACAGAAATATCAACCTTTGCAAAACTGTTGTGGAGTTGATCGTAAGTGTGTGTGCGAAGATACCAGTTGTAAAAAAACTGTAGAAGACGAATCTAGTACGAAGAATATAGTATCCGGTAAGTTATCCATTGGTGATAAACAGAGAGTAGTGTCTGAAAAAACATACTTAAAGCAAGTGTATCATCAGAACCAATCTCTCTGTTCAGATGAAACTAAGTTATCAAATCCATGTGGACATATAGACATAGAAAAAGCTGAGTGCGTAAAGAAAAGAGAATTGGATAAAAGTAATAGTTCTTACACAAATTGTTCTCAAAAACATAGCCAGATTAAAACAAATTGTCAGAACACATGACCAACTTGTCCAGAAACTGTGAACAGAGATCAAGAAGTGATGTTATTAGACAGTGAAGATGAGAGCATGCAAGAGGACATAGAAGATTCTTCGTATCCTGTAATATGTAATGCACTGCCAAATGATACCACCTTATCAAACACTGCAGACTGTAGCAGGGAAGGAACATTTACTTTACCATCCCAGAAAATAATTGTTCCTGCAGACAAACATACAAATATCAAACCAGTAATAGATTCTCACCAGAATCTTGTTGAAGATGTTCAAAAGGGTGCTAGCAAAGTGCATACTAAGACAGTGGTGAGACAAGACATGATAAATGTCTGCAATATTTCACCAATGAATAATAAGACGTGTAAATCTTCACCAGCCGCTAGTTCAAGAAAGTTAGTATCAGCAGATGAGCAAACCAAGAATAATGCAAAAGAGCAAGAAACAAATTCAGAACTTACATTTATAATAAGAAAAAATGCAAAAGTAAGGAAGATACAAAGAAAGAATCTTGTGGTAGACATGTGCAATATTATTGACAAGTGCTGCAATAAAAACAAAAAGCGTAGCAAAGTTGTACAATTGTGTTACTCAAAAATGGACAGAAATAATATTGAAACAAAAATGGAAACACTGCCAGGGCAAAATAAAGCTCATAAAATGGAAAAACACCATCACATAAATATTGATAATTTCACAATGGATAATCGGGATAGACATCAGCTGGACAAATGTGCAGTACAGACAGATTCCCATGCAGATCTTACTCAAACTCTATGCACTGGTAAACTTCAAGATCAATCCAAAAAGCTAGGGCCATACACTAATTACAAGATGTCAGCACTCTACACTGACCAGTTCAGCTGTACAGAGCCATCTAAAATTTCCAAACCAAAGACTCTTTGTGTTAAGCCACAGTTTCGTAAAAGAGAAAGCAAGAGTTCAAATCTTTCTGTTTGTAGTCAAACAGAAAAGAAAAGTGTAAAGGGCTGGAGAAAATCAAGGTTGCAAGCCTTGAAGGCCACACACTAAAGAAGAAACAAATAAAAAAGATGTAAGCACTATTGATGATTTCATCAGCCCACATTTAGATGTTAATGTTAAACTCAAACCCAATATAACACAAAGAGCCAATGCCTTCCGTAGCAACTTTGATCCTGTGTTAAATGAAAACTCTAGGTTGTTTCTTGCCAGCAAGGATTTACATCATGGTCTAGCTGGATCAGGCCGACCAGAACCACAAGATGTATTACAGCAAAGAAATTTGAGTAAAAAATCTCTTAATACCAGCCAATTATTGAGAGCTAAATCTGTCAAAAGAGCCCTTAGTTTTCACACTAAGCCACCAGAAATTTCAAATAAACAATTTGTTAAGACAGCAGTACGGAGATCACTGTTGAGTTCACAGTTCCCAGCTTCTAAAAAGACTTGCATAGACTTGGCTAGTTGCGACAGAGTTGATGATACTGATTATTCATTTTCAAAGCTCAAGTCATCTGGAATAGTTAAAAAGACAAATCACCAATTTCTGCATTTGTTATCAACTTCTGTGAATCACCATAAGTCAAATGACACATACGAATTCAAAGTCACCCCAGGGAAACTACAAGGTGAATGTGTTAAACCTAAGAAAATAAAACAACTTCGAAGGAAATCAAATCCACCTATATCTAAAATAAACAATGAAAGAAAAAAAGGACAATAGGTTCTGAGGTTGGTGTTACAGCCAACATTACTATAGGTGATCTTGTTGAAAAAAAGTCTAGACATATGTTTCAGAATTCTAATTCTATTATGGATGAAAACAAAGGAAAGCCTTCTAATATTGAGGCCTCAAAGGTTTGTTCAGAGATACAGAAAATGTGAAACGTTCAATTGAAACAGAGAGTGCTCTTAATAATATAATCTGTAACTCTGTATTGAAGAAGAAAACATTGTCCGGACAAGGAATAAAGCCTTTAGCTTGTTGTAAAGAGCAATCAGAAGAGATGTCTGAAGCTTTAAATCCTACACTTTTGTCTGTAAAGGTTGCTTCAAGAGATAATAGCAAGCTAGCTCCTACATCTAATTTATCTTCCTTAAGGAACTCACTTTTTGAAACAGTGGAAATTGTTAGCAATAACAAGGTGTCTGATGGTTCTCAAATTATTTCTGACAAGTTAAGATATTCTATAGAACATTCGTGTTTAGAAGAAACTATTTCAAAAAAGAGAAAGTGTGCACCTAATGAAAAAGCAGAGGGACTCGCAACATTTGTATGTAGTGAGGAAACAGTTAACCTAGAATCATCAGTGTCATCTCATCATGACAGTGACACCACCTGCCATTATGATTCAACAGTTGACTTCATACATTCTCCTCATCATATGGAACTGGTAAGTAATATTATTGAGATCTACAGTAGCGTAGTTGTTGGTGAACTCACTTTTACGATAGTCTGTCTGGGTTCAATTTCACAAGTGGGTGTGGACATTGTTCCTACCGTAGCGGCTCTCGGGTCGACCCAGCCTCAATTGGGTGCCAAGAAAACACTGGGAAGTAAAGGTGACTGGTGTGATGTTGACCACTTGTGCCAATGAAAATACGGGCCTAACACCATATTACCCTATATACCGATGGTATAAAAGGGTTCTTTTAGTAATCTTATAGAATATAGGAGAATGCTCCATCAATGTTTAGTGTGCATATAAAGGTTTATGTTGTCTAAATTTTACAACTAACAGTGCTAGTTTGCTAACTCATGTTTATGGGAGACAATAGGACAGACAGGTATAGCAGGAAATCCTAAGTGATATGTGGCAATGATTTTTGTATTGTTTCTCACAAAGTGCTTCGTCTCACATTCCTTCTCTTTTCTGGTAGGTTCCAGTCAAGAATTTGTCTGGTTTTATTGTTACATTGTTTTCTAAGAGTGTATTAATAGTTTAATAGGATTTGAAAATGTGATTCATTAATAGTTGAATGTATATTTGTTCTTATGACATGTCTTTATGTTTTCAGGTCTCATCTGAATTTGGTGGCAAGAAGAGTTACAATGTTGAGGTATTAATTAATTATTTAAAATAACAGCGGCAAATAAGGCACACCAAATATAAAGCTTGATGTAAAATTATATTCAAGAAAGTTATTACCCGCTCCTTAGGCTAGTGGTCCAGGTACAATTTCACAGTGGGTGGGGAATTTTTTCAGGTTGTAGCGGCTCTCTTGTCGACCCAGCCTCAATTGGGTGCGTGGAAAAGCACTGAAAAGTAAAGGCGGCCAGCGTGATGTTGACCGCATTACCCATCGTGTGCCGAAGGTCAATAGAAAAACAATTGCCTAACACCATACTACCCTATATACCACATGGTACAACAAGGGTTCCTTTACTTAAATTATTTGGACAACAGCAGCAATAAACACTTCATAGCATAACTACTTAATCAGAAACCTAAGGGACAAAACAATATAGATAAACAATAGCAAAAGTGGTTTCTATATACCAAAACAACACCGCATATCCAAAAACCATTCACCTTATTATAATCATCCTAGTGTGCATATTAATTATTAATCACTAGATTTTAAACAATTTGAATTTGTCACTTTAGCCACCTTGATTTCTGATAAAATGTATTTTCTTGATGTATATAACTATTTACTGTAGCTCTTCTTCTTCGTCCTTACTATCGGTTTCGTATGCTTGTCTGAAAGATGAGATGGGTTGCCTATATGAAGCTGTTGAAGTTCCTCACTAGTTCCCCATAGCTTGCTCTTTAGGCTTCGCTCATGAGGTCATGTTTCATTTCAATGGTGTATGTATGATGGCAGGATGTGCTCTGGTTTTTCTGCTTGACATGCACAATGAGCAGGCTTTATTCTATGCATGTGATGGTTGAGCCTGCAGTGTCCTGTTCTAATGTAGTGAATACCACACCCACCCTTTGATCTTTCTTGCTGCAGTAGAGGGTCTTACTCCTTCAGTGAGTTATACTGGCAGGGACATATTTCCTAGAAGGATTGTCCAAGACAGACAGGTTACTGGCAAGAGGACAGAAAATGGCCTCCATGGGGTTGGGTACAGTGCTTCTTCTCTTAGCTCCTAAAGGTGAAGGATTGACTTCATTGCACAGGGTTTCCCCATTTGGCTCCGTCCCTGTCAGCAGAGATGGCATGCCATCTGCAGAGAACATTGCACAAAGCACGAACTCTGTAGCTCCGGCAACAATCCTAAGGAACTCATGAAAAAATTGCATGTGTCTCAGCCCGTATTCGAATCCACAACCTACTGTCACGACAGGCAAACGACTTAACCACTTTGCCATTGAGCGCCGCTTAAGTCCGTAACATTGGGGACATGAAAACTCGAAAAGTTAGCCTCGACGCGACATGCTTATTTCAGTGGTCGTAATTTTGTATTAATTTTACATTTAAATTCATATAAGTTATGTTACCTGATGCAAAACATATGATAATTTCATAAATAATTGTAAAAAAAAATATATTATATATTTTTAAGATGTCTAATCTCGTTGTTTGAAGCACGCTTATTTTCTAACCGGCACATTTGAACCTACGCCATTTTGTCAAAACAGTCTCGACGTGTTTTCCACTTGCTCCAGCCAAAATCGAAATATTTTTAATTAAATGGATTCTAACAACCCAGATTACTGTCCTGATGAAGACAACAGTGAATCTTCAAATTTGTTAACATCAGAAGTTGACTATCCTGAAGCGAGAATGGAGAAATAATTTTATTGACAAACTATCCCTGGACATTGTTCGCATTGGAAGGAGGTTTAGGAAAGTTTTACTGCTTTAAATTGCACATTTGTAAAATCAAATTATCCATTTTGATGTGAAAGCAGGGAAACTAACATTGTTTTTTGTTATGGAGACTATGGTGGATTCTGTGATAATAATATGTTGTCTTGTTAAATAAATTAGCAATGTTGATGAGTTATATTGTTATAAATGCTAGAAAAAATAAGTTATTGATATTTAATATGCTTAGCAACTGGTTGCTAGGAGAAAGCTATAATTTGTTATTCAAGATACAGGCTTCTTGTTTACGCTATTGTACTTGTTAGATCTTGTTTATTTCCACGTTTTTGTGATTTTCAAGTCAGATGCAATGTTCCTACACTATGTATGTTTGTATGAATGTTAAAATTATTTACTTATTCCTATATGCTAACAATTATATTTGTTTCTATTTTTGTCAAGCCCTGTAGGACATGACCAGTCCTACGACAATCTTGACTGTGGTCCAGAAGATACATTGCCACCTTTTAGACCTGCAAGGCTCCCTGGTCTGCATCTGCCAGATGTCATAACAAGAAACGATCATCGACAGTATCTCACCCCTCGTAAGTAATTATTAACAATAGGGAGTGTATGGCAATTTTTCTCATGCAATTTCTCATCTTACAGTATGGAAAAGATGTGATTGATAAGTGCATTATGACTGATTTTGTGATTGATAAGTGCGTTATGACTGATTTTAATGTATGTAAAACTGACAACTGTGTGTTCATGTTATTCACATTGTGTTAACTGCTTTTCCATGCATTTTGTAAAGTAGTATTGCAGGTTTTGAATCTGAATTCCCAGTCAGTGTATTTTAACTAAAATAATTTCACAAATATAATGTTTTTAAAAATCTTTTTTCTCATCTACAGTAAGCTTCTTCAAGCTATATTTTTGTACAGAATTGTTGCAGCAAATGTGCAATTTTACCAACCAACAAGCAGCTGCAACAGGGCACACAAAGCCATCATATGGTACATGAGCAGACCTACATGAAGAGGAACTTTTAAAATTTGTTGGTCTGCTCATGTACTGAGTCTAGTACAGGCTCCAAATGCAGAGTTATATTGGTCTAGTAAGCAACTCTTTCATGGTTTGTGGGCTAGGCTTTATGCCTATAGACCGATATAAAATAATTCAAGCATTCTTGAAAATCTCCAATCCTGAAACTGAGCGAGCTGACGACAAACTAAAAAAGTTAGGTTCGTGCATGATTTTCTTAGGATGAAATGTATGAAGTTTTGGCAGCCACATGAGTGTATTAGTGTAGATGAGAGAATGGTTAAGAATAAGGGAAGATATGGGTTTAGACAGTACATCAAGGATAAGCCAACTAAGTGGGGGATGAAATTATGGGTGGTTGCAGATTCAATAACAGGATATACATATAATTTCGATGTTTATACAGGGAAAGACGCAGCTCGCTCAACTCAAGGATTGGGATACAATGTTGTTTATAAATTATGTAGATCTATTTTCCAGCAAGGGTATCAAATTTTTATGGATAATTTTTATACTTCTTTTCATTTATTTGTAGATTTATTAAAGGTGAAGACTTTAGCATGTGGGACTATTTTGGCAAATAGAAAGGGATTTCCTCAAGAACTAAAAGATACTAAATTATTTAATAGAAATGCTAATAGGGGAAAATGAGATGGGTTAGGAAAGGTAATGTGGGATTTGTTCAATGGAAAGATAATAAAATAGTTAACTTAATTAGCACTATGCATAAGTCTGTAAGTAGTAATACATTTTGTACCCCAGAACAAAGTCGGATGGCCAGTTTCAGAATATCTTGGTGCGTCAGCCTATAGTTATTAAAGATTATAATAAATACATGTGAGGGGGAGTTGATAGGTCAGATCAAATGATTGGGAAATATAATGTTCTTCGTAAAACATCAAAATATTGGAAAACTCTCTTTTATCACTTTATTGACATTGCTAGGGTTAATTCTTTTATACTATTTCAGGAATACAGCCGGCAACATCAGGATATTCCAGAACTGGTCAGACCGAAGAGATATAGTCAGTTAGATTTTACTATAGAGTTAATTAAAGAGCTAGCTAACTTTGATAAAGACATTCAAGTTCCCTTGCTGGATAATAGAAGTAAAAAATGTTCTAAAATAGTACCTGGTCTTAGAAAAAACTCAAAAAATTGTGTTAGATGCTATAGGATTAGAAAAGTTGAAAAGAAATCAAAAGTTTTTTGTCAGATTTGTAAAAAAAAGTTTCTGTTTTAATCAGATAAGAAATTGCCTGGTTGATGAACATTCTGTGCCTGGGTCAGATGAACGTTCTGTGCCTGGGTTACCTTGAGTCATGTTTGCAAGATGCCAGATAACTTTTTTCCTGTCTATTTTGTATATCACATATCATTGTTTACTCATATTTTTGTTCAATAATATCTTTTACTTGCTATGGTTAGAAATTATATACCTATTTAATGTTTATGTATCATATATAAGTGTTAGTTCTTTATGGGCTGCTTACTAGACCAATTTGGCGTCATTTTCTCTTGTATGTCATATTTATTGACTTTTTCTTTAAAATTGAAAATATGCATGTCTTATAAATATTATGATTACTGCCTTTCATATTGTCCAAACATGTTCAATTTCAGATATGTCCTGGATAAATGAATATTCTAAAAGACTGTAATAAAAGATTTCATTATATTTCTCATACTTTTTTTTTTTTCTTCTTTGTGATTGTAAAATTATTTGTCATTTGTAGAAAAATCTATTTTTAGACTTTTCATAAGTAGGTCACGGATATCATAAATTACATCACACATATTTTAAAACCACATATCCAGATAGCCCATCCAATTAGCTTTCCAACCATATATAACATGCCTATTTTCAATGCAAAGAATTTGTATGGTTGCTAAATATAGAGCAGGACATCAAAAATATCAAAAAAACCTGCCAATGGTTAAGAGAATAAAACTCCCCTTGAAGTATAAGGTTCAACAAATGTCCTCCAACCAGATCTGTGTTGAGCAGGAAGAGCTCATTCCAGGGCTTTCCCACCTTTTCTCTGTCTATAGTTCGTCACCATGTATCTCTAGGTCGTCCCCCTACCTCTCTTGCCTCCCAGATTTCATTTCAAAGTCACATGTGGATACAGTGATAGAAACCAGTAAAATTATATCCTTGCATCAACTTTAAAGAGAGAATTGGTCTCAACATCCAGTGTTCGTGAGACAGAATCCCAATGTCAGAATGAACAGCATGGGCCAAAGCTAATAGGAAACTCATGTTGGAAGGTCAAACCTTTTTTCTACATCAAAATAGAAATAAGAGTTTTGGAATTTGGAAACAAACAACTGAGAGTGCCCAGGTAAGAAAGTAAATGTGGATTTACAAACTACATATACTGGGCATCAGTGAGTCCAGAAAGACAGTCTTAGGACATGGGAAACTTATTTTAAGGAATGTATTTGGCAAGCATCTCCTACAATGGCACCTAAATAAATGAAAGAATTGTGACAGCAAGGGTAAAGGGGGACACAAATGTTGTTACTGCCTGTAGTCTGATTTTCGGTGGTGAGGGACGAGAGCCTGAGGAATGTAATGGTTGTATGGCTAGTGTAGCCGTCACGAAGCTGTTCAGGTTTGGATTTTTCTTTATGCCCCCAACAGAAAAAATCATTGGCGTACACGTGGATTGAACACCTTTCGCGCTCTAATCCATTCAGAAATGTAAAAATCACCAAAATTCAATGACATATCCTTAACAGGACTTCGCCATCAACCACATTTAAATGAGTCGTTGATTTTCGAGGCACCACTTATACATTCAGTAGTTTGCCATTGCAAAGTTCGTAAAAATAAATGGGAACAAATTTGTCTCCAAACTGCCTGCTGCAGAGTTTGAACCAGGTACTCTTGGTTTGTAATCGAGCTCACTACCACCACTAAATCACAGACAGACAGCCAGAAATTCAATGTTATGTGTTCACAAATAAAACTGATAAGGAAAAAAGCAGAAAGTATTGGATAAATAAAGTATCAGACCATAGGCTTCTCTCTTAAACACCAGTTTAGAAAGCTTGGAAAAATATCCTTTAAAGAAAAGATGACGGGGGCTAGCACATCTTATAAGAATGAACATTGTCAGAAGGCCATCAATTGGACATCGGAGGGAGAAAGAAGGAAAGGACAGCAGGAGACTAAATGCACATAATATTTCTGACATAGAACAATGTGCTGAGGGTAATCTAAGACGGGGAAGCGAGGTGGGCCCTCATTTGTCACATGGCATGACAAGAATTAGACGAGTTAATAATTCAGAAAAGTATTAGGGTAATAGGGAGTATTGTGTAGTAGTGAGATGTGGACCACATATGCCAGGCAACAACGTGACCTAAACACCTTCCACGTGCGCTGTCTTATGCGAATATACAACATCCGATGGCAAGACCACATCTTCAATATAAAAGTCCTGGACAATAGTGCTGGCATTACAAGCATGTACGCCGCATAAGTAGATGGTAGAATTCCAAAGGACATTCTATATGGCCAACTCTCACTCATACTTTACAGCATGGACAGCCATTACTGCGCTTTATTGACACCTGCAAGCATGATCCAACTTCTTCGCTATCAGCAACCCCTCTTTAGTAATTAATATTATGTTTCACATTGCTCTTCATGTTATCAGTTTATGGATCTAACCGCAACTTATCTTTTTTCTTACAGGAAGTCCTTCTCTTGGATTTGGATTGAAAGGATTTTTCACTCATTATGTCAACATTCAAGTGGAAACATGACAGATGCAGCAAAGAAATCAGTATAACTGACTTATTGTTGATCTGTAAAAATTTCTGACATATTTGTATATATATATATATATTTATTTTGAATGTTTATCAGTTAGTAATTTCATGTCAAGTTGAAAGAGATCTCCAAATCTGGAGAAAGAATTTGATATGTATAGGGGACAAGGTAACTTGAAAATAACTGAACCAGATTTCTTTGGACAGATTTGAATGCATGTCAACATTCTACCTGAAAATGAATGGCTTTGACTCAACAGATTATGTTACACTTGCCTTGAGCAAGATGAGACTAACAGGTTTGGTTGCATGCCTACACCTGGTCTCTTTGTGGCTAAGTGGTTAAATCGCTGGCTTGCATTTTGAAGACCATGGGTTTGAATTTGGACCAACGTCATTCTGTTCACCTGTGCATTTTTGCCAGAGATTCCTAGGATTGTTTACAGAGTTTGTGTGTTGTGCAATACTCTTGGCAAGTGACATGCCATTTCTACGGAGAGGGACTGTGCCACAGAACCTTGTAAAACTGGCTAAGCCCTGATGCAATGAAGTCAATCATTCGTCTTTAGACCCTTTCTAGACTTTCCCTGAACAAGACGAGATGACCAGATTGAGCTGCGGATGTCTACACTTGCCATGGTCACCTATAAAATCAGGACATGCTCTATAGAGATATGGTCTTGAAATGAGAACTGCTTTCTGTAAAAATATACAGATTGACGTCTGAAAGTGTACATACACGGAACTAGATGTAGATCTGCAGTGAAGACAGTTTCAGGTTACATCTGAAGTCTGTGAGCACTGATAATAAAGAAAGCAGGCCTTCATGCAAAAATCAGTCAGGTGCTCCATACCATGTGCCCTGACTACACGTGAATTCATAACTGGTGAACGCAGTATTAGAAATTTCAGATTGGTAGCAGAAATTCCTTATTACAGGAATAAAACACTGAAGATGGTTGGTTATTGAAAAAGGATAGAATAACAAAAAGTGACATATTTTGGTCACATAAAACATGAAGGATTGGAGAAGACAATCATGAAAGGATATGTATAATCAGGAAAGAGGAAGAGTTGAATGCCAAAAAAGATGTGTGCAGTATAAGATAGACTAACTTTTTTACCCAGCTACTTCTGGGATTTATCTTTTTGTATATAAATTGTATTGGTTATTGGTTACTAAACTGACGTCATTGCACTCGGGCAGACCCATAGGTGCTCAGTCTCCCCAACAGATATCGAAGAGTATGCATACTTTTGGTTCCCGTGGCTCGCTGATTAAACACACTCCTAACTCTGCCCCTCAGGCATCCAGTTCTACTTGTACAATGGCTAACTCCAAACTGCCTAAATCGCTTGATCGATTCAACATCCATTTTAGTGTCCTCGTCCAACAGACAGTCGCGAAGAGACCGAAGAACATCACCCTTATCCATCTTCAACTCCCAACAATCAATGCTGTTGATGCTAGCCTGTCCGCTCTCTCATTACCATAAACACCTGCATGCCCAGAACATACTTCTATAGACAACATCCACTCATATCGAAACCTGCCCTTTATATTGTACTGAAAAAGTTTATTTTTGCAAAGATAGAAAAAGCGGAAACAATACTGAGTAATCACATATTTTTTATTCATTATGAATGGCAGAATCACTAACATTCTGTGATTTTCTGCATTACCAATGTTCACAGCTGCTTCTTTTTTCTTCTTTGAATGCTCCATATCAACCACTCTTTGTGATTTGTATGTGATCTGAGCCTAAGAGCGATTGTACATTGTGCCAGTTATGCATCTACAAGTAGGCTAGCACATGCGGTTTCTGCTACGCTTTTTATTTACTAGGGTAGCTTACCTAGGCCCCTACCTCAGTCGGCTCTTATGACATGCCTTATAGGTCGCAGTGTAACTATTCTTTCTCCCCTTGAGAGCCCCAGCAACACACAGGCGTAGTTTTGATAAGCAAACTGGTTTTCCCTGTTAACTAATGGTGCTAATAATTGTACATATATTTCTGCTGTGCATGCTCATGACCTAGTAATAGCTGATTAAACATGCTATGCAATGTATACACTGGAAAACCTAATGCTCAGAACTCGATAAAAAAAATCATGTGAAGAGTTGAAAATAGTTGTGTGGATCTACAGATTCCTACATGAATATGCTGTCAAGATTTCATGTTTCTAGAATTGGGCATTCAGAGTTTATTCATGCTTCACACAAACACATACGACAGGTCTCTGTGGCTAAGTGGTTGAACCTTTGGTCCAGAAAGTTGTGCGTTCGAATCCAGACTATTCTGTTCACAAGTGCATTTTTTCCAGAGATCCCTAGAATTGTTGCCGAAGCTACCAAGTTCGTGCTTTGTGCATAACGATCAGCAGGTGGCGTGCCAATTCTGAGGAGATGGATCAAGCCATATGGGGTAAAACCCGGTGCATTGTAGTCAATCCTTCGACTTTAGTCCTTTTTAGAGGCCAGCAGATCCGATTTCTGCGATGCATTTTATTTCCCAGGTAGCTTCCTTAGGTCCTACATCAGTCGCTCTTACTACATGCATTGTAGGTTGCAGTGGTACTATTCTTTGTTTCCCTTGGGCGCGGCCACACGGGCATGTCACATAGCAATGTTCTATAATGAACATGCTGTTATTGCATGAATGAGTGAGTAGTCACATTTGTTTACCTTAATTGAAATAGATAGCATGTACAGTTAGTGTTGATTTTCACCCGTATAAATTTTATTATCAAGCCATTAAATTTCATTGTTTTTGCTGCATTTTTCCTTCTTGTCTCTTTCTGATTCATTAAGGTACACTATTGCAGGGTTTATACAATGTACAGTAGTAGATTTTACAGAATTTTGATTATATAATGATCAGTATGTAATGATATGTGGGCGTCTGTAGCTTAATCTCGATCACAACCCAAACATACCTGCCTTCAAACTCCGCGGCAGACATTTTGGAAGCAAATTTGTGTCCGTGGATTTTACGAACTGTAAAAATAGACCTCAGAGCCGCTGTAGCGTAGTTGTTAGTGAACTCGCTTCGCAAGGCTGGTGGTCTGGGTTCAGCTCCGCAATGCGCGTGGAATTTTTCCAGACGGCTCTCAGGTCGACCCAGCCTCAACTGGGTACCAGACATGCTCTGGGAAAGTAAAGGCGGCCGGCGTGATGCTGACCACATCACCCATTGTGTGCCGACTGTCAATGAAAAATACAGGCCTAACACTGTATTGACCTATATACCACGAGGTATGAAAGGTTCCTTTACTTTTTTTTTTTTTTTAAATAGACCTCGCCATTCAGAAAGCAATGACAAACTACTGAACATATAAGTGGTTCCTAGAAAATCAACAACTTGTTTACTGTGGTTGGTGACTAAGTCCTGTTAAGGATATGCCACGATTTTCAATGATAACTCTGTAGTACTACTTGCGTTCGTCTGTGAGTCTGCTCCCAATCTTCTTTGCGTTCGGTTTTGTATGCTCGTCTAAACCATGAGATGGGTTGCCTCTATGAAGCTGCATGTCAGTTGGAGTTCTTCAAGAGTTCCCCATAGCTTGCTCTGTAAACTTTGTTCATGAAGCCATGTTTCGTTTCGTTGGTGTATGTATGATGGATGGTCCCAATCAAATACCCAATATATCGAATGATGGGAGTATCAAGCGAGAAAGAGATAAACTCTAGTCACAAGGAAAGGAACTTTGGTTAACAAACCAAACTATTGCCACCATAAAAAGATACAAAGTTATAGAAGACAGCTCATACAGAAAACAAAACCCAATCTGTTGAAAACAGAGTGTCACCTACATACAGTGCAGACAGCTAGATTTTCTTCTTCTTCTAACGCTGCATTGTTAAATAACTCTGTGATTTGTATGTGGTCTGAACCTAAGAGTGATTGTACTCTGTACCAGTTATGCGCCTATAAGTAGGCCAGCACATCCGATTTCTGCAATGTTTTTATTTACTAGGGTAGCTTTCCTAGGTCCTACATCAGACGTCTTTTACGACATGCTTTGTAGGTCGCAGTACTATTCTTTGCTTCCTTGCGGGCACCACATGGGCGAGAAAGCTAGATAAATCAGGGTCGGCATGCAGGTACAGATAATGAAAATAGATGTCTGCGAAAAATAATGAGTATAAAATGGAACGAATTCAGAAGTGATGAAATCAGAGACATGTCTGGTCAACCAATAGTAACAACTGTTATAAGAAAGAGAGGTCGACCTTGAGGAGAAATGATCAAAGAATATCAAAGCAGGCATTGAAGTGGGATGCAAAGGGTTCAAGAAAGAGAGGTCGCCTAAGGAGACCCTGAAGCAAACTTTGCTGAGAGGCAGGAAATATCGGTCTCAGTTCCATGGAGGAGATTGAGCGAGTTGCCCAGGATAGAGCGGTATGGAGAAATTACTTGCAGGCCCTATGTAACGTATAACGGTACGAGAGGAATTATTATTTTTATTATGCAGGTACAGGGATATAGATACATGATAGTCAGATTTATCATCATGAGGTTGCTCCTAGTAGCTACAACCAGGGAGGAGAGAAACTAGATCTTGAAGCTACTGCTGCCTTGCAGTTTGACTGCTGCTTTGTAGTTCAATTGGGGCCTTTGCCAGGGTATGCAGGTGTAAGGGGCAATGAACGTGCAGATAGGTTTGCAGGTATGGCTGCTGTACAAAGCGGCGAGCAATGGACCATGCTGATATTATAAACTCCCTAAGGGAGAGAGGATGTATACATGATTCAAGTAATAGTGGTGAATCTACAACACTAACCAAACTGCAAGAACTCCAAATCAAGTGTGGTGTAGCTAGACAAGAACGCTATGCAGGTAGCCACAGAAGAATAGTAAACCAACAAAGAACCGGTGTCGTTAGTCGCCACATGCTGAGGGAAATACTGAGGGGAGATCGGAGCACTTATGGACTAATTGGTTCGACGTGCAGTGATGATCCGACTACTAAACTAAACAACTTAAAACACTATTTTCATTGCAAACAACAAAGAAGAAGAATTTTCATTCTCATAATAGTGAAAACTTCTTCAGCAATCTCTGGTCATGCGCTTAATTTACTGTGGACCACAAACTGGGCGGTCAGCTTCAGATCATGATTTTTTTTATACCAGAAAAAACTAATTGGACGTACTGAAGATTGAACCAGGGTATCCCAAATAGGAGCCTGCGCTCTAATCCATTCAGCCAGACAAACGTAGAAAACCCATAAATACTACTCTGATGAGATTTTTACCAAACCAATGTAGCAGAGATAGAATAGAAACAGATGTAGATACATAATTATTACATAGAAATAAATCTTTAAAGAGATTCTCAGATTTGCACAGATTTTCCCAAAGCTTAGTTTTCAGGTCGACTGGGTGTGGCCACATGTTGCTTCTCAGCTCACCCAAGAGAGGACAGTCTTGCAGGATATGCTCCGGTGTCTATTCCGCCTGCTGACACTGGCAGAGAGCTGTTTGACTTATTTCTAGTCTTAATAAGTGTTTGTTGAGTCTGCAGTGTCCGGTGCGTAGTCGAAATGTAATGATCTGGTCAGTTCTGCTTAGGTCTTTGAGGTAGTCTTTTCCATAATCATATCCAGCACTTGTCTTCCAGTCTATTGCAGATTTTCTCTGTATGAGGGTTTTGACCTCTTGAAAAGACGGGTTGGTAAATTTGCTTTTTGGCACTGCCCTCCTTAGCTAAGACATCAGCACTCTCACTGCCTGCAATGCCAGTGAGATGGAATCCACTGCAAGTGAATTTCTGCCTTTTCTGAAAACTGAGCAAGTTCTCTTTTTAGGTTTTGTACTGTGCTGTCAGCGGATTTAGCCTCCAGGACTTGTATAGCAACATTTGGAGATTTTTCCCACTACAAAACAAAACCCACATTAAGGATATATAAGAGCTGCACACTTTCAGTACTTTTGTGTGGATCTGAATGTTGAAAAAAATGCTTTAAATGCGCTCTTAAAGTGTCTCTGAAATGTTTTGATATAGACACCATGCGCTGGGAATCCCTAGTGCAAGTCGCCAAATGTGGCGCTGTAACACCACACGAGGAACTACTTGCATAGCTGAGAATTGTTGAGACAGAAAAAACAAGCTGCGGGAAAAGAAAGAACACACAACACCCACAAGTCTTTCAAGTATGCCTCACCTGTGGTAGGGGATTGTTCTAGGATTTGATTCTACAGTCACCTCCGCACACCAGAGAGATGCAGCAACACACGTCTGAGGCTATTGTCATCATCGCTTGCGATGGACTACTATTATTATTATGTTCTCTCATGACAACATGTTAAATAAATGTTGACTAAGAAACTAGAAAAGAAATGATCCAGACAAAGTAATATCTGAAAGTGTATGTATTTTAATCATGCAATAAGCAAATTATATTAATACAAAGATGAAAGGACAACAAAATTGTGACAAATTTTAATGTATGAGTTTCACAAAATATTTTTTAAACAACAAATAAAAGCAACCAATTGCAGTCTGTATAAGATTAACAAATGGTGACCAATATTACTTAAAACAAGCAGTAGCTTTAAATTAGTATATCTGTACTTTTCAATCAGTCTTACCCTTAATTAGTCTACTTATATCTGTTATCATGGACAATGAGCAAAGCAGTCACACACAAAATTACACGTGAGATGCGCTGCCTGCGAAAAGTTAATAACAACACCAGAAAAGAGAGTCACCAACATCAGCATAAAAAAGAAAGTTGGCACAGAGCCTTGCTTGAATTACATTGAGAAACAAAAATGAGTGGTTTGGTCACTTAATAAGAATGCATCCAAACTCCACAGTATACAGACTTCTATAACAGAACATCAGGAAATAAGGCGAGAGGAAGACCACGAAAAGATGGTTAGATGGCATAGCAGAATCCTGTCAAAAAGCAAAAATAACAATCACCCAAGTCACCAGAACAGCGTAAGACAAAAAGAGAAAACCATGACACTGGGCAACAACCCGGTAGCAATGTGACGACAAAAGAAGATGATATCTGTACTTGTCAACCAGCCCTATGAGAAACTTGTATGCATTTATTTGTACACATTGATTGAAGTGTTAAACACAGAGAGCAAGGGTGTTAATCATTCTATTATCTTTTTAGACAAGATATTTCCTGAACTATTAGTATTAATAGTTCTGTTATTCCATGCCATGAGATATTACTGTGTCCGTTGGAGATGTCCGGGTTAGCTTAAGGCCAAGATATCTTAGTGATGTCAAGTTTAAGAGAGCGGACAGGCTTGCATCAACAGCATCAATTGTTGGGGAGTTGAAGATGGATAAGGAGGATGTTCTTCGGTCTCTCGCGACTGTCTGTTGGATGAGGACACTAAAATAGATGTTCAAGCGATTTAGGCAGTTTGGAGTTACCCATTGTACAAGTAGAACTGGATGCCTGAGGGGCAGAGTGAGAAGTGTGTTTAAACAGCGAGCCATGGGAACCATCAGTATGCATACTCTTTGATATCTGTTGGGGAGACTGAGCACCTATGGGTCTGCCCGGAGTGCAATGACATCAGTTTAGTAACCAATCAAGTTTAACAGTTTCAGTGATGGAGAACTAAATTGCACACCAAAAAGTTGCAGTCATTCATCAATAGATGCCTGTGCAGGATACTCCATCTATGATGGTATGACAAGATCACAAACAAAGAACTGTGGGATAAAGCGTGACAACAAAAGGTGGCGATGGATAGGAGACACACTGGGGAGACCTCCTGACAGCATCACGAGACATGCCTTTCAATGGAACCCCTAGAGTAATAAAGATAAGGTAAGACCCAGGAACACCTGGAGGCGAGAGTTAGAAATGGAATGCAAGAAAATTGGGAGAGAGTTGAGAGATCTGTAAAGGATGGCCTTGGATAGGAGGGTTTGGGAAAAAAACTTAGGTTGCGGACATATGCCTCCCTAGGGGTAAAGAGTGAAGAAGAATTTGAAGACTTGTCCCTGTCCTCCAACTGCTAGTTGTTTCTATGTCACTATATCTTAAAGGTCTACCTTCTCACCTAATCATAACAGATATAGCTAACATAACAAGGACTTCACTTTTAACTAACTAATCAATCAAGTTTACAAAATTTCATTTTTTTTTCTCTAGAATAATAAAGACAATTTTAGAATAATAAAAGATGACATGACGCAGCCAAACAACTTAAAAATGCATGAACAACAAATGAATATATATATATATATATATGTGTATGTATATTATGATAAGAAATACATAAACGTACATAAAAGTCTTTACTGCCTGTGTTATCGCTTTTTATGGCAGTGTGGGACAGGGAGGGGACATGAGCTGAATGGTCGCATTGCTAGTGCAGTCACAGCGAAACTGTTCAGGTTATGATTTTTTTAATATCCCGGACAGAAAAAAAAACTAATTGGCCTTACCGAAGATTGAACCCGGGTCCCCCAAATAGGAGCCTGTGCTCTAATCCATTCAGCCAGACAAGTACAAAACCCATAAATACTACTCTGATGAGATTTTTACCAAACCAATGTAGCAGAGATAGAATAGAAACAGACGTGGATACATAATTATTACATAGAAATAAATCTTTAAAGAGATTCTCAGATTTGCAAAGATTTGCCCAAAATTGCACTAACTCATTCCTTTCCTGTATGCCTTTTAACAGCAGTCTTCTTCTGCATTCTCACTAGATTGGGATTTCGGATTCTCTAATAAAGGCAGCCATCTGCCTCAGATTATCAGCCACGCCATACAGTTTGTCTTGGACGCTAGTGTAAGTGGGCCACCTCTTTCTTCTCAAGCCTGCATACTGGGGGCAGTTCTGTAGGATATAATACCTATGATTTCTGCTTCCCCGTTTGTGCGACCTCTTCCAGCAGTAAGTTTTGGCCACCCTCGTGATGGTAGGTCTGACATTCTTACTGCTCTGCTAAATCTCCGAGGCAGATTGGCGACCGTAGAATCCGTTATCCCATTCCTCATTGTGAGAGGTTGTTGCACCATGTTATGCGCCTTACGGCCTGGTGCATTCGTTTTCTGCAAGCATTTGTTTCGGGTTAGCATTCCTAGCGGACACGTGCATCCGATTTCAGCCAAACTTTCTTAGTCGCTCTTACGACATGCGTGGCAGGTAACAGTGGTTCTATTCTTTACACCCAAAATTTGGGCCCGGTAACCACTCGGGCGCAACAGCAGTCAACTATACAGCTTAACAAATGAAATATATAACTTTATATATATAATGCCTTTGAAGTCGAAGAAGGCATGCCTGTATGGTGGGGATACTGATAAAAAGGAAAGCAGGCCTTCATGCAAAAATCGGTCAGCAGCGACATACCAGGTGCCCTGACTACACCTAAATTTACAGCGTGCGAGCGCAAGAAGAAGTAATATATATTACGTTGAATAAAATTTATACGGGAAATGACTACAAATTCTAAAATTGTTTACTCTGTTGCTTATATCCCTTTATTTTTATCTGTTGAATGAGAATACTGCAATTAATCATGCGTAGATATTGCGATCGAGGGATTTTTGAATCAAATGTTACATGAGAAGGACTGGCCTCCAGGGACAAAATATGGTATCTTTAACCGGCAAGCCACAGGAACCATTAGTATGAAAACTCATTGACATCTGATGGGAGTGACTGAGCAACTTTGTGTCTGTCTGAACTGCAAAGGTCATTTCAATAACAAAAAATGTTCTGCACTGAAAATATACCAGTCACTTCATGCACAATTTTTAACCAGCCTCTGACCAGACAATGTCTCTGTAACATATGTTGTCTGTAATGTATCTCTAACATCCTCTGTCTGCTTCCCAGGTAGTAGCAGTTGCTAGTTTGCTCTTTTCATAATACTATAATCCAACTTGTAGTTTTAGTCTCTAGCCCATATATCCTCAATTATATCTTGTCTTCAGAAGAGTGACATTTTATTTGGCCAAAATATTGGACTATTGTTTCCCAGCACTTCTTTACTTGTTTGCTTATATGTTTATAACATGGGCTCCTTCTTCTTCCAACATTTTCAGACACCAACTTCTATGTTGATAGGACAGGTAATTGTTAAATCCTTTCAACTGTTTTTGTACATGTTTTATTTATAAACCTTGTGCACCTTTCAGTCATTTGCTACATTTTTCAACTTCACTTGCCTCTGGTTTAGCAATTCTTTTTAGAAATAACTAAATCTTACATTTACACTTTATATGTGATACACAGCATAGAAACTAAAAATCTCCCCTCTATGTATGTTACTAGGGTCTCTGAAAGGAGTCGATAACACACTGCGTCAATGAACATGTGCCGTAGAAATTCTGTGCTTTGAGGCTAGAGGGGCCAAAAATGTTGGTGGCCGCACAGTACACGATACAGGAAACCCCAATCCTTTACTTGGGGTTCTAAATTACGAACACCTCTCAAGTCAGAGTAAAGCTTGCCTGAATGGCAGGGGGCACTGGTGATATGGAAAGCCTTCACACAAAAATCAGTCTGAGACGCAATATTAGGTTCCATGACTATGCCTGAATTTATAGCTTACTAACGAAAAAAAAAATTTTTAATGTGTGCTACTCAACCTAGAAATTAGTAAATCTGCCCTCTACAAATATGTGTGATTGTCCATACAGCAACAAACACTCTGAAAAATCCAATTATTTTAAAAGATAGTTAAATTAATTGTTCAAAATTCAACTTACAAATCTGACAAAATGTCTACATATTTCACAAATCTTCTTCTTTACCTTTCAACTCCCAACTGAGCACAAGTCTTCAACAAACTTCTTCCAGCTCTTCCTCTCTCCTGCCATCCCTTTCAATTCTTTCCATATTTTACCTATCCTTTTAATATCAGCCTCCAGCTCTCTTCTCCAGGTCTGTCTAGGCCTTCCCTACTCCTCTTTCTCTGCGGGTTTCAAAACAGTGCCTGTATATTTCACAAATATCTCTCAAAAATGTTTCCCTAATCATTTAGACTGATGTAAATTAGAATTCGTGATCCGCGATATTCTAATTCTAATCCAATCATTTTCAGAAAACAAATTCAGGTCACATATATTCAGTGTTAAAATAAGTCCATACATTATTCATGTACAAAAATTAAAAACAATTAATTATTTTACAAGTAAACAAAATGATAGTCAAAAACAAAACAAACATTTGTGTCCCCGTATGATACATGTTTTCATGTAACATCACATAAGAAGCAATCATACCAACAGAAATTAGCACTGGGTTTTAATTACTTCGCAATTTTAGGAAGAAAATGTGTTATTTTTTATTTTTATTACGAGTATTTCAAGTACTTTAATCCTTAGACTAACATGTAGTTGCTCATGAGCTGAAATAAATGATCTGATACCACACAGAACAGACATTTTAAAATGCATTCTATCAATAGTGCCTCATATACAACACACGTTGCCCAGTGCCTCACACACGCCGCCCAGTGCACCCAATACCATTTAATCTGACCCAGCAACAGGCTTGGTTGGCTTTTTGTTTTTCAGAAGTTTCTTTACATCTTTGGAAGTATCCGGTACATCCTCCTCAATGTTGTAGTCTGAATCATCAGCCCCAGACTCATCCGTATGCTGTGTGCCATCATCATTGTCATCCGGCATGCCATCCACTGCCCCTTGTGTGACTAGTCTTGTGCCTGAAATAGTAATGCAAATCTCAAGGAAAATATATCATTAACATAAGAAAATGGTTAAAAGAATTTGCAAATGAAGAATTGGTAAATTAGACTAATAAATATTTGCGTATGACCATTGAGTCATTCGTATGTGTCGATTCTTCCCTGCCAATAATGGCTGACACATTCCATTTCAGAGGACATCTTTGTTTTAAGTTTATTCTCTAGACAGTTGCAGTCACCTGCTGATGAGATCCGTCGTCCTGGGTTGTCTGAAGTTGTCCTACTCTAGGTGACTTCAGCCTTCTGTTGTCGGGCTCACCAACCCAGGATTTTATGGGTTCTGCGCTTATGAAGTCCCATCCTGCTCCCCGCCCTTTGGTCTGGCCTTTCCCCCTTCAGCCTGTTCGGCTTGGTTAGACCTGCCAGGACTCCCGCCGACATAACCTCAAGGATTGTAAAGACACACAAACCCTCCAACCACGACAAGGTAGGCTAATGTGCAGGTAAATTAGACAAATGAGCAAAACAATGAATAGTCAAACTCAGTTTCAGAAATCATGTGAGTGAACCTCTTTCTCAAATTCTGGGTTGCCTCACAGAGTCAGGATAAGAAGAGATTTATAGAGATGGCTATTGTGTGGGATTTGTACATGATGTCTTTCACTGCCGCTGTTATTTCTGTGGTGCACCTTTTGCCTTGTATTCACCGTATATGAATAACATTTCCCTCTTAGGCGCACAAACTGTTAGTAATCTGTTTATGTGACTGAACCATATAAATGGTCACATTAACATACAAATGTCTACAGGAATTAGCTGTCCAAATTGTATCCTTCCAGAGTTTAGCGTTCTGTGACAAACAAAAAAATAAATTAGGTCTATCATTAAGAATTAACAAAATGATGTGTTTTCTTTGTTTAGTCTGACCTGTTCGCTGTCCTGTCCTTGAATCAAAAACTTTTCAGCACTGGGTCCGATTTTTTTCTTTCTCCGATCCAGAAGCACTTAAGCTTTCAGCTCGGTGCCATGGACATCGTAACCTTTTGGTTCGGTGCCACGAACACCGTAAATCTGGGAAACCTGTGGCTTTTCTGCCAGCCGCGGAATTGAACCCGCACTCACAGAGGGCTTGTCACCCACAGTCCAACGCACTACGAACAGGATGGGCACGCGGGCGTGGGTCTGATATAAAGAACAAACTATAGCAATTTGAAAACAGTTATCGTGACACCTTTCCTGAATGAAAACACAAGAATTTGGAAAACTTGTATTTGGCTACTTACCAGCTGTGCTACGCTGGGGTCTGCTGGGCTTTTCTGAGCTGGTCCTAGACTCTTTCTCTTTCCTGCAGATACCAGTGAATAAGTTTAGTCACAAAATCTCTGCAGATAGCAGTGAATAAGTTAAGTCTTCTTCTTTGCATTCAGTTTCGTAGGCTCGTCTAAACGATGAGATGGTGTAATAGGGTGTGGAAGGGCAAGTCGCAAAATTAAGTCCCCTTGGTTTCAGTCAAACAAAAAACGAAATAGAAAAATCACCTGGTTCAAAAAGAGGGGAGTACAGTCCCTTGGACGAAGGATGTCAAAACAAGCTGACCATTGGTCAATACAAGTCCGGGAAAAGTGCATAAAAGGCGCTACACGGCAGTTCACGGGAGGGACCCCAGAAGTTAGCAAGGAGTGACGGTCTGTCGTCAGATAGGGGTGGAACAAGGTAGTTCGTCCAGTGAGGAATTTGATACAGGTAGTAGAGTGAATAATAATTTCGAGTGTATTCCCATGTGCCACGTGTGAATCAGTAGATGATAGTTGATAAAAGCCAAGACAGCAAGTTTGTAGAATATTCTGGTATATTCTCATTTACTACGTGTATATCATTTGATGAAAGCCAAAACAGCCAGTTTGTAGAATATTCCCGTATATTCTCATTTACCACGTGCATATCAGTTGGTGGAAGATATGACAGCCAGTTTGAAGAATATTCCTGTATATTCTCATCGGCCACGTGCTGACCAGAAAAGCAGTTAACCAAGATAACTAAGACAGCCAGATTGTCCTATCCCAGCGGTTACCAAGTTAACTACGTGCAGGACAGGGGATCCAGTCATTGTGATAGAACTTTATCGTCGGCCAGACGTTAGTCAGAGGCGCTTTATTAATGAACAGATTTAGTTAAGAGTGTGTTTTGTTTGTATCATTGTATTTCAGGGTCATTTGATTTAGCATTACAGTGAAATGTTTTAGGTATGAATTTGTGTGAATATTTTGTAGAATTGTCGTTTTAATAAAAACAGAGAACCACCTTGTTTGATTCTCCCATAGATAACTATTCAGAACCACGTGTTAGTTTATTGTTGTGTGGTCAGACAAACGTGAAGGTTGATAGTCAGCAGGGTAATAGAATAATTATATATATTAGACAGGCATGAAACCTATACGGTTACAATGGGTTGCCTCTATGAAGCTGCATATCAGTTGGAGTTCCTTGAGAGTTCCCCATAGCTTGCTCTGTAAGCTTCGTTCTTGAGGCCATGTTTCGTTTCGTTGGTGTATGTATGATGGACATGACTGCAGGATGTGCTCTGGAGTCTAAAAGTTAAGTCAAAACCTAATTTTTAACTAGCTATAACTAGTCTGAATTAATTCATGTTAAGATTTAATTAAAGTAAAAATTACAGAAAATAAAGCTCTGTCTGAACAAGTCACTCTACAGTGGATACCGCCTTACTGTGAGATAACGGGAAATGAGACAGCAGACCAATTGGCAAAGGAATGTGCTGCAGATGAGCTAATTACAAATCACAAGAAGAAAATTATGATTAAAGCAATCATAAATTACAGGGCAAAATTCATTAGAAAAAAAGATTAAAATTTCTACAAAAATATCTTTACCATCTTCAAAATTACATCGGGGACCCTCGTGCAATGGAGTTCGTGCACTGCCGCTGAGATCTTCCTGTGTAAGAAACAGATCGGAGCACAGATGGTTACTCACCGAAGTGCAATGACGATGGTCCTATCCATCAATCAATCAATCAGAAAGCCTCTGAAGGTTGGTAACCTCAAGAGACAACATCCTCTCATTTCGCAACCTGATATTTTAGAAGCATTGACCGAGTCAGATACAACAATGGCCCCAATAAAAGGGGCTCCAGAGAGCTGCCAGAAGGCAACATTAACAGCCTCAAGCTTCATCCTCATACTGGAAGTAGTTGTCCTGTATGCTCCACTTCACTCTGCAACAACCCTACCATGCGTACAAGCCAAGAAACACCAGCCTGACTCCTCACCATGATGCACAGACCAACTGGTATAAACAACATCATTATCACCTGCACTAGCAGCAATGCAAAAAGTTTTACTGATACACTATGTAGAGAAACAGACCTGCTGACTTCTTTGGGACTTGAGCTGTCCTTGTCCTCTTCATCAAAGCTGGAGTCTCCAGGATGACAGTATGTTCGGAAATGCACTGGGTTTTTTCTGAAACAAATAATAAATAAATTATTCCTATTTTTAAAAACAGAGAAACAAAAGAGACATTGGCGATGGATTCAGGATGAGAACAGGAAGGTGGTCAAGACATGCAATCTATACATAAAGAAACAGTTTAGACAACATAGAAACAGTCTAGACAACAGAAATAAACAGTATAGACAACATAGAGAAAGTCTATACAACAGAAATAAACAGTATAGACAACATAGAGAAAGTCTATACAACAGAAAGAAACAGTATAGACAACATAAATAAACGGTCTAAATAACATAAAGAAACAGTCTAAACAACCTAAATAAAGTCTAGACAACATAAAGTCTAGACAACAGAAAGAAACAGTCTAGACAACCTAAATAAACAATTACATTGAGAAACTGAAAGACTACTTTCTACTTAAATTAAATAAACTGTATCTGACCTGTAACATTTTTTCCCATACTGACACGGTTCTCTTCTCCGTTTCTTCTTTTGTCCTCCTTCATCACTCTCGTCAGAATCATGTGACACTGCACCTCCTCTGCGTTTTGATGGCCGAGGCACATAAGGTTCATCGTCCTCCATAGCATCTTCATCTTCATCAGAATTATCTTTAGCTTTACTAGGTCGACGGGACTTCTTCTTTCCTGCCACTCTTTTAGTAGGACCTCGAGGTGGTCCCTTGTTTCTACCTTTTGAAGCCTTGGAAGTTGACAAAACAATGTAAAAATTATGATCAAATTATTCATTCAATTGTACAACATTCATGTATTTATTAAACTTCCTACTACTTTTAAACTCTGCATCTCCCGTGTGTTGCCGAAGCCCACAAGGGGGGCAAAGAATAGTACCACTGCAACCTACAAGACATGCTGTAAGAGGCGACTGAGGTAGGGGCCTAGGAAGCTACCTAGTAAATAAACGGCAGAAATTGGATGTGCTGGCCTACTTGTGAGACAACTGGCATAAAGTACAATCGCTCTTAGGCTGCAAATCACATACAAATCCCAAAGAGTGGTTTAACAAGTGGTCGATATGGAACGTTCGAAGAAGAAATCTGTATAATTCTTTAAAATAACAATAGCATGTGAAAAATGTGCATGTATCGTAACACTGAAAATGCACAATATCATGATAAAACTTTGCATGTATCGTAACACTGAAAATGCACAATATCATGATAAAACTTTGCATGTATCGTAACACTGAAAATGCACAATATCATGATAAAACTTTGCATGTATCATAACACTGAAAATGCACAATATCATGATAAAACTTTGCATGTATCGTAACACTGAAAATGCACAATATCATGATAAAACTTTGCATGTATCATAACACTGAAAATGCATATGAAAGTCTAAAAGGGTCTAAATAATTACAAGAATTGACCTCATTGAACCGAGTTTCCCCGTATGATTCACCCAATCTCTGCAGAAATTGGCATGTCACCTGTTGAGATTACTGCACAAAATCCATTGCTTCAGCAACAGTCCTATGGGTTCTCCAGAAAAAAATGCATTCATGAACCAAATGTGGTCTAGATTCAAATCCACAACCATCAAAATGCAAGGTCATAGATTTGATAGTGATACACTTACAACATCTCAGGAAAATGACTTGGCTGTACACACCTGGACATGCTGGAGTGCAGGGTAACGAGTGTGCTGACTTTCTTGCAAACAATGTCCCGAATCAAGCGGGCAGAAGTATGGACAAAGCCGATATCATTAATGCCGTACGCTCTCAATTATGTGACATGGGCAAGTCTCAGACACTGGAACAAGTTCGAGAATTAGGCGATAAATTTGGACGTGCCAGACAGTGTTGTCTTCGTGGTAGAGAGAGAAGATATAGTAATCAACTTCTCATGGGTATGGTGAGCAAATGAACTTTGGGGTGGCTGCTGCAGCGGAGGACAGAGCACGAATGGGAATGCCCAATGTGCCATGACGTTGATCGCATAACATAACATACCATAACATAATACTTACAACAAACAGTCAATATGTGACGATAATGATATAAGAAACAGTCAATATGTGATGATAGTGATATAACAAACAGGCAACCAAAATGTGAAGTCAGTGATACGTATAAGACATCCATTATGTCCAGTTAGGGATACACATTTATACTATCAATATGTGAAAACAGTTACACACATACTACTGAAAAGAACGACAGACTAAATATGCAAAGAGATTGATTAATAAACATCGAACTGGCATGTTGGGTCGCTGGACGCTGCTGGATTTGCTGAGGCGGAGATCGGAGCACCTATGGACATGTCTGGAGTGCTATGATGATAGTCCTCATATAACTGATAACTACCAATATGTGAAGACAGTTACACAGATATATACTACCAATATGTGAAGTAAGCTAGATGTATATATACTACCAATAGATGACGCCAGTTATACTCACATATACTACCAATATATGAAGACAGTTACACACATATAATGCCAACCTTTTGTTTCTGCGAACTATTTGCAGATTTCTCCCAATCACTTCCCGATTCCTCTTCTCCCTCTACCATGAAATCACTGTCTTTATCTTCATTAGCATCATTGTCATTATCCGAAGCAAAGTCTTCCAGGGCTTCCTCTATCATAGGATCATCAACTAAAATAAATATTTCAAATGTTTTAGAACATACTGGCAGTAAGTCTAAACAAACTCTGAATTAGTGAATTAGGAGGCAATGGTTATTGAATTGGTGTCACAGCACTCCTGGTAGACTCATTAGTGCTAAGTTTCCCTCCACAGATGTCAAAGGGTATGCATTCTGCTGGTTTCTGTGACTCGCAGGTTAAACACACTTCTATCTCAGCCCTCAAGCATCCAGCTCCACTTGTACAATATGTAAGGGGGGCAGTGATTAAAAAACAGTGAAAATACAGATTTTAATGACCATCATCATCAGGTGTTGTGCCGGCTGGTGTAGGTGATAATGGATCTCCACAAATCTCCATCTTTGGTGTTTGCTATCAACTCAGATGTTGACGCTCTACCGTGCCATGAAGTCAGGCTATCCAAAATTTCTCTCTCTGTCTCGTCTACCTTCGATTTTACCAGTTGTTACAATGTGTTCTAAACCTCCCTCCTCATCACATGCCCGAAAAATGATGACTGCCTCTTTCTTAGATAATAAGTTTTCTCTGTGTCTTGATCTCATTCAACACCTCCACATTAGTCATTTTAGCAGTCTGTGGGATTCTCATCCTTCTTCTGTAAAACAACATTTCTGTGGCTCTCAAGAGATTTTTCGATCTGTTTGTTTATTGTCCATGACTCACATCCGAATGTCAGTATTGGTTCTATGTAGCACTGAATATTTTAATGATAGTTAAAGTAAAAAGAAAGATATAACAAACAAGAGAAGATGTATAACAGAAATCAGCACACAACAGGATTGTGCAAGACAAATCAGGTTATCAGAAAATAGAAAACATACAAACAAACAAGTATCTAGCAATGAAGTAAAAGAGAAGCTTACAGTGCTACACAGATTCAATACTATTATATGGATGTTACTTTGGGGGAGAACAATGTAGGGCAGTGATAGTGAAGTGGTTAGTCCACTTGTCTTGTAAGCGTGTGGTCCGGGGTTGAATTCCAGCCTTTAAATGAAATTTTTTTCCTGACTGTAACGACGTGCAGATCAAACCAGCCTCGGGTAACAGATAAAAACTGGAAAGTAAAGGTGGCTGGTATAATGTTGCATGAAGACATTATCCATCATGTGTCGGTGGTCAAAGAAAAATACAGACCTAACACTATTTTCTAATATATCTCATGGTATAAATAAGGTTTCCAATTTTTCCCCTATATAAACAGACAAATCACTTGCAGCAGTAGAATGCGATTCATACGGAAAAGGAATAACATGAACAAATATCACAATAAAACAATGCTTTTTTTCTTTGTTTGCAATAGTACAATGAGACTTATGATCCCCTGTTGGTGAAGATTATTGTTATATGTGAGCGCAGTTATTGCTCCCACCAAGGATAAATTTGAGTTTGCATTCTTTCTTTTACACAGCCAAAATAGCACAGTTGTTTGAGCAATTGCTTAGTAGATGAATGTTACCAGGTTCAAAATCAGTTGTTAGACCAACCTATGAAGTCAACCTATGGAGTTTGGCTCGCCTGAATGGCAAGGGAGATTGGTGGTCAGAAAAACAAGCCTTGACGCAAAAATCAGCCATGGTCAGCATATTAGACTATGCCTGAATTCACATTGGACAAACAAAAAACTATTAGACCACAGCAACTCTCAGGCCGGCAGGTGTGTTGCTGACTACATCGCATATTGCGCATCAATGTTTAACCCTTTAGCTGCTAAGGACGCATATATACGTTTTCCCATTCACTTCTAAAAAAGCATTAACACGTCTGTTATTATCTCTCCTATGTGGGCTAAAGATGTGCACGTTATACATTGCTACTGTCACTGCTATAGGCATACATTCACGTTTGTGACCTAGAAACAAAGAGTAGCTATTTTTAGCTCAACCTTCAGAAAGTATGTAGCAGCGAAAGGGTTTAAAAAAATGGGTCTAACACTATATTCCCCATTATACCACATGGTATTAAAACAGATTCTTTAATTTTTATTTTTACTCTTTCTCCTAGCAAGTGTTGGAGGGAATGTTTTCCATAACTTTCTTTCATAACCAGGAGGTTCCACTTCTCCAGGAAGGTTGTGTAATGCAATGTGGTGTGAAGATGACTCCTACAACAAATTAGCATATGTTTTAGTATTTTTCCATTATTCTCATTTGCTTGCTATGAATTCCGGCATAGTTAGGGCGCCTAATATTGCACCTCTGACTTACTTTAAGTAAAGGCTTGCTTTCCTTATCATCAGTGTCCATTGCCAATCAGGCAAGCCTTACTCTGACTTCAGAGATGTACTATTTTTAACCGCAAAGCTACGATATATGTACCTTTTGGCCTAGCTGATCCAATTCAGTCATACGCTTTTTTTCTCGTGTTCACTCTCCCTAATGTTTCAAGATTGAGGTAAAAGTGGCAAAAGATTGAACACACTCTCAGGAAACAATCGTCCAAGATAACCAGACATTCAATTAAATAAAATCCACAGAGGAAGAATTGTACAAGAGGAAGCCAGAACTAAATAAGATGATACAAATAACAGTATTTGGTGGAGAGTAAGAGTTGCGAACCTGAGTTCCACTGGGAGTAAGAAGACTTGGTTGTATTAGTAATAATGTGTAGAGTCCAGTCAGCACACAAAGTGCTGGTTAACACAGAACACAAACTTCAGAGGTTAACATAGACTCTACCCCTATTCGGTCTACAAGGTGTGTTATGTGCCAGGCTCTGCATTCTGCAGAGTTGAGGTCAGCAAGTCTACTCTACCCCTATTTGGTCTACAAGGTGTGTTATGTGCCTGGCTCTGCATCCTGCAGAGTTGAGGTCAGCAAGTCTACTCTACCCCTATTCGGTCTACAAGGTGTGTTTTGTGCCTGGCTCTGCATCCTGCAGAGTTGAGGTCAGCAAGTCTACTCTACCCCTATTCGGTCTACAAGGTGTGTTATGTGCCTGGCTCTGCATTCAGCAAAGTTGAGGTCAGCAAGTCTACTCTACCCCTATTCGGTCTACAAGGTGTGTTTGTGCCTGGCTCTGCATCCTGCAGAGTTGAGGTCAAACAAGTCTACTCTACCCCTATTCGGTCTACAAGGTGTGTTATGTGCCTGGCTCTGCATTCAGCAAAGTTGAGGTCAGCAAGTCTACTCTACCCCTATTCGGTCTACAAGGTGTGTTTTGTGCCTGGCTCTGCATCCTGCAGAGTTGAGGTCAGCAAGTCTACTCTACCCCTATTCGGTCTACAAGGTGTGTTATGTGCCTGGCTCTGCATCCAGCTGAGTTGAGTCCGCAAGTCTCTCTTAAAAGGGCAAAAAGTGAAAAATAAGTAGCATGCTGATGACCTGTAGAGCACACAAGCCAACACCACCTCCCAGTGTTGTATATCGGAAAACTTTGACCGTGAGGTCCAAGGCTAACTGGGCTCTAGCTCATCTAGGAAGGTGGGCTTCTCTGGGTCAGTTTTATGTATGTTGTCTGCAACTTAAGGAGGTAAACCCAAATTAAAAGCATGCAGAAACTGGATGTGCAGGCTTACAGGCACCGAACTGGCACAATGAACTCACGCTCATAGGCGCTAATAACATACAGACCAGAAAGAGCGGTTTAACAAGTGGTTCATGTAGAGCAAATAAAGAAGTGCCAATATCAATATTCATTGTACACAAACTTGAGAAGTTAAGACTGTACCATCATTTATGCACTGAACACAAACTATCATCGTATCAAAGACAAAATAACAACAAATCACAAGTCAACTCTCAAGCCTCACTTACCATAGCTTCCCCTTTTTTGTCTTGCTGCCCTCTGTGGTCTTCTTAATGGAGATTCCTCCTCTTCTTCATCATGATGCCTCCTTCTTGGTAATGGCTCATCATTATCTTCAGCATCATCATCACTGTCCCTCTTCCTAGCTCGACTTCTCTGTGGAATACTCTTTGCAGCCCTTGCTGGTGCTTTTTTACCTCTAGCCCCTCCTTTGCCTTTGGGAGCCCTTTTTGAGGCTTTTGATTTGGACTTTTTAGGGGAATAGTCATCATCGTCATCATCATCACTGATATCTTCCTCACTGTCACTTGTTTTTTTTTTCTTTTGACCCTTTCCTCCCTTTTTCTTTGAAGTTTTTTCTGGCACATAATCATCATCTGATGGTTCTTCTTCAAAATTCTCATCATCGCTACTTTTTTGTGCTTTCCCTTTGCTTGCCTTCACAGAACTGTGCTCTTCTTCCTCCTCATTAACATCTTCATCTTCCTCATTTTCATCATCAGATTTGGTCACCTTTGTGTCTGGGATGCAATGAAAAACATTTGCTTAATGTGTAAGAACAAATGAAATGATTTTATTATTACAAACAAAACTAAACAGAAAAATACAAGTAAACTAAGTTCAGCTACATATAATCTTGGATTCATAACAAAAGATCTCTTTAGATCATAGAACATATGATCATCATCAAGTTGCATGTCCCTTGCAGAAAGTCGCTTATTACATGTCTGATCCATCTCCAGCGTTTCTTCTGGATGATAGTGTTCGTATTCTCTTGCTGATGCTGTGCAAAAAGTTCTTGGTTAAAGATAGTTTTTGGTCAGAGCATGTATAGGTTTTTTCGCAGACAAGTTGTTTGGAAGGTGGGTGTATCTTGTTTCATAATTCTCCAGAATTCTGATCTGTACAGTAAAGAATGATAGCACACAGCTGCAGTATATATTAATCTTGGTTCTGATGCTGCATTGGGCTACTTCCAGACAGTCCGAATTACTCAGGCTGCTTATAATGTCAGATCCGGCTGCTCATTTGTGGCTAACATATATGAAAGCATTATATTCTCAAATGTCAACATAAATACATTCAAAGAAAGCAGTTGTCAGCCTAAGGTTTTTAGATCTGTAAGTATTTGTACTACAATGGTAACGATCATATCAGTCTTTTCTGCTCCTCATATGCTGGACACCTTTTTAAAAGATTTTCAGATGTTATTTTGTCAGCACAACCATTAAATCATCAGAATTTTCTTTCATTAGCTTGTTTAAAAGATGGTATCTCAGTCTGTTGTGATCTGTGATATGTCTGAAGATTATGAGTCATCCAATGTTCTCTCCCATAACTCAGCCATCCAACTGCAGCTTGGTCATTTGGAACATGCCTTATACCTGGAAGTAAATTTGGGCTCTTTTGGCTGCAAAGTCAGCTCTCTCAACTCTTTCCGTACGCTGTTATTTCCTCAGTTGTAGCGGTTAATTCAAGGAAGGCCCAAAAAAACATTTAAAAAAGAAAAATCGTAACTACTCGTTAATAAATAACGAGTAATAAGTATATATATATATATATATATAGAGTAATAAGTATATATATATTTATATATATATATATATATATATATATATATATATATATATATATATATATATATATATATATATATATATATATATATATATATATATATATATATATATATATATATATATATATCTTATGATATACTAATTTGAAGAAAACTAAACAACCTATTCGAATAACGAGGTTAATAAATAGAAGTAAAATAGTAGAAGTAACATATGCTAGCGAGAGTTGGAAAATGACTAAAGATATAGAAAGCAAATTGAATGCATTTGAAAATAGATGTCTCGAAAAATAATGAATATAAAATGGAACGAATTCAGGAGAAGTGATGAAATCAGAGACATGTCTGGTCAACCACTAGTGACAACTGTTATAAGAAAGAGAAGATGGAGATATGTTGGGCACACCTTGAGGAGAAATGATCAACGAATATCAAAGCAGGCATTGAAGTGGGATGCAAAGGGTTCAAGAAAGAGAGGTCGACCTAAGGAGACCCTGAAACAAACTTTGTTGAGAGAGGCAGGAAATATTGGTCTCAGTTCCATGGAGGAGATTGAGCGAGTTGCCCAGGATAGAGCGGTATAGAGAAATTACTTGCAGGCCCTATGTAACGTATAACAGTACGAGAGGAATTATTATTATAAAATAATAGAAGTAAATCTACAAAGACTTGAAAAAGGAGAAAAAACTAATGGTGCGGTGTGCTGCGATTGGCATGGAAAGAGTTAAAAATGACTTGACTGTAAGACCTAATATATTGAAAATGAAAATCGTGAGGAACAAATTTGCTTCCAAACTGCCCACGCAGAGTTTGAACTAGGTACTCTTGGATTGTGATTAAGCTCACTACTGCTAATCCAGAGGTGTCCACTACTTTATATTACAGAATCATAATGCAAGTTTTTCTCTCAAGTTTTTTTCTTTATTTTTACAGAAATATAAAGATCTGTCAAGTTCCATTAAATTTGTTTTAAAACTATAATGCCACACCTAGTATGGAGTTAAGATTAAGAATTTGTTTACTTCACAGATAGTTTCTTATTACTTGCTGTTCTTAAAACATAATAAACTTAATGCTAAAAGATAAGTGATATAATAAAATCTGACCTGGCTGTTTTTTGCTTACAGCAGTAGGTTTTAGTTTCTTTGCAGCTGGTGCCACCTTTGTTGGTGACTTTGCTACCTTCACCATCCAGTCAGGCAAAGCTCGTTTCTTTTTCAGTGGCAAAGTCATTTCACCTTGACCTTCTGTCTTGACTTTCCCGGCTGCAACTTTTTTCTTACAACACATGGAGAGAGAATAAAACATGAAAATAAATAGTTCTACTTCTTCTTCTTTCTTCATCACACTGTTACCGGGTTGTTGTCCAGTGTCATTGTTTTCTGTTTTTATCAATCTGTTTTTATCAAGTACTGCTCTGGTGGTTTGGTTGATAGTTACTTTTGCTTTTTGACAGGATTCTGCTATGCCATCTGACCATCTTCTTTTGTGGTCTTCCTCTCGCCTTCTTTTCTGATGTTCTGTTGTAGAAGACTTAGTATACAATGAGTTTAGGTGCATTCTTATTATGTGGCCGAATCACTCCCTTCTTTGTTTCTCAATGTAATTCAAGCAAGGTTCTGTACCAGAACCCAGCATAATCAGACGGCAAGGTCACATGTAATATATGACATTGTTATGTAAATGTTATCACATTGTGCATCTGGATAAGAATTTTAATTATCCTATACACAAGACAACATCAGTTCCATAGTATGTAATATAATAATAATAATAATAATTCCTCTGTACCGTTATACGTTACATAGGGCCTGCAAGTAATTTCACCATACCGCTCTATCCTGTGCAACTCGCTCAATTGCCTCCATGGAACTGAGACAGATATTTCTTGCCTCTCTCAGCAAAGTTTGTTTCAGGGTCTCCTTAGGTCATCCTCTCTTTCTTGAACCCTTTGCATCGAACTTCAATGCCTGCTTTGATATTCGTTGATCATTTCTCCTCAAGGTGTGTCCAACATATCTCCATCTTCTCGTTCTTATAACAGTTGTCACTAGTGGTTGACCAGACATTTCTCTAATTTCATCACTTCTCCTGAATTCGTTCCATTTTATATGCATTATTTTTCGCAGACATCTATTTTCAAATGCATTCAACTTGCTCTCTATATCTTTAATCATTTTCCGTGTATGTAATATAATAAAGGTTAAATTTGTTACTTATTCCTCTCCGCTCCTTGTGCAGCATAGAGCCTCAACAGTCATCCGCCACTTTTCCTGGTCTCTGGCTGTTGTCTGTATGGACTCCCAAGACAACCCAGCACCCTTCAGTTCCTCTTCTTCTTCTTCAAACGCTCCATATCGGCCACTTGTCAACCACTCTGTGTGATTTCTATGTGATCTGAGCCTAAGAGCAATTGTATGCTGTGCCAGTTATGCATCTACAAGTAGGCCAGCACATCCGATTTTTCTTTACTAGGGTAGTATCCTAGAGCCTACATCAGTCGCCTCTTCGACATGCATTGTAGGTTGCAGTGGTACTATTCTTTGCTTCCCTTGCGGGCCCGGCACCACAAGGGCACCTCAGTTCCTCAAAAAGACTTCGTCTCCAGGTCTCTTTACAACATCCTCTTCTTTGTAATTGTTATTCTATTTTTATTCTCATATAAACAAAACAAAAAGTTTGCAAGTTTCTCAGTAAAGTTGGAAGTTGTATTTTTGTGTTGTTTCAACAGTTCAGTTTAGTTTGTTTTTTTAACATGTTATAAGACAACTAAAACACTTCATTATTTTATTAAATCAGCCAAGTTACACATACAGTACTTGTAAACTTAACATTACCCAGATAATGTCATGTGATATGCAATCTGTCTGAATGGGAATGGATAGATAAAAGAACAAAACAAAGACAAAGAAGTCAATTGTGTAGCTGAATTCTTACCTTTTTGGTGTCATTCTCTGATTCGCTTACTTCCTCACTTGCCTCCACTTCCTTCTTTTCGTCAGTACTATTTGTCTCCCTGGATACATCTAAATCCTCATCAGTATCTGAAAATGAGATTAGCAACAAAGTCAACCAAAAAACTCTTAATGATGTACTCCTTCACACCTTTTTGGTAAATGAAAACTAGAAGAAGATGTGAACAATTGAAATTTCATTAACAGAACTGAAGATGACTAGCACATGGATAACATGAGCAGAGCAAAAACAACAGGACATATGAGCAGAATTGAAACAACAGGACATATGAGCAGAGCAGAAACAACAGGACATATGAGCAGAATTGAAACAACAGGACATATGAGCAGAATTGAAACAGGACATATAGGCTGTGTTGAAACAACAAGAAAAAGATTACTAGAAACCAGAAGGAATGTGCAGAACTGAAGAATAAATGATCGGAAATATAAATCCCAGATGAGACAGTTGTAGTCCTTTGTTTCAGAAACAAACATGAAAGGAACCAAACATGAGAGGAAACAAACATGAAAGGAAACAAACATGATAGGAACCAAACATGAGAGAAAACAAACATGAGAGGAACCAAACATGAGAGGAACCAAACATGAGAGGAAACAAACATGAGAGAAAACAAACATGAGAGGAAACAAACATGAGAAGAAACAAACATGAGAGGAAACAAACATGAGAGGAAACAAACATGATGTAACAAACATGAGAGGAAACAAACATGAGAGGAAACAAACATGAGAGGAACCAAACATGAGAAGAAACAAACATGAGAGGAAACAAACATGAGAGGAAACAAACATGAGAGGAAACAAACATGAGAGGAAACAAACATGATGTAACAAACATGAGAGGAACCAAACATGAGAGAAAACAAACATGAGAGGAACCAAACATGAGAGGAAACAAACATGAGAGGAAACAAACATGAGAGGAAACAAACATGAGAGGAAACAAACATGAGAGGAAACAAACATGAGAGGAACCAAACATGAGAGGAAACAAACATGATAGGAACCAAACATGAGAGGAACCAAACATGAGAAGAAACAAACATGAAAGGAAACAAACATGATAGGAACCAAACATGAGAGGAACCAAACATGAGAGGAAACAAACATGAGAGGAACCAAACATGAGAGGAACCAAACATGAGAAGAAACAAACATGAAAGGAAACAAACATGATAGGAACCAAACATGAGAGGAACCAAACATGAGAGGAAACAAACATGAGAGGAACCAAACATGAGAGGAAACAAACATGAGAGGAACCAAACATGAGAGAAAATAAACATGAGAGGAAACAAACATGAGAGGAAACAAACATGAGAGGAAACAAACATGAGAGGAACCAAACATGAGAGGAAACAAACATGAGAGAAAACAAACATGAGAGGAAACAAACATGAGAGGAAACAAACATGAGAGGAAACAAACATGATAGGAACCAAACATGAGAGGAACCAAACATGAGAAGAAACAAACATGAAAGGAAACAAACATGAGAGGAACCAAACATGAGAGGAACCAAACATGAGAGGAACCAAACATGAGAGGAAACAAACATGAGAGGAACCAAACGAGAGGAATCAAACATGAGAGGAAACAAACATGATAGGAACCAAACATGAGAGAAAACAAACATGAGAGGAAACAAACATGAGAGGAAACAAACATGATAGGAACCAAACATGAGAGGAAACAAACATGAGAGGAAACAAACATGAGAGGAACCAAACATGAGAAGAAACAAACATGAGAGGAAACAAACATGATAGGAACCAAACATGAGAGGAAACAAACATGAGAGGAAACAAACATGAGAGGAACCAAACATGAGAGGAAACAAACATGAGAGGAACCAAACATGAGAGGAAACAAACATGAGAGGAAACAAACATGAGAGGAACCAAACATGATAGAAACCAAACATGAGAGAAAACAAACATGAGAGGAAACAAACATGAGAGGAAACAAACATGAGAGGAAACAAACATGAGTAGAACCAAACATGAAGGAACCAAACATGAAAGAACAAACATGAAGTGAACTAAACATGATGAAACAATCATGAGAGGAAACAAACATAGAGTAACCAAACTGAGAGATACAAACATGATAGAACCAAACATAGAGAAATCAAACATGAGAGGAAGACAAACATGAGAAAAACAAACAAGAGAGGACCAAACATGGTGAGATAAACAACATGATAGAACCCAAACATGTTGATACATCTAAACACTAGCAGATACTAAACATGAGAGTAACAAACATGAGAGAAACAAACATGAGTAGAACCAAAATGAGAAAACTAACATGAGAGGAAACAAACATGAGAAACAAACATGAAGAGAACCACATGGAAACATGAGCAGAGCAAAAACAAAACATGAGAGGAAATGAACAACATGAGAGAACCAAACATGAGAGAAACAAAGCTTTGAGAGGAAACAAACATGAGAGAAACAAACATATAGGAACCAAACAAGAGAAACAAACATAGATGAAGGAACCAAACATGAGAGAAACAAACAGAAAAAGAGAAACAAACCAGAGGAACAAACATGAGAGAAACAAACATGAGAGAAAAAACATGCCACATAAAGAAACAAACATGAAGAACCAAACATGGAGAAAAACAAACATGAAAGGAACCAAACATGAGAGAAACAAACATGATGGAGAAACAAACATGAGAGAAACAAACATGAGAAGAGAACAAACATGAAGGAAACCAAACATGAGAGGAAACCAAACAGGGAAGAAACAAACATGAGAGGAAACAAACATGAGAAGAAACAAACATGAGAGGAAACAAACATGAGAGGAAACAAACATGAGAGGAACCAAACATGAGAGGAAACAAACATGAGAGGAAACAAACATGAGAGGAAACAAACATGAGAGGAAACAAACATGAGAAGAAACAAACATGAGAGGAAACAAACATGAGAGGAAACAAACATGAGAGGAAACAAACATGAGAGGAACCAAACATGAGAGAAACAAACATGAGAGGAAACAAACATGAGAGGAACCAAACATGAGAGGAAACAAACATGAGGAAACAAACATGAGAGGAAACAAACATGAGAGGAACCAAACATGAGGAACCAAACATGAGAGGAAACAAACATGAGATGAACCAAACATGAGAGGAAACAAACATGAGATGAACCAAACATGAGAGAAACAAACATGATGAGGAACCAAACATGAGAGAAACAAACATGAGAAGAACCAAACATGAGAGGAAACAAACATGAGAGGAAACAAACATGAGGAACCAAACATGAGATGAAACAAACATGAGAGGAAACAAACATGAGATGAAACAAACATGATAGGAACCAAACATGAGAGGAACCAAACATGAGAGGAAACAAACATGATAGGAACCAAACATGAGAGAAAACAAACATGAGAGGAAACAAACATGAGAGGAAACAAACATGAGAGGAAACAAACATGAGAGGAACCAAACATGAGAGGACCAAACATGAAAAGAAACAAACATGAAGGAACAAACATGAGAGGAAACAAACATGAGAGGAACCAAACATGAGAGGAACCAAACATGAGAGGAAACAAACATGAGAAACAAACTGAGAGAAACAAACATGATAGGAACCAAACATGAGAAGAAACAAACATGAGAGAGAACAAACATGAGAGGAACAAACATGAGAGGAACAAACATGATAGGAACCAAACATGAGAGAAACAAACATGAAGGAACAAACATGAGAGGAAACAAACATGAGAAACCAATCATGAGAGGAAACAAACAAGATAGGAACCAAACATGAGAGGAAACAAACATGAGAGGAAACAAACATGAGAGAAAACAAACATGAGAGGAAACAAACATGATAGGAAACAAACATGAAGGAACAAACATGAGAGAAACAAACATGATAGGAACCAAACATGAGAGAAACAAACATGATGAGGAACCAAACATGATAGGAACCAAACATGAGAAGAAACAAACATGAGAGGAAACAAACATGATAGGAACCAAACATGAGAGGAACCAAACATGAGAGGAAACAAACATGATAGGAAACAAACATGAGAAGAACCAAACATGAGAAGAACAAACATGATGTAAACAAACATGAGAGAAACAAACATGAGAGGAAACAAACATGAGAGGAACCAAACATGAGAGGAAACAAACATGAGTAAACAAACTGAGGAGAGAAACCCAAACATGATAGGAACAAACATGAGAAGAAACAAACATGAGAAGAGACAAACATGATGTAACAAACATGAGAGAAACAAACATGAGAGAAACAAACATGATGAACCAAACATGAGAGGAAACAAACATGATAGGAACCAAACATGATAGAACAAACATGAGAAGAAACAAACATGAGAGGAAACAAACATGAGAAAAAATAAACATGAAGAAAACAAACATGATGTAAAAACAGAGAAACAAACATGATGAGAACAAACATGAGAAGAAACAAACATGATGAACAAACATGAAGAAACAAACATGAGAACAAACATGAGAAGAAACAAACATGATGTAAACAAACATGAGAAGAAACAAACATGATGTAACAAACATGAGAAGAAACAAAACATGATGTAACAAACATAGAAGAAACAAACATGATGTAAACAAACATGAGAAGAAACAAACATGATGTAACAAACATGAGAAGAAACAAACATGATGTAACAAACATGAGAAGAAACAAACATGACAGCATTGAGATGTGACCACAATAGATATATGAGCTTAATTTCTCCGTACCCAAATAACATGTCTGGTAGCGTATGGAGGTGTATATTTTACCTTTCTTATGTGATTTATCCTCAACTTTTGTTTCTGTGGTAACTCCATTAGAGACACTATCTCCCAAAGCTACACCCTCATCCTTGGACTTGACATCTTCCTTTTTACTATCTTTCCTAGATTGACAGAAGAATAAGATAAGCAATCAATTGCTTTATAAATACATCTTGGGTATAACTAACTTCTTTTTGTGCTCTCCTGCTATGGTACCTTTGACTGATTTTTGCGTGAAGGCATGCTTTCCTTTTTTATAAGTGTCCCCCACCATCAGGTGAGCCTTCTCCGACTTCAGAAGTGACTAACTTTCTTTTGCGTTCACCTGCTATAAATTCAGGCATAGTCTGGTATGGCGCATTTGACAAATTTTTGCATTATAGCCTGCTTTTCTTTTTATCAGTTTTCCCTACCAAACAGGCGTGCCTTCTCCAATTTCAGAGGTGAAATAAATAATTAAATTCTCTATGACCAATCAGATCTGACACCATGTTACAGTATAACTCTGTAGACGTGGTAATATATAGTTATGTTTTATGTTCACAACATTTTATCAACCATCTACACAAACGTTTGTCATCTTTTTCCTCCTCCTTTTCCTGGACACGGACTGGCAAGGCAGTCAGTGGCTAACATGCCATGTAGAGCAACAAGAAGATATCTCATCATACCTATGGGTCTGCTCGATGCTATGAAATCAGTTCAATAATCCTCTCTCTGCCTTTTAATCTGGATTAGGGCATAGTCCCTCAACCAACTCATGCCGTCTTCCTATCTCTAGCGATCTCCTGCAGCTCCCTCCAGCTCTTCTTTAAATTGTTGATCTCTGCCTCCAAATCCCGTCTCTATGTATTTTTAGGCCTCCCTTTCATTCGCTGTCCCTGTGGGTTCCAGGAAAGGACCCTTCTTGTTATATTCCCCTCTGGTTAGTTCAATAACCCATTTAATGATAATTTGTAAATGTAACCATGGTTAAATCTCTGATACATATTCCATAAAACAAAGCAACAACTTAAAAACAGGCAGATACCACAACATTGCACTGGATTGAAGGACAAGAATTTAATCAATGCTTGATCATCAAAGAAGAAGAAAGTTACTACAGCAAGTTCATATGATACATTTTTCCCCTAGTTCAACTGAACAACAATGTCTTATTTTGATTAAATAATACAGCCAATGAAAAGTGGGCATCTGTGGCTTACCGCTAGTGAGCTTGATCAAAACGCAAGAGTACCTGGTTCAAACTCTGCGGCAGGCAGTTTGAAAACAAATTAATTACTGTGGATGTTTATGAATGGTAATAATAGACCTCACCGTTCAGAAAGCAATGGTAAACTACTGAACATATAAATGGTGCCTAAAAAATTGATGACTCATTCGCTCGTGTGGTGCCGGGGCCCACAAAGGAAGCAAAGAATAGTACCACTACGACCTACAAGGCATGTCGTAAGAGGCGACTGATGTAGGACCTAGGAAGCTACTCTAGTAAATAAAAAGCATCGCAGAAATCGGATATTCTGGCCTTCTTGTAGGCGCATAACTGGCAAAACATACAATCGCTCTTACACTCAGCTCACATACAAATAACACAGCATGGTTAACAAGCGGTTGATATGGTGCGTTTGAAGGAGAAGAAGAAGACTCATTTACTGTGGTTGATGGCTAAGTCCTGTAATGGATATGTCACGATTTTCATTTTCAATACACCAACAAATATCTTTACATTCTAACCTTTCATTGCCATTCAAATGTTGATATGAGACTCTGTAGAAGAACTGGTCAGGTAGAAGACCAAACTCATCTCCATGGTCCAGAAGTTGTTTAACATCTCGTGTCAGTGATTTCTGGTCCTTGGAGCCTTGTGTGCGTAAGAAGCATGGATTTGTGTGTGTCTGAAATGATACATTTGTTATATTACAAATAATATTCATGCATGAAGTTGGTATTATTAACATTTCAAATACTATAATTATATACTATACGAAACTACTATATTTATAATATAAATCTGAATTAAAAATTAAAGACTGTGAAATCTTGTTCGTACATTCCTCATTTCCACGATTTCCCACAATAGTACAACTACTTTTTATCCCGGTGTCAATCCTACTAATACATAATCTAATTAGTTAGTCTTTCCTCTTGGGCCTGTGGGGCGCATGAGGTCATAGTTCTCCATGTCTCGCGGTTCGTTGCTATCTGTTTTAGGTCTTTAATGTTTACTAGACCTAATCTAATAATATCCTGCTATTGTTTTATCGTTTCCTGTTTGCTACATTAAAATGTGGGAGTACTATGGACAGTTCACCATGTGTGAAATGAAATGCTCGAGGAAGGCAGTGAACATATCTATCTGGTCTACAAGGTGTTCTGTGCCTGGCTCTGCATCTAGCAGAGTTGGGGTCGGCTAATCTTTCTAAGGAAAGGTGTAACATGAAAATTAGTAGCCTGCTAATGACCCACAGAACATGCAAGCCAGCTCCACCTCACAGTAGTGTAGACCAGGAAACTTTTACCGCTGGGTCAAAGGCTAACGGGGCTCTAGCTCGCCCTGGAGGATAGACTACATTAGGTCAACTTTTTTACTACATAGGGAGGTGAACCCAAATAAAAAGAATGCAGAAACCAGATGTGCTGGTCTACAGATCTGTAGGCCCCCAACTGGCACAGCAAACACATACTCTAAAGCACAAATCACATACCAACCACAAAGAATGGTTTAACAAGTGGCTAGCGCAGAGTAAACAAAGAAAAACATGTTTAATTCCTTTCTGAAACCTCCCATATCAACAAAGGACAGTAAGTAAGTAAACATTTGACTAAAATCATAAACAAACTGTGTTAACAAGACAAATAAACAATCGCTTTTAACTGCTCAAGCTATATTTACCTACATACTGCAAAACAAAATGGACTACCTGAACCAAAAGTGTAGTTTCATTGATAAAACAACACAACTTACTGGAGTAATAAACAGCTTTCCATCAGAAACTTCCAGCAATGCATGACTCCTGGAAACTCTTTTATCTGTCACCTGGATAAATATAGACTTAGTGACCATAACAGGCATAAATTTACCACATGTTGCATTTAAATTGTGCTACTAATGATTGGTGACAGTTGTGATAGTGTTGTGGTTAGTGAACCTTCTTTGCAGACACATGGTCCCAGGATCCAATTTCCCAGTTGCAGTTGGATTTTTTCATAATAATAGCCGCCTGTGTGTTGCCGAGGCTCGCAAGGAGCAAAAATAGCAACACTGCGACCTACAAGCAATGTTGTAAGGGGCAACAGAGGTAGAAGCCTAGGGAAGCCACCCTAGTAAATAAAATGCACCACAGAAATTGGATGTGCTGGCCTACATGTAAGCGCATAACTGGCAAAACGAACAATCGCTCTTAGGCTTGGTTCACATACAAATCACAAAGTTTGGTTAATAAGTGGACCATATGGAGCGTCAAGAAGAAAATAACCATAGCGGCTAACAAGTTGATCCAGCTTCAATTGGATACTACAGAAATACTAGGAAGTAGAGAATACTGCCGCAATGTTGACTACATCATCCATTATGTCCTGTCGATTAGTTAAATATGGGCCTAACAAAGTATTCCCATTAAACCATACTGTATCTTCTTCTTGCGATCGGTTTCATATGCTCGTCTAAACCATGAGATGGGTTGCCTTGATGAAGCAGCATGTCAATTGGAGTTTCTAGTGAGTCTCTCATAGCTGGCTCTGTAAGTTTTGTTCCATTGGTCCATGTATGATGGACAGGACTGCAGAATGTGCTCTGGAGTCTGTGTGTTTCAGTTTGGCATGCACACTTTGCAGGCTTTACTCTGTGCATGTGATGATTGAGTCTACAGTGTCCTGTTATGAGGTGAAAGATTGTTGTGTGCTGTTTTCTGTTTAGTCTTCTGGTGGGATTTTGTGGGTGTTTGCTGTGGGTCTGTTGCCTCTACATCTCTTTGTATTTTTGTTTAATATGTGTCTTTATTTCTGGTGGTAACGCTGGGTGTTTTGTGTTGTATAAATTTGGTTCCCTCCTTAGCCAGCTTGTCTGTTCTTATTTCTTGATATGCCACAGTGAGCTGGTATCCACTGAAGAAACCATACTGTACTGAAAACAGAATCTTTGCTTTTTTTTAGATTCAGAAGCACTTGAGTTTTCAGCTCTTCAGCTCGGTACCATGGACATCATAACCCTTCGGTTCGGTGCCACGAACACTGTAAATCTGGAGAACCTGTGACTTTTCTGCCAGCCCGCGGAATTGAACCCCACTCACAGGGAGCTTGTCACCCGTCGTCCAACGCGCTACGAATAAGCTGGGCAGGCGGGAAGAATCTTTACTTACTTTTAATGTATGAAGAAATCAGAACATTTTCACATAAGTGATATCTTTCATATCTTTATTTCGATGTAATTTCTTGCTCATCTTCTTCGAACGTTCCATAATGACCACTTGTTAACCAATCTGTGTGATTTGTATGTGATCTGAGTCTAAGAGCGATTGTACCTTGTGCCAGTTATGCACCTACAAGTAGGCCAGCACATCCAATTTCTGTGATGCTTTTATTTACTAGGGTAGCTTCCTAGGTTCTACATCAGTCGCCTCTTACAACATGCCTTGGAAGTTGCAGTGGTACTATTCTTTGCTTCCCTTGTGGGCCCCGGCACCACACGGTCGCTATGCAATTTAAGCTAAGACATGTACATTAAACAATGGCAACATATGGATGTGAAGCATGGACATTTAACAAGGCAGTGGGAAAACATGTGCTTCTGAAAATAAGTGTTGATGACAATAAAAAAATTCAATTAAACAGTAAATAATTGATTTTTTATATTTTTATGATCTTACAAACCTGAAGGAACTGGCCACGACCAATGACAGTTTCCTCATCTGGAACATTGATAACAAGCTCACCATCAACTTCCTGTAGGGTAATGCCTTGCATTGTCGCAGCTTACTCCTAGATCTGAAACAAAAACATCACAATTTGTTGACAATATTATTAGCAGTAAAAATGTGTGATGTTTACTGAAGATAGCCACCATGTATTAGTTCTTTGAAACAAAAAAAAAAAACAGAAAGGAAAGATTTTTGGAAAAAAAAGAAAATTCTTTAGCGCATAAACTACCAATAGCTGCTCAGCATTTCATAGAATTTAACCAGTTTAGTTACAGTCTGCTATAAGTGTCATGTTTTGTTGCATAGTAAAAAAAAGCTTTAAATTATGTTAACACTGCGTTTCTTTAGTTTAGTTTAGCCGTCAGATCATCATCACTGCACATTGAACCAATTAGTCCACAAGTGCTCAGATCTCTTCCTCTGTATGTATCCCAGCGTGTGGTATCTGACAACACCAGTTCTATGTCAGTTTACTATTCTTCTTTGACTCAGTATAGTGCTCTTGTCTAGAAGTCACTGAGAAAATATGCACGGATAAAATTATGTGATCCTATCCAGACCACCACTTTAGTTATCGCCATGATCTGTTCCTGTTAAAGCTATTTAATTTACCACAGGAAGATCCTGTTCTCACCACATTCTCTGATATCGAGAGAAAAAACATTAATTTTGCAATAAAATTCATAAGGGAAAAACAAAGATAATGAGAGTTAAACAAGCAAATGGCAATCCGATTTCCCTGGCTGAAACCCCACTTCAAGAGGTAGAATCATACACATACTTGCGCAGCAATGTAGACAGAGAGTGAGGAACAGATAAAGAAGTCAGAATAAGAAAACTGAAGGCAAGAGAAGCTTTTATTTCACTAGAAAATCTATGGGTCTAAACAAAATCAAATTTAGAACCACAAATATAATATTTAACTCCAATGTTAAAACAGTTCTGCTGTATGGGTCAGAAACATGGAAAACGACTAAAACAATAATACATAAACTGCAAACAGTCATCAACTGGTGTCTGCGCAGAATAGAGGGACTGAGATTGTATGATAGGTTTCAAACAAGGAGCTTATGGAGAGAACAAGACAAATCCTAGTGAACCAAGAGGGGAGGAAAGGACACTTGACACTGGATTGGACACACCTTGAGAAAATCTGAGGGGAATATAACAAGAAGGGCCCTTTCATGAAACCCACAGGGAAAGTGAAAGATAGGGAAACCTTAAATACATGGAGAAGAGATTTAAAGGCAGAGATTAACAATATACAGAAGAGCTGAATGGAGCTGCAGGAGACACCAAAAAATAGGAAGACTTGACATAAGTTGGTTGAGGGCAATCAGGGTTAAAAATACATGAGAAAGAGAGTGGGGGAGAAGAGAGATGAGTATGCTATTAATAATGAAACTAATTGGTTTTTATGTTCTTTTGTTCCCTCCCCTTGTTATTGGATATATTAACTGATAATAAGGAAATTGATGATAAGTTAAATTTGTGTAACACTTTTAAACAGAATTTTAGTCCTTCATTCAAATTAACTTGTAAAAAACATACAAGAAACTCAACTAGGAGTTTAGTCTGTCAGCACATGATGTTTACAAACTGATTTTTCAAATGGATCGCTAAGAATAGATCAGGGATATACCTCAATTCCAATGACACAGCTTTCTTAAACTGTCTACAATCCATTTCCTGTTCCAGATCTAAATGGCAAACTACCACAAATATATTTTTTTTTGCTATGGAAATCAATATGTTTTATATGGCTTCTTTCTGTATTTAAACAAATCTATTTATTATTTTTAATATTTGGGATTTCAAATCTACGGGAAAATTGGTTGTTGATACATCTTCTTCTCTTCTGATATTTACTTTTATAGAAGTTTGAGGATTGGGAAGGATGAGGAGGGATGGGGATGGGGGATACTGATCTTGTGTGTGCTTGTTCTAATGAACTTTGTAAGCTGTGATTCATTTTCCTAATGCGGTTTTTGATGCCGTCGCTCCATCTTTTGCATGGTCTTCTTGTTCTGTACTTGTTATACTTTTTCAGTGTGGCTCTCTGTGGTAGTCAATACCATGGCATTCTTGTCAGGTGGCCAACCCATTTAATCTGTTGTTCTTTTATGAACTGCATGACCGGTTTAACATTCAGTCTGCTTTGGATTTCTTTATTTCTAATTTTGTCTCCTGTTGTCACTGCTGTAGCTCTTCTAAGGCACCTCATCTCCATCACTGATACAACACACAAAATGTGATAATACTTTTAATTAGTAAACTAAACATTTCATTAGCTTAAGCGGTAGTGAGCTTGATCACAACCCAAGAGTGCCTGGTTCAAACTCCACTGCAGGCAGTTTGGAAGAAAATTTGTTTGGCATGGATTTTAAAAAAAGGTAAAAATATACCTCACCATTCCGAAAACAATGGCAAACTACTGAACGTATAAGTGGTGCCTAGAAAGTGGATGACTAGTTTACTGTGGTTGATGGTGAAGTTCTGTAAAGGATATGCCATGATTTTCATTTTTCAATGACTAAATTGAGAAATTTTTTTAATGAGATTAAATTTGTGATGTCAACTGTCCAAAGATAAAGTTTATAAATCCCACATACAAAAATGTATGTGGACTGTGATTATTTTTCTTCTTCAATGATCCAGCAGTTTTTATGCTCTTGACCAATTCAATGCAGTATTTATATTGCAGATAGCATTGAAGAGCCTTATTATAGAGTAAATAGTCTTGTGTGTAGGTTTTTCTATCTACCTTGAACAGTATCCAGATTTGGACTGCTCTAGCATTAAGAAACAAGGGACATAGGGAAGCAAACCAGGATTAAAAAGCATGCAGAAACCAGATGTGCTGACCTGTAGGCATCTAGCTGGCACTATGAACTCATGCTCTAAGAAGCAGATCACATAGTGACCAAAAACAAGTGGTTTAACAAGTGGTTGGTGTAAAGCAAACAAAGGATAAGAATGTACAGTTGAGCTACTTTTTTGTTGTTGCGATTTTACAAATAGCAAACCCCTCTGTATAGTACCACATCTACTGAGTTATACAGTGGCATGAAGCTAGATCTGACTGGTCATAGTGAAGGCTATTAGTGCTGACTCATGCCTAATGTAGACAAGTGTCAAATAAATGCAAGGATATACCACAAAAGTTGTAACCAAGTGAGATGTAAACTCCCACTCTCTCTCTCTACACACACCTAAAGACCCATGTACCAGATCTCTCCATCAATTCATTCACGTGGAAATCTGATTCATGCAGCCTTAGCAAGGGTGGGTTTCGTCACATCTTCAGCGCCATTTGGAGCTCTGGTGTTTATCCTTTGGCGATGTGTCTGGATTCAGCCAGCGTTTACTAGGTTCGCTCTCCGTTAGCCTTTGGCTGTCCCCAGCCTCCCTGCAAGGCAACAGGTTGACTTCTACACATTTAGGACACAAGCATCCGATTTCAGCCAAACCTCCTTAATCGCCTCTTACGACGTGCGTGGCAGGTAACAGTGATTCTATTCTTTACACCCCAAATTTCGGCCCTGGTAACCACTTGGACAAAACTCCCACTCAAAGGTGGACCTCAGAGATAAAGGCGATAACAAAAACACTGTTTACAAAGCGCACACAAGGGCTTGTTCTAGAAATCTCTTCTTATCCTGACGCTGTGAGGCAAAACAGGATTAGAGAAAAGAAGAAAGATGAAGACAACTGCCACTAATATGAAAGTAATAGTAGAGTTGTTTGACCAAATGGTTGAAATCTGTAAAGAGTTGTGGCAAATGTCCGAATCATGAGGACACAGATTCGAAATCTGGTATATAAATGTTTCTTTTTTGATTGGCTATATGAATTTTCTTTCTTTTTTTTTTATAATACAGGGCAGTTAAAAATGGGACCACTACAAATAAATAATTTTCCGTTACAATCTTTTTCAAGTTGATGAAATGACTACCGTTTTTGGTAGCATATTTGTAATCCTATTATCATGTTTGCACTGTCATTGTTGACATGGTTTTCAGTTTAATATTACAGAGAAGGAATTTAATCAATTATTATACTGTATTACTCTAATAGCACTTTACATTTCATAGGACATGCAAGCAATGTTACCATACCGTTCTATCCTGGGCAACTCATTCAATCTCTTCTATGGAATTGAGTTCAATATTTCTCACCTCTCTCAGTAACATTAGTTTCAGTCCTTTCTTTCTTGAACCATTTGAACCAAATCACAAAACGACCAAAAAGAGTGGTTTAACAAGTAGTTGATGTCAAGCAACCAAAGACGATGATAAGCTTACCTACACCACACATTGTTGGTTAAAGCAACCAAAAACATCTTTTTAGAACAAACACTTACATACACTTACAGCAATATTGAGAAAAATATGAGAGAAAAAACAAGACAGAAAGAGAAATAACCAGCTGTCTCCCATAAGATCTAATGTAAGATATTTTGTCAGTGTTTGAGCTACAAATATTTTGGATATATTAAGAAATATTACACTTTGAGAGGAAGAGGTTGTTGTTATTCGTTACTGTATCAACATCCTACCACTCTGGGAAGAATGCCAGGTTCTCAGTCTCAACCAGCAGTTGTTGAAGGGTATGCACACTGATGTTTCTCATGGCTCATTGATTAAACACACTCATTCTGCTTCTCAAGCATTCAGCTCTGCTTGCGCCTGAGTGGTTACTGGGGCCTAAATTTGAGGTGTAAAGAATAGAACCACTGTTACCTACCACACATGTCGTAAGAGGTGATTAAGGAGGTTTGGCTGAAATCGGATGCACGTGTCCTAAACGTGTAGAAGTCTAGCGTTTAGGGCCTACCAAATCTAAAGTGCACCGTATACATGCTCTTGGCAAAGATCAAACATATCACAAATAGTGATTAAAATTGGTTGTAAAGAACGAATGCAAAGAAGAAGAAGGAGCTCTGTTTGTACAATGTGTGATTCAAACTCCTTAAAGCATTAAATACATTCAACATAAATTTCAGTGTCCTCATTCAAAAGATGTATCTAAGCAGATAAAACACATCCTCTTCTTTCAATCTTCAACACCCCGATGATTGTTGATGCAAGCCTGTCTGCTCTCTCAATGCCACAAACACCAAAATTTATAAAATTGTGGTCAAGCATATAAAAGGAAGACATAGTGGGAAGAAACATTAAGTGATTGACAAACAACAATTTGACAGAATGATGAGAATGCACCAGCAAGGGAAAAGAAATGTTGAAGTTCCAATACAACTGAACTTTCATATGGAGATGGTATCTGAACTATCTAATCTAAGCTACAAAAAAATGTTATAAAGGATGAAGAACACAGACATTGGTAGAAAGAGCAATTAAGGGAAATTACCAATCATAAAGAGAGCAATTAAGGGAAATTACCAATCATTCAAAAACTCAAATATATGCAATTATGAGACAAGGTGAGCAATAAAGAAAAGGAAACATGTATGAATTAATTATAATGGGAAAAACAGTACATGTACACAAATATGCACAAAGAAAATTATGAGTAATAAGTTTCAGATTTTAAAACACTTCATAATGATACTGTACTTTAACTTTCCATAAAATCATCATCCTGTGCCATGACAAAACGACAATAGTGTTGATGATCAATTGTTTTCACAAATACATGTACTTCATGTTTTACTGTTTTCTCAACCAACTTGTCTTTCAGTTCCAGATCTTTTATTTCTGCTTCTTTAGAAATGTAATACTCCACAACGTTTTCCTATTTTACTAACAACTTTCACTTTTCATCATGTGGCATGGATCTTGTGATGTCTTGTAAGATGTTGAAATATGATTTCATGACTGCTAATAACATACATTGCTTTCTTCTCAGCAACTACTGAGAAGAAACGGTTGCAAGTAATTTTTCTGGCCGTTTATTCATTTCCCATAATTCCTATTCATAAAACAGTACTGGAGCACAATTGCCTCCTTCCTTTTATTTTAGTATGTTCCTTATTTTCTGGATACCTGTGATATCTCAATCTTTTTTATCTGTGTTATATATTTAACATACTCGGTTATAAGAGTTCCTAGATATTTCAATTTGTTGACTGGTCGTATAATAGCTTATTGTACATTAATCTCATGTTTAATGTGATTTTTTTCCTTTTGCTAAAGCCATTGTTTGTCTTGGAGATATTTATGTTGTCTTTTTCAATATTTTACTGGTCTTGTTCTGTTTGTGCAATTCCAATTACTAATTTACTACTTGACAACATTCAAAGATCCAAGCATTAGTTAAAGAATCGGTTGATTATCACTATACATTGAGGCCTGCAAAATAAGTGTTCATCCTTGATCATTATATTGTCATTATCCTGCAAGCATTTTACAGAACAAAAAAGATAATAAATAAGCTCATATTTATATTGTTTTGTGACTTTGTCATTGTGCAGGCAGCAGTCAATGGTAATAACCAATCATTCTAATTGCATAATCAATCAAGATATCCACCACGGCATATTGAGTAATTTGTTACCTATTCATTCACGGACAATATTAATATTGGCTCTTGAGTTTCTCAAGGTGATGTATTGAATTGCGATTGAATATTATCATTACGCCACTAGTGGGCACCACCAGAGAGCACTCCTCAGCATGGAATGATGGATTCGCTAGCGCTCTTGAAATGCGACTGGAAGCAAACATGCACCATCAAGTCAGTGTTCCTATTTGTATTTCAAAACCATAAAAGACATATAATGACGCATGCATACAAGAATTGTCTTTTCTTATTACCAAATAAGCTCTGTCGATAATTTGCTGTCTCTAGTCTATATAGCAAATTTCCAGATCGCCAGGATGAAAGAGACGCGTGAATATTTGCTAACTTTTTAAAGAGAAGAGCTACTTGTGTAAGAGTGTCATCCCTTAATTTTCGTAGCTTGTCGCATTCGCAGTAATTCGGCAGCAGCAATTGGGGGAGAAAGACAAGGATGATGGATATTATTTTTTATATACCAACTGTCCAGAAGGGACCAGACTGTCATACTTCGCCTCCGGACGGTCACAACAGAATGAGACACCACATGTACACTAAATTCAAGATATGCACCAACGACCTGTGCTCCTGTGACTTGGCGAGCATGACAACAGAGCATATCCTCCAGAACTGCCCCCAGTATGCAACCTGAGAAGAAAAAAGTGGCCCACTTACACCAGCGTTCAAGACAAACTGTATGGCGTGACTGAAAATCTGAGGCAGACGGCGGTCTTTAATAGAGAATCCGAAATCCAAATATAGTGAGAACGCAGAAGAAGAAGAAATGAAACTAGTACAGTTTTTAATATATTTCTTTGCAATCGGTTTCATATGCTATCTAGACTATAAAGATTGGTTGTCTCAATCTTCTTCTTCGAACGCTCCATATCGACCACTTGTTAACCACTCTTTGTGATTTGTATGTGATCTAAGCCTAAGAACGAGTGTACGTTGTGTCAGTTTTGCGCCTACAAGTAGACCAGCACATCCGATTTCGTGTTTTTTATTAGCTAGGGCAAGGTCCTACATCAGTCACCATATACGACATTCCTTGTAGGTCGCGGTGGTACTATTCTTTGCTTAACTTGCAGGTCCCAGCACCACACGAGCATGGTTGTCTCAATAAAGATGAACTTCAGATAGAGTTCTTCTATAATTCCCCATAAATTGCTCTATATACCTCGTTCTTGAGGCCGTGTTTCATATCGCTTGTGTAGGTATTGGACAGAGCTGAAGATTGTACCATGTTTCATTCTGACATGCACATTGTGCAGTATGAGCAGGCTTTAGTCTGTGCCTGTGGTAGTTGCGTCAGTAGTGTGTTCTCTCTCTCTCTCTCTTGGATCACTGCCCAGACCGATGTACCAGATCTCCCATAAATTCTAATCATGTGGAAATCTGATTCATGCAGCCTTAGCATTGGTGTGTTTTACGTCACATCTTCAGCACCATTTGGAGCTGTGGTGCTTATCTTTCGGCGATGTGTCATATTTCAGCCAGCGTTTACTCGTTTCGCTCTCCGTTCTGTAACCATCTAGTGTTTTTACGGTGTGGGGTAGCTAGCCCCACGCCCAAACTCCTTAGTTGTCTCTTACGACATGCGTGGCAGGTAACAGTGGTTCTATTCTTTACACCACAATTTGGGCCCCGGTAGCCACTCGGGCGAGTAGTGTGTTCTGAGTTGGATTATTGTTGTGTACTATTTTCTTATGAGTCTGCTGATGGAGTCTTGTGTTTGATGTTCGTTTGTTCCCTTTCCACGATTTTGGGTATTTTTTTTGATATGTTCGTTGTTCCCTCTTCTTCTTCTTCAATGTCCAGTGGCACTTGAGCTTTTGCCCTTCGAGGGCCTTGTTCCCAGATAGTGACACTGGGTGTTTGAGTTGTACCATCTGTTCACTTTAAACCGCTTTGTCTGCTCTCTCATTTCCTGATATGCCACAGTGAATCGGTATCCACTTGATGGTGATTGAATTGTTCTCTGCGAGCTTGTTTAATTGGCGAGTCAACTATCGCCCATATTATATAATGATTCCTTTGTGTGACCGGGGACAAACATAAAATCCCGCCCCAGTTCAAGTTTATCGTTTGTATTTTCTTTCCTATAGTAGTATTTTCGTCTTCATCAAAAAGTTTATCCTAAGTAGAACTTCATCACTTAACAACCCTTGGAATGTCTCTCTCTCTTCTTCTTTCATTTTGTATATCTATTCCTGGGGTATGCCGGTGCCTGCCTCTGCAGCCGCATACTCAAGACTTCTTCTTCTTTTTTTGCGTTCGTTCTTTAACCATTTAATCACTCTGTGGGATATGTTTGATCTTTGCCAAGAACGTGTATACGTTACATTGTTTGGTAGGCCCTAAACAGATAGACTTCTTGTTTAGGACACGTGCATCCGATTTCAGCCAAACATCCTTAGTCGCCTCTTACACATGCATGGGAGGTAACAGTGGTTCATTCTTTACATCCCAAATTTGGCCTCGGCGATACTCAAGACTCAAATCACACCAGTTACACCCAATCCATCTTCTCCGCGGTCTTCTCTTCTCCCCTTAGCTAGGGAAAGCCTCCTTCCATAATGGTCTTCTCCACCCCTTCGTTTTTTAAATATATAAATATTTCAATTGTATCATTCTTTATTAGTATGATCGTGATTGTTGCTGAGCTCTACGTTTGAAGAAGTTCTCCCGGGTACTTGAGTTGTTTTTTTTTCTTATTGCGGTACTATCATTGACTAGGATGATGGTGCCGATCCTCCTTGCCTTGATGTCGTGTTCTATTATCGGTCAAATATATATATGTTGTCCACCCAGGTCGGATTGAGCCGCGGTAGCGTAGTTGTTAGTAAACTCTCTTCAAAGGCTGGTGGTCTGGTTCAACTCCCGCAGTACGCGTAAATTTTTCCGACCGTGACGGGTCGACCATCCTCAACTGGGTACCAGACATGCCTGGGACACATCACCCATCGGGGCCGACGGTCAATGAAATATACAGGCCTAACACTGTATTGACCTATATACCACGAGGTATGAAAGGGTTCTTTACTTTTTACTTACCCAGGTCGGGATTAGGATGTACATTAGGCAATGTACACAAGTAACTTTGTTTTTAAATTGTTGTTGTTACTGTAAAATTGGGATCTACTGTGTTTTTATATGTTAATATAATTTCTCTATTAAAACTAAATTACGAATTTTCAATTCAAATGTTGTATCAATCCTAATATATGCCAGCGAGAGTTGGAAAATGACTAAAGATATAGAAAGCAAGTTGAATGCATTTGAAAATAGATGTCTGCGAAAAATAATGAATATAAAATGGAAGGAATTCAGAAGAAGTGATGAAATCAGAGACATGTCTGGTCAACCACTAGTGACAACTGTTATAGGAAAGAGAAGATGGAGATATGCTGGGCACACCTTGAGGAGAAAGGATCAACGAATATCAAAGCAGGCGTTGAAGTGGGATGCAAAGGGTTCAAGAAGGAGTGGTCGACCTAAAGAGATCCTGAAACGAACTTTGCTGAGAGAGGCAGGAAATATCGGTCTCACTTCCATGGAGGAGATTAGGCGAGTTGCCCAGGATAGAGCGGTATGGAGAAATTACCTGCAGGCCCTATGTAACGTATAACGGTACGAGAGGAATTATTATTATTATCATTCTTATTAGTATGATCGTGCCTATTGCCTGTTGCTGAGCTCTGACGTTTGAAGGAAGTTCTCTGGTGGCACTTGAGCTGTTTTTTTCTTATTGTGGTGCTATCATTGACTATTATGATGGTGCCGATCCTCCTTGTCTTGATGTCGTGTTCTATGATCGTTTAATATATATACATTTGTATATTGGTCCATCCGGGTCGGGATTAGGAGGTGGCAATGTACGCAAGTAACTTTGCTCCTATGATTGGTTCTGTTTCTTCAACCCGTTGATCTATGCCTGAAATTGTTGTTGCTACTGTAACATTGGGATCTACTGTGTTTTTATATGTTAGTATCATTTCTCAGGTTATTAAGCGCATGACCAGAGATCGCTGAAGAAGAAGAAGAATTTCTCAGGTTGTTGGGTCTTTTAAGAAAATGTCGCAATTTTTTTGTAAAGTATTTTAGATATGTGATGGAAGCTGTGGCTGTTTATAGGATTTTCGGTTGTTTCGTTGACTGTTTTGTGCATGGGGTTATTATCTAAGAGTTTTTACTTTTTTTGCTGGGGTAAGTATTTTTTTCTTTCCTATGATTTTCCAGGCTCTCGAGATCGTCAATTGCCTCTTTGTCTTTGACTGCTGTACTCCTCAGAGTCAACGTGATTACTCCGATGCCAGTATTTAGTCTAGCTTGCAGTGGCGTAGCATCTCTGAAGTTGGAGAAAGCCCACCTGTATGGCGAGGATACCAATAAAATGGTAAGAAGATTTTCACTCAAAAATCAGTCAGAAGCGCCATTCCAGGCGCCATGGCTACGATTGAATTCATAGCGGGCGAATGCTGAAGAAGAAGAGGTGGCGTAACCTGATAATTCGAGATAGGTGTGATGCTATCTAAAATGAATGTGTCCCTCCTATTTAACCCCCTTTTCACTTTGAATTGAAAAGCCAACTATATTCAATCATGCACCGATAGTTCAAAACGATCGCGAGAGAAGAGAACTTGAAAAATATTTGTTTTCAATAGTACATATTTCCTCTTACATGTTTCACTTCTTCTCCTTCTTTGCGTTCGTTCTTTACGCCCAATTTTAATCACTATTTGTGATATGTTTGGTCTTTGCCAAGAGCATGTATATGTTGCACATTGGTTTGGTAGGACCCTAAATGCATAGACTTCTACACGTTTAGGTCATGTTCATCCTATTTCAGTCACACCTCCTTAGTCACCTCTTACGACATGCGTGGCAGGTAACAGTGGTTCTATTCTTTACACCCCAAATTTGGACCCCGGTAACCACTCGGGCGATGTTTCACTTGAAGATCAGATCCATTCTTCTTTCTTGTTGTAGAAACTTCACATAAAATGTATTCCTGATTCTAACCTTGCTCAAACTTCACTGTTACTGCATCATAAAATGTATTTTGGATTCTAACCTTGCTCAAACTTCACTGTTACTGCATCGTAAAATGTATTCCTGATTCTAACCTTGCTCAAACGTCTCTGTGACGACAACGTAAAATGTATTCCTGATTCTAACCTTGCTCAAACTTCTCTGTGACGACATCGTAAAATGTATTCCTGATTCTAACCTTGCTCAAACTTCTCTGTGACGACATAGTAAAATGTATTCTCAATTCTAACCTTGCTCAAACTTCTCTGTGACGACATCGTAAAATGTATTCTCAATTCTAACCTTGCTCAAACTTCTCTGTGACGACATCGTAAAATGTATTCTCAATTCTAACCTTGCTCAAACTTCTCTGTGACGACATCGTAAAATGTATTCTCAATTCTAACCTTGTTCAAACTTCTCTGTGACGGCATCGTAAAATGTATTCTTTATTTTAACCTTGCTCAAACTTCTCTGTGACGACATCGTAAAATGTATTCTCAATTCTAACCTTGCTCAAACTTCTCTGTGACGACATCGTAAAATGTATTCTCAATTCTAACCTTGCTCAAACTTCTCTGTGACGACATCGTAAAATGTATTCTCAATTCTAACCTTGCTCAAACTTCTCTGTGACGACATCGTAAAATGTATTCTCAATTCTAACCTTGTTCAAACTTCTCTGTGACGGCATCGTAAAATGTATTCTTTATTTTAACCTTGCTCAAACTTCTCTGTGACGACATCGTAAAATGTATTCTCAATTCTAACCTTGCTCAAACTTCTCTGTGACGACATCGTAAAATGTATTCTCAATTCTAACCTTGCTCAAACTTCTCTGTGACGACATCGTAAAATGTATTCTCAATTCTAACCTTGCTCAAACTTCTCTGTGACGACAACGTAAAATGTATTCTCAATTCTAACCTTGCTCAAACTTCTCTGTGACGACATCGTAAAATGTATTCTCAATTCTAACCTTGCTCAAACTTCTCTGTGACGACATCGTAAAATGTATTCTCAATTCTAACCTTGTTCAAACTTCTCTGTGACGACATCGTAAAATGTATTCTTTATTTTAACCTTGCTCAAACTTCTCTGTGACGGCATCATAAAATATCATCTCAATTCTAACCTTGCTCAAACTTCTCACAAAGAATAGTAACAATGTGACCTACAAGGTATGTCTTAAGAAGAAACTGAGGTAGGGGCCTAGAGAAGCTACTGTAGTAAATAAAACGCGTCGCAGAAATTTGATGAGCTGGTCTACTTGTAGGCGCATAACTGACACAACGTACAATCGTTCTTAGGCTCAGATCACATACAAATCACAAAGAGTGGTTAACAAGTGGTCGATATGGATCGTTCGAAGAAGATATCTGAAAATCGACATTACAGAAGACTGTTTTACTTCACCGTTTCGGAAGAGTAGTAGCGTAAGAAAAAACATTTGTGAGAAGACACACCTGGTAATTGCCAGAAGCAAATATGTATATGAAGTCTGAGAAATGCGAAGGAATGTAATAATATTGTGTATTTCAATTAAACATGGGTCAATGCTCACCACACAAAGAAAAAGGAAGGGCCAGTAGATGAAATGATAAATAGAAAGTAACAAGTAGTAAACGACCTCGCTTGATAATAATGGAGGCAGCAGACATAATAAACTATTGGAAAATGCTGAACTCGTTTCTCAGTTCAAGTCGACAGACAATCCTACAGAGACTATCCTGTAAAGATGAAAGGACATATATTTCGACATTAGATTCGCCCGAGTGGTTACCGGGGCCCAAATTTGGGGTGTAAAGAATAGAACTACTGTTACTTGCCACGCATGTCGTAAGAGGCAACTAAGGAGGTTTGGCTGAAATCGGATGCATGTGTCCTAAATGGTGTAGAAGTCTATGCGTTTAGGGGCCTACCAAACAATGTGCAACGTATACACGTTCTTGGCAAAGATCAAACATATCACAATCAATCATGCCATGCCTGCCGGCGTAGGCGATCATGTCTCTCCACAACTCTCTTTGCTTGGTGCATGTAATCAGTTCTGACGTCGATATTTTGTCGAACCATGATGTCAGGCCATCCAACATCTTCTCCCTCTGTCTTCCACGATCTCTCCTTCCCTGAATTTTACCTGTAGTCACCAAATGTTCTAAACCTTCTCTTCGCATTATATGCCCGAAGAACCTTGATTGTCGGATTCTTATTCTTTGATAAGGTTTCTTTGTGTGCAGGCCTGATTTAAAACCTCCACGTTTGTTTTTTTGCTGTCCATGGAATTCTCAACATTCTTCTGTAAAACCACATCTCTGTGGCTTCCAATGATCGTATTGATTGTTTGTTCAGTGTCCATGATTCGCTGCCATACATAAGAATTGGTTCAATATAGCATTGGAGTACTCGTTTTCGCAGTGTCATTGGTAGTGAGTTCACGCATAGTGTGTTCTTCATTTTCATAAAAGCTGCTTTCGTTTGAGCTATTCTACTCCTAATCTCTGTTGTACATCTTCCATCTGGTGTTAAGAATGTTCCTAGATACTTGAATCGATGGACTTGTTTCAGTGTTGTGTTATTTATTTTGATATTGCATGTTGGTGTTTCTTGTTTCTTGGAGACAACCATAACCTCTGTTTTCTTTATATTCATGCTTAATCCTTTCTTTTCACTTTCTCTCACTAGTATGTCTATCAAGTCTTGCAGATCGTGTTCATTTGTAGCCATGAGAATTGTGTCATCAGCGTACCTTAGGTTGTTTATATTTTGTCCACCGACTGCTATTCCTGTCTTTTCTACTATAGATCTCATGATGTTTTCACTATATAAGTTGAATAGGTCTGGGAGAGTACGCACCCTTGTCGTACTCCTAACTGTATCGCCTGATAGATTCCAATCTTACTCTCTAGTCTAATGGCTGCGGTTTGTTGCCAGTACAAATTCTTGATCAGTCTAAGATCTTTACCATCAATATTTATATTTTCTAACATGCTGATTATTTCTCCATGTTTTACTTTATCGAAAGCTTTCGCGTAGTCTATGAAACATAGGTATAAGTCCAACTTCATTTCTATTGATCTTTCCATTATTGTTCTTATTGTATATATTGCGTTGTTTGTTCCTCTGCGTTCAACAAAGCCACATTGTTCTTCCTTAACTTCTGGTCTTATTTTGTTTCGTACCCTTCTCATAATAATGCTGAAAAGTAGTTTTGTTACGTGACTCATGAGGCTGATTGTGCGGTGTTCTTCGCATTCTATCGTTCCTGCTTTCTTTGGTAGTGCTATAAAAATGGATTGTCGTAAATCTTTGGGTACATATCCAGTGTTGTAGATGTCATTGAATAATTTTGTTAAAACGCCTATGCCCAATTCGCCTGTTGCTTCTATTTCTTCTGTTGTTATGTTGTCTGGTCCTGGGGTTTTTCCTTTTTCGTGTGTCTTATGGCATTGATAACTTCTGATGGAAGTATTTGTGGTCCTTCATGGTTGTAATTAATGTGTATTTCTTGTCTGTTATCACTGTATAAGTCCTTAATGTACTCTGTCCATCTTTCTATTTTCTTGTCTGTTTCCATCAGGATATCTTCCTGCTTTGATTTTAAACATCCAGTAGTTGTACGTTTACGTCTGCCAAGTAAGTTGTCTACGTTTTCGTATATTGATTTGGGGTTTTCTTTGTGTTCTGTTTCGATCTGTTTGCATTTTTCATTTAGCCACTCTTCTTTTGCTGTTTTACATTTTTGTCTTATCTCTTTATTGATTCGATCGTATTCTGCTTTATTATGTTTGTTTTTCCTTCTATTTTCCATTAATTCCAAAATGTCTTCCGTCATCCATTTCTTTTGATCCGTTGACATGTTGTGTGGGTTAGTTCCTTTGACGTTTGTTGGATTGATTCTTTAAGCATCTGCCATTGTTCTTCTATTGTTTCTATTTTTCCATAGCGTTATATCTGTTTTGTATAATGCGTTTAAATGAATCTTTCACTTTTGTGTCAGTCTTGAGTGTTGAGGAGTTCGATATGATGTTTCTTGCGCCCTCTTTATCTTCTTCAGTTTTATTCTTACTTTTCCTATCAGTAGTGTATGGTCACTGTCACAATCTGCACCTGGTCTTGTTTTTATATTTAGTAGTCCATTTCGAAATCGTTTATTTATCATAATATAGTCAATTTGATTGTGTGTGTTGTTATCTGGACTTCTCCATGTCCATAGTCTTCTCGGATGATGTTTAAACCAAGTGTTGCCAATTATCATGTTGTTTATTGTTGCCCATTCTATAAGTGTGTTCCCCCTATCGTTTTTCTCTCCTAGGCCACATCCTCCAGTTGTCTCGTCTACCTTTTCAGAGCCTACCTTAGCATTGAAGTCACCCATTACAATTGTCACTTCATGAGCCTTGCACTGTTTCATAGCTATTTGTAACTGGTTGTAGAAATCATCTAGTTCTTCTTCTGTGCTATCTGTTGTTGGTGCGTATATCTGTATGATGTTGATATCTACTGGTGTACCCTGTAGTTTTAATAGCATTACTCTCTCTGATATTGTCCAGAATCCTTTCACCATTTTTGCTCTCTCTGCGTCTAATATTATGCCTACTCCTTTTGTGTGATTGTTTCCTCCTGAATATATTATTCTAAAGTTGTCTGAATACATTTCTCCTGCACCTATCCATCTCATTTCACTTATTCCTAATATGTTAAGTCCTGTTCTTGTCATTTCTTGCTTGATGTTTTCTAGTTTGCCACTTTGTGCTAGAGTTCGAACATTCCATGTTCCGATATTTAAGAGTTGTTTTCTATCGGTGTTGTTTTGTTGGTCTGGTTTCATTTCGTTGTTACCGTTACGGTTGTGTTGAGACATGAATTTACTAGGGATAATTACGACGGTAGGTTCCTCTTGCTTTCCGTCGGGCAGTGACTATACTAGCCGGGGATCGTAGCCATTAACATATCACAAAGAGTGATTAAAATTGGTCGTAAAGAACTAACGCAAAGAAGAAGAAGACGTTAAATTGAGAAACCATTCTTCCACCCTTAGATAAACCCTCGCGTCTAATAACGGACAATATAGTAGCACAGGAAGACAAAGTCCCAACATCGTCAAGTATAGAAAATAAAATAAAAAGTGACTTGGATAAGAAAATATTTCATAGAAGGAAATGCATGCCCACGTGCCCAGCGTGTTCGTAGCGCGTTGGACTACGGATGACAAGTCCACTGTAAGTGCTCTCTGTGATATGTTTGATCTTTGCCAAAAACGTGTATACGTTGCACATTGGTATGGTAGGCCCTAAACGCATAGACTTCTACACGGTTAGGAAACACGCATCCGATTTCAGCCAAATGTGCCATACTGAACGCCCCGACTTCGCATGAATGAATTCATACAAAAGGTGAACAAAGAAGAAGAACAATTGTTCATTACCAATGGACTCAGCACTCGGTCTAACCTACATTACCATCAGAGAGCACTGGGAAAATACCCAGATTGTTCCACGGGGAAAACGAGAGATGAGCACCCTGCCTCCACGCTCATGACGAATATAGCAAACACATACTTTTGCACAACATTGGGCTCATGTTTCTACAAATGACTATCTAGAAATGATGTATGAATGAAAACGTGCATATAATTAACCAACGGAATACGTGAAACATTTCCATGTGTAGTTTCCGTGGTAGCAAAGAACAGAACCGGGTCTCCTCCAGCATGTCGTAAAAGGCGATTAAGAGGCGTAGTAGTGGGGTCAGCGTCGATACTGTAAAAAAAAAAGCAAATGGAAAGAAAAAAACCCAAACTGCACATGAAGATCCGGGTGCCATTAGTGCACAATATTGAAGTGGGGAAGGGGGCAACATCCTACAAGACATGCATATCGAGAAGCATTGTCTCATTAATAACATCATGACCAGGAAGATGAACTATTTTAGCTACGTTGAACGTCACAGTGGTTTGTAGAGAACGGTAATGGAAAGCATGATTCCTGGAGTACAAGGCAGGGGACGACCAAGACGAAGGTGGCAGCGGGACATCAAAGAAACTGTGAACATGGCGCTGGAAGAGGCGGGAGAACTTGCCAGAGAGTTTTTTATGCAGACTGTGAGGAAAGCGACGTTCCGCAAGGGACATGCTACTTCTTGGGGGAGGGTCTCTGCTTTATGTTATCTTGGGCGCGACGAGGACTGATGATGATGACATGAAACATTAACGGAGACAAAACACATATATTTTGTCGTCTGCTCAAAGTGCTGTAATGTAGGCTATGTCAACCATCGATTTCAACGATTGATGAGTATTTCTTTGTGTCTGTACATAGAAGATATAATCAGACCTAGCGTCTTACATTTACTGACCCCCACATTTTTTGTATTTAATATTTCCAAATTATAATATAGAATCCAGTAGACGTGAGCGAAATACCATATTTTGTGCAAATAAGTAGAACATGGGTGCGCACCTTAAAGTAAACATCAAACACCGCCTATGATAATGAATAAATAATGTTATTTACTTTGATCTTTCGACACTATGATGTCTAGTAAGTGAAAATCGAAATATGTTTTGTTCATCCCTAGGCTATTATCGATGTGGTTATAATTTTTTGTGTGTGCTGAGCCATACCTACCTGTCTATAAGCAAGGCTAATCCCAGGCTGAATTTCATGTGGCTATCTTTACGTACAAAGAGGATAGATAGATTAAATTACGTGGGAAAGTATATTTTGCGTGTTTGACTCCTACAAATGTTAACTCTTACAGTACGAAAAGCCACTTGACACGTCGCTTTGAAAGTATTAATTTTTCGATGAGCCACCTCACGGATCAAAACTTAAACATAAACAAAATTATTGACAATGATTTACTACGAGCATTTGTCAATTTTTGTTTGTTGATAGAATACATCCTGAAAATATAACAAATATAACTTTTAGCTCTGCACAGATACAGAAAATATTGCACTGTATTTAACATTTTAAAATGTATAACAGATATTGTTAGGGTATCCTCTGAAAGAAAGTTGGCACAGAACCTTGCTTGAATTACATTGAGAAACAAAGAATGAAGTGGATCGGCCACTTAATAAGAAAGCATCCAAACTCCACAGTATACAGAGTCTTCTACAACAGAACAGAACAACCCTTCGGAAAAGAAAGCAAGAGGAAGACCACGGAAAAGATGGTTAGATGGTGTAGCAGAATCCTGTGAAAGAGCAAAAATAAAAATCACACAAGCCACCAGAACAGCGCGACAAAAACAGAAAACCACGACACTGGGTAACAACCCGGTAGCAGTGTGACGACACTGGGCAACAACCCGGTAGCAGTGTGACGACACTGGGCAACAACCCGGTAGCAGTGTGACGACACTGGGCAACAACCCGGTAGCAGTGTGACGACACTGGGCAACAACCCGGTAGCAGTGTGACGACACTGGGCAACAACCCGGTAGCAGTGTGTGACCCAAAAAAAGAAGAAAGAAGAAGATCCTCTATTAAAAACTGAATTCTAAAAAGACGATTGTATACACGAAGTTTTGTTGCGCGTATACTAGAATATTGGGCGTCTGTAGCTTAAGCAGTAGTGAGCTCGACACCAACCCAAGAGTACTTGGTTCAAACTCCACGGCATGCAGTTTGGAAGCAAATTCACCTCCGTGAGATTTTTACGAAAGGAAAAAAAAGACCTCGCTGTTCAGAAAGCAATGACAAACTACTGAAAGTATAACTGGTGCTTAGAAAATCAACCACTCGCTTACTGTGGTTGATGGCTACGTCCTGTAAAGGATATGTCACGATTTTCATTTTCATTCTAGAATATATCATCTTCTTTGGTTCACGTACAATGCCATTGTCCTTCCTTCCTTCCTTTCGTTCGCTTGAAATATGTCTATATTCAATGTTGTCTCTTGTATGAACTTCAGTCTTTTCTAGCTCACACAGAGGTCCGTGTAGTTTTCTGTCGAGTGTTGTTTCGTTAGGCCAGTGAGTTTGCCTCAGTGCATCATATTCGGGGCAGTCTTGAAGTATGTGCTCTGCAGTCTGGTTTGCCTGTCCACATGTACACATGGCTGAATTGCCAATCTTGAATTTTGTATACATGTGGCTGCGGAGCCGATTGTGTCCTGTTCTAAGGCGCAGAATAACAACTTGTTCCAATCTGCTCATATTATAGTAATCGTCTTGTGTTGGTATTTGTAGCTTTCTCATTGATTTAATCATCCTTTTCTTTTGGTGGTATGTAACTGGCACATCCGGCTGCTCTCCTGCAGCACCTTCCTTGGCCAATCGGTCTGCTTTTTCATTTCCTGGTACTCCACAGTGAGAGGGTATCCACTGCAAGACGACCCTGTGATGCTTGGACAATTTAGACAGTAGGGTCTGTAGACCTGGCAATTTTCTGGACTGAAGTGCTTGGAGTGCTGATTTTGCATCAGTCAAAAATACAACAGGTTGAGGATCGGGTCTGGTATTCAACAGTTTTTCAGTTGCCACCTTGATTGCCTGAATTTTTGCATCATAGTTGTGACAGAATTTCCCCGTTGGTACTTTAATCGCACTTCTAGCGTTGTTTGGGTATTCTATGTACACTCCTGCTCCTCCATTCTTCACTGCATTTTCTGCTGACCCATCCGTGTATACCCGGACCCAGAGGTCATGTGGGTATTCTTCATCAGGTAAACTGAGAGTGACTGTCTTGCGTTGTATGCTGTTCTGCTCATCCTTGTCGAATATTCCTTTCACTTATGTCTGGATACATACTTCTGGTTCAGTCTCCTCTCTCCAATGGGTTTGCTCTGGCACAGACTTTAGGGGAATGCCAACTTTTGGTAGGTCTGAGGTTTGTCTATTCAGTCTTTTGGCCTGGTGAATAAAGCTGCTTCTTTTCAGCCGCCCCAATGCTAGATTTTGGAATCTGTTTTCCATTGGGTGGGTTGGCATACTCAGAAACTTTTCTGACTGCGTCATCACTTTTGTGTCTCTACGTTCTCTCAGTGCTTGTATTCCCCCACTCTTTCCATCTCCACTATTGGTGTTGATTTCATTGCTCCTGTGATAACACGAAGCGCCTGGTTTTGCACCTTATCCAGTTCTCCTAATGTGGTATTTGATGCTGGACACCATGCAGCTGACCCATATTCCAGGTGTGGTCGTATGCCCTGCTGATAAATATTTTTAAGTTTTTTTTACTGGCGTCTCGCTCGAGTGGTTACCGGGGCCCAAATTTGGGGTGTAAAGAATAGAACCACTGTTACCTGCCATGCATGTCGTAAGAGGCGACTAAGGAGGTTTGGCTGAAATCGGTGCATGTGTCCTAAACGTGTAGAAGTCTATGCGTTTAGGGGCCTACCAAACCAATGTGCAACGTATACACGTTCTTGGCAAAGATCAAACATATCACAAAGAGTGATTAAAATTGGTCGTAAAGAACGAACGTAAAGAAGAAGAAGAAGACTGGCGCCCCATGTGGTTCTACTTAATTTTCTCAATGCCATTGTCTAGCTACACCACATTTAATTTGTTGCAGTCTGGTTGAGATTGCAGATTCACCCAATTTCTTTAATCTTTTATAGCTCCTCTCGCCCTTAGGAAAGTCAGAATATCATTCTGGTGAATCTGGTCCATTGCTCGCCCGCATTCTACAGCAGGTATACCCACAAGCCTATCGGCGCGTTTATTACCCTTTACACGTGCGTGCAATGGCACAATAATAAAACTGATTTGTGTCAGCCTATACCTCTTTAGAGACTCCAACCATTTCTTGGAGCCCATCCCATCTCAGTCTTCCTGTGCATACTCATGAAGTTACTGAGAAAACATGCATGGATATCAGTCTGTGACTCTAGCCCGTAAGTTCCCAAAGAGGGCGGTCCGCCCTGCCCCAGTGGGCGTTGAAGCCTTCGGGGTGGGAGTGGGTGAGGGTGGAAATAGTGGGTTCAGAAGATTTGGGGGCGTTCAGGCGATTATTGATTGGTGGCTCCTTATAGAAGAGATTAATAATTATATATATTTTAAAATAAATGATAACCTTAGCTCTGGCCACCGGCAAGTTCTCAACCAATTTCAGGGCTTAGGTAGAGGTCATTAGTGCAGCTGCAAAAATGGCACTACAAAATATGAACCAAATACATGAAAAAATAGTGCTCTTGACTGACGCATTGTCTGCTATCTCAGCACTGAAATCTGAAAGGAACACAGAACTAAGTGATCTCAGGTCAACCTTAGCCCAGTTATCCCATGCATCTGAGAGGGTAGTAATCCAGTGGATACCCTCACACTGCAAGATCAAGGGAATGAAGATGCTGACAGACTGGCTAAAGTGGGAGCAGGAATGTCCCAAGATGACAACCTGGTTAGCTATGAAGAAGCAAAAACCATCGCCAAAGGACACTACAAATCAAAATGGGATAAAGAACACCCAAAACACAACAAGAATGATGGATATTACCAACTGTCCAGAAGGGACCAGACAGCTATACTTTGCCTCCGGACGGGTCACAACAGAATGAGACACCACCTATGCACTAAATTCAAGATAGGCACCAACGACCTGTGCCCTGTGGCTTGGCAAGTATGACAACAGAACATATCCTACAGAACTGCCCCCAGTATGCAGACCTGAGAAGAAAGAGGTGGCCCACTTACACCAGCGTCCAAGACAAACTGTATGGCGTGGCTGATAATCTGAGGCAGACGGCGGCCTTTATTAGAGAATCCGAAATCCCAATCTAGTGAGAACGCAGAAGAAGAAGAAGAAGAAATAAATTATGTGAGTGATTTTGTTAGTGATTTTGATAATCATTAAAAAAATTTTATTCTGCTTTTAATTCATCTTATGTCCGTCTTACACAATCAATTTTTCATCAATTTTCTATTTCAGTTATATAATCATTTGAAAATTGACCATGTACGACAAAAATATATATCAATGTCCTACGTCAAAAAGAAAATAGAGCATGCATATATGTGTGTGGGGGTGGGGCTGTTATAATGGGGTAGAGGGCGTTACAAAGTTTATGTCTTGCAAAGGGGGTGGTGGCCCGAAAAAGTTTTGGAACTTATGCTCTAGCCAAATAATATAGTTAATTACTTCCATGGTCTCCATAGTCAGACAATTGTAGTCATGACAAAACTATCATTGTTTTTATTCGCAACAACTGACTTGTGCAGTGAAAGCCAATGAGCTGCGTACATGCCGAACAGCTGAGCCATCTGTATAAACAAACACTCACATTGTTCTCAGACGAGTTCTCGGAAATCAACACTTCTGCTTCCACAACCGGTTTTATTGTCTGCATCCTCTGCCAAGTCTGATATTTCATTATACATACTGAAAACAATGTATCACTTCCTGTTGACACTTGTATACATGTTTCACCGAGTTCAATGTCCTTAAAAGAACACGGCTGTGAATACTGACCTCGGCATAACCCATCCAAGATTTTTCTATTTTTAACTCATTTTCGCTTTTCCCCCTTACTTCCATGTGCAGTGGATATTGTGTGACATCACTGACTCGATTGGAGATGGGCCCGTGCACAGCATCATTGTTCTGTCTTTCATAGTTGGATACTCAAGAAGATAACACATCGCCCTGCAAGACGTATCTTCTTCTTCTTCTTCGAACTCTTCATATCGACCACTTGTTAACCACTCTTTGTGATTTGTATGTGAACTGAGCCTACGAGCGATTGTACGTTGTGCCACTTATGCGCATACAAGTAGGCCAGCACATCCGATTTCTGCGACGCTTTTATTTACTAGGGTAGCTTCCCTAGTGCCCTACCTCAGTCGCCTCTTACGACATGCCTTGTAGGTCGTTGTGTTACTATTCTTTGCTTCCGTGAGAGACCCGAACACAGTAGACTATCTTTAGTAAGCTATAGTAACTGAAGACATTAAAAACGCACCACTATGATAAATACTGTTGCTGAGAGGGTGAGCAAAAAAGTGTGGAATGTATTTTCCCGTGTTTGTCATGAGGTAGAGAACGAATGGCTGCTGGAATGGAAGTGAATTTTCAAACCCACGGGTTTGTGTACAGACTACAAGAAAACAATGAAAGTTACACGTGCAACACGATTCCCAACAGCTAGGACTTTGAAAGTGTGTAGGCGTTGTGGCAGTATACTCGGTATAAAAAGGCCGTTGAGACAAAACACCCGGTATTATATTCTTGGATTCTCCGAAAGGAGTTAATTCTTTTTTTTCATGTTTGTTGGCCTACATGCTCTGATATAACCAATAAAAGGTTCGCCTTAGGTTGAAAGGGGCGTGCCTCGGCTTAAAGAGGCTTTAATCCCCTACTAAACAAACAAACAAACACCCGGTACATGTGCTTACAATGCCACGAGTTTGCGGTTTTCAACATTGGTACTACATTAACTGTTATTTTGTGTAAAACGAGCCTTTAAAACAGCGCTGTCTGTGAGTAGTGGGACATTACACACTCAAGGCAGATACCAGCGCAACTAGCTAAAAAAAATGGCAGAACCAATTCCGGTGTTTAACTTCGATCTACAGAAAGACTTCGAAGGCAACTCACTTCACAGAAAAGGCACACTAGTGATCACAGTAAGCGGACCACAAGTCCATAAAATCTCATACTCTCTTATGACCAGCATACTGATGGGACCAGGAAGGATCGGCTCCGGTGGAGTCACCTCCGTCTACCGCTTCGAAAACCCTCATAAATGGTTTGCGACTCTGTCCTCAGCGGCACACATTCAGCACTACCAAAGAATTCACGACACAACCTTCCAACTTCAAGACCCAGAACTAGCCGCCACAATCGAACATTTAGAGAAAGAAAAGAGCAAGGGGTGATCCATTGATACCCCCACAATGACAACAACACAGGTGCAAAATTTAGCGCAAACAATCACCGGAGATCCAAAGACAGAAGTGACAAAAATTCCCAGCGCCCCGGATAAGTGGGCCTTTACATATAAACCAACTCCAAAAAGAATCCCACACCACGCAAAAATCAACATACAGGGTGAGAACGAGGAGAGCCAGAGCAACATATGGATTACTTTGCCAGGCCGAGGACACAAATGTGCTACGTGCGGCCAAGACACGCATTGGTCAAGCCAGTGTCCACTAGGTAAAAGACAAAATCCGAAACTAGCAGTAAGACTCGAAAAATCGTCAACGACAATGCCCTCTAAAGAAGGACAAGATCCAGTGCCACCAAGACTAGAAGTCAAGTCCGCAACAACTGCAGCTACGTTTCCTCCTGAGAAACCACCAACATACAGAGAACAAAAGACGCCAATGACGAAAAACAACGACCACGGGGAAAGACCGTCAACATCCCACAAGAATCCTACCGACAACGCAGATATGGAATCCGAAGACTCAAGCGACAACTTTAAGAAAATAGAACGAAAACGGAAGAGAAACAAGATACCAACAGTACGAAGAAGCTACACACAACTAACGACAAGCACTGAACCCGGAGAACAGTCACGACAGACAAAGATCTCAGATAGCGAACAAGAAAATTACACACACGCCGCGGACTCCAACATTATATCAACACTCACAGCCACCTCTTCGTGGTTTGAATTGGCAGCAGAAATTTTCGAGGAAAGTCCTCAAAATATCCAGACCGACCATACAGAGACAATACCAGATAATCAGGACTTCGCAACCATCATTTAACAAGCAAAAGATTCTAGCAATAAACAACGAATACTAGCAATGCTGGCAGAGTTCAGGCTACTAGTATGGGTGTGCAGAAACAACGCTAAACACAGTAATTGCCAATATAACGCACGACTTTTCCAACATATATACATCCAACAACAACAACAAACAACAGGACACACACTGCCAATAGGAGAGCACCAATTCAGGAGTCGAGTGAGAAAGAAAGGCTATGGAGAAACCATATAGGAAAAGCATAATGTACAACTACTGTAGCGTCTTCTGTATTTGTCCCTATTGACAAGTTGTACCTGCTCTAAGATAAATGTTAGTTGTTTTTCATATATGTGTGTATTAGTATCTTCAGATGATAATATTAATTCTCTAACAATTTCTAAACTACTACATGCTTCTTCTAATAAATCACTAATACTCTTTATGTTTGGAGAAGTAGCAGGATCAGTATCTTTGTAGTTTCTAAATGGTTTGTAAATTCGGTTTCATCACATAGGAAACGAACAAAGTGACACAAATAGGATAGCATTGTGCAAGTGATAAAAGACTAAAATAAGTTTAAATTAGAGTTTTTGTGTTAGGAACTGGTTTTAAGTAAAAATCCGTGTTAGAGACTGATTTAACTTTAGAGGGTAAGAGAGAGAGAGAGAAAAAAAAAAAAAATTAAAATAATTGTGGGTTTGGACGTCTATCATGATTCTTTGAAAGAAGAAATTGGATAACGTAACTTGATGTACTATGATTTGTACGTAATTTGATATCTATAACCCGTGTCTGGATTTTGAATTGTCTGTCACTAAATATTAACAACACGATGTCTGTTACTTTAAATATGTGCTAACTGTAAATGTAAAATGAAATTGTAGGTTACATGCTTGAAGTTGAATTGAATAAAGCTTAAAATATCGGAAAATGACCGCCAACGAGCCATTGGTATGTTGTCTACCGGAATGAGCTCGAGGGCCATTGCCAGAAGGATGAATTGCCACCACAGCACTATTGTACGTCTCAATGAACGTTACGGAGCCACTGGCAGTGCCGGGATAGACGTCGGAGTGGCCAACCACGAGTTACTACCCTGCGCAAGATCGCCATATTGTGCTCAGTCACCTAAGGAATCGTTCTCTCCCGGCAAGTCGAACAGCAACAGCAATAGTGGGTAGACGTGGGCAAGTCTCTCGAATGACAATCATACGACGACTCAGAGATACAGGCCTTACTGCAAGACGACCTTATGTTGGACCAAACTTGACTCACAGACATCATCAGCAGCGCCTGCAATGCAATGGGCAGAACAACATGTCAGATGAACTAGACTGCAGTGGAATGCTGTCCTATTCACAGACGAGAGTAGATTCAACCTATCCTTTGCTGATGGACGTGTGCGGATTTGGCGACGGTGTGGAGAGCGCTTTGCAGATGCGTGACTTTGCAGATGCTCTTACACGTGAATGGGACTTGATTCCACATAATTTCCTTCACAGACTTGTGCATTCCATGCGGAGCCGCTGCCAGCTTGTTTGCAAGCACACGGTGGACATACCAGATACTAAGGATAGTGTGAATGCATTTTTAATTGGTTGTATTTTGGTGTTCTCCTTGCCTGCACAAAATGCAATTAATTTCATAACAATCAAATGTACAAATTAATTACCATCTTCTTCTTCTTTCTCGAATCCTGTATGCCTCACAGCGTCAGGTCAGGAAGAGATTTCTAAAACGGGCCCTAGTATGCGCTTTGTAGATAGTCTCTTTCGTCGCATCTGTTATCTCTGAGGTCCATCTTTTGCGTGGCCGGCCTTTTGCTTTGTATTACCATCATGCATTGAAATGAAAATGAATAAGGATTCCAAATATGTAAGCTTGTAAACACTTATATTTACATTTCACACTCTGTTCCTGGATTGTACAGGTGGTGCGTTATTAATGTGCTTCAGTATATAATGCGCATATTCCTGTTCTGTATTCCAGTGCAGCGACCACAGTCCCGTAGCATACAGGTGAATACAGTTAAATTCAAAAAGTACATGCCAAGTACGATCGACAGCACAGGGCAAGACGTTTTAATTAAGATAAGGCGTGCCAAACGTGGTTATTTTATCGGCGAAAGGAAGTGCTGTGAACAGCCACTCTGGTGGAATGACGAGGTGGAGAAGCCGTGGTTAAACAAGCTGTGTGCTGTAAAAATGTGACAACAACAAAAATAAAACAAAATACAAACTGAAATACCCAGCCTGGTCACATCTTGCTGTTGATACTAGATATGAATAATAAAACAGGATGTTCAACAACGATTTACAAGGAATAGTGGGCAGAGTTCTCTGAAAGAGTGAGCAATGACAAATCATTGAATCTGTTCTGGCAACTGTACCGACGTATGACTTTTGTAATGAAGGAGAGGCGTGTTCCTGACTTCCAGAGTGTTGATCTTATTTGGCAGACTATGGATGAAAACAATGTCACTGCTCTGCACGCTCACTATTTAAAGCAAAGTGACCATAAAAAACATGGTATAGACGAAACATTGTCAGAGCAACTACTGTAGATAAATGACAGAACAAAAAAATATAGATAGATGGTTTGGTGAGAGTGTATGAGATCAATGATGGGAGCAGAAGACAAAACACAGTGCACCAGGTCCTGATGGCATAAGGTATGTTGACCCCAGCAAGTTGTCTGATAAGAAGTTGGAGGAGCTGACGGGTATCTACAACAAGAACATTGAGAGTGCGATAATCAAGGAAGAATGGTTGCATAGTTACCTGATGTCTCTACCAAATTATGGAAGAAAAAAATGTTGTTACTACCTGTAATATCGATTTTTAGGGCGGTGTAGGACATGGGGACATGTTCTGTGGAATTTAATTGTCGCATTAGCATGCAGTTCCAGAAACTGTTCAGGTTAGGTGTTTTTTATGTTCCTGATATAAAAAAACCTCATTGACTTACTGGGATTGAATTGGTCTCCGAATAGGAGCCTCACGTCTCTAATCCATTCGGTCTGACGTCGACCGAATCATGGAAAATCATTGAAATGGTGGGATGTCGTGTAATTACCATAAAGAATACGAGAGGCAAGTTGATGGAGAAAATAATCACCAAGAAAATATCACGATCACTGAAGAGTTATGTTTCTTATGATAACGTCACACATGTGGCACTCTGAGAGTGTATTGTGGTTTAATTATGTTCATATGATTTATATGAACATTGTGAGTTGGGGACGAAAATTGAACTCTGATATCTCCGTATTAGGTAGTTTATGTTGTCACTGGGATTTGGGTTGGCCATATGTCCGTTAAATCTCTCCCGTGTCTCTCATTTGTTAAACCAGATTTCTGTATTTGTTGTTTTAAAAATTTGCTCTGCTGTGTGAAACGTTATTGTTGTAAGTGGTTGTTTTTGTGTTGTCTCCTTCTTAGCTAACCTTTCTGTTTGATCATTTCCTAGTGTATTTGACTGACAGGGACTCTCTGTTTGATCATTTCCTAGTGTATTTGACTGACAGGGACTCTCTGTTTGATCATTTCCTAGTGTATTTGACTGACAGGGACTCTCTGTTTGATCTTTTCCCTAGTGTATTTGACTGACAGGACTCTCTGTTTGATCTTTTCCCTAGTGTATTTGACTGACAGGGACCCATTGCATAGTTATTTTGGTATCATGCGATGTAACAAGTTGGTCAATATATGGAGCTAGTTCAAAGTTACAATGTCCATCAAATATAGCTTGAAGGGCAGACATTGAATGGGTACAAAAATTAATGTTTTGTGATTCATCTAAATCTTTCTATCCTTCTTTGTTTAAATGAAATAAATCACCAATACTTATCATTGTTAAAGTATTCAGGACATCGTAAGTTCACTTAAAATTCCCTTAATTTTACTTAACGTATTAACTATCACAGTTTGAAAAAGTTTAGTCTGAGTCACTGTATTTTAGTCATCTAAACTTCCCAAGCTGAAGTAATGTTCTTTAATGAACTTATCTCCTGTTTCAAACGACAAACTGAACGTTTGTTTGTCATTTGTACACTTTATTATTATAGTACTGTCATGGTATTGTCCAAAACATTTACTACCAATATGGTTCTCTCAAGAAGGATCAAAATTCATTAGAAAAATAAAGAAAATTCCTACGAAAATATTTTCACCATCTTCCAAATGACATCGGGGACACTCGCCGGGGCTACAGAATTTGTGCACTGCAGCTAAGATCTTCCTGTTTAAGAAAGATCGGAGCGCACACATGGTTGCTCACTGAAGTGCAATAATGAAGGTCATATCAATCAATCAATAAGCATCAAGAACAACAAACAATGTCAATATTAAAAAACAAAATGATGTCATAGAATTCATTTTCTTCTTCTTCTTGCGTTCGCCCGCTATGAATTCAGGCGTAGTTATGGCGCTTCTGACTGATTTTTGTGTGAAGGACTGCTTTCCTAAGTATCAGTGTACCCCGTCATACAGGCGTGCCTTCTTCAACTTCAGAATTGAGACTGAATTTTAAATACGACAATTTTCGTCGGCGATTAAAGTTATATAAAAGATTATCACGGGATAATCCACTGTGTATTTCAGAGAACCATTTTGTTGGCAACACACTAATTTGTAAACGGAATGTCCCACGTAGTGTCCCAGGGAAAATTTGAAGTGGGTCAAGTCAGGAATACAGTCATATATCCTTCCTGCGCCTTTCCCCATCAGTTAGTTGACTGGGTTAATAAATGATGTGTAAGGGCTTAATATATAACAAAACATTAATTTTCAATGGAATGTCCCAAGGAAAATTTTTAATGGGTCAAGTCAGGAATATAGCCCTATACCCTTCCTGCGCCTTTCCCTATCATTTAATTGCTAGGTTACAAAACAGTTTGTAATGGCTCATTATATAACTCCACATAGATTCTGACGTTAAAATATATTTATTCATTCTGCATTACGACTGGTCTGCAACATAATTTCCGTCGAAATATAGCATCACCCCCAAGTAGCCCAAGCCACAATAAACTCTAGATAGTTTATAGTTGGCCCTGCCTAAGCTCAACTACCGTAGCCTAGAAATGAATGGGAAATCGGTCAGCATTTGCGTCGCAAATTTTGCGTCATTCAGTCAAAGATTAGGGAATCCCTAACGTTTTAACCCATTGAAAGGCGGAAGTCAGTTTTGATTGGACTAGCCGGTCATGTGACAGCTCAAGCTCGGATTGTGGTTCGAAACCCAGCCTAGAATGTATTGTGGTCGGTTGGAAATTCCACTGCAGCTGATAATAACTGCTTGCTACGTATTTAAAATATAAAATCTGGCAGTCCAAGGTACAGTCAGTTTATTTGTTACTTGGAGTATCAGTTGTGGTTTCATTTCGTACAAGCTGCAGGTTGTTTTCGGGATTTGTGCTAACTTTTAACGTGTATTTTTTTCAAAATGGAAGATATCGAGGCCGATTGTGAAGGTTACAGATACGCAGACGAGGGACGTTTGCGTCCATTTCATTCAGATATATCAAAAAAGCATAACATGGAAGAGCACGTAGATTCTGGTTTAGGATCCATTGGCTACTTGTCTGCAGATCTCAACAGCCTGTCGTTAAGTGAAGATCTGAAAGACTCTTCACAATCCCAGGTTTCATTAGAGAACTTCCGTTCTAAACCGAATGTCTCAAGTACTAGTAGTGGTTGTAAAGAATCAGATCGTTTTGATTCAGGACTTGATAATGAAATACTTATCGAATTTGCAGACATTGCCAAGACTGAAACTGAACACGACGACTGCCACTGGTTTCACCCCATTTTCAACAGAGCAGATCGTGGTTATGTTCACAGAGGACGAAGATGGAGACAAGTAAGTTTAATATTAATATTGTAAAATATTAGCTATAGTTTCGATATAGTAAGATTTATATTTAGGTATAGTATGTATTCAGATTCAGTGCATGACAAAGCAGATAATTATAACCATGTTCTTTGTACGTGTTGTGAAAGGTCATCTATGAAGTCTGCGCTTAACGATACTAAATTTAGACTATTTGGAAAGTACGTGATGCTATATTTAGAATATCCCACTCTGGGCCTCAAGCACATGCAAAGGCGGGCTTTGACCTAATTGGGAAATCCCAGCAGGAGCTCTTTCTCAACACGTACCAGAAAAAGTTAGCATGTGCTCGGTGGGGATTTCCCAGTAATGACCCAATTTTACGTTGGAGTTTCCACCATTCCCACAACCTGATTCAACTTGTCATATCCACCCAGTTCCCCCGCCATTGTTAATTAAATGCAAGTTTTGTCTTATTTTTATGAAAACAGGTTTCTCATGTGCCGCGACTGGCGTAGGCCACCACAAACCTAGTCATACACATAGCTTCTGATGCTTACTTATTGCTGTCCTATAAAACACTGCTTTTCGAAAGGTTTAATAATGCCCATATTGGCTTTGTCATTCATAGAACTTATTTTTCATCAGTTCCTATCTCTTGTCACAATTACTTATATATATCCATGCCCCAACTCTTCCATATCCCAAAACGAATTACAGTATGAGTATTCATAACTGCACATTGGCTAGTCAGAATCCCTTATAGTCTTTTTTTTTAAGCTTGCCTTTGTGGTTTGATTGAATCATTTATAATCTTATGAAAATCTAATGTCGTTTGCATATAGTTGTCCTTGTTGTTTCACTTATGATGGGTTATTCAGATTAGCTATATGCAACACTAAAAAAACTGCAACTAATGATTAACAAAATGACATTGTCTTTGCTGCATAGGATGATTTCTCTCAAATGCCGTTTTTGTCTAGATTATCATCATTGTTGTATTTTGAATACATCCCACAGTAATGCTATTACTATCAGAACTCTTAACTGTTCAAATTGATGTGTTTGCTGTGCATATTTTATACTTGTATCCAGACACTTCTACTTCTTAAAGATGAGTATCACTTCCATCTTCTTTTAGGTAGACAAATTTCTATGCAATCTTGCTACCTTATCAGTCATTTAATATAGGCTATCTATCAGGTGTCAGATTTATTTTATTAGTTGTGCTCGATTGCATAGTCTTCTTTATCAACTTTTGTTATCATCACAGTAATGCAAATTACTATCAAACTCTTACTGTTCAACAATAAAATTACTTATTGCTATCTGAAATATTTAGTCTTTATCAAAAGTTTTAATCTTTGTTCTTAACTTTTTTTCATCAGTGACTTACACATGAGCATCATCCATGGAATCCCAGAGGTGGCAATGCAAATCATTGGGCTTGTCCCAGATTGGGATTGGCTGAATCAAACCAACAACTTATCTCAGACACCCTTACATATAGCAGTGCTTACCAGACAAGTCTCTGTGGTGAGAAGGCTCATATGTGCTGGTGCATCGGTGGATGTACGAGATCTTAGTGGAAACACACCACTACATAATGCATGCAGGTTGGGCTATGATGATGTAGTACGTACACTCATGAGACCTGTGGAACTGAAGGAGACTTTGCAGAACAAATATGATATCCCACAGCAAAGACTTCCTCAGGATTTAGAATCTAGAAATTATGAAGGTGTGTTTTTTTTTCCCTTATCACCATTATCATTATAAACACTTAACTTTATCGTTATAAATACTGTAGCATAATTTGATTTATAATTCATTTTCTCTTTCTTCCTCGAATGTTCCCCACTTGTTAAACCACTCTTTGTGATCTGTATGGGATCAAAGCCTAAGAGCGACTGTACATTGTGTCAGTTATGCACACACAAGTAGGCCAGCACATCCGATTTCTGTGGTGCTTTTTATTTACTAGGGAAGCTTCCCTAGGCCCCTACCTCAGTCGCATCTTCCGACATGCTTTGTAGGTCGCAGTGTTACTATTCGTTGCTCCTCTTGCGGACCCCGGCAACATGTGTGATGTTCTCTTTAATGATCCAGTCTTGAGATTTATCAATTACATTTAATAAGTTATTACAAATTATAGCATTGACTAGTCCATTTAAAAGGGGCTTGTTTTAACCAAGAATTAATTACTATTCATATATATGTAGGTTGTGTATTTATGTATATATATGTATGTAGACCATGGTTGTGTATTTATAATCAACGGTTTATATTATTTCCAGGTCTAACATGCCTTCACTTAGCTGCTATTGGTGGCCATATTAACATCATGCAGCTTTTGTTGAGTGCTGGAGCTAATGTAAATGCAGCTGAAGGAAAAAGTGGCAGAACAGTTCTTCATTTTGCTGCAGACTGGGGCAACATTGCCATGGTAGGGTATCTACTGTCACAAAGAAACATAGACCTAAATGCAAGGACTTATGCAGGACTAACTCCTATGCTCTTGGCTCAGGGTCGTCAAAACTCTGAAGTTGTCAGTGAACTATTGAACAGTGGCGCTTTATATGAAACATGGTTGCTCAGCGAGGAGTCAGATGGAGATATCTCTGATGAGGAATTGGTAAGATTTACAAATGATTTTCTAACCCAGCTTCTTTGCTGTATGCATGTACCTGTGTGTCAGTCATTTTGTGCATAGATTTTAAATAACTAAATTAAGTTGCCTGTAAAGTTAACAACAATGGAGATTGTATGAAAGAAGTTAGAAGACTAGCCATGACTTTCCAGAGGGTGGCCAGTATGGCACGACACAAGCAAAGAAACAAAAGTAAGACTTCTGAGAGCATGCATATTCCCTGTGGCAACATATGGATGTGAATCCTGGACCATAACACAAACTTGAGGCTTTTGAAACAAAGTGTTACAGAAAAGTTCTTAGAACATCCTGGACAGAGAAAAGAAAAAGCAAAGATATCCTTCAAGACCTTCATATCGAGGAGCATTGGCTCATAAATGACATGTCACAGAAGATGAAATATTTTGGCCACGTTAAACGTCACAATGGTTTGGAGAGAACAGCAATGGAAGGCATGGTTCCTGGAGCATGAAACAGGGGCAGACCAATACGTAGGTGGCAGCAGGACATCAAAGTAACCTTGGACATGACGCTGGAGGAGGTGGGAGAATTTACAAGAGACTGAGAGTTTCTCAGGTGAGCTGTGATGAAAATGACATTCTGCAATGGACATACTACTACTTGAAGTAAAAAATGTATAAATTCTGTCAATTATTGTGTTCTGTAAAAGTAATGTTTATTAACTTTTATTTTTCCAGACAGAGGAATCAACATCTGGCAGACCATATCCAGTGACATCTCAACGCATTTATCATCACAGTTAGAAATTTTTGTTTCAAAACACTGAAAATTGCGATGGCATATTAGTACACAAGTTACAGCTTTGGCCTCTCCCATAAGGCCACACCTTACCTGTCACTCAACGGAGATGAAGAAAATCATTGCTGGTGGCAGTAAAGGCGGTTTCCTGCAAAGAACATATTGCGTCGGATCTTCGTTTGACATCGGATTGTAATTATTTCATGAGATGAAATATTTTTGGCAAAAATTTATTTCTTCAGTTTAGTTTATGTTCTAATGTCTCCATAGTATTTCTAATAATTGTTCAGATTTAAACTTTTTTTTACTAAGTTTAAAAATAAAAAATCTGTCTAGAAGGATGCCTATGTCAAACTAAATACTAAATTGAAAACTTCAGTGGTAAACAACATCTATGGTACCACTTTATTAGATGTTCCGACAGCATACATGTATTCTTGTCCATCATTACTCCACTCAAAGAAGCCAATGATATATCCTGTGATATATATGAAGACATATCAATGAGCCAAGACCGTAACACACACATGCTAGCACTAAACTTTAGCAGGCAGTGTCCAGATCTTAATGTGCAGCATATTTCACATTCTTCTGTGGTTGCTCTAACAGAAATCAGTGGGTCTGCTTCTTTGTATTATGTATCAATTATGGTTGTGACTCGTTCTGCAACAAGTTATAAAAGATGTAACATATACCATTAGTCATTTATGCTGTATGAATTTAAGCATACATGAGATATGATTGTAAGGCCATTCATAATTTTGCTAGAAATTACTATGCATCTCTTGTTTACTTAAAAATTATATTAATCTATGATGGGTCCATATTAAGACTTGGATGAATAAACCATAGCCAGGGCAAAAGTTACAAGCCATGTGTTTTAGAATTAAAAACGCTCTTTAGCGTGGCCCCTGGTAAAAGCATCCAATCCAAAGCCATGTAGTGTGGCGTTCGGTCCAGAAGGTGTTAAAGATAGATAGTGTTGTTTCTGTGGCCTAGTAGGGTTGCCTGCATTCTGAAGGTCATGGGCTCAAATCTAGACAGCATCTTTCTGTTTAAAACTGCATTACTTTTGGATGTTCCCTTAAAATTGTTGATGGAGTTTGTGCTTGGCTCAATACTCTCATCTGATTTGCCATTTCTATGAAGAGTGACCGAGCCATAAGAAGAGAACTGGTGCAGTGAAATTAATCCTTCACGCCTAGATCCGTTTAGTATTTAATTGTAAATAGACTACAACTCCATGTGAGTGACTAATCAGGCATAAACTAGTGATTTCACCCAGAATGAATATTCCTTAATTTCGCTTTCATAATTTTGTGAAATTATTTTCCTAATTTTCTCCAAGGAACATTTAATGTGTTTATGTAATACAGTTGGGTGAAATGGAAGGTGGGATACATACAGACAATCATAACTGGTGGGTAGTTAGAGAGAAGGAGACGTTATACCAACTAACATCATTTCGGCACAGTGAACCATTAAGATAGATGGCTGCTACATTGTAGTATGTAGCATGTATGGACCTCTCAGATATGCAAGAATGTTGATGAAGAGAACTGAATTGAATAGTTGTGCTACCTCTGAAGGCTGACAAGGCAATTCTTAGGCCAGGGATACTGATAATAAGAAATCATGCCTTCAGAAATCGGTCAGAAGTGCCAAGCGGCCTGAATTCCTAGTGGGCAAATGCAAGAAGAAGAAGTCATATGAAATATTCTACCTTTAGGAAGATCTATATAGTTTGGTTCTGTTACAGCTGTCATCCATTTTGTTAATTTGGTGTGTTTTAATCAGAGCTGCTCGTATAAATAAGTCTTACATTAAGATTTGTTATTGTATAATCTTACTCTGTCATCTCGTCTTAATTTATTTAATCTCCATCAGAGAGTGTCAATAAATATTATATTATTTTACTTGTGGTTAATACTCTTCTATTATTGTATCTAATTTCTGACAAACTTGAACTTGAATGAATGCAAAGCAAATGATAAGATTTACAATGTCAAAGATGAACATCTGAGAAAACAATGAATGTTGAATGCAAATGAGATTGACAATAAAGTCAAAGATAAATTTTTGGGGAAACAATGAATGATACAAATGATGAGATTTAAAATAATGTCAAAGATGAACATCTGGGAAAACAATGAGTGACTTCATCATGTGTGCAAACTTCAGAAAAATAAAAGTATACTCATGCGGATAGACTGAAAATATTTATGCCATGTAACTCTTATAATAATAAATGGAGATGTTTGTACAGTCCAAGAGACAAAAGAAAGCTATATAATCTTAAATGGAACATGTACTCTCTTTGAAGTCATGTAAATAATGTACATACCAAAATTTAGATAAATTTGAGACCAGTAATAAGGACATCTAAGGGCATTGATCTCTTGGATTGTCTGATTAGTAAAATTTATATAATTTTTTTTTTAGATATTTGCAATGAAACATTGATTAAACATTTTATGTCAAACACATTGAATGTTATTTTATTAAATCAATGTTGTGTTATTTATTTGTTTGTTTTTACAAATTTTTTTTTAAGTAACACTAGGTGCAGTACTTTATTGCATTGAGTAAGATATGGAAGTCAAAGGAGATCAAGACAAAGCTAGAATCTTTCAATCAAATGTAGAGTCAGTGCTGTTTGTGGCTCAGAAACATGGAAGACAACAAAAGAAATCATCAGAAAACTGCAGACCTTCGTAAATGGATGTAGAATAGAGGGACTGAGATGGTATGATAAGATTACAAATGAGGAACTCAGAGAAAGAACTAAGCAGATATCAGTGCAGGAAGAGACACTGGCAATGGATAGTACATACATTGAAGACCGACCGGAAGCATTGCAAGACAGGCACTGTTTTGGAATCCGCAGGAAAAGAGGAGTAGGGGAAGGCCTAGACAGATCTGGAGAATAGAGCTGGAGGCTGATATTAAAAGGATAGGTCAAATATGAACAGAATTGGAAGGGATGGCAAGGAAAAGCTGGAAGAAGTTTGTTGAAGACCTGTGCTCCGTTGGGAGTTGAAAGGTGAAGAATGTGTAATCAGTTTATGTTTATACCTGAGTGTAAGATTTGTTGAAATATTGCATCCTTTGGTTATATGAAGAGATACCTCTGAACTTTTAGAAGACTATCTGAGTGTAAGATTTGTTGAAATATTGCATCCTTTGGTCATATGAAGAGATACCTCTGAACTTGGAGAAGACATCCCTGTATGCTGGAGGACACTGATAATAAAGAAAGCAGACCTACGGAAAAATCGATCAGAAGCACTACACCAGGTATCCTGACTATGAATTCATAGCGGTCGAACGCAGGAAAAATATGAAAAAAAGAATATCAATTTGTGGTAATATCGTGCCCTAAGGCAGAGATAACATTTCCACTCATTTCGATGTGTGCCCTTCTCCACTATGACATCTGGATCTTCTTGAACAGTTTGGGTTTGTTCTGTCGCTGCTATTTCACATTGTAGGGTCATAAGCCTCACAAGAACCCTCTCACTCACCTTTTATGACATGACAGAAGAGACAATTGTTATATTCTTGGCTACCCTGGACACATAACACAAATATTTAAAAAAAAACAATTGAAATGAGGTGCTATAGAAAAGTTCTTAGAACATCCTGGACAGAGAAGAACAGAAACAAAAACATACTACAAGACCTGCATAGCAAGGAACATTGGCTCATAAATAACATGTCCCGGAAGATGAAATATATTGACTACATTAAACGCCACAGCCGTCTGGAGAGAAAGGAAATGGGAGGCATAGGGAAAACGTGGCAGGGAACATCAAAGAAACATTGAACATGACGCTAGAAGAGGCTGAAGAACTTGCAAGAGACAGAGAGCTCTTCATGCGGGCTGTGATGAATGCGACATTCCGCAAGGGACATGCTACTACTTGACCCTGGAAACCACACTTGGAGTGGTAATATAATGAAAAGAAATGATATTGCAAATTATATTGTGTAACTCTGGGTGCAGTGCTGTTCAAATGTATCATATCGGAGAGCATTTGACTGAAGTTGTGGATGAGCGGATGCCATGTGACATTTCACTACTACTAATAGCAATATATTTTGAGGACTGCACAGTAGTTGATAGTAGCTCGGCCTGCTGGCTGTGAGACGCCTCATAGCTCGGGTTCGAACCTACTGTCGGCATTTGTTCGAGTCCCTGGTCTTACTCAGGACGATAACGTGAGTACCTCTGAAGTCGGAAAATCTGCCTGTATGGCGGGAATACTAATTACGAGTACATTGAGCACCTAGCTGCCAGTGTAAAGTAATTTACAATGTGCACGCTGCTGCCATTGTAAGAAATTCGACAAAACGGATTTTCACGCAAAAATCAGTTTCAGAGATGAAACTTCGTCTGAGTTGAAAGCGGACGAAAAAAGCAAAGCACTATTTTAGATTCTAACACTTTCTTCAGTGAAAAAGGTTAGGTTAGGAGGCAGTAGAATGGTTACAAGATTGCAAAAGTGAGAAGATTGTGTTTATTGAGTGCTATGCGCCCAGTGGTTACCAGGGCCCAAATTTGAGGTGTAAAGGATAGAGCCACTGTTACCTGCCACACATGTCGTAAGAGGCGGCTGAAATCGGATGCACGTGTCCTAAACGTGTAGAAGTCTATGCGTTTAGTGGCCTACCAAACCAATGTGCAACGTATACACGTTCTTGGCAAAGATCAAACATATCACAAACATATCCCCTACGTCAGTCGCCTCTGTGTATCACAGTGTGAGTCCCCCGGGGTGGTGCCGGGGCCCACAAGGGAAGCAAAGTACCACTGCAACCTACAATACATGTGGTAAAGGCGGCTGATGTAGGCCTAGGGATACTACCTAGTAAATAAAAGAAAGCACAGAAATCGGATGTGCTGGCCTATTTATAGGCGCATAACGGGCACAACATACAATCGCTCTTAGGCTCAGATCACATACAAATCACACAGAGGGTTAACAAGTGGTCGATATGGAGCGCTCGAAGAAGAAGAAGAAAGAAGATATCAATATTTTTCTTCGATCAACGGCGCACATCTGTTGATGTCATCTCGCTGACCATCTTTACTTCATGTTATATCTCTGATACCCAATTATTAACTAAGGTTGGGGCGACCTAAGAGCTGCTACGGACGGGAAAATATTCCTTCCCAACTGGGGAATTGAAAACTTGAACCACACCTCAAGCCTAATATACGTATATGTGTAAACAGAAGTACATCAATCACATTCTAAAGCTTTAATTTCATCTCTTCATTGTTTTCCTTCATATTTATGTACCTTGTTTTGTTCAGAGCTTTGCAATAATATCGCATGTTTGGTTGGTAATCTGAAAGGCTTAGACGTGGTCTCCGATAACACACGGCCGACGAGATTAGGTAAAAATTCTAGGAAATCAGACCACAACCGTCACGTGACTTCGCATTCCAGTATTGTTAGATAAAAACAAATTCATTTAAAAAACGACACAACAACGCGCTAAATCAAGGTTACATTACGTTACAAATTAAGTTTAACGTGATCATTTGTCATCAATAAATTACCATGGACTTGTAGAATTTTGTAAAATTGCAGAAAACCTTACAGTGTTCTATCAAACACTTATAAAACCAGCCCCCATTAAGCAGGAATTTTGGTTTTTTCGTCTGAGCTAGTCGGTCTTATGTTGCCGATGGCCATGGCTTAGAATAAAAGCGACATTGGCTTGGGGCGTCTCATGAGAAAATAATGTGCGGGAAAAGGTAATAGACGTCTTATAATTACACACGCTAGTTGACGTTTCTATCTTTGATCTAATCTTGTATTGCCACACAGCGTCATGATAAGAAGTTATTTGGAGAATAGGCGGCTCTTTTGTACGGTTTCTTACTTTCACTGTCTCTGTTATTTCTGTCGTCCACTTAAAGGTCATCTCCCCAAAAAACGTTACCGTATTCTAGATCGAAAGTCGTAAATCGATCTCTCCCGCGCGTTTCTTGGCTTATTAAAACAAAACAAGGATCAAGAATTTGGGGAAAACCCATGGACATTTTCTCGAATTTTCTAGACTTGTGGTTGATATTAAAACTACAACCACACCTCCCCCCTAATCATTTAGAGATGGGTGTTGAGAGTCAAGTAAAAGATTTTTACAGGGTGTCCACAAGAAAGTTTGAGGGTATTATATTAAGTAATCTTTACAAAAGGACTGTTGGAATTTTCCAAGAACCCTCGGTCGGGAAGGTGAATTTGTTTGTTGGGTATGGCGTACGAAAGTCTAAAATATGAGTCATAGTCAGGTGGAGCAGAACTGATGTGAAAACTATATTTTTAACCAATAAAGAAACTATGTGCAGTCGTCTAGACCAGTGGTTCCCAAATTTGAAACACCACGGACCCCCCTTTTAAATACATTTTGCTGCCACGGACCACAGAAGTTTATAAATATGAAAATAGTGTTACAATAGTAAACAATGTCTGCAATTTAATAAACAACAAAGAAATCATTAGGCTTATAATTAGGATTATCTGTTTGAAATGTCAAAGATCATATTTATTCAAGCGTTTGAGGACCCACGGGGTACGCGGATCCGGCAGGAAACGCTGGTATAGACAAGAAAACGAAGAAAAACTGTTGCTTTCATTCTGAAAATCTATGATGAGTTGGCGATCTCAAGACGGAAGAATATATGCATGAACGTCAATTACTATTTACAATTATACAATCTTTCATAAATGGGTTCTGTGTAGAATAAAAGGGATGCAATGGTGTGATACTAAGGAGGAATTGATAAAAGAAAAAGCCATTGAAAAGATGATGTCCTTACATTGGATATACATTAAGAAGACGATAATATAGAACGGTAGATATTGTCCTGGAATCCGCTCTGAATGGGAAATTGAGGAAAGCAAACGTAATCAAGGGAGAGGTTAGAAACAGATACCAAATAGAGTAAGAGGACAATGGACGAGGATCAAATAAGTAAGTCTATCTTTATTGAGGAAATGTGCTTTAGCAGGGACTGAAAGAAAAAATTTATTAAGACTAAATGTGTCATTTTTTCTTAACTTTCCTTGAAGCATAAGGTATCAACATGTTTTATTCAACCACATCTATTTTTAGCACACCAGCTTAGTTCATTTCAGGTCATTTTTGCATATTCTCTTTCTCTGTTGATAGTTGTTCTCCATTTCTCTCTTGGTCTTCCCCACCCTCTTCATTTCAGAGCCTATGGGGGGTCTGATCTTCTATATTTTTTTAGCGTCTGTAGCTCAAGCGGTAGTGAGCTCGATCACGAACCCAAGCGTACCTGGTTTAAATCCCACGGTGGGCAAATTTGGAAGCAAATTCGTTTCAGTGGGATTTTTACAAAAGGTAAAAATAGACCTCACCATTCAGAAAACAGTGACAAACTACTGAACGTATAAGTGGTGCCTAGAAAATCAACGACTCGTTTACTGTGGTTGATGGCTACGTCCTTTAGGATACGCCACGATTTTCATTTTCCCCACCACCTCCATCTCCTTTTTCTTCTTCCCTCGTTGATAATGTTGGTGCCTGTGCGTCGAGTGGTCTCAGAAAGACTAAATTAGTAGCAGACATTCTCTATTTTATGTTCCGGACGGCCCTAATTACTAAAGACTCAGAAAGGCTGAGTATGATCTGCAGAAAATGTTGGTCCTCGTCATCATTTTTTTTGGCTGAAATCGGATGCACATGTCCTAAGCGTGTAGAAGTTTATGCGTTTAGGGGCCTACCAAACCAATGTGCAACGTATACACGTTCTTGGCAAAGATCAAACATATCACAAAGAGTGATTAAAATTGGTCATAAAGAACGAACGCAAAGAAGAAGAAGAAGAAGTCATCATTTTTGGCCCACTTACACATACTGGGACACATATTGCTATACAATCCACTCTGATTAGCCTTGTATACAGAGCCGGATTAGACCAGCGCAGGGCCCATAGTAAATTTTAGCGCAGGGCCCTAAGTTTTGTATGATAATAAATAATAAAACATAAATTTTACAAACTTGTCTCGATTTAATTTGAGCAAATTTAGAGATAATACTAGACAAATCAATTTCTCTAAGTAAATTACATTCAATGTTCATTAAGGTGAGGTTATTTAGACGATCTTGTCCCATCATGTTTCTTAACTCACTTTTTATACGCTTTAATATTGAAAAAGAACGTTCTCCGCTGCAGTTAGTAATCATTAAAGACAAGTAAATTCGTAAGACTATTTCTACATTTGGGAAACACGACTCTAATGAATTTTCCATTATAAGTTTATAAAATTGCAGTTCAAGGGCCTCATTCTTTTCGTTGCTAATAGCAGCAGCTACATTAATTTTAAAGTTCAGGGGAAATGCACAAGTTCGTCCTCAGGCTTTCTTCCCAAAACCTCTTGGTAAGAGCTGACAATATTTTGAGTTCTTTTCAAGATCTCTTCTGCTGTAAGAGATTTTAACTGCCGAAATATTCCAAATACATCAGTCACTCTATGGTACGCTTCCATGCGTTTAGCTAAGGCAGAAAGTACATTATCAATTATGACAATAAACACCTGACTTTCAAATTTTGTTTGGGTGTTTGATTTTCTAACTTCATCGAGCGTAGAAGAAACCACTAAAATCGTCGTACTTAGTATTTCGCTTGCGTCGTCGTGAAGGTTGTTGCTGATATTCTTGACAGTGAGTCAGGATTTTGGCTTTGGCCTCAATATCTGAAAATGTAGGCTGGAACGTACCCGTGTAACGATTCATAAGGCATATCCGTGTTGGTCTTGATCAGGTGACTGTAATGAAGCGCTAGACGCTTGTAAGCGTTCTAGAATTCCGTTCCATAAAATGCTAACTATTCCCCTTTCCAACACTCATCTCCAAAACTAGCCCATACGCTGATTACGACCTCACCTTTTGATCCATGTTATTTGAATGTCATCAAAACTGTTTGATAATGGTAAAACCCATAAGTGCTTTTGTCGCATCAGCTCAGGAAGACCACCTGGTGTCCGACAGTCTCTTCAAAGTCAGGAGTTTTGAACCTGTATCTTCCAGTGCTTTTGTAAGAATGCCCCATCGATAGGGAGAAGCGGAAAAGAATGTATAGAGACTTTCAACAAAATCGAAAAATGGATCTTCTATACAACATTCTGCAGCACACTTCAACCAAATTCAGTGAATGTGCAAAGCAGGGGGAAAGTATTCTGCGTACTTTTTTATCTCCTTAATGCGTGCTTGTAAGCCGTTGTATTTCCCACTCATGTTGCTGGCATTGTCATAGCTTTGACCGCGACAGTCTTTGATATCAATGCCATTTTCCTTTAAAAATCAAGTAAACTTTGGGCGAGTTGTTCAGCAGTATGACCTTCCATATCCAAGAACTTCACAAACCTTTCCACTGGTCCAGATGGTAACACATAGCGCACTATTAGAGTGAGTTGGTCCACATGCGAAATGTCTGGAGTAGAGTCAGTGATACGGAATAGTACTTGCATTTCTTAATTTCGCAAATAATATGATCCAGTAAGCAGTGGAATTAGATGGATAAATTCCTCATATGTTGTTTTTGATAAGTTTGATGTATGTCCCTTTCCTTTATTTGCATAAGTATTTATATGCTGAGCCAGAAAAATGTCAAATTTGGCTATTAATTCCAACAAACCTAAATAATTTCCATTATTAGGTGAACCAATAATTTCATCCCTACCCCGAAATGCAAGACCTCGTTCTGCTAAAAATTGGATTACTGAAGTAATTCGCTCCAAAGTGTCCGCCAATATGTTTGTTCGGTCTCAATTTGGCTTACAAGTTGAGAATCGACACGAGCATCTTTCTTTTTGCAAACTAACAGAGAAATTATCGCTTGTCTATGGGAAGTGCTTTCTTCATGTCTTTTCAACAAATTATTTGCGTTTTCCAATCGTCAAATCCTTCTTTCGTAAACCGTGACGAACAGTCTGAATCAGTAACTTTGCAAAACAAAACAGAAAAGTTGTCCTTTAGTTTCTGAATAACACAACCAATATCTCACATGAGTTTTGTTTGTTGGTTTATGTGTATATGTGAAAAACGATTTTCGACAAATTCGTGGATTGTTTTCTTTATCGTATGTTTTTTGGAAGACAAGAAATCACTGTTCATATGTTGCACTTCGCTGCTTCCTTTCGCAATTCAATAATCTCGATTGAAGTTGATTGGCCATTCACCAATATCGTTGGAGTACATTTTATTTTCGTTGTGCTTTTGGCTTGTAGAAGATGTTGCTACATTGGAAGCATGTGCTGTGCTTTCTGCCTCTCTTTGGCTTGAAAATGATATGAGCTAAGTGGAAGGACTTGCTGTACATTCGACTTCAGTTTGTCTTGTGGAAAATGTGGCTAAATCGTGAAGAGTTGCTGATATTAATATTGGTAATGATGATTGTTCTATATCACTATCTTCATCTACTATACTGTGAGACGCGACTTCTATATTTTCTGCTTCGATTTCTTTGGATTCAGCACCATTACACACGACATTAAAAATTCAGACAGCTTGCGTGTTTTTGATACAAGAACTTGGTTATATTTTCCTTTTCATCTTGTGCTTTACGCTTTGCACTTCCAGAAGCGTAATGTCGACCCGTATCTCTGGCTCTGCTGCTCATAATGTCTATCTCAATCTGGGAAGAAAAAATGAATTTACAAATAAAATGTAATTCTTCTACTTTCTACTAATATAACATATAAATGTGAAAGTTTGGACAGCGTTTTATGATATAACAATTTACTCATGATGATATATTATATACAGGGTGCTTCGTAATGTAACCACTTAACATGACTATAACTCTGATTTAAAACATTTGAATTCATTGAAAACGAAAAATGATAGAAACTATTTTTAAAATTAATTTCTCACTGAAACATAAAATTAGCTATGTAAAATAAAATAATAATAAAATAACAAGATGGGAGGATTTAAATACATTCAAAGTTAGCAGAACAAATTAAAAATTACTCTCTGTGTCCGTGTGTGTGCTTCTCTGTAAAATTATGCAGCTCTGTGTTGCGGCTTCTTGTTGCGGCTCCTTCAAGTGTGTCCAAGTTTTCTGTTTAATCATTTGGCCCTTCCTCGCATTATTTTCTGGGACATCTAGTCGAGTGCAAAACAGTTTCTCACAAAAACGTGAATGACATGAAATTTATTTAGGAGTGCCCAGATCTGCTCATGTCCTAGAACAATATTTCATACGCCCACTTGCATTTATTTTAAACTAAGTTTCGCGCGCAAAAACTACTGAACGAACAGAGACTTGAGCTGGGTTATGAGTCAAATTTAATTGTTCTTTTGTTCAAGCTTTCAAGTTTTCGTTTATTAGAAGCGTGTGCACACAAGAGACACTCCTATACAAAAAGTAAAAAAACTGTTACGTTGTTAATGAGCTCAGTGTGACGGCCCAATTAAGTCCGAAATTGAGTAAACATGACCTTGGCCCTAACCTCAATAAAAAAAAAATGAAAGGGGAAATTATTACCCACCTCCCAAACTTGGTTCCTTGTTTATGACTAGTGACAACTTAGCTCCAGAGGCGCGGGGCCCCCCGAAGCGCGGGCCCGTAGCATTTGCTACTTCTGCTACTATGCTAATCCGGCTCTGCTTGTATATAACATATTTCAATATTTTTTTAGACTTGCCTGAAAAGCCTACAATAGTCAACGCACAAGTTGAAGCGTTAATAAATGACTACATAACACATTGGAGAGAGATGATGTTGTCTGCATAATATGCTTTAGGGACCATATCGACCAAGTTATTGCCAAGGCTCGCAACGCACTATATATGGCCTTTTTCGTCTTTACAGACGGTCAATTGGCAAGTGTTTTACTGTGACAACTTCTGAGTTTTCGCTTTTCTCTCTTGTCGTTCAGCTCATACATAAGTCTCTCTCAAAAGACTCTGCGCCCTTTCGTAATTTGCCTTTCCACACAACTCTGTCATCAGCTAGTCCTCCCATGTGCTGGGATCTATAGACAATTTTTTCATTGAGACTTTGCAGACATCTTTATATCTGAGCAGTGGTCTGCCCTGGTGCCTCTTTTCCTCCGAAAGTTCACAGAACAACATTTGTTTTGGTATGCGGCAAGTTTCCATTCTTTTCACATGTCCCAACCATCTTAGTCGTCTACTGCTGATCATGCCCATGATGGAAGGCAGTTTGCACGTTGCAGTACTTCAGAGTTGGTTATCTTGTCGTACCACCTGATGTTCATAATCTTGCGGAGACATCGAAGGTGAAAGATGTTAAGTCTCCTCTCGTGTCTTGAGTAGGCTGTCCGTGTTTCTGAGCCATATAGTAAAGAACTAATTACACAGGCTCGATATATTTGGATCTTCGTCTGCAATGTCAGTTTTGTGTTGTCCCACGCTCGCTTTGATAGTACGCCGAATGTAGTAGCCGCACTCCCTACACGAGCGTTCATTTCTTCATCAAGAGAAAGGCTTGCAGTGACGTGGACCCAAGATAGCAGAATTTGTGAACTGGTGTTAGATGGTTGCCATTTAAGGTGATATTTGATGTGTTACCTCCCTGACATAATACAACTGTTTTGGAGACACTTATTGTCAGAGAAAATAGGTCGCATGTCTTTGACAAATTGTTGATTAGGCATTGCAGTGTAGTCTCACTGTGGGCGACTAAGGCAGCATCGTCAGCGAAAAGGAGGTCCTTGAGAAGAATTTCCGTCGTTTTTGTCTTGGCTCTTAAGTGAGCCAAGTTAAAGATTAGTTTAGTCGTCGGATCACCAACACTGCACGTCGAACAAATTAGTCCATAAGTGCTCCGATCTCTCCTCAGTATGTCCATCAGAGTGTGGCGACTAACGACACCGGTTCTTTGTTGGTTTACGATTCTTCTTTGTCTGCCAGCATAGCGTTCTTGTCGAGCTACACCACACTTAACTTTGAGTTCTTGCAGTCTGGTTAGTGTTGTGGATTCACCGCTATTACGTGAATCATGCCAAAGAGAGTGGGGGCAAGGACACAGCCCTGCTTGACTCCACTCTAACCTCGAAACTATCAGATGGGCTGCCATCGAACTGTATGCTGGCTTTCATGCCCTCATGCAACGCACTATCCGCACTGAGAATCATGGCGCCTGCTAACATTGAGCAACGCCTTCTTGTGCTCTTGTACCAAGGTATTGTTCTGTCATGTACAGAATATGCATGCGCTCTCCTAACAATTAGTCCTACGCAAACAGTGAGACTGGAAAGAATTCAGAATGAGGCTATGCGCATCATTCTGGGATGTACCAAAGATACACCAGGAGTGTCAATGCGATTCCTTCTTGATCTCCCAACTATTGCTAACAGAATTGAAACTTGGAGGGTTCGATCATATCTAAGAATCAATGCAAACAAGGAACATCCTCTCCACGAAGAACTCATTAAGGAGAAAGGGTGTAGACTCAAGTGAGGCAGATCATGGCTGAGTCAGGCGGAAGATACGCTTAGGAAAATATGTGATCCTTCCGGAATTGCAACAGGAGAGGAATGGATTGCTGTGCCGCCTCAATTTCCGACTGCTTTCACCGTTATTACATCTATTAAGAAAGACTGCGAACAAAATAATCTATCACTGCTAAATGTGGAGGTGGAGGCTCTATTAAATGACATCATCAATGATACAGATGTAGTTATTTACACCGATGGTTCAGTCATTCGTCAACAACGCTGAGCGTGGGCTTTTTCAGCACGCTCAGGAGGAAAAACAATAAGAGAGGCCAGTTGGGCCTACGCAACAACCACAAGTAGCTTGACAATAGAGGTTCGGGCGGTTACGGAGGCGGTGAACTGGTTGGCATCTCACAACTACCTCGTGTTTTCATACTCAGTGACTCCATGAGCATGATTCGTAAAGTCGAATCAGGTATGGTGAGACGCAACTGGGTGGAGGTACTGGTACAGACAATGATCAGAGAAATCACCTTTATTTTGTCCCTGGGCACGCAGGAGTTAGGGGTAATGAACGAGCTGATAGATTGGCTGGCTGAGCTGCAATGGATCGAAGTGACATTCTTCACGCATTGAGAGAGTCTTTCCGAACAGAGGAGTTTCAGGGCTGTGAATCCCACTCGCTGACCAGATTGAAAGAGATGGGTGTTAATATTGGTGCAGCCAGAAAAGAACGACATACTAAATATGCAAAGAGATTGATTAATCAACATCGAACTGGCGTGTTGGGTCGCTGGACGCTGCTGGATTTGCTGAGGCGGAGATCGGAGCACCTATGGACATGTCCGGAGTGCTATGATGATAGCCCTCATATAACTGATAACTGATAACACTACCCAATACAAAGCTTTACAGAAGCAAAGACTACTGAAACAATATCGAAAAAGGGGGAAGACTGCAGTAAAAGAGGACTTTGTTTGTACGTATTTCTACTGAAACAATACAGATAAAAATGATGGGGAGAAAGACAAACGGAGGATACAACACAGAACACGACAGTATAAGCACACTAAACAGAAAAGTACAGACTACAGTCTTAGACTTAGAGGACACTGCAGTCTCAGAGCACAGTTTCATAGAATGGGTCTCAGGAACTCGGCTGCCTGCACCTGAAAAGCACCAAAGCAGTCCCCAAAGCACATCCTGCAAGACTGCCCCAGCCTGAACAGTGTGAGAATGAAAATCTGGCCAACAGAAACAATACTACAAAACAAATTATGGAGGAAAGGTGAAGACCTCAAGCGCACTGACCTGTTTATGACACATACCGTAGTAGTCGCATAGCAGAAGTTGATCGCAGAAGAAGAAGCAAAGGTAATCAGAGGCAATTGACGCATATGTGATAACAACCAGTAGCATGACTGAGGAGGTCATGACCGTGAAAAATCCTCGAGTGGATTCAGACCCAAACAATCTCTCATGCATGTATGCTCAGAGACTCTATGAGCATGCTACAGAAGACCAAGACTGGTTATGTACCAGTGGCGGCTTGTGATCGTTTTTGTTGGTGGGGCCAGACACAAATTTTCAGGAAAATCATGGCTTTGTGTTAGGTTATATTTTAATTTATTAAATAATAAATAGACTTTACATATTATTTTGGTGGGCCAGGCCCTCTGGCCCTTAATGACGAGCCGCCACTGATATGTACGATAGCAGTGGATGTAATTAATACAAAATGCGACATTCCAGACACTTACCTTCATCTTTGTCCGGGTCATTCTGGGTTGACGGACATTGAGAGAGCGGATACACTGGCGAGCAATGCTGCGATCGAGAATGGGTCCTTTGAGGGGCAAAAGAAACAGCATAAAAGCTCTAAGAGAAAACATACGCTCTGAAGATTTCAACGAAGAAGATAAAGGGTATTCTCTATCTCGGTTGCGATTATGCATACCGATAGGTGCGGCAAGACGGAAAACCATGAGAGAAACCCCAGTAGATACATCAACCAACACACAACGGAAGTTGTTAGTTTAAACACACTGAAATACATGCTTTAGGGGAGATCGGAGCAGTTATGGACATTACGATGTGCGATGAAGATGATCCTCAAATGAACAATGAACACTTTTGATTAGTATAGATTACAGCACTTTGCACATGTTCGTATGTGCTTTGATCTCATCCCCAATATCTTTACCAGTGAACAACGACTAATCCCACCATTTCTAACCTACTGCCTTGCAGGTCGGCTGGCGACAGCAAAAGGCTGACGGAGAGCGAACCCAGTAAACGCTGGCTAAAACCGGACACATCGCTGAAGGATAAGCACAGCACCAGTGCTCCAAATGGCGCTGAAGATGTGACGAAACCCACCCATGCTAAAGGCTGCATGAATCAGGTTTCCACATGAATGAGATTTATGGGGAAATCTGGTACATCAGTCTAAGGGTGATCACGGAAAAAGAGAAGAGAGACCATTTCTGTGTTGATTAATCAAATGTCTCGTGTCTCGAACAAAGTTTTCGTGTCTACAGTTCCCGTTTTTACTACCATCTACTTCACTCGGGATAAAGATACTTATTGTTTTCAAAACCATCTATACGACCTCCTTATCTGCATTGATGATATCTGCACCATCCATTGACTGTCTTTCCTCGCTGTATCAGCCAGGTGATCTGCGCGCTCATATCATTGCCTTGTACTCCTGCTTGCACTGATACAAAAATAAAAGCGATGGGTCTTTCGGGATGGCCTCAATAACCATGTGACTAACCATTTTCATAAGTAATCGATACGATGGTAGACTGAGTAAACTACACGTCGACTTAACTGGGGAGACTTACGTTAGTCATTTGGGATTTTTTGTGAGAATGACAAATGTGTCACCATATGTTACCTTATTTGTTTTATTTGCTTGATATATGCAGGAAGGGAAGGGGGGTGCTCTGTGGTGTATAGGTTAGGTGTTCTCCTCTTGTTCCAAAGGTACTCAGTTCGCTCCCTAGTGAAGCTACTTGGAAATTTTTCCAGAGATGTCTGATCTCAGTTTAGGTGAGATCGAGCACCTAGTCCTATCGGAGACGGGGTCTGTAGGTCCTGCAAAACGTAGGTCCCCTATTCAATTTGAGTACCTAATAGGACCATTAGCATTCAAAATCGAGAAGATCACGCTGAAGCTGCTGCCAGGGCAAAATTCATAAGAAAGATAGATTAAAATATAAAATTCCTTCCAAAACTTTTTCACCATCTTCTAAATTACATCGGGACCCTCGTCGGTGCTACTGAGTTCACGCACTGTCGCTGAGATCTTACTGTGTTGTGTAACTGTAAGAAAGAGATAGGATCACACATGGTTCGAAGTGCAATGAAACGAGTGTTTGCTGTGCTAAAACTGTCATGTTACGTTACTGTATTACATAGCCATAGTGACCCGTATAATGTACAGCGAGGTCAATAACATACCTGATAATCAAATCCCATAATATTCTTTCTTTACAGTAATTGTTATTGTCGGCGATCATGATTTCGAATATTTACTTGCGTTTATTAAGATCGCAACTCACAATTTGTGTAATTGATCAAATATTACGTATGTTATCAGTTATTCATTATAAATAAGTTTGTCATAATTGTACATATTAGGCTATATATATATATTGGATTCTCCGAAAGGAGTTAATTCTTATTTTCATGTTTGTTGGCCTACACGCTCTGATATAACCAATAAAAGGTTCGCCTTAGGTTGAAAGGAGCGTGCCTCGGCTTAAAGAGGCTTTAATCCCCTACTTAACAAACAAACAATACATATTAGGAAACTGTTCGGGGCTAGGCTTGCACGATAGTCATAATTGTTGTCTACCTTAACATCAGGTGCTGTGATGGCCGAGTGGTTAAGGCGTTGGACTTGAAATCCAATGGGTTCTTCCCGCGCAGGTTCGAACCCTGCTCGCAGCGATATTAGAATTTTTTTTTTTTTTTTACAATGTTGTTTTCGGTTACAGCTTTTAAACTTTCTTTTTTTTTAGTGTTTCTCAGTACCTATATGTAACTTTTAAGTTGAGGTAACAGGTTTTACATCTGTAACTTTCGTTCCGAGTCTAGCCTCTGCACTCCTGCAGTGTTGGGATCAGCTAGTCTCTCTTATGTGCAGCGAAAAGTGAAATTGAGTATCCTGCTGATGACCCTCAGCCGTGCCGTGATATCATACAGAGAGGCGGCCTCATTAGGCGGTTTGTAAGGGGGGCGGCATAAGCAGCAAAATCAAAATTACAATTGTAGGTTGTTTTAAGGAAAAAACATTTAAGGCACGGCATTTCGAAGCCTTGCATCATACTGAGGAAATATACCACACGACCGTGACCATCAGAACACGCAATTAAGTCAATTCCACCTCCCAGCGGTGTAGACTGGGAAACTTTGACCGTAAGGTCAAAGGCTAACGGGCAATGGCTCGCCTGGGGAGATGGACTCCTAGGTCAGGATTTTTCTGTCTTGTGGGAGTAAACACGATAAAAATCTCGGTGGAGGTCTGCCCTCTTCCCACCTCCCCAACTTGTGATATAAGTGGATTTACCCTGATATCCAAGATCCAGACTCCCAGCTATGGGCAAATAGCCCCACTTCCTTGTGAGAGCCTCGGGAGAGGCAAAGACAATGAGAGTAAACACAAACAGAAAATCCGGAGTGGAGCCCCTAAGGCGGACAGGCATCACGTGATACACTACCGGCAGCTCCTGCAATCAAACTGATACCAGACGTCGTGCTTGCACTCCTCTGGATTCTGTCAGCGAGGTCGAGAGGAAGTAATTGACGCTTGGGCAACTCAGCTACTCGCCCACACTCTTTGGGATATTTTTCTCCCTGCTTCTCTCTCATGCTTTCGAATCAGCAGAAGAAGGTATATTTCTCCATACAATATCAGATGAAAAATTATTCAACATGGCACGACTTAAAGCAAAGACCAAAGAGTCACCATCAGGGAACTTCTGTTTGTCGAGGATGCAGAATTAACATCACACACAGAGGAAGGGCTATAACACCTCATGGACAGATTTGCGGCAGCATCAAATGAATTCGGCCTGACCATCAGCCTAAGAAAACAAAATAATGTTCCATGATTTTAGCAGAGCCCCATCTATCAACATTGGTAGTCATACGCTTGAAGTAGTCAACACCTTTACATACCTTGGCTCTGTCATCAGCAGCAACCTCTCCCTCGATGATGAAATTAGTGATCGTATTGGAAGGCCTCCACTGCTATGTTTAAATTAGCAAAGCGTGTATGGGAAAATAGGGCACTCACAAGAAACACCAAGACACAAGTATATAAAGCTTGTGTTCTCAGCACTATGCTATGTGGCAGTGAGACGTGGACCACATATGTTAGACAAGAACATCGCCTCAACATCTTCCGCATGCGCTGTCTCAGGCGAATATATAACATCCGATGGTAAGACCACATTTCCAATATAGAAGTCCTGGACAGTGCTGGCATTTCCCAAACATGTATACCTTGCTGAGTCAGCGACGTCTGAGATGGCTGGGACACGTGTGTCGTTTGAGCGATGATAAGAATCCCAAAAAATATTCTTTATGGTCAACTCGCAAACGGTACTAGATAGCATGGGCGCCCATTATTACGCTTCATTGACACCAGCAAGCGTAATCTAACTTCATGCGGCATAGACAAAGAACACTGGGAGCGGCTGGCCAAAGACAGGCAAGAATGGCGAGCGGCAGTGAAGGGCAGCTCAAAAGAAAAAACAAAAGCACCGTCACATGGGAAGGCGAAAGATAGCGCAGAGGACAGTGAGATCATCCTATGTATCAGCTCCAGTTTTATCTGCAGCAACCGTGGCAAGGAGTGCCACTCCAGAATAGGCCATTACAGCCACAAGAAACGTTGTGATTCAGCGCAGAACATGCTACGTGACGCAAATCCTATTGTTCCTGAGACAAAGATGCAATGATGATGATATGTAACTTTAAAACGAACAACTGCACTGAGACTATTTAAACGACAACGGTGGAAATGGATTTGTCAAAACTCAAATCCATTTCCATAGTTGGTCGTTTAAATGGTCTCCAATGCAGTTTGTTCGTTTTAAAAGTGACACATAGATACTGAGAAACACTAAATTAAAATGTGCTGAAAATAATGGAAATTATGTCAGCGTAGCGGAAAAACATTTAAAAAAAAAAGTTCCAATATCGCTGCAGCAGGGTTCGAACCTGCGCGGAAGAACCCATTGATTTCAAGTCCAACGCCTTAACCACTGGCCTATCACAGCACCTGACATTAAAATAACATGAATTGTTCAGTGAATCGAATGTCAGTAATGGTATAGCTAGAACAGCTTCCTATGGACAGTGGAAGGGTATGTATGCCTGTGCTATTACGCCTAGTATGCCTGGACGTACAAATGAAACATGAAGAAGTACAGTTGAAAGATTGTGGCTTCACGTGAGAAACAATTATAATAGAAAGACGACAGTACGGAAGCAAATCAAATCTCTTGTGAAAATCTCTTGTGGATGTTGTTAAACAAGACACATACAATGAGGATATTTTAGATGGATATATTTCGCTCTCTCGATCATCGCTTAGACTGATGTATGAAATCTGATTCATGCAGCCTTTAGCAGCGGTGTGTTTATGTTACATTTTTAGCGTCATTTAGAGCTCTGGTGCTTATCCTTCGGCCTTTTGTCCGGTTTTAGCCAGCGTGCACTGTGTTCGCTCTTCGTCAGCCTTGAGCATATCTTGGGCCGATGGATATAAATAAATAATAATAATTGCTCTCGTACCGTTATACGTTACATAGGACCCACAAACAATTTCTCCATACCGCCCCTATCATGGGCAACTCGCTTAAACTCTTCCATGGACCGATATTTCTTGCCTCTCTCAGCAAAGTTCGTTTCAGGGTCTCCTTAGGTCGTCTCTCTTTCTTGAACCCTCTGCATTCCACTTCAATGCCTGATTTGATATATTCTTTGATCATTTCTTCTCAAGGTGTGTTCAACATCTCTCCTTCTTATAACAGTTGTTAGTAATGAATAGATATGTAATGTGAAAATTGTGTAACATTGTATCATCACCCTTCGCCCTAGGAGGCTTAGGTCAGCAACCAAGGCCTTCCAAACCGCCCAACCAAGGCGATCTTTTCCAGATCTCTCCTTATCTCCCATTTCTTGCCAAGAGTCCCTCCTTGCAGGGTACTTCTTCCTTGGGTGGCAAGCTTTTCTGGTTGTGGTTTCTGTAGCTATCTAGTGATTTTTACGGGATAGGGTAGCTAGCCCCAAATCCAACCTCCTTAGTCGTCTCTTACGACATACGTGACAGGTAATAGGGGTTCTATTCTTTACACCCCCAAATTTGGGCCTCGGTAACCACTCGGGCGCCTTCGAAGAAGAATATTTGTCTTTGCGTGTGTGTTACTGATTTTCTTGCTTTTTAGTTTTACTGTGGTTTTTGTTTAACGTATATATATATATCACTTTACTGAATTTAAGGCATTTCTGCCGTTTTTTCCACCTTCGTCGTGTATTTATGATTCACTTCTAAATAGCAGCCATACCTGCTTTGTTTTGTTAAAATAAACTGAAAAACATGGAATATTAATAACATGAACCAAACTATGGACCTATATTTAGCAGCAATGTAGCTTTCACCACTTGAGACAATACAGTGTATTACAAGAGACATAGTTATTAGCCAAGAACATGATGCTCACTTAACACGTGAAGAGGTTTGGCAGGCTGTCTCTTACGGATGTGAATATGTTACAGGAAGAGGAAAACCAGATCCTTTTCACTAAATTTATTCACATATAAATAGCATGTCTATATTTAGTCGCTGTACCTCAAAACATTATGACTAAGAGCAACTGAAACGATATTATTGTAAACAGCATAGCAGCGAATCAATGAAATGAGGTTGCAACTCAAATCATTGTTGTTTTTTACAAATCAGCAATATGATAAAAGCTATAAACACATCAATGTGTGTGTTCAACGACATTTATAAGAACTTTTGTTTATAAATCCCACACAATTTTCGACAATGCTTCAGTCATCGTCGCGCGTGCAAGACTTGGGTCATAACGGTGTCAGTTTGCAGCAGTGTTTGTGGTTTTTTCATGCTCGTGTACTTCCGTTGTTTACTTGAAGTAAAGGAAAATCTTGTATCATGACGCAAGACGAGATATGAAAACAAGAAGTAAAGTAGGTTTACAAAGTATAGAAATAAGATACAGGAACGTTTTGACAAATATATAGGTCAAACAAAGGATACAAGAACAAACGGTTATACAAAACGACGGTTTTGTAATAGACATTATAAACACCATTCTTCTTTACACTTCGTCCCTTGGGAGGCATAGATCCCCAACCAAGGCATTTCAAGCCCTTTTATCCAAGACCATCTTTTCTAGATATTTTCACTCACTCTCCATTTTCTTGCACTCGTCTCCAACCCCCGTATCTATGTGCTCTGGATCTCTCCTGTACCACTATTTCACTGGGGAGGGGGCATTGAGGGCCTGTCTGTAATGCTGTCCGGTGTCTCTTCAGTGTGTGTCCTATCCATCACCACCTCCTGCTCCTTATCTCTTGCTAAACTTGGCGTTGTCCAGCTCTATCCCGCAGTTCCCTGTTTGTGGTCTTGTCATACCATCGAAGATGGAATTCCTGCAAGCATCTATTGATGAATGTTTGCAACTTCTGGTGTTCCCTTAGTTGTTCTCCATGTCTCCACTCCAAATAGGAGAACAGACTTGACATGTGTGTTAATTACTGCTGAAACAATGAATCCCCATGATAGAGCCCAGGAGATGTTAGATTTCTTCGGTGACCGCCTGTATCCTGACAATGCTGGTGCATTTTCGGGTTCAGAAAATTCATGCCAGGATGCCCTACATTCACTCGTGAGCAGAACGGCACGGTCCTGATTCGAACTCACGATCTTCTAAACGCAAAGTAAATGCTTATCGACGTAGCCACAGAGAATCCCCGAGAAAGAAGAGATACTGATGGATTCTTGTGAATCGAGTTAAACTCTAGATCAGATGATTTTTTTTCCCGATCCAGAAGCACTTGAGCTTTTCAGCTCTTCGGCTTGGTGCCATGGACATCGTAATCTTCGGTTCGGTGCCACGAACACCGTAAATCTGGGAATCTGTGGCTTTTTCTGCCATCCCGCGGAATTGAACCCGCACACACAGGGGGATAGTCACCCGTAGTCCAACGCGCTACGAACACGCTGGGCAGAAGATAGAGAACCCATAGATGTTCAGTCTCCCCCAACCAATTTTGAAGGAAATGCATACTGATGGTTTCTGTTGCTCGCTGGTTAAACATACTTCATCTTTGCCCCTCAAGCATCCATCCCTACTTGTCTATTGTCTATTCCCAGGTGGAAGATATAGTTGGCTGTCCACTTGCCGTTAAGCGATGGAGATTTAATTTGCGTTCTAGGGTCAGATGAGTCGCCCTTGTTGTGTTGTATCCGTGTTTATGTAGTGTGGTCTTGATATAGTGTGGTCCCTATTTGTACAACATGTAATTCCAAATTCTCCAAATCGCTCTATTGATTCAACATCTATTTTAGTGTCCTCATCCAACAGTAGATTGCAACGAGAACGAAGAACATCCCCGTTATCAATTCTAAGCTTCCCAACAATCGATGCTTTCGATACAAGCATGTCCGCTCTCTAGTTACCGCTAACACACGCATGATCAGAATAGTAGCTCCACGTAAGTCTCTGGAGGTTGGAAGCTGCTATAGACATTCACTTATACCACAGTCTGCCATTCTGGTTCTTCCTAAGCATCGACTGAATATCAGAAACAACAGCCAAGCGGAGTCCTAGAGAGCCAATGCAGGGCAGAAGTATTGCTGGATGCAAAGAACAGGATAACTGTTTCTGACAGATAATTTTTAGACTGAAAACTGGGGTCAAAGGCACAAGGAAACAACGGCGCGCCAGATTAGTGAGCTGGCACTAATCTCCTGCCATCACCTCCACGCGGTGACCATGGCAACAGACGGTAGTTCCGGTCTGGCTAAAAGGGCAGGTGCCGTGGGAGAGCTACTCTGGGGCAAGTAGAGATCTTCTTCTTCTTTCTTCGTTGTGTTCGTTCTTTACGACCAATTTTAATCATTTTTGTGATATGTTTGATCTTTGCCAAGAACGTGTATACGTTGCACATTGGTTTGGTAGAGATGCAAAGGTAGTCATGCTAGATGGGATCCGCTCGCAACACAGACGAGCGAACTCCCGGAGTGACTAATAATGCTCGCCTCTCCCGGCCGATGAGAAAGGCTGGAAAGATGAACGTGGAATCGCGTGGGGCGAAACTCGGAGCCCGTGCATGCTCTCTATTGAGCCCCCTCTCCTGAGCCGAGGTGTATGCTGGGTGTCGAGTTAAACTGCACGTGGGTCGACATAGATCAAATTCTGGCCCCATCACAGAGATGGGGGCACGACTTAAAGCCATCGAAGAGACGTTGACCCGCGTGTGGCGAAATTCGGAGTCCGCGCATGCTCTCTCTTGATCCCTCTCTCTTGAGCCGATGGGTATGTTGGGAGTCGAGTTGAGGTGCACGTGGGTCCTCATGGGACGAAACTCGTTTTTGCCCTCCGGAGTCGGACAGCCCAGGAAAATGTGAGCACGGTGGGAATTGACGGAAATGGTGAGATAGGCACCAGGGCAGAGCAGGCACGCATACGGAAGTTGCAAGAGTGGGCCCACTTGAGCGAAACCGTGACCCCATCGCAGAGGTGGGGGACCGGTGAGTCACAGGCGGACAAGCAGGCAAATATGAGCACGATACGGAAGGCACGGAAAATGTGAGCACGGCGAAAACTGATGGTGACCAGGCACCAGGGCAGAGCTAGCACGCAACTGGCGATGCTCAGTATGGGCCCCACTGATGGGCAGGCGAGCATGGCGATCGGCATGCAAAAAGGCAGAAAGCAGCAAATGCGCAGGCACGGTAAGCGCGGCAGGAAAGAGGATGTGCGTCCCACTCAATGTGCAAATCAACTGGAAAGCCCAGCAGAGGTAAAGCCACTGCGCGTTTCCGCTCGCATGGAACTACTGCTAGTCTTGTAGCTTGATTGGGGACAATCAAAAGACTAGCGGAGCAAACCGTACACAAACTGGACGGTAGGTAAACAAGCAGTCCATTAACAAGACTGGTATAGCTGGGCAGATGACGCTCATCAGCCCGGGAGGGCAGGTCGTCTCGATCAGCTGCCCTGAAAGACAATAGCAACCTGTGCCTGTGTTTGGCTGGGGACAGCAAAAGGCTAGCGGAGAGCGAACCGCACACAAACGCTGGTTGAAATCTAACACGCCACCGAAAGATAAGCACCTGAGCTCCAATTGGTACTGGAGGCTTGTGCACGTACAACACGTTCTGATGTTTGGCTGTTTATACAGGGTGTTCAAGATAATTGCAGCCCCATTGACAAATCGAAAGTTACCAGATAACCTATCTCGTTGTCTTTATTTATTATTTAAACCGGTTCTGGCTAGCTCGTCCTACGTCACATTTGTTCATCGCCCCTTCACGCACTACAATACAACCATCACACAGCCTTGACCTATACTACGTCATAACTGAACCTTCCATTTCCATACATATATGCCAGATTAGCTCCATTCCTAGGCTGCTTTTAAGTTGAACACCTCTGTATATCACAATAGAATGAAAAAAACGGCTTAAGAACGAGAGAGAGACGAGAGAGAGAGAGAGAGACTGAGAACTTAAGAGTTGAAATGGACAGCTGTGAGGATTTCAATTTCAACAAACTGAATCTTCTTCTTCTTCAGAGTGTTCTTAACATCCCGAATGAACTGCAAGTATTCATTAGAGCAATGATTCACACATCTCGTAAAATAAGCCTAATAAAGAATACAAGTTTCCTTTGTTAAAGAAAATGTAGTTTTGTAAACTCGTGAGAGTGATGCCTATACAGTTATCAGTTATCAGATGACTATACAACTGTGAATGAAAGGTGATAACTGAAATGCATTAGATAGAAAAAAGAGGTGTTAGCCCTACTTTACTTGCAGCACTGTAACTACTATCAAAAGCATGTCATATCTTGTATCGTCCCCATGATACACTTTCTATTTTCAGTAGCTATGACCTTGCAACATATAGCAGACATAACCAGCCTCTAAAATCTTTATGAATTATGAAATTAATCTGGATTTTCCACAAAGGAGTTTACTCTCCTTTTTTATGTTTGTTTGAACCGTGTGGTGTCGAGGCCAACAAAGGAAGCAAAGAATAGTACCACTGAGACCTACAAGGCATGTCGTAAGAGACGACTGATGTAGGATCTAGGGAAGCTACAATTGTAAATAAAAATCATCGTATAAATCGGATGTGCTGGCATACTTGTAGGCGCATAACTGACACAATGTTAAATCGTTCTTAGGCTCAAATGACATACAAATCACACAGAGTGGTTAACATGTGGTCGATATGGAGCGTTCGAAGAAGAAGAAGAAAATGTGTGTTTGCTTACACGTTTTGATATAACCAAAAAAAAGGTTCGTCTTAGGTTGAAAGCGGTTTGCCTCTGCCTTATGAGACTTCAATCCCCTACATAACAAACACACTCTACAGTATAGGACTTGATGACCTTGTTGTATTGAAACACTGCGTGTTACTTAACAGTACACACATACTACACATATTGGATACACACTGAGTAATTTAATGTTCGCTTCATATAAAAATCAATATAGCTTCACACAAAAATGAATATAGCTTCACATTTTTATAGAGGTTTTCAAGAGACTGTGTTACTATTTTTAATAGGGTTCTTCTTCAAACACTCCTTATCGATAACTTGTTAACCACTCTTTGTGATTTATATGTGATCCAAGCCTAAGAGAGATTGCACGTTGTGCCAGTTATGCTCCTACAAGTAGGCCAGCACATCCGATTTCCGCGACGCTTTTTATTTACTGGGGTAGCTTCTAGAAAATCACGAACAGCGTTAAAAGCTGAGGTTGATTCGCAAAGTCCTGTAAAGGATATGCAATAACTTTTAGCTTCCTAGGCCCCTATCTTAGTCACCTTACAACATGTCTTGTATGTCGCAGTGTTATTATTCTTTGCTCCCCTTGCACGCCATGGCAACACACGGGTGTTTAATAAACGAAGTAGTAGTATTGAAAGCAAACAATAGTGGTGACTTTTGTAAAGTTCAAATTGCAATAAGGGTTGTGAAAAGTATCGTGCAAAAAATATGTATACAATCAATTCAACTGTACCTTCTGAAGTGCTTCAGCTATTTGAACACGGTGCTCTCTGTTTATTCTAACAATGATGATGGCGAGCATCTAGGACAACAACAACAAAATGACAGGTCCTCGGAATCTGTTAGTGGATCAGGCATAACCTGGGGAAGACACAGTCGAGTGTCCATAGACAAGCACTTGGGGGAACATGTAAGAAAAACGGAAAATGGGACGTCCTAAACAGACTTGGAGTCTTCTTGAAGAACTGAAAGATGCCGAACTATCCTGGGAAGAAATAAAGAAAACGACCAAATACCGGGAAAGATGGGGGACAATTGTGATGCCTATGCTCCAAAAGGAGGGGAATAACTCATACAAGAAATCTCTGAAGAAACTTTGATCATAATCTTTACTGACTTAAAATAATTATTGCAAGCATTGGAAGATAAATGAAAGAAATAAACTCTCGTATTGCCAGCAGCTAGTGTCTTCACTAAATTAGCTAACATCTGACAATCTAAAGACCTTAGTATATATACAAAAGTTAAATTGTTTAGGTCCTGTATGATTTCTGTACTGATCTACGGATGTGAATGTTGAAGTCAACAAACAAAATTGAAAAGAAACTGGACAGTTTTGAGAATAAATGTCTCCGAAAATCACTAAATGTAAAATGGAGTGATTTCATTTCGAACAACGCAGTAAGAGATAGAACACACTTTGTATTCACTGTGTATGAACAGCATTGTCCGTTGTGACACACTTTCTGTTGGTAATCTGCTTATATGATCAAACCATTTGACGTGTTGTTTCCTCAGATTTCTATTTCTTTGTGTGTAGGAGGTAGGGGGTAATTCCTTTCCTCCCGTGTGAAACGTCGAGTTTGGGATTGAACCTACACCCTTCTTGTGACCGAGTAGATGGGCGAACGCTTATGCAATACGCTAACGGCCCCCACATATTCTTTCTAGATGTTGACATTACTCCCACTATTTACAACAGTTCGATGCACGTTATTACAGATAGGCAATAATACACGTTACAATATTTGATTCACCAAGTTGATTTGACTAGGACAACGTTTCTCAAAGTGGGCGGTACCGCCCCTGCCTCCAGTGGGCGCTGAAGCGTTCGGGGGCGATAGTGGTTCAAAGGAATGTTGGGGGTGTCATGCGATTAGGGTCACCGGCTCCTTAAAGAAGAAATTGATAATAAATATTTTAAAATAAATTATTTTCGTGATTTTGCGATTGAATAATCATTTAAAATTTGAATTCTGCATTTAAATTCATCTTATGCCCGTCTTACACAATCCATTTTTTCATCAATTTTCTATTTCATAAATAAAATTATTTGAAAGTTGACCATGTATTACATAAATATATATCAATTTTCTATGTTAAAGAGAAAATAGAGCATGTATATATTGGGAGGGGGTGTTGGCAAACTGTTATAATGTGGAGGGGGCGTTACAAAGTTTATGTGGTGCAAAGTGGGCGGTGGTCCGAAAAAGTTTGAGAATCTATGAATTAGGATATGATAACAACAGATGCAGAACATTCAGAACAAATAAAGATGTAAACATGGGCGTCCACATAAATGTTTCCAGGAGGGGCAACATTAGTTTTGAACACGTTAGCTGGTATTTTACTGTGCAAAAATGGAGAAGGCCAGATTCGCATAAAACTATGTTATCAAAAAGTCATTTTCCAGGGGGTGACACTTGCCCTCTCCATACTTTAACATATGGATGTAAGCCTTAGTGAAAAACAAGCTAGTTAATTACTTAATGTGTACGAACAAATCCTTTGATTCTTACAAATATCTGACAGATGTTACTTAGATATTTTTCGATACCAGCCCGGGTTATAAAAATTTCCCAGCCTCACCCTTTGGATTCCTTTGTCAATGCTTTTATATTCATTTGAAGGCTGGGAATTTCCTCATACTAATGTTACACGTTATATTTACCTGCCGTTTCGTTCTCGTCTCTCTTTCATTCTTTTGTCACAGGCTCAGTTCTCTACCTTATCCATTGTAATATTTCGTAATGTTGGTTAAAGTGAAGGGTTACGTATCACTTTCACGTGTCTCAAATGTATTACATCACGCGAAAGTGACTCTAACATTTGCGATAAGCTTCGGGTCAATAACGCCATCTGTGTACTTTGGTCTGGAAGCTAATCTTGTTCAAAGACCTGTCATTCGGAATAACCAAGTCTGTGCTGAATAACCCTAGGGTAAAAGCAACTCATCGTCTATTTTCAGCAATGTCCCTCCCCATTCACTCATTTCCTCTCACTTTGATAATCTTATCATGCTAAACTGGTTGGCATCTCACAATTACTCTCGTGTTTTCATACTCAGTGACTCCATGAGCATGATTCGTAAAGTCGAATCAGGTATGGTGAGACGAAACTGGGTGGAGGTACTGGTACAGACAATGATCAGAGAAATCACCTTTATTTTTGTCCTTGGGCACGCAAGAGTTAGGGGTAATGAACGAGCTGATAGATTGGTTGGCTTGGCTACAATATCAGAGGGAGCTGCAATGGATCGAAGTGACATTCTTCACGCATTGAGAGAGTCTTTCCGAACAGAGGAGTTTCAGGGCTGTGAATCCCACTCGCTGACAAGATTGAAAGAGATGGGTGTCAATATTGGTGCAGCCCGAAAAGAACGACATACTAAATATGCAAAGAGATTGATTAATCAACATCGAACTGGCGTGTTGGGTCGCTGGACGCTGCTGGATTTGCTGAGGCGGAGATTGGAGCACCTATGGACATGTCCGGAGTGCTATGATGATAGTTCTCATATAACTGATAACTGATCATGCTAAACTTATAGAAATCAAGGTCGCCATGGCCCCTACATCAAGATATCAAAAACAACCTAGCACGTCCAGAATATGGACCGGTTCATCTTCTTCTTCTTCTTCCAACGCCCCATATCGACCACGTGTTAAACCACTCTTTGTCATGTATATATGATCCAAGCCTGAGAGCAATTATACGTTGTGCCAGTTATGCGCCTACAAGTAGGTCAGTACATCCGATTTATTCGACGCTTTCTATTTACTAGGTAGCTTCCTAGGCCCCTACATCAGCCGCCTCTTACAACATGCCTTGTAGGTCGCAGTGGTACTATTCTTTGCTTCCCTTACTGGCCCTAGCACTGCACGGGTGTTAATATCCTGTTGATTTCTAATGCGTTTTGAGTTTATAGTTTTCTATTTTTATTAATTGTGTTTTGGTGCAACCTCTTCCTTTTATAACATTTTTAATAGTTTAAATTTCTGCTATGTCACGATATTTAAAATAAAATATTCTGTTGATTTCTAATGCGTTTTGAGTTTATAGTTTTCTATTTTTATTAATTGTGTTTTGGTGCAACCTCTTCCTTTTATAACATTTTTAATAGTTTAAATTTCTGCTATGTCACGCGATATTTAAAAAAAATATTCTGTTGATTTCTAATGTCTTGTGTGTTCTTGCATTTTGAGTTTATCCACTTCTATTTTTATTAGTCTTCTTCACGTCCAGTGTGTGTCTTAAGCGTTATTGATTTCTGTATTAGCGACTTTTCATTTTCTGTGTGAATACTCAATTTCAGTTCCACTTTGTATGTAGATTCTTTACAAATTTGCTGGTCGTCTGTATTGATTGTATTGATCCATGCTATCTGTCTTCAGACATGTGTTCAATTTAAGACCCTTTCGGTTCTTAAATCTAGTGCGACGTATAAAGTGCACACCTTGTTTGCGCAGACGGAGGGATTTCCAAATACTGATGTATAGAGGATATCAAAAACGGGGATGGAAAGGAGAAACAGTTTTGAAATAGGATAATCTTTGCCCTACAGTAGGGTTCGAAGTAGTTGGGTCAACTACTCGACCACAAGAGGTAAAGAGCAGAGCTAGGTTACTAAAAACCACAACACGTGGAAGTTACACTCTGTGCCCCTAATAACGAATTTGGTAAAACCGGTTGAGGCGCAGTCAAGGATGGTTAAATATACCAGAAATATAACGGAAGTTTTGTATGATTCAAACTGAACAACAGATAATTACAAATGTAACCTTGTTACGGTTATAGCAGTAGTGTTGTGTGTATATATATATATATATATATATATATATATATATATATATATATATATATCAACGTTGTTAAGTTATTTTTGTTTAATTGGAAGTAGGATAATTTGGTAAACTATACAGTTTTATATATGGGCTTTGAATAACCATGTGTGCTCCGATCTCTTTCTTACACAAGAAGATCTCAACTGCAGGCACACGCTCCGTAGCAGCGTGAGGGTCCGAGGACTTTACAGAAGAGTCCTTAGTATATCCTGGTCAGAGAAGAGAAAAAATAGATCTATATAGAGAGAACTCAAAATCAGGATGGATTCAGGATGTAACTGATGGTTTAAACATGACGGCTGCAGAGGCAGGACATCTGGCCTACGAGAGAGAAATTCCGAAGGACTGTTGGGGTGGCAAAGTTCTGCTCAGGACAAGCTATTTGATGATGAGACATTTCTAATAACTGTATATTTGAGATGTGGATGTACAGAAAAGTTGGGAGAGTAACATGGAAGGACAGTAAAAATAATAAAGAAATGGTACAACATTTAGGAGCTAAAATAAATTGTACAGCATTTAGGAGTTAAAAGAAATTGTACAGCATTTAGGAGTTAAAGGAAATTGTACTTTCTTCTTCTTTGCGTTCGTTCTTTACGATCAATTTTAATCACTCTTTGTGATATGTTTGATCTTTTCCAAGAACGTGTATACGTTGCACATTTGTTTGGTAGGCCCTAAACGCATAGACTTCTACACATTTAGGACACGTGCATCCAACTTCAACCAAACCTCATTAGTCGCCTCTTACGACATGCGTGGCAGGTAACAGGGGTTCTATCCTTTACACCCCACATTTGGGCCCCGGTAACCACCCGGGCGGGAAATTATAAAACGTTTAGGAGTTGAAAGAAGTAGCACATCGGTATACATTCGTATCCTATTGGACAGTATTGACTAGACCTGAGAATCATCATTATCACATAGCTTGTCCTGAGCAGAACTTTGCCAACCCAACAGTCCTTTGGAATTTCTCTCTATCATAGGCCAGATGTCCCACCTCTGCAGCCATCATGCTCAAACCATCAGTTACATCATTAATCCATCTTCTCCGTGGTCTTTCTCTTCTTCTCTTTGCCGGTATGCCTCCTTCCATGATGGTCTTCTCCAGCCCTTCGTGTCTAGACCTGAGAATAGAGAATCAATATGTGCAGATTTATGACAACTGACAACAATCATAAAAAAGCAGTGACTCAGAACGTGATGATTCATTGCCTTGAACATTTGAATACATACACACACACATATATATATAGCCATATATATCCCCCTCGTACCGTTAACGTGTTAAGGACAAAGACACATATGTATGGTGTCACATAAGCAAGCACAATGAATAATCAAATCATAATACTAACAAATTCATTCTCATTTTGCTTTTCTTATGTGATACCATATATACGTCTCTTTGTCCTAAAACACAAATTTATTAAGTATCACCGTAGCCTCCCTCGGTTTTCTCCAGATCTGATCTGATCCGCTCTGACCAACTCAGATTTGTAGGTTTCCGTACATGGTCTCGTACCGTTTTACGTTGCATAGAGTTTTGGAAGTAATTTCTCCATACCGTTCTGTCCTTACATTCGCTCAATTTGAATACACGCCCAGAGTATAGTAGAACTTGGTATGACCAGCAGGCAAAATGGTGGCGGGAATAAGCACAGTTAACGACCGTTCTGTTATATTGCAGAGCAGCCTAATAGTGCTCCTGTCATATGGTTAGAAACTACATAACTCAGCTCTTGTAAGAAGAAGAGAAGAAAGAGAAATCAATAAGAAAACAGACTTAAGAAAAGAAAAAGAAGAAAAAGAAAAGAAGAACATTAAGAAAAAGAAGAACATTAAGAAAAAGAAAAAGAAGAACATTAAGAAAAAGAAGAACATTAAGAAAAAGAAGAACATTAAGAAAAAGAAGAACATTAAGAAAAAGAAGAACATTAAGAAAAAGAAGAACATTAAGAAAAAGAAGAACATTAAGAAAAGAAGAACATTAAGAAAAGAAGAAGAACATTAAGAAAAGAAGAAAACATTAAGAAAAAGAAGAACATTAAGAAAAAGAAGAAGAACATTAAGAAAAGAAGAACATTAAAAAAAAGAAGAAAGAACATTAAGAAAAAGAAGAACATTAAGAAAAAGAAGAACATTAAGAAAAAGAAGAACATTAAGAAAGAAGAAAGAAAAGAACATTAAGAAAAGAAAGAAGAATATTAAGAAAAGAAGAAGAAGAAAGACATTAAGAAAAGAAGAACATTAAGAAAAAGAAGAAGAACATTAAGAAAAAGAAGAACATTAAGAAAAAGAAGAAGAACATTAAGAAAAAGAAGAACATTAAGAAAAAGAAGAAGAACATTAAGAAAAAGAAGAACATTAAGAAAAAGAAGAACATTAAGAAAAAGAAGAAGAACATTAAGAAAAAGAAGAACATTAAGAAAAAGAAGAAGAACATTAAGAAAAAGAAGAACATTAAGAAAAAGAAAAAGAACATTAAGAAAAAGAAGAACATTAAGAAAAAGAAGAACATTAAGAAAAAGAACATTAAGAAAAAGAAGAATATTAAGAAAAAGAAGAAGAACATTGAGAAAAAGAAGAACATTAAGAAAAAGAAGAACATTAAGAAAAAGAACATTAAGAAAAAGAAGAAGAATATTAAGAAAAAGAAGAAGAACATTGAGAAAAAGAAGAACATTAAGAAAAAGAAGAAGAGCAATAAGAAAAAGAAGAAGAACATTGAGAAAAAGAAGAACATTAAGAAAAAGAAGAAGAACATTAAGAAAAAGAAGAACATTAAGAAAAAGAAGAACATTAAGAAAAAGAAGAACATTAAGAAAAAGAATACGGAGCCCTCTCTGATAAACCCTCTCTCCTTTGAAAAAGTGGTGAAGTCAGACATACTAGGCGAGAAGTCGCATCTGAAACCATAGCATCACGCATCTCTCTTTTATATATGTTGATATATATGAGTTAAATACCGTCAGACAAAACGTATGCTGTTGAACGCGTGCCCAGCGTGTTCGTAGCGCGTTGGACTGTGGGTGACTAGCCCTCTGTGTGTACGGGTTCAATTCCGTGGGCAGGCAGAAAAAGCCACAGATTCCCCAGATTCACGGTGTTCGTGGCACCGAACCGAAGGGTTACGATGTCCATGGCACCGAGCCGAAGAGCTGAAAAGCTCAGTGCTTCTGGATCGGAAAAAAAAAAAAAAAAATCAACCTACCAAGCCTCGGGTAGTTAAGTCGCTACATTCAAAAGTACACGGTATCAGGGATGAGCTTCAGACAGCAGTTGACTTCCTAGTAAGAGCCCATCTGACAGTATAATCATCTAAATAACGATCGCAAGAAGGAGAAGAACCAACGCCAAAGCTCTCCCAGACATGCCAACAGTATCTTGATTTCTTTATTTAGACGACGACATGTATACACATGCTTCTTCTTCTGCGCTCGCCCGTTATGAATTCAGGTGTAGTCACGCCCGAGTGGTTACCGGGGCCCAAATTGGGGTGTAAAGAATAGAACCACAGTTACATGCCACGCATATTGTAAGAGGCGACTAAGGAGGTTGGAGTGGGGCTAGTTAAATGGGGTAGCTAAGCTACCCCACACTGAAAAACACTAGATGGCTACAGAACGGAGAGCGAACCGAGTAAACGCTGGCTGAAACCGGACACATCGCCGAAGGATAAGCACCAGAGCTCCAAATGGTGCTGAAGATGTGACATAAAATACACCAATGCTAAGGCTGCATGAATCAGATTTCCACATGAATAGAATTTATTGGGAGATCTGGTACATCGATCTGGGCGGTGATCGCAAGAGAGAGAGGTGTAGTCATGGCGCCTGGTATTGTGCTTCTGTCTGATTTTTGCATGAAAGCATACTTTCCTTATTAACAGTGTCCCCTGCCATACAGGCGGGTCTGCTCCGACTTATAAGACAGAGGTATATATACACATGATGATAGTGAGCATAACTTGCTGGTCATACATAGACTGCTTGTCTTATCAGTTCTTGTCGTGGTTCCATCTTATTATCAAACAACACAGACAGATTGAAAAGGTCACGAGTACAAACTTTGTATGTCAACAGTCATAAACAATATAGTTTTTATTTATAGTCGATAACAGATCAAAATGGTTGGGATTTCCAAAAAAGATAATGAGAACGATGTTGACGTTAGCCAGAGCCAACTATAAACTAATCTAATAAAATTATCTAGAGTTGAATGTGCGTTAGCCCACCAGCTGTGCAGTCTAATTGCTACGTGGACACATCGTTGGTAGTAGGGAGGGGGCGTAGCTTCACTGACACATGATGAGAACAATAAAAACTATAATTGTGGAAAGTCTAGATCATAGATTCTCAAACTTTCTCGGCCCACCGCCCACTTTGCATGACATAAACTTTGTAACGCCCCCTTTCTCTATTATAACAGTTTGCCAACGCCCCCCTCCCCCACACATATATATACATGCTCTATTTTTACGTTGACATAGAAAATTGATATATATTTCTGTTAAACATGGTTAATTTTCAAATGATTATATACATGAAATAGAAAATTGCTGAAAAAAGGGATCGTGTAAGATGGGCATAAGATAAATTCAAATGTAGAATTCAAATTTTCAATGATTATTCAATAGCAAAATCACGAACCTCCCACCCCCTCCCCATGCTTCTGAAACCACTATCGCCCCCTGGAAGACTTCAGCGCCCACTGGGGGCGGTACCGCCCACTTTGGGAACCCATGGTCTAGATAGATAGATAGATTTAAGACTGTTATGAACATACATTTGTTTATGTGGGTGGGGTGGGGTTATTCAGACAAGTAGATTTAGTATGTTAATTGTTCATTCTTTTGTTATATAGAGATGTAGGTTTATTCTTTTGTTATATAGAGATGCAGGTTTATTCTTTTGTTATATAGAGATGTAGTAGGTTCAGTCTTTTGTTATATAGAGATGTAGTAGGTTCAGTCTTTTTTTATATAGAGATGTAGTAGGTTCAGTCTTTTGTTATATAGAGATGTAGTAGGTTCAGTCTTTTGTTATATAGAGATGTAGTAGGTTCAGTCTTTTGTTATATAGAGATGTAGTAGGTTCAGTCTTTTTTCTTCTTCGAACGCTCCATATCGACCACTTGTTAACCACTCTGTGTGATTTGTATGTAATCCGAGATTAAGAGCGATTGTACGTTGTACCAGTTAATGCGCCTACAAGTAGGCCAGCACATTCGATTTCAGCGCTGCTTTTTATTTACTAGGGTAGCTATCCTAGGTCCTACCTCAGTCGCTTCTTCCGACATCTTAATCTTCTTCTTCTTTGCGTTCGTTCTTTACGACCAATTTTAATCACTCTTTGTGATATGTTTGATCTTTGTCAAGAACGTGTAAACGTTGCACATTAGTTTGGTAGGCCCTAAACGCATAGACTTCTACACGCTTAGGACATGTGCATCCGATTTCATCCAAACCTCCTTAGTCACCTCTTTCGACATGCGTGGCAGGTAACAGTGGTTCTATTCTTTACACCCCAAATTTGGGCCCCGGTAACCACTCGGGCGGGACATCTTAATAACTTTAGCTTTCTCTATTTTAGTTTAGTCGTCGGATCATCATCACTGCACGTCAAATCAATTAGTCCATAAGTGCCCCGATCTCCGCCTCACCATATCTACCAGCGTGTGGCGACTAACGACACCGGTTATTTATTGGTTTACCTACTATTCTTCTTTGGCTACCAGCATAGTGTTCTTGTCTAGCTACACCACACCTGGTTTGGAATTCTTGCAGCCTGGTTAGTGATGTAGATTCATCACTATTGCTTGAATCATGTAACGGGGGTCAAATACGCATAGGGACAACGTCGAGCCAAGATTAGTGAGCTGGCACTAACCAAGATCCTACCCCATCTCCACGTGGTGACCCTGGAAACAGACAACGGTTCCTGTCTGGCTACGTGGGTAGGGATCGAGGGAAAGCTACTCTGGTATAAGTAGTGATGCAAACGTAGTTACGCTGGATGAGATCTGCTAGCAACACAGAAGAGCAGAATCGCAGAGTGACTATTAATTCATGGCCATGTGGATAAGACAAGACATGACATGAAAGCAGAAAACCTCAATATTCAGACACTGGACTGGTCACAGCAGACTTCCAAATTACAAGTACAGGTTATTCAAGATCGGCGAGACGGAGGTCTGCCCCTGTGGTCAAACTACACATGACACTATAGAAGTAATGCAGGCATGTCCCACTTATACAGGATTGAGGTATTAAATATGGGCAGTCCACACATCAGAAAAAGCCAAACTTTACAGTACTGCGTAGAACATGCACCACAACACAGCCTTCCTATATATATCTTTATATAAATCAAGGGTAGGACCAGACGGGACAGTGAAGAAATGGTATATTGAGTAAGTAATCTGAGCCAGTAATCTAGAAATGTAGCATAGAAAATAAAGTAATACAGAAGGCCCAAGTGAGATGGGTCGGTCACGTTGCTCGGATGCCTGATAAATACATCCCAAAACAATTGATGTATGGAGAGCTTGAAAGAGGCAGACGTTCTGGTGGTGGACATAAAAAATGCTTTAAAGACACTCTTAATGTATCTCTGAAATGTTTCGATATAGACATCACGTGCTGGGAATTCATAGCGCAAGATCGCCAAATTTGACGCTGTAACAACATAAGAGGAACCCACATAGCTGAGAATCATCGTGCCGCTGATACACAGAGAAAACGAGCTGCGCGAAAAGACAGAACACGCAACACCCACATGTCCTACCTTGATCATGTATGCCCCACCTGTGGTAGGGGATTGTGTTCTAGGATTTGACTCTACAGTCACCTCCACTCCGCACAGACCAGAGAGTTGAAGCAGCACACGTCTGAGGCTGTTGTCATCATCGTTTGCGATGGGCGGCTATTATTATAATCTAGATGAACAGTTAAGCAGGGGGTAAACATGAATGCATTATATAAACAGAAAAACGTAGGAACGAAGTCCGAGACAAAACAGTGAAGATCAGATATGTATATTCGAAATAGCCTGACAGAGAATGTTGAAACTAGGATAGAAGAGATACTAGAAGAGATCAAGTAATATGCTTGTAACCAGGACAGTACCGTGCTATGATGCAGGGAGGCGGCACCGTAAGATGGGCGACATAAGCAACCAAAACACAATTATAATTGAAGGTTATTTTAAGGAAAAAACATTTGAGGGGCGGCATTTCGAAGACTTGCATCATACTGAGAAAACATACCTCACGGTCCTGCTTGTAACAGCCATAGCGTAGTCACCATCACGGCGTACTGAAAGTTTTCAGAATTCGATAGAGGATTTAACACAAAAATACGAAATATCAGTTACTGAAAGCATATACTATTATAAATGGAAAAATATCAGTTACTTGAAGCAGATATTCTTATAAACTGATGATGTTTATATGCTGAATTCGTCAATAACGGTCCAAGTCAAAGAAAAGATTCCGGAATTAACCTACATAGAACCAGAAGTAAATTGTAAACATCTCCTTCATAGTCATATATGTATGACCTCGACATTAGAAAGTATCAAACTAGAATTAGGTCTCGTCATGTGACAAATGACCTTGCTCAAAGTGTGGATTCTATGTCATTGACTAAATAGGAGGTTTTCCCACCAGTTTGCAGATAACAGAAAGTTCTAGGCGTTTAAAAAATCTGCCGGAAGTAGTTGATAAGTGTTGACACGGCGTTGTTGTTGTTATTTTACGTGGTAGAGGAAGGGTATCTGACAGGTTGTGGCCCCGGTAACGTATGTTATATGTAATCATATACAGATCTAGTTCTCTCTCATTCTCTTGTGATCACCGCTTATACTGATGTACAAGATTTCCCGTTAAATCACATTAGCATGGGTAGGTTTCGTCACATCTTCAGCGCCATTTGGAGCTCTGGTACTTATCCTTCGGTGATGTGTCCGGTTTCAGCCAGCGTTTACTGGGTTCGCTCTCCGTCAGCCTTTGGCTGTCCCCAGCCGACCTGCAAGGCGGCAGGTTGCTATTTTCTTTTAGGGTAGCTACCATTAGACAACCTTCCCTACCGGGTTGATGAGCGTCCTCTGCCCAGCTAGCCCGTCGTTTTATGGACTACTTGGTTTACCTACCGTCCAGTTTTGTGTACGGTTTACTCCGCTAGCCTTTGATTGTCCCCAATCAAACTACAAGGCAGTAGTAGTTCCCTGCGAGCGAAAACGCGCACTGGCTTCAACCTTTGCTGGGCCCTTCAGTCTTCTGCACACCTGGGTGGCCCGCTCACCCTCAACAGCCTCGCCAGCCTGTCACGCGCTCTGCCCTGGTGCCTGCCCTACCATCTCCGTCAGTTCTCATCATGCTCACATTTGCCGGGCTCTCCGGGCGGGGCTTAACTCGGGCCTTCACCCCTGAGATGGGAGCCCGGGTTATCACTGACTATATCAATCAAGTATGTGTAGCACAGTATGTTGATGCAAATGTTAAGGTGTTTTTAAGAGGAAGGATTCACTTCATGCATTGCACCCTGACCAATGTCAAGATCGGTGTAGTACCAACACAGTTACTGTGCAGTTATGATATTGGTCATGGCCACTGTTGAAAAAAAAGGTAACGCATCCTTGACAGTCTAACTTACCTACCACCAAAATAAAAGGATGATTAAATCAATCAGAAAACCACAAATACCAACACAAGACGATTACTATAATATGAGCAGATCGGGACAAGTTGTAACTCTGCGCATTAGAACAGGACACAATCGACTCCGCAGCCACAAGTATACAAAATTCAAGATTGACAATTCAGCCATGTGTCCATGCAAGTCAGACTGCAGAGCACATACTTTCAAGACCTTCAAGACTGCCCCGAATATGACATACTGAGGCAAACTCACTGGCCTAACGAAACAACACTCGACAGAAAACTAAACGAAGCTCTGCGTGAGCTACAAAAGACAGTGAAGTTTATACAAGAGACAACATTGAATATATAGACAATATTTCAAGCGAACGAAAGGAAAGGAGGAAACGAAGGAATCTAACTAGTTGGTATGCCAGAATGCTTGGTGTTTACTTATTCTTTCAGTGACTACAGTTTTCGTACTTCTCCCATGAAAATCAATACACATTGAGAACTTTCTATTCATTGGAGGAGATGCAAACAATTTGTCCAATCAGTCTGTGTTGAAGGAGCTGTGTAATATGATAGACTGTCCTGTCAGTGTCGCTGATCGCAGCATAGCTCTCCTTGTCTACCGTTTCTGTGCTTCTGACATGAAAATAAAACAAGTGGAAAGTCTTCTTCTGCGATCAACTTCTGCTATGCAACTACTCCGGTATGTGTCATAAACAGGATGGTGCGCTTGATGTCTTCAACGGTCCCCCATAGTTTGTTTTAAAGGGTTGTTTCTGTTGGCCAGATTTTCATTCGCACACAGCTCAGGCTGGGACAGTCTTGCAGGATGTGCTTTGGGGACTGCTTTGGTGCTCCACAGGTGAAGGCAGCCCAGTTTCCTGAGACTCATTCTATGGAGGTGTGCTCTGAGACCGCAGTGTCCCGTTCTAAGTCTGAAGACTGGTCTGCGCTTTTCTGTTTAGTATATTTATACTGTCGGGTAAAGTCCCAATTCCTTGGGGTTGGGGACACAAACGATATGTGTTCAAATGAAGAGCACGTTCCCTATCATTACCTGCTACATAACCTTGTTACAGAGCACCCACACTATTTGACACAGATCACATACAAGTCACAAGATATGGTTACTCTAGCGTGAACACAAATTGATGGCACGTATGTGCCAGTTTCCTTTAAAACTCGACAAAAATATATCATCACCACTAGCAACATACAAAAATAAACACTTTTATTTGAATACTGCCGCATGGTAAACAATTCATACACATAAACACTTAATTGCTAAAGATGACAATTTGTGACAATGATTTCTCAATAACATTAAATTTTAGTCCGCACACAAAAAGGTTCAACACTTTCTTCTTCTTTAATGACCCTCAAAATGGCATCTGTTACGTTGTGTCGCAGTTTACAACAATATCCATACCGTTTGACGTGACACATTTCAAAACCAGGACTTATCAACCCCTTCAATCCATACTTGCTTAAACAGATTATAGAGATGCAGCATATTACCAGGGTCACAACTTGAAGGTGGAGCAGAGTCTTGGTCAGTTCACTGACACCGACTTCTCATTTTTTGCTGCATCTTAGGCCTCTCCAACGCTTTGATTAGAATATTTAAGATCACTGCCAGCCAGCTCTCCAATAAAATAGCTTTACTAAAATTTGTCTGTAGGGCTACGCAATGGGTACCGTAAGAAATACGGATTTGTGGTTTGAATCTTGTGTTTGGCAATTTTTTTCGGAAGCCCCTAATACTTGTTCAGTGTCTATTTATTGAAAAAGCAAGAAATAGTAAAGCTATTGATCCTGAGAAACAACAAAGCACCGGGAAATGATGAAATGACAGCAGAGCTTTTCAAGATCGATCCTATCTTAGCTGCAAACATATTAGAGCCATTGTTTGCAGATATCTGGGAGAAAGAAGAATTGCCTAAGGATTGGACTAGGGGTACTGTGGTGAAAATTCCCAAGAAAGGAGACCTAACAGATTGCAATAACTGGAGAGGAATCACGTTGCTTTAAATCCCAAGTAAGATATTCTGCAAAATTATCATAATGCGAATACAAGAAGCAATAGATAAGTGTCTATGAATGGAGCAAGCAGGATTTAGGAAAGGAAGAGGAACAAATGAACATATATTTATCCTGCGTAACATTTTAGAACAATGTAGCGAGTGGCAAAGGACTATATATATCAACTTCATAGATTTTGAAAAGGCATTCGACAGCGTCCACAGAGACAGCCTATGGAAGATACTGAGACAATACGGCGTACGCAGAAGCTTGTCAACATCATAGCCCTCTTCTATAAAGATTTCTCCTGCAACCTAAAGAATTCCAACAAAACATTCCCAGTAAAATCTGGTGTAAGACAGGGATGCGTAATGTCCTCTCTTTGTTTAGTATTACAATTGACTGGGTGCTAAAAATGCCATAAAACAACAAGCACCAAGAGGAATAAGATGGACCCTTTCGAGATGCTTGAGGACCTGGATTTTGCAGACGATATAGCCCTGGTGTCACACAAATATGAACATATACAAGAGAAAAGTACAATACTTTACAGCACGGCAAAGACAGTAGGCCTCAAAACAAACACAGGAAAACAAAAATTATGACAAACAGTGAAATCCAACAACCAGTAATGTTAGAAGATGAAACACTTGAAAGGGTTGAGCAGTTTACATATCTTGGTAGCGTACTGACACTAAATGGTGGCACAGAGGAAGATATAAAATCACGTCTGAGTAAGGCCAGAACCGCTTTTGCCAGAATGAAACCAGTATGGAAGTCCAAAATCTACAATAGGACCACAAAGCTTAAACTCTATAAAAGCATTGTTTTGCCAGTTTTGCTCTATGGATCGGAGTGTTGGAGGATGACCAAAGGAGATACTAGCAGGCTGTCAGTTTTTCCACCACTCTTGTCTTCGCAGAATCTTGGGAATCTTTTGGCCAGTTAAAATATCCAATAACCAACTACTCCAAGACACAAGACAAGAGTCAATGAATGACATACTCAAAAAGAGAAGATGGAAATGGCTCCGACATGTTATGAGAATGAGACAAGAAATGCCTGCAAGGATAGCCTCACTTGGACACCAGAGGGAAAGAGAAAGAAAGGCAGACCACGGACAACATGGAGGCGCATGATGGAAGAGGAACTGGACACCGCATCTCTGACGTGGGGCTCTGCGCTGAAGGTTGCACGGGACAGGAGAGCATGGAAAGTCCTTTCTGAAGCCCCATGTGTCACTAGGCATGACGGGATTAAGTAAGTAAGTAAGTCTATTTATTGATGATATTCTCAAACATTAAAATCTGATAGCTCAGTCGTGAATATTCTTTGAAAGAAGCTTGCATTCCTAAAGATAACGTTTTTGGGAAGAGGACAACCTGCTGACCATAACTCAAGTCCAAGAACGACCAGTGTGTTGCCGGGGCCCGAAAGGGGTGCAAAGAATAGTAATACGGTGACCTAAAAGGCTTGTCGTAAGAGGCGAATAAGGTAGGGGCCTAGGAAAGCTACCCTAGTAAATAAAAGGCATAGCAGAAATCGAATGTGCTGGCTTACTTGTAGGCGCATAACTGGCACAACGTACAATCGCTCTTAGCCTCGGATCATATACAAATCACAAAGAGTGGTCTATATGGAGTGCTCGAAGAAGAACAAGAATGTGAGTAAACAAGGTACATAGAACCAAGTCCGGGGTCTCTATGGCAAAGTGGTTAAGGCGTTTGCCAGCAGAGTTGGGGTCGGCTAGTCTCTCTTAGGGAGGCGGAAAGTGAACATTAGCAGCCTGCTGATTTGTAGAGCACATACTCCAACCCCGTCTAGCATTAATGTAGATCTGGAAATTTTGACAGCGAGATTCAAGGCCAACAGGGCTCTCTAGGTCAAGTTTTTGGGGTCTCTTCCCACCCACCCTCCCCTGTGCTTTGGAGGGCTATATAGAATATAAAGCATGCAGAAACTGGATGTGTTGGCCTATGAGGCGCCCAACTAGCCCAACAAACTTGTTCTGAGGCACAGACCACAAAAAGTAGTTTAACAAGTAGATGATATAGAGCGGACGAAGATCACTGATTAAATAAACTGCCTATCATGGCAGAAAGGATGTTAAAATATGCAGGGTTTTGATACTGTTTTCAGAATCCAAGAACTCAATTGTAGGTGAGGTCAATTACCTACTTGTATCAGAGACAGACAAAAGAATGTTCCCTGCTCAAACTGGGCACATAAAATAGCACTTGGCAGTTGAAAATAGAAAATAGCAGGCTATTAAGTAGCTCTGTGACAAAATTTGAAATATAAAGAATTTTTATTACTTTAATTTCCTATCAAAATTAAAGTAATAAAACAAGTAGAGCAAATCTGAACAAAAAACACAAAACTAATTGAATGTTCTATGCCAATATTTACTTCAAATATAGCACCATTTATCGGCCGAGTGGTTACCTGGGCCCAAATTTGGGGTGTAAAGAATAGAACCACTGTTACCTGCCACGCATGTCGTTAGAGGCGACTAAGGAGGTTTGGCTGAAATCGGATGCATGTGTCCTAAACGTGTAGAAGTCTTATGCGTTTAGGGGCCTACCAAACTAATGTGCAACGTATACACGTTCTGGCAAAGATCAAACATATCACAAAGAGGGATTAAAATTGGTCGTAAAGAACGAACGCAAAGAAGAAAGAAGAAGAAGCACCATTTATTTACATTCAACGAAAACTTTTTTAATGGTTACACTAGATAACGAAGGACAAATGTTATTGAGTACAAAAATATTTGCTATAAATAAAAAAAAAAAAGTTTTATTACTTAAAGTTCATTTTCAAAGCAATAACAAAGTCAAAAAGGTCTGTATTGATGAAAGATCCTTGCTTATCAATCAAGAAGTAAAAACTCTTCCCTTTAAGCTTCAAAGGAATATGATGTCCTCCTCCTGCCCTGGACTGCAAACAACTAATATGTTCCACAGGTATCTTGAAAGAACGTGTCAATCTAAACCATGTATAGGTTGTTATTTGCGCTTCGTAGCACGTTGGACTACGGGTGACTATCCCTCTGTGTGTACGGGTTCAATTCCGCGGGATGGCAGAAAAAGCCACAGATTCCCCAGATTTACGGTGTTCGTGGCACCGAACCAAAAGGTTACGATGTTCATGGCACCGAGCCGAAGAGCTGAAAAGCTCAAGTGCTTCTGGATCGAAAGTTTTTTTTTTTAAATTTGCGCTTCATTTCCTCCTTTGAGAATCGAAAGTTTCCTCACAACCCGTCTTGGATAAGCCATTGTAAGAAACAACATTATTTCTCCTGAAATAAGAAGGGGGAAAAGCTTAGAGACATAATTGTATAATAAACTGTGCACAACCACATACTCTGGGTTGTTTTCTAGAAAACAATGAATGAATGTTTATCATTTGGTTTGCTTCAAGACTTGTTAATTTGCTGCCATGGCCTCAAGTCAAAAGACAAATGCTCAGAGAGTCAGATGACTGCTGGACAAAAATAATACTTCCCAAGCGGGGAATCGAACCCCGGCCGTCGCGACGAGAACGCGAAATCATAACAGCGTTAAACGCTGGGGTTGATTCGCAAAGTCCTGTAAAGGATATGCATTAACTTTAACGTAAGTCTAGATTTTTGCTTGAGTTGATTACATTACGAAAGTAGATAAATGGAGATCAATCGTTGCGAGGGACACCCTTACCGCAGGACCCTTGCGGACTGCAAAACTATACCGTGATAAAAATCCAATAGTCCAGCTTGGACAAATGTTTGTTTACTTGCACGAATCGGGTTTGTCTCTAAGACTTGACGTAAGAATAGACCAGCAGACATTATTTTGTGCATTACATGACTAATAGACATGTGTTTCTACGTCCCTAGATCGTACGTCGTAAGTGTGTGATATTTTCAACCAGATGCCACACAAGGTTACATAAAACTAAAACTGACATGTGCATGTATGCTGTTGTAGCTAGCTAGAGTACATCCACCGTTTAAGATGAGTACACTGTGTATTGTAACATGTGCAGCTTCACGGTCCACTACGAGTGTGAAATCAAGATTTGTATCGCTGCAACTGCAAGTATCTACATCGACGGTTAGAAAAGAGATATATAAATCATTCTCATCAATTGCAAGGTTGCCACAACTTCAAGCCCCGTTTCAAATTCCGAAAAAGACAAATATCATACCTCGTATTAGTTTAGATACGGTATTTTGCTTATTTAGATCACATAACAAAACTACTGCACGAAAATTCACGACAATTTTGGCACCAGTGTCGTTCTGTAATTATTTCAGGCAAAGCGTTTTGAAAAAAAATGTACAACTCATCCAAAATTGTAGACATAGCAGCAAACGAGCGTTTGAAATCAATACAAATCTTCCTCAAGATGTTCTTGTGTACTCGCACAAAAACGAGAATTTCTACAAAATGTTGACCTACTTTGGAGTATTACAAATGTTTATGTGGGCATACTTATCATCATTTGCTCTTCGATACCTTAAGACTGTTCCTGCCCTGACTGAAGGCACCAGTGACCTTCCATGGTGGAAAGCTATGATTTATAAAGAGGGACAGTACAAGAATGCCATCAGTATTTTGTCCCTGGCAGTTGGTAAGACAATTTTGACTATTTTACGTTATCATAACATTTAGTAAATTACTATTATTGTATTTCATCATCTCCAGGAACACTATTTCATGATGATGACTCAGTCATCAACAAAGATCTACTTGAGACCTGAAGATTTAGCATTGTTTTTGTTGCGACTCTCAAGGATCTCCAAATGGGTCTAATGGCAAAGGATTGGCTTCATTGCATTAGATTTCCCCATATGGCTCGGTTACCCTCCAAAGAAATGGCATGCTACTTGTTGAGAGTATTAGCTATTGCACAAAGCATGCGCCCATGTGGTGCCGGGACCCACAAAGGATGCAAAGAATAACACCACTGCGACCTACAAAAGATGTAGTAAAAGACGACTGATGTAGGACCTAGGGAAGCTACCGTAGTAAATGAAAAGTGTTTCAGAAATCTGATGTGCTGGCCTACTTGTAGGCAAATAACTAGCACAACGTACAATCACTCGTAGGCTCAGATCACATACAAATCACACAGAGTTGTTAGCAAGTGGTCGTTGCAGAGCGTTCGAAGAAGCACAAAGCATGGACTCTGTAGCTCCAGCAAAAATCTAAATGGACCTTAAAAAAATACATTCATGAACCAAAGGACGCAGTTTGGATTTTAACCCACTGCCTTTAAAACTCAAGACAAACTGCTCACTTCACCACAGAGACCTCCAAAAGAAGTGCAAGTTTTCACTCATTTTTTACTCATATTTTTGGGGAACTGTTCTCCATAGTTTTCTTTCATACCCGGAAGACTCCAAAGTGATTATAGACATCTTTGAATGCTCCATATCGACGACCACTTGGTGTGTGATTTGTATGTGAGCTCAGCCTAAGAACGATTGTATGTTGTGCCAGTTATGCATCTACAAGTAGGCCAGCACATCCGATTTCTGCGATGCATTTTATTTACTAGAGTAGCTTCCCTAGGTCCGACATTAGTCGTCTCTTACGACATGCCTTGTAGGTTGCAGTGGTACTTTTCTTTGCTTTCATTACGGCCCCGGCACCACACGGGCAAAAAAAATATAGCTTTGCACAGACCAGATTTGAACACTGAGCATACTAGTATTACAAATCGTAGATTGGAACTCTCAACTTTTCATTGTATTTGCGAACTATGAAAAAAAAAAGGACAGTTTAGATGGAGAAACAATTAATAATGGGGGTGCAACCGAGATGCCTCTTGTCACAACTTCTCCTCTCACTGGATTATGAAAGCAACAATACTGAGCAGCAGAATAGAAATTCAGTGGACTGTGTGACAAGCCGGTCTGAGAATATAGATTCTGCAGAGAATCTAATTTCTTCAAAACTTCCATATTCAAGGCAGAAATTAGCATATTGAGAATAAGTCAAAGAGTGATTAGAATTGAAATAAAAAGTTTATGAGAATAAATTCAAAAGTAAACAGATTAACTAGAGAAACAGCTAACAAGATGTGAATTCATATATATATATATATATATATATATATATATATATATATATATATATAGAGAGAGAGAGGCATGTCTCGTACCTGACTCCGGCTGGTAATCTTATTAAGCTTGGTCATCTGTAGTGTGCTTACACATAGTAATTTATCTAGTCTCTTTCAGTCATAATGCAAATGCTCCAACCACTTGACTATGTGAGAGCACTCAGCTATGCCTTCATTTTATTTGCTAAAAATCCTGCTCATTATAAATAAATTTTGTTTTGAAGGACCAAATGCACATTATATCATGCTGTTTCCTAGAATACAGACTTTCCTGCTAAATTCTGCTGTTATCATATGCAAATCCAATAATCAAATATTTATTCTTTCCTAGAAAACAACCCAGAGTATGTGGTTGTGCACAATTTATTATACAATTATGTCTCTAAGCTTTTTTTTCTTCTTATTTCAGGAGGAATAGTGATGTTTCTTACAATGACTTATCCAAGACGAGTTGTGAGGAAACTTTCAATTCTCAAAGGAGGAAATGATGTGCAAATAACAACCTATACATGGTTTGGATTGACACGTTCTTTCAAGATACCTGTGGAACATATTAGTTGTTTGCAGTCCCGGGCAGGACGAGGACATCATATTCCTTTGAAGCTGAAAGGGAAGAGTTTTTACTTCTTGGTTGATAAGCAAGGATCTTTCATCAACACAGACCTTTTTGACTTTGTTATCGCTTTGAAAAGGAACTTTAAGTAATAAAACTTAGTTTTTTTTAGTTTATTGCAAATATATATTTATGTACTTTTAACATTTGTTCAGTCTAGTTATCAGTTATATGAGGACTATCATCATAGCACTCCGGACACGTTCATAGGTGCTCCGATCTCCGCCTCAGCAAATCCAGCAGCCCAACACGCCAGTTCAATGTTGATTAATCAATCTCCTTGCATACCTAGTATGTCGCTCTTTTCGGGCTGCCCCAATATTGACACCCATGTCTTTCAATCTGGTCAGCGAGTGGGATTCACAGCCCTGAAACTCCTCTGTTTGGAAAGACTCTCGCAGTGCATGAAGTTCAGTCTAGTATAACCACTTAAATACCACTCTGTTTTAATTTTTGTCTTTGAATGTAACCATATGGTGCTATATTTCAAGTAAATATTGGCATAGAACATTCAATTAGTTTTGTGTTTTTTGTTCAGATTTGCTCTACTTGTTTTTTTACTTTAGTTTTGATAGGAAATAAGTCACTTTATATTTCAAATTTTGTCACAGAGCTACTTAATAGCCTGCTATTTTCTATTTTAAACTGCCAAGTGCTATTTTATGTGTTCAGTTTGAGCAGGGGACATACTTTTGTCTATCTCTGATACAAGTAGGTAATTGACCTCACCTACAATTGAGTTCTTGGATTCTGATAACAGTAGCAAGACCCTGCATATTATAACATCATTTCTGCCCATGATAGGCAGTTTATTTAATCAGTGATCATCTGCTCTATATCAACTACTTGTTAAGCTACTTTTTTGTGGTCTGTATGTGATATGTGCCTCAGAGTGAGAGTTCTTTGGGCTAGTTAGGCGCCTCATAGGCCAGCACATCTGGTTTCTGTATGCTTTTTATTCAGTATTGCTTTCCTAAGTCACAGGGGGAAAAAAGAGACCCCAAAAATCTGACCTAGGGGAGCCCCATGGCCTAAAATCTTGCGGTCCAAATTTCCAGATCTACACCAATGCTAGGTGGGGTTGGCTTGCGTGTTCTACAGGTCATCAGCAGGCTGCTATTGTTCACTTTCTGCCCTTCCTAAGAGAGGCTAGCCAACCCCAACTCTGCTGGCAAACGTCTTAATCACTTTGCCCTAGAGACCCCCGGATATTGATTCTATGTACCTTCATATAGTGTTTACTCACATTCTTGGACTTCTTCTTCTTGAACGCTCCATATCAAACACTTGTTAAACCACTCTTTGTGATTTGTAACACACACAGATCAAAAAACGTCTGAGGGCCACAGAGTTGTGGTTTTACAGAAGAATGATGAGAATCTCACGGACTGCTAAAATGACTAATGTTGAGGTGTTGAATGAGGTCAAGACACAGAGAAAGCTTATCACCAATATAAGAAAGAGGCAGTCAGTATTTTTCAGACATGTGATGAGGAAGAGAGGCTTAGAACACATTGTGACAACCAGTAAAATCGAGGGTAGACGAGACAGAGGAAGACAGAGAAAAACAATTTTGGATAGCCTGACTTTGTGGCACAGTAGCGCGTCAACATCTGAGATGATAGCAAACACCAGAGATTTGTGAATATCCATGATCGGCTACGCCAGCTGGAATGGTGCCTGATGAAGTGATCAAGCCTAAGAGCGATTGTATGTTGTGCCTGTTATGCGCCTACATGTAGGCCAGCACATCCGATTTCTGCGATGCTTTTTATTTACTAGGGTAGCTTCCTATGTCCTACATCAGTTGCCGCTGACGACATGCCTTGTAGGTCACAGTGGTACTATTCTTTGCTTCCTTGCGGGCCCCGGCACCACACAGGTGACCTAGACATATAAAGCCATTAGTTTCATGAGGCAGGACTATTGAATGTTCACTCATTCAGAGCGCAACTTACATGCATCGGTCTTCCTAAATACTTCTTATACTGTCAGTTATGAACAAGTATACAGCTGGTATCTGTGACAAAGCAGTTTGCCTTGTGTTCTTGCGTTTGTCCACTATGAAATCAGGCGCCTTGTATGGCGCTTCTGACATTTTTGCATGAAGGCATGCTTTTCTTATTGTCAGTGTCCCTTGCCATACACTGATATACATAAGCCTTCTCCGACTTAGAGGTAACCTTGTGTTCTGAAGTCCTGGGCTTGAATCCCAGCTGTATCATTCAGTTCAGGCATTTTTTTCTGGAGATTCCTAAGATTGTTGCTGGAGTTACAAAGCTTTGGCAATACTCTCGGCAAGGTGACATGCCATTTCTGCGGTGAGTGACCCAGAAAAATGGTGACACTTGGTGCAGTGATGTCAATCCTTAGCCTTCTGGTCTCACCTTTTATAAACAAGTATAACCATGGACACAGAAGAAGATGATAAAAACATGGAAAAACAAGATAGCATGTTTATTCATGTTGTTTAAATATGACAAAATGATTTCATACTTGAACATTATATACAGACTTTACATGTTAAACTTGCATGCTAAATTCTCCTGTTATCATCATATACAAATCAAATTCTTTCATTTAAACATTCATTCATTGGAAGAAGGAAATCAAGCAGAATGCAGGTAGTGACTAAGGATGCGTATACAAACAATGTCATGTCATAGGTTTACAATGAACAACATATAATTATACTTAAGAGCACTGCAGTCCAACGGAGTGCCATGGCGCCCGTGTTATACATTCTTGGCGCCTTATTTTACTCCAATGTCTTTTAACATTAACCAGAATTTCAAGTTAAAAACAAGTATTTCTGAATGGGAGTATGTTTTAGTTTTGTTCGTAAGGAATATTTATTTTAAAATTAACGTTTAGTCAGGATTAAGCTTTCATCTGTTACTGTTTATATTTATTTTACTATTAATATTACATTATTTTTACTATTATTATTGTAGTTGCCATACATCACCTGCACCTCCACAATCATTAGTCAGTTGCGTCCCAATATATAAAAACGTTTTACAGCACTTCTTTGGAGGTTATGGATATATGTACTTATATTTATTACGTGCCACTGTTATTATCTTCTTCAACGCTCCACACGACCACTTAATATTAAACCACTCTTTGTGATTTGTATGTGATTTGAGCCTAACAGCGATTGTGTATTGTGTCAGTTATACGCCTATTGGTGCCTAGGCCAGCACATCCGATTTCTTGTCAGCATTTTATTTACTTGACTAGCATTCCCTAGACTGTTATTATAGCAACTATTTTCGTAATATAGGGTGTTCAAGATAAAAGCAGCCTATCAATGGAGCTAATCTGGCATATATTTATGAAAATGAGCAGGTTCAGTTATGACGTAGTATAGGTCAAGGTTGTGTGACGGTGTGTAATTGTAGTGTGGGAAGGGGTGATGAACAAATGTGACGTAGGACAAGCTAGTTAGAACCGGTTTAAATAGTAAATAGACACGGCGCAATTGGCAACTTTCGATTTGTCAATGGGGCTGCTTTTATCTTGAACATCCTGTAGAATTACCACATGTTCATCTACACCTTTCAGCAGAAAAGTTAAAGAAGTCAGCGCATCTATAAATATATTTGGATGAACTAGCTCTAAATTGTTAGTTAAGGAATCGGTATGATAAGTCTTGACTAATGGTAACCCTTTTAGGGAATGTTTAATTGACTGAACATGGTTTCTTATAGTAAGTTGAAGGTGAAGTTGTTACTTAAACTGGGTTGTCTCATTTGTGAATTGTCTTTTCCATTTGGTGTGTATCTTTTCCGAGTGCTTATTACTCCTGTCTCTAGCATTATAACACTGTCTAATACACTAGATGCAGCACTAAAAAGCCAACTAAAATTAAAAAACAAAACATGTTACTTAGGCGTTTTTTCAAGGCGGTGTGGGACGAGAGCCTGAGGAATTTAATGACAGCATGGCTAGTGCAGTCACCGCAAAGCTGTTCAGGTTTTTCTTTTATGTCCACAACAGAAAAAATTCCTTGGCCTTACCATGGATTGAACACAGGTCTCCCGCATGGAAGCCACGCTCTAATCCATTCGGCCGCCTGTCTGACCAGCGTGTTTGTAGTGCGCTGGACTGTGGGTGACTAGCCCTCTGTGAGTGCGGGTTCAATTCCGCGGGATGGCAGAAAAGCCACAGGTTCCCCAGATTCACGATGTTCGTGGCATCGAACCGAAGGGTTACGATGTCCATGGCACCGAGCCGAAGAGCTGAAAGCTCAAGTGCTTCTGGATCGGGAAAAAAAAAAATCGGCCAGATACTAGATGCAACACTAACATGCGTTGTTTCCCAATAAAAAAAGACTATTTCCTTATTTTGGGCTGGAGTTCTGTCCTAAGTAATGCTAGGATATATAAAGCACAAGACTATAAGCAATAACTTTGAGGATCATGTTCAGATAAAATTTCTAGCAACCCTTAAAATTATTGAGTGGGACCCGCAAGAAAACGAAATGTCCTAAACAGACCTGGAGACAGAGTCTTCTTGAGGACCTGCAAGGTGCAGGACTATATTAAGTGGCCATAAAGGAAACAACTAAAGACCGGGAAAAGAAGCAAACAACAATTGAGGCCATATGCTCTATGAGACGCAGTGAGAGAAATAAGTCAAATCTCTGAATTAACTATGAGCAATTCAATGAATGTCACTATACTACAAGCTCATCTTCACAAAAAAAAAAAGACTTCACCTCTTGTATGTGTTAAATGTTAATTAAATCATTCCACTTTGTATATATATATATGTATATATATCCATCCACAATAATTTATAACACGTTTTTCTTTAAGGGGTGGTGGCATCTTGTCTTTTCTATTTGACACTTGTGCCATTCTGTACAGTTCAATAGTTACAACCCAAACCTAGCAGTGAAGCTTTAAACTATGATGTCATGTAATCTCTATATGGACACACAAAGGCAAAAGAGTGATAATTTTATTGCTAATTATAAGAAAACCAGCAGTGTTGTGTCTGTGGTAGCAAAGAATAGAACCAATGTCTTCTCTTGTATGTCGTAAAATGTGACTAAGAGGCGTAGAGCTGACGACCACAGACTGTAAAAAAAAAAAAAACTACAATAGCATTTCAAACTGCTGATGGAGATACAGATGCCACAGTGAAAGGGACAAGATCAAAATGAGCGGACATTTGTTGTCTATGTCATATGTGTCCTTGGGAGTGCTGAAGATGATGATAAAAACATGTTTTATTTGTGAAAAGCATAGGTTTCTAAACTGTCAGTATCATGCAGAGAGCGAATAATGACCATTGAACCAATATTTGTATAGTAGTAACTGGGACTTTTTTGCCTTGGTCGCACTTGTTCACTCTGTGGTGTAGTACCTGGTATTCCAGTAAAGGATAGTTAGTATTTGCACATCACTATTGTCTACTTTCTTCTTCTTCTTCTTCTAACCAGTGCTGCAAGTTTTCACTCTTGGGCAGCCAATGCCAGTTTGTAGAATCTGCATGTGTTCTGTAATTGTGGAAGACTAGTGTAAAGGGTATTATGAGCAGATGGGTGTGGTGGGAGGTGTTCTTGTCTAGCTTTATGTAGTCCAGGACATTCAAGCAAGATATGCTGTACTGTCTCACATGAGTGACTGCACTTTCTACAGTGTGGTAGGTGTGTGGGGTTTATTCTGTGTAGGTGGTAATTCAGTCCAACATGTCCTGTTCTTAACTGGAAGATAGTGCTTTGATCTTTTCTTTGTAGCAGATTTATATTGTCCTTGGGGTTTGGTCTATTCATCTCTGCATACATGTCCCGACCAGTCGTCCCCATAGCCCATCGGTTCAGCCAATCTTCTCTGGAGTTGTTTTTCAGAATCTGTTTTATACTTTGTATGCTAACAGGTATGTCTATTTGTGGTTTTGATGATCCCTGTTTGGCCAGATGATCTGCCTTGTCATTTCCTGGGATATTTGTGTGCCCAGGAATCCACTGTAGAATGACATTAATATCAAAGGAATTGTCTACTGTAACTATAAACTCTATCCATCAAATGCTTATCAAGCAGCTCCACAAATGTTGTCTCAAAGTACAAGTTTTGCTAGATATAGAGATTTTAACATGTTCACTGATAGCAGACTTATGACTGCAGCACATAACACTTACAAAAGACCACATTAAATTACTATCACAAACACAGTTGATATAAAAAAGCAAACTATATTTAAATATACATTACACTTGATTAGTGTCTGGAAACTTTGAGTTATCACAATATCAATTTGCATTCAAGAAACTGCATTTAGCCACTATCAAACAAGCTTTCCATGTCGTATCAATTAAACCAAGGAGGGAAAACATATTTTTCTTAATATAGTGCATCCACTCATCTATCAATTAAACCAAGGTGGGAAAACACATATTACCCATATACAGTGCTTCACTCATCAGTGTCAATTGAATCAAGTGGAAAACGCATATTTTTGACAGCGCATTCACTCATCGTGTCAATTAAACCAAGGTGGGAAAACATATTTTTCTTATACAGCTCAATCACTCATTTGTGTCAATTAAACCAATGTGGAAAAACACATATTTCCCATATACAGCGCATTCACTCATCTGTGTTAAACCAAGGTGGGAAAACATATTTGTTTCTTATACAGTTCACTCACTCATCACCAAACTCATTTTAAAAAAAACCATGAAAAATAAATAACAAGAAATCTTTGTACAGGATGACTAACTATGTGGGGCACACGAGTCAAGTGACTGAAATAAATAAGGCATGCAAAGAGACAATCTCTAGCCGAAATGTGATACCCTTTGCTGTTCATGTAAAATATAAATAATGTCAGTCATTTACTTGTACAAAGTCAAGAGTGGTGACTTATGACAAGTTGTAGCATATCTACACACAAATGATGCAGAATCACTCTCTAACAATATGAACAACCAGTGAAGGGATAGCTTTGAGTAGATAGTAAATGGGAATTTGGGATCAAAGCCTCCCGTACAGTCCTCATTTCCACCAGCATAAGGTAGGTCATATCCGGTGCCGGCAAGATGGGTGCTAAATTTCAAACTGTTGGAATGAATATGTTATATTCCATAGTTTCCATCATTTTCTAAACAATAGCAAGAAGTCTTCTCTCACATGTCGTAAAATGTGACTAAGAGGCGTAGAGCTGGCGATCACACACTGTAAAAAAAAAAAACTACAGAAAAGTTTCAAACTGCTGATGGAGATACAGATGCCACAGTGAAAGGGACAAGATCAAAACGAGCGGACATTTGTTGTCTATGTCATGTGTGCCCTTGGGAGTGCTGAAGATGATGATGATAAATATCCGGTGCTGGGAAGATGGCTGCTAAATTTCAAACTGTTGGAATGAATATGTTATATTCCAGTTTCCATCGTTTTCTAAACAATAACCGGATACCATCCAAGCTCAAAGTGTATTTGTGTGCTGAGGAGCTGTATGACTGAAGATCTAATCATTTGTTAACGTGAAACGGGACTTACAGCTGTGCTACGGAGTATCAGGCACTAGCGTTAGAACCAGTCAAAACAAAGATGCAGCATTCAGCGGTAACAACGGATGAGGCTGGCGTGTTGGGTCGCTGGATTTGTTGAGGCGGAGATCAGAACACCTATGGATGTGTCTGGAGTGCTATAATGATAGTCCTCATATAACTGATAACCAGCATAATCTGTATGCAACAAAACAAATGCTGGGTCTGATGAAACAAGTCTCTGATGAAAATGGGGGCTTTACGCCCGAGTGGTTACCGGGTCCAAATTTGGGGTGTAAAGAATAGAACCACTGTTACTTGCCACGCATGTCGTAAGAGGCGACTAAGGAGGTTTGGCTGAAATCGGATGCACATGTCCTAAAACATGTAAAAAGTCTATGCGTTAGGGGCCTACCAAACCAATGTGCAACTATATCACGTTCTTGGCTATGATCAAGCATATCACAGTGATTAAAACTGGTGGTAAAAACAACGCAAAGAAGAAGGGGGCTTTACAGCGGGTTTTGGCCCCAAATCACCATGTACTATCTACTGCTTGACTGTTGTTAACTCAGCTGAAGTCTCTCACTAGTTTTGACCCATGTGGATATATGATGACCGCTTCCTTATTTTATGTAGGCTCATAACAATTCTTGTATCTGATCATACAGGCACTATGCAAATATTGTGATGTCCTAATGTATGATTAACCCCACATACATGTCCCCTAAACTAAAAGATAGAAAAACAATAATCCTGTCTAACAGGAAGTACATGAACCAAAGCAAAATAAGTAACAACATATTTCAGGAATAGAAGATCTAACAGTTCTGAACATTTGGAAAATGCTTCTCAATATGACAGCATCATGAGCAATTTCTTTAAGCATTGTTGCATGTGTGTGGCAGGGTAAAAAGCTATAAAAATGTAATATTTGCTATTTACATACTAATAACTAGGTAATCATCATCCGGTGCCGTGACGGCTGGAGTAGGCGATCATGGATTTCACAAATCTTATCATCTAAGATGTTGACGCTCTTTCATGCAATGTGGGTTCGAATCCAGGCAGCACAGTTTTGTTCACAAATGCATTTTTTCCAGAGACCACAAGGATTGTTGCCAGAGCTACGTAGTTCATACAATACTCTCGGCAAGTGGTGTGTCACTTACGTGGAGAGGGACCGAGTTATAGGGGTAAAACTCAATGAATGCAATAAAGTGAATCCTTCGACTTTAGACCATTTAAAAAAAAAAAAAAATCAGAACTGCAATTAACATTAGTTATTCTTCCTAGATGATATCTAAAGTTAGATTCTACAGCTGTACCTAATTAAAGTTTTATTAAAATTGCTACAAAACTGTACTGAGTGTGTTATAGGGCAAGACATAAGATATGGCAATACTCAGTGGGCTATCTATCTATGACCACTAGTTAAAGTTGTGTGATATTTTCTGATATCAACTGTGAATGAAATCGTGGCATATCCTTTACAAAACATTACCAGCAATCACAGTAAATGAGTCGTTGATTCCCTAGGTATCTATACCCACTTATACATTCAGTAGTTTGCCATCACTTTCAGAACGGTGAGGTCTATTTTAACCATTTATAATAATCAATGGGAATGAATTTGCTTCCAAACTGTCCTCAGCGGAGTTTGAACCAGGTACACTTGGGTTGTGATCGAGCTCACTACCTCTTAAGCTACAGACGACCACTTTAGATGATGAAATATCAGTACATTAAAAATGTTAATAATTACAATATGAGACATATCCGCTAGTAAATCATTAGGCAATCACCATATGCACATATATTGTCTAGTCACAACCTCAAGCATCAATCAAAATGGGAGTGACAATCATAATGGGATGTTATAATCAGTGGTTATGAAAGAAAGTCCTAGGGAATGCTAATCCAAACAAATGCTTGCAGAAAACGGATGCACCAGGCCGTAAGGCGCATAACATGGTGCAACGACCCCTCACAATGCGGAATGGGATAACGGATTCTATGATCACCAATCTGCCTCTGAGATTTAGCCACGCTGTAAGAATGTCAGACCCACCATCACGAGGTGGCCAAAACTTACTGCAGGAAGAGGTCGGCACAAACGGGAAGCAGAAATCATTAAAATATCTAAAATGACAATATGCAGACTTTGTGAGTAAACAGGTGGCAATCACACTATGTCACAACTTATGCGTAGTTTAAATCTCAACGGGATCAATTAAAATGAAGTGGCAATCTAGATGAGAATGCAGGGTAAGAAAGAAAAATCCTACAACAGACCAATGTCATAACCTATGGTCAAAGAATAGAATGTAACTTCTGCTTGACGTCAAGAGTAACACACCTACAAGTGTCAAAGAACAAAACTTCACACCACCCAGAAAATCTTAGTGGTTAGTGCACTGGCCTCCTAGACGGGTGCTCTTAGTTCAAATCACAACACATAATTTTTTTTTTTACCACAAATGACTCATAGGTCAACTGGATACCAGAAAAACTGTGAAAAAATAAAAGCCAGCTGATGTGATGTTGACATCAACCATTTGTGTGCTCTGCTTTTCTTTTGCCGTTAGGCGTAGCAGGTTTAACTGATGATCGGTTCCGAGAAGTGCACGCTCGGTCGCTTGATATGCTGTGGTATTGTGGAGTTTTAAGATGTCTGTAACTCCATTAACCTATCTTTTCTTCGCCTGCCCCTTCCTCTTGATGTTTCCCATTTTCAGGTTGTATGTTCTTGCAACTGGTGTATTCGGGTTCATTCTCACCAAGTGGTCAAACCATTTGAGTCTCTGTTTCTCAATAAATCTAATAGCAGGTGTTGTTCCGATTCTAATTTCCTTATTTCTTATATGGTCTATTCTTGTTTTATTTACTGCTTTCCTCACGCATCTCATTTCACAGTGGTTACGCTGTTGCCTTCCGCTCCGAAGGTTGTGTGTTCAAATCTGGACTGCACTGCGCTCTTTGTGAGTTAATTTTTTCCATGAGACCTTAGGATTGTTGCAGGAGATACGGAGTTTGTGCACTACTCTGGGCAGGTGTCGTGCCATTTCTGTGGAGAGGGCCGAGCCATATGGGGTGCAATCTTTGGTTTTAGATCCTTTTAAAAAAAAAGTTAAACTGTGGTGTGTGGGGGAGAGAAAGGAAAGAAAGAAAGAGAATTTGGTTGTTAAACACAAGGGAACATAATAGCAAAAGAAATGCAAAGAGGCAAAGCAAAAGAAATTACTGTACAAAAATCCTTTTTGTTGTGGATATCAAGAGAACACTTTACGGAGGATAAATAAAACAGGTTGACGTAAACTATTAAGTTTGTCACAAGTTGCATCTATGGAGGTTTTATACCACGGCTAGCAACACTCTACTAAACATGTCACAAGTTGCATCTATGATGAAGATTTGCACATATAAGGATTCCAGCACTCTACTAACTATACAGTTGCACTATGATGAAGATTTGCACATATAAGGATTCCAACACTCTACTAACATGTCACAAGTTGCATTCGATGAAGATTTGCACATATAAGGATTCCAGCACTCTACTAACATGTCACAAGTGCATCTATGATGAGATTTGCACATATAAGGATTCCAGCACTCTACTAACATGTCACAAGTTGCATCTATGATGAAGATTTGCACATATAAGGATTCCAGCACTTTACTAACATGTCACAAGTTGCATCTATGATGAAGATTTGCACATATAAGGATTCCAGCACTTTACTAACATGTCACAAGTTGCATCTACGATGAAGATTTGCACATATAAGGATTCCAACACTCTACTAAACATGTCACAAGTTACTCTATGATGAGATTTGCACATATAAGGATTCCAGCACTTTACTAACATGTCACAAGTTGCATCTCTATGAAGATTTGCACATTAAGGATTCCAACACTTATAAACATGTTGCAAAAGGTGTCAGAAGGTTTGCACATTTGGGCTTGCAATGCACAACATGTCAGAAGAGGTATCTATGAGGTTTGCACATTTGGACTTGCAATGCACAGCTAAACATGTCTTCAGATGTATCTATGCAGGTTTACACATTTGGGCTTTCAAAGCACAATGAATGTCAGAAGAGGTATCTATGAAGGTTTGCACATTTGGCTTGCAATGCCCCTCTGAACATGACATGTCTATAAAGATGTGTACACAAGACTAGCAACTACCTACAAAACATGCAACTACATACCAACACATTCCACAATGTGTCTATGAAGGTGGTTTACATATAGGGCTAGCAACACCCTACAAATATGTCAAAAGAGGTACAGGGATGTGCATAGGACTAGAAGCTTTGTCATGTAAAAACAAAGTGATACAGAAACCAGCACTGTAGTAGTACATTGCTTTAGGTGCAATGCTCCTAGTGAGGCAAACAAAAAAGGATGTTAATGTGGACTACTGTAATGTCAACTGTATAAATAACAGACATTGGTGGTTATTGAATAAAATCGATAGCACTCTCCATAGCTCAGTCTTCAACAGATGGTGAATGGTATGCATGCTTATGGTTTACTATGATTTCTTTTCTGCTCGTCTGATGTCCACTTTCAGTTCTGAGGGACCATAAGCTGTGTTAATGTGTAAGTGCTTCACAGCTCCATTGGTGACTGTGAGTCTGATGCAGGTGAAAGTACAATTATCACACTTAAATGATGAGACAGGTCTCTTGAGATGGGATTGAATCTTGGAGTAGTTTCTTTTCCTCTGTTTATTTGATCCGACTGTGTTCAAGATGCAACTGCCCACTGAACAACTTCTTTCTCCAGATACATCTGTCTTTGGCAGATGTTTGCCATGTGCTTGTGTCAAGTCTTCAAATCTTGCTTACAGACATTCTTATATCGCATTTGAGGTCTTCTAGTGAGTCTCTTTCCAGAGATCAGTTCTCCATAAACGGGATCTTGGAAATTTGTATATCTTCCATGTGCGAGATAACCATCAGAGACATCTCTGTGAGGATAGTGTACATTGTGGTGGAAATTTCTGTTCTCTGGATTACTTGTTTGTTGGTTATATGGTCATTCCATGATATGCCAAGTATAAGTCTACGGCAGTGCTGTCTAACTTTTTTATATATTGGGGCTCATCTGAATAATGGTTGTGGAGACGCTGGTGCCATGTGATTTATTCTTCAGTGAATAAGGAAAAGGTGGGTAGAGGGCTTCTTCTTCAACACTCCAATAATTGACCACTCGTTGTGATTCGTCTGTGATCTGAGCCTAAGAGCGATTGTACGTTGTGCGCCTACAAGTGGACCAGCACATCAGATTTCTGTGACGCTTTTTAATTACTAAAGTAGCTTCCATAGACCCCTACCTCAGTCGCCTCTTACGATATGCTTTTTTTAGGTCTATGTGTTACTATTCTTACCACAGTTACAAAAAAATATGACGGTGAGAGTGATAAATGCGTGATCATTGGAGGGCTAGGAAAAAACTGAAAAATAGTTTGTTTTCTTGAAATCTGATTAGCACTAAAGCAGACGGAGTAAAATAGGGCACCATGAATGTATGACACTGTGCCGCATTGGTCTAAGGCACCTCATATGAAAAGCATCGAGCTTTCTTTCCTTCCGAGTGAGTACAGGATCCGAATACATAAAGTAGTGTGCTCACAATGCAAACTATATAGACCTGCACTTTTGTTTATTTTCGCAAACATTCTCTGTCAGTCTGGAAAATGTAGTTTGTTATCTCAGTCTTCAGTAAAAAGTTTTCTGAGATAGTCAAGTCTAAGTACACAAACCCATGGATATTATTAAGTTTGTGGTTGGAGAATCTGATTTATGGGGGAAGAGAGGAAATTTGGGGGGGGTATTTAACTAAATCCTGTGACATCACCTGTTATTTAAGTTGATGGTAAGTCTGAAGTCTCTGCGCATACTAGCAAAGAATGTATGAGCCGATGTAGGTCTTCTATGGTATGAGTAGCTAACACTGCATCATCTGCAATAAGTAGTTATTCAGTTCAATGCTACCTCCAATTGAATACACATTGGAATGCACATCTACAAGTTGTTTTGTTTTATATGAAGTATTTCATTTATCTGAGATTTGAAGAAGAAACATTTTCCTAGCATCAGAACTAGCCACTGAGAAAAATGGTGGACAACAGTTTCATAAGGGTGTTTACACAACTGACACTCAGTGGAACATTTTGTGATTGGTGTTCTGAAATAATATGTTTATATGCCTTACAGAAGACAGGGGGAGTCTCTGTGGTAAAGTGGCTAAGTAGTTTGCCTTGTATTCTAAATGTTGTGAGTTCTAATCCGGACTGCTTCATTTGACTCACAATTGCATTTTGTCTCGACTACCCTGAGGATTGTGTGGAGCACAGTTTGTACTTTTGCAATACTATCAGTGTCAGATTGTGTTTATTCTGTAAAAAGACAGGACTGAAAGTGGAAAATCCTAGTGCAGATGTAGAAAATCCTTGCCTTTAGGCATAATATGTTCAGTAAACTTTCAGATTGTATCCATTTAACAGAGAACATTAAATCAATGAAAAGGCTGACTTGTTCATTTTGTAGATGAAGATAAATATACAGGCATAATGTACAGATACTCAAGCACATACTTTCCCACGTTAAGTTTCACAGTAAAAAAAAATCATTCTAACATACACAGTTAAACACACTCCCTGAGAATACTATGATGCACCTATCCACAAATTGTCTTGTAAAAATCCTATAATCTTGCGGCGATAAGTTTTGTCCATTCCTCCTGGATAACGAAATTTACCAACATCCTTGCCATTGCACCTTTGGAGATAGTCCTGAAATAGACCACACAAAACAATCACTTTTAGAATTGAGCAATGGATACAAATATTGAAAAAGAGGGAAAGTCTAGCAATACATGGAGAAAAGACTTGAAGAAACTGCAAGAAATAGCTAAGATAGGTCGCCTGTGTGTTGCCGGGGGGGCCTCAAGGGATCAAAGAATAGTAACACTGGGACCTACAAGGCATGTCGTAAGAGGTGACTGGTAGGGAAGATACCCTATTAAATAAAAAGTGTAGCAGAAATTGAATGTGCTGGCCTACTTGTAGGCGCATAACTGGCACAACGTACAATCGCTCTTAGACTTGGATCACAAAGAGTGATTTAACAAGTGATCGATATGGAGCATTCGAAGAAGAAGCTAAGATAGGAAGACTTGGCACAAGTTGGTTGAGGACATATGCCTCTACCAGGGTTAAGAAGGCACAAGAGAGAGAGAATGGATACGGATAATGTATAACTACTAGCATAGCCAGGATATTTGTGCTTATAATCTGACCATTTAAACCTAAGTATTTGTTTTTATGCTAATCTTTAACATAAGTGGAAACTCATCAGTTGACAATCACAGTCAATACAGTAAAATTACTATGCAAGCAAGCAAATTGTAAAGCATATAAAGTACACACAGACACAAGCAGGCATGCACTCGCTTGCGTGAATGCTCACACACATATACACAATGTGGTTTTAGAGAAGAGTATTCACCCGTGTGGTAAAGGGCCGCAAGGAAGCAAAGAATAGTACCACTGCAACCTACAAGGCATGTTGTAAGAGGCGACTAATGTAGGACCTAGGGAAGCTACCCTTGTAAATGAAAAGCATAGCAGAAATTGGATGTGTTGGTCTACTTGTAGGCGCATAACTAGCATAGTGTACAATCGCTCTTAGGCTCAGATCACATACAAATCACAGAGTGGTTAACAAGTGGTTGATATGGAGCATTCGAAGAAGAAAAATATTGAGTCCCATGAACTACTCTTCTTCTTTGCGACGTTCTTACGATCAATTTTAATCACTCATGATATGTTTGATCTTTGACAAGAACATGTATACGTTGCACATTGGTTTGTAGGCCACTAAACGCATAGACTTCTACACGTTTAGGACATGTACATCCGATTTCAGCCAAACCTCCTTAGTCGCCTCTTTCGACATGCATGGCAGGTTACAGTGGTTCTATTCTTTACACCCCAAATTTGGGCCCGGTAACCACTCGGACGTCCATGAACTACTAAAATGACTAATGCTGATGTGTTGAAAGAAGTCCATAAGATAGATCCCAATGTAACATGCAAATGGGCCACGATTAAATCTAATCGGAACATAACATGAGTATGCAGGATTACATAGTATCAAACTAATGTTCTGTACAATTTTTATATGAATGTTATGTAAATGGAATACGATGATGTAAGACTATGACACATGGATGTGATTTGGTCAGTTCTCTTCTTCACTTCCTAACTCAACATGCAAAGTATTCTTTTATAACGTCACTGGAATATATCTGCACAGGGAAAATATCTGTGTCACTTGATGTTGCAAATCTAGCAATCTGTATGAGTACACAAGTTAAATGTAGGGAAAGATTGAAGGTAATAGTAAAATACCCACGACATTGGACCTGAGTTTGAAGCTGCCCTGTTGACCAGAAAAAGATGACTTACTTTGCCATAGTGACCGGCTTGAATATCGAGCATGATCACAGACATCAACTCACAAGAAAAACAAACTGAACTTGTGGTAAAATAAACTTAATATATAAAGGGTGTTTGTAAAGTCTCACTACAATTCATATGTAGGGCAACTTGAAAAATGAAGTACATAACGTCATCAAAAAATGTGCTCAAAAAGTAGTCAAATTAGTTACAATAGTTACTACTATGGTCTACTGTGGTTTTTAGTAAACTGGAAAGAACCAATAAAATATTCATTTTAACAGATGTTGGAAATATCCACCAAGGGCTTCAAGACATGTCTGTACTTGTTTCTTCATATTGTCAAATAACTTCTGCAACATGTCTGTTGATATTTATTCCATTGAAAACACCATTATGATTTGAGTGGAAAGAATGACTCCAGCAGACAAGTCATTCACTGCATATTACATCATAGTTGACTAAGGTACACATGTTTTGATGATTTCAAGTACTTTGTTTTTCACATTTGTTCTACATATAAATAGGTTGTGAGACTTTACAAACATCCTGTAGATGAAATATATCATATGCATGTACTCACTTTTATAATACAAGTTTTGATTGTGATGTAATTTGCTGGTGACATGCCCATGGAATTGCATAACTGTATGGAGAGAGATAACATGAGTTACAAATAACACTGACAACCATGTCAGATATTCACACAAACTATTTTACTTTAAAACATATTGTACTGCAGTGGCTGAGAAATCTCATTTGAAAATAATCTTGAAAATAGGATTTGTTGAACAGTTGCATTTCTTATCAGCGTGTGTTATCTACACATCAAAGGTTGACTTGCAATTGATCTTCAGCAAATGCTATTCCTTCTCTTGATTCAAATTCTATTCCTGACCTTGACAGGCTGTTATCTGCCCCCTCTTGATGTTTTACTCCCAATGAAATCTGTCTTCTTCAATATCGTTTCAACAAGTTGTCATGTCTTTAATTGCGAACAAAATACAATATTTGTACTTTTTTCTTTCTAAGTTCTAAGTATTTATTATTTCATTTCATTTCTAGCTGTTGTATCCCATCTTTTTTTTTAGTTTTCCTTTCATCAAAATCATTCAACTCTTCTGTATTTCCACACTTCAAAAGTCTTAATTCTGTTTCTGCCGGTGTGTTGCTGGGGCCACAAGGGAGCAAATAATATTAACACTGCGACCTACAGGGCATGTTGTAAGAGGTGACTGAGGTAGGGGCCTAGGAAGCTTTCCTAGTAAATAAAAAGCATAGCAGAAATTGGATGTACTGGCCTACTTGTAGGTGCATAACTGGCACAGCGCACAATCGCTCTTAGACTCGGATCACATACAACCCACAAAGAGTGGTTAACAAGTGGTCGATATGGAGTGTTTGAAGAAGAAGATTCTGTTTCACAGCTGTTCATTCATTATCCATGTTTCCCTTGCATATAACAATGAGTATATGTTTTTTAAATATTTGTGGTCATTCTATTTCTTATTTTCACTTCACAAAAGCATTACACAATTATTCCTCTTCACTCCTCGTGAAGTATAGGGCCTTAACTGTTGTCCTCCACTTTTTTCAGCCTCTGGAAGTTTTATTTATGGTTTCCCAGGATAGTACAGAATTCTCAGTTTCTCAAAAGACTGTCTGCAGGTCTGTTTAGGATGTCTTGTTTTCTGTTTCTCTTGCGGGTTCCACTCAAGTGCTTGTATAGCGACACTTGATTCTGACTTCCGCAGGGTATGCTTCACCCACACAATTTTCCCTCACGACTGGATCGAATTGAATTCAAGGCATTCCAACTTGTTTCACATACCGTGTGCTTGCATTGATGCAACAGTAGCATTACATATTTAACTCTCAAATTCTATTCTGCTAACTACCAACAGTTAGCGCCTGTAGCTCAAGTGGTAGTGAGCTCGATCACAAACCAAGCATACCTGGTTTAAACCCAAGCGTACCTGGATCAAACCCCACGGTGGGCAAGTTTGGAAGCAAATTCGTTTCTGTGGGATTTTACAAAAGGTAAAATAGACCTCACCGTTCAGAAAGCAATGGCAAACTACTGAACGCGTAAGTGGTGCCTAGAAAATCAACGTCTCGTTTACTGTGGTTGATGGCTACGTCCTGTAAAGGATATGCCACAATTTTCATTTTCAACTACCAACAAGCCATAGAAACTCATTCCTTCATGTTTCCGACTCCAGTAATTGGCCCCCTTACTAGAAGCTTACACCAGAGTAGTTGTGTTCTGTTACAGTAGTAAAGGTTTTGTAGCAATTTGTAGAACAAAATAAGGCTGCTAGACAAAAGCACAACCCTACTTGGTTGCCATTTATGACATGCCTGGTAAAGGGTTTTAAAGCCGAAGGATTGACTTCATTGCACCAGGTTTTACCCCATATGGCTCGGTCCTCTCTGCAGAAATGGCACGCCACCTGCCGAGAGTATTGCACAAACTCCGTAGCTCCAGTAACAATCCTAGGGTCTGGAAAAACTGCACTTGTGAACAGAACGGCGCAGTCCGGATTCGAACCCACGACCTTCGACTCACAAGGCAAAGGGAATAACCACTTAGCCACAGAGACCCCCCTGGTAGAGTGCAGCAGTCTGATTATTTAATGACCAGTAGTGAGACCATGGGATCCATATGGTATATGAGGTCCATTCATAAAGTATTATCACTACACTAAGCCCTTCAAGACTGACAACTGTTCAAGAAATGAATACAACATCCCTACCTTCTTCTCATTCTCTGAAATCAGTTCAAACCCTGGCATGCTGTTGTTCACTTCCTTGTGAGGTTCCATGCTGCGTTCCTCATCTTTTTCTACGTTTTGCGGAAGATGTATCCATTTTTTCTAACTTTCCTCTGAAATGACATGCAAATAATAATGCATTTTGGACAGGCATGAAAGAGAGAAATATGTGCATGCTACTTTAATGTTCTCAAATAGTACAAGTGGTACAGTCACATGATAAAAAATATGGCACACTGTATATAACATACCATCTGTGTAGTGCCGGGCCGCAAGGGAAGCAAAGAATAGTACCACTGCAACCTACAAGGCATGTCGTAAGAGGAGACTGATGTAGATCTACAGAAGCTACCCTAGTAAAATAAAAACATGCAGAAATCGGATGTACTGGCCTACTTGTAGGCGCATAACTGTACAATGTACAACAATTGCTCTTAGGCTCAGATCACATACAAATCACAGTGGTTAACAAGTGGTCGATATGGAGAGTTCGAAGAATATAACACACCAACATAAACAACAAAAATCTGTCTAAAACATTCTACATATAAATAAACACATTTCCCACACTAGAATATATAATTGTTATGTGGGCCCTTTTGGATACCGTTAAATTAATATAGTATTGTAGAAACATAAATAGATTGTAATTTTAGAATAACTTTGCACAATTGTTTTTTCCATATCTAGACGATGATATTAGGGAAGACAGTGGTAAAACTAAATAACAAAACATAAAGTAGGGTGGTTTTACAGAAACATATACACAGGTTAAAGCGATATTTCAAACAACAGGTCTTTATCAAGCAAAGGATACATGGCACCATAGAAAACAAAATGATTGTTTTATAAGGAACACAGCACAACAGGTTTAGTGATCATTTCTGTCAACATCAGCACAATATATGATATCACTTTGTGTCCACTGAAGGCACTCACTTCAATAGTACTAACCTCATGACATCCAGGTCCTAGCTGATAACCATGTTCCTCTGATAATTAAAGTCAATTTGAGCATGACTATCATTTTATACTCTATATCACACCTAGTTGCAGCTTGAATTTAATAAGAGACATTCCTATACTAACATATAAAATATTTATACATATTTACGGATAGTTTCTTTTTATTGAAAATTCTAGTTTTTATACTTGATTTGAAACACTTATTTTTATTAGCTAGGACAGTTAGATTTTAAACCACTATTTGTGTTATGTATTCTCACACAGGAAAATTGTTTTGTGGACCTTGGTGTCCTGTATACATTGTTTAACTCTTTCCACGCTTTTGGCGCACACTGTGCCACAGGGAAGTCCGTTGCACGCTATTAACTGCACCTCACTAGAGTTGCTTCCTTATAAGAAGTCTTCCTAGTTTTACTTCTACTGTTTTACTTATACTACTTTTCAATCTTGTTATTCTATTAGGTTGTCCAGTTTTCTTCAATTTAGTATATAATATAAATGTTTATTTATTACGAGTAGTTGGGATTGTTTTTTTTTTCCTCCTTGATTTAACTGTTTGAAAATGGAGGAAATAACTCAGTGTGGAAAGAGTTAATAAAGGTATTATAGTACAAGTGCTCGATTTAGCCTTTTTTATGCTTTGTAAAATTATTCTCTCTACAATTCAAAGTTGTATGTTTTACTCTACCATTACTTACTCTGCCTTTTTTGAGACTTGTGAGTTCCGTTTTGGTATTGAAGCCATTGCCTGAAATTAAGCATACAAATCAGTCTTTAACAATAGAATGGATATTTTCTTTTTTACTTATCTGAAATAATCTCTGCCATTTTTGGATCTAAAATTATTTACATCACCAATAATTTTTGTTTAAAATGTACATTCTACACACTAAAGCACTCAATATTCACAAATATAAATGTAAAAAAAAAAGCTATTACAGCGCTTCGTTCCCATTACTGAGAGTATGCTAGGAGAATGTATAGAGCAGAGGAATTAAGACTGCTTGCCTAAAGCTGTCGCCATGGGTGTGCAGGTCCTAAGTTTTATTTTCTCCCAACAGAAGGATTCCTCCTTCTTTGCGTTGTCTTACGACCAATTTTAATCACTCTTTGTGATATGTTTGATCTTTACCAAGAACATGTATACGTTGCACATTGGTTTGGTAGGCCCCTAAAAGCGTAGACTTCTACATATTTAGGACACATGCATCCGATTTCAGCCAAACCTCCTGATCCGCCTCCTACGACATGCGTGGCAGGTAACAGGGGTTCTATTCTTTACACCCCAAATTTGGGCCCGGTAACCACTCGGGCGAACAGAAGGATCAAACATGAGATGTTTCTGTCCAGAAACCATCTTTAACCATTCAGCCACCCGATCTCTGATACAAATATACCTTGTACATTAACTTGTTTATCTACACCGATAGTGAAATGAGTTTGTAATCTCTCTCGATTACCCTTAGACTGATGTACCAGATTTTCCCATAAATCTCATTCATGTGGAAATCTGATTCATGCAGTCTAAGCATGGTGGGTTTTGTCACATCTTCAGCACCATTTGGAGCTCTGGTGCTTATCCTTCAGCAATGTGTCCGGTGTTAGCCAGCGTTTACTGGGTTCACTGTCAGTCAGCCTTTGGCTGTCCCCAGCCGACCTGCAAGGCAGCAGGTTAGTTTGTATTCAAAACTAATAGTGATAAACAAATAGATACTGAAGACATCATTATCATCCAGTTTAGAACTTTGACGCATGACAGCTGTTCTAAAAATCTCTCTATGTTATTGGAGAAGTCCCACATTTGATTCATCCATTTGTAATTTGTCTATCCAATCCTGCACACATTTTCTCCAAGACAGTCCTATATTTTTATGTACCGGTATATATACCCTTTCTACTGTCACAAGAACCATTAGTATGTATACCCTTTGATATCTGTTGGAGAAGACTGAGCACCTATAGGTCTGCCCGGAGTGATATGACGTCAGTTTAGTAACCAAATACCCTTTCATGATTGTCATCTTCAAGCCTTCATGATCTTTTATATGACCAAAATACTTTACTTTTAATTGTCCTCTTATTCAACAGCCAACTATTTCAATGTTTAATTTACGTATTATGGATCTATTTGTTCTTTTTCTGACCGTGACATATTGAGGACATAACATATCATAGACCTGAAAGAAATTATATGTAAAGCAAGTCACAACTAAATAACCAAAAACATTCTTTTAAATGAAAACCAAAAAAAACCAAGGAAATCATAAATAGACTGGCTCAACAAAACTGTAAAATAATGTCCAACTTAAGACAAGTGCTGTAGGAAAAACTAAAACATTACACATTTGTCTGCTTGTGCAAATAAATAGCACAAAAATATGTTCAGAAATAAGGACAACAATTAGTAACTATGTAGTCTTGATCAGATACTTGAGAATTCTATGCTCAAGATTTGAGTTGCTATTATGTTTGTGTTATAAAATCAATCTATCAAACATGAAAAACAATTATTCGCATCAGGATATAAGCTCTTATTAACCGAAACTGTTTCCATCTACAATTTCTGATGTTTTGCATTTTCTATTAAACATATGGGAAAAAATGAACACCAGCTTTAATAGCACATTGTTTGTTAGTGTTTGCTCTAGAATAACCGCTTTTAAACCGCTCTTTATGATTTAAGCGTCAAAGAGCTCAAAATGACACAATTACATTGTCATGTGGTTAACAGCAGTTAAGTTGTGATAGTTTACACCTTTAGGCTAAATACATCCTATTTCAGTGTGAATGACATATTCATTAGCATATGTGGTGCAAGAATTCCATTATATCATAGAAATTCATATACAACATAGAATTTACTTTGCAAGCAAAAAAAAACAGCATGCAAACTTATCAGATGTTACCAACATTACCGAGTCACACGGGCAAGAAAGAAATTAAATCTTGTCGAAATATGGAGAGCAAAAAAAAAAGTTTTAATATGGTTGAATGAAGATGACAGAACAAAATATTGTAGAAACTAAGAATGTGATAAATGTTGGCTCTCATATGAGGTCACCAATAGCGAAGTTATAATACTATTGTAATATTTAGTTGATAGTTAGTGACCTCTGAGTTTCGAGTCCAGCTTGGGTTAAAAATTGATGGTGTTCACATGGGTACTTGGTTGGGACTACAGGAATCCCCGATCCTTTACTTGGGATCTAAATTCTAAGTATCTCTGAAGTAGGAGTAAAGTTCACCTGAATGGTGAGGGACACTCATGATAAGAAAAGCAAACCTTCACACAAAAATTAGTCAGAGGTGAATGCCATAATTACCTCTGAATTCATAGCTGCGAACGAAAAAAATATCTAGCTACTACAGCAGTTGTGATGAAATAAAATAGTAACGAAGGAAAATGAAAATAAGGCCCTTTCTCAACGATAACCAAGAATGACATTACAAACCAACAACAGCAAACTAAACTGAAATAAGTACTGGACTACACAGAAAAGGGCTGACAGCAACACAACAGGGAAGTAGAAGGCTCTCTGCCCCATTGAGAGCCCCAATGCAACACTACGCTACTGAAGTATTTAATGTACAAATGGTTTGAATCGTATAACCCAAGATGTTTGTTATATGCTAACTCCTGTCATGAATATAGGAACTATATTCATGGTAATTTTTATCATAATTTCACAAACAAAAATTATTATTATATTTTTTCTTCAAATTTTATATCTATCGATCACTTTTTATTATGAAGCATTTTGTAAATTCTTAGTGTTAACATTAATTATTGTTAATCGCGGTAACAAATATGACAACCTCCTTCTACAACAAATGAAAATTGGGGGTCAGTTGCTCCAGTCAGGAAAGCAGATGCATACTGTACTTGATGAAATTCTCTCCTTCACAAATGAAAATCATGGCATATCCTTTACAGGGCTTCGTCATCAACACAGTAAAAAAAAATCCTTGATTTTCTAGGCACCACTTCTACGTGCAGTAGTTTGCCATTGCTTTCTGTACGGTGAGATCTATTTTTACCATTTTAAAAAATCCACACAAACAAGTTTGCTTCTAAGCTGCCCGCAGCGGGTTTGAACCAGGTACACTTGGGTTGTGATCTAGCTCACTACCGCTTACGCTACAGACGCTAACCAACAATAGTCAATCAGGAATGTATGTATTGTGGTCTGAATGAGGGTTTCTCTTGTCACCATACAATTTCTCCATAAAGAATATTGAGGGATGCCATGATGTTCTACACTTTGTTTTACATGAAAAACTGGTCTAAATTATAACATTTTTCATGATTGAATACATTTTTTAAATTGTCTGATTGACTTCTTATTCCGCCAGCTTCTGACTCCTGGCTTCATGGAAATCTTTTTCTTCTCTTCTTCACCTTTGAACTCTCAATGGAGCACAGGTCTTCAACAAACTTCTTCCAGATCTTCCTCTTTCTTGTCATCCCTTCCAATTCTTTCCACGTCTTACATATCCTTTCAATACCAGTCTCCAGCTCTCTTCTCCATGTACTTGTAGGCTTTCCCCATCTCCTTTTTCCTTGCAGGTTCCAAAACAGTGCCTGTCTTGCAATACTTCTGGTCGGTCTTATCAATATGTGTCTATCCATCGCCAGCATTTCTTCCTTAGCTCTTTCTCCACTGGTTATCTCCTTAGTTCTTTCTCTAGAGTTCATCGTTCGTAATTTTATCATGCCATCTCAGTCCCTCTATTCTACATAAGCATCCATTTACGAAGGTCTATAGTTTTCTGATGGTTTGGTTTCATGGTAATGCCTCCATACATCTGTTACAAAAGTATGTTTAGCAGATGTATCTCAGCTTGTCTATGTTGTATTTTCTCTTCTTTGATATATTTGAATCTGTAATTTCTCTGAGCTTCATATAGCTCCAAATAGATGATGGTTACTGTCTACATCTGCTCCTCATCTCACTTTTACATCTCACAGAAAGTGTTTCCATCTGTCAGTGATCATTAAGTGATCTCTCAGATTTCTGTCCATATGACAATTCCCCATGTTAGTTTGTGGATTTTTAAATGTGGATAAAGTGGTGTCTTGAATCATCATGTTATTTATACCACAGGTTCATCAGTTTATTTTCATTCTTCCACTTTCTTTTGCAGTTGCCGGAGAACTCCCTCTTGCTTCACTGAGTCTATTATTCGTTGGGGCACAGTATTGACTGATTTCTAGCAATGTTCACTCTATTCCCCTCAAGAGTCTCAAAGAACCAATGAAGGGTGAAAGTTAAGGTTTCACTCTCCATCCTCATACTGGAAGTAGTCTTCTGTTCCTTGATCGTCAAACCCTGTGTGATAGCTAGAAGACCCATCAAATTACTCTCCATGATGCACAGACCCATCTGTGAATACAACATCATGATCCTCAGCAGACAGTGAAGTTTACACAAGAGACAATACTGAATACAAAAACAATACTTCAAGTGAAAGAAAGGAAGGGCCACTTTCTGCATTATCTGCTATCAGCCGATTGATTTTGAGGTCAGTTTTCACATTGTCTCAATCCATAATTTCATCCCAAGAGTAATTGTGAAGTTTGCCAGTTTCCATAATTAGGATCCATCTTTAACCCTTTCATTAGATCAAAATTGACATGTTGTGGTTGAATCTCAAACTCTTAATATTAGTATTCTTGTGTTATTGGTGTCCCTGGTAACAAGCATATTGGATTTGGCAGGAGCATGATGGAAATGCAGTGACAGAAGTCAAAACAAGTATTTTATTTTCACAATGGGAGTACCTCTAGTGAAGTTGAGAGCTATACACATGCCTACATTGTGAGGATGTCCAGTCCATTATCAATCACAAACATAATGAACTGATGAAGCTGGAAGACAAGCATGTTGGTCATGGTGTTCTCCCCATTATTTCAGTGTGTTTGACTAGTAACTCCCATTCTATGCTGGTTGATGTATCTACTGGGGTTTCTCTCATGGTTTTCCCATTGTGCCACACCTATTGGTATGCATAATTTCATCATCAATGAAGAATGACACCTTTATCTTTGTCAAAAATCTTCTCAGACTGTGTGTATTCTCTTAGAGCATTGATATATCGCACATTTATGGCTACACATCAGCAACCTTTCCCTCAAAAAAATCAAAGATAATATATGTGCCTCAAGAAAATTTTATTTAATGCAAGTTCACACTTCCAATTCTGGACTTTAAGCAAATAGATATCTAAAACTTCCACATTTCAAACTTTTGACACAAGTTGTCTTTAACATATAAAGCTAAACAGACATTTCATGCACAAGCCTTTTCCCACAACACAATTACTGAGTTTACAGAGTCAACATGGTGTAGCACATCTTTGTATAGTCAATATATTATAGAGATTTCTCAAATTGCAGAACACTGCAGATGTACACGCTGATGTATGTAAAATAATATATTGTACACTACAGACTTCCCTCAAATCTACAATGTCACCACAGTGAACTGCAGGTATAGTGTGTATTGGGACTCCAAATGGCAGATTTCTGAAAACAAACAGTGTTCACTTACGATGTCTTGGTCTTAGCAATTGTGCTGTGAAGATTGCACTCACCAGCTTTTTCTGAGTTTCTTTTCGCTTTTCTCTCTTAAACTTTTCCTCCTCATATACTTCTTCATCTGTGAACCAAAACAAGACGAGATAAATATTTGGCTAATCAATTAAAAGTCATATTTCATTGCAATCCTGTTTTATATACAAACTATCAAAAGTGATATCAACCGAGCTATGGTCTATTGCAACGATGTCCAACGTAGCAGCCGCGAGTGCCATACATTCATGGCTCCCTAATTTATTCTGCGGGATTTAAATTTTAAGTAAATCATATTTCAAGAAAACAAACTTTTTTTTCCTAGCACTTCCATGGACACCATCTTCCTGCTTTTGAAATTAATCATTCTACTTCCGTCTAACCTAAACCTTTGCTTTTTCAATGGAGAAAACATCAACAAGTAAACTTCTTCTTCTTCTTTGTTAGTTCTTTGTAATTTTAATCACTCTTGTTATCGTTTGATCTTTCCAGAAACGTGTATACGTTGCACATTGGTTTGGTAGGCCCTAAACATATAGACTTCTACATGTTTAGGACACGTGCATCCGATTTCAGCCAAACATACTTAGTCGCCTCTTACGACATGCATGGTAGGTAACAGTGGTTCTACTCTTTACATCCCAAATTTGGGCCCGGTAACCACTCTGGCGAACAAGTAAACTAAATATTACTATTATAATTAGTAGCAGTAGTACTGTATAATTGTGGGTGTCTGTAGCTTAAGTGGTAGTTAGCGTAGCAAGTGTACCTAGTTCAAACTCCGCGGCAGTCAGTTTGGAAGCAAATTCATGTCTGTGGAGTTTCTGACGATAAAAATAGACCCAGCGTTCAGAAAGCAATAGCAAACTGCTGAACATATAACTCATTCACTGTGGTTGATGGCTATGTCCTGTAAAGGATATGTCATGATTTTCATTTACAGTACTGTTATCGTCACATGGCACCCTTGCCTTCACAACCATCACTCAGATGCATCCCAATATATAAAAATGTTGGACAGCGCTGGTCTATTGTCTCTAAAATTATCTTCAGTTTGTAGTAAATACAACAGATGGTAGTAAAGAGAATTCAAAAGACAATTAATAAATACATGGAAAAACTTTGATTTTGCAGATGATCTGTGCCTACTAGCCCATAATAAAACAAGAAGAACAGATCCGCAGTAGAAGCAGTTAAAAAAGAACCTGTTATTAACATATAGAAAATAAAGAATGTGAGATTCAATAAACAACATGATAGTCCCATTATAGATGATTACTAAATAATTTCAGAAGTAGTCTACTGCCTGGCAGTAATGTAAAGCAGAGAATCTGTTTTCATCCATGAATATATAGGGAACTGCATGTTAGGTCTGTACACTTCTTTGTGAACAGCACATGATGTGCGATGTGGTCAACTCAGAGCGTCCCATACTTTCCAGCTTTCTCTGTACTAATTCAGACTGTCGATATGAAAGTCATTCCACTGTTAAATTTGATCCTGATGCCATGAGACTGGAATACCCTCAGGACATAATAAGATAAACAGACATGAATTGGACTGTGAGAGAATAGCAGAAAGACTGAAGAACACATGGCCTAGACCAGAAGCAGACAAAACCTAACAACGCCTAGAACAGATATTGCATAGAAAAAAGAATGATGTTTATCTCTGAAAGTAAGAAGGCACGCCTGAATAGCGGTGGGACCTGATAAAAGGAAAGTAGACCTCGCAAAAATCAATCAGAAGCATCATACCAGGTACCTGACTATGCCTGAATTCATAGTGCGAAAGCAAAAGAGAAGAATGATGGTGAGACAAACATGACTAATATGAGACAGAACAGAAATGTATAATTTGTTCTGCATGAATACTTTTAAAAAATTGTTTACCGATTCAAAATATGATTTTAAAAGTCTATTAAGAGCATGGTATATTTTATTAAGAAGGTCTGCAGTTTATACCTGCCAGTTTTGTGATCCCATTCTTTCGTAGACGTACCAATTCTTTAATCCGAGCTTTTGTTTCTTTTTCTCCTGTACATACATGACACAAAAAACAATCAGTTACTTCAATATCTCCCTTAGTAAAAGTGAGCAATTATTAATACACCCACTAACATATACATGCTTATTTGCACCAAGTGTGTTGTAAGGACTCATCCTGTTCTAGTTTACTCCAAGTGTAGACAGTAGACTTAAAAAAGGCTCCGCTTAATTTCTCAAAGGATGCAGCTGATAGGAGCAATGTCACAAAAACAGATCAGACTGTTGCATGTCCACATCTTTTGATTTGTGTATGTGCCTTGATTCGGCCAGCTTCTGTTTTCTAAGCTGTATGCACACACCAGTTTTGGTTGTTTTCTATCAAGTTATGCTTTTCTGTCTACCAAATGGTGACTACAAAGGAAGCAGATTGATTTATTTACTAGGTCTATATCCATGTTGGTTAGAGCTTACAGTAAACTATTGCTTGCCGGATGGTTCTGTTATTTGAACTACATGTTATTTCATAGGGAACACTTGCAAGTGTGGTGCCGGGGCCCGCAATGGAAGCAAAGAATACTATCACTGTTGACCTACGAGGCATGTCGTAAGATGCGACTGATGTAGGACCTAGAGAATTTACTCTAGTAAATGAAAAGCATCGCAGAAATCGGATGTGCTGGCCTACTTGTAGGCGCATAACTGGCACAATGTGCAATCACTCTTAGGCTCAGATCATATACAAATCAAACAGACCAAATAGAATAAAGTGTGTTGTCGAGGCCGCAAGGGGAGCAAAGAATAGCAACACCATGACCTAGAAGTCCCATCGTAAGAGGCGACTGGTAGGGGCCTAGGGAAGCTGCGCTAGTAAATAAAAAGCGCGTAGAAATTGGATGTGCTGGCCTACTTGCAGACACATAACTCGAACAATGTAAAATCGCTCTTAAGCTCAGATCACATACAAATCACAAAGAGTGGTTTAACAAATGGTCGATATGGAGCGTCTGAAGAAGAATAAGTAACATAAAGTTGTAGGCCAAAGTTATTAGGCCCTGTCCTACATGCTGTACGTGTCTATGAAGTAACATATTCAAAATTTTTTGCTGAAACCACACAGATCACAAAGAGTGATTAAATTGGTGGAGAAAAATGAATGCTAATAAAAAGAAATATATAATGTTGTAGAAGTCTAACGTGTTAGATATCACAAGTTAAGGGACTGATTGATAGGATCATCATCATTGCACTTCAGTGAATAATCATGTGTACTCATGATCTCTCTCTTACAAAAGGAAAATCTCTTCGGCAGGTGCATGAACTATGTAGCCCAGGAAAAGGTTCCCGATGTAATTTTGAAGACTGAAAATTGTTGTCAGAATTTAATTATAAACGTTTTAATGAATTAGGCACTGACGGCAACTTTGTTACCTCCTTGTTAAAAAAAAAAAAACTGTTACGGGTTCTTTTACATGATCAACCTATGTTTTATCAGTCTCCAATGGGATTAGGATCTCACCTACACTAGGATAATGGGAAAATATCCTGATTGTTCCAATGCAGGGAAAATATTGAGTACCTTTGGAGGGAGAGGCAAACACTATACTTCCATGCCATAGAGATCCCTGAAGAAACCACAAAGTAGTAGGTCTTAGCATTTGGAGAAGAGATGAGCCAGGCACCCATTTACAGTTCAGTTGACTGCACACATTTATCTCTTAGCATTTGGAGAAGAGATGAGACAGGCACCCATTTACAGTTCAGTTGACTGCACACATTTATCTCTTAGCATTTGGAGAAGAGATGAGACAGGCACCCATTTATAGTTTAGTTGACTGCACACATTTAGGTCTTAGCATTTGGAGAAGAGATGAGACAGGCACCCATTTATAGTTCAGTTGACTGAAATGGGCCTCTTTGTGATTCTGGTCTCTTTTGATTCCAAATCCAGAACTCTGACCATTTGACTATGACCTGTGAACCCCAGGTTAAAAATAAGAGAGAGAAAACCCAGAGAATAACACTAAGACTAGGTGTGAAACTAAAATGCTAGTATCTACTTACTTTTCATATTATCAAATAACATCTGATGCTCTGCCAATGTGTGAAATTGTGAAAACGGTTTTAACCTCTCCTGAAGCTCTCTGAAAATGAAGATTTAAAACTTTTTTTTAAAGAATTCCCTGCTATTCATGCAACCGTATATACCATGGTACAGAATATGGTTTCTCTTACTTCAAGTCCCAGTCTGGCTTAGAGTGTGACAGACGAACCAAACACATGCATGAGTAGCAGATAGTGGGATAACCTTCAGGTCAGTTGCATACTGGATGAATAAGCAGTTTGGAACCAAATAGCAATGCTTTCCCATTACAGTAGCATGGGCTGGGATAATGTGTAGCACTTGTGCTCTCAAATATTTCCTATGTTCAATGATGGAAACTTGAAGCAAGCAAAGAGTTTCTTCTTCATCTTCTTCAATGATCCAGAGGCACTTGGACTATTGCCCTTCGGTGCAATGCTATGTAGTGTTATCCGCTTGTGTTTGTAAGTTGTTGCTTTGTTCCATAAAAAGTGTTTAATTCATCTGGCCTATTTTAAAGAATCTTCCTGCATCATCCAGCACTTAACACCTGAAGAGGTGGTGGTGAACAGTTTCATGATGCTGTGCACACAGCTAGAACTCTGGGGTTTGTTGTTGTTTAATTCTGTTCATGTAATTATTAAGCAAAGATTTGCTCTAAGCTCTAGCCAGAGGGAAATAAACCTTGTTAAAACAAACCAACATGCTGTATTGTAGCTACAATTGTGAGAAAGAAAGGCTATGGGAGACAGCTTAAACAGAAAATACAGAATGATCTGCCAATGGTGTACTATATCCCTGAGTGGTTACCGGGCCCAAATTTGGGTGTAAAGAATCGAACCACTGTTACCTGCCACGCATGTCGTAAGAGGCGACTAAGGAGGTTTGGTTGAAATCAGATGCATGTGTCCTAAACGTGTAGAAGTCTTACGCGTTAGGGCCTACTAAACCAATGTGCAACGTATATACATTCTTGGCAAAATATCAAACATATCACAAAGAGTGATTAAAATTGGTTGTAAAGAACGAACGCAAAGAAGGAGAGGTGTACTATATCAGCTATGGCAAGGAAACTGGGATACATCAGGACACATGTGCAAATACAGAAGAATGGACATGCAAGTCTAATCTATTGGTCACTGCGTTGTTCCTATCAATTACTTTTTTTTCCTTTTCCGTCCACTTTCAACTCAGACGTAGTTTCATCTCTGAAACTGATTTTTGCGTGAAAATCCATTTTCCAATTTCTTACAATGGCAGCAGGTGACATTGTAAATTACTTACACTGGCAGCCGTGTGCTCAATGTACTCGTAATTAGTATTCCTCGCCATACAGGCAGATTTTCTCCGACTTCAGAGGTACTCACGTTATCGTCCTGAGTAAGACCAGGGACTCAAACAAATGCCGGACAGTAGGTTCGAACCCGAGCTATGAGGCGTCTCACAGCTAGCAGGCCGAGCTACTATCAACTACTCTAGGCAGTCCCCCACCCTATCAATTACAATCAAGGAAGAATGAAGAAGTTTCAAGTAACTTCTACATTCAGAGAAATGATTAAGCTAGTTAACGAAGCTTGTTGCTGGGACGAAAACAAGTCTTTCACAAATCTAAGAAGCAATCAGAAAAATAAATGTAGAAGCGCCTGCATAGGGCCTGTCACCAATTCTGCAAGGAAGTTACTGTTGTTTGAACTCTGTCCTGGCAACAAATTAGATGATCTATCAAAACCAATAACCAAAGATGAATACTGCCATTAGTTCATAGACCTGAATATTACTCGATCATCAAAGAAGTACTATAACCATGCAAAATGTGCCCCACTTTCATTGTTTTTTATTAGCAACCTGATCTGTTATATCCAATTACATGTCTCTCTTTCTCTTATTCCCTTCCAATCATAATGGAACATACAGCTACAGTTTATTACTAACATTTATATTAGTTTTTAAATTCAACGTTTTTAATCTAACATAGTGTTGACTTTATTTCTATCACTCTCAGCTTTTCAAGGAGATGGCAGCTATGTCATGTTTCAATCAATTAGAATCTATTCTTTCATATTTAATAAGGTCACAACTGAGGTCATCTGGTCATCGTCCTTCCAGACTGTCATTCATAACATGCAGTGTTTGATTCTCATATCCTTAATATCAATAGTACCCTGTGTAGTGTATGTCTTTGGTTTCCTGCATCACACATATAGATGTATGTATATATTATTACAGCGAGTATATAATATCAGTAATCTCATATTGGTGGCGTCTGTGGATTAGGGGATAGTGACTCTGTCTATTAACCCGACGTTCTGAGTTTGAATCCCTGGGACAGTTTGGTTGCAAATTGTTTCGTGGATTTACAAAAGAACAAATGGCATCAACCGTTCAGAAAGCAATGGCAAACTACTGAACGTAATAATGCCTAGAAAATCACAAACAGCGTTAAAAGCTGGGGTTGATTCGCAAAGTCCCATAAAGGATATCCAATTAACTTTTAATCTTGTCTTAACCCTTTCGCCTGTATTATTTTGACCTCTGGACGCATTTATTTTGCGATTCAAATTTAACATTCAATGTCAATTAGTTTAATCCTTTATAACTCTTGTACTGTTTCTCTAAAGTATGACATATTATATATTAAATTGTTGCTAATTGGATGTGGAATGCATTAATATAATAATATTTTACATCAGGTGATATACGTTTGAGAGAATTAGATTATTGTAGCATGACTATTTTGAAAAAAACGAAAAATCATTAAAAATATTTTTACTCTCCGGTTTGTATTACATCTTAATATTCATAGATGTTTCCATAAGTAGTATTTAAACGAAGATAATCGATGTGCGAACATATTCTATAAGTTTCATCTAATTAGGTGCAGTAGTTTTTATAATATTCACTTTTTAGTGCGGACACGTCAATAAATGGAATGTGGAACGCCCATTCTTTAGGTGCAATTATTACATTAGACTTACAACTATCGATACTGCTTTTCATAAACAATCAAATGTCATTATTACCGTCAATTAAATATTCTTCATTACTATCACAAGTTATAATTTGATCTAACAGTACTCAAGATTACACCGTAAACATCGTCGGAAACATTAACGTTTAAAAAAAAGTCTCGACTTGAACACAATAATACACTGCTTCCCCTCTTTCAAATCTTTGTTAAATGGAGATAGTAATGTACCTACATATATGTACTTTCCGTTTTGAAGATTTTAAACTTCAGTAAAGGGGTTCTAAAGATACATTCGTTTCCGTGAACAGACATCCAAAAGCGATATATCGGTTCTGCGACATCATGAACATTACTCTGAACCGATATATCAGCTCTGCAGTCCCGTTGGGTTAACATTCGACTAGGTAAAACTGAAGAGCTGGAAGGAGCTGCAGGAGATAGCTAGTGATAAGAAGACTTGGCATGAGTTGGTTGAGGCCCTATGCCCTAATACGGGTTAAAAAGGCAAAGAGAGAGAGAGGTAAAATTAGACCAAATTTATGTGACAGCATCCATTATATTGCTATAAAAGCAGAAAAACTGTCAACTGGTTTGCTTCTGAGGAAGTATAACTATTTATTAAAGCTATCTTCTTCTTTAAACGTTATGCTCCCATCAACCACTTGTTAAACTGCTCTTTGTGATCTGAGCCTAAGAGCGATTGTGCGTTATGCCAGTTATGCACCTACAAGTAGGCTAGCACATTCGATTTCTTTGACGTTTTTATTTACTAGGTAGCTTCCCCAGACCCTATCTCAGTCCCCTCTTAACATTCTTTGCTCCCCCTGTGAGCCCCGGCAACACACAGGGCATATTACAGTTATCAAAACTTATCATTTTTAATATATTTCATATACATAGATGGTTCATACCTTTCTGTTTTACCGAATTTCTTCTTTGGGTTTGGAGTTTTTGGAATTTTTGAGGCAGATGGTGCACCTGCAGCAGTGAGACCATATTCGAGCTATTCTTTTCACGGTCTCTCTCTTGCAGTCGTAATCTGTACTTAAAAATTTGAGCAAGCCGAATTGCTGAAATAAACATTTCAGCAATTAAATAACAAACTACAAAAAATGAACAGAATAAAGAATGCATCTTCCCTATTATGTCATACTACATAACTCTGGTATAAGATCAAGCAATTCCTATCATTCATTCTAACAACTTTAATATATTGCTTTGAACTCTCATGTATTCTCAATCAATATTTATTAATTGTCCCGAAACATGCAAGAATGATTGCAAGATGTCATGTCGATGTTTAAAACAATTATTTCACAATTGATTTTTGTGTAAACAAGTGTAGTTTTGACGTTCTAATAGAACAAATGTAATAATCTGACTAAACAAATATGGTTCCAGTATAGTGCAGCTGGTAGAAGATCTAGCAAGAGAAGCAGAGGTAGCTGCAGGAAAAGGAAACCTTAAGGATCTTTACAACATCACTAGAAAGCTAGCAGGAAAATACAGACCATCAAATGGGTTGATCAAAAATAGTAGTGGGGAAACTATCACTAATGTTAGAGACTAAATGGAAAGATGGATGGAATACTTCAAGGAACTCCTGAACAGACCAGCACCTGCAAACCCCCTAGATATCCAACCGGCAGAGATTGACTTGGACATCAACTGTGAGAAACCATCCAAGGAGGAGATTAGTAAAGCCATTAAACTTTTAAAAGATGGGAAACGGCGGTCCAGATGGTATTCCAGCGGAGGCGGTTAAAGCCAACATAAACACATCCACAGAAATACTGTATAAATTATTTAGCAGAATCTGGGAGACCGAAGAAATACCAGCAAACTGGAGAGAAGGATACCTGGTGAAGCTACCAAAGAAAGGGGACCTTCAGAAGTGTGAAAACTATAGGGAATAATGCTGTTGTCAGTACCTGGGAAAATACTAAGTAGAGTCATCCTGGAGAGATTGAGAGAGGCCATCGATATAAAGCTAAGAGATGAACAGGCAGGCTTCCGACCAAATAGATCCTGTGCTGACCAGATAGCCACATTACGTATAATAATAGAGCAAAGTATTGAATGGAAATCCCCACTTTATATCGGATTTGTTGATTATGAGAAGGCTTTTGACAGTATTGATAGGGAAACCCTTTGGAAATTAATGAGGCATTATGGAATCCCACAGAAAATTATTAACCTAATAAAAGCAACATATACAGATATGAAATGTAGAGTTCTTCATGAAGGTAAACTAACAGATACTTTCTGAATAGAAACAGGAGTGCGTCAGGGATGTCTTCTATCACCTTTGTTGTTCTTACTGACAATAGACTGGATTATGAAGACCACAGTAACTAACACCACAAATGGAATCCAATGGACTCTGACAGAGCAACTAGATGATCTGGACTTCGCTGATGATATAGCCCTTCTGTCACATTCACGAAATCAGATGCAGGATAAGCTAAACACATTGAATCAAAGGTCCCAGCAACTAGGGCTGAACATTCATAAGGAAAGACAAAGATATTGAGAATTAACCAAGCAAACGACAACTCGATCTCCCTGTGGGAAATCCCACTTCAAGAGGTAGAATCATACACATATTTGGGCAGCAACGTAGACAAAGAGGGTGGAACAGATAGAGATGTTAAAATAAGAATACAGAAGGCAAGAGGAGCTTTCATTGCACTTGGAAACATTTGGAAGTCCAAAGAAATCAAATCTAGAACAAAAATTCGGATATTTAACTCTAATGTTAAAACAGTTCTACTGTATGGGTCAGAAACATGGAGAACAACTAAAACAATAGCGCATAAATTGCAAACATTCATCAACTGGTGTCTGCGCAGAATAGAGGAATAAGATGGTATGATAGGGTCACAAATGAGGAACTTATGGAGAGAACAAGACAGATTCCAGTGAGCGAACAGGTTAAAAAGACGCTGGCGCTGGATAGGACACACTTTGCGAAAACCGAAGAGGAATATAACAAGAAGGGTCCTTGCCTGGAACCCGCAGGGACAGCGAAAGAAGGGAGGCCGAGAAATACATGGAGACGAGATTTGGAGGTGGAGATCAACAATATAAAGAAGAGCTGGAGGAGCTGCAGGAGATAGCTAGAGATAGGAAGACTTGGCATGAGTTGGTTGAGGGCCTATGCCCCAACCCGGGTTAAAAAGGCAAAGAGAGAGAGAGAGAGAGAGAGAGATAGTGCAGCTGATAAACTTGTTTATAAAGTCATTAGAATTTGTGGCTCTAAATCTGAGTACGTATTTTTTTGTACAATTCATTTTATAGAATTTTTTACAGGATATATAAACTTAATTTTCCTTTAAAAAAATGGCTACAGTATCAGGGATTTAATTAGGGTGGGTTCATTTTGGTAACTACTCATTTCTGAGGCCCACCTTTTGCATGGACATCATTTTGCTTTGCAGACAAAGCAAAGGCTGTCCACACAAGTGGACCTAAGAAATAACAGTCTGTGAAAAACACTGTATGAAGCGCATACAAAAGCCGTTCTAGAAATCTTTTTTAATCTTTAAGCTGTGAGGCAAAACATGATTAGAGAAAAGAAGATTTTTTGGAAGTACTAACATGTTACAAATAAATTTTGCCTACAAATGGATAATTATGGCCATTCTGAAGCTAATACATGTTTAATATAGACACTTAAAACATACACCTCTTCAAACACTCCATATCTAACACTTGTTAATCACTCTGTATGAGTTTTATGTGATCTGAGACTAAGAGCGATTGTACATTGTCCCAGTTATGCGCCTACTGGTAGGCCAGCACATCCGATTTCTGCAATGATATTTATTTACTAGGGTATCGATGGGTCCTACATCAGTTACCTCTTACGACGTGTCTTGTAGGCTGCATGATACTATTCTTTGCTTCCCTTGCCGGTCCCCCACAGGTGACATACACTTCAAATCAGAAATTAACAAAAGCATGTGGGTGTGTCGAAGTGTATAAATGTATGCATGTACAGACAAATTTTCCAAAGTCAGCGCTGAAATTAAACAAGCCACAACAACTACATGGCACCAGAGATGAACTCCAGACAATGGTTTATTTATCATAAGAGCGCGCCTGATGGTATCTTCTTCTTCGACCATTCCATATCGACCACTTGTTAAACCACTCATGTTTTGTATTTGATCTGAACCTAAGAACGATTGTACATTGTGTCAGTTATGCGCCTACAAGTAGGCCAACACATCTGATGTCTGCGATGCTTTTTATTTACTAGGGTAGCTTCCTTAGACCCTATCATAGTAGCCTCTTACGATGCCTTGTATGTTGCAGTGTTACTATTCTTTGCTCCCCTTTTAAGTCCGCAACACATAGGCGATCTGATGGTATAATGAGCAAAATAGCGCCACAAGAAAAAGAACGTCACAGAAAAAAACACTTTCATTTTTGGAGGAATTCTTTTCAACATGTTAGTCTTGTATCAGATTTTATATTTTGTGTGTTATATCTTCTTCTTTGCATTGGTTTCAGTATGCTTATCTAAACCATGAGATGGGTTGCCTCTATGAAGCTGCATGTCAGTTGGAGTGCCTCATTCCTCATGAGCTTGCTCTGTAAACTTCGTTCATGAGGCACATGTTTTTGTTTAAGCTGGTGTATGTATGATGGACATGAGTGCAGGATGTGCTCTGGAGTGTTTCTGTCTGGCATGCACACTGTGCAGTTTGAACAGGCTTTATTTTGTGCATGTGATGGTTGAGCCTGCAGTGACCTGTTCTTAGGCTAAAAATTGTTGTGTGCTGTTTTCTGTTTAGTCTGCTGATAAGATCTTGCGAGTGTTTGTTGCCTCCACAACTCTTAGTATTTTTGGTGCGCTATATGAAATAAAATATGTCAGAGACAATACCGCAGCAAGAATATTAAGCTGTCCCAACTTTTTAAATTCTTAGATGACACTGGTGTTTACAAACAGTTTGCTGACAAAGAAATTACCAAAATAATCATGAAACACAAGCTGGCCACAGTATATTGAATTAAAAGAAGTTGATTTAAAGCATCAACTCTCAATTACACAATCACTTTTCCCCTGCTCTAAGACAGACCAATTTACCAGTAAGTATAATGTGTTATAACTGAAATGATGAGTTAAAATTACAAGATGCCTACCAATATCAACATCATCATCATCTGGATTGACAGATAAGCTGCTGACTAGTGCCTCTGCATCATTATCATGTTCCTGTAAATGGATAGAAAGGAAGTTTTATCATCAAATACTGTAGCAAATTTTAAGAAAACAACTTTCTTGCTAAAAATTTTATGAGCATGAGTATCAAATTAGAGCAAATCATTGTAGCAAGACAGACGACTTGAATGAGAAGTAAGACATGACAAGTCTTGTGACAGCATTAGTCATGGTAGTAGTGAGATCTCAACTTTAAGACAGATGTCCTTGGACTTTAATAATGTTAAATTCACTAGTTTGTAAAATTAGTTGGAACAGAAACATGCTACTTCATAACTGTAATGTGCTACTTCAATCCTGCTAGGTCAAAGTTCACATAGCGGTGAGTATCCTCCAGGATAGTCATGTTAACAGTTATCCCAATCAAAAGACACTATCTTGCCTGATTGATTGGACCATCATCATTGCACTTCAATGAGTAACCACATGTGCTCAGACCTCTTTCTTACACAGAAAGAACTCAGCGGCAGTGCACGAATTCTGAGCACCGCTGAGTGTCCCTATGTAATTTAAAAGATGGTGATAATATTCTGAAGGAATTTTTTTATTAATCTTTCTAATGAATCTTGCCCGGACAGTGACTTTCCAACCTGCTATTCTCAATTTTGAACTGCCAAGGGTTCTTTTATGTGTTTAACTTGAACAAGTGACCTACATTTTATCATCCATCTCCGATAGGACTAGGAACTCGATCTCACCTACACTGAGATCAGTGGTCTCTGAAAAATATCCCAATGGCTCCACGAGGAGCAACCAAATACCTTTGGAGCGATAGATGAGCACCTAAACTCTGCGCCCCAGAGACCCTTGCAGAAATGGCGTAAAAACCTCAAACACACTGGTCTACCAGTGGCAAATAGTAGAATGATCTTCAGACATGGAACATCAGCTGCGATATAATAAAGTTTTTACTGGACAAATAAGCAGTTGTGGACCAATCTGAGATGATTTACCAGCAGGATGGGATAACATGGTGGAACTGATGCTTTGAATTTAACATGTCCAATAGCAAAAGCATCAAACAAGAAAGATTAGATATAAACTCTAGTCACAGGGAAGAAACTCCAGTAAATAAACCATCTTACAGCTACCAGTGGATGATGGAAATGCTATAGGAGACAATTCAGACAACAAATACAACCTGATCTGTCAAAGACGGAGTATCAGCTACGATGCAGTACATGGGATAAATCAGGACATGCATGCAAATAAAGTGATATTGATATGCGACAATCAGAATTATCATCATGATACAGCTATTAGCTACAATAGGGGCAGAGGAGCACCATGCTTTTATGGGACTACCTCTAGGATCTAGAGAAAACTGTGGCTTATGATCTAGCTTTATAAGTTACCTGAATGGAGAAGAGGCCTTGGCAGGCATAGAGAATTTAGTTATAAAAACAGCATTGATGGAATTTCAGAAGACTTGTCCTGTCTGATATCACACAGGACTTACTAATTACATTGTAGGGATATTTCGGTCACTCAATGGTAACTATATGTCAAGAAATCAAGGATTTGTACAATGCCACTATTAAATGATGACCAAAAAATTACAGAACAGATAGACAACTAAGTGACACCATAGCCAAAACTTGATATCTTCTTCTTCACAAGCTCCATATCGGCCACTTGTATTCCACTCTGTGTGATTTCTATGTGATTTGAGCCTAAGAGCAATTATATGTTGTGCCAGTTATGCATCTACAAGTAAGCCAGCACATCCAATTTCTGTGAAGTTTTTTATTTACTAGGGCAGCTTCACTAGTTCCTACATCAGTCGCCTCTTATGACATGCATTTGGGTCTCAGTGGTTCTATTCTTTGCTTCCTAGCGGCTCTCGCACCACATGGGTGTGATATCATCAACATAAAGTTTAAAAGGCTCAGAGAATAAACACCAAGTTGAAAAGGCCAGAGCAAAGAGAGACAAGAAACTACCATAACTCAATATTCTTACTAGTGTAGAGGGATGTGCTTTGGAGCCCAGATCCAGGATATGCATTTTTAAGATTCTGATGGACATTTCAAGCAAGGTTATAATCGAAGAGGATTCTCCAAAATCTTGTGAAAATTGTATGAACCATTCTGATAAGCAATTAAACACTGCCATATGACACAAAGAGCTGAGGGATAGAGCAGGACAACAGATGGTGGAACAAGAGATAAGGGGCAGATGGTGGCGATGGATAGAACACACACTGAAGAGGCTCCTGACAGCATCATGAGACAGGCCCTCCAATGGAACCCCCAGGGTAATATAGGTAAGGGCGCCTGAGTGGTCACCGTGGCCCAAACTTGGGGTGTAAAGAATAGAACCACGGTTACCTGCCACGCATGTCATAAGAGGCGACTAAGGAGGTTTGGGTGAAATTGGATGCATGTGTCCTAAACGTGTGGAAGTCTATTCATTTATGGGCCTATCAAACCAACGAGCAACGTATACACATTCTTGACAAAGATCAAACATATCACAAAGACGCCCGAGTGGTTACCGGGCCCAAATTTGGGTGTAAAGAATAGAACCACTGTTACCTGCCACGATGTCGAAGAGGCGACTAAGGAGGTTTGGCTGAAATTGATGCATGTGTCCTAAACTCATAGAAGTCTATGCGTTAAGGGACCTACCAAACCAATGTGCAACGTATACACGTTATTGGCAAAGATCAAACATATCACGAAGAGTGATTAAAATTGGTCGAAGAACGAACGAAAGAAGAAGATATCACAAAGAGTGATTAAAATTGTTCATAAAGAATGAGCGCAAAGAAGGAGGAGGAGAGGTAAGGGAAGACCCAGGAACATCTGGAGGAAGGAGTAAGAAACAGAATGCAAGAAAATGGAGAGAGAGTGGAGCGATCTGGAAAGATAGCCTTGGATAGGAGGGCTTGAAAAAAAAAAAATATTTATTGTTGTGAACAAGTTCATTCAATTTACACCCAATGACTCAGTCTATGACAATCTTCTTCTTTGCGCTCTTTACTGTGATATCCATTTGTACATTCGTCCTGCTACTAGGTTTCTGCGCAACTTCACTTTTAGGCCAGCCTTCCACACTTTATCCAAAGCCTTCTCCAGATCTACCCATACTGCTAGCGTTTGTTTTTCCTCTTGAAAAGCATCCTCTATCTCCTGGGCGATGTATGTCACTTGATCTTCTGTAGATCTGTGTTGGAAGCCTGCTTGTTGGGGAGACAGCCCTTTCTTCCAGATGCCACATTAGTCTGGTGTTGATCATGCGCTCTAGCAATTTTCCTACGCAGCTCAGTAGGCTAATTGGTCTATAACTGCTAGGTCTGTGGGATCCTTCCCGCCTCCCCATGAGGCCATTACCTCCCCATGAGGCCATTACCTTGTAGTGGTGGGGAGGCTTCGTGCTCAATGATACAGTGAGCTATGACGGGGAACTTATGTTCCCGGAAGGGTTACCCAAGCCGGAAAGGTCACTGAAGAGGGACAGACGAAGCATGGTCTCCTGGTCCTCCAGGTTGGGGTTGGGCTTGGGACTAACAATCCCATCCTTTAAAAAAATTAAAGTACGGAAACAACAACAAACATACAACCTATCTACGGGCATGAAGGGCTACCAGAGTCATTGACTCACATGACTGGAAGTGGTGAAAGCCGAAAGGAAGCTACTTTCATGAGGACGGAAGTCCTGAATGCCAAAACCAAGACCAGAATTGGATGCTGGAATGTAAGAACAATGTACGAAACCGGAAAACTATCACAAATAACAGCAGAAATGAGAAGATATAATCTACATATCCTAGGGGTTAGCGAGAGCAGATGGACCGGAAATGGAAGAAGTACCACTGCAACAGGTGAAACAGTCCTTTTTCTGGACGAGACGATGACCTACACCATGAAGGAGTAGCAGTAATCCTAAGAAAGGGCGTGGAAAAGTGTCTGTTAGAATGGAAACCTATCAGCAGCCGCTTGATTAAGATCAGACTAAAGGGAAGCATACAAACATCACAATCCTACAATGCTATGCGCCAACTAATGATAGCGAAGATACAAAGAAAGACTCGTACTACGAAAACCTACAAGCAGAATTAGACAAGTCACCATCCCATGATGTTATCATTGTTATGGGAGATCTAAATGCGAAGGTCGGACTAAGACAACACGCATAGTTATAGAACTATGGGAAAATATGGATGTGGTATGATGAACGAAAATGGGGAACGTTTAGTAAACTTCTGCAGCATGAACAATCTCGTTATAGGAGGAACCCTATTTCAACATTTAGATATCCACAAATTAACATGGTATTCCCTAATGGCAGAGATAAAAACCAAATAGACCATATAATGATCAATGGACCCTGGAGACGCTCGCTGCTAGATGTTGTAGTCAAGAGAGGTGCAGATGTTGGTAGTGACCACCACCTAGTCACAGCTTATGTCAAACTTAAACTAAGAAAAACAGGACAACAGAAAAACTTCCAAAAGAGGTTCGATGTGGATAGACTAAAAGACACGGAAGTAAGGGATAAGTTTATAATGCAGATAAAGAACAGATTCCAAGCCCTAGAAAGTAATGAAACTACGGATGAAACTGACAACATAGATAGAACATGGGACAACATAGCATCTATATATAGCAAGAGCAGTGAAACATGTCTAGGGTACCGCACAAAGAAAAGAATGGATAACACCAACAACATGGAAAATAATAGACAGCCGAAGAATATTAAAAAGAAATTGTTAGAAGCAAAGTCCGAAAGACTGAAAGCAAGATACCAAGAACAGTACAAAAGCGCAAGTAAAGAAATCAAACGGGCTGTGAGAGCCGACAAAAGAATGTATGTTGAAGACCTGGCAGTACAGGCAGAAGAAGCAGCAAAAAGTGTGATCAGGGAACAGTGTACAAAATTACAAAGCTAATAAGCTGGAAACATTACAGAAGATCAAATACTCTCATAAAGGATAAGAATGGAATACTATTGACAACGGAAAAGGAACAAGAAATACGATGGACAGAGCATTTTAAAGAATTGCTAAACAGACCACCTCCAACGGTAGTAGCAGACATACCAGAACCAACAGAGGAGTTAGAAATTGGCATTGAAACACCCAGCCAGGATGAGATCATTACAGCAATTAAATCTCTTAAGAATAACAAGGCACCAGGAATGATAACTTAAACGCAGAACTATTCAAAATAGACCCAGAACTTGCAGCTAATATATTGCAACCCTTGTTTACTACTATATGGAATGCCCAAATAATACCTGATGCATGGAACAGAGGAGTCATCATCAAGATACCCAAAAAGGGCTCCTTGCCGATTGTAATAATTGCGGGAATAACACTGCTTTCTGTCCCAAGTAAAATCTTAAGCAAAATCATCGGACAACGTATTACTGACGCTGTGGATAAGAAACTGAGAAAGGAACAAGCAGGATTTCGCAGAGGACGGAGCTGTATAGGCCAAATATTTGCTCTTAGAAATATCATAGAACAATGCACAGAATGGCAAAGCAAACTCTATATCAACTTTGTAGATTTTGAAAAGGCTTTTGATAGCATACACCGCGAAAGTCTATGGCGTATCTTAAGATGGTATGGAATCCCACTGTGTTTTATAAATATTATAAAAAGCTGCTACAGCAAGTTTGCATGCAGTGTTGAAACTTCAGAACTAAAGTTTGAAGTAAAAACAGGCGTAGCGACAAGGATGTGTTATGTCAGCCCTATTATTCAACACTGTCATAGATTGGGTGATGCGTAAAACAACGGAAGATAAGGCAAGAGGTATTAGATGGACGCTCACAACCACTCTGGAAGACCTAGATTTTGCAGATGACATCGCACTCTATCTCATACACATAGAGATATCCAGGAAAAGACCTGCCGCTTAACCAATATAGTGAGATGGTTGGGCTGAAAATAAATCAGAAGAAAACTGAAGTAATGACTCTGAACATAGCAACCCCAGCACCAGTCAAACTAGAAGGTAAAACCTCCGAGATACAACCGCTTTCACATACCTTGGAAATGTTATTAGCAATGAAGGAGGCGCTGGATCTGACATTAAAAACAGACTGAGTAAAGCACGCAGTGCATTCATGACCCTTCAGACCGCCTGGAAATCTGCCCAATACAGCATCAGAACCAAGACTAGTATCTATAACAGCTGTGTGCTGTCAACTTTGCTGATCGGATCGGAATGCTGGAGAATGACAGAACAGGATATGTCCAGACTCTCCGCCTTCATACAACTTGTCTCGAAAATCTTACGCGGTACTGGCGATACTATCTCGAATCAAGAATTGCTTGCACGATGCCAACAAGAGAATATGGGCACTATCATCCGAAGACGACGCTGGAGATGGATTGGACATGTGATGCGCATGGAGACTGGCTCCGACACGAAAACTGCACTGAGATGGACTCCAGAGGGTAGGCGACAGCGTGGAAGACCCAAGACAACCTGGAGGAGAACGATAGAGCAAGAGCTGAAGGAAATGAATCATAGCTGGAACACAATACAGAGGAAGGCCATGAACAGGGAAGAATGGTGTACGTTTGTTGTGCCTAAACGCCAGGGGCGTAACAGGCTAAAGAGAGAGATATGACACAAAGAGCTGAGGGATAGAGCAGGACAACAGATGGTGGAACAAGAGATAAGGGGCAGATGGTGGCGATGGATAGAACACACACTGAAGAGGCTCCTGACAGCATCATGAGACAGGCCCTCCAATGGAACCCCCAGGGTAATATAGGTAAGGGCGCCTGAGTGGTCACCGTGGCCCAAACTTGGGGTGTAAAGAATAGAACCACGGTTACCTGCCACGCATGTCATAAGAGGCGACTAAGGAGGTTTGGCTGAAATTGGATGCACGTGTCCTAAACGTGTGGAAGTCTATTCATTTATGGGCCTATCAAACCAACGAGCAACGTATACACATTCTTGACAAAGATCAAACATATCACAAAGACGCCGAGTGGTTACAGGGCCCAAATTTGGGGTGTAAAGAATAGAACCACTGTTACCTGCCACGCATGTCGAAGAGGCGACTAAGGAGGTTTGGCTGAAATTGGATGCATGTGTCCTAAACTCATAGAAGTCTATGCGTTTAGGGACCTACCAAACCAATGTGCAACGTATACACGTTATTGGCAAAGATCAAACATATCACGAAGAGTGATTAAAATTGGTCGTAAAGAACGAACGCAAAGAAGAAGATATCACAAAGAGTGATTAAAATTGTTCATAAAGAATGAGCGCAAAGAAGGAGGAGGAGAGGTAAGGGAAGACCCAGGAACATCTGGAGGAAGGAGTAAGAAACAGAATGCAAGAAAATGGAGAGAGAGTGGAGCGATCTGGAAAGATAGCCTTGGATAGGAGGGCTTGAAAAAAAAAAAATATTTATTGTTGTGAACAAGTTCATTCAATTTACACCCAATGACTCAGTCTATGACAATCTTCTTCTTTGCGTTCGTTCTTTACTGTGATATCCATTTGTACATTTGTCCTGCTACTAGGTTTCTGCGCAACTTCACTTTTAGGCCAGCCTTCCACACTTTATCCAAAGCCTTCTCCAGATCTACCCATACTGCTAGCGTTTGTTTTTCCTCTTGAAAAGCATCCTCTATCTCCTGGGCGATGTATGTCACTTGATCTTCTGTAGATCTGTGTTTTCGGAAGCCTGCTTGTTGGGGAGAGCAAGCCCTTTTCTTCCAGATGCCACATTAGTCTGGTGTTGATCATGCGCTCTAGCAATTTTCCTACGCAGCTCAGTAGGCTAATTGGTCTATAACTGCTAGGGTCTGTGGATCCTTCCCGTCTTTTTATCGGTATCAGTATAGCTTCCTTCCATTCTTTGGGTATAACGCCACTTTTCCAGCTACAGTTAAATATTTCTAGTAGCTTCTTTTTCGCTTGTCGTCCCATTTCTATTATCATTTCGTTAGTTATCCCATCAATGCCTGGTGATTTTCTTTTCTTTAGAGAGCGTAATGCTTTTTCTAATTCATGTATTGTGAATTTAGTTGTCATGTGCTCCTCCGGGGACCTTGAATGAGGTCGTGAGCCATTAGTTCTTCTTTTATGGTTTCCTCTCTTTCTTCAGGAACATCTATATGATTTACTTGTGTAAAGTGCTCACTAAGGATATTGGCAGCTTGTTTTCCGCTTTGCTGTTCATCATTCTGTTTGATGGTGATTGTGTGCTTGTATTTATTTTCTTGGTTTAGTGCCCTGGCTAGTTTTCACAACTTATTTCCATCTCTGTCTAGGTTAAGGCTTTGTGTTTTTTCTATCCAGCTGTTTCTAGCATTTTCGTTTAGTGTTCGTTTGTATCTTGCCGAGGTGGCTTTAAGTTTAATGTTTGCTTCTGTTGTTCTTTCTATTTCTGCAATGTCTCTTGCTTTCGTTAGTTCTACTTCTAGTTGTTCTAATTCGTCCATCCAGAATGGGCTGTAGTTTGGTCTCGCACCTCGAGGGATGGACTCAGTGGCTGCTTTTTTGGAGGGCTTTGTTAAAGTCTGCAACCCCAGCTTTTAGCATACTCTGCGTATGTTTAGGGTTCACAGTATAGGTCTGTCAGGAGTGCAAATGTTCCCCAGTCTGCTTGTTTGTAGTTCCATCTTGGTAGCAGCTTTGGTTGCTGTGGGGAGTATGCAACATTTACGGCCAGCTTTACCGGTCTGTGATCACTTCCTGCGAGTTGGTCCAGCACCATTCTGTCAATTTTGTGGTGGATGTCACCTGTGCTAAAGACCAGGTCTGGAGGTGGTTTTCCAGGTTCTGGAGTAGTAACTAGGTTTATCCTCAGCATTGTTGATTAAGTGTAGGTTGTTGTCTATCTCCCAGTCCTCCACCTCATCACCTCTGTTATTTGTATCCTGGTAGCCCCACCGCTTGGAGTGACTATTAATGTCTCCTACTACTATGCAGTTTGTTGGTATTATGTTCATGTTCTCCAGTACTAAGTCTTTGTTTGGAGGGCAGTAGATGTTATAGATCCGGGTGCTCCCAATTGGGGTTGTTGCGTCTATCCCTACAATTTCTGACTGTCTACTAGCACATACTGTTATTTCTTGACATGCAATCTCATTTCGGGCAAGGATCAGGACTCCACCTTTGCGTCCTTCCTGTCTAGTCGAAATCCTCTAATGGAAAATCTGTGGCTAGAGTTTAGGTGCGTCTCTTGTATGCATGCTATGTCTATCTGCTCCTGTTGTAGATATTTTGTTAATGGATGTGTTCTAAACCTCCTCTTCTTATTCCATGTCCGAAAAATGATGCCTGCCTCTTTCTTATTTTGATAATAAGTTTTTTTTATAGTTTTAATAAGTTTGCATACATGCATGTATAATTCAAATACAACTCAATTCTTATTCAGTACTACACTTCCGATCTAATGCTGCTTTCATTCATGGTATTCAAAATTCCCAAACACTTAACTCACACTAACAGGAAAAATTCTGAGAACAGCAATGTTACCCTTTCAAAGTCATCCCTATAGGGCATGTAACCAAGCTCCTGTTGCTGCTGTAAGCCAATATCTAGAGGACTTATTGTAATAGTCAAACTTGGTGACAATGGACCTGCTAACACTAGTCAGGGATAAAGGAAATAAAACACATATGTGGTATTTCACTTGCAATTAACAACAACAAAATAAAACACAAATAATTTCATTACAGTTAGTTATTCCTCTACCTTGGAGTGATAGAGAGTGACCAGAAGCAATGGCACAAAATTATATCTTCTTCTTCTAACACTCCATATCAACCACTTGTTAACCACTCTTTGTGATTTGTATGTGATCCGAGTCTAAGGGCGATTTACGTTGCGCCAGTTATGTGCTTACAAACAAGTAGGCCAGCACATCCGATTTCTGCGACACTTTTTATTTACTAGGGTAGTTTCCCTAGGTTCCTACCTCAGTCGCCTCTTACGACATGACTTGTAGGTCGCAGTGTTGCTATTCTTTGCTCCCCTTGTGGACCTCAGCAACACATAGGCGTCAAAGAGAGCTGAAAGGTTTATTATTATTAAAATTGGAGCCTTGGGTCACCACTACAGTTGGCTATCTTGCAGAAAGACTGTACTAATACATTTATGTGCTCATCAGTTATACTTTTCTAAGCCTATTTTAGAAAACAAAGCCGCTAATCACATGACCCTTCACCTTAGCTACCTTTTCAACTATGCTCAGTAGTGTACAATGGTTCTTCTTCTTTGAATACTACATATCAGCCACTTGTTAAACCACTCTTTGTGATTTGTATGTGATCTGAGCCTAAGAGCAATTATACAATGTGCCAGTTATGCGCCTACAAGTAGGCCAGCACATCCGATTTCTGCGATGTTTTTTATTTAGTAGGGTAGCTTCCCTAGGTCCTACATCAGTCGACTCCTACTCTAGTCGCAGTGGTACTATTCTTTGCTTCCTTTGCGGGCCCCGGCACCACACAGGTGTACAATGGTTCTATTCTTTTCCTCCCAATAAAGAGACTCAAACCCCCTACTGGGAGTCTGTAAACATGTCTCCAAGCTATTTCAAATTTATAATAAACATTACATTTATAGAAGGCAAAAATTACTTTAACGAAGAAACTGATACCTCCATTGCTACTGGAGTGATCTGTGATACTTGGTCTAGGAACTTCCTGGAGAGTTGCTGAAAAGGTAAATAATAAGACTTATAAGACACATATCCTCCAGGTGACTGGGTTAGTGCTAATAACCAAAATCTAAAATTACTTTATTACAGATACTGCAATTAAAAACTGACATAGTGTTAGAAACAATTTTAGACCAATGTTCTATTAGGAGAAGCAGTATCCTGGGAGTGTTATTATACAGTAGTTAGTGCTGGAAAATAACTCATAACACCATACACAAGAGACATTCCAAAATAAATGTTTAAGAAGAATTCTACAAATTTTCTTGCCAAATACAATAGTAAATGAAGAGCTTTTAAAACAAATAAACTGTGCATCATTGGAGACAATAATTAAAAGGTGATGATGGATGTGGATTTGGTCTGTGTCTTATGCCAGTAGGAGCATTGACTAGTATAGCTCTCTGATGGACAGCAGATGAGAAAAGAAGGTCTGATTGTCCAAAGGAAACATGGAGAAAAATTGTGTAAAGAGAGGTGAAAAATTGTGTAAAGAGAGGTGAAAGATTGTGTAAAGAGAGGTGAAAGATTGTGTAAAGAGAGGTGAAAGATTGTGTAAAGAGAGGTGAAAGATGTGTAAAGAGAGGTGAAAATTGTGTAAAGAGAGGTGAAAGATTGTGTAAGAGAGGTGAAAATTGTGTAAAGAGAGGTGAAAAATTGTGTAAAGAGAGGTGAAAGATTGTGTAAAGAGAGGTGAAAGATTGGGGCTGACAGGAGAAATGTTAGAAATGCGGCAGAAAGACAACAGTGGAAATCTATTGTGGAAGCCTTATGTGTCAAACGGATATAGATGGATAGTTCCATTAAAAACATGTTGAATTGAAAAACTAATATAACTATTAGGGATAAGCTATAGACTTATGTTTTATTGGGAACTTCTTCTTCTGTGCGTTCGTTCTTTACGAATAATTTTAATCACTCTTTGTGATATGTTTGATCTTTGCCAATAACGTGTATACGTTGCACATTGGTTTGATAGGCCCTAAACACAGACTTCTACACGTTTAGGACATGTGCATCCGATTTCAACCAAACCTCTGTAGTCGCCTCTTACGACATGGGTAACAGTGGTTCTATTCTTTACACCCCAAATTTGGGCCCCGATAACCACTTGGGCGTTTATTGGGAACAAAATAAGATTAAGAGATACGATTGCCATTCATGTTTCATTTTCGCCCGAGTGGTTACCAGGACCAAATTTGGGTTGTAAAGAATAGAACCACTGTTTCCTGCCACATATGTCGTAAGAGACGACTAAGAAGGTTTGGCTGAAATCGGATGCACATGTCCTAAACGTGTAGAAGTCAATGCGTTTAGGGGCCTACCAAACCAACATGCAATGTATACATGTTCTTGGCAAAGATCAAACATATCACAGAGTGATTAAAACTGGTCGTAAAGAATGAACGCAAAGAAGAAGATATATTATTTATACAAATAACTGCATATTTGATGTGTGCTCTTTATGTGCAGCTACAATAATTTGATTGCATAAACATGTATCAAATTTCAATAATACACAAGTGTTTAATAAAAATAATCCATACTCACCGTCACCAACAGCTCCACTGATATAGAACTGTCTGTAATGTTCTTCACATTCTGATGTGGTTCTTGTCTCTAAGTGTGCTGCAGCTCCATTCCTTAACATGACAGTAAAAGAAATGGCATGTAAAAATATGTAGAGCTTTGAGATAACAATCAAACAAATGGTACACAACAGAAATAGATCTATCCAGAAGGGATTCTCTCTCTCTCTTGCGATCACCACCCAGACTGATGTACCAGATCTCCCCATAAATTTTATTCATGTGGAAATCTGATTCATGCAGCCTTAGCATTGGTGTATTTTATGTCACATCTTCAGCACCATTTGGAGCTCCGGTACTTATCCTTCAGCGATGTGTTTGATTTCAGCCAACGTTTATTCGGTTCGCTCTCCGTTCTGTAGCCATATAGAATTTGGGCCCCGGTAACCGAGAAGGGATTCAAAATCAAAGAAAACAGACGCCCGAATGGTTACCGGGCCCAAATTTGGGGTGTAAAGAATAGAACCACTGTTACCTGCCACACATACCATAAGAGGCGACTAAGGAGGTTTGGCTGAAATCGGATGCATGTGTCCTAAACGTGTAGAAGTCTATGCGTTTAGGGGCCTACCAAACCAATGTGCAACGTATACACGTTCTTGGCAAAGATCAAACATATCACAAAGAGTGATAAAAATTGGTCGCAAAGATCTAACGCAAAGAAGAAGAATAAAGAGAACAGTTTGATGCAACAAATAAGAAAATTAAAAGTATTTTGGACATATAAAAAAAAGGTAGTCAAGTTCAGATCAGGACAAGATATTGAATGATGATGAGATAGCACAGTCTTAAATTGTCTTCCTTCCCTCCTTCTTTTCATTCGCTTGAAATATGTCTATATATTCAATGTTGTCTCTTGTATGAACTTAACTGTCTTTTGTAGCTCACACAGAGGTCCGTGTAGTTTTCTGTTGAGTGTTGTTTCAATAGGCCAGTGAGTTTGCATCAGTGTATCATATTCGGGGCAGTCTTGAAGTATGTGCTCTGCAGTCTGGTTTGCCAGTCCACATGTACACATGGCTGAATTGCCAATCTTGAATTTTGTATACATGTGGCTGCGGAGCCGATTGTGTCCTGTTCTAAGATGCAGAATGACAACTTGTTCCAATCTGCTCATATTATAGTAATCGTCTTGTGTTGGCATTTGTGGCTTTCTCATTGATTTAATCATCCTTTTCTTTTGGTGGTAGGTAACTGGCACATCCAGTTGCTCTCCTGCAGCACCTTCCTTGGCCAATCGGTCTGCTGTTTCATTTCCTGGTATTCCACAGTGAGAGGGTATCCACTGCAAGACGACCCTGTGCTGCTTGGACAATTTAGACAGTAGGGTCTGTAGACCTGGTAATTTTTTTAATTGTCTTAAATAACTGGAGGCCACAAATACAAACCTGTTAAAAGAAAACTGTACTGCTATTTTCTCACCATTCACACTGCTCCAGTGTTCAGATATGGCATATGTAGACTACTTTAAAATTATTAATATACTTTAACATAACCAAGAGACCCTTGCAATGATTACATTAGCTATGTGGCACCACGATGACTCAAAAAATTATTATATTATGGGATGCAAATGGATTTACACTTCACCTGTTTGACCACCAAGGTTAGATTACTAACCAAGACCCTATAGCATCTCCAAGCGGTGTGTTAAAAAAAAAAACAAGCTTCCTCACTAATTAAGTTGCTTGGACAACATTTAGGGATCAAGCAACCGCACCAGGCCGGCACAACTCTATGTTGCACAACATGCTGTGAACCCAGTATTGCACACCAAGCCTGTTAAAATAACCTGATCTTTAGGAATAATCGCTTTCAATAGAAAAATCTAAAATGGGTTAAGAATAGGGTTGAAAGGTGACTGGGTGCAATGATTTCTTTGTAAAGTTCAGAACCAGGGCCCATACTGTTAATCCTCCTTCTTCTTTGAACGCTCCATATCTTCCACATGTTAAACTCTTTGTGATCTGTATGTGATCCGAGCCGATGAGCAATTGTAAGTTGTGTCAGTTATGCACCTACAAGTAGGTCAGGACATCCAATTATTGCGATGCTTTCTATTTACTGGGGTAGCTTCCTATGTCCCTACCTCAGTCACCCCTTAAGATATGCCCTGTAGGTCACAGTGTTACTATTCTTTGCTCCCCTTGCAAGCCCCAACAATGCATGTGTGTGTGTGCTAATCCTGCAAATTTGTTCACATTCTGACGTCCATGTTAATGACTGACAAAAGTAGCAATCAGCACTAGGTTACCAACATTACCACAAAAGCATTCACGAAGGAAGACGGGCTGTCCCTAGCCGACCTATAAGGCAGCAGGTTGTGGTTCCTGTTCATTAATTTTACAAGAATGTCATCTTCCCTATTTTTGATCGCATTTCTAGCAGAGCTTTTGGTATATACACATGTTGACAGCTTTGCTGTGAATGTTAGGTTCTTCTTCTTCTTCTTTGTGTTCGTTCTTTACGACCAATTTTAATAACTCTTTGCGATAGGTTTGATCTTTGCCAAGAACGTGTATACGTTGCACATTGGTTTGGTAGGCCCCTAAATGCATAGACTTCTACGCGTTTAGGACACGTGCATCCGATTTCATCCAAATCTTCTTAGTCGCCTCTTACGGCATGTGTGGCAGGTAACAGTGGTTCTATTCTTTACACCCCAAATTTGGGCCCGTAACCACCGGGCGGAATGTTAGGTTGATGTACTTGATTGCTATAAGCTTTCTTTCTTTAAAATTACGGCATGTTTTTGTTTTCAATGATAGTGGTATAGTTTTGTTCGGGAATGCAATTTGTCCAGGGAGACTAGTTCCACACACTATTTATTCAGGGGTCTCTATGCCGTAGTGATTAAGACATTTGTTTATCATTCTGAAGGTTGTAGGTTTGAATTCAGACTGAGTCACACATGTAATTTTTAATGAGATCCCTAGGATTGTTGTTGGAGCTATGGAGCTTGTGCTTTGTGCAACACATGGGGAGACCCGGTGCAATGAAGTCAATCCATCGCATTTAGACTGTATTTATTTCAAAAGAACTTGTACACATTACATAAATATGTGCTACATGCTGCTGAGAGCCACAGTAGCACAGTGGTTACTGCTCTTGTTTCCTAGACAAGTGGTCCTAGGTTTGAAACTTTGGGGTAGGATTTCTTTCAGACCACAAATGACTCTCAAGTCAACCCAGTCCTTAATTGCGTACAACAGAAACATTGTGAAGTAAAGATGGCTGATATGAACTACATCACCCGCTGTGTACTGTTGGTAAAAGAAAATATGGGTGTAGGACTGTATTCCCCAATATACCACATGGTATGAAAACTGGTTCTTTACTTGCATACTTTACATATCTTGTTGTAAAGAATGATAAGTAGTATTTCCAGTACAATGCTTCACCAAGTGTGAAAGTAATGGAGGATCGTATAACTTGTCAACCCCATCTAGTCACATTTTATGACATGCAAAAAGAAGACTGATTCTATTCTTAGCTATTATTCTTAGCTATCCTAGAAACCACATGAGAAGATGATATTCTTACCAGTTGCCAAATCCATACTGCTCAACAGCATCAAGAAGCATATTCTCTTCTGCCAAAGACCATCTACCCAAGTCATCAAACACACATGGACCATGATCATTCTGAAATAAAATTCATTAAAAAATGTATTGCACATTGCTTTTTGGCTTGAGATGAAAATAATTAATTAAAATTAGGTCCTTCTTTTCTCTAACGAAATTTACATACAGAGGTCAATATACTATGCTACTTATATATGGTGAAAACATATATCTTATACAGGGTGTTCAAGATTAAAGCAGCCCCATTGACAAATCGAAAGGTGCCAGTTACACAGGGAGTGGTGTTTATTTACTATTTAAACCCGTTCTGACTTGCTCGTCCTACGTCACATTTGTTCATCGCCCCTTCCCGCACTACAATTACATACCGTCACACAACTTTGACCTATACTATATCATAACTGAACCTTCTCATTTTCATAAATATATACCAGATTGGCTCCATTCACAGGCCGCTTTTATCTTGAACACCCTGTATAAATGGGTTGCAAGCAGGTAAAAACTTTTTTAGTTCTGCATTCATTCTCGAATAAACCGCCCATGTGTTGCAGGGCTTACAGGGGGAGCAAAGAACAGTAACACTGCAACTTACAAGGCACATGTCGTAAGAGACGACTAAGGTAGGAGATTAGGAAAGCTACCCTAGTAAATAAAAAGTGTAGCAGAAATCACATGTGCTGGCCTACTTGTAGGCGCATTACTGGCACAACGATCAATAAATCTTAGGCTCAGATCACATACAAATCACAAAGAGTGGTTAACAAGTGATCGATATTGAGCATCCAAAGAAGAAAAATAACTGTCTTTACTGCCTGTATAAAAGCTTTTTAGGGTGGTGTAGTACAGGGGGACATGAGACTTAGCAATTTAATGATTGCATGGCTAGTTCAGTCACAGCGAAACTGTCCAGGTTAAGATCTGTTCTTTATGCCCCCAATAGAACAAAAACTTCCAAGCCTTACCGCGGACCGAACCTGGGCCTCTCACGCTCTAATCCATTAAGCCAGATGCACTTTAACCATTTGTTATAATCCCTCTTTGTAGGTGATTTGAGTTGGTATGAGCCAGCTCTAATAACCTCACCTATGACCATTCTGATATATGGCACCATGCTACAGTATAACTGAGCAGATGTAGTACTATAATGTGGGTGTTTTCTGTTTGTAAACTCTCAACAGTTGCCCATCTCACTGTACAAATCTGTATCTTATTGGACAATATGCATGCACATTCTGTGGTTGACATAAGCCACAATGATACGAACTAGACCTGAAAAGACAGAATCAATGTGCAACTTTCTGATAACTGAAACCCATAGTAAAGGTGTAGTGACTCAGGACGTGATGATTCTCCCGTCTTCAAAAGTTGGACATATGCCTGGAGTATAGTAGAACTAGGCATGGTCAGCAGACAATATGTTGGTGGGAAATTGGAACAGTTAAACCCTATTAAATACTGAGAATCCCCTCATCACCTAGTGCTAGGACAGTCCATTTCCGGTTCCTTTCTGGGATGGGTAGAAAATCCAGACACCGGATCCTGTGAATGGCCTTCAACGGAATTCCACTGTGACACAGTGTGTGGTGAGGAAAGAGTTAATGCTAAGTACACTATACATGGCAATTGCAGAAGCGTAAGAGTCCATCCAAGCGCCGCTTGGTCACTGAAGAAGAGGACAAGTGATTTGAACCAAAGAACACTAAGCTTCTAGTTTGATTTTTTTAGGTTAAAATAAATCCAGACACCCCAGCTCTTCAATTCTATGTACACACTACATGGCACTGGACAGAAGGGTAGAGTCCAAGTTGAAAACCCTTTGTTAGATAATACTAATAACATTGAAAAGCAATAATGCATCCGTTTCTTTTGATAAATAATACAAGAACATTAATACCAATTTTTAAGATAAATTAGGTACATAAGGATATATATATTTATTGAATATTATGTAACTGTGTTGATCCAAAACACTAAAATTCTCTGCCAAATTAGAAATAAACTAATGGAAATTAAGAAAGTATACATGTTATTTGTTTACAATCTAGGGTTATTCAACTTCCTATAAGTAGGTACTAAATGTGATAGCAAATATTACAAGTAAAAACTACAATAATAATTATACAACATATAAGCACAAGAGACCCGATCATACTGAGAGGATCACCATTAACAGAGGTGGACACATTTACATATCTGGGAAGTGTTATAAATATTCAAGGTGGCTCAGATGAAAATGTTAGGGTTAGAATACAAAAGGTAAGATCAGCCTTTGCCATTCTAAAGAACATATGGAGTTCAAGAATGATCAGGAATAAAACTAAGATAATGATATTTAACTAAAATGTCAAGGCTGTCCTTCTATATGGAGTGTAGACATGGAGAAAAACTAAGGGGAACACCAACAAGTTGCAGACATTTATCAATAGATGCCTGTGCAGGATACTCCATCTGCGATGGTATGACAGGACTACAAACAGGGAACTCTAGGATAGAACAGGACAATGACAGATGGAGCAAGAGATAAGGAGCAGAAGGTGGCGATGGATAGGACACACACCGAGGAAACCCCTAACAGCATCACAAGACAGGCTCTCCTCTGATGGAACCCCCAGGACAATAGAGGTAGGAGAAGACCCAGGAACACCTGGCGACGGGAGTTGGAGATGGAATGCAAGAAAATGAGGGAGAGATTTGGAAAGGATGGCCTTGGATAGACAGGCTTGGAAGGCCTTGGTTTCGGACCTATGCTTCCTAGGGCGAAGAAGAATATAAGCACAAAACAAGTATTATCTAGTACTAACTATTCTGTAACACTAAAGCTGAGTCTGTTACTGAAATTAAATTTAAAGATAGTCTATTGATATGAATATACATTTGTTTTTCCTTTCATGGACAAATAATATTTGAAAGTATGGTTTCCATGTCAGTGACTTGATTTTTGTTTTTACATTTTTGTTAACATTTAATGTTTATGCTGTTTGAGTCAAGTAAATCATAACTTGTTATAAATTTAATGTCTATGTCCTACATATCATATATGACATGTTCATCATGTTGTACAGGCTGCTATACTCTATGGCAATAAAAGACAATTTCTATGGTTTACTATTCTAACTTTAGGAGTCTGTTTTATAAATTAGTTTAGTCTCTGGAATGATTGATCATTGTAACATTTCATTGTTGATCAAGTTATAGTTACAAACTTTCTAAGTTTATGTTTATTGTTACATTAACCGTTGTTCTACTACTAATTGTTTTGTTTTTGCCGTGTCTAATTCAACCCACTCTGTCCTTATGATTATGTTTTCAAGCAACAGTGACCTATTAAATCTAATAATAGACGAACGGAAAAAAAATAATGTATCGACGTCACTATATGAATTCCCCCTAAGTTATTTATTGCAAAAATGAAAGTGTCCCAAGATTGTGTGTTATTTTCAGTCTGAGGTGTGTTGTGCTAAGTTTATTAATAGTACCTTTATTGCAAAAGAATGCTCCCTTCGATGAGATGCTATCTCTGCACCCAAGGAAAAGCACTGAAAAAGGAAGAGAACAGAATAAGGCATAAATGGTTATTCAACGATGAAAAAAAAAAACTGATGAAAAAGTGTGTTAACTTAAATGTCGAAGCTGGAGATGGACACACATGACGTCATCATACTTGCCCGCAAACAAAGGTCAAAATCAACACATTCAGCGCATCGTAAATGGTGTCCGAATATTTCATTCTGGCAATAATTGCAGCGTATTCTTGCCATCACATAAATATAGTAATGATCATTATCCTTCAAATAGCATTATGAATGCTAGAAGTGCAAGATAACGCTTCAAAATCGCCCTGGCAGACAGCATTCCTCGTTCCTGTCTGACTGCCTCTAAAATAGCCCGTATGTGACGTCACCCCCACAATGCAATGCAGACGATGCTGAGCTTGGTATTATCCGGTATCAAATGTATCAACGATTCTCAATTTCAGTCCTTTTTAGCGCTGGTCAATAGTTTGCTTATTGCTTGCTGACTTTTTTTGTAATGGTCAATAAGTCCTAATAAATCAGTGTTGAATTCTAGCTGTGACTGAACGGTCATGTATCACCAACAAGAGGGTTTACAGCAGTCAACAACAATCTGGTGTGGCTGAATCTACCGTAGCGCAGAAACATGGCCCAGATGAGAAACGTGTTTCTGCTCTAAAAATAATTACTTGTGTGCAGCTGAAGAAAAAAGCTAACACGCCGAATTATTAGATACATGATGCAAAATGTACATCTCTTTATGCTCGCCGAAATGCAACTATTGCCATTTCCCCCTCACGTACGCTGCTTTGCAAGATACTTTATACTTAGGAGTGTTGTGATTTTAAAAATGTCTTCATTTTGCTGACGTGAGGAGTTTGTGACTCGAAATAATGCTAATTCATATAGCAAAAAGACTGCAGAAGAATTGGTTCTCGTTCGGTGTTGTTCAATGTCTACACAATGAGTCCGGTTCTCTGGGTGTATGTTGTTGAAGAATTGATTGCCCACCTGCCCAGCGTGTTCGTAGCGCGTTGGACTGCGGGTGACAAGACCTCTGTGAGTGCGGGTTTAATTCCGCGGACTGGCAGAAAAGCCACAGGTTCTCCAGATTCACATTGTTCGTGGCACCGAACCGAAGGATTACGATGTCCATGGCACCGAGCCGAAGAGCTGAAAGCTTAGTGCTTCTGGATCAAAAAAAAAGAATTGGTTGATAGAACGGACGTTCCAGCACTCCAAGCAGACCAATAGGTGCCAAGTCTTCTTCAGTAGGTGCCGAAGGGTTTGCATTATATGGTTCATGTAGCTCGCTGATTGCACGATCTCCTTACCCGTCGCATTGTGTGCTTTGTCCTACTTGTGCAGCGTTTAATTCCAAATCACCGCAGTCGTAGTACAGCCAACAATTCATTTAAAACGGTCATTTATAACATTTAAAGGATGGCTTACGTTGGTAGCTCCATCAATAGTCAACATTGCACATTAATTGGAGTTGTTTCACAGAGTTACCTTCCACATACGATGTCTCAGGCGAATATACAACATCCGATGGCAAGACCACATCTCCAATATAGAAGTCCTGGACAGTGCTGGCATTCCAAGCATGTACACCTTGCTGAGCGGGACGTCTGAGATGGCTGGGACACGTGTGCCGTATGAGCGATGATATAATCCCAAAGAACATTCTATTTGGTCAACTCGCATCTGGTGCTAGACAGCATGGACGCCCATTATTACGCTTCATTGACACCAGCAAGCGTGATCTAACTTCATGCGACATAGACAAAGAACACTGGCCAAAGACATGCAAGCATGGTGAGTGGCGGCTCAAAAAGAAAAGAGGAAAAACAACATCACATGTGGAGGCAAAAGAGAGCACAGAGAACATCCTATGTACCAGCTCTAGTCTCCAGTTTTACCTGCAACAACTGTGGCAAGGATTGCCACTCCAGAATAGGCCATTACAGCCACAAGAACACAAGAAACGTTGCGATTCAGCGCAGAACATACTACGTGACACAAGACCTATTGTCTCCTGAGACAAAGAGGCCAATGACGATGATCCTAGAGTATGGTAGTCAATTCCAAGTATAATTGATTCTATACTATAGTTACCAGCTGAAAATAGGTGCACGAAATGAATTGGGATTGGGAGGGGATTAAGAAACATTTCAAACGAAGCCTCTTTGTAAGTGCATGTATAGTATACTTTATATCGCTGACTATTTCTAACTAAAGTCTGAGCAGCTATGGTCGTGTAATTATTTTTATTTTTAAAAATTGTGCATGTTTTTTTTTTATTTGTTTCATACAGAAGCCATGTTTCAACCGAAATGATATCAGCAATGATGGGACATAACTAAGTGAATAAGGATTCGGGGAAGTCCTATGCGCCGAGAATACAAATTAATATCGAAAGAAATACGCTAAAGTAAAAAGGTAGTAGTCTTTCTTTTCTCCAATCTTGTTTTGCCTCACATCGTCAGGATAAGAAATTTCTAGAACAAGCCCTTGTGTGCGCTTCATAAATAGTGGTTTTTCATCGCCCCTGTTATTTCCGTGGTCCCACCTTTAGCATGGCCGGCCTTTTGCTTTGTTCTTTGACATTGCTCTTTGAGTTGCACTGTCTATTGGTAATTTGCTTATGTGACCGAACCATTTCATGTGTTGCTTCCTGATGTCTTCATTTCTCAAGCGGTCTCTTCTTGTTACACCCAGCATTCTGCGGAGACAATTAATTTATGTCGTGACTAGTTTTATTCTATCATTTGATGTCAGCGTCCAGGTTTGGCACTGATAGCATAATGTTGTGAGAAAGATTGTGTTGAACATTGCTCTTTTTATGTTCATGGTGACATGTTTGCATTTTAAAATTGGCGCCATTTGTCCAATTATTTGATTTACTTTGTGGCATCTATGTTGAATTTCGTTAGTTATTCTTCCGTTTGCTGAAAAAATGCTCTATAGGTATGTAAAATCTTTGACTTTTTTAATGGTATATTGTCGATGGAGATATTGGTAGTATTTTCCTCTTTATCAAATGTCATTACTTAGTGTTTTCCTCTTTATCGATGTCATTACTTCGGTTTTGTCGATGTTTATTCTTATATTCTATTCATTGGATGAGAATAAACATCGACAAAACCGCTCATAAAACACACAATAAACAAACGTGACGAAAAATCTTAATCAAGATGGGAAGCTTAATTGATCGCGGACACTAGTTCGCTTTATCTCTTAGATATACGATGTGTTGTGCTTACAAGTCATCGTTCAATTGTTCTTCTCTGTAGTTTGTTGCCAGATAGCTAGCTATGACCGTGTAACATTTGTTTGTTTCGCCATTTGATAAAACGTAAACAAGAAAAAGGAAAGCTACTGACTATTCGTAACAAATAACATAACGGGAGAGTTGAAGTTCAACAATAAAGTCTTTAAATTTACTAACACATCAAATAGTTCTACGAGATGAGGGAGGGTTAACGCGGTCGTGACGGACTTGAACATCAGCATGAAGAAGGTTTCAGTTCCCAAGAATTGGCTATATAGCTATTTGCGACCGTATCATAAACTTCGATATGATCTTGACTGTTCACAGCTACCAATGGCGCTAGCACGCCCAACTTATTCAAGATGTTAGTTTAGAAAACATAGCGCCCGAGTGGTTACCGGGGCCCAATTTTGGGGTGTAAAGAATAGAACCACTGTTACCTGCCACGCATGTCCTAAGAGGCGCCTAAGGAGGTTTGGCTGAAATCGGATGCACGTGTCCTAAGCGTGTAGAAGTTTATGCGTTTAGGGGCCTACCAAACCAATGTGCAACGTATACACGTTCTTGGCAAAGATCAAACATATCACAAAGAGTGATTAAAATTGGTTGTAAAGAACAAACGCAAAGAAGAAGAAGAAAACAAGGAAAAAGTATAATGAAAATGTTACGACATGTTATGAGAAATGAGTCATGGCTTCACTACGAGAACGCCCATCAGGGATACTAAAAGGAAAAAGTAAGAAAGGAAAACCCAGAAAACGCGATCGTAGAGAAAATTCACTGCGTGTCTCTGGCATTTTTTCTTCTTTTGTTGTCACACTGCTACTGGGTTGTTGCCCAGTGTCGTGGTTTTCTGTTTTTGTCTTGCACTGTTCTGGTGGCTTGTGTGATTGTTATCTTTGCTCTTTCACAGGATTCTGCTACGCCATCTAACCATCTTTTCCGTGGTCTTCCTCTTGCCTTCTTTCCCGATGTTCTGTTGTAGAAGACTCTGTATACTGTGGAGTTTGGATGCATTCTTATTAAGTGGCCAAACCACTTCATTCTCTGTTTATCTATGTAATTCAAGCACGGTTTTGTGCCAACTTAATGCGGTGAAGGTCGCAAAAAACGCGTGTGACAGGGAAGCATGGAGGGTCCTTGTGGAAGTCTCTTGTTTAACAGTATGATAATTAATTAAGTTACGTATCAGCCACGACCTATTCTATAAATATACTCGATAAATATTGTATGTCGTGTATCAGCGATGGTTAGACTAATCAGATAGTTGTCGGGTACTGCAACAGGCCGATTACGCTGGTACTCAAAGAGGTGACCATCAGATGTGCTAGATCTCATTCGTCTTCTATGATCCATAGTAGAGCTTGGGCTCTTGTTCTTCTGCCCATTGCTAGGCAATGGTATTAGCGCGTTTGTATGTTGTTACTTTGTTCCATATAAAGTGTTGCATTTATCTTGTCTTGGTGAAGAAATCTTTCTAATATATCATCGCCTCAAAACGTAGTGGTTAGAGTTCCATTTGATGTGTACATCCGCTCTGAGTGTTAAACTAGAGCAATGCTGCGATACGTAAGCAAGGCCGGCCACGCAAAATGGACCTCAGAATAACAGAGGCGACGTAGGACTATCTACGAATCGCATACTAGGCCCGTTTTGAAATCTCTTCCTGACTGACGCTGTGAGGCATTCAGGATTCGAGAAGAAGTAAAACATCTCATTTCTATTCTAGCCGTCAGCGACCCGGAACTTAACTGCACGAGTATCTGTGCTATAACTAGACCATACGCGTTGTACAGACGTGGTCTTTGTTTTAGTGTTGCTGCCTGTATCTTGTTGAATAGATTGAACGCCCTTGTGGTGCCGGGACCAGGAAGGAAGCAAAGAATAGTACCACTGCAACCTACAATGCATGTCGTAAGAGGCGACTGATGTAGGCCCTAGGGATGCTACCATAGTAAATAAAAAGCAGCGCAGAAATAGGATGTGCTGGCCTACTTGTGGCCGGGCGCATAACTGGTACAACGTACAATCGCTCTTAGGCTCAGATCACATACAAATCACACAGAGTGGTTGACAAGTGGTCGATGTAGAGCGTTCAAAGAAGAATGGGTTGAAGACTGTATACGTCAATACTGTCCAATACGACGTCCGTATCATACATTCATGGTACCATATTTCACTCCGTCAACTGTAACGTTATTCAGATTTCAATATAACGTTCTTTTTCCATTTTTTTCCCGTAGCACTCCCATGAAAACGATCTTCCCAATTTTACAGTCTTGTTTTATTTTATAACCGTTCAACTGACCCCTAAACCAAGGCTTTCTCAGTTTAAGTAGGTCATGCCTAAACCCACCTTTTGTTTTTCAACGGAGAAAGCGTCGACATCTCAATTATATTAACATTACTAATAATAATAATTCCTCTCGTACCGTTATACGTTACATAGGGCCTGCAAGTAATTTCTCCATACTGCTCTATCCTGGGCAACTCGCTCAATCTCCTCTGTGGAACTGAGACCGATATTTCCTGCCTCTCTAAGCAAAGTTCGTTTCAGGGTCTCCTTAGGTCGACCTCTCTTTCTTGAACCCTTTGCATCCCACTTCAATGCCTGCTTGTTCTTGTTATTGTTCTTATTATTTTTAGTAGTATTTGAAGAACTCAAAATCAAAGAAAACTGTCTGCTGCTACAAATACGAAAGAGAAAATTGAAATATTTTGGACATATAAAAAGACACGAAAAGACTGGAGAAGACCATCATGGAAGGAGGCATACCGGTAAAGAAACGAAGAGGAGGACCACAGAGAAGATGGATTCAGGATGTAACTGATGGTTTGAACATGACGGCTGCAGAGGCAGGACATCTGGCATATGAGAGAGAGAAGTTCTGGAGGACTGTTGGGGTGGCAAAGTTCTGCTCAGGACAAGCTATTTGATGATGAGTATTACAATCATGACATGGCGCCCGCACCTTCACAACCATCAGTCAGAAGCAACTCAATCTGTAAAAACGATGGACAGCACTACGTGTTTTCTTCTCGTTGATGTGCAGGAACCCGTGTTTGTGTCAAGTTTTATAATTTTGCAAGTGTCTTGTATTCTGGAGTTTGTAACTGCTATTGGCTTCTTCTTCGAACGCTCCCCATCGACCACTTGTTAACCACTGTGTGATTTGTATGTGATCTGAGCCTAAGAGTGATTGTACTAGTTGTGCCAGTTATGCGCCTACAAGTAGGCCAGCACTTCCAATTTCTGCGATGCTTTTTATTTACTGGGTTAACTTCCCTAGGTCCTACATCAGATGCCTCTTACGACATGCCTTGTAGGTCGCAGTGGTACTATTCTTTGCTTTCCTTATGGGCCCCGGCACCACGTGGGCGACTGCTATTAACTATTCACTTGTTCACATTGTCTGGTTACCTGCTTTGCTAAGAGCGGTGTCGTTGCCGTGCGGAGTGTACGTTTGAAGAGATAGCGTGTATACAAATTAGGAAAAGAGTAGGGGACAGTACTCCTTCTTGTAGGAAACCTTGCTCTATCATTGCCCCCCTGCTAAGTTCCCCTTGTACTTGCATTGTAGCTATTCTGTTTTTCATATACTGACATATTCAGTTATACATATATTTTTCCAGAGACTCCTGATTCTCAGTGTAGGTGAGATCGAGCGCCTGGTCCTATCAGAGATGGATGATAAAACGTAGGAACCGTTTTCAAGTTGAGCACTATAAGAACCAAATATAGCAGCTCAAAATCGAGAAGAGCAGGTTGGAAAGCCGCTGCCCGGGCAAAATGCATTAGATAGAGAATACAAATTCCTACAAATATTTTTACCATCTTCTAAATTACACCGGGGACCTTCACCGGTGCTACTGAGTTCGTACACTGGTGCCATATTCACAAAATAGATGAGACTACAGTAAAACTATTTGATTGGCAAAACACGTAATCACAAAGTACTGTAGTTTTACAAATTACAAAAACAATGACAAAATACAGCAACGTTTCGACCAACAAGGCCTTTATCAAGCAAACGAACAACAGGAGTGACAAATTTAAAAAAACAAATGGACGACCAAATACAAACGTTTCTAATGAAAATATGGGAATAAAAACGAATAACGAAATAAATGTAACACAAAAACACACATAAAAACTAGAAATAAAACGGAAGAGAAAAAATGAAAAATCTAGTAAATATATAACTTGAATACATGCAACAAATACCCATATAGATTACAAGGCATGAGAAGAGAAAGTACTAAGAAGCATAGGAATGTAATACGTTGAGCCCACGTGGTCTCAATGTACCATACAAATAAATCAACCGATTCTCCAGAGCAAATCGACTGCGATCATCCGAGGAACATGATCGGATGGCTGTGACCTGGACATTGTGAGCTCCTAAATGGCCAGTATCATTGAAATGGGTGGCTACAGGGTCACAGAGCATTGGCGTATGTCGCGCAAGTGTTGGGTGAATCGGTCACTGAGCCTCTTGCCTGTCTCGCCGATATAAGCCTTGTTACACCGTTTACAGATAATGGCATAGATACGATTACGGGACTCACATGTGAAACCATCGTCAATAAGAAACGTGGCTAAAGAAAAAGATACAGTACGCGTCTGTATCACATAAGCACACGTGTTGCAACGCCGACGCCACACTGGACAGTGCCAAAATGAGTCTGGACATTGGACTTAAGGCGACTGTGTACCAACATATCCTTAAGACTTCTGTCCCGTCTGTAAGCCACCAAAGGATAGTTGGGGAAGACAGAACGGGTCTCAGGAATATACACTGCTGCCGAGATCTTCCTGTGTAAGAAAGAGATAGGAGCACACATGGTTACTCACCGAAGTTCAATTGATGATGGTCCTATTAATTAATCAATCAATCAGTTACACGGGTGCCAAGTCAGATGAGCTTGTTCTTAATTCCCTCTTTATAGACTCTGCCAAATGCAAACAGGGGTGTATACTTGCACCCACATTCTTTGTGAGATTTTTCTCTTTGATTCTCTCACATGCTGTCAAATCAGCCGAAGAAGGTATATTTCTCCCACAAGATCAGATGGAAAACTATTCAACATGGTTCGACTTGGAGCGATGACCAAAGTTCAAAGGGTCACCAACAAAGAGCTTCTGTTTGCTGACGATGTGACTAAGTGGTTAAACCATCGCATTGCGGTTCGAAGCTCTTGGGTTCGAATCCGGATTGCGCCGTTCTGTCTACAAGTGCATTTCCCCCCAGAGATCTCCAGGATTATTTCCGGAGCTAAGGAGTTTGTGCAATACTATCGTAAGTGGCGTACTATTTCTGCAGAGAGGGACAGAGTCATATAGGTTAAAGCCCAGTGCAATGAAGTAAATCTTTCGTCCTGCGCTCGAAGTAGTCAATATGTTTGCATACATTGGCTCTGCTATCAGCAGCAACCTCTCCCTCGATGATGAAATTAGTAGGCGCATTGTGAAGGTATCCACTGCTATGTTCACATTAACAAAGTGTGTACGGGAAATTAAGGCTCTCACACGAAACACCAAGACACAAGTATATAAGGCATGTGTTCTCGGTACTCTATTGTACGGTAGTGAGACGTGGACCACATATGCCAGACAAGAACATCGCCTGAACACCTTTTACATGCGCTGTTTCAGGTTAATGTACAACATCTGATGTCAAGACCACATCTCCAATATAGAAGTCCTGGACAGAACTGACATTTCAAGCATGTACACGTTGCTGAGTCAGCGATGACGGAGATGGATGGGACACCTGTGCCACATAAGTAGAATCCCGAAGGACATTCTATATGGCCAATTCGCAATTGGTACTAGTGGCATTGCACCCATTACTACGCTTCACTGACACCTGCAAACGTGAACTAACTTGGTGCAGCATAGATAAATAAAATTGGGAGTGGCTGGCCAAAGACAGGCAGACATGGTAAGGGCAGTGAGGGTGGTTCAAAAGAAAAGAAGGGAAACGCCATCACATATGGAGGCAAAGACACTCAGATCCTCTGCATCAGCTCCAGTTTCACCTGCAGCAACTGTGGCAAGGATTGCTACTCCAGAATTAGCAATTACAGCCACAATAGACGATGTGACTCAGCCCAGAACAAACTACGTGACACAAAAGCTATTGTCTCCTGATACAGAGTCCAATGATGATGATAAAGATGATACATATATATATATATATTATTATTATTTTTTTAAATGAATATAAAATGGAACGAATACAGGAGAAGTGATGAAATCAGAGACATGTCTGGTCAACCACTAGTGACAACTGTTATAAGAAAGAGAAGATGGAGATATGTTGGGCACACCTTGAGGAGAAATGATCAACGAATATCAAAGCAGGCATTGAAGTGGGATGCAAAGGGTTCAAGAAAGAGAGGTCGACCTAAGGAGACCCTGAAGCGAACTTTGCTGAGAGAGGCAGGAAATATCGGTCTCAGTTCCATGGAGGAGATTTAGCGAGTTGCCCAGGATAGAGCGGTATGGAGAAATTACTTGCAGGCCCTATGTAACGTATAACGGTACGAGAGGAATTATTATTATTATTAATATTATTCATGCTGTTGAATGCAGCGTCTGCCATCCCTGTTCTGTTCTGCTGATCTCAGTAAATCCTCTGGGGTTAGGGATGTTAAAGATCGAAGAAATATGTCACTAGTTCCACTTAATTTATTCTTTTGTTTGATTTTGGCTTCTAGTATGTCAGTCTTATTTGCTCTCATTTTATTTTACATATTAATTTATGTATTTGGTAATTACTCGCTCTTCCTACGAGCCACTCTTAACAATAATAATAAAGAAAATCCCTCGACAATCTATTTATTTATTGTGATATAATAACAGTTTCTTAACAATTGTGAAGTAACAGTTAATTAGTGGAAAAGTAAACAAAATAGTTTATCTAGCTAGGAAAACGGGAATGCTGTTGTATATCAAAAAGTGATTAATGTTTGTGTTTTTGAAATGACTATGTCTTTTGTACATTGCAATATCATATGTAGAAGTATCAAGATTCGGTGAAATTTAAAAAAACTGAAAAAACTAAGGAACGATTTCCCTGCAACGGTGAATTAAGATACAGTTTAAGTACTAATTGATAAATCAATACTTCCGTATTTGTGCATGGTGGCCATATTTGGCTGCAAAACCCATATATGGAACAGGGTCAAAGCCTAAATTTGGAATTTACCGTGTTTAGAAAGCACAACCTTGTATTAATCCGCATACTTTCGGCTTTATCATTTATGTTTCAGGAAAAAGAAATGAAATAAAGAGCTGATTTAATGCATTATAACTATAGAATAAAATACAGTGCACTTATAAAACAACAGCAGCGAAGATAAAATTTGACGCACCTGTTTTCATCAATGATCACTATTCTCACCGCGGACGACTTTATTGTTCTTACACGGGCACTATTCCCGTTATGGTGAGGATAACGGAATAAGGTAGCGGATTGTATGTTTCCTTTCTCGACACGATGCAGAACTTAGCCCACTCTAACCTTTCAGTAAAAGGAGTTAATGCTGGAAGCATAACAGGATTGAACGGAGGTAACAATAATATTTACGTGAACAGTCAAACAATACCTGACAACTTTATATTCGAACAAGTCGATCCGAGTCAAGATGAGGATGACTCTGATTCAGATACGGCAGCGTTTAGCCAAGTCAATCAAGGACATGGGTTTCAACAAAATGCCACAAATTCTGGGCTCAAAGCCGGAAAAAAGACTAAAGGAAGGGTAAAAATTAAAATGGAATTCATTGAAAACAAGTTGAGACGCTACACAACTTTCAGCAAAAGAAAAACTGGAATAATGAAAAAGGTAGGTCGATTGTGGACTTGGCTAAATATAGTTCTCTCACTCTGCTGTGTGTTTATATAGAAACCAACTCACCGTCACTGCATTCAATTCAGTGATTCATTTTGTTGTAATCAGGCGCGGTGTTTACACCACACAATGAAATAGCAATCAGTAATAAATAGTAACTAAGTATTAATGGTACACTATTATATTTTGATAGTTGGTAATATAAATATTGTTACGTGATAATAATATAAGTTAAGTCCTATTTTCTTAATTTCTAATCTTGATAATCATAATGATGATGATGATGAGTAGTCGTAGTTAAGTATGACAATGACAACACCCACATTACATTTGCCATTTTTGACAATTATAATAATTACCATAAAATACCCTGTATACCGTATGCACTGCAATAAATATAACAGTTATTACTTAATATAATACTACAGTCATTAGTCATGTTAAAACCCTGATTACACAGTCATAGAAAGTCAACTCTTATATGGACCAGCTTACTTACTAGTAGTGGAGAGGAGGATATCATACAACTATCATACATATCACAATCACACATGATAACACTTAAAGTTAGAGTAAACAAATATTGTGACATTATAGCAAGTACATAAGTTGATGATTTATGATGATCAACAAACCAACAACACAAGAAAAGACAATCATCAGCATAAGAAAGAAAGTTGGCACAAACCGTGCTTGAATTACATAGATAAACAAAGAAAGAAGTGGTTTGGCCGCTTAATAAGAATGCATCCAAACTCCACAGTATACAGAGTCTTCTACAACAGAACATCGGGAAGAAGGCAAGAGGAAGACCACGAAAAGATGGTTAGATGGCGTAGCAGAATCATGTGAAAGAGCAAAGATAACAATCACACAAGCCACCAGAACAGCGCAAGACAAAAACATAAAACCACAACACTGGGCAACAAACCGGTAGCAGTGTGATGACAAAAGAAGAAGAAAGAAGAAGAACAAATCACTGGCAAAGTGGATATAAATAATAATCTTAATAATTAGTTCAAGAACCTTGAGTGGACAGATGGTAGAAACATGTTATTCATCATTTAACTTTCGTTATGAATGACTTTTAGTCATTTATAGAACTAGTAGTATATATCTCTTCATTCTCTGAACTGACGAGTGGCCTATGACACTCCTTGTAGGGCATCAACAAATCTCTTCATGCTCAGTCTTCTTCTCCTCATTCGCCCGCTATGAATTCAGATGTAGTCAGTGCATCCAGTATGGTGCTTTTTGCATGAAGACTTGCTTTCCTATCACAGTGTCCCTCCCATTCAGGCGAGAATTCTCCGACTTCAGAGGTCATGCTCAGTCCTTTACCATCCTTCTCAAAAAACCCAATCACAAACCTACAATGTTCATCTTTATCTCCTCCAGTTTATTTTTGATTTGCCCTACACCGTCTTCTCTTTGAGGTCTACTGTATGGCAGTTCTTGTGGTGGTCTCTGGATCACTTTTAAATATGTGACCAACCTAGTATAATAGGGGTCTCTGTGGCTGAGTGGTTAAGCCCTTTGCCTTGGAGTCGAAGGTCATGGGTTTGAATCGGACCATGCCGTTCTGTTCATGAGTGCAGTTTTTCAGAGACCCCAAGGATTGTTGCCGGAGCTACGGAGTTCGTGCTTTATGCAATACTCTTGGCATGTGGCGTGCCATTTCTGCGGAGAGGACCGAGCCATATGGGGTAAAACCCGGTGCAATGAAGTCAATCCTTCGGCTTTTAAACCCTTTAAACCTAGTATAATATATGGATCTTAAAACACGCAGAAATGGTACAGCAGCATTAAAACCGAGACAGACAGGAAAAAAACTATGATGATTTGTTAAATTCCCAAAACAAAGAGTGCTATCACCCAGATAGATCATTACATTGAAAAAGGGTGAAAAATCCTTAGATTAAAAACAAGTTGCAGATCTATGAGACAGAACATACAGTATAGAAAGTAAATGTCCATAAATAGTGATCTTCAGACAGAGATAAGAAAAGTTGTACTAGCAAGTAAGGGCAGACACTCCTCCTGCTCCACTGAGGTCTGCATTTAGCCTAGGAGAACTTCAGAATGCTATTTCCAAGCGTAAGATAATAAAGTCACCTGGCCCTGATGGATGCTGCAATGAAATGCTGAGTAATCTGAGCTCAGCAACAACTATTAAACTGCTTTTATTTAGCCACAATTGGTAAAAAAGAAACCATGTCACAAATATGGAATGTCATCTCGATTTCCATACAAAGAAAGTAAAATGCAAGTTAATGGCTTTAATTATCAGTCTCATAAGCTGTGTAGAGAAATATATGAAGAGAATAGCTGGCTACAGACTGAAAATGATTCTTAAAATTGGACAGATCTTTGCGTCTATGGTGCGGGGCCTGCAAGGGAAGCAAAGAAAAGTACCACTGCGACCTACAGGGCATGTCATAAGAGGCGACTGATGTAGGAGCTAGGGAAGCTTACCCTAGTAAATAAAAAGCATTGCAGAAATCGGTATAGAGTTGATATGGTGTGTTAGAAGGACAGATCTTTGTGCTGGGTCAAGCGCACAGATGGACAGAACACTTCAAAGACCTACTAAACTGGTCAATTCCCCAAAGCCAACCAGACATAGACCCAATCGCAAAAGATCTAGTTCGCGGCTGTAGGAAGCAAAGCGGAAATAAAGAAAACTATTCTTCAACTACGAAATGGTAAAGCTACAGGCCCAGATGGTATACCTGCAGAGGCTATAAAGGCAAATGCTGACATCACAACAGACATGCTACATGGCTTGTTGGGAGAAATTTGGAAGAATTAACAAAAGACTGGAGAAAGGGCCAAACTACCAAAAAAGGAGGATCTGCAAGAATGCTCGATTTATCGTGGAATATGCTCCTATTCGTACCAGGTAAAATATTACGCCAAATAATTCTAGAGGCTCAAGAAAGCTACAGATGCAGTACTAAGAGATGAACAGGCAGGATTTAGGCAAAACAGATCCTGCACAGATCAAATATCAACGCTAAACATCATAGTGAAGCAGAGGATCGAGTGGAACTCATCGCTCTATATCAACTTTGTCGATTATGAAAAAGCATTTGATAGCCTAGACAGGGAAACACTCTGGAAACTGCTACGGCATTATGGCATCCCCCAGAAGCTAACCAACTTAATAATGAAAATGTATAAGGAGACAAAGAGAGCCGCTGTAGCGTAGTTGTTAGTGAACTCGCTTCGCAAGGCTGGTGGTCTGGGTTCAGCTCCGCAATGCGCGTGGAATTTCCCGATTATGGGATATGCTCTCATGTCGACTCCAGCCTCAACTGGGTACCAGACATGCTCTGGATAAAGTAAAGGCGGTTGGCTGATGCTGACCAAAATCACCCATCGTGAAGCCGACGGTCAATGAAAAATACAGGCTAACTGTAGTGCCCTATGAACCTACGCATATGAAAGGTCTCCTTACTTTTATTATAAGGAGACAACGGCTAGAGTACTGCACGAAGGAAAACTGACAGAGGCCTTTGAAATAAAGACTGGTGTGCAACAGGTCTGCCTTCTATCACTTTTCCTGCTGGTTATTGACTGGATAATGAGATCAACAACAGCCAGGGGGAGAAATGGAATACAGTGGACCATGATGAATCAATTGGAGGATTTAGATTTTGCAGACGATCTAGCACTCCTCTCTCACAGCCATCAACAGATGCAAGAGAAATTGACTAAGCTAGAAACAGTCTCACAACAACTGGGTCTGACTATTCATGGGAAAAAACAAAGATCATGAGATTAAATGCTAATTACTGAGACCCGAGACTTGCATCAACAGTATTGACTATCAGAGAGTTGAGGATGGATAAGAGGGATGTTCTTTGGTCTCTTCACAACTGTCTGTTGGATGAGGACACTAAAATAGATGTTGAATCCATCCAGCGAGTTAAATTTAGAGTTACCCATTGTACAGGTGGAATTGGATGTCTGAGGGACAAAGTGAGTAGCGTGTTTAACCAGCAAGCCACAGTAACCATCAGTAGACATACCCTTCAACATCTGTTAGGGGATACTGAGCACTTATGAGTCTACCGTAACTGCTATGAGGTCAGTTCATTGTCCATTGTCTCATTTAGTTTGGTGACACATCATTTCAGAGTTATATTACTAGTATCTCATTTAATTAAAAGATAAATGTCAGAACTGATGAACTGCACTGGGGAGAGAGTTGTGAAGAGACATGATTGTATATGCCAGTTGGCATGGCACTTGATTGATTGGTCTCATTTAGGTATAAAAATCACCAGTGTGGTGCGGGGTCCCGCCAGGAAGCAAAGAATAGTATCACTGCAACCTACAAGGCATGTCGTAAGAGGTGACTGATGTAGGACCTAGGGATGCTACCCTGATAAGTAAAAAGAATCGCAGAAATTGGATGTGTTGGCCTACTTGTAGGTGCATAAATGGGACAACGTACAATCACTCCTATTCTCAGATCACATACAAATCACACAGAGTGGTTAAGAAGTGTTTGGGAGCGTTTGGAGGGAAAGAAATTTAGGTATAAAACTAGGGGTGTGAAGAAAGAATAAGCGTAGTTTGGTTTCTGTCTTCCTATCACAGGCTTATGAACTATCCACTCTGACTGGTACACAAGTCATGCTGTTAGTTGCCAGTGAGACAGGACATGTTTATACATTTGCAACCCATAGCCCCAGCCAATGATCACTAGTGACAGTGGTAAGGCCCTGATTCAGACATGCCTCAATTCTCCAGACCCCCCACCAGGCACACCATCGGGAAATGTTCTTGAACAGAGAATGAAACCATCTGGATTTGAGGAAACAGATTTGTCATGTGCTATAGGGGATGATGAGCAGCAATCTAAGGTAAGCTTTAAATGTGACTTACAAACCAGATGAAATTAATATGAAAGTTTACTAATAAACTTATGGTACCGTTTCGTTGTGCTGAATAAGCCCACGATGATCTGGTTCCACGTTGGACAGAGCCATCTGTGTATCAACATGTGGTTGTAAGTTGTTGCTTTGTTTTATATAATGTCTTCCATTATCTGGTCTTTATGGAACAAGAATCTTGCTAACATTATCCTACAGTTGGCATTCAACAAGGTAGTTGTCAAATATTTCATCATGGTGTGTACACAGCTGGCATGTAAATTCGGCCCTATGTTTGATTCAGAAATACTTGAGAGAAACAAAAAATAAGCACTCAGGTTCAAACATGCACTAATTCGCTTCCATGAGTCCATTAATGATACACTGGCAAACTAATTCCATGTAAGATATACTAGCGCAGTCATTAACTTATGATGTGTCATTTCCATTGCTGGATATCCACGCTTGTTAGAGTTGACATGTTCCTACTTCAGTGGGGGAAGATATAGTCTTCCATGTTTTTGTTAATACACATTCTAACACCGCCCACAAACATCAGAGGTTTGGTGAGTAGCTTTCTATGGTTGTACTCCTAGGCAGTCGGATTAGGTACTCGGATTAGGCTAGCGCGGGCTCGTAGCAAATTTTAGAGCGGGGCCCTAGGTTTTGTATGATAATAAAATAAAACACAACTTTTACAAACAAACTTGTCTCGAATTAATGTGAGCAAATTTAGAGATAATACTAAACAAATCAATTTCTCTAAGTAAATTCAATGTTCAACGACATAAAGTGAGGTTATTTAGACGATCTTGTCCCATCGTGTTTCTTAACTCACTTTTTATTGCTTAATGTCGAAAAAGAACGTTCTCCGCTGCAGTTAGTAATCATTAAAGACAAGTAAATTCGTAAGACTATTTCTACATTTGGGAAACACGACTCTAATGAATTTTCCATTACAAGTTTATTAAATTGCAGTTCAAGAGCCTCATGCTTTTCGTTGCTAATAGCAGCAGCTACATTAGTTTTACAGCAGTAGACGACTAAGATGGTTGGGACATGTGAGAAGAATGGAAACTTGCCGCATACCAAAACAAATGTTGTTCTGTGAACTTCGGAGGAAGAGGCACCAGGGCAGACCACTGCTCAGATATAAAGATGTCTGCAAAGCCTCAATGAAAAACGTTTCTATAGGTCCCAGCACATGGGAGGACTAGCTGATGACAGAGTTGTGTGGAAAGCCAAATTACGAAAGGGCGCAGAGTCTTTTGAGAAGAGACTTATGTATGAGCTGAACGACAAGAGAAAAGCGAAAACTCAGAAGTTGTCACAGTAAAACACTTGCCAATTGACCGTCTGTAAAGATGAAAAAAGCCATAGACATTAGTTTTAAGAAGTTCAATGAACTGCATAAGTTAGTCGCCTAGGCTTTCTTCCAAATCCTCTTGGTAAGAGCTGACAATATTTGGAGTTCTTTTCAAGATCTCTTCCTCTGTAATAGATTTTAACTACCAGAGTATTCAAAATACACCAGTCACTCTATGGTACAGCCTAAATCAATAACTTTGCAAACAAAACAGAACAGTTGTCCTTTAGTTTCTGTATAACACAACCAATCTCTCACGTGAGTTTTGTTTGTTGGTGTATGTGTGTATGTGAAAAACGACGTTCGACAAAATCGTGGATTGTTTGAAGTTGTTTGGCCATTCACCAATATCGTTGGAGTACATTTTACTTTCGTTGTGTTTTTGGCTTGTAGATGATGTTGCTACATTAGAAGCATGTGCTGTGCTTTCTGCCTCTCTTTGGCTTGAAGATGATATGGCTAAATTGGAAGGATGCTGTACATTCGACTTCAGTTTGTCGTATGAAAAATGTGGCTAAATCGTGAAGAGTTGCTGATCTTAATGGTAATATTGGTAATGATGATTCTTCTATAGCACTGCCTTCATCTACTACACAGTGGGACATGTCTTCTGTATTTTCTGCTTCGATTTCGTTGGATTCAGCACCATCACAAACAACATCTAAAAATTCAGACAGCTTGCGTGTTTTTGATATAACATCTGGTTATTTTTCCATTTTCATCTGTCACATAGGCGCGGGCCCCCTAGAAGCGCGCGGGCCCTAGGCATTTGCTACTTCTGCTACTAGGCTAATCCGGCGCTGCTCCTAGGACAAGTCTATGGGGATTGGGGCATGTCAATGTACTAGTTAGCCCACAATCTGTTGCATCTATTGAAGGACTTGTTCTGTCAGAAGTTTCCATAGGGTTAACTCAACAATAGTCTAGACTCCAGGGTCTGATTCTTTCGCACCATATTCTCACCATTTGACAAAACCATTTTTGTAGAAACGAGGAGCAGCTGATCTAAGAATTGGACCACCCAAGAATGTATTGTTGGGTTGGTTACATTAGTATTTAGTTGAGACCTATCACAGCCCTTACTCCTCAGAATTATCCAATACAACAACTTGTTGTTAGTGTCATAAATTTTTTGTTTAAGTAGGAGATTAAAGCCTCTTTTAGCCGAGGCACACTCTTTCAACCTAAGATGAACCTTTTATTGGTTATATCAGCCTATAAGCCAACAAACATGAGAAATAAGAATTAACTCCTATTGGAGAATCAATTGAGGTAATTTGAGTGTCACGAAGAGAGTTCTTCAGACTTATATAGGGGGCTTAAGATGCAGTGAAAAAATGGCAGTGTTCAGGTTCAGCGAACCAGAGCTGATCAAGGTCCTAATCCACCTGTGTTTGTGGTGACTTGGTAACATTCTGATCATTGCAGTCTAGCTAAGCGCATAGAGGGTGACTAGGGAAGGGAAACACATCCTCCCTCTCCAATTCAGTTCTGAAAATGAGTGTGTTGGTTAGAAAGAAATAGACATTACCACCTTGCTGTTAACTGTGTCACAACATAAACACTCTATTGCATGAAAATCGTGTCATATCCTTTACAGAACGTAGCCATCAACCACAGTAAACGAGTCGTTGGTTTCTAGGCACCACTTATACGTTCAGTAGTTTGCCATTGCTCTCTGGACGGTGAGGTCTACTTTTTACATTTTTGTAAAATCCCACGGAAACGAATTTGCTTCCAAACTTGCCCACCATGGGGTTTGAACCAAGTACGCTTGGGTTTGTGGTCGAGCTCACTACCGTTGAGCTACAGATGCTCACTAAACACTCTTTTAGGACAAACTAATATAACCACTTATTTAGAATCAATCCCACCCATGTGTTGCCGGAGCTCTCAAAGGGGGCAAAGAATAGTAACACTGAGACCTACAAGGCATGTCGTAAGAGGCGACTGAGGTAGAGGTCTAGGAAAGCTACCTAGTAAATAAAAGCATCGCAGAAATCGGATGTGCTGGTCTACTTGTAGGAGCATAACTCGCACAACGTACAATCACTCTTAGGCTCGAATCACAAAGTGGTTAACAAGTGGTTGACTGCAGTCCAAAGGAAGACAAGTTTATTGTTTTGTATGTTTCTTTGTTGCAGTATTTTTAATGCATCGGCAATTGCCTGTTGTTCTGCTCTAAAATTTGCTGAGAGTTCTCCAGCGGCACTTGCATTTTTTTATAGTGTGGCATCGTCTTGGAGTATATTGATGGTTCAGGCCCCTCCTCTCCTCGCTGTCGTGTTCGATGATCCGTCTGTGTATATATAGGTCCACTCGGGTCGGGGGTATGAGGTGTCAATGTGTTCTAAATGTAATTTAAAGTTAGGAGTAGTATACTCATTTCGGAAGATCAAAATATGGCAACCCTAACAAGTCAACTCGTTGTCTTCTGTTATTTTGTTTAACACGATATTTTCCAAGATAAAAAATAAAAATAAAAATCAAATCATTATAACAATGGAATTTTATTTGACCAGGTTCGGTAACCAGAATCAAAATGCATTGGGTCAGAAATTCGCGTGTCCATTGAATGCGATACAGGCTTCTATCAAAAATGGCGTCAAAGTTTAGTACGCGCCACAACTCTGTATATCTAGGGTCTGTAGACACAGACAGGTGACATTGCTACCGTTCACCTCTCCAAAGCTGGTTTTTCCCCCAACATTCCCCCATGTAAGTGCATACCATTGTTTACCACGGTGGAAGTAATGTGGGCGCAACATGCTATAATTAGACCTATCTTCGTTCATGCCAAAGACAGACAGACACAGTGCATTATCTGCTGTCTGTATCCAACCTACATGCCGTAAATGCTTTAAGTCTGGTTGTTTTTATTTGTATGTATTCTACTTGTGCATTTATGATTCCACTCGCGTATTCCTTTCTCCCTACACATATTACTTGAATCTGATTACTTAGTGTGTACAATTGATTGATAGCACCATCATCATTACAGTGAGTAACCATATGTGCTCCGCTCTTTTTGACACAGGAAAATCTCCACGGCGTTGCACGAACTCCGTAACACCGGCGAGGGTCCCGATGTAATTTTGAAGATTACTACTACGCCATTACAACTCACATCTAGGTCACAGAGACCCCAATAACATAGATTAAGACCGAGGATGGGACACGTAAACACAATGCCACATTTTCTTTTTAATTACAAAGGTGGCACATACATTTTAGTATACTTCAGCTGGGTAGGAAATTAAGAATTCAGCTGCCGAAAGTCAATCAATTGCCATGCTTATCAGCGTATGCGATCATGTCTCTCCACAACTCTCTCTCTGGTGCAGTTAATCAGTTCTGACGTTGATCATTTGTCGAACCATGATGTCAGACCATCTAACATCGTCTGCCTTTGCCTCCCACAATTTCTCATTCCCTGTATTTTACCCGTTGTCACCAAATGTTCCAAACCTCCACTTCGCATTATATACCCGAAGAACATTGAGTGCCTGATTTTTATTATTTTGATACGGTTTCTTTGTGTGCATGCCTCTTTTGAAACCTCATCATTTGTTTCCTTCGATGTCCATGGAATTTTCAGCATTCTTTGTGAAACCCATCTTTGTGGTTTCCAGCGATCTTATTGATTGTTTGTTTATTATTCATGATTAGCAGCCACATATACGTATTGGTTCGATATAGCACTGGCCTACTCTTTTACGCAGTGTCTTTGGTAGTGAATTCACGAACAGTATGTTTTTCATTTTCATAAAAGCTGCTATCGCTTGAGCTATTCTACTGCTTTTCTTTGTTGTACATCTTCCATCTGATTGTTAGGAATATTCACAGATACACCAATCGTTGAAATTATCTCAGTGTTGTGTTGTTTATTTTGATATTGCATTGTTGTGTTTCCTGTTTCTTGAGACAACCATTATCTCTGTTTTCTTTATATTGATGCTCAATCCTTTCTTTTCTCTCATTCTCACTATTATGTCTATCAAGTCTAGTAGATCTTCATTTGTCGCCATGCAAATTGTGTCATCAGCGTATCTTAGATTGTTCATGTTTTGTCCACCAACTGTTATTCCTGCTTTTTCTTCTATATGTCGCATGATGTTTTCACTGCATAGGTTGAACAGGTCTGACGAGAGTACGCATCATTGTCCTACTCCTAATTGTACCTTCTGATAGATTCCACTCTGATTCTCTATCTAGTCTTATAGTTGCTAATTATTTCTCCGTGTTTCGCTTTATCAAAAGCTTTTGAGTAATATATGAAACATAGGTATTAGTCCAACTTCATTCCTTTCGATCTTTCCATTGTCGTTTGTTCTTAATATGTATATTGTGTTGTTGGTTCACATGTGTTCAACGTAACCACATTACCGAAAGTACATTGTTAAAATCCTGAAACAGTCAACTCCATATTCAACTCGGCTGAAAATAAATGCTCAAGTTTGGGGACATTTTGGGAATCTAGGGGAATGCTAACCCGAAATAAATGCTTGCAGAAAACGGATGCACCAGGCCGTAAGGCGCATAGCATGGTGCAACGACCCATCACAATGAGGAATGGGATAACGGATTCTACGGTCGACAATCTGCCTCGGAGATTAAGCCAAGCAGTAAGAATGTTAGACCTGCCATCACGAGGGTGGTCAAAACTTACTGCGGGAAGAGGTAGTCACAAACGGGAAGCAGAAATCATAGGAATTATATCCTACAGAACTGCCCCAGTGTGCAGACTTGAGAAGAAAGAGCTGGACCACTTACACTAGCGTCCAAGACAAAAGTGTATGGTGTGGCTGATAATCTGAGGCAGATGGCTGCCTTTATTAGAGAATCCGAAATCCCAATCTAGTGAGTACGCAGAATAAAGAAGAAGATTGATTAATCGCCCGTGTGGTACCGTGGCCCGCAAGAGAAGCAAAGAATAGTACCACTGCGACCTACAAGGTACGTCATAAGAGGCGACTGATGTAGGACCTAGGAAGCTACCCTAGTAAATAAAAAGCATCGCAGAAATCGGTTGTGCTAGCCTACTTGTAGGTGCATAACTGGCACATTGTACAATCGCTCTTAGGCTCAGATCACATACAAATCATACAGAGTGGTTAACAAGTGGTCGATATGGAGCGTTCGAAGAAGAATATGCAATACGAATCACGATCTAGTGGAGCGTAAGTACAACATATAATTGTTACTACTTTGCAATAACTATCGTTTGCTCCGTGATTCCGTGACTGCACTCTTCAGTTTGTACTGAAAGTTTCCAAACTTTGCTTGTGCGTTCGATAAATTACGAGGTAGATCACAGAGCTGAAGGTATAGACGACTACGCGTGTCGTGAGTCGTGTCTGCTCACTCTATCGTGTGTGTATGTGCTATGCAGGCATTTTTGCTAGGTCCCACCCACATCTGCCCGATATGATAAACACGCCATGCGAGCTAGGTAAATCCGTACCGTATTTATGGTAGTAAATGGAATTGTAGTATACCGTACCGGTTTAGAAATCTTCATGTAGTATACCGTTCCGGTTTAGAAGTCGACTTCTCAATTCTTCTCGGCTAAAAATTGGTGCGTGTTCTAACCATGAAATTTACACGAGCAGTGGAAATTGAATACCCAATATTGCCCAGTGGTTACCGGGGCCCAAATTTGGGGTGTAAAGAATAGAACCACTGTTACCTGCCACATATGTCGTAAGAGGCGATTAAGGAGGTTTGGATGAAATCGGATGCACGTGTCCTAAACGTGTAGAAGTCTATGTACCACACTACAGATCACTGTTACAGAGAGGAATCATAGATGATGCTTTATAGACTGGAGGCTCACGGCTAGAACAAATGAACCTGTTTAAAAAGCTGCCCTCTAGATGTCATGGGCTAGGGCGAACTAACCTGAACATAGTTGCATTATTAAATTGCAAAGGTGCAAATATCTTGCACAAATAAAGGCATATCTTAAAACCTCATATTCCCAAATAGTTGTTTATAAGTTGATATTCTAGAACAAACATGGAAGAAGTACTCATTTTTTATGTACAACGAGTACTTGCGCTGTTTTTCTTCTCTCTTAGTCTATTATTCTTTCTAATGGAATTATAAGGCTGCAAACTTATCACTAACATCTAAATTAGGTTTTTCAAAACAGTGTTTCTAATGAAATATCTTCTTCTTTGCATTCGTTCTTTACGACAAATTTTAATCACTCTTTGTGACATGTTTGATATTTGCCAAGAACGTGTATACATTGCACATTGGTTTGGTAGACCCCTAAACGCATAGACTTCTACACGTTTAGGGCATGTGCGTCTGATTTCAGCCCAACCCCCTTAGTCGTCCCTTACGACATGCATGGCAGTTAACAGTGGTTCTATTCTTTACACCCCAAATTTGGGCCGGTAACCACTCAGGCATCTAATGAAATATAATTCTGAGGTTGTTCATAATACTTCAATTATATGTCAGTTTTAATTGCAGTTTCTGTAACACAGCTATTTTTAAAATATAGATTTATGTTGCTAGGCCTAACCCAACCCATGATAACATGGGCAGATATTGTCCAATTGCACATATTTGTACAGATGGGTCACGTAAAATATTGCCAACGTGCAGTCTCCCTTTATAGTACCCCATCTACTGAATTATTCTGTAACATAGTGTCAAATCTGGTTGGTCATGTGAGGTCATCAGAGATTACTTGTGCCTTATATTTGTTAGAAGACTAATCATTTCCTCTTTTTTAATGTCACAGGTTAATGACAGCAGCAACAGTTTGAAGGCAGTTTTTCCAAATTTGACACAATTAAACAGTGGTTCCCAACAAGAACAGACTGTAGTACCCTTCTTGAGAGAACCTTCCTCAACTGTCACACAGATAGTCAGTCAAGTGCCAGTGTTTTCCATACAGACAGCCCCATCAGTCACTTTAGCTAAAGATTCTCCAGCCTTGTCATTCAGTACAAAGTCTGCAACCCTCAGCAGCAACAATACTACAGCTAACAACCCCAGTAACTTGACTATGCAGATACCATTTATTTTCCCTCAAGGTAGGTGGTCACATAATTAACTTATGCCTTCCTATTATAAGTGGAATATAAGGCTACAGCTGTTACTCTTCACATATTTCTATTTTAAAACTATTTTGAGTTCTGTTGGCTGCTTAGTGTGTCTCAGTAGTTTGTCTTCCAGCTGCTGTCAAGTTTCACCATATTGTTGCTATATCTAATCTACTGTAAGGGTTATAATGCTGAACCTTTTTCTTTTCTTTATGAACTTAAGACATGACTTATTTTTACATGAAGTTTTGCTTTTCTTATCACCAGTGTTCCTCGCCATTCAGGCGAACCTTACTCCGACTTTAGAGGTAGGCTGAAACTTTAAGCTGGCGGAATAAGGCATGCCACCTACGGGAGTGCCATGAGTATACATTGATTCTACTGAGGTCACATTTTGAGATGTACTGATGCTCTGTCCGTGGTTATAATCAAATATTGGATTGAAAATTATATTTATTTTTAACAGAGTGCTGTTCTGCTCAAGACAAGCTATTTAATGCTGAGTGTGTTAACTTGATCAATTTTTAATAAAGTACTTTGTAATGAACATAAACGGGCTTAGTTGTGTTTGTACTTTTTGTTTGCAAAAAAAAAAAAAAGTCAATATTGAAAACTGTTTTTTTGTTAAGTCTTTAAATATCAAAGCTTACCAGAAGAAATTCTTGGTTGTCTCTGTTCTGCTAGATGATGTATTTTTTCAGTAAAGTTTTCACCAATTTCGCAGTGTCAATATACATCATCATCATCATGAAATAGCTTGTTCTGAGCTGAAATTTACCACCCTAACAGTCTTTCGGAATTTCTTTCTTATGTGGGCCAGATGTCCCGCCTCATGTTCAAATTATTAGTTACATTCTGAATCTATTTTCTCCATTGTCTTCCTCTTCTCCTCTTTGCTGGGATTCCTTCTTCCATAATAGTATTCACCCACCCTTTTTATGTTCAAAATACTTCAATTTTCTTGTTTGTAGGATCTGCCAGTTTTTTTAAATTTTGAGTTCTTTCTAGATCTATTTGTTCTCTTCTCTGTCCATTATGTACAGAGTACTCTTCTGTAACACTTATATTCATTCATAAGAACATATTCTTTTCTACTGCCTTATTGAATGTCCATGTTTTGCACCCATATACAATGCCACTGGGAATGTGCATGCTCATAGTATTTCAATTTCCTATCAGTTCCATTCCATACTTTTTTTTAGTTATTTTAAGTTTTTCTAAGGCTATGTTTGTGTTTAATTTCCTTCATCCCATTTCCTTCTCTTATTTTCAGTGAACCAAGATATTCAAAACTGTTCACATTTTCAATTTTTGTCTCCATTGATAAAAATATCCTTTGTCATTCTTGTTTTATCAGTTGTCATTATTTTTGTTTTTGCCACATTGAGATATAGTCATTTTTTTCTCACTTTTCTCTTGTACTTATTAATTTCTAAGTCCTTTTTTGTGATGTTGACAGTAACACTATATTGTCAGCATATCTTAGTTCAGTTATTTCTCTTTCTCCGATTTTAAAAGGACCATATGGTTCTTTTCCCTTATCTTCTACAATATATATTTTTTTTTTTCTTTCGTCCGCTTTCAACTCAGGCGAAGTTTCATCTCTGAAACTGATTTTTGCGTGAAAATCCGTTTGTTTTCAATTTCTTACAATGGCAGCAGCGTGCACATTGTAAATTACTTTACGCTGGCAGCCGTGTGCTCAATGTACTCGTAATTAGTATTCCCTCGCCATACAGGCAGATTTTCTCCGACTTCAGAGGTACTCACGTTATCGTCCTGAGTAAGACCAGGGGACTCGAACAAATGCCGAACAGTAGGTTCGAACCCGAGCTATGGGCGTCTCACAGCTAGCAGGCCGAGCTACTATCAACTACTCTAGGCAGTCCCCCTACAATATATATAATGTTGGTAAACAGAACCATAATTGAAGAGGAAATGATTTTGGTATGAACTTTTGTACACCCGGTATATAACTCAACAAATCACCATCTTTAGGTATCTCACTGGATATTGCAGACAAGTCCATCTCCACAAAAATAAAGCTGCCTGAACTAAGTGCACATTCCAAACTGACCTCCAGACTTCTGAACATGGTCCTAAACACATTCTACAAACAATTCTAATGACCTGAGATTTCAAACCTGGCCTCCCGGGAGACTAAACTGAAGGAGAAATTGGGAAACCACAATAACTGTCTGCCAATGACTGGATTCGTGGAGACAATCTCTCTGATCAGATATCTGAACATGGAAAACTGATCGCAGAGGCATACGAAGAAGAAGATACACAGGATTTTCCCTAAATTTTCAACACATTTTAAACACTGATAAAATGTGTCTCTGCACAGTAATTGAAGATCTGCTTTCTTACAGCTACAAGGATGGCTAGATAATTTATGAATGAGAAGCCATGTTAATGTTAGTTAGCTGCCGTAAAAATAGCTGACTTTGAAATTACCTATAGATGGGGACGTTTGTTATGAATAGGGGTGACAATCTGTGGCCACTACATGATCACTCTTTTAATGTTGCCCCGACTATTGACTGGAAGAATTTGAAATACAATTTAGCATAAGAAGGCATGGATCCATGCAGAAACAGATGAAATGTATGTATAACCAAGCTATAGGAGGCATAAGCACACATACTCTTTTCTAGCTGTTGAGAGAGACTGAGAACCTAGGGTATGTTTGGAGTACAGGGAAGTAAGTAAAAAAAAAAACCACTGATAGTATACAAGCAGTATGTTTACACTCGACATACTGAAATTAAATAGAGCTCCAGAAACTAGTTGATAAGGTGGTGACAGAAAGTAACAACAAAACAGCAGACTCAGATCAAATGCACCATCACAGTAAATGGGACTGAGCTAAGACAAGTACAGCAATTTAAATACTTCGGAGTACTGGTAACATCAGATGGCAGATGCAGATCACAAAGAGAGCAGCATAGGGCAAACGAAAGCAATGTTTCAGAAAATGAGAAGCATTATATGCAACAAGTCAGTGTCAGTTGAGATCATAATGAGAGTTATGTAGTGCTACATAGAGCCAATACTGACAGACGGATGTGAGTCATGGACAATGAACAAACAGATTGAAAAATTTCTGAGGGCCACAGAGATGTGGTTTTACAGAAGAATGATGAGAATTCCATGGACTGCTAAAATGACTAATGTGGAGGTGTTGAATGAGGTCAAGACAAAGAGTAAGCTTATCAATATAAGAAAGAAGCAATCATCATTTTTCAGACATGTGATGAGGAGGGTTGGCTTAGAACACGTTGTAACAACTGGTAAAATTGAGAGAAAACAAGACAGAGGAAGACAGACAGAAACATTTTTGGGTAGCCTGACTTCATGGCATGGAAGAGCGTCAACGTCTGAAATTATAGCAAACACAAGAGACAGAGATTTGTGGAGATCCATGATCACCTACACCAGCCGACACGGCACCTGATGATGATGATGATGTTTACACTTTGGCAGAATGCACCATGCAAAGTTTATAATTTTTACTGGTCTCACAACCACCATTTATCTTTCTTTCTCAGGTACAATCTCTATGTTACAGTCAACTAATCAGTCTGTTACCATGGCTCAATCTTCACAGACCACAAACATCCTTAAACCTGCTACTCTCAGCCAGGTTGTTTCAGCGCTCAGCAGTGAGTACTTCTTGCATACTCTATTACATAATTTAACTCAGATCATGCAGTCACATAAAATGTAATGGAAAAGAAAAGTTTTATGACTAACGCTTTACTCTCGCTTCAGAAAGAAATATTACTTGCTTTAAGTTGCAGAGGATAACAGAACAACTAGTGGGTCAAGGCCCTGAGTCATGGTGGTAACATGAGCCAGAGTTAGCAAGCGTACTAGGCAGTCCCTACAATAATATAGATTTGGAAACAGACCATAATTGAAGAGGAAGATTGGAGAATTTGTACACGGTTATTGTACAAATACCATCAGTATCTCACGGATATTGAGAAAGATATCTCCCACAAAAAATAAACTCCTGAACTATGTCCAACTGAAGATTCTGACAAGTCCCTAACATCACAAACAACTAGCTGAGATTCAAACGCCTCAGATATGGATGAGAGATTGAAACCCAATAACTGTTGCCAATGCTGATGGGCAGACAATCTCTAAAGAAGGGGAAAACATGCAAGGCATCGAAGAAAAATACGACAGGATACCTAACGACTTTTAAACAGATAAATGTGTCTCTGACGTAAGAAGATTGCTCGTTGGTAGCCTAGGTGGCAGATAATTATGAATGGGAAGGCCTTTTGTTAGTTAGCTGCCGAAAAAGTGACTTTGAATTACCTATAGAGGACGTTTGCTTATGATGGGAAATCTGTACAGGTACATGTCACTTAAGTTGGACTTTCTGAAGAACTGAAATACAATTTCTAACGGAACTGGTCCATGAGGAAACAGATGAAAGTTGACAAGTATAGATAACAACATCCTCCGAGAACTAAACTAGGAGTTTGGAGTACAGGCGAGTGAAAAAACCCTGATAGTTACAAGCGTATGTTTACCGACTGAAAAATGAGCTCAGACTGTTGTTGATATGGTGCGAGTTAACAACAAAACGCAGACCAGATCAAATGCGCCATCACAGAAAGGGGCTGAGAATGTTCCTTTTACTTCGGATCAAACTCAATGCAATGCAGATACAAGCAAAGGCCGAGCAATTTTTAGAAATGGACTTAGTAGCAGGAAGTCAGTGTCTTGAAGCATAATGGAGTTATGGAGTGCTACAGGGCTTATACTGACAGACGCTGTAGTCAGGACAAGAACAAAGACCGAAAATTTCTAGGCAGAGATGGGCAGAAAGACAGTGAATTTCCAATGTAATGACAGTAGGTTTGAAGAGCAGCAAAAAGTAAAGCTGATCAATATAGAAAGAAGCTCATCATATTTCAGCTGTGATGAGGAGGCTTGGCTTAGAGGAAAACAACTGGTCAAATGAGTGAAACTGAAGGTGAGACAGACAGACGTTTTGGGTTGCTGACTATCATGGATGATAAAACAGACCTGAAATTCATAGCAAACACAAGAGAAAACAGTTTAGTAATATGATATCTCATGATCGGCATATGATTATTTTAATTAAATCACATGAAGATTTATAATTTTTATGTCTCAAATTTATGTCTGTCTATGAATCTTGTTTGATTAACTAATCAGTTTGAGCAATGGCTCGAGTCTTAGCAGACCCAAAATCATTATAAACAACTCTACTCACCCAGTTTTCAGGAATAAGATTCTTCATACTTTTACTAATGAACTCATAGATCATCAGCACTAAAAGTAATGGAAAAGAATAGTTATACGTAAGTTACTCTCAGAGAAAAATTACTTGCTGTTTGGTTGAGTATAACGAACAATAGATATACAATTGTATTCTGATCTGTCTTTTGAATAAAACAGACAGAACAACTAAAGATATATTATAAATGTCTAATTTATACTGTCTATTCTTGGCTTGATCAAAATGTTTGAGTAAAAGGGATGTATGTGAGTTAGCTGGTAGTGAGTCTGTGAGTACATTGGTTCAAACTCTCACTGGCATTTTTGAAAAAATTTCCGTGGATTTTAGATGAATCAAATCGCCTGTAATTAAAAGCAATTCAAACTACTGAATGTATACAGTGCCCAAGAATCAAATACCGTTGCCATGTGTTGAATGGCAGATTCATGTAAAAATATTTCCACAATTGTCATTCATTTGCGAGAAACAGAAGAAGAGAAGACAGAAGAATGAAGAAGAAGTCGAGAAGATCAAACAAACAAAGAGTGATTACAATTGGTCGTAAAGAACGAACGCAAAGAAGAAGAACAGAATGTACACTTTTATTAAAAAGTTAATAGAGTTAGTGTTAAAGAAAAGACAAACTAGAGCAAAACATCAGCTCACTCAGTGAAGATTAAAAAAACCTTTAAAAATTGAGTGGCTGTACAATGAGAAAACAAAACTCGCAAGGAACCTTGAGGAAATGAGAAATATGAATACTTGAAGTAGGATAGTTTTACAAAGCACAGAAACATACTAAATTTACATTTCAACTGAAAGGCTTTAATGAAACAAGATAAACATTGAATAAAATATGATGGGACAACTAGCAAAATAATAGCTAAACAACATCAGAAATGGCTGTAGAAGTAGTGGGGGATAATGGTACATGGAGCAAACAATTCTGAAGACAATGCATCACACACAGGAGATATATGTTTGACAAAACTGAAGTATAAACCTGAATAGTAATGGAGAAAATAACAGAAATGAATGAAAGCATTTGACCACTTCTTAAACATCATCAATGATAGAGGAAGTTTATTGTTTCTTAGAATACAGAAAGTAGGTGTTATTACAAAAAATATCTATATGTAATGATGTCTTGAACTATGGAGTTTGTGCAATACTTTCAGCAAGTGGTGTATCATTTCCTTGGAGAGTGACTGAGCCATATAGGGAAACTCGGTGCAATGAGTCAGTCCTTTTTCTTTAGACCTCTTTTAATATGTTGTGAATGCCCTTTTGTTCAGTTACTTACCTAGAAAAAAATTTGTCTTGGAATTGAGTATGCTCCTACCCTGACCTGAATAAGTCTTAAATCTGACTGTTCTCTTGCTGTTAGAACTGGAGATTACAAACTTAATGATCATTAGTGATTGTAATTTTAATGTCACAAACCGCCCGTATGTTGCGGGTCTTGCAAGGGAACAAAGAATAGTAACACTGTGACCTACAAGACATGCCCTAAGAGGTGACTGAGGTAGGGACCTAGGGAGCTACCCTAGTAAATAAAAAGCATTGCAGAAATTGGATGTGCAGGCCTACTTGAAGGTGCATAACTGGCACAACGTAGAATCGCTCTTAGGTTTGGACCACATACAAATTACAAAAAGTGGTTAACAAGTGGTCAATATGGAGCATTCAAAGAAGGTCACAAACAAATCACTAACATACCCAGGACTCATGACAAATAGGAGAAAACTATTACCAAGCTCACTAACAATTATAAAAATCCTATACATACTCACTAAACAACTACAAAGCAAAAGCAGTCTTCTAAATTAAGTATTGACTACATAAGAGTGGCAAGCTCAACATCTCTAGTTCAACAACTACACCAATGTATGAAGCATTTACTTTTAATGTGTATACATAATGTAACTTTTGTTTTGTTGAATGTACAGACCAAACAATGTCCAACAGCCAGACAAGTCACATGAGTGATCTGAACACACCACTCCCTATCAATACACCATCGGGTATCAACATTATGCAGGGTAAGTTTTCTAAATGTTGACCTGTTCATTTCTGAATTTATTTAGGTCTAAAGTCACATTCATGTCAGCAATTTACACTAGCACTAGCACTCACTTACACTAGCGTCCAAGACAAACTGTATGGCGTGGCTGATAATCTGAGGCAGACGGCTACCTTTATTAGAGAATCCGAAATCCCAATCTAGTGAGAATGCAGAAGAAGAAGAATGTAATAATGCCTAGAAAAATCAGAAACAGCGTTAAAAAGCTGGGGTTGATTCTCAAAGTCCTATAAAGGATATGCAATTAACTTTTTTATACATTTTTTTATATACTTTGACTTTCATTGAATATATTAGATAGATCATGATTGCTACCTCATATCCACAGGCATGACTCCAGGTATTGTAATGTATCACACACCACAGGGGGTTGTGTATGCTACACCAACACAAAACATCCATGACAGAACCATCTTCAACTTTCCACAGCCAACTACAGCAATATCTATGTCACAAGCTGACCAATCTTCAGGTACTTCCTTTGAAATGCTATTTTATGGTCTGATAGTATACTCAGTGTTAGCAGTTCTCAATATCTTGCTGCAGCAGCGTTCTTTACATGCATACAAATGTAATCAGCCATAGTAGCCCATTGATTAGACATCCTACTATATATTTGTTGATCAACTTTATTGCATTATAGTCTAAAGCCGAAGGATTGACTTTATTGCACTGGGTTTTACCCCTTATGGTTCGGCCCTTCTCCGCAGAAATGGCAAGCTACCTGCCAAGAGTATTGTACTACACAAACTCTGTAGATCTGGCAACTTCTTCTTCTTTGAACGCTCCATATCGACCACTTGTCAATCACTCTGTGTGATTTGTATGTAATCTGAGCCTAAGAGTGATTGTACATTGTACCAGTTATGCGCCTACAAGTAAGCCAGCACATCCAATTTCTGCATCAGTCTACATCAGTCACCTCTTACGACATGCATTGTAGGTTCATCATCATCATCATCACCTTTCAACTCCCATCGGAGCACAGGTCTTTAACAAACTTCTTCCATCTCTTCCTCTCTCTTGCCATCCCTTCCAATTCTTTCCATGTTTTGCCTATCCTCTTTATATCCGCCTCCAGCTCTCTTCTCCAGGTCTGCCTAGGCCTTCCCTACTCCTCTTTCCCTGCGGGTTCCAAAACAATGCCTGTCTTGCAATGCTTCGGTCGGTCTTCTCAATGTATGTCCTATCCATCGCCAGCGTCTCTTCCTAAGCTCTCTCTCCACTGGTATCTGCTTTGTTCTCTCCCTGAGTTCCTCGTTTGTAATCTTATCATACCATCTCAATCCCTCTATCCTTCGTAAACATCCATTTACGAAGGTCTGCAGTTTTCTGATAGTTTCCTTTGTGGTCTTCCATGTTTCCTAGCCATAGAACAGCACTGACTTCACATTTGACTGGAAAATTCTCCGTTTTGTGTTTGTTTTGATCTCCTTGCCTTCCATATCTTACTCAATGCAATAAAGTTTACTCTTGCTTTTTGTATTCTTATCTTAACATCTTTGTTTGTTCCTCCTTCTGTGTCTATGTTGCTTCCAAGGTATGTGTATGATTCTACATCCTGCAGTGCTGTTTCCTCCAGCATAATCTGGTTTACATTTGCATCATTTATTCTCATGACCTTGGTCTTCCCCCTGTGTATTTTCAAACCTAGCTGCTGAGACTTATTATTTAGGGTATTCATTTTGTCTTTAATCTGTGCGTGGTTGTGAGACAGCAAAGCCAGATCGTCTGCAAAATCCAGGTCCTCTAGTTGTTTCACAAGTGTCCATTGTATTCCCCTCTGTTATCCGTTGTTGATTTCATGATCCAATCTATGGCCAGCAAGAACAGGAATGGTGATAACAAGCATCCCTGTCTCACCCCTGTTCTTATCTCAAAGGATTCCATCAGTTGGCCCTCGTGTATGACTCTGCATTTCATTCCTTCATACGTTTTCTTTATTAGGTTTGCAATCTTGGGTGGAACTCCATAGTGTATTAATAGTTTCCACAATGATTCCCTATCCAGACTATCAAACGCCTTTTCATAATCCACAAAACCTATGTATAGTGGTGAGTTCCATTCCAAGCTTTGCTCGACTATAATGCGCAGTGTAGCTATCTGGTCTGTGCAGGATCTATTCTTACGGAACCCTGCTTGTTCTTCTCTCAGTTGTTTATCTATGGCCTCTTTAAGTCTATCGAGTATAATCCTGTTTAATACTTTGCCTGGCACTGATAGTAGCATTATCCCTCTATAGTTCGTACATTCTTGCATGTCTACCTTCTTTGGCAGTTTTACCAAGTGACCTTCTTTCCACTCTACTGGTGCATTGTAGGTTGCAGTGGTACAATTCTTTGCTTCCCTTGAGGGCTCCGGCACCACACAGGCGAATCTGGCAATAATCCTAGAAATTTCTGGAATAAAAATGTGAACAGAACAGCGTGGTCTGGATTCGCACCTATGATTTTTGGAACTCAAGGCGAAGGCGTAACCACTTAGCAACAGAGACACATTATAGCCATACATTCCTAGTGTGACATTGGAATACAATTTATGAACATGCCTAAGAGATTCTTTGACCAAGTGGTTACGGGGCCCAATTTAGGTTTAAAGAATAGAACCACTGTTACCTGCCACGCATGTTGTAAGAGGCAGCTAAGGAAGTTTAGCTGAAATCAGATGCACGTGTCCTAAACGTGCAGAAGTCTATGCGTTTAGGGGCCTACCAAACCAATGTGCAACGTTTACACGTTCTTGGCAAAGATCAAACATACCACAAGAGTGATTAAAATTGGTCATAAAGACGAACACAAAGAGAAGATGAGATTCTTTGGGGGAGTGTGGCTGGATATGGTGAAGTGAAGGAGATGATGTATGTCAGGGTTAGCGAATCAATGCTAACAGAGACCATATTCCACCTCCAAGTGCTGACCTTGGTAACAGACCATATCACTGCCTCCTGGTTAAGTGAGTAGGGAATACAGAGAAAGGGCATACCTGGTCCCAATAATATCATGCTAAAAGGGGATGAATCGAGCAGAAAGACAAGAAAGGGGATTCACATATGCAACATTCTTGACAAATGTACTTAAGTCATGAGCTACAACAACAGTCCACGAAAGTCTGCTTGAAATTTAAGAAATTAGATATTTGACATACATTGTTCAAGTAACAAGAAGAGAAATGGTTCTCAGCTAGACAAATATTTTAGGTCTTGAACTTCAACCCCTACAGATTAGAATGGAACAATCTCAATTATGATGGGTTATTCATCCCTGCAGGATGGAAGAGGACCGAATATCATTGTAGTCACGGGAGACCAAAGGTCAGGGATCTAGACCTCCAGGAAGGTACAGATTGCTGGATAGGGATATTGAACAGTCACTGAGGGACTGAGACTTGGCTTGGAACTGGTTAAGAAAAAAGACAGCTGACAGAATTGTGCAAAGCTCTTGCTGGATGACCTTTCACCCCATGGTAGAAGGGGTGAACTAAGAATCTTCCACCATTTCTTATTGTATGGCCAAAATATAAACAACTTTTTACTAGTTCCATTTTTTTCTTAATTTATATTTGTTCTATTTTGGGGCCATAGGTGCAAGGAAATAAAGTTACAAGGCAGTACTAGGGTCAGTGAGCTGCCACTGACCAAGTCCCTACAACACCACTCAATGTGGTAGCCATAGATTGATGCACTTAGTCTGACAAAGCGGTTAGGAATAGAAGAAGAGCTACCATAAGATTAGTAGCAAAGTGCAGCTGAAAGTGGTATGAGATATGTTTGCACAATAAACAAGCAATCAGAGTGGCTGTGCCTACACAAGTCTCCTGGACGACGTCTAGAGATTGATAACCAGCATAGAAGGCATGCAAAGGACTGTTGGCTGTACCAGATTTGACCATTCCTGGCAAAACTGTTAATGACTGATGTTACTGTGTACTGCTACATGCATAGCCTGAAAAGTTATATGTAAAAAGTTATATATATATATATATATATATATATATATATATATATATATATATAAGCCTAATGACTGGTTATGTCAATATACCACAGCGTGGTTCTTCTTTCCATTCGTTCTCATACTCCTGCCGGTTATAGCAGGACGCAGTCCAGAGAACGGACGATGTGTCACAGTTTTCAGCGTGACCGGTGATATCTTCACCTTTCGGTCTAACACATCTAACTTCAGCAGAGACTTATTTTGGGTTCTGGGTTAGTTTCTCTCTCTCATCAATCTCCACAAAACTAGCCAGACTTGCGGTAGTTGTCTGTTTCTTGGTCCGCCACTGGAAGCGAGTGCAGTCTTGGTAAGTTTTGTTCTTATGCTGACCCTGACACTAGCATTCAGCTATGAGTCGCACACTGCTACACGTCCTGTCCTTGCAGCTTGTGTATAGTCCCCTGAACGGTAAATGGAGTTTCTGGCCCCCACAAAGTGATTATTTTGGTTTATAAGAATTAACACAAAGTAGAACATTTGTACTTGATTTCCTCACTTGTTTTGCTAATTATCATAGTTTTTTTGTTTTCTTTGCACAAATGTCTAACCCATATCCATTGTATTATATGCAAGCATAAACATATGTAGCTTGTTTTTCCATCTTTCCAGGTCAACAGATAATTACAATTCCAGTTTCATTGGGTGGTACACAGGTAAGACTTTTTACAAGTAAATCTAAATTGTTACATATTATTTTTGAAGTAATTTGTTCCTACTGTATAATTGAATACAAATCCATGACTTTCTCTTTTGCTATTTTCTTTTCCAATTATTTATTTATTTGAATAATTACTTTTATTTTCTCTTTAGAGTTAAATAACACATATATATATATACTGAATTATGTGTGCAAGTTTTAATTATTTAGAGTGGCCTGTATTAACAAATTTGAATTGGACAGTATGTATATTAGCTATCCGTCATAGCGATGATGACAGCAGACTCAGATGTGTGCTTTTGTACTTCTGGCGTGTGCAGATGGGACTGTAGTTCAATCTGGAACAATAGGTAAACACGTAAAAACAAGTACTACAGTTTTACAAAATACATAAACAGTGACGATAAACAGCACGTTTCGACCAAAAGGCCTTTATCAAGCAAACAATACAACAAGAATGCAATTTGAGGAACACTACAAATGGACGATTACATGTGGGAAACATAAACCTATCTGATGAAAATCTGGGAATAAAACGAACAACAAATGAGTGCAACACAAAAAACCGAAAGTGGAAAAGAAGAGAACAATAAACAATATAGTGGATAAATGACACATATATGGAGCAAACACACATATAGATAACAAGGCACGAGATAAGACAGTACTAAGAAGCATAGGAATGTAATGCGTTGAGTCCCAAAAGGTCGCAAAGTGCCATAGAATGAAATAAACGGTTCTCCAGGGCGAATCGACTGCGATCATCGGAGGAACATGATCGGATGGCTGTGACCTGGACATCGTCAACTCCTGAATGGCAAAAATGAGTGAGTTGTGAAATTGAAATGAGTGGCCACAGGAGTCACAGAGCATTGCGAATATCGCGTAAGTGTTGGGCCAATCGGTCACTGAGCCTCTTACCGGTTTCACCAATATAGGCCTTATGGCATCGTTTGCAGGTGATAGCATAGATGATATTGCGGGACTCACACGTGAAACTGTCTTGAATGGTATAGGTAGCTTTGGAAAAGAGACAGTACGGGTCTGTATTACATATGCACATGTATTACAGCTAATTGCTCGCCAGAGGCCCTCTCTCACATACTTAGAACCCCAATTCTGACAGGGTTAAACTTATCTTAACTTTCCACCCTCATAGTTCCCTGGTGAAAAAGGTCTTATTCCATCATCTCCCTATTCTTCAGTCTGATCCTGAGACACGTTCAGTCTTCCAACACTATCCTTTGGTGGCGTACAGACGGGACAGAAGCCTCAAGGATTTGTTTGTACACAGTCGCCTCAAGCCTAACATCCAGAGTCACTTTGGCACCATCCAATGTGGCCGTCGGGGCTGTAATACATGTGCATATGTAATACAGACCCGTACTGTCTCTTTTCCAAAAGCTACCTATACCATTCAAGACAGTTTCACGTGTGAGTTCCGCAATATCATCTATGCTATCACCTGCAAACGATGCCATAAGGCCTATATTGGTGAAACCTGTAAGAGGCTCAGTGACCGATTCGCCCAACACTTACGCGATATTCGCCAATGCTCTGTGACTCCTGTGGCCACTCATTTCAATGATACTGGCCATTCAGGAGTTGACGATGTCCAGGTCACAGCCATCCGATCATGTTCCTCCGATGATCGCAGTCGATTGCCTGGAGAACCGTTTATTTCATTCTATGGCACCTTTCGACCTCTTGGACTCAACGCATTACATTCCTATGCTTCTTAGTACTGTCTTATCTCGTGCCTTGTTATCTATATGTGTGTTTGCTCCATATATGTCATTTATCCACTATATTGTTTATTGTTCCTCTCCTTTTCCACTTTCGGTTTTTGTGTTGCACTCATTTCGTTGTTCGTTTTATTCCCAGATTTTCATCAGATAGGTTTATGTTTCCACATGTAATCGTCCATTTGTAGTGTTCTCGAAATTCGTCATTCTTGTTGTATTGTTTGCTTGATAAAGGCCTTTTTGGTCGAAACGTTGCTGTTTATCGTCACTGTTTATGTATTTTGTAAAACTGTAGTACTTTGTTTTTACGTGTTTACCTATTTTTCCAAGTTTTACTGCAGTCTCCACCCTTTTTCGATAATCCTGGAACACAACCCTACCAATCGATAAATTCAGATTGTATAATGTCTTTGTCATAAATTCAGATTGTGTCATATCTTTGTCGTAAACTCAGATTGTATAATGTACTTGTCATTCTTTCTAATTTCAGCAACTGTTGCAACTAGCTACTCAAAGTATGGATAATTCAGCAGAATCAGGACATATCATTCAACCAGCTCCTTCCAAAAAGTCAAAGAAATGATTTTGAGTGTCAGGTGTAGAAGTATGTAAAAGGAAAGATATGCAATGTGTTAATGTGTATTACTTCTGAATGGTCTTCTCACTAAAACATTACACATTTGATAAATGGGCTTAAGCTTCTAAAAAGTGACCAATTTGAAAATCTGTTTAGTTAACAATGGTTCAGAAATGAAGTTATTCTTCACTGAATATAATAGAAGCTCAGTACTTTGAATCTTGGTAGTCAGAATTTGTAGATAATCTCATTGATGAAAGATTGTAGACAAAATAATGAGATGAAATTGATAGATAGTGTCTTGCCCGAGTGGTTACCGTGCCCAAATTTGGGGTGTAAAGAATAGAACCACTGTTACCTGCCACGCATGTCGTAAGAGGCACTAAGGAGGTTTGGCTGAAATCGGATGCATGTGTCCTAAACGTGTAGAAGTCTTATGCGTTTAGGGCCTACCAAACCAATGTGCAACGTATACATGTTCTTGGCAAAGATCAAACATATCACAAAGAGTGATTAAAATTGGTCGTAAAACGAACGCAAAGAAGAAGAAGGAGAAGATAGATAGTGTCTGAAATTGAAATTAAAAACATGGCATTAAAACTACTTAGAATCAATGCCTCTACACTCAAAGAGGTGCTCAGTTTGCTGCTTCAAGTGCCTTGAGTTTTTTTATTAGTTATTTTTAAAAAATAGTTTTTTTACATGGTAGCTTTGGCAGCACAGTAGCTGTGATTCCAACATTTTTTCCAAGCCGGATAGTTTGTGTATCCATTTTTAGGTGGGTAAATTCAAGATAATTTTTCTTGATGTAAAATTAAGAATAAAAGTAAAGAACCTCTTTTCATTTCATGAGATATATTGGAATACTGTGTTTGCTCACATTAAAAAAAATCAATGGCAACATTGGGTAATGAGGAACATAAGAGTAACTCGTGTATCTGAGAATTGTCATACTGTTGAGGCGCAGAGAAAGCAAGCTGCGCAAAAGACAGAACACACAATACCCACATGTCTAACCTTGACCATGTATGCCCCCACCTGTGGTAGAGGATTGTGTTTGAGGACTGGACTCTACAATCACCTCCGCACACACCAGATAGGTGCGGTAACACACATCTTAGGTTGTTATCATCAATGGCCTACAAGAACAAATGGCTGAGAGATCACCCAGGGCATGAAAAGGACGATGCTTACCACCATTTAAGTAGAGAGGAACATGTTGTCATTTTTCGTCTACGAACAGGGCACAATAGACTTAGGTATCATCTGTTTAACAAGTATAAAATAGGCCCATCTGACATATGTACATGTGGCACCAGCAAGATGACAGAGACACACATACTGCAAGAATGTACAACATACATGGAACAGAGAGAAAACACATGGCCAATCCCCATATCAGTCCAAAACAAGCTATACGGAGATGTACATGGACTCCGGTTGACCACTAACTACTTTAAAAGTATACAAATCGATGTCTGAAAACGTTGGAAGAAGAAGAAGTTATCAGCATCACTTGCGATGGACGGCTATTATTATTTGTTCATAGTGCTCCATGATATTACATACACAGCTGTAAGAAATAGCAAGTAATCAACTTACTGACTGAGACTAGACTATTGAGTTTGGGACACCATTCAGAGGACTATACCAGATTGCTAATAATGTAAATATTAATCCTACTGGTAATCCTTCTCCCAAATTCTTACCAAAGTTATACCTGAAAAATCTACTATTTGCAAAATTAAAGTCAAAGAGTAAAACTTGCCAAAAACAGTGTAACAATGATTATTATTGTTTTTGCTGACAAAAACAGTGCAAAAATTATAGAATTGTTGTTTTTGCTGACAAAAACAGTGCAAAAATGATAGAATTGTTTTGACTGCCAAAACGGTGTAAAAATGATAGAATTATTGTGAATCAGTGTGAAAGAAGGAAAAGTTAACACAATCTCAGGTAGGAAAGATTATCATCCAGAAAAACAGCTTTTCTAGCTGAGCACACTCTGATTAGAAACAACTGCTACCTTGCAGGAAAATCAGCATATACTGTCTCCACATTGAAGGTTTCCTGCAATGGTTTTTCAGTCAGTTCTGTTCCTTGTTCTGATTGTACACTGACAGACTGCTGCTTGTCCACCCGACATTTTTTGTATATCCCTATTTCAAAATCCCCAATTTTGTTTTCCGGCTGTTTTTCATTGTCCTTGTTTCTGTATCATAGAACAGTGATGAGTATATGTCTCACTTGATGATCAGGAAAATGGAAAAATTAATTTATCAGCGCCAAATAAATGCACACTGAAGACATGCACAGTAAATCATGAGACATAAAGAAAATTGCAGTACACTTCAATTTATGAATGAAACGAATGGTGAAAAAGAAGAAATATTTTTCAGAGTGTCATGATGAGCAACTGACTTGAATATGACACATTAAATATATGCTCTATATACACATGTTTTTATTAAAGATTTCAATCATACAGATTTCTTTCAGCAGACTTCTCTTAGTGGCAAACATCTGCAGATCTAATAAAGGTTTACATTAGACTTGATGCTATTTCTGTGCTGATATAGATGTTCCTAGCCTGGTGCACATATATGTCAAACTTAATTAGAAGGAACAGTAGATGCTGCCGGGTGGGATAAGAGAACATCTGACTCTTTACTAATTTTTGTGTGTGTTTGCCGATTATGAATTTAGGTAAGTCATTGCGCCTAATATGGCGTCTCTGACGTTTTTGTGTGCACAAAAGGCTTGCTTTCCTTATCGCTACTGTCCATTGCCATTCAGGCGAGCCTTGTTTCGACTTTAGAGGTACTAGTTACTCATTACTTTACTTGCGTATCCTCTCAGCCCCTGGAGAGTACCTGGATTACATACATCATTAGGCAATAAAAGGTATAGATTCTTATATATCATCAAATAAACCTGTACAACCAAAATATCTCTTCTATCTAATAACCGTAACACTAACAAAGAGCAGTGTAGGTTAGCCAAATAATCATTTAGTCGCTGTAAACGAGAATTTTTGTTAGCGTCTGTGGCTTAGCGGTAGTGAACTCGATCCTAACCCAAGAGTACCTGGTTCAAACTCAATGGCGGGCAGTTTGGAAGCAACTTTGTTCCCTTACATTTTTACAGATGGTAAAAATAGACCTCACCATTCAGAAAGTAATGGAAAACTTCTGAACATATAAGTGCTGCCTAGAAAATCAACGACTGGTTTACTATGGTTGGGCGACGTCCTGTAAAGATATGCCATGATTTTCATATGAACATTTAGTTCAGATACATCAAAACTGTGTCAATAGATCATTATGTAATTATGACCATTCAAATGTCACAAAGGCAGACGGTCATTCACATCTTGGTACAAAATGCTGCAGGCAGAATTCGTTTCACCAGCGGGGCAGTACAGAGATGAGATTAAGATTAAACCACGCTTTTGTTGGAAACATATCATTGAAAAGATGACTCATATTAGATATACATAGTCAAACGGATGGAAATCACACTTATAAGAATAGTGCATAGAATAGAAAGCCAGTGGAACACGTCAGTAGACGCCACCTTTAGGTAAGGTATTTACCAAAGAATGGTTGAATGTGTTTTTCACAGTTGATAATGTTTACAATTTTCTGTTGATTAATTCCTGCTTTACATCATGTTTTGTTCCATTTTGACATTGATTTTGTTGATAGTATCAATGCATTCTAAAGATTTCATTTAATTGTCTGTTTATATCCTTTTTCCTGTGAATATGGGGAGGGGAGTATGTGTGCCTAGTGAATTGTTTTGCCCATGGTTTCCATTGCTGTTAAAACAGCCCTGATAAAACATAATCAGTTAATCAAAGTAGTGCACACAAGTTTCAGATAACTCTTGTTCTATTCTATGATTGTTACAAATTCTTGTAACATTCTCTAAAATACTATGTAGGCTAATGTAAGCAAGAATTATGACTTTGCTTATGAATTTATAGTTATCTAATCAGGATGTGGACCGGATTATCGCAATATATAAACCATTGTCTCGTTGAATTGAACACAAAAGGGTCATGGGTTCATTTCCCACACTGTACGTTCCACAAATGAAGAAAGGAATTGACCTCCAACCTCTTGCATATTTGGGACTAGAAAAGGAAGTGGCAGACATTTCATACTTTTTTTTTTCTCTAATACTGTTTTGCCTCACAGAATCAGGATAAGAAGAGATTTCTAGAACATGCTTTTGTGTGTACTTCATATACAGTGTTTTTCATCACCGCTGTTATCTCTGTGGTCCATCTTTTGCATGGACAGCCTTTTGCTTTGTATCCACTGTATTTAAATTGTATCCACTGTATCGGAGTAACATTGCTCTTTGAGGCGCACTGTCTGTTGGCAATCTGCTTATGTAGCCAAACCATTTAATTTGTTGTTTATTGATGAAGTTCAGTACTGATGTTGTATCCACTTTTTTCCGGATGTCTTCATTTCTAAACCGGTCTCTTCTTGATACTCCCAGCATTCCGCCTAGACGCACTTCATCTCTGTGGTGACTAGTTTTCTTCTATCGTTTGATGTTGGTGTCTGTGTTGGGACTGATAGCATAATGTTGTTAGAAATATTATGTTGAACAAAGTTCCTTTAGTGTTCATAGTGATATGTTTGCACTTCAAAATTGGCGTAATTTATCATGCAATATGATTGACTTTATTGCATCAATGTTGGATTTCGTTAGTTATTCTTCCATATGCTGAACAAATGCTTCCTAGGTATTTTATACACTACAATCTGCAAAGGCTTTAGGACATTGCCATTTTTCACTATAAGGATGGGATTTCTTCTGTTCCAGTAAATTTGTTTTGGAAAACCCAATAGATTCAAATGATAAATATATCATATCTTCTTCTTCTTTGCGTTGTTCTTTATGACCAATTTTAATCACTCTTTGTGATATGTTTGTTCTTTGCCAAGAACGTGTATACGTTGCACATTGGTTTGGTACGCCTTAAACAATAGACTTCTACATGTTTAGGACACGTGCATCCGATTTCAGCCAAACCTCCTTAGTCACCTCTTACGACATGCATGGCAGGTAACAGTGGTTCTATTCTTTACACCCCAAAATTTGGGCCCCGGTCACCACTCGGGCGAATATATCATATAATTCATTCAATAAATGAGCATATATTTATTGTTATTAATTAATTGTGATTGGATTCCATGTAAATAACTTCTTTTGCATAGATTGCTATAAAAAAAAATATAAGTAATGGATTATTCAATAGTGTGGTGTGATACTTATGTGACTTGTTGAGTTTTCCACTGCTAAATGGACTTTAGTAGTGACAAGCATCACTAATTGAATCTCACAATCCTTAATTGAAATGTGTGGTTGTAGTTTGCATGATGACTTCTTCTTCGAACGCTTCATCTCAACCACTTGTTGACCACTCTGTTTGATTTGTATGTGATCTGAGCGTAAGAGAGATTGTATGTTCTGCCAGTTATGCGCCTACAAGTCGGCCAGCACATCAGATTTCTCGATGCTTTTATTTGCTAGGGTAGCTTCCCTAGGTCCTACATCAGTCACCTCTTACGACATACCTTGTAGGTTGCAGGGTACTATTCTTTGCTTCCTTGCGGTCCCGGCACCAATCTGTAATGTTGTGTTGTATTGCAATTTACACTGAATCTGTGACACATGCGCATTTCAGCACCACATTTTTTTGAATTGTCCAAAAGTAGTTTGCCTTCCCTCTTGGATCCCTACTTGCTTAGTCTGCAGTGATGCAGCATTTTACCAGAGCCAGCAATTGAAGATGGCCTTTGTCAGTTTATGATTTCTGACGTATGTCAGCTCATTTACTGCATCTTTGAACCAGAATGTATTTGTTTGATGTTGTAGTAGACCTCTTTCGTCCTGGAGAATTATAGAGCTGTGCCGTCAGATAGGTACTTCGCGTGTTTGTAAAGTCCAATATGGGAGTGAGTCTTTCTTTTCTCCAATCCTGTTTGCCTCACAGTGCCAGGTCAAGAAAAGATTTCTAAAACGGGCCTTTGTGTGCGCTTTGTAGATAGTGTCTTTCGTCGCCTCTGTTATCTCTGAGGCCCATCTTTTGTGTGGCCGGCCTTTTGCTTTGTACCCATTGTATCGGAGCAGTATTGCTCTTTGGGGTGCACTGTCTGTTGGCCGAACCATTTAATTTGTTGGGGACTGACAGTCTCCGTAATAATTCTCACACCTAAATGATGCGGAAGGTTTCTCAAAATGGGATTGCATCTTGCAGCAAAGCCTTTTTTCCCTTTGCTTGTTTGATCAGACTGAACAAAATGCAGCAGCTCACTCCGCACCTCATTTCTCCAGCTGTGCCCGCAACTCTATCCCATGTGCATGTGTTTATGTCAAGAGTCTTCAAATCTTGCTTACATACATCCTAATATTGCATTTGTGGTCTTCTTAGAGATCAGCAACATAAAGTTCATTCTATAGTAATGTGATATTAAATGCCAGTGGTTTAAATAAAACAGTACTGGAGGGCATTTTTTCTGGAAGGCTAGGTATTTGTTGGTCTAGATGACATACTAGGTAATGCTAACCCGAAACAAATGCTTGCAGAAAATAAATGCACCAGGCCATAAGGGGCATAACATGGTGCAACGACCTCACAATGAGGAATGGGATAACGGATTCTACGGTCGCTGATCTGCCTCAGAGGTTTAGCAACGCAGTAAGAATGTCAGACATACCATCACAAGGGTGGCCAAAATTAAAGAGGTGGCCCGCTTACACCAGCATCCAAGACAAACTGTATGGTGTGGCTGATAATCTGAGGCAGACTGCTATTTTTATTAGAGAATCCGAAATCCCAATCTAGTGAGAATGCAGAAGAAGAAGAAGATGACATACAAGATGATGTAACAGGATGAAGGAAACTGATGAAGGAGACAAAAGAACTGGCTACAGATTAAGTCTTTCAGACAATGATGAGAGTGACAATCTGCTAATTGTATGCTACATGAAGAGTAGTGTCAGGAAGTTATGCCCCTAGAAGAACACAAAGTTCACTTGGAGGATAATATTAAACATTCTTTGAAAGATCAGGTACAAGACTGAAACCAAACCAGAAAAGAAAAACAGCTTCTTCTTCTTTGCGTTGTTCTTTACGACCAATTTTAATCACTCTTTGTGATATGTTTGATCTTTGTCAAGAACGTGTATACGTTGCACATTGGTTTGGTAGGCCCCTAAACGCATGATAGAGAACTTTTGTAGTTCAAGGTAGAAGGAATCACTTAAATCGAACTGCCACGACTAACAGAAACACTTGGTAAATATTTTTAAAACAAATATACTCTTTGTACAATGAGAGAAGCCTGCTAGAGTATAAGCAACAAAGAAGTCGCCTTGTAGGGAAAGAATTTCAGAGTGAAAAGTACTGGTTTTTAAAAAAAAAAAGGATGAATTTCTTAGAAGACTTATTCATTCTATTCTTAGTGCCAGTGATCATAGATTAGTAGACCTGAGCCCTGTATAAAATCTGTGGTTAGCACATATCCACTGAACTGTAGAGTTTGAAGAAGAGGTATATATTTGAACTGTTCCTCTCACAGCCATGTTGTATGAATGATTAATTATACTTTTGTTGTTGTTGTTACTTTTACTGCTGTTATATTATTTCTGACACACAATTTCCAATGGTGCTATTATGACTTGTAAAGTTTGTGACATGTATGTATTTCACTGAAAAGATACCATACCCTCGTTTTTTTCTATTATTGTCAACCATGACATTGTATAATCCCTTTGATATTAAAATTTTTCTGAAAAATTAATTCTTGTTTATGCAGCTTTTGATATTGGATAAAAAGCAGTAGTAATGTTGTTCTCCCTTAATAATCACACTGTTAATATCAGTTATATGAGGACTATCATCATAGCACTTCGAACATGTCCATAGGTGCTCCGATCTCCACCTCAGCAAATCCAGCAGCGTCCCAACACGCCAGTTCGATGTTGATTAATCACTCTCTTTGCATATTTAGTATGTCGTTCTTTTCGGCTGCACCAATATTGACACCCATCTCTTTCAATTTGGTCAGCGAGTGGGATTCACAGCCCTGAAACTCCTCTGTCGGAAGCCTCTTCTCAATGCGTGAAGAATGTCATTTCGATCCATGGCAGCGCCCTCTGATATTGTAGCCAAGGCAGCCAATCTATCAGCTCGTTCATTATCCCTAACTTCTGCGTGTCCAGGGACAAAAATGAAGGTGATTTCTCTGATCATTGTTTGTACCAGTACCTCCACCCAGTTGCGTCTCACCATTCCTGATTCGACTTTACGAATCATACTCATGGAGTCACTGAGTATGAAAACACGAGAGTAGTTGTGAGATGCCAACCAGTTCACCGCTTCTGCACAAAGTGTTCAGAAGAAGTGTTGACTACGCCTGAATTCATAGCGGGCGGACACGAGAAGAAAAAATACAAACAATACTGACATCCTCTAAAAAACCCAACGGCAGACACAAGACATGTAGTCAAGAAATTAATTTTAATTATATAACAACAAATGTAGCATATCTTAGAAAACATCATGAAGGCATTTGTATTCTCCAATACAGGAGGGCACAGCAAGGCAAAACAAACAAAAAGCTACCGTGAGCTTGATAACAATTGCATCCACAATTTTCTGTAAGGATAATGAAGACATTACTTAATTCTTGTCATGTTTTGTAACATATGTGTCTGCTACATGGACTCTCCAGGTTCCTCTGTCTATTACGGCACTCAGAACAGTGTTCCATGTCTGAGATACTCCTTGCATTTCTTCTTCCATCGCACATCTTCAAGTTCTTCATGGTCTTCCTTTCTTTTTCCACCTAGTGTCCTAGTAAAGATCATTCTCACAAGTACGTTAGGTTTCACTCTAAAAATATGCCCCATCCATTTCCACCCACTTTATGTTAAGAATAATTACCAAACTGTCCAAATTGGTGTCTAAGAGAAGCCGACATAATAAAGTCTCTTATGAAAATCTGGCTATATCCTTTACAGGACATCACCATTAACCACAGTAAACAATTCGTTGATTTTTTAGACACCACTTATATGTTCAGTAGTTTGCCTTTGTTTTTTTTAAACGGTGAGGTCTATCTTTACAGTTCATAAAAATCCAAGGGAACAAATTTGCTTCCAAACTAACCGCCGCAGAGTTTGAACCACTGTTTAGAAAGCAATGACAAACTACTGAACGTGTACGTGGTGCTTAGAAAATTAACGACTTGTTTAATGCAGTTTATGGCGAAGTCCTGTAAAAGTTCTGGCATAGATATGCCAGGATTTTCATTTTTCTTAAATGTAAGAGATTATTGTGTAGTATTCACAAGGTGTAGGATGGATTAGCGCAATGCATAAGCGTCGCCTATCGACTCAAGAACACAAGGGAGTTGTGGGTTCAATCCCACAATTGACGTTCCACATGCGAGGAAAGGAATTGGCCCTTCTACCTCCTGCACACTAAGGCCTAGAAATGTGAAGTGACAGGCACTTTATACCTGAAGTTCTGAAAATCCTATAGGAAGTTTATTTATTATTATTCCCAAGATGTGTTAAAACTGATTGAAATATGGCATCTTAAAAAATGATGCACATTGATTAAAAAAACATTGAAAATAGCCATTTTTTGCACATCAACTTGGTTCATTAAATGTGTTTATATTACAAGAAAAAAAACTATAAATTTTTGTTGGCCATTAAAAAACCACCACCTAATAACCATTTCTTCTTCTTCACCTTTCAACTCCCAATGGAGCACAGGTCTTCAACAAACTTCTTCAAAAGGGAGAACAACATTTCTTCTCTCTTTCCATCCCTTCCAATTCTTTCCACGTCTTTGTCTATTCATTTAATATGTTTTAAGATCTCTTCTCCAGGTATTTCTAGGCCTTCCCTACTCCTCTTTTCCTGCAGGTTCCAAAACAATGTCTGTCTTGCAATGCTTTCAGTTGGTCTTCTCAATATGTGTCCTAATAACCATTTAATCAGTATTATTTTATAATTCTCTTTTGTATAACCTGATTCCAGACAAAAATCAATGATGCAATTTCATCTAAGGAGGTCTTAGAAGAGGGTTTACCACAGGGCTCATCCTAAGTTGTACCCTCTTTTCATATACATCAATGACCTTGCAAGTCAGATTACGGCTGAAAAGCGCTATACGCAGACGACCTGGTTATTTGGCAAAGCCATGAGGATGTAGAAAGTGGAGCACGTAAACTTAACGGAGACCTAAGAAAACTCCATGACTACTGCCAGACATGGAAACTAAAGATAAACTGTGCCAAAACAGTGTATACCATCTTCACTACAAGCCACAAAGTTGCCAAACAGAATATCACCTTGAATTTAGACAATCACCAACTGCTAAGAGAACAACACCCCACATATCTTGGAGCAACACTTGACCGCCAGCTCAACCTGAAGAAGCATGTTGTGAATGTAAAGAACAAAGCATTAAGAAGATTACAGCTATTGAAGAAGCTTGCTGGCACAACATGGGGATCAGACAAAGATACTCTGAGAGGCTTATATCTTGGTTACATCCGCTCTGTAATAGAGTACAACAGTGCTCTTCTAACAACTTGCTCCAAGACAAACCTTAATTCCCTGGACAGAGTACAGAACAATGCCTTACGCCTAATCAGTGGAGCAATGAGGTCAACACCAACCGCCGCGCTCCGCATGTGAAATACACACAGATGTGGAACCTCTTGGGTTGCGTAGGGACAAAGCTGCTGTTGAAGCTTATAAAAGGAGCAAAAGAATGAATCAAGATAACCCCAATAAACTACTTGTTGAGAAGTGGCAACAGAGAAACAGAATTAAACAAAAGTCAATCCTCCACCACGTCAGTGAAATCAAAGACAGATACCACCTTCCAGAAACAAGACAACAGCTGCAGAGAGTAATAGTAAACTTACCACCACATACACTCTTGAATACACCTGAAATTAGAACAAAATTGATAGATGAAGCAACTAAACGCTCCGACCCAGTCAGCCTTATGATAGCATCTCAAAGAACCATTGATGCCTATCCCCAAGAATGGGTACATGTCTATACTGATGGATCTGCATTTAAAACCACCATCAAAGCAGGTTACTGAGATATATACAATACCCAGACAGATCATCCGAAGATGGTGCATGCAGGAGATATGCTCCAATTATGAGGCTGAAATTCATGCGATAGAAGCAGCTTTGTACCACCTGAAGACTGTTTTCGATGCCTTTCCATCAAAGGCACAAAACATAATTATTTTCACAGATTCAATGTCTGCCCTTCAAGCTTTAGAAGATTGTGGACATTGTAAATCTGAACTATCCCATATAGCCCTAGATATTGAAAGACTTAATTACATCACATGACATCAAAATAACCATGCAGTGGATCCCTGGAAATGACAAAGCAGATAGGCTAGCCAAGAAAGGGTCAACACAGGAACAACCAATCACAGCAACAACTCTCCATACAGCAAAGCAAATTCTAATGACAACAACTAAAGAAATTTGGCTGAACAGATGGGCCATGGGAAACACAGGAAGAGAGGTGTACACCCATATGGCCAGCCCTAACCTTAATGACAACATCAACCACCTTACAAGAAGAGATCAGAGCACCATTTTTAGACGCAGAACCCAACACATAACACTTAATAATCACTTGAACAGAATTCATCCACAACACACTCCAGAGTGCCAACTGTGCGCACATCATCATGAAACCGCTTCACCACCACCTTCAAGTGTCAAGCACTAGATGACATCAGAAAGACCTCTTCCCCAAGGCCAGATAAATGGAACACATTATATGAAACAAAAGAACAACTTACAAACACATGCAGATACCACTACATAGCATTGGGCCAAAGGGCACAAGCTAAAGTGCCGCTGAATCATTGAAAAAAAAGTATAACCTGATGAATACGATCCAATTCCATCTTTTTCAGATCTCTCCCTATTTTCTTGCATTTGGCAGCCCAACATCCTCTTGGATTTCATCGGGTCGGTTCATGAGTCCATCCTTGCAGGGGTCCTTCTTCCTCGAGTAGCGAGCTATGACTTTCCCTGGTTGTAGTTTCTGTAGCTATCTAATGTTATTTACACGGTGGGGTAGCTAGCCCCATGCCCAACCTCCTTAAACGCCTCTTACATGTGTGGCAGGTAACAGTGGTTATATTCTTTACACCTCTAATTTGGGCCCCAGTAACCACTCTGGCATTATAGTAAGAGCACTTAATATGAACTGTACAAAAAAATATATAACAGCTCAAGAATAAATCAATATGACTTATTATTTTGGCTAAATACATCCATACAAAAGAAATATTTGATTGATTTATCATCCATTGACTTGTTAAATAAACCCAGTAATGTCTGCACAAATACATTTGTATTTATTACTTGCACTGACATTAGAATAGGTACTTTGATTTGATTATGTAATGTTTTAAAGTTAGGTACTAGTGACTGTTACTACAGAGTAACATAATAGCAACCTGTGATGTGACTTTTGTATGAGCTTCGCCCATGTGTTGCCGGGACCCACAAGTGGAGCAAAGAAAAGCAACACTACGACCTACAAGGCATGTCGTAAGAGGTGACTGAGATAGGGGCCTAGGGAAGCTACTCTAGTAAATAAAAAGCATCTCATAAATCGGATTGCTGGTCTACTTGTGTGCGCATAACTGGCACAGCGTACAATCGCTCTTAGGCTTGGATCACATACAAATCACAAAGAGTGGTTAACAAGTGGTCGATATGGAGCATTCGAAGAAGAAAGAAGTATAAGCGTCAGTAATTACTGCAAGTCAGAGATATAAATTAACAATTTGGGAAGTGACTGATGTCTAACCATCATGAGTGACTAAAGTCAGAACTTCGCACTAACAACTTTAGTCAGAACTTCCCTAATGACTGTTAAGTCAGAACTTTACTAGTGACTGTTAAGTCAGAACTTCGCACTAACAACTTTAGTCAGAACATCACTAATGACTGTTAAGTCAGAACATCACTAATGACTGTTAAGTCAGAACATCACTAGTGACTGCTAAGTTAGAGCAATGAATTAGTAGATTGGGTAGTAGCTGATATCTGAGGGTCCTTCAACTCTAAGGAATTTGTTTTAATTCTTCTTCTTTGAACGCTCCATATCAACCACTAGTTAACCACTCTGTGTGATTTGTATGTGATCTGAGCCTAAGATCGATTGTACGCTGTGCCAGTTATGTGCCTACAAGTAGGCCAGCACATCCGATTTCTGCGATGTTTTTATTTACTAGGTAGTTTCCTAGTCCTACATCAGTCGCCTCTTACGACATGCCTTGCATTTCGCAGTAGTACTATTCTTTGCTTCCTTGTGGGCCTGGCGCCACACGGGTGATTTGTTTTAATAATTCTAATAGTTCCTGCTGGGATAAGAAGATTGATGTGGTCTTGACCTAGGAGTGACTTCATAGCTCTTCGCCATTTCTGTGCTCTTCGTGAATTATGGGCTCTTCGTGAATTATGGGCTCTTCGTGAATTATGGGCTCTTCGTGAATTATGGGCTCTTCGTGAATTATGGGCTCTTCGTGAATTCTCTGGTCTGAGTGAATTCTGCTGGATAAAATAAATAAGTGATTTGACAAGTTATGAAGTTTATATTCATAAATTTAGATGAGCTTTTGAGATAGAAAACTAAAATATTAATAAATATGATGATGGCTAGAATAGTAGTAGATGAATAATAGTGGACATATATGTATACCTACTACCTTGAGATACGTCACATTTTAAATATTTTGGCTCTATAGTTAACAACAATGGAGATTGTACGAAAGAAGTTAGAAGAAGACTAGTCATGGCTTTCCAGAAGGTTGTCAGCATAAAGAAACTATGGCAAGACACAAGCAAAGAAACAATAATAAGACTTCTGAGAACATGCATATTCCTTGTGGCTACATATGGATATGAATCGTGGACCATAACACAAACATTAAAGCACAAAATTGAAGCTTTTGAGACAAGGTGTTACAGAAAAGTTTTTAGAACATCCTGGACAGAGATGAGAAAAAATAAAGACATCCTACAAAACCTGCATATCGAGGAGCATTGGCTCATAAATAACATCATGTTCCGGAAGATGAAATATTTTAGCCACGTTAAACATCACAGTAGTAAGGAGAGAACAGTAATGAAAGGCATGGTTCCTGGAGTACGAGCAGTGGGCGACAAAGACAAAGTTGGCAGCAGAACATCAAAGAAACTTTGAACATGACGCTGGAGGTGGGAAAACTTGCTAGAGACAGTTTTTTCAGGCGGACTGTGATGAAAGCGTCATTCCGCAAGGGATATGCTACTACTTGACCTTGAGATTTGCTGACAGCATTGTGTGATAGTAAAAAAGTAGTAGCGCTACAGGAACTAGCTAATATGGTGGAGACAGAAAGTAACAACAAAGGCCTAAGTCTGAATAGCAAGAAGACTGAAGTTATTACCATCTAAAAAAAAAAGCATACTTCATCAAAATACACCATGAAAGTAAATGGGATGAAGCTAAGACAAGCCCATCAATTTAAATACATCGGAACCCTGATAACATCAGAGGGCATATGCAGATCAAAAATAAAAAAAGTAGAATAGGTCCGGCAAAAATTGCATTCCAGAAAATGAGAGGCATTAAATGCAACAAGTCATTGTCAATTGAGGTCAAAAAGTGAGTTCTTCAGTGCTACATAGAGACAATACTAATATATGGATGCAAGTCATGGATAAATAAACAAACAGATATATATAAACAGATAGAAAAGTCTGTGGAGTCCACACTAGCTACAAATGAATGGTACCAATCCAATGGACTGTTAAAATGACTAATGTTGATGTGCTGAAAAAGGTCAAGAAAGAGAAAATATATAGACAGTCATCATTGTTTGGGACATGTGTTGAGAAAGGGTGCTTGTATAACACATTGTGACAACTGGTAAAATCAATGGGAGACAAGATACAGTATGACAGAGAGTGAACAATCTGGCAGCACGACAGAGTGTCAAAATCTGAACTGATAGCACCAATGACACACGTTTGTGGATATCTATGGCACATGATGACGATGATACTGCAGATCGCTTCTATAATTTGAGATAAATGAGGAAAATATTTGACAAGTTACTAAGTAATATTCATAAATGTATTCATAAATATAAAGAGTTCTACTGAGATTTAAAGCTATGAAATAATAATTATAAATATTGTAACAAAAAATGTAACCAAATTTGAAGTTGGAAAAATCACCAAACACAAATTCCTTCATACAAGCTTAATATGATTAGGAGCTTACTATTAAGCGGTTTGTTAGATTAAGGATTAAAGGCAACATGCTCTAACTGTTAACAATGTGTAGTTTTTATTTATTTTAATTGTTATTGAAAGTAAAAATCAAAGTTTATAGAATTTTGATCAGTATCTCTATAATATAAGATAGTGGTGTTCTAATCACTCGGCAACATGTTCCTCCCGAAGTCATCATCATCAAATAGCTTGTCCTGAGCAGAATTTTGCCACCACAACAGTCCTCCGAATTTTCTCTCTCTCATAAACCAGATGTCCTGCCTCTGCAGCTGTCATGTTCAAAACATCAGTTACATCCTGAATCCATCTTCTCCGTGGTCTTTCTCTTCTTCTATTTGCCGGTATGGCTCCTTCCATGATGGTCTCCTCCAGCCCTTCATGTCTTTTTATATGCCCAAATATCTAAACTTTCTCTTTCTTATTTGTAGCATCGGAAGTAATAATCCTAAATCTAAATTATTTATTTATTACACACATGCCAACTAGTACAATTACCCATAATCTGTACAGGTTTTTTTGTTTTCCGATCTGTACGGCCGCACATACGTCCGCATAAGTTTTTTCGCTTTTTGTTCTGTACGGCCGTACGTACCACAGTTTTTCGTTTTTGTCTAATTGGGGAAAAAAAAAGATACAAACTGGTTGCAGAAATAGATTAAATGATGGCATAACAACATAATTTGTATAATGTCAAATCAATTTGCTAGCTTGCTGTTTAAGTTTCAACACAAATGAAGACTTGATTAAAACGGATTTTGCTGATCAAATTTTATTATCAAAGACAATTTGCTATGAAAATTGCATGATAACAATGTTAATAATTTTACAACAAATAACGTTGCTACCAACTATTTGCTAAATGTCTGCTCACACTTGAATTTTTTTTTTTACAATTTGGTTACTTTTTTGATATTTCAATCATGGCCAAACATGGACAATGAGCAAAGCACAGTCATTAAAAAAAACTACATGTTAAATGTTTATGCCTAAGAAAATTACCAACAACAACAGAAAAGACAGTCACCAACATTAGTATAAGTAAGAAAGTTAGGACAAAACCTTGATTGAATTACATTGAGAAACAAAGAATGAAGCGGTTCGGCCACTTAATAAGAATGCAAACAAACTCCACAGTATACAGTCTTCGACAACAGAACATCAGGAAAGAAGACGAGAGGAGACCATGAAAAAAATGGTTAGATGGCATAATCCTGTCAAAAAGGAAAAAAATAACTATCACCCAAGCCACTAGATCAGCGCAAGACAAAAACAGGAAACCAAGACATTGGGCAAAAACCCGGTAGCAGTGTGACGACAAAAGAAGAAGAAGATTCCCATTTTTTATGTGGTTTTAGTCTAGTTTTTTCATCTGTTACCATATGCTCACAGTTCTAATGATATTATGAAAAAAATGTATTAGTTTTCTCCAATCACACAACAATTAGATATACAAAACCTCTCTACTTTGTCAGCCTCAAGAATCTTATTCGATGAATAATATTATGACAATACCTTTGTTAACAGTTTATTATTGTGCAGCATACATATTAAAAAACAAAATGTATTTTTTAAAACTGCAGATTTTATTGCAAGTAAACAGAGCAGTTGCCTCTTTTGTATTTTCTTCCTCAATATTCTTTTTTTGCTTTGTCCTTATGAAGCATGTTAATCACTCTTTGTGATCTGTGTGGTTTGTGCAGAGAATGAGAATACTTGGTTCATATGGTCCTACACATGTAGGACAGGCGCATCCACAAATTTCAGCCCATTTCTATTTTATAATCGATGATTCTTTACAAAAATTGTAGGGGAAGGGGTCACATACATAAATACAAAAAGTTGGCTGCACTAAAAAAAAAAGGCCAGAAACACCAAATTAGGAGATGCACCTTAAATACTTACTTTTACGGCACGTTTGTCCTCCGGTGCAGGTGCATAAGGTTGCTGATAAAGACTCTGAAGATGCGGCTGAAATCATCAATAAGATGGAAGTCCAGATGGTCCCAGTCATCAGAAAGTTGATGCCATACCTTGGGAAATGGAGAGGAGATCAGGTGGACTATATCCACACCTATTATCAGAAATAAAGGAAGATGTTAATAGATATTACATAATGTTAAGTCTTCTCTAGATTTTAGAGCAATTGGATATATGAGGTTTCTACATCTCTAATTCTCAGTAACTAAATAAAGTTTAAACCTTGCTCGTTATCTGTTGTATGAGATATATCATCATAGCACTCCGGACATGTCCATAGGTGCTCCGATCTCCACATCAACAAATCTAGCAGCTTCCAGCGGCCCAGCACGCCAGTTTGATGTTGATTGATCAATTTTTTGGTATATTTTGTATGTTGTTCTTTTTGGGCTGTACAAATATCTACACTGATCTCTCTCATTCTGGTTAGCAACTGGGATTGACAACCCTGAAATTCCTCTGCTCGGAAAGACTCTCTCAATGCGTTAAGAATGTCATTTCGGTCCATTGCAGCTCTCTCTGATATCGTAGCCATGCTAGCCAATCTATCAGATCGTTAAGTACCCCTGACTCCTGCATGCTCAGGCTCAAAATGAATGTGATTTCTCTGATCCCTGTCTGTACCATTATCTTTACTTTGTCAGTTAACTCATTCAGTAGCCTGTTTCTTATGGAACTTTGGTCTCATGATAACTTTCCCCCCCCAAAAAACTTCAACATATACAAGGTATATTTATCTGATGCATTCTGCCCGCCTGCCCAACATATTCGTAGCATGCTGGATGACGAGTGACAAGCTCCCTGTGAGTGCGTGTTCAATTCCGTGGGCTGACAGAAAAGCCACAGGTTCTCCAGATTTATGGTGTTCGTGGCACCAAACCAAAGGATTATGATGTCCATGGCACCGAGCTGAAAGCTCAAGTGCTTCTGGATCTAAAAAAAATCTGATGCATTCATTTGCGATTTGTGCATCACATCGTTTAACTCATCTTTTGGGTCTACAAGGCGTCTTCTATACTTGGCACTGCATCCAGCAGAGTTGGCGTCAGCTAATCTCTCTTAGGAAGGGTGAAAGGTAACAAAATTAGTATCCTGCTTATGACCATTAGAACACACAAGCCAAACCCCCAAGTGGTGTAGACTGGAAAACTTTGACCGCAGGGTAAAAAGGCTAATGGGACTCTGGCTCCACTAGGGGGATGGACATCACTAGGTCACTTTGTCAGTTTTTGTGTGGATTTTTCTGTTCATGACTAAGGGAAACAAACTCAACTAAAAATGAAACTAGATGTGTTGGCCTATGGGTCTGTAGGAACCTAACTGATACAAATCACAGACAGACCACAAAGAGTAGTTAAACAAATGGCTGATGTAGAGCGAACGAAGACAAGAAGTAACCCATTTTTTTCTTGGTCTTCCCTGCTTTTTATTTTCTGTTATGCAGTCTTCTAGTATTATCTTCTCAAAGCATTCATGATGTTTTTATATAACCAATATACTTCACTTCTCATTGTCCTATCTTTTACAATAGTCAACCATCTTCAATATTTAATTCTTGTATCATGGATTTATTTGTTCATTTCTGTATTGATAATATTTAAAGGATTCTTCTATCATCATCATCATCAAGCAGTATGTCCCTTCCGGAACTTGGCACCCATGACAGCAGTCCTGAAAAACTCTCTATTCTGTGCAAGATGACAAGCGTCAGCAGCAGCCATTCTCAGATCATCAATAACATTTTGCACCCATCGTCATCTAGATCTTCCTCTCATTCTTCTTCCAGGCACCATCAGTAATCAGTTATATGAGGACTATCATCATAGCACTCGGACATGTCCATAGGTGCTCCGATCTCCACCTCAGAAATTCAACAGTTTCCAGCGGCCCAATATGCCAGTTTGATGTTGATTAATCAATCTCCTTGTCGTTCTTTTCGGCTGCACCAATATTGACACCCATCTCTCTCAATCTGGTCAGCGAGTGGGATTCACAGCCTTGAAACTCCTCTGTTCGGACTCTCTCAATGCGTGAAGAATGTCATTTCAATCCATGGCAGCTCCCTCTGATATTGTAGCCAAGCCAGCCAATCTATCAGCTCGTTCATTACCCCTAACTCCTGCATGCCCAAGGACAAAAATGAAGGTGATTTCTCTGATCATTGTCTGTACCAGTACCTCCACCCAGTTGTGTCTCACAATTCCTGATTCGACTTTACGAATCATGCTCATGGAGTCACTGAGTATGAAAACACAATAGTAGTTGTGAGATGCTAACCATTTCACTGCCTCCGTAACCACCCGAACCTCCATTGTCAAACTACTTGTGGTTGTTGCGTAGGCCCCACTGGCCTCTTTTATTATTTTTCCTCCTGAGCATGCTGAAAAAGCCCACGAACAGCATTGTTGGCGAATGACTGAACCATCTGTGTAAATAACCACATCTTTATCATTGATGATGTCGTTCAAGAGGGCCTCCACCTCCACGTTAATCAGTGATAGATTATTTTCTCTTCCATGCACCATTCCCTCCAAAACTATCTTCTCTAGGCACCCATTCTTCTATAGCATTGGATAACAAGAGTTAGCCAGTATTGAAAGACATTGATCCTCTCAGCTGATTTGCTTCTTCTACTTCTTCTTCTTTGAATGCTCCATATCGACTTGTTAACCACTTTTTGTGATTTGTATGTGATCTGAGCCTAAGAGTGAGTGTACATTGTGCCAGTTATGCGCCACATCTGATTTCTGCGCTGCTTTTTATTTACTAGGGTAGTATCCCTAGGGCCTACATCAGTTGCCTCTGTCATTTGTTCAAACTGTCCCTTCTGTCATTTGTTCAAACTGTCCCTTCTGTTATTTGTTCAAACTATCCCTTCTGTCATTTGTTCAAACTGTCCCTTCTGTTATTTGTTCAAACTATCCCTTCTGTCATTTGTTCAAACTATCCCTTCTGTTATTTGTTCAAACTATCCCTTCTGTTATTTGTTCAAACTATCCCTTCTGTTATTTGTTCAAACTATCCCTTCTGTTATTTGTTCAAACTATCCCTTCTGTCATTTGTTCAACTATCCCTTCTGTCATTTGTTCAAACTGTCCCTTCTGTCATTTGTTCAAACTGTCCCTTCTGTTATTTGTTCAAACTATCCCTTCTGTCATTTGTTCAAACTATCCCTTCTGTCATTTGTTCAAACTATCCCTTCTGTCATTTGTTCAAACTATCCCTTCTGTCATTTGTTCAAACTATCCCTTCTGTCATTTGTTCAAACTATCCCTTCTGTTATTTGTTCAAACTATCCCTTCTGTTATTTGTTCAAACTATCCCTTCTGTCATTTGTTTAAACTATCCCTTCTGTCATTTGTTCAAACTATCCCTTCTGTCATTTGTTCCAACTATCCCTTCTGTCATTTGTTCAAACTATCCCTTCTGTCATTTGTTCAAACTATCCCTTCTGTCATTTGTTCAAACTATCCCTTGTCATTTGTTCAAACTATCCCTTCTGTCATTTGTTCAAACTATCCCTTCTGTTATTTGTTCAAACTATCCCTTCTGTTATTTGTTCAAACTATCATATAAAAAACTATCAACACACAGACTACATGTAATTTGTTTTAAAGTTGCAAGTAGTTGGTATCAAACTATATCAATGAACCCACACCTGACAAAAGGAATGGTATATGGTCATCCTCTATACTTCCAAAACTTTGGCGACCATTGAATATAGGACCTGCATGATTTCCAGTTAGATAACCTTTTGCACGTAAATGCTGTTCTGAAAGCATAAAACAATAATCATTAAATATTAAGCCTTTCAGAAGATGAAAAACATACTAGAAAGACCAATGAAGAGATCTTGTTGGAGACAGATTCATATCGAAATCTAATCAATCGAATAAGGAGCAGACAATCAAGGTTTTTCGGACATATAATTAGAAAGGGCAGTTTCTCTCTCTCCCTCTCTCTCTGGTGCGATTACCTAAAGACTGATGTACCAGATCTTTCCATAAATTCATTCATGTGGAAATCTGATTCATGCAGCCTTAGCATGAGTGGGTTTCTTCAGCACCATTTGGAGCTCTGGTGCTTATCCTTGGCGATGTGTCCGGATTCAGCCAGCGTTTACTGGGTTTGCTCTCCGTTAGCCTTTGGCTGTTCCCAGCCATCCTGCAAGGCAGCAGGTTGACTTCTACACATTTAGGACACGTACATCCAAGTTCAGCAAAACCTCCTTAGTCGCCTCTTACGACATGCGTGGCAGGTAACAGTGGTTCCATTCTTTACACCCCAAATTTGGGCCCGGTAACCACTCAGGCAAGGGGCAGTTTAGAACATTTGGTTACAACAGGCAAAATGCAGGGGAAGAGAGATAGAGGGAGACAAAGGGACATAATTTCGGATGGCTTGAAATCGTGGTTCGGTAATGATCGGTGATGGATTGTACCAGAGACAGACAGATGTGGAGATACATGATTGCCTACGCCAACCGGCACAGCACTTGATTGATTGATTATCATGGGATTATTACATATTAATTCTATAGACTAAGTCAAAGAATAAACATACTGTGTACTATTTGATCATGTAATAAGTACAAAGTGATCAATTTTGAGCATAATATATCAGGAGAACACAACGTACCAGAAAATGAAGAAGTTTCTATGCAACCAGTCTTTGTCAATAAATGAAAGATAGAGAGTTCATTAGGAATATATAGAGTAAATCCTGCTATATAGGGCCAGATGTTCCGTTTCCACTCAGGGGACTACACAGCTTTATGGGCTTGTAGCAGTTTGTGACTCATAGCTGACTGCCAGCGTCAGGGTAAGAAAAAAGCTAACCAAGCCCCTCCACTCCACCTCCTTGTGAAACAGATTACCAAGAAGTCTGACTAAGTTTGTGGAGATTTAAGAGGGAGAAGCTAACCCGGTACACAATAAAGACTATGCTGAAGTCAGATGGTCTACTATACATTTACTAAAGTGGCGCAGAGAGAGCTTGTGCTTTGCATGAGTAGCCAAGTCCAGGACACATAATGGTAAAGACTTTTCTGCACTTCTGTACAGTGTGGTCCAGATACAGACTTGTCTAGCTAACAAAACAAGGATGAACATAATCTTCCCTGCAATGATACCTGTTAGAAACTCATGGTTGGTCTGCTGGAAGAGAACCAATAGTTTAATCTTCTGCATGTATTCAAAGTTGTAAGAAAGTTAAGGCAACAGTCTCTCGGCAACACCCAATTCCGCTCTCAGAACTGCATCTTGCTATAACCAGCAAGAGTATGAGAACGAATGTGGAAAAAGAACAAAGGAGAACATGCTTAGAGATCTCAGCCCTTCAAGAACTTGCATGGATCTACTGAAAGAGATCCCATCATCAAATAGCTTGTCATGTGCAGAAGTTTACCACCTTAACAGTCCTTTGGAATTTCTCTCCCTCATAGGCCAGATGTTCCTGCAGCTGTTGTGCTCAAAATCTGATGGCATGTTTGTTATTACATGTTGTACAAGTAGTGTTGAATGCTTGAGGGGCAGTGAGAGGAGTGTGTTTAACCAGCGAATTACAGGAACCATCAGTATGCATATCCTTTGATATCTGATGGGGGAGACTGAGCACCTATGGGTCTTCTCGGAGCGCTGTGACCTCGGTTCAGTAACCAATACTCTTCTGTACAGCAGCCTTCCAATTTCTTAATTTTGTTCATTAAACTGCTCTGTCATTCTACTGCTCTGTTCATCCAACGGCTCTGTCATCCAATTGCTCTGTCATCCTACTGCTCTGTTCATCCAACGGCTCTATCATCCAATTGCTATGTCATCTTACTGTTCTGTTATCTAACTGTTCTGTTATCCTACTGCTATGTCATCCAATTGCTCTGTCATCCAACTGCTCTGTCATCCAACTGCTCTGTCATCCAATTACTCTGTCATCCAATTACTCTGTCATCCAACTACACGTCAACTATTCATGTTTGGGGAAGACTGAGCACCTATGGGTCTGCCCTGAGTGCTGTGACCTCAGATTAGCAACCAATACACTTCCATATTCTTCTTCTTTGAACGCTCCATATCGATCACTTGTAAACCACACTGTGTGATTTGTATGTGATCTGAGCCTAAGAGTGATTGTATAGTTAGTTAGTTTATTCCTTTCGAGCCAAAGGCGGCACATAGGGCAGAGGTTTTAGATCTCCATGTGATACGGTTCTTTGCTAGCAGTTGGAGATCTTGTATGGTTTTACATCCCAATAGTTTACTTTCTTGTTGGATGGTTCTTGAAGAGTGGTCTTTGGTCTTCCACGTTTTCTTTTCCCAACTGGTGACCACATAAGGACTTGTCGATTTAGTCTCTTTTCGTCTGATCTAAGAACATGACCTAAATATTTCCACCTTCGTTTCCTTATAATATTTGATACGGGTTGTTGGTGTGTTCTATCTCTCACTGTGTTGTTAGAAACGAAATCACTCCATTTTACTTTTAATAATTTTCGTAGACATTTATTCTCAAAGCTGTCCAGTTTCTTATCAATTTTCTTTGTTGATTTCCAACTTTCACAACCGAAGGTCAGTACAGGAATCACACATGAACTAAATAATTTAACTTTTGTGCATATACTAAGGTCTTGAGATTGCCAGATATTCGTTAATTTAGTGAAGGCACTAGCTGCTATAGCAATACGAGAGTTTATTTCTTTCATCGTGTCTCCGTTGTTTGACACTTTACTACCCAAATATGTAAAATGTTCAACTTTCTCCAGTGTTTGTATGTTGTGCCAATTATGTGCCTATAAGTAGGCCAGCAAACCCGATTGCTTTTTATTTACTAGGGTAGCTCCCTAGGTCCTACATCAGTCGCCTCTTACAACATGCCGTGTAGCTAGGCATGGTACTATTCTTTGCTTCCCTTGCGGGCCTGGCACCACACGGTTGATACACTTCCGTATAGAAACCTTTCAAGTAATTAATTCTTACCAAATATTTTATTAAAAAATTTGACAAGAACAAGAATATAATAGTTATCTTACACCTTAAATATACTGCCTGCTACAGATGATACCTGTTTTAACTAAATTCCCATACAAGTCTGATGTACTTGTAAATTGTTGAGGAATAGTAGTATCTGTTGTACCTATGAGGTCAAGAAGAATAAATTCCCGCTGTGGACAGAATGGAAGAAACTATTATTCTTGACAACAAGACATGAACATTCATAAATCTCACAAAATTAATCTTCAGATCACTTCAGCGAGAGCAGTGTTAGCACAGGGGCTAGTGTACTTGCTTTCTAGAAAGATGGTCTCAGTTCAACCTTCAGTTGGAGTGGGGTTTTTCCAAATGCAAATAACTCTGAGGGGCATCTGGCTAAATGGATTAGAAAACGAGCTCCCATTCGGGAGACCCGGGTTCATTCCTCGGTAAGGCAGAGGAGATTTTTCTGTCAGGGGTATAAAGAAAAATCTTAACCTGAACAGTTTCACAGCGACTGCACTGGCCATTAAATTCCTCAGACTCCTGTTCCCCCGTCCTACGTCACCCTAAAAAAGTGGTATTACAGTTAGTAAAGACAGTTAAACAACTCTCAGGTTGATCCAGACTCAAATGGTTATCAGAGAAACACTGGGAAGTAAAAGCGGCCAGCGTAATACTGACCACATCTCCCAATGTATGCTGTTAGTAAAATATAAATACGAGACTAACACCATATTCCTTAACATTGGTAGGTTGGTGACAATATTAAGGAATATGGTTGTTAGTCTTGTATTTGAATTAATCAATAACCAATCCTTGACATAACACATGTCATGAAAATGGGTTATTTTTTACGTTTACTAAAGGAACGCAGAAAGAGCTTGTGTTTTGCACGAGTCCAGGACACATAATGGCTTATACTTTTCTGCACTTCCTTGCATAGTGGCCCAGATACAGACTCGTCTAGCTAACAAAGCAAGGATGGACATAATCTTCAATGTGGTGATGTCTGCTAGAAACTCCCAGCTGGTCTGCTGGGAGAGAACTAACCCTTTAATCTCCAGCATGTCTTCGAGGTTGTAAGAAAGCTACAGCAACCGCTCTTCTGAGGCAGATGACTGTCCAGCTTGTGGCATTGCATAATTTGTTACAATCAGTCAAGACGTCTTCCAGAATTTAAAAGCAAACTCTGGAAACCTGCCCTACAAAAAAGACTAGCCAGGAGATCCATCAACCTAGAGTCGAAAGTACAAACTAAACTGCCTTTCAAATGAAACAATAGCACAAACCTCATACACCCTTGGATATTGAAACAACAACAACTTTTACTAGATGACTACAGTGGTAAGTGGTTTGACATGCCTCTCTGTATAATATAGTCTCCTAGAAGTTTTACTGTTTCTATACTGTTATATATATATATATTGTATGCTGTGCTAAACAAAATTAAACAATTTAAAACATTATGGAATAGAACTGATAAGTAAACAAAGATCAGAATACTAAGAGCATGCATATTTCCAGTGGCATTGTTTTAAAGGTATGAAGTATTGATATTTAACAAGGCAGTAGAAAAACATATAAGTGCTTTTGAAAATTAGTATTACAGAAGAGTACTCCGTATATCATGGACAGAGAAGAAACCAAATGGACCTATATAAAAGGAACTCAAAATCAAAGAAAACTGGTTGATGCTACAAATAAGTATGAGATAATTGAAGTATTTTGGATATATTCTTCTTCTTCTGCATTCTCATTAGAGTGGGATTTCAGATTCTCTAATAAAGAAAACGTGGAAGACCTAAGGCCACTCTTCGAAGAACAATCCTACAAGAAAGTAAACTAATGGGATGTAAAACCATACAAGATCTCCAACTGCAACGAACCACATCACATGGAGATCTAAACCCTCTGCCATATGTGCCGCCTTTGGTTTGCACAAAAGGAACTAACTAACTAACTAACTAACTAACTAACTAACTAATAAAGGCAGCCGTCTGCCTCAGATTATAAATATAAAAGTCACTAAGATTGGACCATTATGGAAAGAGGCATACCAGCAAAAAGGAGATGAGGAAGACCATGGGGAAGATGGATTTGGGATGTAACTGATAATTTGAGCATGATGGCTGCAGAGGCTGGACATTTGGCATATGAGAGAGAAATTACGAAGGGTAGCAAAGTTCTGCTCAGGACAAGTTATTTGATGTTGATGCTGTACTATAAATTGTTATACTCAAATAGTTTCAAATACTAATAGGAAAGTTATTATTAAAAATATATTTTACATACAATTGTGCGTATTCTAGTGACATTGCTGTTGTCAAAGTCAGGTTCCACAGTCCATCTTTTGGCTAGGTGACGAGCACCATATATGGAATCTGTGGCTGTCCAATCCTTGAAGGCTTCTTCCCCATCAAAAAACAGTAGCTGCAGTGTCAGGTCTTTGGCCTAAAAAAAAAAAAGACACAATCATAAGAGGCATGTCCAGAAACTATGTACTCTATAAATATGAAAAAAGAAATCAGAAATTTAATTATGAGAATGAAAAAAAAAATCACATTCTAAATACATTAAAATTATTAGTTATGTGAGGACTATCATCGTAGCACTCCTGACAGGTCAATAGGTGCTCCAATCTTCACCTCAACAAATCCAGCAGCTTCCGGTCGACCTTCTCAATGTGTGTCCTATCCATCGCCAGTGTCTCTTCCTTAACTCTTTTTCCACTGGTACCTGCTTAATTCTTTCTCTGAGTTCATTGTTAGTAATCTTATCATACCATCTCAGTCCGTCTATTCTATATAAACATCCATTTACGAAGGTCTGTAGTTTTCTGGTGATTTCTTTTATTGGCCTTCATATTTCTGAGCCATACAACTAGTTTCTAAGCTTTGATAAAATTCTTGTAATTCTCATTCTCTAAGACCTTGGTGGAAGTGAAGAAGAAACTTACAGAGCTTGTATCTTTTGGTCCTTTGTCTAACAAACACTTCAACTGTCTGACAGTCTCTAGTAAAATTGCACAAGGCACTGCAGAGTCAGATGCAGCAACAAACCTGTAAAATGAAATAGAAACTGGTAACATGAACAAGTACAGTTATGTAACATGAATAAGGACACAGTAGATCATGAAGGGGTAATGGAGATCTCCATGGCTAAGTGGTTAAGCCCTTTGCCTTGTGAGTCGAAGGTCAGTTGAAAGTGTCTGTTCACAAGTGCATTTTTTCCAGAGACCCCTAGGATTGTTGCTGGAGCTAAGAAGTTCGTGCTTTGTGCAATACTCTCGGCAGGTGGCATGCCATTTCTGGGAGAGGGGCCGAACCAGATGGGTTAAAACCCGGTGCAATGAAGTCAATCCTTCGGCTTTAAAACCCTTTATGAAGGGGTAATGGCATGTGTCATCATCAGTCCTAGTTGCGCACAAGGGTGAATAAGGCAAAGACAAAAATTGTCCACTCAGTTCAATCTTGGGTCTATCTTACTGCTCAAATTTGCCCTTTGCACAGCTTTGAGCTATGCTTCAAAAGTGAGACTGGGTCAAATTTATAACAATTTTCTGTTGGAAAATTCCATTCCAATTGGAGATTGAGCCGATACCATCTGTCTAGGAAACAAGTGCTCTAGCTATAGTGGGATACATTAAATTTGCATGACTAATTATTGATTTCTCTAAAAACATAGTGCATAATTCTGCTGAATTTATTTTGTGCACCCCCCCAATTAATTAATTTAGCCAAATTAAAAAAATGGCTTTCTTTTGTAAAGTTCACATACTGAGCGTAAAATGTAATTTAATTAAAACAATGTTAACTCAATGTAAATTTGATGCTGTGTATATCAGTTATATGAGGACTATCATCATAGCACTTCGGACGTGCCCATAGGTGCTCCGATCTCCACCTCAACAAATCCAGCAGTGTCCAGTGGCCCAACACGTCAGTTCGATATTGATTAATCGATTTTTGTTGCATATTTGGTATGTTGTTCTTTTCAGGATGTAACAATATCGACACCCATTTTTCTCAATCTGGTCAACCACTGGGATTCACAACCTTGAAACTCTTCTGTTTAGAAACTCTCTCAATGCGTTAAGAATGTCATTTTGGTCCATTGCAGCTCCCTCTGATATTGTAGCCATGCCAGTCATTCTATCAGCTTGTTCATTAGCCCACACTTCTGTGTGCCCAGGTACACAAAATGAAGGTGATATCTCTGATCCCTGTCTGTTCCAGTACATCCAGCCAGTTTTGTCTCACCATACCTTACGAATCATGATCATGGAGTCACTGAAACAAAACCTTCATTTACAACTAAATGCCACTCACATCATTGTACTTACTTGCCATGTGTAAAGAACTTGGAGTCAAAGTGACATGCCAGAACAACTTTAACAGGCTTGTGAGGGTTGAAGGTTGCAATGATATTTGTAAACTCTTTAATTCCATTTGGTGTTGTATCATTAAAGCGATCAACTTCAACATGCCAATCTTGCAAGAGTGATTTAATATGCTGAAGATGAAACATTATAATGCAATATATAACTAAAATTGACATTGAATCAATCCAGCGATTTAAGAAGTTTGGAATTACATGTTGTACAAGTTGAGATAGATGCTTGAGGTGCAGAGAAATGAGTGTGTTTAACCAGAGAGCCACGGAACCTTCAGTATACATACCTTCGACATCTGTTTGGGAGTTGGGAAACTAAGCACATATAGGTCTGCCCGAAGTGCTGTGATGTCAGTAACCAATAACCAAAGCAAGAATTGATACTCTAGTACTAGAGTATAGTGATATCTTTTTCAAATCAATACAATAGAAATCACATTAGATTATTTGTGTAGAAGGTTGACTGTAATGTATACCTCTTGTCTTTTTTGTACTGTTGGTCCATCAACTTAACCAGATAAGCGCTTGACTGGACTACAGGAGAACGGAGGAGTAGGGAAGTCAAAGTATACCTGGTGAAGAACTGTGGAAAAGGAGGTCATAGTGATTGGAGTTTCATAAGCAGAAATCTTCTTCTTCTTCTTCAAATGTTCCCTATCGACCACTTGCTAAACCACTCTTTGTGATTTTTATGTGATCTGAGTTTTTATTTACTAAGGTAGCTTCCCTAGACCTCTACCTCAGTCGCCTCTTACGGCATGCCTAGTCGGTTGCAGTGTTACTATTCTTTGCTCCCCTACGAGCCTCTGGAAACACACTGGCATGGGCAGAACTGAAGAAGATGGCCCAGAAAAGAGTTTGGTGGACAGCGATTGTTGCAGTCCTATGTTCTACTGGGAACATGAAGGTTTATTACTATAGTTCGTTCCAAAATTCGTGAATACACTAGGGTTTAATTTGTACGAAATCTACCTGATGCATACCAGTGATTTTTTGCAAGTAGTCTTATATATCTCACAACCTTACAAATTCATGTTTAACTAAATGGTAGGTAGCTTAGTTGATGCAAAAACGTTTTTGTTATATAATTTTGCATAAGCACAACAAAATGATCATCAAAGTTTAGAATTTACAATAATGCACAAAATGGTGGCGAATGATTGGAAAGGCGTATCCCTATTACATATTAAAAAAAGAAAAGGTGACATAGTGAACAAATGATACCTTCCACTTCTATAAATGAAAGTAAATGTTGTGCACATATGCCAATGACAGTCGGTAGGAAACATTGTGAACTGATTAATTTCCACGGGATTCCCGATTTTGACTTGCACTGAATTGCATGTGGAACATGGAAATGCTTAGTTATAGACAAACTTGACACTCGTACTGTAAAATATCAGCAAATATACCAAATCAACATTGCTGTAATTTTAGTAATAACATACAATAAAATCTTACAGTACTAAAGGTTTGGGTGGGCAAAAAATACTTTTGGAAGGTCGTCCCTGTTACCTATATAAAAATGTAAAAATCAAGAATTTATGTCAAGGGGATGATTTTATATCGGTTGGTAAAGATGTTCACAAATTTTGGAACGAACTATAGTAATAGTAGGGTATGTTCACTTATTCCCATTTTCTTTATATTTCTAAGACTGTTGTCCCATCTATGTTCAACCATTGCTTCTAATATGGTTTTCAATGGTGTCAATATTGGTACAGCCCAAAAAGAATGACACAAATATGTAAAAAAAAGACTGATTAATCAACATCGAACTGGCGTGTTGGGCTGCCGGACTTGTTGAGGCGGAGATCGGAGCAACTATGAACGTGTCCAGAGTGCATTGATGATATAACTGATAGTTTCTGCGCTATACACAAACATACAGAAAGCTCTACTGTAACCAGAAATGTGGGTCAGTGTGGTAAGTGAAGATAAACATATCAATAAGAGGAAAACCTCATATACAATTTTCAGCCTTTCCAGCAAGATACAAACAGCAGCACTAAAATTAAAAATAAAAGACAACATTCAATCCCCATAGATAACAACCTAAATTAACTGAGCGTTACAATGGTCCGCATAATACAGGGAGAAAATGGAGATGGCTGAGAATAAAATAACAGAATTCAGCATCGATGCTGATAAAGACTCTACTTCCTGTCCTTGTGGTGACTCGGCTAGATGGAACTTGCAGCGAATTGGGAGTCAAGTTTAGACATGCCAGACAATGTCCCTTTGGTGGAATAGAGCCATCATCATAGCACTTTGGTGAGTTACCATATGTGCTCTGATCTCTTTCTTACACAGGAAGATCTCAGCGGCAGTGCACAAACTCTGTAGCAACTGTGAGGGTCCCAATGTAATTTAGAAGATGGTGAAGATTTTTTACTGGGATTTTATTTAGTTGTAAAAATTTTTGAATAAATTTTGTCAGGACAGCGGCTTTCCAGCCTGTTCAATTTTGAACTGCCAAGGGTTCTTTTTCATGCTCAAATTGAACACAGGACCTACGTTTTATCATCCGTCTCCGATAGGACTAGGAACTCAATCTCACCTACACTGTGATCAGGGATAGGGGTCAAGCGCAAGGAAGCGGCGCGCCAGGATTAGGGAGATGGCTCTAATCCCCTGCTCTCACCTCCAAGTGGCGACCCTGGTAACAGACGGTAGTTCCAGTCTGGCTAAGAGGGCAGGTGCCGTGGGAGAGCTTCTCTGGGGCAAGTAGAGATGCAAAGGTAGTCATGCTTGATGGGATCCGCTCGCAACACAGATGAGCGAACTCCCAGAGTACTATTAATGCTCGCCTCTCCCGGCCGATGGAAAAAGCTAGAACGATACATGTGGAACCTCGCGGGACGGAACTCGAAGCCCGCGCACTCTCTCTTGATGCACCCCTCTTGAGCCGATGAGTATGCTGGGTGATCTCCCTCCTTTAAACCGCCAGGCCTGCGATAACCACAGGGGATCTCCCTCCTGTCAATCGCTGGCAAAATACTGGCCAGAGTCCTCCTCAATCGATTAATCGATCACCTGGAACAGGACTTACTCCCTGAGACCCAATGTGGCTTCAGGGCAGGTCGTGGAACAGCAGACATGATATTTGTTGCTCGCCAACTACAGGAGAAATGCCAAGAGCAGCACCGTAACCTCTATATGGTCTTTGTCGATCTGACAAAGGCTTTCGACACGTTAACAGGGAGGGTCTATGGAAGATCATGGAAAAATTTGGATGCCCAAGGAAATTCATCAAGATCTCCAACAGTTTCACGAGGGCATGATGGCACGTGTACTTGCGAAGGAGCTGTCGGAAGCCTTCCATGTCACCAACGGCGTCAAACAGGGCTGTGTACTGGCCCCAACACTCTTCAGCATGATGTTTGCTGCCATGCTCACGGATGTCTTTTGGGAAGGCGACGAACATGGGGTAAAGATTAGATACAGGACAGACGGTAACCTATTCAATCTTCGGAGGTTAAAATCCTCCACCAAGGTAAAAGAATCAACTATCTCCAACCTGTTGTTTGCTGACGATTGTGCCCTCACTACCAACTCTGAGGAAGAAATGCAGACTTACATGGACAAGTTCTCAATGGCCTGTGATAGGTTTGGCCTCACCATTAACACCAAAAAACAGAGGTCATGTTCCAGCCCGCCCCTAGAGAACAGTATTACGATCCAATCATCAACATTAAACACCAGCGTCTCCAGTCAACGGACAACTTTGCTTATCTTGGCAGCCTCCTATCCAGATCGGCAAACATAGATTCTGAGGTCCACAATAGGATATCCAAAGCCAGTGCTGCGTTCGGAAGGTTACGTGTCACTGTGTGGGAACGGAAGGGGATAAGCATAGTCACAAAGCTGAAAGTTTACCAGGCCATAGTGCTAATAACGCTGCTGTCGCAGCGAGACATGGACAGTGTATAGCAGACACGCAAGAAATTTAAACCATTTCCACACAAGCTGTCTACGCAGAATACTAAAAATAAACTGGCAGGACAAAATTCCAGACAGCGAAGTCCTCACAAGAGCAAAGATCCCAAGCGTCAACACCCTGTTGCAGAAGGCCCAACTGAGATGGGTCGGTCACGTTGCTCGAATGCCTGATAAACGCATCCCAAAACAGTTGATGTATGGCGAGCTTGAAGGGGCAGACGTTTAGCAGGTGGACAGAAAAACGCTTTAAAGACACTCTTAAAGTGTCTCTGAAATGCTTCGATATAGACAATACGTGCTGGGAATCCCTTGCGCAAGATCGCCAAATGTGGCGCTGTAACAACAAAAGAGGAACCCGAATAGCTGAGAATCATCGTATTGTTGAGTCACAGAGAAAACGAGCAGCGCGAAAAGACAGAGCACAGAACACGCACATGTCTAACCTTGATCATGTATGTCCCACCTGTGGTCGGGGATTCTGTTCTAGGATTGGACTCTACAGTCACCTCCGCACACACCAGAGAGGTGCAACAGTACACGTCTGAGATTGTTGTCATCATCGCTGCGATGGACGGCTATTATTATGCTGGGTGATGAGTTGGGCTGCACGTTGGTCCACATAGGTCAAAAGTCTAGCCCTCATCACAGAGATGGGGGCATGAATCAAAACCATCAAAGGGACGTTGACTCTCATATGGCGAAATTCGGAGCCCGAGCATGCTCTCCCTTGAGCAGCCTCTCTAGAGCCGATGAGTATGCTGGGTGCCGAGTTGAACCGCAAGCTGGGCCACATAAGTCAAAGAACTGGCCCCCATCACAGAGATGGGGGCACGACCCAAAGCCATCGAAGAGACGTTGACCCGCGTGTGGTGAAATTCGGAGCCCAAGCATGCTCTCTTTAGCCGTCTCACTAGAGCCGATGAGTATGCCGGGAGTTGAGTTGCACGTGCGCATCATGGGGAGAACTCGGTTTGCCCCTTGAAGTTGGACAGTCCAGTGGGAATTGACGGAAACGGTGAGGTAGGCACCAGGGCAGAGCAAGCACGCACGCTGGCAAAGCCACAGTGGGCCCCATCGTGGGGCAGGCTGGCACTGCAAGCGCGGAAAGCGAGGCAAGCACTGCAGCGGCGAGCATGGCGGGCAAGAGGGTGTGCGTCCCACCCACATGAGCAGAACAACTGAAAAGCCCAGCAGAGGCAAAACCAGTGCAAGCGCAGCAAGCACTGCAAGCGCGGCAGCGGCAAGCATGACAGGCCAGAGGGTGTGCGTCCCACCCACATGAGCAGAACAACTGGAAAGCCCAGCAGAGGTAAAGCCAGTGCGTGTTTCCACTCGCAGGGAACTACTGCTGCCTTGTAGTTTGATTGGGGACAATCAAAGACTAGCGAAGCAAACCGTAAACAAACCTGAGCGGGCGGCAAACCAAGGTGTTCACTAAAACGACCGGTTTTCCTGGGCAGATGTCATTCATAAGCCCGGGAGGGCAGGCCGTCTAAGGTCGCTGCCCTGAAAGAAATGACAACCCGCTGCCTTGTGGGTTTTTGGCTGGGGACAGCCAAAGGCTAGGAAGCGTACCACACACAAACGCTGGCTGAAATCGAACACCCCACGATAAGCAACTTTGTGCTCCAATAGGTGCTGAAGGCTGGTGCATGTACATTACGTTCTGATGTTTGGCTGTTTATATATCACATTAGAATGATAAAAACTGCTTTAGAACGATCGAAAGAAGAAGAAGATCAGGGATCGCTGGAAAAATATCTTGATGGCTCCACGAGGAAGCTACGAGTACCTTTGGAACGAGAGGAAATAAATACATAAATATTCTAACAAAACTTACCTCCTGAACAACTTTATTTCCATAACTTCCTGCAACTCTCTCTATTACCATTGGCTTTAGTAAGGATGTGAAGTTGTCCATATTGGACATTAATACGGTTAAGTATTTCAAAGCATGATCTTTGGTCACCCATCTCAGCTTGCGGTTTTTAGTCTGCAGAATGACAAGAACATCAAAACTTTGATTTTCAATTATATTACATTTTCATCAGTTAACTCTTTCCACGCTTTTCGCCACACGCTGCGCCATGGTGGAAGTCCATTGAAAGAATTAGCCGCACACTGCACCATAGAGTTGCTTCCCTTATAAGAAGTCTTTCTAGTTTTACTTCTACGGTTTTACTTATACTACTTTTTAACCTTGTTATTCTAGTAGGTTGTCTAGTTTTCTTCAATTTAGTATATAATATATGTTTATTTATTGACGAGTAGTTCAGTAAAATTTTTTTTTACCTCCCTTGAATTTACTGTTTAAAAATTGAGGAAATAACTCTGTGTGGAAAGAGTTAACATTACCTCTGAAGTTGACAAAGTCCCGCCTGCATCGCGAGGACACTACTCAAATGGTAAAGCAGGCTTTCATGCAAAAATTAGTTAGAAGTGCCATACCAGGCATCATGGCTAACGCCTAAATTCTTAGCGGCAAACAAAGGAGAAGAATCAGTTAACATGTCTTTTGCCCCCGTTTACCAGCTATGAAATTAGACCTAGTAAGGGTGACTATTGATATGGCATCTCTAATTTTTGCAGTTTGCTTTCCTTATCACCAGTGTCCCGTTTGCCTGCCCAGCATATTCATAGTGCGTTGGACGATGGGTGACAAGCCCCTGTGAGTGCGGTTCAATTCCGTGGGCTGGCAGAAAAGCCACATGTTCTCCAGATTTAAAGTGTTTGTGGCACCGAACCGAATGGTTACGATCTCCATGGCACCGAGCCGAATAGCTGAAAGCTCTAGTGCTTCTCGATCTGAAAAAAAAAATCACCAGTGTCCCTCACCATTCAGGCAAGCTTGCTCTGTCTTCAGAGGTGGTTAACATATCAAGCAAGCAAGACAAAACAAATACTCAGCATAATCTTGAAAGCCAAAAGATTAAGTCTTACTTCTTCTTCGTTTTTTGTCGTCACACTGTTACCAAGTTGTTGCTTAGTGTCAAGGTTTTCTGTTTTTGTCTTGTGCTGCTCTAGTGGCTTTGGGTACTATACGCCTAATAGCAACCATTCTCATCATCATTGTAATACAAGTTTACGTTTCTAAAACTGACCACAATTACGAGTAGCTGTTTTATGAACAGCTTAAGAACTGTATCAATAAAGTGCACAAGAAAGATATACAGGTAGTGCAAGATGACCAAACAAAAATTTCACTGACACTTATATAAGCTGATTGACAGGATACATACTGCTCTGTGACAGTCTAAAGAATTATAGTATGAAAACCAACACAGATAAAGGGACCATAGGCCTGATGAATTAAGATGAGACTCATCCCCAGGGTCAGTGAGCTGACATTGACCAAGAACCTACTCCACCTCCATGTGGTGGTCCTGGACATATAAGCTAGAAATATTGAAGTTTCTTCCATAGTAGAGATTGGATGAGTTGTCCAAGATAAAGCGGTATGGAGAAATTTATTGCAGGCCCTATGTAATGTATAAAGGTACCAGAAGAATTTTTAAAATGTGGTTTCACCATCTTCCACAACAGATAGCGTAGAAATAGTATTGTGCAGTTTAGATATTATGTAATATGACTAACATTTGTTGAGTGCCTGGAGAATATAAATTTGGAGGGAATGGTGCCGGAAGAAGAATGAGAGGAAGACATAAAAGATGATGGGTGCTAGATGTCACTGACAATCTGAGAATGACTGCTGCTACGCCGACCAACTTGCACAGAACAGAGTCTTTCAGGACTGCTGTCATAGAAGCTAAGTTCCGGAAGAGACAAGCTACTTGATGAATACGACTAATTAATAGTGTAATAGTACTAATAGTGTAATACCCTAAGGCAGTTGATGGTTAACTGTGTATTCCTTGTCATCTTCTGGCATCTCCTGCAAACCCTGCTTGATTCCAAACGTATAGACTTTGTCTTTCCTTTGGATGAAACAGTAGGGTAGAGAGGGGGTTTGTGCAAAATGGGCAAGGCACATTTTCCATATCAGCTGCCCAGGCTAGGTACAAAGAGAGACGACACTTCAGCTTTACTTTCGGCTCGGGCACAACACAAAAAGCAACAGTTATGTAGAAACAGGAGTACTGCAACGTGCAAACCTGCCTTCCATCATGGGCATCTCAGCAGTAGATGACTAAGATGGTTGGGGCATGTGAGAAGAATGGAAACTTATCGCATACCAAAACAAATGTTGTTCTGTGAACTTTCGGAGGAAGAGGCACCAGGGCAGACCACTGCTCAGATATAAAGATGTCTCAAAGCCTCAATGAAAATCTTGTCTATAGGTCCCAGCACATGGGAAGGACTAGCTGATGACAGAGTTGTGTGGAAAGCCAAATTACGAAAGGGCGCAGAGTCTTTTGAGAAGAGACTTATGTATGAGCTGAACGACAAGAGAGAAAAGCGAAAACTCAGAAGTTGTCACAGTAAAACACTTGCCAATTGACCGTCTGTAAAGACGAAAAAGCCATATATATATAATAGTACTAATAGTCTTATGGGAGTCTATGTGGCTAAGCATTTGCTGAGCGTTCTGAAGGTCGTGGGTTTGAATCCGGACAGCGCAGTTCTGTTCACGAGTGCATTTTTTCCAGCGACGCTAGGGTTGTTGTCGGAGCTACAGAGTTCGTGCAATATATATCCTCGGCAGATGACGTGCCATTTAAGCTTGTCGGAAAAAGTGAATGTTCATCTCTAACCGACAAAGCGATAACAGAGTAGTCCACCTATACCGGTGTATATATGTTAATAATAATTAATATACGATTTATGCATGCATTTGTATAAGTAACCGTTTCGTTCGCTATACTATGACTTTAATTTAAATGACCATAATTAATATATATATATATATATCATTATATATATAATATAATATTACCCACCGATCTGCTTTCAGCAAATATAGTCAGGATAACCAGACATAACACGATGATTGCTCTTAAAATCTTCATAAGTATAATTATTGCTTTTGTTTGTCTGTAAAAGTTCTTTTTTACTTAAATATGCTCTGACTTTGAGCATTTGTAATATGTATATACTACTGGCTATTCAGTGGAGTTTTTGAGTTGACAACTCAGCAGTCGACCGGGCTGCAGGCAGATATTGATGGGAGTGACTTCCCTTGTGATGTGGTGTAATTTGATTTTTGTCTGCAATGCAATTTCTCCCTCCAAGTACATAATTCTAACCCAGTATAGTTTCATAATAAAAGCTGAGGACAAGGTAATTGACCTCCTGTGTCATCACATTTTCAAGTAACAGTTAATATAATTAATCATTTGCATTCATTAGAGTGTGGATTTAATACTCAGAATACTGAGAACACTCTGAACAGTGAATGGGAATAGAATAGAATAGATTAGTGACTGAGATATCGAAGTATATATATATATTATATATAAGTAATAAATAATAGTCAAACTTTAACTTAAGTCTAAGTTAAGTTCGTTAATAATAATATATATGTAGCAGTCTTAATCTAGATTTATAGATGGCAAAAACGGTCGGAGCACTTTGTTATACAGTTTGTTTGAGTTTGTAAATTAGAACTCGAGTACTGTACTGGTTAGTTGTAAATTTGCTACTTAATTCTAAAGTTATTAATTCAATAGAATACTCAAATACTGATCAAGAAAGGTATACTACTATACTTATACAATACTAAACTGTGTATACAATCATGAATCATTATCTATAATACAGTTTTCTGAGTTTATGCACGAGAGCACTGAAAGACACAACACGTATAGACAACAGGGAGGTAGAATAGATCTGTAAAAAAAAAAAAATGACAGACAGGGAGGTCGTACTAATCGACATGGACTGCTTCTATGTGCAAGTGGAGCAAAGACTCGATCCAAGTCTGAAGGGAAAACCTTGTGCAGTTGTCCAATATAAAACATTCAGAGGAGGAGGGTAAGTCAAATTAAAGTTTTTGTACACATAGTACATACTGCATATTTTTTGTTGACGTTGTATGATAGTTAAACTGTAGTAAGGTTGTCTCTGGCGTAGAGGTGGTGAGGTGCTCACCTCTCATTCCAAAGATACTCGGCTTGCTACCTGGGGGAGCCATTGGGTTATTTTCCATAGATCTCTGATCTCAGTGTAGATCAAGTTCCTAGTACTACTGGAGACAGATTATAAAACATAGGTCCTGTGTTCAAGTTGAGCAATTAAAAGAACGCTTGAGAGTTCAAAATCAAGAAGAGCAGGCTGGAATGCCACTGCCAGGGCAAAATTCAGAAGAAAGATTAAAAATAAAGTTCCTACAAAATATGTTCACCATCTTACAAAAAAATTACATCAGGGACCACAGAAACAAATTTGCTTCCAAACTTGTCCACCGTGGGGTTTGAACCAGGTATGCTTGGGTGTGTGATCGAGCTCACTACCGCTTAAGCTACAGACGCTCATGTGGGACATGGTACATAGCTTTATAATAAATTGAAAATCCTGATGTCAAATATTTCACTTACTGACTTGCTTTTGATTTTATGCGCTCACTCCAATTGTACCAAAGTGTGTTGCTGGAATATTATGGACATACAAGTAATACTACAAGGCGTCTTGCATCTTGTGTAGGCTCCACAGGTCAATCCAAGCAAAGCCTGTATGATGTTGCGCTCCTTGAGAAACTACATAATCAAGACTTTTGTGTTCATCATCATCACATTCAGTGGACAAGACATTGAAAGGCACAACAGGATGAAATATGTCAAATTTTAAAATCGCCTGTCTGTTACCAAGGGGAACAAAGAATAGTAACACTGTGACCTATAAGGCAACTGAGGTAGGGGCCTAGGGAATCTACCCTAGCAAATAAAAAGCGTTGCAGAAATTGGATGTGCTGGCCTACTTGTAGGCGCATAAATGGCACAACTATAATCACTCTTAGGCTCAGATCACATACAAATCACAAAGAGTGGTTAACAAGTGACCAATATAAAGCGATCGAAGAAGAAGAGAAATTTTTAAATCACAGTGTGTTCTGAACTGAACCAAATATATCACATTGGTTGTAAATGTTAGCTTGTATTGTAAGAGCAGTATTCAAAGTTGTGCTCTTTGTGATACAGAATTATTGCTGTTGGTTATGAGGCTAGAGCATTTGGTGTGAATCGGAATATGTGTGGAGATGAAGCTAAGAAAAAGTGTCCAGATATTCTACTTGCAAGAGTACCAGAATCCAGGGGAAAAGCTGACCTCACAAGGTTGGTGAAACATCAGTATTTTAATTTGTACAAAACTGCTAACTCAAGAGGTTTGTTACGTCCCAACATAAATTTAGGCTTAAATATAGACAATTTTTGGAATTCTCTGTTAAACAAAACCATTACATTCTTGTTACCTTCCCTTTGTTCGCTTGAAGTGCTGTCTACATGCTCACTGGTTTTTTTATTGTATAAGCTTCACTGTTGCTTGTAGCTCACACAGAGGTCAGTTTAGTTTTCTTTCCAGTGTTGTTTCACTGAGTCAGTGAATTTGCCTATATATACTGTCATATTCACTGCAGTATTGAAGTATGTGCTCTGAAGTCATTTTGAAGTTTCTATGAACCAGGGTGCAACATATTCGTGTTCTCTGCGCAAATCATACAAAACACAAAGAGTGATTACATTGGTTGATAAGAATGAACACAAAAATGAAGAAAAATGACTGCCCGTTTGTTTACACTTTGCAGTTCAGTCACAAAGGCATGTGATTTTTGTATCTCTGTGTATCTTGGTCATTCAGCTTTTTCTCCCCTCCCTTTTGCCTCTGTTAATACAGTATTTTATTAGCTCTATGATGGACATCAATTTGAAAAAGAAGGCCTGGACATCCAAAGGAAACATGGAGAACTGGGGAAAGAGAGTTGAAAAATTGTGTACTGATGTGAGAAACAATTGGTAGAAAGTCTTCTTAACGGCAACAATGGCAATTTTTGGGAATCTTATACATCAAACAGGACACAATGAAGATTTAGATAGTTCTATCCTTTGTTTGCTGAATATAAATGCATTTGATTTTATTCTATGGTTTCATCAATTTTTGCTAAAAAAATTGTCTTGAAATAGCATTTAATGTAATGACAAAGCATTCCATTTTATAATGGTATCACTGTACTGCTTCGTTATTATTAGCACATTCTCAATATCTTTTGATAGGTACCGTGAAGCTGGAGCAGAAGTAATAGCAGTGTTTGGCAAGTTTTGTTCTTGTGTGGAACGTGCTAGTATAGATGAAGCATTCCTTGACCTTTCAGAAGAGGTAACTCTGCGACTGAAGAACTTGGGAGACAGTCAAGTGAGATCGGAGCAGATATCAAACACTTTTGTTGAAGGCTATGATGGCTTGGGGGGTAAATGATCTCATATTTAATATTTTACATTCAATGGCACTTAGCTTGCTAATTGTTTTTGGTGTGTCTATTTTTTGTTATGTAATTTCTCCAGGCCATAACTATATCCTCTTCATGTTCTGATTGATACATAAGGCTTCCACAAGAGACTTCCAATGTTGTTGTTCTGCTGTCTTTCTACCAACCGTCTCCCACATCAGGTCGCACTCCTTCAACTCTCTCTTCACAGTTCTCCATGTTTCCTTTGGATGTCCAGGCCTTCTCTTCCCATCCGCTGAGAGCTGTCCTAGCCAATGCCCCCACTGGCATACGACATACCTGTCCAAACCACCTCTATCTTCTCGAGGCCATAACACACCCACATATTTTGTTCCCAGTTTTCCATTTCCAATTTTATAATCAACTTATTAATTCTAATTCACTCATGTCCATTTCTCTGCTGCCCATTGATCTTAATTTTTAATTAATCTTGGTAATGTGTTCTTAATTTGTTTGGCACTGATAGCATAATGTTGGAAGAAAGATTGTGTTGAACAATGCTCTTTTTGTGTTTATGGTGATATCTGGAAAAAAAAAGCATTACAGCTGCAGACTTGACGCTTATCAGAGACTGTTTACTCTCCTTAATCATCACCTTATTTAGAAGTCTGCGGCCCACTGATGTTAATTGGGCGGATAGCTATTAAGTATTTGATGAATAGATCACATTGTTTCTTTTAATGTCATCAGGAAGCTGTGAGTGGCTGAAGAAGTTGTACAACAGCACTGATGCATACACCAGTGAGTACAGATTGGCAGTGGCAGCAAGTATAGTTGAAGAAATGAGGGCAGCTGTGTTGAAGGAGACAGGTTTCACCTGTTCAGCTGGGATAGCAAGCAACAAGGCATGTGTTATTGTCTGATAATGTTGTTAGCAATATTAAATACAATACCAGGTTATCTATATGTTAGTTGAGTATATAATATATATATATTATGCTGTTCTTAAATGGCAATCATTTGTGTTGTCGATTGAAAATAATTTATCTCGCCTGTTCTATCCTTTAAACCAAAGGATTAAATCTTAAAACAAAGCTTATAGCAACCTTTATGTCCTGTTCTGGGAATCGAACCCCTATAGTTTAGTGTATTAATCCAGTGCACTATCACTTTATTTATGCCCTCCCATTGTAGCACAATTTTTTTCTCCGTTCGCCTATGAGTAGTCGCAGTCAGGAGCCTAATATGGCATCACTAGTTGATTTTTGTGTGAAGACTTGCTTTCGTTATCCCAAGTATCCCTCGCCATTAAGGTAAGCCTCCGACTTCATGGGTATGTAGCACAATACATTTGATAGTTTTATATTTAGAATTTCATTGACAAAGAAAAGAGTAAATAGATTTATCCAATGCAAGTCAAAATGGAAGATAATTGGTTGTTGAGAAAAATTAAATTGTGAAAAGTGAAGTATTTTGTACACATTAAGAGACTTAAAAGTTTGGAAAAGACATTTTTGGAGAAAGACATTTAGGAAAGCGAAGAAGGGGATGACCATTGCGAAGATAGATACAGGATGTGATAGATGACCTGAACATGACAGCAAAAGAAGTAAGACATCTGGTGTATAATATAGAGAAATCTCAATGAGAAGTTATTGTAACACAAAGTTCTGTACAGGTCAAGCAACTGGATGATTTTTAAATACTTTGTTTTGGTGCCATACGATCGCTACATGGGCTTGTAGCAATCCGTAACTCATAGCTGAATGCTAGCATCAGGGTCAGCGTAAGAACAAAGTTGACCCAAGACTCTACTCCACCTCCCCATGGCGGTCCTGGAAACAGACAACTACCAAGAGGTCTGTAGAGATCGAAGAGGGAGAAGCTAACCCAGTGCCAAAAAAGGCTATGCTGAAGTCGGATGTGTCGAACCGAAAGTTGCAAATACCACGGCTCATGCTGAAAACTTTAACACAACTCATTCCGTTTTCCAGACTGCATCCTGCTATAACCAGCAGGAGTAGGAGAACGAACAAGGAAGAAGAAATACTTTAATTATTAGTTTAGTAAAGTGATCTTAAACTTTTACATAACTTTATCGTTCATGTGTTGCCGGAGCTCACCAATGGAGCAAAGAATAGTAACAAGGCGACTGAGATAGGGAAACTACTCTAGTAAATAAAAAGTTTTGCAGAAATCGGAAGTGCTGGCCTACTTGTAGGTGCATAACTGGCACAATGTACAATCACTCTTAAGCTCAGATCACATACAAATCACAAAGAGTGGTTAACAAGTGGTCGATATGGAGCATTCAAAGAAGAAGATACATAACTTTATTATAAAAGAATTGTTTACTTACATTTCAGATGCTTGCCAAATTTGCTTGTGGTCGTAACAAACCAAACAAACAGACAGTATTACCCATGTCCAGTGTGAAGACACTGTTTGAAACTTTACCTCTGCAGAAAATGTAAGTAGCTTATATGATACTCACTGTTTCTGATCTCATCCAGTGCCTTCGTCACATCAAAACCTGCCTATAATAACTCCCAACAGTTTCTTTATATTGTCAGAATGTCTTGTTTTTTCAAGGGCCAAAACAACTACAAAGTCACTCTTAGATCAAAATGAAACGAGACCAACCAAGTCAAATAAAAAGTATGGCTATCTTCAACTTTTCAGACAGGACCAGGACTTAATTTTCCAGCTAAGTACTTGATACAACAGACTGAGAGACCATCTACACCACATATTCAAGACTTGCACAACAGATCTCAACAGTATATCTATGGTTTTGTTTGTCGTTCCGCTCATGTGTTGTCAGGGCCTGCAGGAGGAGCAAAGAATAGTAACACTACGACCTACAATGCATGTCGTAAGAGGTGACTGAGGTAGGGGCCTAGGAAGCTACCCTAGTAAATAAAAAGCATCACAGAAATCGGATGTGCTGGCCTACTTGTTGGCGCATAACTGGCACAACGTACAATGGCTCTCAGGCTCAGATCACATACAAATCACAAACAGTGGTTAACAAGTGGTCGCTATGGAGCGTTTGAAGAAGTTTGTAGTTTTATTGGATTGTTCTCTAAATTTCTGAAATTCTTTTATTATAGTTATATAACAGACATACTTTGAAAGCTATCCATTCATATAAATTGTTTTCTCTGTTTGTTTCACTTTGCCAGTCGTCATCTTGGAGGAAAACTTGGAGCATCTCTTGTGGATGATCTTGGCCTCAAGACTATGGGGGACATCACTATATTATCAGAGCAGGAGTTACAAAAATATTGTGGAATCAAGACTGGGTTAGTAAAAATGAGCACTTCTCTGCTTTGCTTCAATAATCTTCTTCCAGTTCGTCCTCTCTTTTGCCATTCCTTCCAATTCTTTCCACATCTTACCTATCCTTTTATTATTAGTCTCCAGCTCTCTTGTCTTGCCTGTCTTGAAATGCTTCCCGTCGGTCTTCTCATTGTGTGTCCTATCCATTGCCAACATCTCTTCCTGAGCTCTTTTTCCACTGCTGTCTGCTTAGTTCTTTCTCTGAGTTCTCATATGGTGAACTGCAGAAAAGTAAATGCTCCCATAGTGTCTAAAAGAAGTGTTTCAAAGACACACAAAATACTAAAAGTTATTGGTATAAATACTGATAAACAAGAGGCTTCTGCACAAGACTGAACAAATTGGCATACATTACATTGCCACTGTGCAGCAGTTTGTGTGTCATCCAGAATTGCAGCAGTAGAACAGAGGAAACAATAATAAAAATAAAAACAACACTACAGTTTTCAACAATTTTGAATTATCAGATTAGAAATTTTAGCTCAAACCCAATCACTGATAATCTAGGGGAACTCTGTTTCCAACAGCCTGAACCCATCATCATCATCAGGTGCCGTCTCCACATCGAAGGTTGGCTGCAATGAATCTCAGCATCCTCTGTCTTTCGCCTTGGTGTTGCACACTGCCAGACTGTAACCTGTCCATTTCTTAAAGTTTCCCTCCCACTTATCTCTCGGTCTTCCTCTTGCTCTTCTCCCCTCAACTTTCCCTCTAGTAAATGTTTTATCATGGTGTCATGCCTTTTATGTGCCCAAAATACTTTACTTGTCTGAATTTTATTTCTCTTAATAATTGTTTCTGAACCCAATAGCCTGAACCCAACCACTGATAATCTATGGGAACTCTGTCCAACAGCCCGAACCAACCACTGATAATCTATGAGAACTCTGTCCAACAGCCCGAACCAACCACTGATAATCTACGAGAACTCTGTCCAACAGCCTGAACCCAACCACTGATAATCTACGGGAACTCTGTCCAACAGCCCGAACCAACCACTGATAATCTAGGGGAACTCTGTCCAACAGGATACAGATTTGTACAGATGGATTCGTAAGGTATTAGGCGATTATTAATTTTTGTTTCACTCATGAATCTTAGGAACTGGTTGTATAATGCCTGTCGGGGGATTGAAACGGAATCAGTGTCTACAAGAGTTCTTCCCAAGTCAATAGGTTGCAGCAAGAACTTCAGAGGACGAGAGATGTTGGACACAAAGAAAAAGGTTTGAGTACATCTCTTTATGTCATATTAGTTATTTCTTGTCTTATTTATTTGTCAACATTTTCTTCAGCGTTCAGCTATGAATTCAAGCTTAGTCAGGGCACCTGGCGTGACGCTTCTCACTGATTTTTGCATGTAGGCCTGCTTTCCTTATTATTAGTGTCCCCTGCCATACAAGTGTGCCATCTCCAGCATAAGATGTATTTGTCAATATCAGAATAAACACTTGTGTTCCAGTTAGTATTTCTGGACTCCAATTATATTTTGAGGGTGGAAAAATAGTACGCTTTGGTTATTTGGTTAATAGTTACTGCACTCCATAAGTGCCCTTTAAAGAAAAAAGGTTTTAAAGCCGAAGGATTGACTTCATTGCACTGGGTTTTACCCCATATGGCTCGGTCCTCTCCGCAGAAATGGCACGCCACTTGCCGAGAGTATTGTACAAAGCATGAATCCGTAGCTCCAGCAACAATCCTAGGGGTCTCTGGAAAAACTGCACTTGTGAACAGAACGGCGCGGTCCGGATTCGAACCTACGACCTTCGACTCACAAGGCAAATGGCATAACTACTTAGCCACAGAGACCCCCAACAGGCATAAGTGCCTGTCTCTACCGACAGATGCTGAAGAGTATACATGCTAATGGTATATGTGACTTGCCAATAACAAAATTTAGTTTAAAATTAGAACATTCTGTCCATCAAGAAAGAAATAATCAGAGATGCATACGTCTTTCTCAGAAGATCTTATATGTGGATACTGATTGTTCTTGTGGATTATGAACAATTAAAAAAATACAAATTAGAAGCCTAAAATGGCATCTCTGGTTGATTTTTGTGTGAAGACTTGCTGTCCTTATCACAAGTGTCCCTTGCCATTCAGGTGAACTATACTCCAACTTCGTAGGTATATAACAAAATATATTTATGAGTTTTATATTTAGAGCTTTATGGACAAAGAAAAGTTCTGATGTTGCACGTTGCAATCTGTCAATTAAAAATAATTAATCAAGAAGGCATTGGTTATTCATCACATTCTTGGGACAAGAATGTCCTGGTATCGGCTACCACAGAGAGCCACACTGAAAAAGTATAATGAGTTCAGAACAAGAGGAAGACCATGCAAAAGATGGAGCGATGGAATAACAGTGTAAAAAGTGCCTTAGAAAAGCACACACAAAATCATCATCTCTTCTCCCTCCCCTCCCTATCCCCATCCCCGAACACTTCTATATAGAAGTAAATGGTGGAAAAGAAGGGTGATGCCACTACACCATCTTTGCAAGAAGCTTGTAGACAACTTATCAAACATAATGGCAAAAGCTGGACTGCAGATAATCAACGATAAGACAAATATAATGAAGAGGACTATGAAAAGTAATGCAGATACGCTGGAATCCAAAATGACAAAATAACAGAGGAGTTCATTTACTTTGGTAGCAAATTTAACTGCATGAGAAATACCAAAAAAAGAACTTATGTTATGAATTGTAATAGCAACAGCAACATTTAAAAGCCTAAATAAAATATGAAACTCCAAGTTATATAGTTTTAAAACTAAATTAAGAATTTTCAACTCCATTGTTGTCTCAATCCTAACATATGCCAGCGAGAGTTAGTTAGTCAGTTAGTCTTTCCTCTTGGGCCTGTGGGCGGCGCATAGGGCAGAGGTCATAGCTCTCCATGTCTCGCAGTTCGTTGCTATTTGCTTTAAGTCTTTTATGTTTACTAGGCCCATCGTTGAGCCTTCTCTGGTGATGGTTCTACGCAGAGTCTCTCTTGGTCTTCCTCGTTTTCTTTTTCCCTCTGGTGTCCATATGATGGATTGGTAAGGGAGTCTTCTCTCATCCATTCTAAGTGTGAGGCGATGTAGTTCCAGCGGCGCTTTCTTATAAAATTTGATACATTTTCTTGCTTGGTCTCTTGTCTTATTTGTGTATTGGGTCTGAAATCTGACCATTTGAGGTTCAGTATTCTTCTAAGACATTTATTCTCAAAGTTATCTAATTTTCTTTCTAGAGCTTTTGTTGCTTTCCAACTCTCGCATCCATAAGTTAATACTGGAATCACACAAGAGTTAAAGATCTTTAATTTTAAGTGCTTGCTGAGTGAATTGGACTTAATTCAGCGAGAGTTGGAAAATTACTAAATGTATAAGAAGTAAATTGAATGCAGTGGAAAAACATATATGTGCTTTTGAATATAAGTATTGCAAAGGAGTCCTTCATATGTCATGGGCAGAGAAGAGAACAAATAGATCTATCCAGAAAGAACTCAAAATCAAAGAAAACTGGCTGATGCTACAAATAAGAAAGAGAAAATTTAGCTATTTTGGACATATAAAAGGACATGAAGGGCCGGAGAGGACCATCATGGAAGGAGGCATACCGGCAAAGAGAAGAAGAAGAAGACCACAGAGAAGATGGATTCAGGATGTAACTGATGGTTTGAACATGACGCTGCAGAGGCAGGACATCTGGCCTATGAGAGAGAGAAATTTCGAAGGACTGTTGGGGTAGCAAAGTTCTGCTCAGGACAAGCTATTTGATGATGATGATGAAATTGAATGCATTTAAAAATAGATGTCTGTAAAATAATGAACATAAAATAGGACGCAATCAGGAGAGGTGATGAAATCAGAGAAAAGTCTTGTTAACCACTAGCAACAACTGTTATAAGAAAAAGATGGAGATATGATCCAAGAATAAAAAAGCAAGCACTGAAGTGGGAGGCAAATGGTTAAAGAAAGAAAGGACACTTTAGGGAAACCCTGAAACAAACTTTACAGAAAGAGGCAAGAAATATCAGGCTCAATTCCATGGAAGAAATTAATTGAGTTGTCCATGATAAAGCAGTATGAAGAAATTTCTTCTAGGCCCTATGTAACATATAACATTACGAGAGGAACACACTACATTACAATGTAGCCTGTGTCAATACATTTTGTTACTTTGTTTTGCATGATAAAGTCACTAGCCCTATGCACAACCCTCCTTAATTGCCTGTTATATTATTGATGGTATGTATAGTCTTATTCTGTGATTTCCGCTACAAGACCTTATGATCATGATGAAGAATTACAAGGTTGATTGATTGATTAATAGCACCATCATCATTGCACTTTGGTGGGTAAGCATGTATGTTCCTATCTCTTTCTTACACAGGTAGATCTCAGCGATGGTGCATGAAATTTGTAGCACTGACGAGGGTCCTTGATGTAATTTGGAGATGTTGAAAATATTTTGTGGGAATTTTATTGTTAATCTTTCTAATGAATTTTACCCGGGCAGCAGCTTTCCAACTTGCTCTTCTTGATTTTGAACTGCCAATGGTTCTTTTGCATGCTTAGATTGAAAACAGGACCAACGTTTTATCATCCATCTCAATAGAACTAGGAACTCGATCTCACCTACACTGAGATCACTCTCCTGAAAAATATCCTGATGGTTCCACAAGGGAGCGAACCGAGTACCTTTGAAATGAGAGGTGAGCATCTATCCCTTGTACACAGAGATCCCCTAGCAAATTACATAATGCTTTCTAAATTAACCTAATCAGTTCTTACATCATTTTTTTCAAAGTGATACATAAAATGTTATAATTTTTGTCAAACAGGTCAAGTTTTGGCTGTCCGAGTTATCGAAGGAAGTTAGTGAGAGACTGAGTAAAGATAAAGAATCGGTTGGTGATTGTTTCTTTTTTTTGGTTGCATTTGTTTTAAAATAAGTTTTCCTACATCCTGTTTCTAGCATTAAACGAATCAGTAGCACTATTCTTATTTTTTACTTTTGTATGGTCGTCTAAACCATGAGATGGGCTGCCTCTATGAAGCTGCATTTTGGGACTTCCTCGGGAGTTCCTCATAGCTTGCTCTGTAAGCTTCATTTATGAGGCCATGTTTCATTTCATTGGTGTATGTATGATAGACAGGACTGCAGGATGTGCTCAGGAATCTGTGTTTCAGTCTGACATACACACTACGCAGTCTGAGCAGGCTTTATTCTGTGCATGTGATGGTTGTGCCTGCAGTGTCCTGTTCTGAGGCAAAAGATTGTGATGTGTAATTAAAAACAAAAAATAGGGAACCCATTTTTATACCATGGGTTAGCATTTAAAAAATCAGTTGCACTATTCTTATTTTTTACTTCCTCGTTCGCTCTACATGAAGCACTTGTTAAACCACTCTTGTGGTCTGTGTATGATTTGCACCTTAGAGCATGAGTTCATAGTGCCAGTTAGGTCAGCACTTCCAGTTTCTGCATGCTTTTTATTCAGGTTCACATCCCTAAGTCACAGACAGTTTAAAAAACAACCTAGGAAAGTTCATCCCCTTCGATGAGCCAGAGCCTCGTTAGCTCTGGACCTCGCGGTCAAAGTTTCTCAGTCTGCACCATTGGGAGGTGGGGTTGGCTTGTGTGTTCTACAGGTCATCAGGAGGCTACAAATTTAGACTTTTAGCCTCCCGAGTGGTTACTGGGGCCCAAATTTGGGGTATAAAGAATAGAACCACTGTTACCTGCCACGCATGTCGTAAGCGGTGACTAAGGAGGTTTGGCTGAAGTCGGATGCACATGTCCTAAATGTGTAGAAGTCTATGCGTTTAAGGACCTACCAAACCAATGTGCAACGTATACAAGTTCTTTGCAAAGATCAAACATATCGCAAAGAGTAATAAAAATTGGACGTAAAGAACAAACGGAAAGAAGATGAAGAGAAGACTTTTCGCCAATCGTCGCACACTACTCCCACAGCGTATTCCTGTTGAACATCATTCGCTGTACACTGCGCTATTCGAGTTGTTTCCCCTTATACAAGTCTTTCTAGTTTCTTCTTCTTCGAACGCTCAATATCGACCACTTCTTAACCACTCTGTGTGATTTATATGTGATCTGAGCCTAAGAGCGATTGTATGCTGTGCCAGTTATGTGTCTACAAGTAGACCAGCACATCCGATTTCTGCAACGCTTTTTATTTACCTGAGTAGCGTCCCTAGGTCCTATATCAGTCACCTCTTACGACATGCCTTGTAGGTCGCAGTGTTACTATTCTTTGCTTTCCTAGCAGGCCCTGGCACCACATGGGTGCCTTTCTAGTTTTACTTCTACTACTTTTTAATTTTGTTATTTTAATAGGTTGTCCAATTTTCTTCAAATTTGTATATCTTCTTTACGTCTGTTCTTTACGACCAATTTTAATCACTCTTTGTGATATGTTTGATCTTTGCCAAGAATGGGTATATGTTGCACATTGGTTTAGTAGGCCCCTAAACGCATAGACTTCTACACGTTTAGGACACATGCATCCGATTTCAGCCAAACCTCCTTAGTCGCCTCTTACAACATGCGTGGTAGGTAACAGTGGTTCTATTCTTTACATCCCAAATTTGGGCCCTGGTAACCACTCGGGCGAAATTAGTATATAATAAGATATATATATTATATGTTTATTTATTTACGAGTAGTTACAATTTTTAAAAAAAAGTGCTTCCTTGAATTAACCATGTACAACTGAGGAAATAACTGCGTGCGGAAAGAGCTAAGAGAGTTTATGAGAATATTTGATAACTTTCATTAGTGACGATGATTAGCTGTTGCCTGCATATAAAGTCAGTGGTTATTTTAATTGGTTTATGGAACCAATTTCACTACACTCTGGGAAGGCCAATAGGTACTCAGTATCATCCAGTAGATAGCAAATTATATGCATGTAGTTGGTTCTTGTGCTTCACTGATTATGCATATAGTGTTGTAGTTCCCCATCCTATCTGTTGGAGGAGTGGGAGGGAGGGATGTGATGCACCGCATCATGTTTTCAATTTAGTAATGAATATGTTAAATGTCTTTCAGAATAAGAGAACAGCCAGATCTCTGACTTTGTCCTTGAGTTATAAGAGTAACTCTGGTGCAGCTTCAGCCTCTCGAGCATGTGCTCTTGTCCACTATGATGATGAAAAGATCTGCTCTGATGCATACACCTTGTTACAGCAGTTCAACACTAGTCCTGGTCAAAGCTTACAGTGGTGAGTGTGCACTTTCATATACAGTGTTAGTAGAGACATAGAGCCAATAAAGATTTATCATAAAATGATTAATTAGAAAGAAAGAAATAGAGAACCCATTTTTATACCATGTGGTATATTTGGGAACACTTGTATTTATCTTTGATCAGTGTCACATGATGATGATGAGGTGAACATCATGCTGGCCTCCTTTACTTCCCAGGGTTTCCCTGGTACTAAAATGAGGCTTGTTTGACCTGAGAGCCATTTTAGAGAAAATTCCACTCAACTGGTATTGAATGTGTTTTCTGACTGTGTGTTCTGTATACCCAACCCAACACCATTTTCTCCTCTCAGTCTCCAGGTTGGTGCTTGTGCGATGAAAAAAAAAACTTAGTTACAGAATAAAAAAGCATAAGTATAAAATGTTCTAAATATATTTTCATAGATTATTTGGCTTATTTTTTTGCTCACAAAATTTTACATTTCTTTTATCAAGGTCACCTCCATTGACAAACTTAGGGCTGTCTGCCAGCAAGTTTTCTGAATGTGTAGACCATCAGAAAATCAATATCCTGTTTCATCCAAAGACTTCAGCTCAGACATCATCTGCCACTGACAAACGGACATCAGCTTATGTGGATGCAAACCCCAACACACTTGAGGACAGTGCTGAAATAGATGTATCAGATTCAGAACGTGAAAATTTCAAAGTTCCTGAAAGTTTGAACCATCAACAGAGGATAGAACTATCAGATGATCATATAGAGAATCAACCAAGTTCTTCTAAACCAGGATTAGAATGTGAAACAAGGCATGAATCTATGAAACATTCACCGAAAGGTTGTGTGAATTCTGGAGTAGTTGCATCCGCAGGAAAACAAAGTAACATCCAGGCATTCTTTAATCAAAGAACCACCCCTAGTTCAGCGATAAAGGGAAACTCTTCTGTAGAACCAGCTTTAGAAATACAAAAAGTGGTTGTTAGTGATAAATGTTCAAGTGTGAGTGGGTCTGGGGGTGAAGCTGTTGGATTTTTTGCAAGAAAGATGAAAGATTTGACTGCAACCAAATCTATAGTCTCTGTGTCACACAAAGAACTTGTTGCATCAACTAGTTCTGAACAAACTGATAACATTAAAGATATTCAAGACCAGGAAGAAACAAACATTGTGAACCAGGCTCAATGTAGCAGCTCTGATATGGTTAACATTGACAGTTCAATCAAACCTACAAATGATATATCTAGTGGTGATTTCATAGAGTGTGACAAATGTGGAGGCATTATTTCTGTTTGGGAAATGCCAGAACACAATGATTTTCATTTTGCTTTGGAGCTACAAGGAAGTGACAATGTTATTTCCAAGTTAGGAACGTCAGACCAAAGTCGTATGACCACTTCCACAACATCTCGACGTCCAGGAGTCAAACATAAGTCTAGTAGCCCAGCAAAAAAACTTGGAGGTGGTAAGAAAACCAGATTAGATAAATCAGTTCAACCTTTGACAGTTTCTTTCTAAAAGATAATTACAGGTTAATGTGAACACTGGATAAATGTGATCACCTCCTACGTGGATTAATTCAGTTGGTATGCCAACAAATCCTGGTGCCCTCCACATCACATCGAGAAACATTGGCGGATAGACATATCCTGAAAACTGAATATTTCAGTCAAATTAAATGTCACAGTAGTTTAAAGAGAACATGGAAGGTGTGGTTCCTGGAAATTTAAGCAGGGATGACCAAGATTATAGTTGCAACATAGCATTAAATAAACCTTAAACATAATGTTGAAAGAGGCGGGAGAGCGACTTTCTGCAAACTTTCTGATAGTCAAGTACATTTAGCTTACAGTTGTTCACTGATTTTGATATGCCAGGAATGGTTTATCTCGTAGGAGCAAAGCAGAGTGATGGTTCCTAATTGCACGAGTCCTGTCAGTATTATGATGTAAATATATCTGTCCCTTGTCCACCGTTTCTGTTCTCACAGAAAAATAATACAAAATGAAAGTAACTTCAAATTTCTTGGAGCAAAGCAGACAGTTTGTGATCCAAACATATTCCTTATCTGGAATGGTCTCTCCGCTACAAAGCAATGATACAGTCTGCCCATTCTCAGATCATATGCAAGGAACGGCTAAAAAAAAGAGATTACTATAGAACAAATGAAAATCAGAGGCCATATGAGCGAACCATGCACAGGAGTCAGTGTGAAAACTGACCCCCCCCCTAAAAACAGGAAAATCTCAGTGACAGTGCAAAAACCTCTTACCGCCAGCAAAGGGACCTGCTGTAATTTTGAAAATGGTGAACATTTGTAGGAAATTGAAAAAAAAATGTTGCCATTTATTATTTGTGGCTACACAGTAGCTTTCCAGTATGCTCTAATCAATTTTCAACTGCCAAGGCTTCTTTTACATGCTCATCTTGAACAAGGAAGAAATGTATCTGTGGCTTAGCCTTTGCCTTGCATACCGAAGGTCGTGGTTCAAACCCGGGACCGCAACATTCTGTTCACAAGTGCATTTTTTCCAGATGCTCCTAGGATTGTTGCTAGAGCTACAGAGTTCATGCTTTGTGCAATACTCTCAGCTGGTGGTGTGCCATTTCTGTGGAGAAGGACTGAGCCATATGGGGTAAAAACCAACCCAATGAAGTCAATCCTTCGGCTTTAAAACACTTATAGGCAGAAATGTTTTATCATGCATCTCCAATATGACTTGGTTCACAATCTCACCTACATTGAGATTGGGGATTACATGAAAATGGCTCCACATGAAATGCAAACTGAGTTCATTTGGAGCATGAGGCAAGCACCATACATCAATACCACAAGGACTTCCCCTTTCTCAACCAGAATACAGAAGATGATTTTATTTGCACATTGTATTTATTTGCTGAAAATTGTAAAATAAAATGTGATGTTGATATTGTTGTTGTTGGATTAAAGGTATTGAGCATGTTTCTTTTTTTAGATCCCAATATCAAACTTAGGAAATTGCATGCATTTTGTAATTGTTTTGTAGTGGGGTTATATAAAATACTTCTTAGACTAGGGGTCAGGGTTCACGTCCACGGTGGGCTTGGAATATTTGTCCAACTGTAACGGCTCTCAGGTCGACCCACCCTCAATTGGGTACCAGGAAAGCACTGGGAAGTAAAGACAGCCGTCATGATGTTGACCACATCACTCATCGTGTGCTGAAGGTCTATGAAAAATACAGGCCTAACACTGTTTTACTCAATTTACCTCGAGGAATGAAAAAGGGTTCCTTTACTTTGTATAGAGTGGGTTTGTTGTGAAGCTTGGTAATAGCTTACTTGTTTCTGTGGCCAGTCCTCATTAAGAGAACAGTACATGTTTTGAAGTGGGACTATATAGGGTGCTTGCAATTGTAATAGCTTTTTTGTTTCTGTGGCCAGTCCTTGTTAACAGTACATGTTTTGTAGTGGAACTATATAGGGTGCTTGCAATTGTAATGGCTTTTTTTGTTTCTGTGGCTAGTCCTTGTTAAGTGAACAGTACCTGTTAAGCTGTCTCATATTGATCAATGCAATTGCAGTTATTTTACTTTTGTTTTAAGTCTTTGTTGAGTCTGGATGCAACAAAGCAAATCAAATGATAGGACAAATGGCACCAATCTTACAATGCAAACATGTCACCATGAACACAAAAAGAGCAATGTTCAACACAATCTTTCTCCCCACATTATGTTACCAGTGCCAAACCTGGACGCTGACAACAAACGATAGAAGAAAACTAGTCACAACAGAGATGAAGTGTCTACGCAGAATGCTGGGTGTAACAAGAAGAGACCGGTTGAGAAATGAAGACATCAGGAAAAAGTGGGTACAACATCAGTACTAGACTTCATCAAGAAACAACAAATTAAATGGTTCGGTCACGTAAGCAGATTACCATCAGACAGTGCACCCCAAAGAGCAATGCTGCTCCGATACAATGGGTACAAAGCAAAAGGCCGGCCACGCAAAAGATGGACCTCAGAGATAACAGAGGCGACGAAAGAGACTATCTACGAAGCGCATACTAGGGCCTGTTTTAGAAATCTCTTCCTGACCTGACGCTGTGAGGCATACAGGATTCGAGAAAGAAGAAGAAGAAGTTGAGTCTGGTGAATTCTTTTCTTAGTTGGAAGATTGTGATTTCTGCTCCATGTTGTTAGCTGATGTTATTTTTTTGTCATCATGTTGGCATGATGTTGTCATCTTATAGAGGTAGCACAAAATTGATTAAGTCTTGTTCGTTTGCAGCCATTTTTTTTAGCAAATGCTAGAAGACTGAATTTGGTGTCTTTGATGGAAATAGAAAATAAACTTGTCAAGAAAACATTGATTGTTTTATTGTTTGTCATTATTGCACATAGGGGAATAACCATGTCACAGTCACATAAAATGTCTGGAGGACAAAGATATTGCTGAATTATGAAAGCTTTTCAATACAAGTATCCATACTGGCACTATTCCTGATGATTGGCTGCACAGCTATCTGAGACCTTTGCCTAAGCCTGGAAAAGATCTCACAGGTACAAATGGATATATAATTATTACCTTATAAAACACTGTCGGCAAACTGCTTGAAAAATTCATAGCTCGTAGAGTTTCAAATATGATGGAGACAAATGGTTCTTTTCCTCCACTCTCGGCGGCTATCGTCCAGGAAAGGACACCTGGTGCAATGTAGCGGTTTTTGCATATGATGCGTATGAGGGGTTTCAGATGGGGATGGAAACGGCAGCAGCCGCCATTGACTTGCAGGACGCATATAACAATGTCTATTACACCTTTTATCAATGCGTTGTGGTTCATGGGCATCACAATCACAACAGGGCCTAATGAGCCTTCCTCAGGGATCACCACTCTTGCCAGTTCTGTTCAATGTATACACCGTCGGAGTAACCAGCCAGAGCCAACTATAAACTACTGGGCCTTCGGGCTCAGGTAAGAATTGTGGGAAATCAGACCCCAACTACACCACGTGACCTCGCATTCCAGTATTGGTGTATATAGACGAATTCATTTTAAAATCAACACAAAATGCTAACTCGAAGTCATATTATGCAACAAGTTAAGTTTAACAATAAGGAATATCAATATTATAAATATTTCTCACCAATAAATAACCATAGACTCACAGAATTGAGTAAAATTGCATAAAAACGTGCAGTGTTCTATCAAACATCTGTAATTTCCAGATCCCTTTTCTTATCTAGGTCAGGGAATACCCGGCCAGTTGTCTGGCCTGTGCTAGAGCCTGGCTGTGAACCAGCACACAAAGGGTCGAAATTGGCAGAACAATGTCGTACGCCGATGATATTCTAGTGTATCGCATGGGCAAGGACAGAAATGAGATCGCATAAGCATTACAGTGTGAGCTGAATAGGATTGGTGACTGGTGCAACGAATTCGAAGCGAATGTGAACCCAGCAAAGGCCTCTCTGACATGGTTCTCTCTTAACACTCACATAGTAAAGACACCCAGTTGTCAGCATGTGTAACAAAGACATTGACAGAAGCGAAACACTAAAATATCTTGGAATAACAGTTGACAGAAGTCTGTCATTTAAGAGTCATGTTGATAACGTAATCCTAAAGGCAAGAAAAGGGCTAACCGCTTTCAAAGTTATGGCGGAGGCGGATATTGAACAACGCCTGCTACTTTTTCTTTATCAGTGACTAGTGCTGAGCGTGGTGGTCTATGGCCTTGGTCTTCTAACAGTAAGCAGAACATCGCTGGATAAGTTAGACAGGATCCAAAATGAAGCGATGAGGCTTATACTTGGTTGCACACGTGACACTTCTTGTGAGGCAATGCGCTCTGTCCTTGGATTGCCAACGATGGCCATGAGACACAAGGTCGCACAGTTAAAAGCTTATCTGAGAGTTTCTGCTGACACAAATCATCCTCTGTACAAATCCATAAATGAAAACAAGGGCAGGCGCTTGAAGAGAGGGCGATCCTGGATGGACGAGGCAGAGGATGTTATTAAACAGGTCTGTACTCTAGATGAGCTGAGGCACGGTGACGAATGGATGCCTATATCAGAGGATATGACTCCTTACGCCAGGGTTGTCAGCACACTTGGACGCCTCTGTAGAGAATGGACCCCGGGCGTCGTCAATGCGGAAATTCTTGCACTCGTGGATCATTACTCCCATCCAGGTGATATCATTATCTACACCGATGGCTCTGTCAAACGTGGCACCAGATCATCGTGGGCTTACTCAGCACAACGAAACGGTCGCACACTTCATGAGGACTGCAGGGCTTTCGAGACATCGAGCATGACTATGGAGATCACCACTGCCTCCAGGGCTCTGTCATGCGTGGCTGAGCAACAGGTTACCCATACGATCATCATATCAGGCTCGATGAATATGCTTCAACTGATTGCATCTGGAAGTATGCGTGTGGAATGGGTGGACATCATTCGGAGATCATATCTCAAGAAAATGACTTGGCTGTACACGCCTAGACGTGCGGGGTAACGAGCGTGCTGACTCTCTTGCAAACAGTGCCCCGACTCAAGTGGGCAGAAGTATGGACAGAGCCGATATCATCAATGCGGTACGCTCGCAATTGTGTGACATGGGCGGGTCTAAGACACTGGAACGAGTTCGAGAATTAGGCGTTAAGTTTGGACATGCCAGACAGTGTCGTCTTCGTGGTAGAGAGAGAAGATATAGTAATCAACTTCTCATGGGTACTGTAAGCAAATGGACTTTGGAATGGCTGCTGCAAAGGAGGACAGAGCACGAATGGGAATGCCCAATGTGCCATGACGTCGATCTCATAACATAACATAACATAACATAGCATAACTATGTATCCTCCGATTTCTTTCTTACACATGAAGATCTCAGCAGTAGCACCGGGGAGAAAAGAAAAAGTAAGTAAAGGAACCCTTTCATACCTCGTGGTATATAGGTCAATACAGTGTTAGGTCTGTATTTTTCATTGACCGTCGGCACACGATGGGTGATGTGGTCAGCATCACGCCGGCCGCCTTTACTTTCCCAGAGCATGTCTGGTACCCAGTTGAGGCTGGGTCGACCTGGGAGCCGTCGCGGTCGGGAAAATTCCACGCGCATTGCGGGAGCTGAACCCAGACCACCAGCCTTGCGAAGCGAATTCACTAACAACTACGCTACAGCGGCACTCAGCACCAGGAAGAGCCCGATGTAATTTTAGAAGGTAGTGAAAGTTTTTAAGGAATTTATTTTAAATGTTTATATGTATTTTTCCAGGACTTTGGCTTTCCAGTCCAGTCTTACCAATTTTCAACTACCACTGGTTCTTTTACGTGCGTAACTTGAGCACGGAACATATGTTTTATCATCTGTCTCTGATATGACTAGGAACTGGATTTCACATACATTGAACTTAGGGAACTCTGGTGGGAACATATCCTGATCGCTAGGAAGTATGACAGCTATGCTTGAATAGAAACATGAGAAAAGCTATGATAGAAGCGATAAACAAATAGCTGAAGCAACACTCATCTTGTGACTTTGAGATTTGGGTATGTTTTTTTTTAAATTTCCGACCTATCTTCATGTGCCACAACATAGACCTCCGCAAAACTTTTATATATATACAGTGGCGGCTCGTAATCATATTTGTTGGTGGGGCCAGACAAAAATTTGGGGAAAAAATATTGGTTTTTGGGTTAGATTATATTTTAGTATTTACTATTATTTGTCTATTCCGAGAAATTATATACTAATTACGGAGGAAAGACGCTGAATGTGGTATTTTATCGTTATATATTCAATTTTCAAAGCTAATCAACATCACTTTAAAAGTAATAATTATGAATAAATAATTTGTAAAATAATAAATACACGTTATACATTATTTTTCGTGGGCCCGGCCCCACTGACCCTCAATGACGAGCCGCCACTGTATATATATATTCTTGCCCATTTAGTACAGCGGCTCTCAACCTATTTCAAAGGGCCCCCTTCCTCGAGGATGAGACAAGACTCCATGCCCCACACTCGTTAATCCTAATTTTCCCCGCCAAAGAAAATGTAATTTATAAAAAAGATTTACAGAAAAATGTTCCGCTCTGAGCGTCATGGCTTCATAGCACAACACTGTCCACTAAACACAATAACATTGACAGTGAGAAATTAAAACATGAAAAAATTTATGTTGACAAGACATTTGAGAAAAATGTCAACCTGACTCAAAATCTGTGATGATCTTCGTTAGTTTTTGAAAGAAATTTCGGAACTTAGAGAAGTTATAATGTAGAAAACGTATTTTAGCTGGAAAAATAAGTTAGAAAAAAAACTGATTAAAACACAAAATCTATTTAATTTTCTTGACGTTTCCCGCCTTCCCTGAGGCAGCCTCATGTCTCACAGGTTGAGAACCATTGCTTTAGTCACGGCCTTCTCTATAACGATAGCCGCGCTTTAGTATCATTAGTACTTTTTTTAAAATAGAGGGTGTCTCTGGTCTCCATTGATATACATATTGTTTGGTTTGAGCGATAATATGGCGGGAACGTCACAATAAAGAACTTTTCTATCGGTACCAATAAATGGGAAAAACTAGCCGAGGATTGAGTTAGGTGGAAAACAATATTACGCAAAGATGCAGAATCTTTTGAAACGAGACGTAGGGATGAGTTGAAACTCAGAAGTTGTCACAGTAAAACAGAGATGAACTTAAAAAAAAAAAAAAAAAAAAAAAAAAGAGCAAGAGAGACAGCGCAAGCTCTGTTGTCACAGAAAAATGTTCCGGTCCGAGGATGAATATCAGGATGGGTGTTTAGGTCGAAGCGAAAATAAAAACCTTACGTACTTATTACGACGGTTTCATCTCTTCTTCTTCTTTGCGTTCGTTCTTTACGACCAATTTTAATCACTCTTTGTGATATGTTTGATCTTTGTCAAGAACGTGTATACGTTGCACACTGTTTTGGTAGGCACCTAAATGCATAGACTTCTACACGTTTAGGACACATGCATCCGATTTCAGCCAAACCTCCTTAGTCGCCTCTTACGACATGCATGGCAGGTAATAGTGGTTCTATTCTTTACACCCCAAATTTGGGCCCCGGTAACCACTCGGGCGACGACGATTTCAAATCCTACGTCCTATCGGTTTACGAGGGGCAGCCTAATGTCAGCTGTAAACTGACTTAGTAACACGAGCACTAATAAAATAAAACTGTCCGTAGCATTTTCAAACCTTAGGGTATGAAGTGCCTGTCACTTCACTTTTCTAGGTCATAGTATGTGGGAGGTAGGAGGGCCAATTCATTTTCTCACTTGTGGAACGTCAGTGTAGGATTGAACCAACAACCCTTTTGAGTCCGAGCCGATAAGCGAACACTTACGCATAACGCTAATCCGTCCCACGTATTTAGCGCCACATGTGAGTTGAGGAGTTGAGAATGCTGCGCATTAAAGTCTAAATTTTTTTTTCACAATATAATACAACTTATTATCAATATAAGAAAGAGGCAGTCATTATTTTTCGGGCATGTGATGAGGAGGGAGGTTTAGAACACATTGTGACAACTGGTAAAATCGAGGGTAGACGAGACAGAGAGACACAATTTTGGATAGCCTGACTTCATGGCACAGTAGAGCGTCAACATCTGAATTGATAGCAAACACCAAAGGTATATATTTGTGGAGATCTATAATCGCCTACGCCAGCCGGCACGGCACCTGATGATGATGAATACAAAGCTGCATTTCATTTGTGAATTACCTACATTTGATAACTAGTGCCCTTTATTTTTTAAACGATTTTGATATATTACGTGGTTGCATCCTTGCGCTGTCATTACACAATACTGTATGTTTCGCAATCGGTAAGCTAGGCAATGTCTACACCTATGCATGTAAAGATGATCCAGCGGACTTCGCGGATGAGGCCACTAGCTGGCTCAACTGTTAGAAAGGCGGACGGGCAGATGACGCTCATCAGCCCGGGAAAGCAGGTCGTCTACGGGTCGCTGCCCTGAAAGACAATAGCAACCTGCTGCCTAGTGGGTTTTGGCTGGGGACAGCAAAAGGCTAACGGAGAACGAACCGTACACAAACGCTGGTTGAAACTGAACACACCACCGAAAGATAAGCACTTGAGCTCCAATTGGAACTGAAGACTGTGCACGTACATCCCGTTCTGATGTTTGGCTGTTTATATATCACAGTAGAATGATAAAAACGAGAGAAAGGCGGACCACAGCAGAACGGTGTAGACGTAGGAAACCCTGGTAATTCACTGCATCTGGTACTCTCCAGTTGTCTCGACTAGTCTTTCCCCTAGGGATACAGATAGTCCTGGACGAGAGAGTGAGGTTGACAAAATGCGCAACTTTTCCTCACTTTAATCCAAATACAGCGCAAACTACAGTTTCAGACAATTACACACAACTACACACAACTACACACAACTACAAATCAAACAGTCAAACTGAACAAGTATGTTGTTTTTAATAACTGCTGGTAGATGGTACAGAAAAACAAACTATAGAGTTTTGATGGCTTAAAATGGGTTCCAGCCCTTTATAATTAGGTGACAAGGCAGAGACAAAGTAAATCCTGAGAAAGCATGTATATTGTGGCGTACTTTCAACAATTCCATAGTGCGGGCTGACATACCCGGAGTCTCCTTTAATGGAGAGACTATTGAGCGTCGTGACATACTGAGATTTCTTCGACTAACGTTTGATCGTAGTCCATCTTTCAAACATCATGTTGAACAAATGATGTGAGTGATGCAACGTTGCAAGTATGATGTTCCAGCCCTCAAGGTCATGCAGTCGCACACATTGAGCAGAGACTGCTTGTCCTTCTGTTTCAGCAACTGGTTATGTCCGTGATAGATTACGGACTTGTCATCCTCGCGATTGTAAACGACTCGAACGTATTCACACACACTCTCTCTCTCTCGCGATCACAGCCCAGACCGATGTACCAGATTTCCCCATAAATTCGGTTAATTTGGAAATCTGATTGATGCAGCCTTAGCATTGATGTGTTTTACGTCACATCTTCACCACAATTTGAAGCTCTGGCGCTTATCCTTCGGCGATGTATCCGGTTTCAGCCAGCGTTTACTCGGTTCGCTCTCCTTTCTGTAGCCATCTAGTGTTTTTACGGTGTGGGGTAGCTAGCCCCACTCCCTCCCTTCTCATTCGCCTCTTACGACATGCGTGACAGGTAACAGTGGTTCTGTTCTATACACCCACATTTGGGCCCCAGTAACCACTTGGGCGGAACGTATTCAGAATGAAGGCATGCGTATAGTCCTTGGCTGTCCTAGAGATACTCCCATTGAAAAGATAAGATATACACTTGGCATTCTGTCACTACGCTCCCGTCACGCGATCGTCCAAACTAAAGCATATATGCGGGTTACTGTGGGTAAAAAGCATACACTGCACAAGAATACTAATGATGTTCAGGCACGAGAATCAAGCATGAAAAGTCGGGGATGCCCCATGCTGAGAAAACTATTAGGCGACCACAGTAGAGACTCTACCAAAAGGGGAAGAATGGATCCCAATAGGCTGTAGCATGACCATCTCAACGTTATCGTTGCTCTTAAAAATGAATGTAGAGATTGGGACAACGTGAAGACCGAACTCGCAATTAAACACCTCATAAATGATCTTGCAAGGGATGTTGATGTTATAGTTTTTGCCGATAGGTCTGTGCATCGTGGTAAGAAATGATTTCTTGGCAGTGCAAGGTTGTTGTTTAGCAAAGTGGAGCATACAGAACAACTACTTTCAGTATGAGAATGAAGTTTGAGACCGTTACTGCTGTCATCTATTGGCTCTCTGGGACCCCGTTAACTGGGGCCATTCTTGTTTCTGACTCTCAATCATTGATTCGGAAGATCCAGAATGGCAGATTGCGGTATGAGTGAATGTCGTCAATAGAGGTTCCCAACCTCCAAAGACACGTGGATCTACTGCACTGGGTATGCGGGTGTTCGTGGCAAATGAGAGATTGGACAGGCTTGCATCAAGAGCATCGATTGTGTGGGGATTTTAGGATGAATAAATGCATTCAATCCAGCGATTTAATGAATTTGGAATTGCACGTTGTACAAGTAGAGCTGGATACTTAAGGCGCAGAGAGAGAGGAGCGTGTTTAACGAGCCGAGCAAGCCTGAGCACATATGAATCTGCCAGGAATGCAGTGACGTCAGATCAGTAATCAAGAACTAATAAAAGAAATATAGAAGGTACAAATAACTAGAAGTTCGATCGGGAAAACCCCAACAAACACATGAGCTCGGAATGAAACCTTTCATGAACATGACAAAAAAGTTAGGAAACACGTAAAACAAATGCTTGTTTGACAAAGCTGGCTAAGGTTTGTATTTAGACTGTTTCGAATCTTAAACTATTCTAAAGTAACACTATAAAGTAATACTATGTCACCTTGTTAGTATATGAGTCAACCTGTCAGTCAACTCACGTTGCAGTGTGTAATATCAATGTCATTGGGAGTATTAGTTGTCCAGTATGCTCCATTCCGTTCGGCAACGACCATACCACGCCCGATAGCTAGAAACTCCCAGCCTGATTTGTCACCACAATGGTGACAATGCACACATATGTATTCTTCCTTATGTTTATTATATATATATATATAAATATTATATATAATTTAATCCATTTTAAATATAAATACCGTGTATATATTTGATCATTTCTTGTGTATATAATATATAACAACACTGTCAAGCCATTCGTTATCTGCGATCAGTGGCTTAATTGCTATGTCGATTTGATATTGCGAAATCCCTTCATTCCATTTTAATTCATTATTGCACTTCGGTGAGTAGCCATGTGTGCTCCGATATCTTTCTTACGCAGGAAGATCTCAGCGAAAGTATACGAATTCCGTAGTATCGGCGATATCTCCGATGCAAATTAGAAAATGGTAACAATTTTTTGTAGGAATTTTATTTTGGATCTTTCTAACGAATTTTTCCCGAGCAGTGGCTTTCCAGCCTGCTCTTCTTGATTTTGAACTGTCATTTCCGTCCATGGGGTGCTGAGGCTTGCAATGGAAGCAAAGAATAGTACCACTGCGATTTACAAGCCATGTTGTATGAGGCGAAATGTCGTAAAGACTAATGTAGGGCCTAGGAAGCTACCCTAGTAAATAAAAAAATCGCAGAAATCGGATGTGCTACTAGGCGCATAACACAAAGTGCAATCGTCTATTTCAGATCACATAATCCAATGGTTAACAATCGTTGGCAACGTCCGTTTCATTTTTATTTTCAGTTTTTCACAATTTTATTTTCCCAAGGTGGTCTACATGGCTGAATGGACGTCCAAATTTAAGAAGAACTAGTCAAACTTTGAAGATTTCAACGTTATTCCTGCTATTAGACATATAAAGTGTGTCAAAGAATAATTTGAACCTAACACCAAATGCCCTTTCATATACTACTCGGGTGTTCGTAACAAGATCTATGAATGGACGTCCATATTTAAAGGGAATAGTGGTTCAGTTAGACGTAAAATTGATCAATTGTGTATGTTTTTATTCCCAGGCTATGGGCGATGAACATCCCCATAGGCGAGTAGCCGTGTAAAGAACAAATGATAGGTATAACATTCATTTTCACTCAATATTTTGAACATGTAGTATGAAAATAACACGATCTTTCTCCCGACATTATACTATCATTGCCAAATCTAAACGTTGACATCAAACGATAGAAGAAAACAGTACAACAGGTTAAAAAATCAGTCAAAATCGAACTAGTACGGTCAGTTGCTGGACTCTGTTGGAGATATTGCGAAGGAAATCGGAGCACCTATGGACATGTCCGGAATGCAATGAAGATGTTTTAAACTGAAATTGAAACTGATGGAAGAAAATTAGTCACGACAGAAAGGAAGTGTCCGCACAGAACACTGGGAGTATCACAAAGAGACCGGTTTGGAAATGAAGATGTCAGAAAAAGTGGGTTCATCATCAGTGCCGAACTTCATCAAGAAATAACAAATTAAATGGTTCGACCAGATTACCAACATAGGGCCTCAAAGGGCAAGGCTACTCATATACAGTGAATACAAGACAAATGGCCATCTACACAAAAGGTGTACCACAGAAATAACAGGCTGGGAATGACACAATGTACGAAGCTCACACAAGAGCCCATTCTAGAAAATTTTTCTTGTGGATATGAGATTAAACAGATAAAGAAAAGAAAGAAGGAATGAAAATGGGTTATTTGTTCTTTAAACAAAATATTATTGTATTCATGTACTGCGACATAAAAAAATGTGTTTGATTCTTCTTTTTATTTTCCAGATAAACGAATGAAAAGTCCCTATTGAAAAACAGCGAGAAGGTTACATACATTCTATATTCAAAATGATAAGCCATGGTGTATAATGTTTTGTTAGACTCGTATCAGCTGACCCTCTCGTATCAGCTGACTCTCCACTATCATCAAGTTGTTAACGTACATCACGTGAGCAAGGTTATGAGAGCAAATAAGTTGGCATCACAGCAAGGGTTTACCGACGATGATAGGAGTAACCAATAGAAATGTACGCTGTTGGAGCCCAAAATATAGATGGCAAGGGATATCATCTTATCACTTCTAGACGCATTCCATGCCATCTTTTGTGAGTCAGATGATCTGTTTTCAATATTGATACCAATAACACTTATATTTTGGTATAATTTCATATACAAACACTTTAAATTGATGGAGCGCTACAAGCTACAGCAATTACAGAGACGAAGTGGACGCTCAGGCAGTCGGCCACGAGCAATCAGCTCTCAAAGGGGAGGTTCTCACAGAAGTCGTGGTAAAAGTCCTGCTTTATGTCCAAGTTGCCGATGAGAAGACTGAAGCACGAATATTTTATTGTTGACTGAACCACAACGATTTTGAAAGACTTGTGAAGCATTTCGGCAACATTTTTGTCACTACTTTTTTTCCCCTCTACAATTAGTACAGTAGATCAAATTCAAGGTTAGGACAACACAATTTGGTCGCATACACACATCACTTGTATTATTCAACTTAACACAGAGAAGCAAAAACAAAACAACAAAGAAGTGAAAATCATAGTTTGATTAGCCATGGAAATATTCACTTTGATTAATAGATATACACAACTGAGATATCTAATGCGTGTTTGCTATGCCGAGTTATCGCAACTGAGTATGCATTCCTTGTTGAGTATTATATACTTACAAATGGCGACATTGAGCAGATAACATCGAGTCTAACTTGTCAATGTTATTAGTAAATTTATAGTAGAGTTCAAACCATACTAGAAGAGAATGTAGGGACTCTTCACTCTACAACATTAAATGTCACTAAAACTCTATTTGTGTTTGTGATACTATCCTTGCATTGTATCATGTATCATTGTATCATAGTATCATTGTATCATGTATCATTGTATCATAGTATCATTGTTTCATTGAAGAATCAAGTGCTTCCAACACTTAATAAAAATATAACCAAACTCCACAATATAGAGTCTTTTACAGTACAGCCACAAGAAAGAAGGCAAGAGGAAGACCACGAAATAGATGGTTAAATGGCATAGAAGAATCAAGTGGTTCGACCACTTAATAAAAATGCAACCAAACTCCACAATATAGAGTCTTCTACAGCACAGCCACAAGAAAGAAGGCAAGAGGAAGACCACGAAAAAAGAAGGTTAAATGGTATAGCAGAATCCTGTCAAAAAGCAAATATAACTATCAGCCAAATCACTAGAGTAGAGCAAGACAAAAAAACCCAGAAAAACGCGACACAGACAACAACTAGGTAGCAGCGTGACGACAACATAAGAAGATCTTTGCATTAAAAAAATCTTTGCCTTAATGTCCTACTGTCTCCTCTCGGATGTCAAAGATGTAAACTAAGAAGGATTAAACATGGTTAAACACCACTTATACGTTCTGTAGTTTGCTACTGCTTTCGGAACAGTGAGGTCTATTTTTACCTTTCGTAAAAATCCCAGGAAAACAAATTTGCTTCCAAAACTGCCTGCAGCGGAGCTTGAACCAGGTACGAGGGGTCAAAGGCGCATAGGAACAACACCGAGCCAGGATTAGTGAGCTGGGACTAATCAAGATCCTACCCCACCTCCACGTGGGGACCCCGGTAACAGACATTGGTTCCTGTCTGGCTAAGCGGTTTGGGATCGAGGGAGACCTACTCTGGTAGAAGTAGAGATGCAGAAGTGGTCACGTTGGATGAGATCCGCTCGCAGCACAGACGAGCGGAATCCCAGAGTGACCACTAATGCACGTCTCTCCCGGCCAATGGGAAAAGCTGAATCCAGAGAAGAGACGTGGGCCGCGTGGAGCAAAACTTGGGCCCGAGATGAGTTGCACGTGGACTCACATAGGGCGAAACTCGGAGCCCTGAGGTGGGGGCCCGAGTTGAGCCCCGGGTCCGGACAGCCTAGAGGCGTGGTAAATGTGAACACTGTGAAAACGGATGGAAATGCTGGGGCAGACACCAGGACAGAGCGAGCACGCATGTGGACGATACACGGGTGGGCCTAACGGTGGGAAGCTGTGCACGGCGCCGATGGTGTAACGAAGGAAGGGCGTGGCAGGCATAGAAGTGAGCGGACAACCCAAATGTGAAGGAAAACTGGAAAGCCCAGCAGAGGCTTGATTCCAGTGCGCGTTTCCGCTCGCAGGAACTACTACTGCCTTGTAGTTAGATTGGGGACAATCAAAGGCTAGCAAAGTAAACCGTACACAAAACTGGACGGAAGGAAAACCAAGTAGTCCGCAAAAAGAAATGCAACCTGGGCAGATGACGCTCAACAGTTTGGGAGGGTAGGTCATCTAAGGGTCGTTACCCTAAAAGAAAATATCAACCTGTTGCCTTGCAGATTGGCTGGGGACAGTCAAAGGCTGACGGAGAGCGAAGCCAGTAAACGCTGGTTGAAATCAGACAAGCACTAGAGCTCCAAATGGTACTGAAGATTGTGACGTAAAACAAACGGTCTTGGCAAAGGTTGTTTGTATATCACAATAAGAATGACAAAAAGAACGATCGATCGAGAGAACCAGGCATGCTATGGTTGTGATCGAGCTCACTATCATTTAAGCTACAGACGCACACGACAGACACACACGACAAACACAACATATAGTCAGGCAATACATTCATAACATCCCTAAAATCTTAAAGTGTAAACGTTTGAAAAGGTCGCAAGAAGAGAATGAATGACAAACATCACAGAAAGTCAAATCAAATATTTTGAACATACACGGAAGTAGAACACTTTATTTCGGGACGGTCTCTATGGCGTTGAGGTTATGTGTTCGTCTCTGGTGTCAAAGGTACCAGGTTCGCTCTCTCATGGAGCCATCTGCACGAATTTCCAGAGATCCCTGACGTAGGCGAGATCGAGTTCCTAGTTTCTATCAGAGACGGACGATAAAACGTAGGCCCTGTATTCAATTTGAGCACGTAAAGGAACAATTGGCAATTGAAAATCGAGAAGAGCAGGCTGGAAAGCCTCTGCTCGGCAAAATTCATTAAAAAGATTAAAAATAAAATTCCGACAAAAATATCTTCACCATCTTAAAAATTACACGGGAACTCTCGTCGGTGCTACGGAGTTCGTGCACTGCAGCTGAGATCTTTATGTGTAAGAAAGAGATCGGTGCACATGTTACTCACCGAAGTGCAATGGTCATCAATCAATCAATCAATCAATCAATCAATCAATCAATCAACACTTTGTTTTTTTAAAGATTTTAGAAGGAAAATATAAAGCACTCACACCAGAAGCGTATAAACAAAACTAAGAGAACTCAATATATTCTCAATAGCACAATTTATTTCAGTATATCATTGACAACATTTTAAGAAACACATTTTTATAAAGATGAAATAGTATACTAGTGATTCATATATCTGCAAGTAATTACCAAAAATATTATAGTAGTCAATTAAGTTTTCTTTACCACTTTGGCATAAATGAACGCACTTATATATTGACCATTGGTAATAATTATTCCATATTAAGATTATGAACATCAGGTGGTACGACAAGATAACCAACTCTGAAGTATTACAATGTGCAAACCTGCTTTCCATCATGGACATGTTCAGCAGTAGACGACTAAGATGGTTAGGTCATGTGAGAAGAATGGAGAATTGTCGCATACCGAAACAAATGTTATTCTGTGAACTTTCGGAGAGGAAGAGGCACCAGGGCAGACCACTGCTCAGAAATAAAGATGTCTGCAAAATCTCAATGAACAACTTTTTTTCTATTTTCTAGCATATGGGAAAAACTAGCTGATGACAGAGTTGCGTGGAAAGCGATATTGAGCAACGGCGCAGGATCTTTTGTGAAGAGATTTATGTATGAGCTGAAGACAAGAGAGAAAAAGGAAAACTCAGAAGTTATCACAATAAAACACTTGCCAATTGATCGTCTGTAAAGACGAAAAAAAGGCCATATATAAATTTTATTATGATTGAGGGACTACTTCTGACCAAGCAGATCTGAGACTATACTACAATATATCTCAGACTAACGTGGTACTATAAAGTGGGATTTTATACCCTAAATATTTATCAGTATGATAATCTGTAAAACGTTGAGTCCTATTGAACACAATTCTTCATGATTATCGGGGTGTGTGGAGGTGGTTAGAGCTAACAGCTAAAAATAAAAAAATGAATTAAAAAAAAAGAAAAAGTTGCTATGAAAAGCTAACAGGAACAATTTCGGCAGAATGTTCCATTATAATCCTGAATTGAAAACTAATATAAATGTTTGTTCTAAGTAGCTGCTCATTTAGGCCCAGTAGGAACGGAAAGAAATGAGAAAGAGAGAGAGAGAGAGATAAGCTATAACATAACTAATGCATACTTGTGATGTACAAAATAAATAAATACTGAATAATAATTGTGCATACAAATAAATAATTAGCAAACAATTAAGTTTTTCTGAGGACAATTTTTTGAACTATAAAAAAAAAAAGAAATAATCTATTGCAGTTTTACGTTAGCCCATTTCTGTTTTAATATTGATAATTTTGATATTCTGCTGTCTATTTATGTACACAAATAGATGACTTGAGAATACCATACACTGCATCTTTCCAACTCAAACAGCTTGTTCTGGGCAGAACTTTGCCACTCTAACAGTCCTTCAAAATTTATATCTCTCATAGACGAGATGTTCCGCCTGTGCAGAAGTCATGCTGCAAATCATCAGTTACATCCTGAGTTCATCTTCTTCGTGGTCTTCCTCTTTGCCGGAATTCCACTTTCCATAATGGTTTTCTCCAATCCTTTGTGTCTTTTTATATGACCAAAATACTTCAATTTTCTCATTCTTATTTGTCGCATCAGTCAGTTTTCTTTGATTTTGTGTATTTGATGGGTAGGTCTATTTGTTCTCTTCTCTGTCCATGATATACGGAGGACTCTTCTGTAACATATACAAAAGCACATGTTTTTCATGCTACTAACATTAGTAGTACTCCCACTAATTACTATTTTATCTATGCATGTTTTTTCTGCTACTAACATTAGTAGTACTACCACTAATTACTATTTTATCTAAGCATGTTTTTTCTGCTACTAACATTAGTAGTACTCCCACTAATTACTATTTTATCTAAGCATGTTTTTCATGCTACTAACATTAGTAGTACTCCCACTAATTACTATTTTATCTAAGCATGTTTTTCATGCTACTAACATTAGTAGTACTCCCACTAATTACTACTTTACCTATGAAGTTAGAGTTAGGCCCACATGAATGGCGAGTGACAATAATGATAAGGAAAACAAGCCTTCATGAAAAAATTAGTCAGAGGCGCCTGAACTTATAGTGGACACTTCTTTTATTTAAATATATAGTAATAATTTCTCTCGTAGCAATATGCGTTACATAGGGCCTGCAAGAAATTTCTCCATACCGCTCTATCCTGGGCAACTCGCTCAATCTTCTCCATGGAACTGAGACATAAATTTCATGCATCTCTCAGCAAAGTTTGTTTCAGGGTCTCCCTAGGTCATTCTCTCTTTCTTGAACCCTTTGCACGCCACTTCAATGCCTGTTTTGATATTCTTTGATCATTTCTTCTCAAGGTGTGTCCAACATATCTCCATCTTCTCTTTCGTATAACAGTTGTTCCTAGTGAGGGACCAGACACTTCTCTGATTTCATCACTTCTGAATTAGTTCCATTTTATGATCATTATTTTCCGCAAACATCTATTTTCAAATGCATTCAACTTGCTTATTTCAATATAATTAGAGTTTATAAAATATTTACAGACAAATCACTATTACTCATTAATATTTTCAAAGAAATTATTTTGTTGTTCATTGTAAATGTTAGAAATATAAGCTCAAAATACATATAAACAATGAACTTACACATGGTTATAAAATAAAATTTGATCAATATAGCACCTATAAAAATAGTTAGCGAGCAATATATTCTATCATTGTAAAAGATGTTACAAAATTTCAGAAAGATTATTCATAAAATAAAGACATGGAAAATGATTCTGTTTAACAATGCAAGATTTCAAGGGTTTGAAATTTTCAAGAAATTTCTTTGTCAGTAAATCATTGTTAGCAAGCATTCCCATCTTTGTATGTTACCATGTAAGAAGCATCATATTCTTCTTCTCTTATTTTCTGTGGAAATAACTTGACAACGCAGTTGGTGGACTTGTGTCTTTTAGGGTAACAGTACAATCTCTTTACTGTAGACAGTGGCAATCCTTCACAGGGTGCTCCAGTGTCTGTTTCACTTATTCCTAGACTATGTAAGTGTCTATTGAGACTGCAGCGCCCGGTGTGTAGACGAAATTTTTCAGGGTTTTCCTAAGGCGTCCTTTCTTTCTTGAACCCTTTGCCTCCCACTTAAATGCCTGCTTTAATTTACATTGACTGTCCATTTATTCCAAGGTTGACAGGCCTTTACCTTTGCTTTACCAAATCAAAGACTTCTTTGAAGTGAATATATTTGATCAAGTCAGCATAACCTAATCAGGATCTTTGACACAGTGAATCATTGGACACAGACATTAGGGTTAGCAAGTAACAGCAGACCAAATCCCATTCTTCATCTACACGTAGTGAACCTGGTAACAAACTGTATCATTGCAGCCTGACTAAGCAAGCAGTGAATGAAGATGAAGGGTAAATATGGTTTAAGAAATGAAGAGCTGAAAATAGTTGTGTTGGATCGAAAAAGCGTTTCTGTTTCAGTCTGGCTGTAATTAACAGTCTTATGCAAATTAAAGAAAGAAAAAAATATCTACAAAATTGGTTGGTATGATTGGGAGAAAGTTGATACAATAATATAACTCATTATGACATTATTGTGTTCTTATTGTCATATAAGATTTGATAAACATCTGTAAGTTGAAGTAAGGTTGCCTGAATGTCGAGGTAACATGGCTGTAACAGAAGCAGGCCTTCACGTAAAAAAGTCAGATGAACGATGTGAGATAGATGCACCATAACTAAAGCTGAATTTAGAACTGGCGAACAGACGCAAAAAAAGATCAAGATTTTATAATAGAGCAAACGAAAATTTAGATTTCTTTTATTATATTTACACGCCAGAGTGGTTACCAGGGTCCAAATTTTTGGATGCAAAGAATAGAACCACTGTTACCTTCCTTCAGCGATGGTAAGAAAGAGAAGAAGGAGAAGTTGACTGAAATCGGATGCATGTGTCCTAAATGTGTAGAAGTCTATGCGTTTAGGGGCCACCAAACCAATGTGCAACGTATACACGTTCTTGGCAAAGATCAAACATATCACACAAAGAGGGATTAAAATTGGTCGTAAAGAACGAACGCAAAGAAGAAGATTATATTTACACAGTTAAAAACAAAACCTAAGATTTTTTTGAGTAAAAATGTCAAAGATTAATGTTAATGAAAAGTTTAGGAAGACATAATTAACAACAAATTCACTCTTTAAGCATTCTTGTAATCCAGTAGAGTCTTTGAAAAAAAGTACATTTATTAAGAGTAACTGTGACAGTTTTTCTGTACACTTCTATACATACAAATAAGACCCAACTAGTAATATATAAAAATAAATTTGTACACAGGGTCATAGAAAAAACTCGTATATATATTTATACTGAAAAAATGGAAGTAAAACGAAACTGATGTACACATAAATATATATGCGTATGTTTCATACAAAATTAATGAATTTGACTGTGACACATAATGCAAGTTTATGATAAAAAAATTACTTCATTTAGCAAAATAGAAAATTACACAGCCAAATTTTTAATTGTTTTGCATAATTTTGGTATAACGAAGCCCAGTTTACATGTATTATTCTTCTTCTTCACCTTTAACTCCCAACGGAGCACAGGTCTTCAACAAACTTCTTCAAGTTTTTCCTCTCTCTTGCCATCCTTTCTATGTTTTACCTATCCTTTTAATATCAGTCTCCAGGTATGTCTAGACCTTCCTATACTCCTCCTTCCCTGCGGGTTCCAAAACAGTGCCTGTCTTGCTGTGCTTCCATTCGGTATTCTCAATGTGTGTCCTATCCATCGCCAGTGTCTCTTCCTTAACTCTTTCTCCACTGGTACCTGCTTAGTTCTTTATCTGAGTTTCTCGTTTGTTATCTTATCATAGAATCTCAATCCTTATATTCTACGTAAACATCCATTTATGACGCTCAGTTTACATATAAAGGAAAATAATTATTACCATTACGCCCGAGTGGTTATTGGGGCCAAATTGGGGTATAAAGAATAGAACCGCTGTTACCTGCCACGCATGTCGTAAGAGGCGGCTAAGGAAGTTGGATGGGGGGCTACCTACCCCACCCCGTAAAAACACTAGATAGCTACAGAAATCACAACCAGGAAAATTCATAGCCACCCCCCAAGAAGAAGGGCTCCGTAAGCAGGGACTCATAAAGCGACCCGATGAAATAGCACCTGGAGACGAGAGTTGGAGATGGAATGCAAGAAAATGGGGAGAGATCTGGAAAAGATGGCCTTGGATAGGTGGGCTTGGAAGGTCTAGGTTGCGGGCCCATGCCTTCCTATGGGCGAATGGTGAAGAAGAATTATTACCATTCTTATGACAGTTTATTTATAAGTGTCGTGTGTAATTGTCACTTTGAATGTTACATCAATCTTAAAGTATGTCAAAGAGGTTGGGAAAATGACTAAAGATATAGGAAGTAAGTTACCTCTGAGGTCGGAGAAGGCGCGCCTGTATGGCAGGGGACACGATAATAAAGAAAGCATGCATCCACGCACAAATCAGTCAGAAGCAACACACCATGTGCCCTGACTACGCCTGAATTCATAGCGGGCGAACGCAGAAGAAGAAGTTGAATGCATTTCAAACCAGATGTCTGCAAAAATAAATGAACATAAAATGAGATGAATTTGTGAGAAGTGAGGAAATAAGAAAATTGTCTGATTGATGGATAGAGCCGTCATCACTGCACATTAGTGTGTAACCATGTGATTCAGCACATAACACACTACGTGCATCAAAACTTATTGTCTCCTGAGACAGAGGATATATATATATAAACTTCTTCTTCTGAGTTCTCACTAGATTGGGATTTCGAATTCTCTAATAAAGGCAGCGTCTGCCTCAGATTATCAGCCACGCTCGTTGGTGTCTATTTTGAATTTAGTGTACAGGTTGTGTCTCATTCTGTTGTGACCCACCCGGAGGCGAAGTATGGCAGTCTGGCCCCTTCTGGACAGTTGGTAATATCCATCATTCTTTTTGTGTTTTAGGTGTTCTTTATCCCATTTTGCTTTATATATATATATTATACATTATATATATTTTATATAAAGAATAGTAACACTGCAACCTACAAGGCATGTCGTAAGAGGCGACTGATGTAGGACCTAGTGAAGTTACCCTAGTAAATAAAAATAATTGCAGAAATCGGATGTGCTGGCCTACTTGTAGGCGCATAACTGGCACAACGTACAATCGCTCTTAGGCTCAGATCACATACACATCACAAAGAGTGGTTAACAGGTGGTCGATATGGAACGTTAGAAGAAGAAGTATATATGTATATCTGACACAGGTACTCAATCCTTGACCTATCATTTTACCTGTATAGTGAATGACATGAATTTAGGAGAGAAAAAAAACACATTTAGAGTTACTAATATTTTTATTTTTACAAACTAATTCAAATCATTATGCATAAATAATATTAAAGAAAACAACGAAACACCACGCCAACAATCTACAGGTAGAAAAGTTTAAAATAAATAAACAAAATGAGAAAGAATGCATGTATCTTGTCTTGCCTGGCATATACAAACAATTTTAATTGGTTTGTAAACTTAATAGATTGAGTTATGTTATTTTCTGGTGTGTTTTTTTACATAATTGTATTGCAGTGTCAGAATCAGTGAAGTATAATTGTATTTTGAAGTATTTTTATCTTCTAGTTTCTAACATAACTGAGAACTTTACTAATCATAATAATAATTCCTCTCGTACCGTTATACGTTACAAAGGGCCTGCAAGCAATTTCTCAATACCGCTCTATCCTGGGCAACTCGCTTACTCTCCTTCATGGAACCGAGACAGATATGTCTTGCCTCTCTCATCAAAGTTTGTTTCAGGGTCTCCTTAGGTCGTCCTCTCTTTCTTGAACCCATTGTATCCCAATTCAATGTCTGCTTTCATATTCTTTGATCATTTCTTCTCAATGTGTGTCCAACTTATCTCTATTTTCTCCTTCTTATAACAGATGTTACTAGTGGTTGACCAGACATTTCTCTGATTTCATCACTTCTCCTGCATTCGTTCCATTCTATGTTCAATTTTACTAACTCAAATTTTCTTACAGTACCAAGGGATTACCCAATATTTGCACTGTGAGTGTTTATATAATAATTATTCTTGATGTATTTTCACTGAAATGAAAATCGTGGCAGAACCTTTACAGGACGTAGATATCAACCACAGTACACAGTTTTCACTACACAAGTTAAAAGTTATCATTCTTGTATGTCATAATTTTCCTTTACTATGGTTTTTTCTTCTTTTCTCTTAACCTGTTTTGTTTCACAGAATCAGGGAAAAAAAGAGATTTCTAGAACGGGATCTTGTGTAAGCTTAACCCTTAGACTCCAGGCTTCCGATATTTCGGAATTGAATGTAAACATTGCACATCCCGAGCTCCCAAAATATCGGTCTGAGAGAATTTTCATTATTTTTCGGCATTTGATAATAAAATGTGTACAAATGCGATGTCAAACACAACCCAAGTGTTCTGCATTCTTTAGCAAGATGGCGGACTCTGTTGTGGGATTAACTTGTCAGTAGGCTTACTGATGTTGTGCTTACTTCTTCATGTCTTCATTTCTAAACGGGTCTCTTTTTTGATACTTCCAGCATTCTGCGCAGACACTACATCTCTGTCGTGACTAGCTTCCTTCTATCATGTTATGTCAACATCCAGGTTTGGCATTGATTAAATAATGTCAGGATAAATATTGTGTTGAAAAATATTCTTTTAACGTTCACAGTGACATGCTTGCACTTAAAAAAACAGAAATAATTACCAGAATATGTAGTACAGAGCATTATCTAGACACAAACTTCAATAAATGTCAAGTGATGAATTAAAAGAAATATCTGTAATTTAATTTTAAACAATAAACAAATTGTATTAATCTCCCACTTTGGATTGATTATTGCCAATGCTTCTTATCATCAACATAAGAAAGGGGCAGTCATCATTTTTCGGATATGTGATGAGAGAGGGAGGCTTAGAACACATTGTAACAACTGGTAAAATTGAGGGGAGACGAGACAGAGGAAGACAGATAAGAGAACATTTGGGATAGCCTGACTTCATGATACGGAAGAAAGTCAACATCTGAGATGATAGCAAACACCAGAGACAGAGATTTGTGGAGACCCATGATCGCCTACGCCAACCGGCATGGCACCTGATGATGATTGTCAATATTTGTTATTGGTTAGCGATCCGACGTTACAGAGCTCCGGGCAAACCCTATATGCATCCCAGGCAGATATCGAATATTATGCATATAGATGTTTCCGTTGGCTCCCTGGTTAAACACACTCCTCACTAAACCCTGATCCTCAAGCATCCAGTCCTAGTTGTACATCATGTAATTCCCAACTCTTTAAATCGCAGGATAGATTCAACATCAACTAAATTTACCTCATATAACAACACAAAAGATAAATAATTCACATAATATCTCTTTATTGATATATTTCTGACATACAGAACCTTACAATTAAAGTAACCCCAAAAAAGTAACATTAAAAATTAGCACAACTTGCATAGCTTGGTTTTTCTTTCATATCTTTGTTGACATAAAATAAGACATGTATATTTCAATATGAAACCTTTATAATATTTTCATTACCAAAAAAAGTTGATGCACAGACCAAAATTTGACACATTAAACATATTGTAATTAATTAAGAAAGACAGTCATTATTTGCAAAGGTTCAAACGACACAGAATAATCTGAAAAAAATTAATCACTGAAAGAATTCTACAAACTTATTAAAATTCACTCTAAACAGTATGGATTAGGACAATAACTAAACAAACATTATTTTCAGGGTCAACAAAGAAAAAAGTTCATTTTGATAGACAAAACTGTTTCTGGGTTTTGTACAACTGCCTCACTTTGCTTTGTTTTGTTTCTGTTACCATTAGTAAACAACTTCCTTGCAGTTCATCCTATATTTGATTTTTACCCACTACCCATCTTCAGAGGAGTGTCTGGTAGGATGGATTAGAGCGGGGGTTCCCATTTGAGGGAGGTAAGGTCCAATGAGTTTATGTTGGATACATAAAGAAATAATTCTAACCTGAACAGTTTTGGGGTGACTGCACTAGACAGGCGGCCATTAACTTCCTCAGTCTATGTTCCCTGTTCTACACCGTACTAAAAAGTGGTATTACACAAGCTCATGTCCCCCCCTGTCTTACACCGCGCTAAAGTGGTATTACAAGGCTCATGTCCTCTGTGCTACACTGCACTAAAAGTGAGGTATTACAAGGGCTCTGTCCTCGTCCTACATGTCCTGCTACACCGCACTAAAAGTGGTATTACAAGGCTATGTCCCTGTCTAACCTAAGGGTATTAAGCTATGTCCTGGCTACACTGCACTAAAAAGTGGTATTATACAAGGCTCATGTCCTCTGTGCTACACCACTAAGTGATTCGGTATGTCCTCTGTGTACACTGCAAAAAGTGGTATTACAAGGCTCATGTTCGCACACCGTACTAAAGTGGTTTACAAGCTCATGTCCCTGTCTTACCGTACTAAAAAGTGGTATTACACAAGGCTCATGCCCTCCTCCCCCACCATGTCCTACATCACACTAACAAGTGGTATTACACATGCAGCGAAGAAAGTTAAAAGACCCATCTTAACTTCTAAACAAACAGCATAAGCACTATTTGTATCAATAATTATCAGGAAACTGCAGTTCTAGATCCTACCATTGCTTGTATAGAGATGCCTTTCAATATTAAAATGGTGAACTTTAACATAATTTACAATTCTAAACTAAAGCAGTGTTTAGCCCGCCTGCCCAGCGTGTTCGTAGCGCGTTGGACGACGGGTGGCAAGCTCCCTGTGAGTGTGGGTTCAATTCTGCGAGCCACAATTTCTCCAGATTTACAGTGGTCGTGGTACCAAACAGAAGGGTTACGATGTCCATGGCACCGAACCGAAGAGCTGACAGCTCAAGTGCTTCTGGATCGGAAAAAATTTCTTTTCTTCTTTGTTTTCTCTCTTACAACCACGCAGTGGGTTCTCTGATAAACTTGGTGGTCTGTCTCAGGTATCTCTCCTTATCATAAGGCTTTTACCTCAGAAAGCTTGTGGAAGGCCACGGCATTACTCTGAGTTGGCAATGATAGCTTTGATATTTTGTGAATACACCAGTAACACCACTTCATTATTTAAAATGGCAGCTGTACACAACAGTACAGTGGGCTAACTAATCTCAAATCAAAGAGTAAGGCCGTGTAGAGAAATATATTGGTGATGCTTTCGTTGCTAGACATCTGTCCCTCTTTGTCCAGACTTACAAGAAAAGCACATAAGAAATTTGCAATCGAACGACCAGCCATTTCGTTCCATCATTATTCTGTCTCTAGAATCCGTTATTTCATCACCTTCTTCTTTGGATTTGGGGAAACCATTTTTCTGTTTGAAGTCCGAGGAAACTTTGAGCTGAAAAACATAAAGATGATGAATTATTTCTTGCTCATTGAAAGTTAAGCAAATAATATATAAACTGTTTCATTTATTATTAATCATCATCATCAAGGTGCGTATCCTTTATAGGACGTTGCTCTCTTTGCAGCACATTTGACATTAACTCTGTCTCTAGCCAGTTCACAAACTTCGCCGATGGTAATATTCATGATGTCTTTGAGCCATCTTTTAGCCATCTTCTTCTTGGTCTGCCTCTGCTTCCTGGGATCCTGCCCTCTAATATTGTTCCCTCCAGGCTTGATGTGACCAAAGTATCTAATTTTTCTGTATTGTATATTGTTTATCAGCCAATTGTTCTTTAACATTCAGTTCTTTCAGGACATCAGTTTTCTGTCCATGAAATTCGTAGGATCTTTCTGTAGAATTTCGTTTCGAAGGACTGGATTTTTATTATTACTATCTAAACGTTAAACAAGACAGCAGTGGGCTAATAGCGAAATCAATAACACATTTCGCTAGCAACCACGTACTGTGTCCAATTCTGGGCTTCATTAATTCAGGACCAACTTGTGCCACAGACCACCAACTTGTGCCACAGACCACTAACGATGTTTTCAGTGTACACATTGTTGACGATTGTACTACAGGTTTCCTGATCTTTTACTTGGGGATCTAATTTACAAGTACCTCAGAAATTACTTGAGAGCCGCTGTAGCGTAGTTGTTAGTGAACTCGCTTCTCAAGGCTGGTGGTCTGGGTTCAGCTCCCGCAGTGCGCGTGGAATTTTTCCCGACCGAGTCGGCTCTCAGGTCGACCCAGCCTCAACTGGGTACCAGACATGCTCTGGGAAAGTAAAGGCCGTGTGCCGACGGAAAATGAAAAATACAGGCCTAACACTGTATTGACCTATATACCACGTAGTATGAAAGGGTTCCTTTACTTTACTTACAGAAATTACAGTGTAGATTCTCTGAATAGTGAGGGACACTGATGATAAGGAAAGCAAGCGTTCACGAATAAAATCAGTCAGAGGCGCCATATTAGGCTTCCTGACTACGCATGAATTCATAGCGGGCGAAGGGGAACCCCAGCACAAATATGCTATTAGCTTAAAAAAAATAAAATAATTACAAACATGTCACTAATTTAAAACAAAGCATCAGATCTAAGAAATGGAATAGCTGTAAGATTTACTGTCTAATACATACAGTTTCAAGCCTGATATGAAATTAAAGAACAACAGTTATAAAGAACAGAATAGTTAAAGTGACGAAAACTATTTTGTTAATCATTCAAATATTTTTGTACGCTCTTATTTTTCACTTCCTAATGCTGTTTTTTTTTCTTCTTACAGCTTCGGTATAAGAAGAGATTTCTAAAACGGGCTTGTGTGTGCGCTTTATAAATAGTATATTTCCCCTGCCTCTGTTATTTCTAAGGTTGACTTTGTGCCTTTTATCTTCTGTATCGAAGTAACATTGCTCTTTTTTTTTTTCTCGATCCAGAAGCACTTGAGCTGAAAGCTCTTCGGCTCGGTGTCATGGACATCGTAACCCTTCGGCTCGTGCCACGAACACCGTAAATCTGGGAACCTGTAGCTTTTCTGCCAGTCCGCGGAGTTGAACCCGCACTTACAGAGGACTAGTCACCCGTAGTCCAACGCGCTACGGACGCGCTGGGCATGCGGGCAACATTGCTCTTTAAGGCGCACTGTTTGTTGGTAATCTGCTTATGTGGCTGAACCATTTAATTTGTTGTTTCTTGATGAAGTTCAGTACTGATGTTGTATCCACTTTTTCCCTGATTTCATTTCTAAGCCGGTCTCTTCTTGATTCTCCCAGAATTCTGCGTAAACACTTCATCTCTGTCGTGACTAGTTTTCTTCTTTAGTTTGAAGGTAACGTCCAGGTTTGACTCTGGTAACTTAATGTTGGGTGAAAGAAATTGTTGAACAATGCTCTTTTAGTGTTCATGTTGACATGTTTGCATTTCAAAATTCGTGATATTTGTCCTATCATTTGATTTACTTGATTACACCTATGATGCTCTCTATGATGCTATCTATGATATGATGTCTCTATGATGCTCTCTGATGCTCATTGATGCTCTCTATGATGCTCTCTATGATGCTCTCTATGATGCTCATTGATGCTCTTGATCTCTCTATGATGCTCTCTATGATCCCTCTATGCTCATGTCTTGATGCTCTCTATGATGCTCTTCTATGATGCTCTCTGATGCTCTCTATGATGCTCTCTATGATGCTCTCTATGATGCTCTTCTATGATGCTCTCTGATGCTCTTCTCATGATGCTCTCTATGACTAGGAATAAGTTTCCTGGTAGGAGAATATAAATAAGATAGTGGAAGAATGTTTGTAGAAGAGGTTACGTTCAGTTATCTTGAGCAACGACCTGTGCCACTGTGGCTTGGCAAGTATGACAACAGAACATATCCTACAGAATTGCCCCCAGCATGCAGACCTGAGAAGAAAGAGGTGGCCCACTTACACCAGCGTCCAAGACAAACTGTATGGCGTGGCTGATAATCTGAGGCAGACGGCTGCCTTTATTAGAGAATCCGAAATCCCCAATCTAGTGATAACGAAGAAGAAGAATAATGTTCTTGTTTATTTGACAATTTCATACATGCTACTATCCTATAGTTTAACAGTCATCTCAATGTTTGAAATGTAGAATCAGTGGACAGTTTCATGCAAACTGGTGGAAGAATGTGAATGAAAGAGTGGAAGATTACTGATGAAGTGGTTGAAGAATGTCAATATAGCGAAAGGATGTGGAGTGGATTGGCAGAATTTAGAGGAAGTTGTGTAAGTATTTGAATGAATTACTAGAAACATGTAGGCCGTGTTGTATTATGGTGTTGGTTAACAGAGTAGCCACATGGTAACTTTACATATTTCGTTTCTCTACACAGGTCTTCTTCTTCTTCTTCTTCTTCTTCTTCGAACACTTGTTAACCACTGTGTGTGATTTGTATGTAATCTGAGCCTAAGATTGATTGTACATTGTGCTCGTTATGCGCCTACAAGTAGGCCAACACATCCGATTTCTGCGATGCTTTTTATTTACTACGACAGCTTCCCTAAGTCCTACATCAATCGCCTCTTGTGACATGCCTTGTAGGTTGCAGTGGTATTATTCTTTGATTCCCTTACGGGCCCCGGCTCCACCTCTTCTTATTTATATAGTACTGATGCAACCTAACAGAACCGTTGTGTGTTGTTCCTTCTATAAATCTCTGAACTTACCTCTTCATCTGTTCTCCTTCTGCCAAGTCTTTCAACATCACCTGGTTTATATCTCTTCAACTCTAAAGGTTCGTCTTTAACCTTATGTAGATGCCGCGTGTCAACCCAAGCCCTTTGAGCAGATACATCTGATCTAGCCCCTGCTTGACTTGGCTGGCTGGAGACGGGAGAGCTTTCCGTGGAACGAGATGGAGCTGATCGACTTCGCCTTGTGCCTGGTAAAGGAATAAATGTGATGGTAAGTGAAATATGAAGTGGCATGTATTTCATACGTAAAGGGTACGGTACATTACATTGTAATTGCTCCCCCTCCCCCTCCACACAAAGAGATAATTGTGACACCGTTAAAGAAAGAAAGTAGGTTAACATTGTGAAATATTCTTGTATTTTACCTTTGCGTTTTGATTCGGTTTGGCCCTCGGATGAAGATTCACTTGCGCTGTCCTCGTGTCCAGATGATGAGCCGGTGGCTTCACTATCTCTTAACATGCTCTCGTAACCACTACTCGTGCCCCCGTGCAGGGTTTCCGCCTTTGTACAAGGTCTGGAAATACCAGAATGTACCTCTGTACTGATAGTGCTGAGGAGGATAAGATATGATGAAGGTTATTTTATTTACTTTTACAGAATGTGGAGTGTTGGAAAGGAATGATGGAGAGTATAGAAGTGTTGGAAGAGTGTAGAAATGATGGAATAGTGTATATATGTTGGCAATGTTTATGCATTGGACGAGTGTAGACGTTGTAGAGAGTGCATACATGTTGGAAGAGTGTTGTAACTTTAAATATTTTGAAACAGTTTGAGAGTATAGAACGTGAGGTGATGAAGTTGGAAATGAGTGGAAGACTGTTGGAGTGATAGAAGAGTGTAGAAATGGTGGAAGACTGATGGAGTGATAGAAGAGTATATTAATGATGGAAGACTGTTGGAGTGATAGAAGAGTGTAGAAATGGTGGAAGACTGTTGGAGTGATGGAAGAGTGTAGAAATGGTGGAAGACTGTTGGAGTGATGGAAGAAGGTGTAATGTGGAAGACTGTTGGAGTGATGAAGATGTAGAAATGGTGGAAGACTGTTGGAGTGATGGAAGAGTTAGAAATGGTGGAAGACTGGTGATGAAGAGTGTATGTAGTGGAAGACTGTTGGAGTGATAGAAGAGTGTAGAAATGGTGGAAGACTGTTGGTGATGGAAGAGGTGTAATGGTAAGATTTGAGTGAAGTGTGAATGGAAGACTGTTGGGTGATGGAAGATGGTGTAGAAATGGTGGAAGACTGTTGGAGTGATAGAAGAGTGTAGAAATGGGGAAGACTGTTGGAGTGATGGAAGAGTGATAGGAAAGGTAAAATGGTGGAAGACAGTGATGGTAGTAATAGTGAAGAGGTGAATAGTAAATAACTGGAAGACTGTATGAAGTGAATAGAAAAAGTTAGAAAACTATAGAAACTATTGGAGTGATAAAGGTTGTGGAATGGTGGAAGACTGTTGAGTGTAAGAGTGATGGAAGGTGTAGAAATGGTGGAAGACTGTTGGAGTGTGAAGAGTGTAGAAATGGTGGAAGACTGTTGAGTGATGGAAGAGTGTAGAAATGGTGGAAGACTGTTGGAGTGATAGAAGAGTGTATTAATGGTGGAAGACTGTTGAGTGATAGAAGAGTGTAGAAATGGTGGAAGACTTTGGGTGATGGAAGAGTGATGGAAGAGTGTAGAAATGGTGGAAGACTGTTGGAGTGATAGAAGAGTGTAAAAATGGTGGAAGACTGTTGGAGTGATGGAAGAGTGTAGCTATGGTGAAAAAATATTAAAGTGATGATGATGTAAAAGCAGTGACATCGTGTGTAAATAGTCGAAGAGGGTTGAATAGTAAAATAACTGAAATACTGTATGATAAAGGAATACAGAAAAAAAGTTAGAATAACTATAGAAACTATGAAGTAATAAAGGTTGGTTGGTATTCTTCTTCTTCTTCCCCTTCGCCCATGGAAAGCACACCAAGGCCTTCCAAGCCCAACTATCCAAGGCCATCCTTTCCAGATCTCTCCTTATTTTGAAAATCGTGCGGACATTCCAGGTGTCAATCCTGAAGATGGTTAGTATACATTGATGAAAATCGTGGTATATCCTTTACAGCACTTCGCTATCAACCACAGTAAACGAGTCTTCGATGTTCTAGGTACCACTTATACGTTAGGTAGATTACCATTGCTTTCTGAATGGTGAGGTCCATTTTTTTACCATTCACCAAAAATCCACGTTGACAAATTTGTTTCCAAACCGAGGAGTTTGAACTGCGGTTGGAGTTTGACGAGCTCACTACCACTAAAGCTACAGACGCCCACATTACATTACATTACATTACATTACATGGTACTTATGAACTATGAACATTACATTACATGTGGGGAAATAAAACACAATTTGTTAAAGAATGTGAACTTGTAAGGAAAAAATGTAAGATATAGATGTTGTAGCAGACTTTTATATTTGAAGTATCTGAAATCAGGACGATCAGTCCTCTCTAGCTTGTTGAAAGTATCGTCGTCAGATCACTCAAACAATAGCACTGACGTTTACAAATGTATTTAATTAAGAAAGGTGGGTATCAATATTTAGCTGGGTGAATTGGGGAATCTACTGAATCGGACACATGTACGTTTGCTGTTGAATCCAGCACATTATATCTGCGTTACGACAATTCAAACACACAGGTAATCTATTACTAATACAAACAATTTGTTATACTTAACCCGTCTGCATGGTGATATAATTAAGAAGGAATTGGGCGAGAGAGTGAGATCGACGAACTGCGCAACTCTTTCTCACTTTAAACCAAATCATCGCGCAAGTCACCATTTCATCTGGAAAAGTATATGCCGAACCAAATATTACAACAAGCGGCAGGAAACTGAAAGTAGTGGACAGATTTACTTATCTTGGAAGCACACTGTCCCAAAATGTCACCATAGATGATGAAATAAATACCAGAATCTCTAAAGCTAGCAGCACATTTGGCAGACTATAAGAAACGTCTGGCACATATGTGGTATCGGCCAAAACCACAAAACTGAAGATATATCAAGCTGTCGTGCTCCCAGTCCTTCTTCACGCATGCGACACTTGGACTGTATATCAGAGACACGCAAGGAAGCTAAACCACTTTCACACAGCCTGCCTTAGAAAAATAATGAACATCAAATGGCAGGATATGATCCCAGATACAGAGGTCCTAAAAAGAGCTGCTCTCCCAGCATCTATACAATCTTGATGCTGTCCCAGACAAGATGGGCAGGACATGTGGCTCGAATGCCAGATTGCAGAATACCCAAACGACTCTTTTATGGTGAGCTACATAGCGATAAACGCTCACAGGGGGTGGGGGTCAGAAAAAGCGACTCAAAGATACACTCAAGAACTCGATGAAATCCTTTGGCATAGATGACAACAACTGGGAGAATGTTGCTCAAAACAGATCAGCCTGGCGCACACTTCTTCGACACGGTTCCTCGGCCTGCAAGGCAGGTAGAACAGCACGGATGGAACAAAAACGTCAAAATAAAAAGACAGTAAAACGTCCCACAAGTGCAAGTATACCTTGCCCACACTGTACAAGAACATTTCAATCCCGTATCGGGCTCACTAGTCATCTACGCACACACAGACAAACATAACGCAACTACATTCCCTTGGATGAAAATTGTGTGGTCATCATCACCCGTGATGGACGAGCATCATCACCGTGATGACGAGCATCATCACCGTGATGGACGAGCATCATCACGTGATGGACATCATCATCACCCGTGATGGACAGAGCATCATCACCCGTGATGGACGAAGCATCATCACCCTGATGGACAGCATCATCACCGTGATGGACGAGCATCATCACCATGATGGACGAGCATCATCACCCATGATGGACGAAATCATCACCCGTGATGGACGAGCATCATCACCCGTGATGGACGAGCATCATCATAATTAACACGTTTCAAAATGTATATGTATCATCATCATCATCATCAAATATCTTGTTCTGCGCGGAACTTTGCCACCCTAACAATCCTTCGGAATTTTTCTCTCTCATAAGTCGAAGCCCCGCCTCTGCAGCCGTCAGATTCAAACCTTCAGTTACATCCTGAATCCATCTTCTCCGTAGTCTTCATTTTCTCTTTACCGGGATGTCACTTTCCATGATGTTCTTTATATATGTTCACCAGGCCCACCTGCCCATTGGACGACGGGTAGTAGCGCGTTGAACGACGGGTAATAAGCCCTTTGTGAGTGCGGTTTAAATACCACGGGCTGGCATCAAAGCCACAGGTTCTCCAGATTTACAGTGTCCTTGGCACCGAACCGAAGTATTACGATGTCCATGGCACCAAGCCGAAGAGCTTAAAGCTCAAGTGCTTCTGGATTGGAAATATATATATATATATATATGTTCATTATATATAGACATTTTTGTTCAGTTCTAATTGAAAGAACAATTGGTCGTAGATGGATCTTAAATATATAACGAAACATTTGCAAGGAAAAGACATAGATGATGAGAACTAACCAAGCAAACGACAATCCGAACTTCCTGGGTGAAATACCACTTTAAGAGATAGAATCATATACTTGGGAAGCAATGTAAACAAAGATGGAACAGGAGGAACAGATATAGATGCCAGAATAAGAATACAGACAGCAGAAGGAGAATTCATCGGACTTCACATTTTTTGGAAGTCTAAAGAAATAAAATTGAGAACCAAAGTTAGAATATTTAACTTCAATGTTAAAGTAGTTCTGCTGTATGGGTCAGAAACATGGAGTACAAAATGGTATGATAGGGTCACAAATGAGGAGGTTATGGAGAGAACGAGACAGATCCCGGTAAACCAAGAGGTGAAGAAAATATGCTGGCGAGGGATAGGACACACCTTGAGAAAACTAGAGGGGAACATAACACGAAAGGCCTTTTCCTGAAACAAGCAGAGAAGCGAAAGCGAGGAAAACCTAGAAATTCACGAGAAAATATTTGGAGGCAGAGTTTAAAGATATGCGGAAACGGTGTACAGAACTGTATGAGATAGTTAAAGATAGGCAGATTTGACATGAGTTGGTTCAGTGGTGGCTCGTCATTAAGGGCCGTGGGCCGGACCCCACCAAAAATAATGTATAACGTGTATTTATTATTTTATAAATTAAAATATAGCAACCAAAAACCATGATTTATCTGGAAAGAAATGTCTGGTCCCATCAACAAAAATGATCCCGAGCCGCCACTGAGTTGGTTGATGGACTATGCCCCTATCGGGTTAAAACGGCGTAATAGAGAAGGTGAGAAGATATGTCTCACAAAATTGTACACCTTAAATAAAAGACTATTTACATACCTGTTATCACTTCCGTGTCCACTGCTAGAGTGACTTTGAGTCCTGGGCTTGGTGACAGTAGCGTAAGGGGAGAGAAGCCGTCGTTCAAGTGCTACAATTCCACTGTCGTTGCCACTGTCTGATTCATTCCCTTTATTTTTATGAACAATGTCCGAGAGTTTGGTGGTGCTACTTTCTTTTACATCCTTCTCCTTCTTTCGTGACTTACCACCATCTTTGGTCGATGACGATAATGTTTTCGATGGATATGGTTTACTCGTTGACCCACTGCATGATTTAGAGCTTGCCTTTTGTGTTACAGATGATGAGAGTGATTTGGAGATTGATGAAGAAACCAAAGGACTTGAAGCTGCTGAAGATTGAGGGCTGTGTGATGGTACCGAGGAAGAGCTTGTTTTCTCTCCTCGAGAAACTTTGTTTTTGACAGTGGAACTTGATAAAGGTATGTTGGACATTTTTCCATTTGGTGAGGTTTTTGTTGAGATCCAGTCTGGTTTTTCCCCGGGATTGGATTGGCTTTGCTGTGCAGTAAATAGACCGAGAGGAGCTGGAACTGTTGGCTGATTGAGTGGTTGAGCTAAGTTTTGGAAGCCCACTTTGTTTCAACATGGGAGACAACTTTGTTGGGAGGGGAGGTTTGTTTTTGGCTGCCAGTTTAGGAGACGACAAGTAACTTAAACTATTACTATTTGATTTATCACAATGAGATTGCATGGTAACACAATTATCACACGAATCGTCGTCACCTAATTCTGCTATGTATGATTTCAATGAGGTAGATGGAGATTCTGTACCTGAAATATCATTGTTTGTAGAAACAAACATGGCTTCTACTGATGAAGTCTGAAGACAATTAAACTGAGTTTTACCTAAGGAACTTTCTTCCATAAACACCGTGACAAGATTAGGGTTAGAAGCGCCATCTGGTTTTCGACTGAGTACATGAGAAGATAATTCAAAAGTTTCATTATTGCAATTAGATTCATTAATAATGTGGCGGTTACAGGCGATGTGACGTGCTATTCTAGCACCCTGTTTAGATTCTGTCAGAACTTTCGTGTGCTGAACAATCAGTGAGTCTGTGTCGAAGCTGTTCTGTTCGCGGTCTATCTCGTCAGGGTCTTTATTGCTACATGACATGTTACTGAATGTTTCATTGTCCACTTCAGACGCCAGACGAGAACCGTCTTTAGATCTCATTGTTTCTAATTGTTCATCTACTTCATATTCATAAATAGATTCATGAATAGCCATTGAAGCATCGAAGCTACTGTCTAAGCTAGAGTCTATTGCTATATTGCACTTAATGCCGTCAGAATCTAACGATTCATACTTTTCATTGATGCTCGATTTAGAGTCTTGCACACCATCTTCGCTGTCTGATCTGAAACCATTCTCCTCTGCTAATCTTTCGAAATCCGAGTCATGCTCTGTATTTGTCTCTGCATCTGTCATTGTGATGTTCTCAGGCGTGCTAGATGCCTGTAATGTACACTGACCACTAGTGTCCGTTCTTACTGTATCTTTGCTAACTTCAGTAGGCGCTTGCTGTTTGGAAGACACCGATTTGATCCATTGTACTACACGATGAGTAGGACTGGCTGAACTTGGTAGTTGGGATTTGGGTAATCTTAATCCATGAGATAGTTCCACCTTGCTGCATTTCTTTGACACAGAAGGTGATTGAGAAGGGGATGGCACGGGTGACTGTGTGGAAGAATGAATCCTTTTAGGTGATTCAGAATTTTTCGACGATTTGGTGTGTAAATTAGGACTTGAAGATGCATCCACTTGTTTGTTACCAGAAGTGGTAGATATTGAGCTACACAATCTGTCTTTCTTCTGACCTGTCATTTTTGACTGATCGTCGTTAATGTGCAAGCTCACAGAAGTGGAGTCAGCAGCCTCAGCAATGTTACTGTCAACACTCATGCTGCTCTCGGTGATGTCTTTTGTCTCCATAATGTGTTTCACAAGAGCTTGTTTCAAAGCTTTCTCATTCACTACAGTCGACATGCATATTTTTGGGTGAGATGGTTTGGGCGGGTTGTCAGTTTTACTACAAGTGTGCATAGGCTGAGATGAGTTATTTACTGTCAACATCTCTTTCGGACCGTCTACCCACTGCTCATCAGCGTCTACCTTTTTAGAAGCAGCCCTCCTTGATGACGAGTCTGAGCGATGGTGGTGATGATGTTCATCTCGAGATGCAGGAGAAGAAGATAACGTTGAATGTGGCTGCTGTTGGACAACAAAAGCTGGTGGTCCATCCACCCACGTTTCATTAGATTTCGACTCCGAGTACATTGCTGCTCCAGGCCCATCTATCCACTGCTCACCTTCCAAAGGTTGCTGTTTCTCGTGGATAGCTTTAGCCAGTTTGCTCTGGGAGGAGTGACAGTGAATTTTGGCAGGTCTCTCTTGCCAATAACCTGGTGTGGAACTCCCATCACCGGCAGCAGCTCGATTTTCAATTGCACCTGACATCTTACTGCCGAGACCCATCCTATGACCCATTTTTACCAGACCTGGATTTGGAGATCCTGGTACTGACAAGGGCTGGCTTAATTTTACAATAGGGAGCGGAGAAATCAGTGCTCGAACAGGCAATCTAGACTCGAGGCTTCGAACAGAATGCATACTTCGTCCACTGTCAGAATCATCTCCAGAGGACCTGGACCCACTGGGTCTTCTCGGAAGACGAGGGTTTGTTCTTGGAACATGTCTAGGTGGGCCCTCGTTATCTGTTAGTTCCCTGTCACTGAGAGACTGACCATTAGCTCCGATATAAATAACAGTATCACATGACTGCTCACTGCTGGATGTATAGTCTGGATCGGAGTGTGAAGATGAGTATAAAACGTCCTCTCTCAGGGTGCCCATTCTCAACCCGCGGTAAGGACGTCTGAACTTGACATCACCATCAGTAGAGCTGTCCTCAGAACTTGTACTCGAAAACTGAAAGAAAAAATAAACCGATTATATTTCTCAATTTAATACATAGATAATCGATTATTATTTAACCTCGGTTTGCTATATTCTATCTTGCCTTCATCTGACATTGTTAACTATAAGATAAGTACGCCCCTGAATGAATGGTGTAGGTCTGAAGTATGTCTAGAAATATTTGCCTTCATCTGACATTGTTAACTATAAGATAAGTACGCCCCTGAATGAATAGTGTAGGTCTGAAGTATGTCTAGAAATATTTGCCTGCATCTGACATTGTTAACTATAAAGATAAATACGCCCCTGAATGAATGGTGTAGGTGTAGCCCTGAAGTGTGTCTAGACATATTAGCCCACATCATTCAGTACTGACTATTGGACAATGCGCCGTTGAAGGAATAATCTAGGTATAATCCCTCAGGATGTGTCTAGTAGTAGTAACCTTTATCATTCTTTCATGTGACATAATTTCGATATGACCAGATTAAAAAGAATGAAGTTAGGTCACGACCTACCCTATTTTTAAAGTGTATAGAGTTTTAATAAAGAAAAGTGTGGGATAACCACCACCCACCCAAAATCCCGATTAAATAGGTCAGCTCGGCAACCGTGTAGTGCAGACTTGAAGTGGTTTAGATTCTCCAGTAGGGTAGTTTGATTAGGTGTTAGAATCTTAATTTCAGGCCCGTTAATGATTTGTTGTTTGACTGTACGTGTTATGTCTGCCAAATAAACAATCTGAATTTCTTCACTCTTTATCCTTTGTTTGATAAAGGCATTTTGATCGAAACATCGCTGTATATTGTTTGTGTACTTTGTATAAAACCACAGTACTCTGTTTTTACGTTTTTCGCCATTGCTACATAGTCTCACTGCAGTCTTCCCTAAGAGATTTCTAGAACGGACTTTTGTGTGCGCTTCATAAACAGTATATTTCGTCACCTCTGCTATCTCTGAGGTCCACATTTTTCGTGACAGGTCTTTTGCTTTGTATCCACTGTGTCGGAGTAATATTGCTCTTTGAGGATCTCTGTCTGTTGGTAATCTGCTTATGTGGCCGAACCATTTAATTTGTTGTTTCTTGATGAAGTTCAGTATTGATATTGTGCCCCTTTTTTCTCGATGTCCTAATGTCTAAACCGGTCTCTTCTTGTTACTCGCACCATTCTGCGTAGACACTTCATCTCCGCCATGGCTAGTATTTATATATATATATATATATATATATATGGCCTTTTCGTCTTTACAGACGGTCAATTGGCAAGTGCTTTACTGTGACAACTTCTGAGTTTTCGCTTTTTCTCTCTTGTCGTTCAGCTCATACATAAGTCTCTTCTCAAAAGACGCTGCGCCCTTCCGCAATTTGGCTTTCCACACAACTCAGTTAGTCTTTCCCATGTGCTGGGACCTATAGAACATTTTTTATATAGAATCTTAATATATGCAGAAAGATGAAAATAATTATAACACATGCATCTCAAATTCTATTACTAATGTCTTGTTTTATTTTGTTAGAAAATGTTGATCTTACTTCTAAGAGCTACATTTGCTCAAGCTGAACGTTTCTCATCCGACCATGGATCATTACATAATCATCGTCTACATTTTTATTTTTATCCCAAAAATTTATTTAGTTTTTAAAAAAATGTAAATACTTATTTGTTTTTAATATTTTTACGATCATTTTTTGTGCCACGCACAATTATGGGAAAAATAACGCGCGCACACACACAAATACACCCATCCACATATATATATATATATAACATTGTCTTCCAATAGCTTGTCCAGAGTAGAACTTTGAAACCATACCAGTCCTTCGGAATTTCCATTTCTCATAACATCTGCTGCAGCCGTGCTCAAATCACCAGTCACATCCTGATTCTTCTTCTTCGAATGCTCCATATCGACCACTTGTTAACCACTCTTTGTGATTTGTATGTGATCTGAGCCTAAGCGCGATTGTGCATTGTGCCAGTTACGCGCTTACAAGTAGGCCAGCCCATCCGATTTCTGCGATGCTTTTTATTTACTAGGTAGCTTTCCTAGGTTCTACATCAGACGCCTCTTACGACATGCCTTGTAGGTGGCAGTGTTACTATTCTTAGCTTCCCTTGCTGGCTCCGGCACCACACGGGACTGGGTCGATCTGAGAGTTGTAGTGTTAGAAAACTTCCGCTATTATATATAAATTTAATAATTCATTATGATATATACCTTAGTTCTTCGTCGCTTCATTCTGTGAATCCGCGCTGCCAGCTGGATGACCTGCAAAGTTTCGTTGTAATGAGGCACTGCAGATGACACATGAGCTATCATGCACGTCCTGCACGAAAGGTTGCCAAGGGAATCTCTCAAAAGCTGAGCGATCTTACTGTCCCTGAATATTTTGGAAAAAGTAAGGTAAACCGATGATATGCAGAAGTTCGCTTTAAAAAAATAAAGAGGACAACTAATTGAAATACTTAAAAAACACATCAATACAGCAACACCTCAAACATTTTCTCAGGACACGACACGTTTGCAATAACATACAGTATATATTAACACAGGAGGGGTGCACTTTATTATTCATTACATTAGCAGGTTAATAGAGTCGATCGTGACGATAAATCGAGGTTTATATTTGAAGATAAGTAAAAGACATGTTTCTGTCTGAGAATAAAATAGTGTAATACAGAGCAATAATAGCGGTCTCAGTTCCATGGAGGAGATTGAGCGAGTTGCCCAGGATAGAGCGATATGGAGAAATTACTTGCAGGCCCTATGTAACGTATAACGGTACGAGAGGAATTATTATTATTATTATTATTATTAATACAGAGCAAGTGAGACGCAGTAGCGTCACCATTTTCAAAATTACATCGGGGATCCTCGCTGGTGCTACGGAGTTTGTGCACTGCCGCTGAGATCTCATGTAAGAAAAAGATCGGAGACAAGGGTGCCTTCTGGTGATTACAATAATACTACTAGTAATAATACTCTCATCTTATTTCTCTTGTACCCTTGCGGTGTTGACGTAAGGTATAGGATGCAGGTGAAAGCCCTTCTATTCGTTTTGCATATAGGTGTTCAGAGGATTCCATCAATCCAACGCTTGCACGTTCGCCATCTCTCTCGTTTCCGTTTACTCTATGTATCAACGGAAACTGGTTTGCTCTACTCCTTGAAAGTTATAATCACTAGGCGACAGTTTTTCAACAGTTATTCTCCATGTGTCCTTCAGAAGTACAGGCCCTTCTTTTCCTATCCACTGTCTATCGAAGAGTTGGAAAAGGCCATCATGTAAGGAGGCAACCCGGCAAGGAGGAGAAGAGGAAGACAACGGAGAAGATGGATTCCGGATGTAACTGATGGTTAAAGCATGACCGCTGCAGAGGCAGGTCATCTGGTCTATGAGAGGGAGAAATTCCGAACGACTGTTGGGGTGGTAAAGTTATGATGATGATGACGTCTATCGGAGATCTGTACTAGGCAATTTCGTTACTGGCAAACGACATACATGACTATTCCACTTTCAGCTTCATATTTTAATGATGTTTTTCCAATGATGCACAGTTGATTCGCATTTAAAGATCTTCATTTGCTATCGACTTTGGCCGGAAAATATACATGTACACAAAAACGTGTATTTATTTACCTATGTATAAACTCGAAATAGATCTATCCAGACAGAACTCAAAATCAAAGAAAACTGACTTGCTACAAATAAAAAGGAAGTATTTTGGACATATAAAAAGACACGAAGGGTTGGAGAAGACTAGTATGCAAGGAGGCATCCAAGAAAAGAGGAGACAATGAAGACCACGGAAAAGATGGATTCCAGATGTAACTGATGATTTGATCTTGACCGCTGCAGAAGCAGGACATCTGCCGTATGAGAGAAATTCCGAAGAACTGTTAATGGATTCAGAATGTATCTAATTATTTGAGCATGACGGTTGCATCAGCGGGACAAGCGGCCTATGAGAGAGAGAGAGAGAGAGAGAGAGAGAGAGAGAGAGAGTGTGCAAAGTTATGCTCAGGACAAGCTATTTTTAAACTGGACTTCTTTTTTTTTTAAAAATGGTTCACAAAACGTAATGCACAAAAAAAGAGAGAATTAAAAACTTGTAACCACGTTTGAGCCTAAGCGAACAAGGAAGAGATAACCACATGACTTACCTGTGAGGCACATGCCTTTGACCATTAAGCAAAGCCATGATGACGTTTCCCAGAGCTGACAGACTGAGTGACACATTGTTAGGATCTTTGGATTTGGAAGCTGTACCTAGGTCAATCAGATGCAACCTGGATCTTCCACCAGCCACTGTAATTAGAAGATGAGAAGACAAAATATATAGTATAAAATGAATATGGTGACCAGGTGTACAGTTTTTACCTAGACAGTATTGATTTTAAATGGTTTGTACGCCCGAGTGGTTACCGGGGCCCAAATTTGGGGTGTAAAGAATAGAACCACTGTTACCTGCCATGCATGTCGTAGAGGACGACTAAGAAAGTTTGGCTAAAATCGGATGCATATGTCCTAAACGTATACAAGTCTGCGTTTAGGGGCCTACCAAACCAATGTGCAACGTATACACGTTCTTGGCAAAGATCAAATATATCACAAAGAGTGATTAAGATTGGTCGTAAAGAACGAACGCAAAGAAGAAGAATAATGGTCTTGTCCAACCCTTCGCGTCTCTTTAAATGTCCAAAATACTTCAATTTTCTCACTCGTACTTGTAGCCTCTACGACATGATCATCAAATAGCATGTCCTGAGTAGAACTTTGCCACCCAAACAGTCCTTCGGAATTTCTCTCTCTCATAGGCCAGATGCCCCACCTCTGCAGCCGTCATGTTCATACCATTAATTACACACTGAATTCATATTCTCCGTGGTCTTCCTCTTCTTCTCTTTGCCGGTATGTCTCCTTTCATGATGGTCTTCCCCAACCCTTCGTGTTTCTTTAAATGTCCAAAATACTTCAATTTTCTCACTCGTATTTGTAGCATCTATTATATAGAAAAGAATAATGACAACTCTCCTCTTTCTCTCATATATTTTTTATAAACCCAACCACTCTGTCCATTTCTCCATCATTACATACACATGTCATGTGCTGGGAGATGCGAGTTCGCTCGGATCATCAAAAAACCAGTAGGGTGTAAATTAATCCAGAAAAGATTGATTGCGCAATTTGGGAGATCCATGATTGATTAGACATTTTAGCACTAATTCGCATATAACGTCTGCTGTGATTAAAACGACGAAAGTTGCTATGATGTTATTGCTGATACATAGCACATTGTACTGAAGCTGTTGTTACTACTAAATCTCTTGCTATATTGCTATAATGGATGCAGCTACTGTCAATACTGCTGTTGAAATTAAATGATACTATCCAACTACTATTATCAATATCAAAGAGAAAATAAAATTGAGGAGATGGAAGTGGTTAGGATATATATTATAAGAATGTAGAAGACCAGACACCCCCATGTGGCTTGTTTATGAAATCCAGGAGACTAGAAGGATAGAAGAAAATCTAGAGCAGTGGTTCTCAAAAGGTGTGCCCAAGCGTACTAGTGTGCTGGTGACATTCCTAGGTGCGCTCTAGTAAATGCCAGATCAGGGGTCGGCAACGCAGTGCCAGCGGGCACCAGGGTATAAATCGCCAAGACACATCAGGCCCATGCTTCACATAGGCAGAAACTAAATGACGAATAAAGGTATGAAGCATTTTACAACTATTTATGTATTGCTTTGCTTTTTGCATCTTATTTATTAAGCTTTTGTGTATTGTGCGCCTACTTTTTTGTAGGACTTCAAAACGTTTGAGTACCACTGACCTAGAGAGACAAGGAGACGAACTGTAGACAGGGAAAGAGAAGAAGTGAGTAAGACCTGGAATGAACTTGCTCAAGACAGATCTGGTTGAGGAGAAACTTGCTCAAGACAGATGTGGTTGAGGAGAAACTTGCTCAAGACAGATCTGGTTGAGGAGAAACTTGCTCAAGACAGATCTGGTTGAGGAGAAACTTGCTCAAGACAGATCTGGTTGAGGAGAAACTTGCTCAAGACAGATCTGGTTGAGGAGAAACTTGCTCAAGACAGATGTGGTTGAGGAGAAACTTGCTCAAGACAGATCTGGTTGAGGAGAAACTTGCTCAAGACAGATGTGGTTGAGGAGAAACTTGCTCAAGACAGATCTGGTTGAGGAGAAACTTGCTCAAGACAGATCTGGTTGAGGAGAAACTTGCTCAAGGCAGATCTGGTTGAGGAGAAACTTGCTCAAGACAGATCTGGTTGAGGAGAAACTTGCTCAAGACAGATCTGGTTGAGGAGAAACTTGTTGATTCTTGATGCTTCAAATGTAGTTGAGGTCAGAAGAAGATATTTAACTGCTGTTTCTGCTAGTATTCTCTCTCTCTCTTTGCCTTTTTACCCCGGGTTGGGGCATAGGCATTCAACCAACTCATGCCAAGTCTTCCTATCTCTAGCTATCTCCTGTAGCTCCCTCCAGCTCTTCTTTATATTGTTGATCTCCGCCTCCAAATCTCGTCTCCATGTATTTCTCGGCCTCCCTTCTTTCGCTGTCCCTGCGGGTTCCAGACAAGGACCTTTCTTGTTATATTCCCCTCCGGTTTTCGCAAAGTGTGTCCTATCCAGCGCCAGCGTCTTTTTTAACCTGTTCGTTCACTGGAATCTGTCTTGTTCTCTCCATAAGTTCCTCATTTGTGACCCTATCATACCATCTTATTCCCTCTATTCTGCGCAGACACCAGTTGATGAATGTTTGCAATTTATGCGCTATTGTTTTAGTTGTTCTCCATGTTTCTGACCCATACAGTAGAACTGCTTTAACATTAGAGTTAAATATCCGAATTTTTGTTCTAGATTTGATTTCTTTGGACTTCCAAATGTTTCCCAGTGCAATGAAAGCTCCTCTTGCCTTCTGTTCTGCTAGTATTGTGTGTGCTAATATCCACCAAGAAGAGATGTAACTGCTGTTGCTGCTAGTATTGTGTGTGCTAATATCCACCAAGAAGAGATGTAACTGCTGTTGCTGCTAGTATTGTGTGCGCTAATATCCACCAAGAAGAGATGTAACTGCTGTTGCTGCTAGTATTGTGTGTGCTAATATCTGCCAAGAAGAGACGTAACTGCTGTTGCTGCTAGTATTGTGTGTGCTAATATCTGCCAAGAAGAGACGTAACTGCTGTTGCTGCTAGTATTGTGTGTGCTAATATCCGCCAAGAAGAGACGTAACTGCTGTTGCTGCTAGTATTGTGTGTGCTAATATCCGCCAAGAAGAGATGTAACTGCTGTTGCTGCTAGTATTGTGTGTGCTAATATCCACCAAGAAGAGATGTAACTGCTGTTGCTGCTAGTATTGTGTGTGCTAATATCCACCAAGAAGAGATGTAACTGCTGTTGCTGCTAGTATTGTGTGTGCTAATATCCGTCAAGAAGAGACGTAACTGCTGTTGCTGCTAGTATTGTGTGTGCTAATATCCGCCAAGAAGAGATGTAACTGCTGTTGCTGCTAGTATTGTGTGCGCTAATATCCGCCAAGAAGAGATGTAACTGCTGTTGCTGCTAGTATTGTGTGTGCTAATATCCGCCAAGAAGAGATGTAACTGCTGTTGCTGCTAGTATTGTGTGTGCTAATATCCGCCAAGAAGAGATGTAACTGCTGTTGCTGCTAGTATTGTGTGTGCTAATATCCGTCAAGAAGAGACGTAACTGCTGTTGCTGCTAGTATTGTGTGTGCTAATATCCGCCAAGAAGAGACGTAACTGCTGTTGCTGCTAGTATTGTGTGTGCTAATATCCGCCAAGAAGAGATGTAACTGCTGTTGCTGCTAGTATTGTGTGTGCTAATATCCGCCAAGAAGAGATGTAACTGCTGTTGCTGCTAGTATTGTGTGTGCTAATATCCGCCAAGAAGAGATGTAACTGCTGTTGCTGCTAGTATTGTGTGTGCTAATATCCGTCAAGAAGAGACGTAACTGCTGTTGCTGCTAGTATTGTGTGTGCTAATATCCGCCAAGAAGAGACGTAACTGCTGTTGCTGCTAGTATTGTGTGTGCTAATATCCGCCAAGAAGAGATGTAACTGCTGTTGCTGCTAGTATTGTGTGTGCTAATATCCGCCAAGAAGAGATGTAACTGCTGTTGCTGCTAGTATTGTGTGCGCTAATATCCGCCAAGAAGAGATGTAACTGCTGTTGCTGCTAGTATTGTGTGTGCTAATATCCGCCAAGAAGAGATGTAACTGCTGTTGCTGCTAGTATTGTGTGTGCTAATATCCGCCAAGAAGAGATGTAACTGCTGTTGCTGCTAGTATTGTGTGTGCTAATATCCGTCAAGAAGAGACGTAACTGCTGTTGCTGCTAGTATTGTGTGTGCTAATATCCGCCAAGAAGAGACGTAACTGCTGTTGCTGCTAGTATTGTGTGTGCTAATATCCGCCAAGAAGAGATGTAACTGCTGTTGCTGCTAGTATTGTGTGTGCTAATATCCGCCAAGAAGAGATGTAACTGCTGTTGCTGCTAGTATTGTGTGTGCTAATATCCGCCAAGAAGAGACGTAACTGCTGTTGCTGCTAGTATTGTGTGTGCTAATATCCGTCAAGAAGAGACGTAACTGCTGTTGCTGCTAGTATTGTGTGTGCTAATATCCGCCAAGAAGAGACGTAACTGCTGTTGCTGCTAGTATTGTGTGTGCTAATATCCGCCAAGAAGAGATGTAACTGCTGTTGCTGCTAGTATTGTGTGTGCTAATATCCGCCAAGAAGAGACGTAACTGCTGTTGCTGCTAGTATTGTGTGTGCTAATATCCGTCAAGAAGAGACGTAACTGCTGTTGCTGCTAGTATTGTGTGTGCTAATATCAGCCAAGAAGAGACGTAACTGCTGTTGCTGCTAGTATTGTGTGTGCTAATATCTGTCAAGAAGAGACGTAACTGCTGTTGCTGCTAGTATTGTGTGTGCTAATATCCGCCAAGAAAAGTCTGTTATTGCTTATATCAACCTAAATAGGATATGATTGTAGTCATATTGATGCTACTACTAATGTTAATACAGAGCTGCTGCTGCTGCTACTACTGCTATTACTTTACTTCTACTACAACTGATTCTTTACTATTACTCTACTACTTTACATTTCCTTCTGCTTCTGCTACTACTGCCACTATCACCACTACTACCATTACTATTACTATTTTACTCTTACTGCTAATACCTTCTTCTTCTTCTTCTTTGCGTTCGTTCTTTACCACCAATTTTAGTCACTCTTTGTGATATGTTTGATCTTTGCCAAGAACGTGTATACGTTGCACATTGGTTTTGGTAGGCCCCTAAACGCATAGATTTCTACATGTTTAGAACACATGCATCAGATTTCAGTCAATACTGCTACTACCAACCACCCTATCATTACGCCACATTACGAAAGAAAACATCCTACAAACATTACTGCAAAGAAAGATTCAACAAAATTTACACAAGGGATACATCTGATAAAAACTGCAGATCAAGAAGAAACTTATAAAACTTTACTGTAAAAAAATAGTTTACTAAACAAACAAAACATCGGCGTATTTTCTTCTTCTTCTTCTCTTCCACCATGTTCTTCTTTATATAAGTGTTGGGGTGTGGGAGAATGTAGTGATCTTATGTGTGCTTGTTCTAAGGAACTTTGTAAGCTGTTATTCATATTAGTTTGATAAATAATGGGTAGATCTATGTTTGAGTTTATCTAGTGTTTATTCTGTCTATGTCTTCTTGATAAAGATTCTTGATCGAAACGTGGTATTATCGTTAGTTTTATATTTAATTTAACTTTTGCTTACTTATGTAACACTATACACGCATGTCTTTGTTCTTAAGCGCCAATTTACTTACTATCACCGCAGCCTTCCCACGGTTGTCTACAAATTTGGTCTGGTCTATCTCTCTCGCGATCACCGCCCAGACCGATGTACAGATCTCCCCATAAATTCTATTCATGTGGAAATCTGATTCATGCAGCCTTAGCATTGGTGTGTTTTACATCACATCTTCAGCACCATTTGGAGCCCTGGTGCTTATCCTCGGCGATGTGTCCGGTTTCATCCAGCGTTTACTCGGTTCGCTGTCCGCTCTGTAGCCATCTAGTGATTTTTATAGTGCGGGTAGCTAGCCCCACCCCAACCTCCTCAATCGCCTCTTACGACATGCGTGGCAATAACAGTGGTTCTATTCTTTACACCCCAACTTGAGCCCCGGTAACCACTCGGGTGTGGTCTGGTCTAACCACCTCAGATTTGTAAATTTCCTTACATCGCCACATTTCATTATCAGTAACTTTCTCGAATCAGCTGTAGTAATGCCTGTTTCTGGGCGGGCGGTGAAATACTTGTAGAGTTGAACGAAATATATTTGCAAAGTAACACGACCCATATAATTAAATCCAGTTTGCATGACAATCAATACAGACAGAAGAGAAACACACAATAAAGCAAGCAGTTCTAAGGTTCTCAACTTTGGCTACTAAATAATTCACAGTGGAATGTGATATTACATGTACGCGTATTAATAGTTCACATGATTCGTTGCAAATTTTACAATATTTGCACACCACTTTCTCGAGTATTGCAATATTCGCATTCTACTCTTCCGAGTTTTGTAGTAAACATCGCCTTTTATAGCGTTTTTCAATATATATATTATTTTTTCCGATCCAGAAGCATTTGAGTTTTCAGCTCTTCGGCTCGGGGGCCATGGACATCGTAACCCTTCGGTTCGGTGCCACGAACACCGTGAATCTGGGGAACCTGTAGCTCTGATCAGATATAAAGATGTCTGCAAGGCCTCAATAAATAACTTTTCTATCGGTCCCAGCAAATGGGAAAAACTGGCTAATGATCGAGAAATATGGAAAACAACATTACGAAAAGGTGCAGAACCTTTTGAAGAGAGACTTAGAGTTGAGCTGAAAGATGAGAGAGAAAAACGAAAACTCAGAAGTTGTCACAGTAAAACACTTGCCAATTGACCGTCTGTAAAGACAAATAAGGCATATATATATATATATATATATATATATATATATATATATATATATATATATATATATATATATATATATATGTGTGTGTGTGTGTGTGTACTATGTACTTAATATGTTGTATTTACTTTAAGAAAAAATCGGTGTAAAATTGCTCGTTTACAAACCAGATACAACCTACCTATTATTTAAAACTTATCTAACGTGTGGAACGGATTAGGGTAATGTGGAAGCGTTTGCTTATTGACTAGGACACAAGAGGGATGTGCGTTCGATCCCACACTTGACGCTCCACATGTGAATTGGCCCTGCTACCTCCTGCACATTTGGGTCTAGAAATGTGTAGTAAGTCACTTCATACCCGAAGGTCTGAAAAGGCTAGGGGGTGATGATATGTTATATCATGTATGATTAATTTAATATAACATTATTGAGATAAGTATATTTCAGATGTTATATGTTTACACTGACAGAACAAACGTCACTAATTTCTGGACAAAGTCATACTGAACTTCATCATTAAACAACAAATTAAATGGTTCGGCAAAAAAAAAAGCAGATCACCAACAGACAGAGCGCATCAAAGAGCAATGTTACTCTGGTACAGTGGATACAACGCATCAAGCAACAACAAATTAAATGGTTCGGTCATAAAAAAGCAGATCACCAACAGACAGAGAGCATCAAAGGGCAATGTTACTCTGATTCAGTGGATACAACGCAAAAGGCCGACAACGCAAAAGGCCGACAACGCAAAAGGCCGACAACGCAAAAGTAGACCTCAGATATAACAAAGGCGACGGACGTCACTGTTTACGAAGCTCACACAAAAGCCCGTTCTAGAAATGTTTTCTTATTCTAACGCTGTGAGGCAAAACAGAATTGGAGTAGAAAAAAAGAAAGAAATTATTGATTTTGTATTTGCTAACTACCACTATTAAGTCAAATAAAAAATTTTAATTCGTAAATACTGTAATAGGAACAGGCACACCATGACACTGTAAGACAAAAGAAATGTCATTGGTTTCTTGACAAAGTAATGATTTTGTATTTGCTAAACACGGTTCTGTAGCTTAAGCGGTAGTAAGCTCGATCACAACCCAAACGAACCTGGTTCAAACCCCACGGTGGGCAAGTTTGGAAGCAAATTCGTTTCCATGGGATTTTTACGAAAGGTAAAAATAGAGCTCACCGTTCAGAAAGCAATGACAAACTACTGAACGTATAAGTGGTGCCTAGAAAATCAACGACTCATTTAATGTGGTTGATGGCTACGTCCTGTAAAGGATATGCTACGATTTTCATTTCAAAACCCAGCTCTAAGTCAAATAGAACTTAAAATGAGTAAATACTGTAATGAGAACAGGCATAAAATGACATTGTAAGATACGACGTTTGAACATATACACTTACCTGAAGTTAGCAAAGTTTTAATTTGTTTCAGTCTTAAAGACAAGGTATTTATATTTTATATTTCAAGAAAAGGGCGAAATAAAAACCCCCCACAAAATTGTCGTCTGCAAAATCCATTACTTCCCGCTACTGCCACACTTAGTGCATCGAGATGTAAGCAGACATGGATTTCTCATTACTAGATTGAAGACTTCTGTTACAATGCATGATATATAACTTGGAAACAAGTCAAGTTGAAGGACAAGTGTAACAAAACCTTCATAAGTTTAATAAATCAGCAACAAAGGATGTGTAACTAAACTAATATAATTAGTTCTTACTGATGATTGTCATACTACGAAGGAGTTGTTGGCATTTATTTGTTTTTGAAAACGATAGTGTCTAAATTGTGCTGCCCCAGAAACGTTAAAACTACAATCCATGACAATGAAGCGTTAGACTAGAAACACCCATTTGTTTCAGGACAAGTCTTTCACGACTGCTGTATAGGATTCCATAGACGTTGTTGCCACTTAGTGCCGTCATGTTCTCTTCAGGTGTTCAACTCTTAACCTCTTTGCAATAAGTTTCTTTCTCCAAATTTCACTTTTAGACCCTCCTATCCTCTTTACACTCCCTTCGATCAACAATCTTCTTCTCACAGAAATCGACTTCGACGTCTATACCACATATATCTCTCTCTTGCACAACTCCTTACATCGAAGTACAACTCCTTACATCGAAGTACAACTTCTTACCTCGAAGTACAACTCCTTACATCGAAGTATAACTCCTTACATCGAAGTACAACTTCTTACATCGAAGTACAACTCCTTACATCGAAGTATAACTTCTTACATCGAAGTACAACTCCTTACATCGAAGTACAACTCCTTACATCGAAGTACAACTCCTTACATCGAAGTACAACTTCTTACCTCGAAGTACAACTCCTTACATCGAAGTATAACTCCTTACATCGAAGTACAACTTCTTACATCGAAGTACAACTCCTTACATCGAAGTACAACTCCTTACATCGAAGTACAACTCCTTACATCGAAGTACAACTTCTTATATCGAAGTATAACTTCTTACATCGAAGTACAACTCCTTACATCGAAGTATAACTCCTTACATCGAAATACAACTCCTTACATCGAAGTACAACTCCTTACATCGAAGTACAACTCCTTACATCGAAGCAGAGAGGGATTCTCACATCTCCTACCCGTCTTGCAATTTTCCAAAGAGAATGTCTTTTGAAACGCCATCCTTTTTCGACTCTCCGAAAATGTCATACGCACCGTAGCAATTTTTGTTATATCATGCAAGTGATCTTGTACGGTTGTCTTGTTGTAATGTTGCGTTTTTGTAATGCGTTGTTCTTATAATTGTGTTTCTGTAATGTAATGATCTATTAATGTTGTGTTCCTAAAATACTGTGTGTTCTGGTAATGTTAAGAACTTATAAAGTTGTCTACCTATAAAGTTGTCTACTTATAAAGTTGTCTACTTATAAAGTTGTCTACTTATAATGTTGTGTTCTTATTAAACCGTGTTCTTGCAATGGTGCTTTATTATAATATTTTCCCATGTAATTTCTTGGCTACCAGATCTCACGTCAATTTCTTCACAGTAATTACAAGTGTACTTTGGTCACATCAAGCGTCACGATGGCCTGGAAAGAACAATACTAGAGGGCAGGGTCCCTGGACTCAGAGGCAGACCAAGAAGAAGATGGCTACAAGATATTAAAGAAACCATGAACATGACCATCGACGAAGTGGGTGAACTGGCAAGAGACAGAGTGAATTTCAGATGTGCTGCAAAAAGAGCAACGTCCTATAAAGGATACGCACCTTGATGATGATGAGATTACAAGGGAAGTGATCGGTACACAGTACAAATAATGGAAAGAAGCAACAGATTGTAATCCTATAGAGAAGGGAAGATGTTTAAGTTACTGACTTCGCAAAAAAAGATCAACAATTTATTTTGTATTTAAATCAAAGATACTTTCCACATGTGATATGATACCAAAGTACAAAATGTCAGTTCTGTTTTTCCTCGATGGCGAAAAAAGTAAAGACAAAGTACTGTAGTTTTACAAAGTACTGTAGTTTTACAAAGTACTGTAGTTTTACAAAGTACTGTAGTTTTACAAAGTACAAACAATATCTACAATCGACGTATCGACGTTTCATTTATCAAGCGAAGCTACACACAGAAAATATTTCATACTCAGACATAACATGTATATGTTACATTGTATATTTACTTTATATTAACATTGTATATTTAACATGTAATGTAACATTGTATATTTAACATGTATATGTTACATTATATTTAAATTGTATATGTTACATTGTATATGTTACATTGTATATGTTACATTGTATATGTAACATTGTATATTTACATTGTATATTTAACATTGTATATGTTAATTATATGTTACTTGTATATGTTAATGAAGTTACATTGTATATGTTACATTGTATATGTTAGGTCTGTCGTATAAGAAATTAATTAATTAAGATTAGACAATAAATCATTTCTTATTTCTTTCTCGAATCCTGTTTGTCTCACAGAGTCAGGTCAAGAAGAGATTTCTAAAACGGGCCCTTGTGTGCGCTTCGTAGATAGTGTCTTTCGTCGCCTCTGTTATCTCTGAGGTCCATCCTTTGCGTGGCCGGTCTTTTGTTTTACCCATTGTATCGGAGCAGCATTGCTCTTTGAGGTGCACTGTATGTAGATAACCTGCTTACGTGGCCGAACCATTTAATTTGTTGCTTCTTGATGAAGTCTAGTACTGATGTTGTACCCACTTTTTTTCCCAGATGACTTCATTTCCCAACCGGTCTCTTCTTGTTACACCCAGCATTCTGCGTAGATACTTCATCTCTGTCGTGACTAGTTTTCTTCTATCATTTGTTATCAGTGACCAGGTTTTGGCACTGGTAGCATAATGTTGGTAGAAAGATTGTGTTGAACAGTGCTCTTTTTGCGTTCATGGTGACATGTTTTTTTTTCTAAATTGGCGCCATTTGTCCTATCATTTGATTTGCTTTGTTGCACCTGTACTGAATTTCATTAGTTATTCTTCCGTTTCTGAAAAATGCTCCACAGGTATGTGAAACCTTTTACTTGTTTTAATGGACGATTGTCGATGCAGATGATAAATCCTTAAGGGTCATAAAATGAAAATGTGGCTAAAAACGAAATAAATGCGAAAAACTAGGAATGGAAAAAAGATAAACAATAATAATCAAATATATCTATTACATATATACTTTTAACATATACACATATATTATGGAGCATGAGAAGAGACAATATTAAGAAGCATAGGAATGTAGTACGTTGAGTCCATGATGTTGCAAGGTACCATATAAAGATATAAAACGATTTTCTGGAGCAAATCAACTACGATCATGAGGGTATGTTTTTTCCTCGACAAAATCGTTATTCAGTACTCACATAGACTAGACAATAACGCTACAGAGGGAAAACAAAAACCCTGACTCAAAAACTGCACTTCGGTGGGTAACCATGTGTGCTCCAATCTTATTTCTTACACATGAATATCTCAGCGACAGTTCACGAACTCCGTAGCATCGGCGAGAGTCCCCGATGTAATTTTGGAAATGGTAAAGATATTTTTGTAGGAATTTTATTTTTAATCTGTTCTAACTAAATGTGCCCTTGCAGCGGCTTTCCAGCCTGCTCTTCTCGATTTTTGAACTACCAAGGGTTCTTTTCCGTGCTCAAATTGAACACGGGACCAACGTTTTATCGTCCATCTCCGATAAAACTAGCAACTCGATCTCACATACACTGAGATCAGGGATCTCTGGGAAAATATCCAGATGACTCCACGTGGCGAACCTGGTACCTTTGACGAACCTGGTACATTTGGCGAACCTGGTACCTTTGGCGAACCTGGTTAAACCCGTATTTGACACGAAAGACGAGCACTTAACTTCTACGCCACAGAGACCCATGACAAAAAAATCCACGAAAATGCAACAAACAAAAAAGTAAACACGTATAACATGCAAAGATAACATCTGCACAACATGTAAATCTCACCATTACGTTTGTAGACAATATCCAAGAGAGAAACGGCGTTTAAAACAAAATACAGTAATCCTAAACACTGGGACTTTACCGACATGTAATAACATCTAGTCAGTTTGTCTTGTTGACTGATCTATAATGGGCTTCTTATGTAGATTATGAACACTGATGTTCTAGAAGCGGAACCTTAATGTCAACATTAATTACACCCAGGCTAAATGGTAACGTAATTGGATGGCGTCAGTGAGGTTTTGTCAGGTTCTAAATGCATGTTTAAGTGTGAAGACGGACAGGAAATGAGAAGGAGTATCACAAACAGGCGTCTGGACGGGTGAGATTGTCTAAAGGTTGGTTGATAGGGTTGTGTCCGGTGGAGATTACGGAAACAGGGAAGGGCTGTTCGAGAGTGAAATACTAGTAGTAGGCGCCGAGTAGTGTAGGTAAATAGTTCAGAGTTCAAGTGTTCAAAGATCAACATTGGTAGCATATAGTAGTGTGATGAGCAGATTAACATTAAAACAAATGCCGGTACTGACTGTAATGCCGCTTTTTAGGTGGTGTAGGACGTGGGCTCATTCAGTCATGAATTGATGCAACAGTTCCTTAAACTATGGAGTATGTATAGAGATTTGAGACAGGAGAAGGTGGTATGGGGTGAAGTACAAGTGACCGGCCGGGAATGCTGGGGGATTGCTCCTGTAGGACGGGGAATCATTCATCCATTCATTTCAGATCGGGGGCATGAGAAATTTAATAGTCGTCTGGCTAGTGCAGTAACTGCGAAACTGTTTAGGTTTGGATTTGTTTTTATGCCACCGACAGAAAAAAACACCTTCTCGCCTTTACCGTGGATTGAAGCCGGGTCTCCCGCGTGGTAGACCACGCTCTAATTTATTCGGTCAGAGCAGATTAGCCTAAACGGTTGAACATATGGGATAGAAGTTTAAAGAGAGGTGTGGGGAGGTCTCATGATTTAGACCTGCCGTAGTAATAGAAATCAGGTGTGAGATGGACAAAACTATTACAGCAGATACTGATGGATCCTCTCGAGACACCAAGATAGATATGAGAATGTTCACTGAGATGAATGTCATGTCAGTCAGTTTATCAGGACACGATCACGTCCGACGGCATTCCCGGCAGAGTTTCTAGGTCATTCATCTAGAACAGCGGTTCCCAAACTGTACATTACTGCGGACCTCCAAAAGTTTCTATATATGAAAATGGACAGGGATTAATTATCTGTGTTACAATAGTAAACAATGTCTGCAATTTAACATTTAAAAAACAACCAAGAAAACACTAGGTCTATAATTAGGCTTTAAAATTTATTTTTCTGTTTGAAATCTCAAAGATCATAATATTTCTTCAAGCGCATGAGGACCCCCTGTCAGTACCTCGCGGTCACCAGTTTGGGAAAGGCTGATCTAGAATATTCCCCACCCCTTCTTGTCTCAAATCTCTATGCATACTCCATCGTTTAATGAACTGTTGCATCAATTCATCATCATCATTCTTTACATACATACATAGTAAAGGTGACCCGTTTTCATACCTCGTGGTATATTGGGTAATACGGTATTTTCCCTTGATTTTTAATTGACCGTTGGCACACGGTGGGTGATGTGGTCAACATCACGCCGGCCACCTTGACTTCCCAGTGATTTTCCTGGTACCACAAATGAAGCTGGGTCGACATGAGAGCCGTTAAAATATTACACGCCCACTGTGGAATTGAAACCGGGACTACTAGTCTAAGAAGTGAGTTCACTAACAACTGCGCTACTGCGGTTCTCCCATGCATATGTTTATATACATACATATACACATACTTACAGACATACACACACATTTATTGGTTGATCGTGTGGTACCGGGGCCCGCAGAGAAGCAAAGAATAGTACCACTGCGACCTACAAGCACGTCGTAAGAGGCGGCTGAGTTAGGACCTTGGAACGCTACACTAGTAAATAAAAAGCATCGCAGAAATCGAATTTGCTGGCCTACTTGTAGGCGCATAACTGGCACAACGCACAACAAGGCACTGAGCTCTTAGGCTCAGATCATTTACAAATCACACAGAGTAATTAACAAGTGTTCGATATGGAGCGTTTGAAGAAGGTTATTGGTTACTAAACTGACGTCATTGCACCCCATAAAGGTACATACATACCTCATATATATATATATATATATATATATATATATATATACACATAAGTATAAACGGGTCTAAAGTGGAAGGATTACGTATATATACACACATAATTATAAACGGGTCTAAAGTGGAAGGATTATGTATATATACACATATATATATACCTGTTAAAACAAATATGTCATGATATTGTAATTACGAGAGAGAAAATAAAACAAGTGAACTGTTTTGATAACCTCTCGGTTCACTGCTTATAAGTGATGGAAATGGGATTAAGAAAAACACAAGTAAAGCAAACATAGCCTTATGAAACTTAAACAACTAAAAGCTATATGAAATGGAGCAGTTAGGGCAACAAAGATCAGAATACTAAGAGCATGCATATTTCCAGTAGCAGCGTACATGTGTTAGACATGAACATTTAATAAGGTAGTGATAATTTATATATGACACTGTTTTGGAACTCGCAGGGAAATAGGAGTAGGGGAAAGCCTAGACATACCTGGAGAAGAGAACTGGAGGCTGATATTAAAAGGATAGGTAAAACATTGAAAGGATTCGAAGGGCTGTCGGGAGAGAGGAAGAGATGGAAGAAGTTTGTTGAAGACATGTGCTCTGTTGGGAGTTGAAAGGTGAAGAAGAAATTATATATGGTCTTTTGAATACAAACGTTATAGAAGGGTTCTCGGTATACTATGACCAGAGAGAAGAGAACAAATAGATCAATCTAGAGCAACGTTTCCCAAAGTGGCGGTACGCCCCTCTGTGGGCGCTGAGCCTTCCAGGGGGCGATAGTGGTTCAGTAGCATTTGGGGGATTTTATTTTCGTGATTTTGCGATTGAATAATCATTAAAAATTTGAATTCTGCGTTTTAATTCATCTTATGCCCATCTTACGCGATCCATTTTTTCATCAATTTTCTATTTCATGTACATAATTATTTGAAAATTGACCATGTATGACAGAAATATATATATCAATTTTCTATGTCAAAGTGAAAAGAGCATGTATAAATATGTGTGTGTGGGGGGCGTTGGCAAACTGTTATAATGGGGAGGGGCGTTACAAAGTTTATGTCGTGCAAAGTGGGCGGTGGCCGAAAAAGTTTGGGAATCTATGATCTAAATGAACTTGAAAATTAAAGACAACTGGCTGATGCCACAAACAAAAATTAATCAATTGAAGTATTTTGAACACATAAAAAGTCATGTAGTACGAGCGAACACCGTTCTCCAGAAATAATCTTAGAATTCTCTAGAAAAACTGCACATATGAGCTAAGCGACACAACCCGGACTCGAACACATGACCTTCAGAATGTTTAGCTAGAAGCCAACTCTTGGCTGTGGTTTAGCAAAAGTCTTAACAACATCATTACAGACAAACACCAAAATAAAAATCCTAAACAAACATATATTGTATATCCATTCCATCAAGAGTTGGTATTCCTCTTCTTCTTCTTTTGTCGTCACACTGCTACCGGGTTGTTGCCCTGTGTCGTGGTTTTCTATTTTTTTTCTTGGTGCTGTTCTGGTGGATTGTGTGTTTTTTGTTGCTGCTCATTGACAGAATTCTAAGAGTTGGTATATACCATTATAATATTGAATTACGTCTATATATACTAATGTACACGTGGTTCAATATTAAATAACGAATAGTTCAATCTTGCAGCAGATAGGTTATATATATATATATATATATATATATATATATATATATATACACAGTGGCGGCTCGTCATTAAGGGCCAGAGGGGTCGGGCCCCACCAAAATAATGTGTAACATGTATTTATTATTTAATAAATTAAAATATAACCTAACCCAAACCCATGATTTACCCGAAAATTTGTGTCTGGCCCCACCAACAAAAACGATCACGAGCCGCCACTGTGTTATATATATATATATATATATATATATATATATATATATATATATATATATATAGTGGTGCTACACGAAGAGAGAGAGAGAGAGAGAGAGAGAGAGAGGACTGTTTCATACAGTACAATAAACCATTGTAACAGCATATAAAGTACTATTGTGCAGACAACGTAAGGGTCAAATTGCTACCACGGCTCAATTCTTCAAAGGAAACACAATGAACAACAAGAAACCGCCAAGAAAGACAACACTTCAAGTTTAACATAAGTCTAGCTACATCAGATCTCAAATCTGCATTTAGCAATACGAGAGAGCACTTCAAGAGAGCGCGCCCTTGTGCGGGTCCGTGAGTCTGTGACTGATGTAGAAGACCTGACCCCGATTTGAAATCTGCGGTGAGTGAGAAAGATAAATGTGTAATTCATGTCAGCGATTTTGAGATGGTGGATGTTTAAGTCGGACAATCAACGCATTCTGTTCCGGTGAAAGCAAATTACGGCTGAAGAAAATGACCGACAAATGTTACAGGGATATTTGGGTTGAGGATGTTCGGGATGTTGAAACCTCGCTTCATCATCGCCAACGATACTTTGAAGTTGGTGTTGGTGAGTGACACGACTAATCACATCCCCAACAGGGAACACGTTATCTAAACAAAGTGTTATAGTAGTCGATCAACATAAATAACACTATTAAGAATTACTTATATAACATAAATGGAATATTGTACACAAACATAGTGATGTGAGATTAAACAGTTTGCTTGCCTCATTCGAATTCTTCTTCTTCTTCGAACGCTGGATATCGATCACATATTAACCACTCTGTGTGATTTGTATGTGATCTGAGCATAAGAGCGATTGTACGTTGTGCCATTCACCTCAAAAGTAGACCAGCACATCCGATTTCTGAATGCTTTTTATTTCTAGGGTAGATTTCTGGAGTCCCACATCAGCCGCTCTCTTACGACATGTCTTGTAGGTAGCAGTGGTACTATTCTTTGCTTCCAATGCGGGGCCTCGGTACCATACGGGCGAATTGTAATTCAACCTGAGATTATGCACCTAAAAAATAAACGCTTTAAAGACACTCCTAAAGTGTCTCCAAAATACTTCGATATAGACACCACGTGCTGGGAATCTATTGCTCAAGATTGTAAAATGTGGCGCTGTAACAACACAAGAGGAACTGGCATAGCTGTGAATCGTCGTGTTATTGAAGCGCAGAGAAAGCGAGCTGTGCAAAAAGACAAAACACCCACATGTCTAACCTTCATAATGTATGCCCCCACCTTTGGTAGGGGATTGTGTTCAAGGATTGGACTCATCACATCCGCACACAACAGAGAGGTGCAGCAAGCACACGTTTGAGGTTGTTGTCATTATCGCTTGGATGCATGTCTATTATTATTATGCTAGATTATGGTATGATTAACTTAATAAACTAAACCTTCATGTCAATGGCGCTGCATCCAAGTGCAAGAATTCAAATACATTGAATGCATATTCACAGAAGACTAGACAGAGAGAAAGAGACTAGAGTGCAAAAAGCAAATGCTGTAACCTACCAGCTAGCCATACCGTTGAAGCAATAAAACATTTTACGTACAGCTAAACAACAGCAATTTCATGTCTATTTTGTGTTACCAGAGTCAGACATGGACACTGAGCAAAGCACAATTGCAAAGAATAGCTGCATATGAAATGTGATCCCTAAGAAAAATTACCACCAAGAGAGAAAAGAGTCACCAACATCAGCATACGAAAGAAAATGAAGAGTGAACCTTGCTTGAATTACATTGAGAAACAAAGGATGAAGTGGTTTGACCACTTAATAGGAATGCACCCAAACTCCCATGTAAACAGAGTCTTCTACAATAGAACATCAGGAAAGAAGGCGAGAGGAAGACCCCGAACAATTTGGTTAGATGGCAAAACAGAATCCTGCCAAAAAGGAAAAATAACTACTATCACCCAATCCACTAGAACAGCTCAAGATAAAAAACAGAAAACTACGACACTGGTCAACAACCCGGTAGCCTTTTGAAGACTTCGCTCGTCGTAAGGGAAACAAAGAATAGTAACATTGCGACCTACAAAGCATGTCGTAAGAGGCGACTGATGTAGGACCTAGGAAGCTATCCTAGTAAATAAAAAGCATCGCAGAAATCGGATGTACTGGTCTACTTATAGGCGCACAACTGACGCAATGTACAATCGCTTTTAGGCTCAGATCACACACAAATCACACACAGTGGTTAACAAGTGGTTCGATATGGGGCTTTGGAAGAAGTGTGACGACAAAAGAATAAGAAGGGTATGAATATCTGAGTTTCCCGTTCATCTAGGCAGGACTGACGACTGTATATACATATTTTTCCGATATGGTACACATAACAGAGAGTGCATATTTCTTTGCCAAGAGAGAAATAGAATATCGAAATAATGATGGTCATAAAGAGAGATTTATTAATGGTACACGCCTACTGCCAGAGTGAAGTTTCGTGTAGTGATAGTGAACTTTGAAGTGGTGCTAAAACATTGCTATTGACAGGATGTTGACATACACTTTGTGACATCATTGATCAACCTTGTTAAGCTTTATTTCTATAACATTACTATAAATATAACTAATAACAATTATGTTTCTGACTTCACTTCATTCTTACTCTCTTGCATTCTTTCTTTTGTTTTTCCTTCACTATATCTTTCACACTCTCTTTACTTCTTCCTCTCACTCTTTCTTTCTTCCTTTCCCTCTTTCTATCTTCTGTCACTATTTTTTTCTTACTTCTCTTTTTCGCTTGGGAAGAATGTCTAGTGCCTTCCATATTAATAGATACATATTTGCGCCTAATCTCATATTGATATCTTGAAGATTTCTTTCACGGTGGAAAACGTACATTACCCACGTTAACGAAATTTACAAATGGGAGAAAACTGCGTTTTAAAAATGTAATGTGAATTCAGTCTAAATTGTCAAGGAAATCGTCTGTTAGAGCATACAGTCATTGCCTAGCCTAATTGAATCTAATATATCTGTTAATACTCAGATCAAGCTTTACAATGATACATGACTCGATTGGGTTAATTGAATGCCACGCCCGAGTGGTTACCGGGGCCCAAATTGGGGTGTAAAAATAGAACCACTGTTACCTGCCACGCATGTCGTAAGAGGCGACTAAGGAGGTTTGGCTGAAATCGGATAAAATGTCCTAAACGTGTAGAATCTAGCCTTTAGGGGCCTACCAAACCAATGTGCAACGTATACACGTTCTTGGCAAAGATCAAACTTATCACAAAGAGTGATTAAAATTGGTCGTAAAGAACGAACGCAAAAGAAGAAGAATGCCATACACTGTATCTAGGGACAAAATAAAGACAATTGTAGACATTTTCTATAACGAATTTTTAGAGGGTAGAGCTGTTCAATAATAATTTTGAAGCATTTTTCAGGAACACAAATAAAAACACTTTGCGTAATTTGATTGTAGAGATGCAATACTAACATAAAATGATGAATTTGAAAAATCGATATATTTAACATAAAATGACCCAACTGTCAGTAGCATAGTGCCTTAATGAATTTCAAATTCATAACTTTAAAAAAAAATAATTGACCTCCTACATGCTTGATTCAGGCATAGTTGAATTGCAAGTTTGAAACGCTATCTAACTGCGGCATGTTTAATGTTGTAGCAGTATTTTGATAAATTTGTAACTTCCAGCATTAGATGCTTGAATATACATGTAGTATACTAACCGGTCGAGTATACTCCCCTTGCCGGGGCTCGCAAGGGGAGCGAAGAATCGCAACACTGCGACCTACAATGCATCTCGTAAGAGGCGACTGAGGTAGGTGCCTAGGCAATCTAACCTAGCAAATAAAAAGAGTCGCAGAAATCGGATGTGCTGGCCTACTTGTAGACGCATAACTGTTACAACATACAATTGCTCTTAGGCTCAGATAACATACAAATCATAAAGAGTGGTTAACAAGTGGTCGATGTGAAGCTTTCGAAGAAGAAGAAGTGTACTAACTATTAATGCTGGATCATCTAACAATAATAATTAACACAATACATCGACTTTCACGAGAGATTCTATAGAAGAATATAACTCACCTGTCGTTGAAGAAAAAAAAAACACAAACAAGCTGTCTACTGCTACAGAACAACTCTATCAAACCTTCAACATTCTTTTCGCACGTTGAAGACTTGTATTTACTCTATACTTAACCAAATTACTTCCTTTAGTATTCTTGAATGCTACTAGAACATTCCACGAATCTCACAATATACAACTGCCAAATTGAATTCTTATTCCTAGGAAAGTGTTTTTTTAAAAACCGTCTCCCCAATCAACCTGACGTACTAGTTTGGGACTTCATTACCTGATAAACTAGACACGTTTAAGGCCCCTGCCAAAAATACAGCAACGTGTCACTACCAGCTGTATGATATCACGATGCCCCCTTTCTATCTGGTAACTAGCTTCAGGTAGATCATCGAGTGATAAGTACGTAACGGAGAACAATACATCGGCGGGGGTTCTGACAGTAGCCTATAGAAGTCATGGCCAGACCGTCTATCTCTCAAGGTGGTCTTCGGTGTGTCTCGGTTTGAACAAGTTGGCGCCAGAGAGACAAGAATTGGTAGGAGTTTATTACAATTTACCTTGACTCGGGATCAATTCACGTATCCAAGTGGGTGGACGTTTGTGTAAGCGTGGCCCCTGGCACACACGTTATCCGAGGCCACGGTTGGAAGAAAGAAAGGATCGAGAGAAAGACAGCGTCCGACTGATTGAACAAGGATCAGATGGAAAATAAAAGGGTAGTAACTTAGTGGACATAGGGCCGAGGTCAGATTATCACCTTTGTTGTGATGAATAGACAAGGTCGTTTGGTGGTGATAAAGAAAACTTGGAGCCATAAATTGAACTTTATTTAACCGTCGAGTGGTGTCAATACTAGTAAACTAACCGTCGTTTGGTGTCTATACTAGTAAACCAACAGTCGTGTGGTTTCAATACTAAAGGTGTATATTGTCACTGGGAATATATATATATGCTTTGAACACTGATGTTTGCGGTCCTGTCTGTTTCCCTTCACATAGATTTAAGTAGCTCTATCTTTGTATTCAATTAATTTTTTTTCTCACATTTCCATTGCCTAGTATATATGAACACAGATATTACAAATTAGCCATGTTCTACAATTTCTCCCCGATTGTATTTTACAGTAACCATCAGATTGTATTTTACAGTAACCATCAGATTGTATTTTACAGTAACCATACTGAAAAAAACACCCCAAGTACCTTACCACCTGGTTTCAGGCAATGGCAGTGCTTACTGAAATTTTTTAAATAAACCTAGCGGATCACATGTTTTTGCGTGTACAGGCAGGCTCTCAGGCAGGTAAGAAGTACTTAAGGAAGGTACATAGAATAAGACAACACAGCCACACTGTACTCACCTCCAGGCAGACCAGCTTTGGTGTTTGACTTCTCTATTCTGTACTGGTATACATTCAGAGTAAAGAGCATGTGTGATGAACGGGCGTCATCTTCATCTGAAAATATCATATTGAGGAAAAGGATAGTGATTTGAAAAATTGGTATTGTCACAGTGTCTAAATATTCTCGAATCGATCATCTAAACGGCATTACATTATATCATCATCAAATAGTTGCCCTGAGCAGAACTTTGCTACCCTAACAGTCCTTTGAATTTTATCTCTTATAGGCCTGATGTACCGTTCCGTCTCTGCAGCAGTCATGTTCAAACCATCAATTACATCCTGAATCAATCTTCACCGTGGTATTCCTCTTCTCCTCTTTGCTGGGATGCCTCCTTACATAATGATCTTCTCCAACCATTCGTGTCTCTTTATATGTCCAAAATATTTCAATCTTCTCCTACCTATTTATAGCATCAAAGTTCTATATCAAAAGTTTTAGCACTGCTACTATTCGAGGATAGCCTAACAAAAGATCGTTCTATGTTCCTTTGCCAAATATATGTAGATCTGTCTTCTTTTAATATCATCAACCATCTAATTATACATTTGAGAAAAATGATGGCAAACCGTATTACAGTACTCGTAGTTTTCTACAAAACAGGCAATACGACAAGTTTGACAGAGTGCTTTGACGAAGTTAAAGAAGAAACTAGGATCTGACAGAAATTGTTCCAACTATTCAAATACAAACGTATCTAAGGAAAATCTGGAATAAAAACGAATAACGAAATAAATGTAACACAAAAACACACATAAAAACTAGAAATAGAAAACAAACAATGAAACATCTAGTAAATATATAACTTGAATACATGCAACATATACCCATATATTACAAGCGGAAGAAAGTACTAAGAAGCATAAGAATGGAATATAACATGAATACATGCAACATATACCCATATAGATTACAAAGCATGGGAAGATAAGTAGTAAGAAGCATAAGAATGTAATACGTTGAGCCGCGTGGTCGCAAGGTACCATACAAAGAAATCAACCGATTCTCCAGAGCAAATCGACTGCGATCATCGAGGAACATGATCGGATGGCTGTGATCTGGACATCGTGAGCACCTAAATGGCCAGTGTCATTGAAATGGGTGGCTACAGGGTCCAGAGCATTGGCGTATGTCGCGTAAGTGTTGGGCGAATCGGTCACTGAACCTCTTGCCTGTCTCGCCGATATAAGCCTTGTTACACCGCTTACAGATAATGGCATAGATAAGATTACGGGACTCGCATGTGAACCCATCGTCAATGAAACGTACCTAAAGGAAAGATACAGTACGCGTCTGTATCACATAAGCACACGTGTTGCAACGCCGACGACCACACTGGACAGTGCCAAATGAGTCTGGATATTGGACTTAAGGCGACTGTGTACCAACATATCCTAAGACTTCTGTCCCGTCTGTAAGACACCAAAGGATAGTTGGGGAAGACAGAACGGGTCTCAGGATCTGATCTGAGAGGCCCGTCTGTCTTCCCAACTATCCTTTGGTGTCTTACAGACGGGACAGAAGTCTTAAGGATATATTGGTACACAGTCGCCTTAAGTCCAATATCCAGACTCATTTTGGCACTGTCCAGTGTGGTCGTAGGCGTTGCAACACGTGTGCTTATGTGATACAGACGCGTACTGTATCTTTCCTTTAGGCACGTTTCTTATTGACGATGGGTTCACATGCGAGTCCGTAATCTTATCTATGCCATTATCTGTAAGCCGTGTAACAAGGCTTATATCGGCGAGACAGGCAAGAGGCTCAGTGACCGATTGCCCAACACTTACGCGACATACGCCAATGCTCTGTGACCCCTGTAGCCACCCATTTCAATGACACTGGCCATTTAGGTGCTCACGATGTCCAGGTCACAGCCATCCGATCATGTTCCTCGGATGATCGCAGTCGATTTGCTCTGGAGAATCGTTGATTTCTTTGTATGGTACCTTGCGACCACGCAGGCTCAACGTATTACATTCTTAGCTTCTTAGTACTTTCTCTTCCCATGCTTTGTAATCTATATGGGTATATTTTGCATGTATTCATGTTATATTACATTCTTATGCTTCTTAGTACTTTCTCTTCCCTGCTTTGTAATCTATATGGGTATATGTTGCATGTATTCAAGTTATATATTTACTAGATGTTTCATTGTTTCTTTTCCTTTCTATTTCTAGTTTTTTGTGTTTTTTGTGTTACATTTATTTCGTTATTCGTTTTTATTCCAGATTTTTCTTAGATACGTTTGTATTTGATCGTCCATTTGTGTTTCATTTTAATTTGTCACTCCTGTTTGTTCGTTTGCTTGATAAAGGCCTTGTTGGTCGAAACGTTGCTGTATTTTGTCACTGTTTTTGTAATTTGTAAAACTACAGTACTTTGTAATTACGTGTTTTGCCAATCAAATAGTTTTACTGCAGTTCCATATATATATACTAAAAATGATTGGTGATTTAAACATGAACGAAACTTACATAGACTGCTGTGGGGCATTCACGAGGAGCTCCAACTAACATGCAGCGTACATAGTCAGCTGTGGGGCGCTCGCGAGCTCTAACTGACATGCAGCTGCATAAAGGCAACCCATCTCATAGCTTAGACGAGCATAAGAAACCGATCACAAAGAAGAAGAAAAAGAGTTATAAATATCCAGCTATTTCATTCTCCATATTTCACTATTTTCATCCCTGGTTGGACCCAAAGCTCGTATTAAGACTGATGTTAAATGTCTGCAATAATGTATACGGTTTTGCTGTGCTCCTGGTTCAGATCCATACAGAACAATTGGTATTTCTACAGCTTTGTGACTTTGCACTTTTGTTCTGTGTCAGACAGTGACTGTTTCTAGCATAATGTTTGACTTCATGTTTTGAATAGTGCATGCAGTGACACGAACTGGGCGGTCTTCTGCATCAAAGGACATTGATGTGACTTTCTTATAACCCTAGCTAAAGATACGCAGAAGATAAAGGAACTGGTTACCTCCTATCAGACCAAATTGTACTTGACCTATAAGTACTTCAGCACGAACTTCAATAGTTCCAGCGTAATGAAAGAAGAAAGTCTAGAATATAATAAGGAAGTAATGTATACTGTTCACTACATCCTTTGCTAAAATCCAAGTATTTGTCGCGTAACATCAACATTTTACCTACATTAAGATCAGGGATCTCTAGAAAATATCATCACCGCTCCACGCTGGGAACGAGTACCTTCAGGGTAAGAGCCGAGCATCTAACTTCCACACCACAGAGATCTCTAGTTAAGTTAAGAATTAATACCACTCATGGCGCATCTCTCTCTCTCTCGTTCTTTTTCGGCCATTTTGAGCATTCTTATTGTGATATATAAACAGCCTTTGACAAGAACGTATTTTTACGTCACATCTTTCAGCGCCATTTGGAGCTCTAGTGCTTATCCTTCGGTGACGTGTCCGGTTTCAGCCAGCGTTTACTAGGTTCGCTCTCCGTTAGCCTTTGACTGTCCCCAGCCGACCTACAAGGCAGCAGGTTATGTCGCATCTAAAACGTTGAGCAATCAGGTGCTGGCGGAGTGGCTATTTTTCCTCATTCGGTATAACAGCTTTTACTGAACATTGCTCTAATGACAATTCTTCGAAATGCCTTACTATCATATGCAGTGGCGGCTCGTGCAAAGTTTTGTTGGTAGGGCCAGACATATGTTTTTGTGGAAAATCATGGTATTGGGTTATGCTATATTTTAATTTATACACGTTTCACATTATTTTTGGTGGGGCTCGGCCCCACTAGCCCTTAATGGCGAGTCGCCACTGATCATATGCAAAGTGCCCACCAGCTTATACACTCATTTTAAAATCTACTATCACACAAAAAATCTTGCATTATCTTCTCTGTGTGCATTTCTCCTTTTTTGTTGTCCTGGTATAAACTCGTCTTATACAGGGTGTTCAAGATAATTGCAGCCCGTGAATGGAGCTAATCTGGCATATATGTATGGAAATGGGAAGGTTCAGTTATGACGTAGTATAGGTCAAGGTTGTGTGACGGTGTGTAATTGTAGTGAGGAAGGGGCGATGAACAAATGTGACGTAGGACGAGCTAGTCAGAACCGGTTTAAATAGTAAATAAACACAACTCAATGTGTACCTGGCAAGTTTGGAATTATCAATGGGGCTGCAATTATCTTGAACACCCTATACAAACTTCATGTCTTTAAAAAAATTTACTATTATACAAATGCTTCATTTTTAACTGCCATAATTTTTTCTTTCAAAGTTCAGTCAACTTCATTATTTTGTATTATAAATTTATATATCATGGTAAAGATTCTTCTGTAACATTTGTATTCGAATGTGCATTGTTTTGTTCCTTCTCTGATTGTTAATTGTTCTGGCATCACAGACCTGCACATTGTTGTGCGTCTCCTCTGATTGTTAACTGTACAGGCATCACTGACATATGCTGGATTAGAAAAGATTCGTGCCATTAAAAATCTAATTTTTATGGTTCTGTCTGTCCCGTCACACATTTTTTCCCTAAAGCTTCACGAAAGCTATCAATATTCTCATTTTCATTATCTTCATTGTGACACCATTGTTAGTAATGAAAAACGAGAATCAAAGCTTTCTACCGCTTTCATATTGTCTAGTTGGTTTTCGTTTTTTTTGGGTTTTCTATACATTAATATACACGTTTTGTTTGCGTAATTTTGTTGTTGAATTGATATAATTCTTCGTCTGCGTATTTTTCTTCTTCTTCTTCAGCTTTCCAAGCCTTTGATAATCATTGTTGTAATTGTCACCAGCCTCTATCTCTTTTTTTTTAGCCTTTTCTTTCCAGTTGTTGACTCCCAGTATTTGAAGGTCTTCAAAATGTAATTGATAAATTAAAAAAAAAACCCACAAAAATTCATGAAGATTTTTTTTGTTGGGAGAATGAGGGCAAAGCATCAACAACTGGTATAATTCCAGTAAAACCTTGACTTCTGGTCACTTTGGTTTTAGATGTAGGTCAAGGTGAATAGTTTAATAAGATATGGGAAACTTTAATTGTGTAGATATTTAAAAATACTGGATGGTTTAATATCGTTGTTCGACAAGAGACTAACGTCAAAACTAATAAGCTGTACCAAAGTGAGAAGGAGAGAAAGAGAGAGCGAGTTGTGGAGAGAAATGATCTCATTTGCCGTTAGGAAGTATAATGTCAAACAGTTAAGGGAGGTAAGCAAGTGTGCATTAATAGTCGTATATTAAAATTGAAAGCACACAGCTAGACTGGATATTGATCGCCCAGATATTGATCTTTGGTCGTTACAATTTTTCTTGATTATGAATTTGATACAGAGCTATGTCATTTTGATAATGTTTTTTTGTTTGTTTGTCAGACTTTGATAGTTTGTTTCTTTTTATATTCATAGCGCATATTCAAGTGTTCTCATTGAAGTATGTTCAGGAAGATTGAGACTCGAAGATTGAGGCTGGGCTCGAAGACATTGGTTGAAGTTTCTGAAGACAAAATTCAGTTTTTTTCGTCTTCTTGCTGTCAATACCGTCTCACTGTGGAATACCAGGAAATAAAACAGCAGACCGACTGGTCAAGGTAGATGCTGCGGGAAAGCAGGCGGATGTATCAGGTTACGCATCATTAAAAGAAAATGATGATTAAAGTGAAAGAACGCCACCAATAGTAATACAGAACGAGCACCACTATATCAGCAGATTAGAACAAGTTGTCATTCTGTGTCTTCAAACAAAACACAATCGACTCCACATCCATTTGTATAGCATTTCAGGATTGACATTTCAACCATATTTATATGTAGACAGACATCCCAGAATGTAGAGCACCACATTTCAAGACTGCCCCGAATGATATACAGAGACAAAAGAGGCAACCTCACTGACTTAGTGAAACAACTGCCCCGAATGATATACAGAGGCAAAAGAGACAACCTCACTGACTTAGTGAAACAACCACTCATGTGGTGCCGGGGCCCGTTAGGGAAGCAAAGAATAGTACCACTGCAACCTACAATGCATGTCGTAAGAGGCGACTGATGTAGGCTCTAGGGATGCTACCCTAGTAAAAAAAAAAGCAGCGCAGAAATCGGACGTGCTGGCCTACTTGTAGGCGCATAACTGGCACAACGTACAATCGCTCAGGCTCAGATCACATACAAATCACAGAGTGGTTAACAAGTGGTCGATATGGAACGTTCGAAGAAGAAGAAATGAAACAACACTGGATAGTCAATTACACAGATCTATGTGTAAGCTACAAAAGACAGGGATATTTATACAAGAGACGTCATCAAGTAGCATGTCCCTTGCAGTACGTCACTTTCATCACATCCTGCCTGAAAAACTCGCTGTCTCCATCAAGTTTTAACGCCTCTTCTAACTCATGATAAAGGTTTCTGTAATGTCCTGCTGCCACCTTCGTCTGGTTCTTCAAGAGACAACATTGATTATATACAGAGTGTTCAAGATAATTGCAGCCCCATTGACAATTCGAAAGTTGCCAGGTACAAATTGAGTTGTGTTTATTTACTATTTAAACCGGTTCTGACTAGCTCGTCCTACGTCACATTTGTTCATCGCCCTTCCCGCACTACAATTACACCGTCACACAACCTTGACCTATACTACGTCATAACTGAACCTTCCCATTTCCATACATATATGCCAGATTAGCTCCATTCACGGGCTGCAATTATCTTGAACACCCTGTATATACATATTTTTTTCAAAGTTAACGAACGAAAGGAAGGTCACCCATATGCTTATTCCTACGATCCAACCATGACCAGGCGCATGCTTTAATTTCTATCCTTACATCATGCTTAACTATTTGATTATTTGTTACTAAGCCTACATCATATCGTTCAAGGCAGACCCATAGGTGCTCAGGACACACAATTAGCTAGGTATCAAAGTGTGTGAATGCTGAATGTCTATTGTAATGGATGTTTCTAAAAACTAAGCGTTGGAGAAATCTGACAGACCTGAAGCTGACTGCCCAGTTTGTGGTCCACAAATTAAGCGTATGAGCAGAGATAGCTAATGAAGAAGAAGAATGTTTCTCACATTGATCTGCTGGCGTGTTCAAATCTTTAATTACTGAATCGACATACGACCCATAGGGCTGAGTCGTTCCCGCAAGCATAAAATCTACATTGATAATCGCACCTACCACTTATGTCTGTTTCAGTTATGCCCAACACCAACAAACCAACCTATAACAACCAATAAAAACCAACTATAACAACACTAACAAACCACTAACACCAACATTAAACCAAACTACACCAACAAAAACAACACTAACAAACAATAAAACACACTAAAACCAACACTAACAACACAAAAACTTACAACAATAACAAACACTATAACAAACCAACAATAACAACAACACTATAACAACCAACATATAAAACCAAAAACAATATAACAACTAAAACAACATAACACCAACACTAACAACAAACTATAACAAACCACACATAACACAAATTAACAACCAGATTAAAACCACACTCAACCACACTAACAACAACTTAAAACCAAACTATAACAAACCACAAAACCAACTTAACGACCAACATAACAACCAATTAACAACCAACATACAAAACACAAACCAACACTATAACAACAAAAAACAACATAAACAACCAACACTATAAAACCAACATATAACAAGACCAACACTTTAATCAGAACCAACACTATAACAACCAACACTATAACAAACACAACACTATAACAAACCAACACTATAACAAACCAACACTATAACAAACCAACACTATAACAAACCAACACTATAACAAACCAACACTATAAAATTAACAAACCAACACTATAACAAACCAACACTATAACCACACTATAACAAACCAACACTATAACAAACCAAGACTATAACAAACCAACACTATAACAAACCAACACTATAACAAACCAACACTATAACAAACCGACACTATAACAGAAGTGCTCAGTCGCCTCCAGTAAATGTTATTAGGGTCTGTTGTCTTTCCCCAGGTGGAAGATGGAGTTGGTTGTCTACTCTTACCGTTAAGTGTAGGGGTATGAGCTTTAATATAATTTGCGCTTCAGAGCCAGATGAGTCGCCCTTGTGTTATATCCGTGTTTATTTAGTGTGATCTTGATATTGTCTATCCATCTTTTTCTTGGTCTTCCCTTGGCTCTAGTACGTTATCTCTTTTTATTGTATGCTGTTATTGGTGGTTGGTTGTATTTCATTATCACTAAATGTCCAAACCACTGCATTTGTTGTCTTTCAATGTATTCGGTACATGAAGTTATGGCCACTCCGCTTCTGATATCCTCATTTCGTAGTCTAACTTTCCTGGTGACCCCCAATGTCTTATAAAGTCTGCATTCTGATAGCCCTTCTGCCTACAAATTTCCCATCTTGATCTGCTGTAGACACCGTAAATCAATATTACGAATGTGCATCTCTACGTTAAATGTCTATTTCAAAGTAAACGTTATTTCCTCTTCTTTCACCTGAATAACATCCTAACAAGCTCTGAACAGATTTTGGTCACCATATTCATACATTCGACTCTCTCACATTCATGTACTCGACACGTGCTTATACATACCAGCAGCGGAGCGGAAGCGAGGCTGCATCTAAATAGAAAGCTGCCTTGTCGGCATTTGGTGCTCTAAGTTCACTTTGATTCTCAAGTTGGGTGCCACATATTGGATCCTCCCTCAGGTACACACTAGGAGCTGCGCCTACCCCAGTTGCTTCCGTTCCTGTAAACAAAGACAATTTTAACTGTAATATTTACGTAAAATTTAGCAATTTTTTTTCTCAGAGAGATCTTTCTATCCTCCATTGAGGGAGAAAGAGGGGAACGAGAGAGAGAGAGAGGCAGGGGAGAGAGAGAGGGAGAGCAGGAGAGAGAGAGGAAAAAGGGAAGATAGTGAAACGAGAGAGTGAAACAAATAATCCCCACAAGTTGAGAGAAAAACAATTGGATTTAAAGAGAGAGTGATACATTTTACTTCATATAATTTTTTCAGACATTTTAAACTAATATTTACCTGAAATTTAGCAATTTTTTCAGGAAGATCTTTTTATCCTACACTGAGGGAAAAGAAGGAAAGTAATAGAGAGAGAGAGAGAGAAGAGAGAGAAGAAGAGAGAGGAAGAGAGAAGAAGAAAGATACAAATAATCTTCCCAAGTTGAGAGAAAAACAATTGGATTCAAAGAGAGGGTGATACATTATTCTTCATATATTTTGTATTCTGCATGTACGACAAGCTTTTAATATGCTGATGAAGTACTGTGCGATCTCAATGTAGATATGCAATCACAAGAGGGCGTTGACATGTGAAATTATTGAGGAAATGCTGTGGGCAAGCACTGCTGAATATTTATCCAACACTCAGAAATAACATTAATCTTGCTCATTTTTCAGCGTGAGCTAGTGCAGAGTCTGATAAAAATAATCAAGACATCGTTAAGAAGCTCTTCACTGTTGACAGAAGTACCAGAAAACTGGAGCCCGTGACAACGTTGTCCGATTAAACAAAACCAGTATTGGTGGACATCCAGTTGTGGTTATTTATTTGAGGAGCAAGGATAAGGAAGAAGATGGGGATTGTATCTCAGATTGTGTTCAGATTGTATCCAGGCATGACATTTCTCTGATATGCCACGCATCTGAAAGTGATATTAAAACTACACTCGCAAGTACTGGAAAATTTGACCACCAATGCAATTGTTAATTCAAGACAAATTGCGCAATAACACAAATTATTACAGGAACCACAAACTCACAAAAGAACACATTACTTTACTGGAGTCACCCGTGTGTTACCGGGTAATATAAGGAAAGCAGAGAAAAGTAACATTGCAACCTACAAGACATGTCATAGGAGGCGCCTAAGGTAAGGTTCAGCTTGGGATTGGCTACACCACCCGAGAGACTTTAAATACAACGTCCAACCAACCATCAAATCTCATGAGTTGAGCGAGGGTATATGCCCCAACTGGGGCTAAAAAGGCAGAATAGAAATAGGAGACGCCCGAGTGGTTACCGGGGCCCAAAGAATAGAACCACTGTTACCTGCCACGCATGTCGTAAGAGGTAGGGCATGGAGCTAACTATCCCACCCCACCCCGTAACAAATAATAGATAGCTACAGAAACGACAACAATGGAAATGTATAGCTCACCACCTGTGGAAGAAGAACTGGAAAATATGGCCTTGGATAGGAGGGACTGGAAGACCTTGGTTGCGGACCGATGCCTCCCTGGGAGTGAAGAGTGAAGAAGAAAGAGGGAGAAGGAGAGAGAGAGAAAGAGAGAGAGAGAGAGAGCGAGAAAGAGAATTCACTGGAGCACAGTTAAAAGATATAATTACTGTCTATGAGATGTGGATTTATAGAAATATTGGGCGTATTTCATAAACACAAATCAAGCAAATGTGAGAAACAATTACACTTGAGATGTGAATTTATGGAACAATTAGGCATATATCATGGACACAAAAAAACAAACAAATGAACAAGCTTTTAAACAGTCAGAAATAAAAAAGGTTTAACAAAAAAAACCGAACAAAATATTCTATCTATCTATTCTCTAATCCTGTTTTGCCTTTCAGTGCCAGGTTTAAAAAGGAGACATATAGAGCAAGCCTCTCTATGCGCCTTGTCTTTCTTTCTCTTCTTCAGTCCTGATTTGTCTCACATCTTCAGCGTAAGAAGAGATTTATAGAACGAGCTTTTCTGTGCGCTCATACACAGCGCGTAACAAAGCATTTAGGACACATACAGAGGCATGTCCATCTGATAAATGCCATATTTGAAATACCAGTTCAGCAATCAGGTTCAGATTGCTGAAGAAGGAATAACGGTTAAGGATAAGGAAGGAAGGAAAAGAAAGACAGCGACTTCATTACGAGGGAAACACTAAAAAAAAAAAAGTTTGCAGAATTTACTATTATGACATGTCAATAGGGAGTTTTAAGAACCCCAAGGGGAAGCACAGAAGCCAATGACTTTGGTAAATAAAAAGGCAGTAAACAATTATTGTCTTCTGGTAAAGTCCGGAAAACACAAGATTCCAACCACAACCGTACATCTTACGGCACTCATTGCCTAGCCAGAGCCAACTATAAATTCATAGGGCCTGCGGACCTAGGTAACATTTATGGGAAATCAGACCACAACCGGTAACGTGATCTCGCATTCCAGTATTGGTGTATATAGACGAATTTATTTTAAAATCAACACAAAATACTAAATCAAAGTTATATTATGTAACAAGTTAAGTTTAACAATAAGGAATAGCAATATTATGAAAATTTTTCATCAATAAATAACCATAGACTCACAGAAGAGTAAAATTGCAAAAATACTTGCAATGTTCTATCAAACATATAAAATCCCAGTCCCCCATCCCTACCAACTGAAACTAGGTCAGGATTTCCCGTGAGTCCGTAGGCCCATAAGTTTATAGTTGGCTATGGCCTAGCCCTGGAGACGAGAGTTTTTCAGACTACAAATAGCTATGCTTTGAAAATGCTCGCCATAAAAATGCTGTGTTTTATTCTGCAATAACAAAGACGAAATATGAAAGATGTGAACATTTAAGCTTATCTCATAAACAAGTCAAAACAAAACGAAACACGAAAACAACAAAAACTACAAACCAAACACATGAGTAAGATAGTTTTCTAAATTACACCAAAACAAAAAATGTCTTCTTCTTTGTTTGCTTTGTAAAACTAGGGTATAGATATTCAACGACGCTTTGTAAAACTAGGGTATAGATATTCAACGACGCTTTGTAAAACTAGGGTATAGATATTCAACGACGCTTTGTAAAACTAGGGTATAGATATTCAACGACGCTTTGTAAAACTACGGGTATAGATATTCAACGACGCTTTGTAAAACTAGGGTATAGATATTCAACGACGCTTTGTAAAACTAGGGTATAGATATTCAACGACGCTTTGTAAAACTAGGGTATAGATATTCAACGACGCTTTGTAAAACTAGGGTATAGATATTCAACGACGCTTTGTAAAACTAGGGTATAGATATTCAACGACGCTTTGTAAAACTAGGGTATAGATATTCAACGACGCTTTGTAAAACTAGGGTATAGATATTCAACGACGCTTTGTAAAACTAGGGTATAGATATTCAACGACGCTTTGTAAAACTAGGGTATAGATATTCAACGACGCTTTGTAAAACTAGGGTATAGATATTCAACGACGCTTTGTAAAACTAGGGTATAGATATTCAACGACGCTTTGTAAAACTAGGGTATAGATATTCAACGACGCTTTGTAAAACTAGGGTATAGATATTCAACGACGCTTTGTAAAACTAGGGTATAGATATTCAACGACGCTTTGTAAAACTAGGGTATAGATATTCAACGACGCTTTGTAAAACTAGGGTATAGATATTCAACGACGCTTTGTAAAACTAGGGTATAGATATTCAACGACGCTTTGTAAAACTAGGGTATAGATATTCAACGACGCTTTGTAAAACTAGGGTATAGATATTCAACGACGCTTTGTAAAACTAGGGTATAGATATTCAACGACGCTTTGTAAAACTAGGGTATAGATATTCAACGACGCTTTGTAAAACTAGGGTATAGATATTCAACGACGCTTTGTAAAACTAGGGTATAGATATTCAACGACGCTTTGTAAAACTAGGGTATAGATATTCAACGACGCTTTGTAAAACTAGGGTATAGATATTCAACGACGCTTTGTAAAACTAGGGTATAGATATTCAACGACGCTTTGTAAAACTAGGGTATAGATATTCAACGACGCTTTGTAAAACTAGGGTATAGATATTCAACGACGCTTTGTAAAACTAGGGTATAGATATTCAACGACGCTTTGTAAAACTAGGGTATAGATATTCAACGACGCTTTGTAAAACTAGGGTATAGATATTCAACGACGCTTTGTAAAACTAGGGTATAGATATTCAACGACGCTTTGTAAAACTAGGGTATAGATATTCAACGACGCTTTGTAAAACTAGGGTATAGATATTCAACGACGCTTTGTAAAACTAGGGTATAGATATTCAACGACGCTTTGTAAAACTAGGGTATAGATATTCAACGACGCTTTGTAAAACTAGGGTATAGATATTCAACGACGCTTTGTAAAACTAGGGTATAGATATTCAACGACGCTTTGTAAAACTAGGGTATAGATATTCAACTGGCAAGGGTTATTTTTCATGCTCAACTGAACATGGGCCTAAGTTATATCATCCGTCTCCGATATGAATTTCATCTTTCCTTCACTGAGATCAGGAGTCACTAGCAACAATAGATCGTAGCTCCATGCGGGACGCGAAACAAGTACATTTTGAGCGTGAGGTGAGCAAAGTATCTCAACATCAGAGACCCACCAAACTGATAACAATAGGCTGGAAAGCAGCTGCCGGGTAAAAAAATCGTTAATACAAATTAAAAGAAATAATTCCTGCGAATTTTCTAAAATCTCGGTATTATATCGTGATCCTCGTCGTTTCTACAGAGTTCGTGCACATGTGTCCAGAGATTTTCATGGGCAGGAATGAGATCTGAACTTTGTCTATTTATCAAAGTGTAATGGTGATGGTTCAATCAATTAATCAACCAAGCAATCTCTCTCTCTCGCGATCACCACCCAGACCTATGTACCAGACCTCAACCATAAATTCTATTCATGTGGAAATCTGATTAATGCAGCCTTAGCATTAGTGTGTTTTACATCACATCTCAGCACCATTTGGAGCTCTGGTGCTTATCCTTCGGCGATGTGTCCGGTTTCAGCCAGCGTTTACTCGGTTCGCTCTCCGTTCTGTAGGCATCTAGTGTTTTTACGTCGTGGGGTAGCTAGTCTCACGGATAACCTCCTTAGTCGTCTCTTACGACATGCGTGGCAGGTAACAGTGTTTTTTTTTTTTTTTTTTCTTTTGCGTTCTCACTAGATTGGGATTTCGAATTCTTTAATAAAGGCAGCCATCTGCCTCAGATTATCAGTTTGTCTTGGACGCTAGTGTAGTGGGCCACCTCTTTCTTCTCAGGTCTGCATACTGGGGGCAGTTCTGTAGGATATAATTCCTATGATTTCTGCTTTGCCGTTTGTGCCGACCTCTTCCCGCGAAGTTTTGGCCACCCTTGTGTTGGTAGGTTTGACATTCTTACTGCGTGGCTAAATCTACGAGGCAGATTGGCCACCATAGAATCCGTTATCCCATTCCACATTGTGAGGGTCGTTGCACCATGTTATGCGCCTTATGGCCTGGTGCATCCGTTTTCTGCAAGCATTTGTTTCGGGTTAGCATTTCCTATAACAGTGGTTTTATTCTTTACATCCCAATTTGGGCCCCGGTAACCAATCAATAAATCAATAAATCAATTAATCAATCAATCAATCAATCAATCAATCAATGTATGAAAACTTTCTTAGTTTATGTTTTGATATTTTGTTTTTGGAACATAGTTCTACAACAGATTTCCGATACTTCTTTCACTCTTAGAACCATAGTTTCGTTCGTGTAGTGCCGGGACCCACAAGGGAAGCAAATAATAGTACCACTGCGACCTACAAGGCGTGTCGTAAGAGGCGACTGATGTAGGACCTAGAGAAGCTACCTAGTAAATAAAAAGCATCGCATAAATCGGATGTGATGGCCTATTTGTAGGTGCATTACTGGCACAAAGTACAATCGTTAGCACTTGTTAAACTTCTGTATGTGATCTGAGCCTAATAGAGCTCATATGGAGCGTTCGACGAATAGGAACCATAGTTTTACAACATCCTTGTAAATTATTCTTCCACTGCTAAAACCTTATCTGATATGAAAACAAATTGTAATCAATGTTAGTCATTCACGTGCATCTAATGGTAGCCGCACTACTATTATATGGTATCGTACATTACAATGATGGCTGTTTTTAATCTTCAGCATGAATTCTTTACGGCTTTGGTACTGTCGAATTGGCTACCGATTTCGCTCATCTAGGCTAGCCTGTCATGCATTGGAGCCTAGATGAGAGCCGTTTTTTGTCGTTGGTAATCTCGTTGACTGTGACACCGTCCATAATACGATCATTTATCCGCGATTTCATCTTTTCATCCGGTGACGCCTCAATGAAATAATCCAAGAAATGTTAGCGTCATGCAATCTCCTCCATCACCGTTAGTGATCTCACTTAATTAGATTATCTTTTCACTTTAATACAACCGCAATGCAATGACTGGTTTAATTTAGCTAACTAGATTGGATTTCGAATATCAATAACATTTATAATGAGACCTGGCATTTCTTGGTCCATGTGTACGCGTGAACAAGTTACAAGTCTCCGTGACACATACTCGTATAATCCAAAAATGTCGCTTCGACTCTCTGGTCAATTAAATTGAGCATGGTCTAGCTACACCTGGTTGATCAAAGTACACTAATGAATAAAGTGTTCTATTGGGTAATCTCTTCTTTGTCGTCTTCTGTAAAATGTTCTTTCGATTAATTTCCTTTTAAAAAAACAACAACCTCCCATGTGTTGCCGCCCCCACACACGGATTGGGAGCAATGAACAGTAACACTGCGACCTACAAGACATGTCGTAAGAGGCAGCTGAGGTAGGGTCTAGGAAGCTACCATACTAAATAGAAAGAATTGCATAAATCGGATGTTCTGGTCTACGTGTAGGTGCATAACTGGCACAATCTACAATCACTCTTAGGCTCAGATTACACACAGAGAGTGGTTTAACAAGTAAGCGATATGGAGTGTTCGAAGGAGTAGAAGAAAAAATCAACGATCTCCTCGCCCCTTCCCCCTTCTCCCCTGTTTTCTTTTGAGAGTTAATCTCAGTTTTGGTTAAATTTTAATTGAATTCACAAGTCGGCCGTATGCTGCCAAGGCTCGCAAGGGGAGCACAGAATGGTAACAATGTGACCTACAAGGTATGTCGTAACATACGAGTAAGGTAGGGAGCCTAGAGATGCTATCTGAATAAATAAAAAGCGTCACAGAAATCAGATGTGCATAACTTGTATAACGTACAATCGTTCTTAGACTCAGATCACATACACATCACAAAGATGGTTTAACTCTTAGAATACGAAACGCCACTTGACAGACCATAAAGTTAGTTCCCATTTTACGACAAGCCACTTCACGGAGCATATGGTTCTAACCAGTTGTTAATATATCGTAGAGGACTTTAATGCTTTAAGTGTATTTTAAAAATTCAAATACAGAAAGTGGATGTTTGTAATAGATCTTTCAATTGCGCACATTTTGGTGTATGCAGTTTATCTCACTCTTGAATGTAAGAAAGTTATAACACATTTTGTAAGGACATCTTCGCCTTAAAATTTGTTCCTCAAAAACAGTTCCTTAAAAAGGCGGTTTTAGTACGCGTATTGTAAGAGTTAACAAGTGGTCAACATGGAGCATGAGACGAAGAAGAAGACATAATTCTCAAGTTATACATGGCTAATCAGTCATTCAGTTATATTTCGTTGGCAACATTTAGCTTATTATTTGGCTAGTATTAAAAAAGAAATCGAGGGTAGACGAGACAGAGGAAGACAGAGAGAGAAAAAATTTTGGATAGCCTGACTTCATGGCGCAGTAGAGCGTCAACATCTGAATTGATAGCAAACACCAAAGATAGAGATTTGTGGAGATCCGTGATCGTCTACGCCAGCCGGCACGGCACCTGATGATGCTGAAGAGTATATTTAAAGCGTTTTGTCTATCCACCACCTGATCGTCTGCACCCTTCAAGCTCGCCATAAATCAGCTGTTTTTGGTTTGCGTTTATCAGGCATTCGAGCAACGTAACCGGCCCATCTCATTGGGCCTTCTGCAACAATTATCATGTATGCTGATAACTGTCATGTACATATATCCCTCATAACTGTCATGTACACATATTATGAATATGTAAGTTAAAAAAAGTAAAGGAACCCTTTCACACCTCGTGGTATATAGGACAATACAGTGTTAGGCCTGTATTTTCATTGACCGTCGGCACACGATGGGTGATGTGGTCAGCATCACGCCGGCCGCCTTTACTTTCCCAGAGTATGTCTGGTACCCATTTGAGGCTGGGTCGACCTGAGAGCCGTCGGGGTCGGGAAAAATTCCACGCGTACTGCGGAGTTGAACCCAGACCATCAGCCTTGAGAAGCGAGTTCACTAACAACTACGCTACCGCGGCTCTCATTATGAATATGTACTAGTAGATAATTTGAAAATCGAAGGAACAGAAACATGAAGATTTTGGACAAGAACGTAAATAGCTCAAACATAAACAAATAAGAAATAACGTCTAGAAAACAAATAGGAAATATGATATATTTTGCTCTACAAGACTTAATAAAATATGTAGATACGAGATCACAATATACAAAATTGTAATAAGAGACAAATTGTTCTATATGAATCCGAAATATGGAAAACAATAAAACAAGATGAAATATTAAAACAGATATTTGAAAAACGGAGTCTTGAGACGACTTTTGGGTACAACAAGGATGAAAACAATGGAGAATGAGAAACAAAAAGAACATTTAGAATTTATTGAAATCACCAGTAATTACCACCAGCATGAAGGTTTATAGATTACAATGGCTAAGATATATGGAACGAATAGTAAAGAACAGAGATGAATAGAGGATGGTGATATATGCAACAAAGAACAGAGATGAATAGAGGATGGTGATATATGCAACAAAGAACAGAGATGAATAGAGGAAGGTGATATATGCAACAAAGAACAGAGATGAATAGAGGAAGGTGATATATGCAACAAAGAATAGAGATGTCTAGAGGCTGGTGATATATGCAACAAAGAATAGAGATGTCTAGAGGCTGGTGATATATGCAACAAAGAATAGAGATATCTAGAGGCTGGTGATATATGCAACAAAGAATAGAGATGTCTAGAGGCTGGTGATATATGCAACAAAGAATAGAGATGTCTAGAGGCTGGTGATATATGCAACAAAGAATAGAGATGTCTAAAGGATGGTGATATATGCAACAAAGAATAGAGATGTCTAAAGGATGGTGATATATGCAACAAAGAATAGAGATGTCTAGAGGCTGGTGATATATGCAACAAAGAATAGAGATGTCTAGAGGCTGGTGATATATGCAACAAAGAATAGAGATGTCTAGAGGCTGGTGATATATGCAACAAAGAATAGAGATGTCTAGAGGATGGAGATATATGCAACAAAGAATATATATATGTCTAGAGGCTGGTGATATATGCAACAAAGAATAGAGATGTCTAGAGGATGGTGATATATGCAACAAAGAATAGAGATGTCTAGAGGCTGGTGATATATGCAACAAAGAATAGAGATGTCTAAAGGCTGGTGATATATGCAACAAAGAATAGAGATGTCTAGAGGCTGGTGATATATGCAACAAAGAATAGAGATGTCTAGAGGCTGGTGATATATGCAACAAAGAATAGAGATGTCTAAAGGCTGGTGATATATGCAACAAAGAATAGAGATGTCTAAAGGCTGGTGATATATGCAACAAAGAATCTCAAAGATTCGGAAAGCAGAAAAAGAAGATGAGCTAATACTAGGTAGTGATATGCAAATAGTAACCATCCGTCACTCGAATACCTATTATTGTTGGATCCGAAATTAACGTGCATGACCTAGTAAAAAAAGTATTCGTTATTTTATCACTACTAAGTTATTGGCCAGTAGTAGTTATGTAGAACGTAATCGTTAATGGTTTTAGATCAGTTAAATAGATTAGGGTTGGTAGTTCGTACATAGGATTAATTAATGAAAAAATCTAGTTTTCTAGGGACTGCGCGATACACAAAGCATAATCGTTACATTTTGAATACTTGTGTGATCATTTATCAGCACTTTGACACTGCATGTGACATTGCAACTATTTGTTATGTAGCCAGTATTCGTTACTAGTTTTACATCAGTTAGAAGATACAAGTATCGATCATTCCCTACCAATGACATTGCACCAGAGATTACATATTAAGTAATTACATACTTGACGGAAGACTCTATTGATAACTCACTTAGTAAAAGTTGAAACGTGAAGATTCTGAGTAATGAGTACTTGTTGCAAAGGTAACATAGCCACAAATATCTGAAAGTAACTACTGCTAGAACATTTGCACAACCGTCATACAATGGAAATGCAAATTTGTTTGGGATCAGTAAAAGCGATTCGCTGAAGAAATGAAAGTTACCCTCTCCTGCTAAGTACTTACTCGACTGTCACTAGTTCAATCCGCCTGGGAATAAGTAGCCAGACGGTCACACAGTAACAGTATTGCCTCAGCAAAGTACTACATAGTATGAATGTGGACAAGTATCGAGGGTAGTCTTGCAATCGATATATAGTAAATGTCAAGTACATTAGAAAGTCGTAAGCATCTCTATAGTACAGGGGTTCTAAAACTGTTTTGAGATATAGACCCATTTAGAAATCTAGTAAGAAATTAATCTAGTAAGGTAGTTTACATAATAATGTTGTCACTGCTTATTCAGACGATGTAGGTATACATACAGATCTGAGGTGGTCAGACATGATCTGATCTGGAGAAAACCGGACAGAGGCTGTGGTAAAAGTGAATAAACGGATGATATTGACGACGTTATTGCAAACTGCTGAACGTAATAATGCTAGAAAAATCACAAACAGCGTTAAAAAGCTGGGGTTGATTCGCAACGTCCTGTAAAGGATATGCAATTAACTTTTTTTAAATTGGTTACTAAACTGACGTCATTGCACTTCAGGCAGACCCATAGGTGCTCAGTCTCCCCAACAGATATCGACGAGTATGCATACTGATGGTTCTCGTGGCTCGCTGATTAAACACACTCCTCACTCTGCCCCCTCAGACACATAGTTCCACTTGTGCAACGGGTAACTACATATTGCTTAAATCGCTGGATCGATTTAACACCTATTTTAGTGTCCTCATCCAACAGACAGTCGCTAAGAGACCGAACGGCATCTCCCGTATCCATCTTCAACTCCCCAATAATCGATGCTGTTGAAGCCTCTCCGCTCTCTCATTACCGCAAACACCTGCATGCCCAGGACAGTAGATCCACGTAAGCCGCTGTAAGACGATAACGATGACGAGATAGGTTAATATATGATAAGATTTTACATTAGCAAAACAAAAAGGTTATTAATTCTCAAGATGGTGGCTCAATATCATGGCGACCTATTTAAATATTGTCAAAACCCGACGTAGTCCATACTGAACGCTACGACACAGTTTGAAAACCTTTGACATAGTCTTTAAATTTATTGATTAATTGACTGATTGGCCCATTATCATTGTACTTCAGTGAGTAACCCTGTGTGCTCCGATCTCTTTCTTATACAGGAGGATCTCAGCTGCAGTGCACGAACTCTGTAGCACCGACGAAGAGCCCCCAAACAACAGCAATACGTTTCTCACTTCTTCAAATTAATTAAAAATTGTGTTGAGTGTAAATGCTATTTAAACATATCTTTAAGTCTACTAGATATTTCTTAGTCCTGTCAGAGATGGACGATACAACACATATCTCGTGTTTAAATTAATCACGTTGGCAGGTGAAGGTCAATAAGAATAGAATATAATACATGTGTTTGGGCAAAATTAATTAAAAGCGTTACAAAAATAATTCCTACACATTTCAACCAACCCTAAAATTACACCCAGTACCTCGCTCGTGCTACGAAGTCTGTGCACTGTCACTGAGATCTTTCTATATAAGAAAGAAATCGGAACACATGGTTATTCATCGAAATGCAATGATTACAGTTTAATCAAAAAATCATGGAACAAAGAGTTCCAGGAATCTAAGGGGAATCACCGAGTACATGGTGATGATGCTCGTCCATCATGCGTGATGATGCTCGTCCGTCATGGGTGATGATGCTCGTCCATCATGGGTGATGATGCTCGTCCATCATGGGTGATGATGCTCGTCCATCATGGGTGATGATGCTTGTCCATCATGGGTGATGTTGACCACACAATTTTCATTCAAGGGAATGTAGGTGCGTTATGTTTGTCTATGTGTGCGTAGATGACTAGTGAGCCCTATGCACGACGTATCAGTAGCGCTCACTTGGTAATGTCCCTTTGTTGCCCTTAGATACCATTTGTTTACATTCCTGTGCAAGGTTACAAAATGTTTATAAAATATTCAGGAAATTTGGAATACTTTATAGTTTATAATAAATTTTAGATTTTCTGAAAAAAACGTGACATGCAAGTATACTAACCTGATTTATTTATACAGTTTCACCAATTCACTATAAATGTAAAATGGATGCTATTATGAACTTTTTTATTACCCAGCATTCAAAGCGCGAAGAATGTCTTGGATTTTGCTAAAAGAGCGTTACCTCGATGCAAATGTGACACCGTTTATGGTAAATAAGTAGACATTAAACAAATATTTAAGGATACCGGGTAAAACAATTGCCCAACAATGAATGGAACAACGATCTTGATTTCTCTGGGTGTAAGAAATGAAGACATAAATAAAGGCAGTCTTTAAAAAAAAGATCTCAAGGCGAAGCGCTGACTTCATTGCGTCAGGTTTTCCCATATGGTTCCATCCCTGTCGTTAAAACTGGCACGCCATGTGAAGAGAGGACTGTTACATGAAACACCAACTCCGTAGCTCCATCAATAATCCGATTGATCTCATGAAAAAAATTACACGTAAAACTCGGACCGGATTCGAATCCACAACCTTCAAAACCTACAGGCAAACGTCTTAACTCCTTCGTTATAGAGGACACCCCCCACCTAAAGGGTTTTGGTTCAATTCATTGTTTGACAATAGGTTTTGTCGAGATGCTCAAATGCTTGTCTAATATCTATGAAGGAATGAAACAATCAATCAATCCCGTGACCACTGGTCCATGTGTTCTAATTTCTAATCTGATCCCAGAATAACACTTGAAAAAAGGGACGTGCTAACAAAACTCTGAAGAGCACTGTCATATAGAAGAAGAAAAAAATACCAGAAAGTACATGGTCTCCAGAGCGTGTTCCAGTTGCAGGAAAGACGAAAATGACATCATGCAACGAATTTAATGCATAGAAAGGCGCCCTTAAAAAATACAGTTAAACAAAACTATAAAGACGACAAGGAAAGTGGTCCCATTGCCCTCTCTCACTCTCTCAACGTTGTGAAATCCTCATGTTTAACAGACAGATAACATTGTTGAGGAGGGAACAGGAGTCTTACTGAGGCAGGAGGGGGCTGAGAATATACACCACAGACGGGAGCTACAGATGTGTGAGTCACCCAGTGTGGTTTACGCAGAACATCTTCTAATTTCAAATTAATTGAAAACACGGATGCTCGGTTAATTATAGAAGTGACCCTAATGGGGGCAACTTTAATCTGCATCTTTTACCCCCTTCTGTCTGGTCTGCTTGCTTTGATAGCATTGAGTGGGTCGTCTCCTGGAGTGAGGGAATGTTTTCCTATAATTGCACAGCTTCGACTACTATTACCACCTCACTTTAAATGTGCGAGTGTCACAGCAGAAAAGAGGACATGGGATGGACTCACACATTTGGATTAGTAAAGAGGAGAGACAAAAAAAATTAGCAAGGGCATCGTTGATTTTAGAGGAGTCGAGGGTCGGGAAAGTGAACATTTTAAATTTTATGTTATTTGAGACCAATGGTGGTGTTGGTAGTGATATTGTTTTTTGGTAGCTGTGATGATGATGATGATGATGCTGAGTTAGTGGTGGTTATATCTTTAATTTATGTTGTGGATGCTGTGTTAAGAAAATTACGATAAAGATGATGCTGGTTGTGGTTGTGGTAACTGGTGAAATGACGAGGATGTCAGTGGTGTTTGTATTTTTAAATGTCGTTGTTGTTGCATTGATAATGTTTGAGATAAAGATGATGTTGGTTATGATGATGTTTTTCTGTGGCTGTGGTGATGACGATAGTGATGGTTATATTATCAAATTATGGTGTGGTTGCTACTATGCGGACGTTTGAAATAAAATTGGTGCTGAAGCCATATCAATGATGGCGTTTGTGATAAAGATAATATTATCACAGTAAAAGTTTGTGAAATAGAGAGATAAAGCAAGAAGAGAGAGAGAGGTGTGGGAGAGAGTGGGAGAGAGAGAGGTGTGGAGAGAGAGTGTGAGATAGAGAGAGAGACAGAGCGTATATGATGGAAAAGGTGCAGAAGTGAAATCGAGGCGTGAAATACGGTGACAGAACGTTTGCGAGAGAAAGCAAGTTGAAGAAAGAGAATGAGTTTGTGAAAAATTGATTTAAATTAGAAAAGAGAGAGAGAGAGAGAGAGAAGGTATGCAGGGTGTATGAAAGAGAGACACAAATATAGTGCAAGAGAGAGAGCGAGAGATGAAAATAAAGCGATATTGTATGTGAACGAAAAAGGGAAAGAGACAAAATACAAGAAAGAGAAAATACGAAAAAAGATGACGATAGGAAATAGAACCGATATAGAAAGAGATTGAAAAGGTAAGACAGAGAGAGGAAGCGACATAGTGCAAGAGAGAGTGAGAGAGAGTGAGAGAGATAGTGACAGAGAAACAATATACAAAAAAGAAAAACACGAAAAAGAGATAACGATAGGCAATAGAAGGTATATTTGAAAGAAATTGAAAAGGCGAGACAGAGAGAGGAAGAGACATAGTGAGAGAGAGAGAGAGAAATAGTGACAAAAAGGAACAGCAATGAATAAAAAAAAACAACATAGAACCGGGAAGTGAATGAGAGACTGAGAAAACACACACAAAGAGATTGTACAGAGTGTGTGAAAAAAAGAATACAAGAAAGAAAGAGAAAGAGAGATAACGAAAGACAGAGAGACAGAACCCCAGTTCCTGAAAGGGAGGTAAGCCATTTCATAGAACAGCTGATAATTCTAGAAGACTGCCACAAGTGGCCGAGCTGCCCCGGTGATAATGTGATTTGCATGAAGTCCTTCATCCAATATGAGATTCACCAGCTAAAGAATATTGGATGTGGCAGCAGCAAACGTTTCAACATTTCTGCTAGAACTACATAATTGGAGTAGTTGAGCGCATGTTTGTACACAATACTGTGTTTCTAGTTCAGAAGTGTATGAACAAGGCAATCAACAACTGAGCATAGGAGAATAACTGATCACCATCATCCTCATTATCAACAAAGACACCACAACAATCAGCATCACCATAAGCATCCTCATTTAAACATTCTCATCATCACTGCAATCATTTTCATCATTACCATCATTGTCACCAACATCATCATCGTCATAAATTATCACTATCATCATCATCATTATCATCTTATCTTAACCACATTTGCCATGAAACGTCGTGGGAGAGTTAGTTTTCTATCTTGTGCCAGGTGTGTTGCGCTTGACGTTGTCAGTCTATGCTTTCGCAGGGACTCTGAGATGTTATCTATTTTCTTGGCATGCCTCGTTCTCTGCGCCCTGAGTGTCGATTATTGTAGGCACGTGATGATAGTAAAAGTTCAAAGACTGTTGATAAGATTGTCCCATAATGTATCTCTACTGTAAACTATCTTCGTTATGTCTCCACTCTCCATTATCCATGACATATCTCCTCTCATTCTGTTCTCGATATTTCTAAACAGTACAATTTCCCAGACATATCTGTCCTGTATTGTACACTGTCCCCAATACTTCCCAACCGTACCCTGTCTCCGTTATCTCTCTCTACCATACATTGTTCAGGACATATCTCTTCTCTACAATATCTTCCATAACTCTCCAACGCATCCTGTTCTATATATCCCTTTAGTTTAGCCTGCTCCCGATTTCTGCCATCCGCACCCAATATTTATTGAAATCACTTCACTTCACTCAATATCTCCAGACATCTCTTCACTTCACTTAATATTTCATGATATCTCTTCCCTTCACTTCACCTAATATTTCCTGATATTTCGTCACTTCACTTTACATAATATTTCCTGATATATCTTCACTTTACCCAATATTTCCTATTTCTTCACTTCACTTTACCTAATATTTCCTGATATTTCTTCTTACTTTTTATATAATCTTGAATTGTCTCAGTACAAGGATAAGAATATATTTCTAGAACGGGTTCTTGTGTGCACTTCGCACATAGTGCCATTTACTCCGTCTGTTATTTCTGTAGTCCAACTTTCGCGTGATCGACCTTTTGCCTTGTATTCACTGTATCTGAATAGCATTGCCTGTTGAGGCGCACTGTCTTTTGGTAATCTGGTTATGTGGCCGAATCATTTAATTTGTTTTTTCTTGATGAAGTTCACTACTGATGTTATTTCCACTTTCCCCCTTCCTGATGTCTTCATTTCTAAAGCGGTCATTTCTTCATACCTCCAGCAATATGTGTAGATGTTTAATCTCGGTCGTGACTAGTTTTCCTCTGTCGTTTGTAGTCAATGGTATTATGCAGTGGCGGCTCGTGATAGTTTTTGTTGGTGGGGCCAGACACACATTTTCGGGAAAATCATGGTTTTGTGTTAGATTATATTTTAATCCATTAAGTAATAAATACACGTTGCACATTATTTTTGGTGGGGTCCGGCCCCTCTGGCCCTTAATGACGAGCCGCCACTGGTATTATAGATATCAGGATAGACTGCAGTAAAACTATGTAACAATGGCGAAACATGTAAAAATAAAGTGCATTCTTCTTCTTCTTTGAACGTTCCATATCGACCACTTGTTAACCACTCTGTGTGATTTGTATGTAATCTGAGCGTAAGAGCGATTATACGTTGTGCCAGTTATGTGTCTACAAGTAGGCCAACACATTCGATTTCTGCGATGCTTTTTGTTTACTAGGGTAGCTTCCTTAGGTCCTACATCAGTCGCCTCTTACGGCATGCCTTGTAGCACTATTCTTACTGTTTACAGATATAATAAACATGCATACATCATTCATAGTATCTTCAAATTTATTGTAAGATAAGAACAAGGAGGTTTTTTTGCAACTTTACATGTGTGTATGTATGATATTGTCTTGTCTCCAATATATATAAGCATAATAAGTTTATAGCATGTGTTTGTGCAAACACTGTTCGATCGAACCTTACCTGATTATTCTGTGTCTAGTTATAACGAAACGTTTGAGAAAGACATTCCTCAGTGAGCAATTTTTTTGAATGGCTCGCTGGTTGTGTTGATATGATGGTCGTAAGAAATGATGGTAAGTGGTTCGAATCCTGTGTTTGTCTTTTTGCTATTTTTGAAATCTTTTAATACATGTACACTGTTTATTTGTTGATCATTATCTTTCCTTCCGTTTCTTCCTCTGAGGTTCTTGCACAAAAAATTCTTTGTTCTCATTGATCAGACACACACTTGTATGCACTTTTATATTATGTAAATATACGTGTCTTCACATAAGTTTTATGTTTGCTTGTTTTATACAATATGTTCAACCTATGATTACACCCGTGGGTTGCCGGGGCACACAGGAGGAGCAAAAAATAGTAACACTGTAACTTACAAGGATTACGTGAAGTAAGAGGCGACTGAGGTAGGGGTCTAGGGAAGCTACTCTAGTAAATAAAAAAATCGTAGCAGAAATCGGATGTGCTGGCCTAATTTTAGGCGCATAACTGACACAACGTATAATCGCTCTTAGGCTCAGATCATATACAAATCACAAAGAGTCGTTAACAAGTGGTTGATAGCGTTCGAAGAAGGCGTTATGATTTACTATGGTCACTTCCATTCTGACAACTTTTGCTCAGTCTCCATATTTGCTGCTACATTGTGAAGTCAAGATATTACACGGGGAAAACACCTCGCAACCTCATCATGTTTCTCACTACAAACACCCAATTTGTTATCTCCCTTACCCAATATGGCGGCATGACATTGTGTGAACCAGTGCTATCTAACAATTTTTATATATTGGTGCGCAATTGACTAATAACATTTTGAGGTACCGGCGCCATGTGGTAATTGCAATACTTCTACAAAGTTAACTGCATATACTTTACATGACTTTGGGAATCAACCTTAGCTTTTTAACATTGTTTGTGATTTTTCTAGGCGTTATTACGTTCAGTAATTTGCTATTGCTTTCTGAACGGGTGGCGCCATCCTCCTTTGTAAAATCCACGCGAAACAATTTGCAACCAAATTGTCCTCAGCGTAATTCGAACTCAGAACGTCGGGGTCAATAGACCGAGTCACTATCCCCTAAGCCACAGACGCCACAATACTTCTACTACTACTAATAACAATAACAATTAATAGTAACATGAATAAAAAATAAGAACTGACGAAAAACTTAATCCTGAGCACAAGTTTATTTTTAAATTATTGTGCAAACTGAATCATATACTGCTATTCTCCTTCTTTACGACCAATTTTAATCACTCTTTGTGATATGTTTGATCTTTGCCAAGAACGTGTATACGTTGCACATTGGTTTGTAGGCCCCTAAACGCATAGACTTCTACGCGTTTAGGATACGTGCATCCGATTTCAGCCAAACTTCCTTAGTCGTCTCTTACGACATGCGTGGCAGGCAACAGTGGTTCTTTTCTTTACACCCCAAATTTGGGCACCGGTAAGCACTCGGGCGATATACTGCTATTTAGAAATACATTTTTCTTTCTGACTTTTTTCTTTCTTGTAATTCTGATTAATGTTAAAACTGGAGAAATAAAATAGGGCGCCAGGAATGTATCCCACGGGCGCCATAGAACCACGGATACAGCGTTAGTCAGCACTGATGTAAACGATTTCTGTTAGCATTGTATTTAGAAGACTGAAATTGGCTGAAATCGGATGCACATGTCCTAAACGTGTAGAAAGAAGTCTATACATTTAGTGGCCTACCAAACCAACGTGCAACGTATACACGTTCTTGGCAAAGATCAAACATATCACAAAGAGTGATTACAATTGGTCGTAAAGAACGAACGCAAAGAAGAAGAAGACTGAAAGAAAATATAAAAAAGACGGTAAACATTCAAAGTACTTCTTAGCAGCAGAATTAGTGTATTTTGTGAGTAATAATTTGTCTTTGAATGGTCTCAGGTGTGTAAGAATCATTAACACATAGACTTACACAGTGTCTTCACTTCGTGTGTAATAGTTGGTCTTTGAATGATCTCGGTGTGTAAGAATTATTAACACATGGACTTACACAGTGTCTTAACTAGACTTCGTGTGTAATAGTTGGTCTTTGAATGGTCTCAGGTGTGTAAGAATCATTAACACATGGACTTACACAGTGACTTAACTAGACTATGTGTGTAGTAATTGGTCTTTGAATGGTCTCGAAGAAGTTTATACAAGAGAAAACATTGAATATATAGACACTATTTCAAGCGAACGAAAGGAAGGAATGATCTCGATGTGTAAGAATCATTAGAGACGAACTTACACACTGACTTCGTGTGTAATAGTTGGTATTTGAATGGTCTCGGTGTGTAAGAATCATGAAACAGAGACTTACACAGTGTAAGAATCATGAAACAGAGACTTACACACTAACTAAACTTCGTGTGTAATAGTTGGTCTTTGAATGATCTCGGTGTGTAAGAATTATTAACACATGGAGTTACACAGTGACTTAACTAGACTTCGTGTGTAATAATTGGTCTTTGAATGGTCTGGGTGTGTAAGAATGATTAAACATGGACTTACACACTAACTAAACTTCGTGTGTAATAGTTGGTCTTTGAATGATCTCGGTGTGTAAGAATTATTAACACATGGAGTTACACAGTGACTTAACTAGACTTCGTGTGTAATAATTGGTCTTTGAATGGTCTGGGTGTTTAAGAATGATTAAACATGGACTTACACACTAACTAAACTTCGTGTGTAATAGTTGGTCTTAGAATGGTCTCGGTGTGTAAGAATCCTTAAACATGTACTTCTTCCACGACTTGACGTCAATCGCGACGTCAGTGTAAGCTTTCTTCTTCCTGCTCTCGTCTAATCTTCCTTGGCTCACACTTTCTCAAATTACCTTGTAGTTAAATCTTTAAAGATGCTGTAAAGATCAACATCAATTATTTATTATGGCAGTTTAGCTACGACCAGGTAGAAAGCCCATAGCTAGAACACACAAAATATATATATATATATATATATATATATATATATATATATACATATATATGTGTGTGTGTTTTCTCCCTTAAAATAGTGCAAACAAATGTGTTCTTGAAAGGCAAGCATAATTCTCTGTATGAACGGTAAAATATGACATATTTATCAACAGCAAATAGCTTGTCTTGAGCATAACTTTGCTGCCACCCTAACAGTCCTCCGGAATGTTTCTCTATATACGAGAAAAAACATATAATAAAATATAATAACTAAATATACAATACTATATTTTTTTGTTACTGAACCGATATTATATAATTTCGTGCAGACCTATAAGCGCTCAGTTGTCTCCAGCAATTGCCGAAGAACATGTCATTCGATGGTTACTTTCTCCTACTTGCAGATGAAACACAATCCTTATTCTGATATATGTTTCTTGTTCTAGTATCAAAATAACAATACTTGATTAGTCTGTGTTTCATATCCTTGAAAAATGTACTGACGATTTTTCTAACTTCTGTGATTTCTTCTTCTTCTTCTTTGCGTTCGTTCTTTACGACCAATTTTAATCACTCTTTGTGATATGTTTGATCTTTGCTAAGAACGTGTATACGTTGCACATTGGTTTGGTAGGCCCCTAAACGCATAGAGTTCTACACGTTTAGGACACATGCATCCGATTTCAGCCAAACCTCCTTAGTCGCCTCTTACGACATGCATGGCAGGTAGCAGTGGTCCTATTCTTTACACCCCAAATTTGGGTCTCGGTAACCACTCGGGCGTGATTTCTGTGATTTCTTTTCCCTTGATCCAGAAGAACTTGAGCTTTTCAGCTCTTCGGCTCGGTGCAATGGACATCGTAACCCTTCGGTTGGGTGCCACGAACACCGTAAATCTGGAGAACCTATGGCTTTTCTGCCTGTCATCGGAATTGAACCGCACTCACAGGGGGCTTGTCACCCGTCGTCCAACGCGCTACCAACACGCTGGGCAGGCGGACAACTTCTGTGATTAGAAAATACAGCGTATTCAGCGAGATATATCATATACAGGGTCTGTGGTAAGTGGCTAAGCAGTTTATTTTGCGTTCTTTGGTCCGTGGGTTCGAATCCAGACCCAGTTGTTTAGTTCACAAGTGCATCAACTCTCCCTTAAAATTGTGACCAGAGCTACCGACTTCTTGCTTTGTACAACACTTTGGGTAGATGTCGTGCTATTTATACTGAAAGTAGCGGAGACATACAGGGAAAACCCGATGCAATAAAGTCAACTTTCGCTTTCTAGTCCCATTCTAGATATGCGTATCGTGTAGAATAAATACTATAGACATGAACTAACATATGCATCCTTCAAATACTTTTTACATGACCACCAACATTAATACCAAAAGAAAACTTATGGGAGAGAACAAGATAACAATGAACACAGCTAACGATTATAGAAGGAATCTGGAAATGATAGCAATTAAATAAAAGAATCGCAAAACATCAGGGTTATACATACAGGGTGTTCAAGATAAAAGCAGACCCATTGACAAATCAAAAGTTACCAGGTACGAATTGCGTTTTGTATATTTACTATTTAAACCGGTTCTGACTAGCTCGTCCTTTCGTCACATTTGTTCATCGCCCCTTCCCGCAACATAATTACACAGTCACAAAAGACTCTCTCATTTGACATATACTGCGTCATAATTGAACCTTCTCATTTTCATAAACATATGCTAGATTTGCTCCCTTGACGAGGCTGTTTTTATCTTGAACATCCTGTAGTAGCCGCTAAAGATAAGAAAAGTGGAGGAGCCACGAAACAAATAGAATAAGGAAAGATGGAGAAAAAGCAACTGGAGCGTCAAATGAACGCTGAAGGAGATTGTAAAAAAATAATAGAGATATTGCGAGCGATAGTAACGGCCTGCATATTACACGGGGAATGAAAACGAATGATGAAAGCAGCAGAAGTTAAAGAGAAAAGAATTCCAGCATTTTATTGTGTGGAAGGTTTGTACAATTCTTGTTTTAACTATCACACAAGAAGCAGATGTACAGGTAAGAAATGAAAGTTTTGTATTCGTTCAAGAAGTTCAAAAGAAAAATATAGTGAAACACAACAGAAATACAGACAAACATACACGATGCCACACACACATAACGATGCACATTCAAGAACCCACACACTTATTTGTCTAATGTCCTATATTGAAAATCTATTAGGTCCTATTAGTCCTATATATTAGGAACCATAAATCAGTCATAATTAATGGTTTAAAAAAGTCATAACAACAAATGTTATTCTTCTTCTTTTGTCGTTACACTGCTACCGGGTTGTTGCCCAGTATCGTCACACTGCTACCGGGTTGTTGCCCAGTGTCGTCACACTGCTACCGGGTTGTTGCCCAGTGTCGTCACACTGCTACCGGGTTGTTGCCCAGTGTCGTCACACTGCTACCGGGTTGTTGCCCAGTGTCGTCACACTGCTACCGGGTTGTTGCCCAGTGTCGTCACACTGCTACCGGGTTGTTGCCCAGTGTCGTGGTTTTCTGTTTTTGTCTTGCGCTGTTCTGGTGGCTTGTGTGATTGTTATCTTTGCTCTTTCACAGGATTCTGCTAAGCCATCTAATCATCTTTTCCGTGGTCTTCCTCTTGCCTTCTTTCCCGATGTTCTGTTGTAGAAGACTCTGTATACTGTGGAGTTTGGATGCATTCTTATTAAGTGACCAAACCACTTCATTCTTTGTTTATCTATGTAATTCAAGCACGGTTTTGTGCCAACTTTCTTTCTTATGCTGATGTTGGTGATTCTGTCTTTTCTTGTGTTGTTGGTAACTTTTCGCAGTCAACGCATTTCACATGTAGTTATTTTTGTGACTGCGCTTTGCTCAATGTCCATGTTTGGCTCTGGTAAAACAAAGTAGGTATAAAAATGCTGTTTATCATCTGTTGCTTAGCTGCCTGTGAAATTTGTGGGTGCCTTAACAATGGGGCTAGCTGGTAGGTTACAGCATTTGCTTTTTGTACTCTAGCCCTATCTCTCTATCCAGTTTTCCGTCTTCTGTGAATATGCTTTCTAAGTATTTGAATTCTTTCACTTGGTTTATTTTAGTGCCATTGACATGGATGTCTAGATTATTATGTTTTCTTCCCATATTCATTATTTCTGTTTTAGTGTTGTTGATTTTCATGTCATGTTTTACACAATTTTGTTCAAGGTGTCAATATGATGTTGTAGATCTTGTTCATTTTGATGTATCAGGCACTGATCATCTGCAAACAGCAGTTCATTTATTTCATCATTATCTGAATTTGACTCTTGAGTTATTTTATCCATATATGCAATAAAGAGTAGTGGTGAGAGGACGCAACCTTGTCTAACACCTGATGTAATGAAGAACCAGTCGGTCATTCCTTCTGTTGTTCTTACTGTACTCTGGCTATCTTGATATAAGGCCATGATATTACAAATGTTATTGATATTCTAAAATAGAAGTAGTACATCTCTTTTTATTTCTGAAGCAGTGGGTCTTCTCCGCTGCGTTCAAAGTGCTAGATCTTGAAGTAGTTATTGACCACAGATATGCACCAGTATGACATACAGACGCAAACGTACTGATAAAAATAACCTACACGAAGAAACAAGTGAGAGATCACCCACATCAACAAAAAGACAATGACTATTACCATCTGAATAAAGATCAGGCTGTCATCTTCCAGCTACGTACTGGGCACAATAGACTGAGGTACCAACTGTTTCTCTCTATCTCTCTCTCTGCCCCTGGTTAATCCGAATTGGGACATGTCCTCAACAAAACTCATGCCAAGTCTTTCTATATCTAGCTATCTCCTGCAGTTTCCTCCAGCTCTTCTTTATATTGTTGATCTCTGCCTCCAAATCTCGTCTCCATGTATTTCTCGGTCTCCCCTTCTTTTGCTGTCACTGCGGGTTCCATGAAAAGACCCTTCTTGTTATATTCTCCTCAGATTTTCGCAAAGTGTGTCCTATCCAGCGTCAGCGTATTTTTTGTAACCTCTTGGTTCACTGAGAGCCGCTGTAGCGTAGTTGTTAGTGAACTCGCTTCGCAAGGCTGGTGGTCTGGGTTCAGCTCCCGCAATGTGCGTGGAATTTTTTCCCGACCACGACGGCTCTCAGGTCGACCCAGCCTCAACTGGGTACCGGACATGATCTGGGAAAGTAAAGGCGGCCGGCGTGATGCCGACCACATCACCCATTGTGTGCCGACGGTCAATGAAAAATACAGGCCTAACACTGTATTGACCTATATACCACAAGGTATGAAAGGGTTCCTTACTTTTTACTTTTACTTGGTTCACTGGAATCTGTCTTGGTCTCTCCATAAGTTCCTTATTTGTGACCCTATTATACCATCTCAGCCACTCTATTCTGCGACCAATACAAAGTAAGCCATACTGTCATAAGCACATATGGCACCAGTAACTTAACAGAGACACACATTCAACAAGAGTGTTTATTTATTATGTTCACTGGTCTATAGGACATGTCATTAGTAATATTCGTTTTACTTGTCTGTAGCACATGGCCTTAGTAATATTTTATTTACTTGCCTATAGAGCAACAGTAACAGATTCGGTTACTTATTTCTTGGAAGACAGCAATATTCGATTATTATTTTGTAGGACAATAGTAATATTCGGCTACTTACTTTAGGACGAAAGCAATATTCGGTTGTTTACTTGTAGGACAAAGGCAATATTGGGTCATTTATTAGTAGAACTTTAGTTATATGAATATGACCATCGACAAAGTGGTTGAACTGGCTAGAGACAGAGTGAATTTCAGATGCGCTTCAAAGAGAGCAACGTCCTATAAAGGATACGCGCCTTGATGATGAGTTATAACAGATACCCAGTTTACCAAACTCATATATATATATATCTGGTCTTTTCTTGGTGGCTCAGGCAAAACTTTTCGGAAAAATCATGGTTTTTGAGTATTTACTATTATTTGTCTATTCTGGGAAGTTATTCCCTTTTCGGTTTTGGTGGGGCCGGGTCCCACTAGCCTTTAATGACGAGCCTCCCTTTTATATATATATATATATATATATATATGTGTGTGTGTGTATTTGTATGTAGGTGAAAATAAGGAAATTTTAACAAAGAAAACCCGGGGAAGCAACGAATATGGGAATAAATAGACAGTGTATACGATTAGGGAATTCCAGAAAAAAAACAAGTTACCAGACACAGGACTCGAACCACTTACCCTTATTTCTTACGGCACCCGAGCCTAGCCTAGCAATACAAGCGCTTTTACGAACACAGCGAGCTTGCTGTATATCATATTTGTATATAACAAACATATCTGTATATAATAAACGCAAAACGAAATAGAAAAACAGAAGAGAAACTAGATAAAACTAGAAGAAAGACAGAATTCATAAAGGAAGCATAACAATATTAAAGTAATAACTAATACAGTTAGTGTATCATAACGTTGATGATCTGTAGGACAGTTATAACTAGTAAGATCAGACTTCACAATGTGAATGTTCTAATGAGTCAAACATCACGTACTTAATACCAAGTGCCAAGTTTTTCTAATCTTCTTTCAACGTGAGAAATGACTGAGAACAAGGGGAAGACAATTAAAAGTTCGGCTTCAGAGTTAAGGTTAATGATGTTGTCAGAACCAGATTCATGATTCTACTTCAGTCCTTCTACGACTTACTGCCCCTTTTATTCTTAGTTTAGTACAATGATTCTCAACATGTGTGGCGCTTAGCCTGGGAGGCAGCAACAAGGGAGGTGTGAACCGTCATATAAATTTAGTGGATTTTGTATTTTAATAACTTTTTATACTAACGTTTTTCCAGTCAAACTGAAAGTTGAAAATTACTTAACAAATAACTAAGAAGATTATTGATTTTGGCTCATGTTGACATTTTTCTCAAATTTCTTGTCAGAAATGAGTATATAAAAAAAAGATATTTACATTTCTAATTGCCAACGTTATTGTGTTTAGGGGACAAAGATAAGACAGTGTTGTTATAAAGCTCAGAGAGAGAGAGAGAGAGAGAGAGAGAGATAAACGTTTAATTTTTCCTTTGCTATTTGAAAAATACAGTTAAATCAACGGAGGAAAAGTAATATTGAGACGATCGAGTCTCGTCTCATCTTTAAGAAGGGCTTCAGCTGAGAAAGGTTGAGCAGCACTGGCTTAGAATGTTCTAGTAAAGAAGGCAAGGAAAGACGATAAAATGTAACCATATTTTGTTGCTGTTAAAATTCTCCACGGAATAGGAATGTCTGTTCAGTATGAAAAGGACGCTACTAATGAAATATAGAAATTCGTTGAATAAGGAAAATGTGAAAGGGAAGTGATAGAGGGACACTACATTGATGAATATTGTGTATGTGAAGTGATAGAGGGACATTCAAGTAGATGAATATTGTGTATGTGAAGTGATAGAGGGACATTCAAGTAGATGAATATTGTGTATGTGAAGTGATAGAGGGACATTCAAGTAGATGAATATTGTGTATGGGAAGTGATAGAGGGACATTCAAGTAGATGAATATTGTGTATGTGAAGTGATAGAGGGACATTCAAGTAGATGAATATTGTGTATGTGAAGTGATGGACATTCAAGTAGATGAATATTGTGTATGTGAACTGATAGAGGGACATCAAGTAGATGAATATTGTGTATGTGAACTGATAGAGGGACATCAAGTAGATGAATATTGTGTATGTGAACTGATAGAGGGACATCAAGTAGATGAATATTGTGTATGTGAACTGATAGAGGGACATCAAGTAGATGAATATTGTGTATGTGAACTGATAGAGGGACATCAAGTAGATGAATATTGTGTATGTGAACTGATAGAGGGACATTCAAGTAGATGAATATTGTGTATGTGAAGTGATAGAGGGACATCAAGTAGATGAATATTGTGTATGTGAACTGATAGAGGGACATCAAGTAGATGAATATTGTGTATGTGAACTGATAGAGGGACATCAAGTAGATGAATATTGTGTATGTGAAGTGATAGATGGTATAATTGGGGTGTAAAGAATAGAACCACTGTTACCTGCCACGCATGTCGTAAGCGGCGACTTAGGAGGTTGGACGTGGTGCTAGTTACCATACTCCGTAAAAAAAACCACTAGATAGTTACAGAAACCACAACCAGGAAAATTCACAGCTCGCCACCCGAGGAAGAAGGAGAAAGAAACCGTAAGGAGGGACTCATGAAGTAAAATAGGGAGAGAGTGGAGAGATCTGGAAAAGATGGTATTGGATTGGCAGGCTTGGAAGGAGTTGGTTGTGGACCTATGCCTCCCAGGGGGCGAAGGGTGAAGAAGCAGAGGTGATTGAGAGACATCATGTAGATGAATATTGTGTCATTTTTTTTTGTTCAAAGCTAACCCCCATCCCAAAATATTAATTAAAAAATACACAATAAAATTACAAATCACAAAAAAATAATCATACTTGTTTTCTCTTAAGAAAGCAAGTAATCATCTCGCCATCTAAAATTAAATCTAAATTTATTTCTCAAACTTGTCAATTATTTTGTAATACAACAAGAAATGTGTGGTGTTTTTTTCTGTCCATAGCTACGAGAGGCGTTCATGGAAATCTGTATCAAATGATTCAATGTTTGTCAGCGACACTGTGGACAGAGATTGACTATATTACATCGGTAAAGTACACACGACCGTCCAGGGTCAGGGCCTAGAGTAAATCACCCGAAACGCTAATAACATGAGATTAAAATGCAGGCCCAAAATCAGGATTTAGGTAGAACAAGAGCACAATATGTTTCCAACAATAACAAAAATAGTTATTTTAAAAACCTCGACGAAAAAATATATTTTGTTTAGAAATGGTTGAATTTTACGAAATAAGAAGACATTAGAAAAACAAACTTAATTGCATATGCTTTACAGAACTTTGCGAATCAACACCAGCTTTTTAACGCTGTTTGTGTTTTTTCTAGGCATTATTACGTTCAGTAGTTTGCTATTGCTTTCTGAACGGGTGGTGCCATCGTCCTTTTGTAAAAGTCCGCAGCGTGATTCGAACTCAGAACGTCGGGGTTAATAGACCGAGCCACTATCCCTAAGCCACAGACGCCACCATTAGAATATAGAAACACATTTTAAAAATCGAGCAACAGTAAAGAATAGAACCGCATTAGAAAATATGACCATGTTAGAGGAAAGAACAACATTAGAGAATAGAGCAAGTTTAAAGAATAGAGGAAGATCATATATTAGAGCACTTTTAGAGAATAGAGTACGTTTTGATAATAGCGCAACATCTTATAATAGAGCAACATTAGAGAATAGTGCAACATTAGAGAATAGTGCAACATTAGAGAATATAGCAACATTAGAGAATATAGCAACATTAGAGAATATTGCAACATTAGAGAATATAGCAACATTAGAGAATATAGCAACATTAGAGAATATATCAATATTAGAGAATATAGCAACATTAGAGAATAGTGCTACACTAGAGAATATAGCAACATTAAAGACTAGTGGAACATTAGAGAATATAGCAACATTAGAGAATATAGCAACATTAGAGAATAGTGCAACATTAGAGAATATAGCAACATTAGAGAATAGTGCAACATTAGAGAATATAGCAACATTAGAGAATATAGCAACATTAGAGAATATAGCAGCATTAGAGAATATAGCAGGATTAGAGAATAGTGCAACATTAGAGAATACAGCAACATTAGAGAATAGTGCAACATTAGAGAATATAGTGCAACATTAGAGAATATAGCAACATTAGAGAATATAGCAACATTAGAGAATAGTGCAACATTAGAGAATATAGCAACATTAGAGAATATAGCAACATTAGAGAATAGTGCAACATTAGAGACTAGTGCTACATTAGAGAATATAGCAACATTAAAGAATAGTGTAACATTAGAGAATATAGCAACATTAGAGAATATAGCAACATTAGAGAATATAGCAACATTAGAGAATATAGCAGCATTAGAGAATACAGCAACATTAGAGAATAGTGCAACATTAGAGAATACAGCAACATTAGAGAATATAGCAACATTAGAGAATATAGCAACATTAGAGAATATTGCAACATTAGAGAATATAGCAACATTAGAGAATATAGCAACATTAGAGAATATAGCAACATTAGAGAATATATCAATATTAGAGAATATAGCAACATTAGAGAATACAGCAACATTAGAGAATATAGCAACATTAGAGAATATAGCAACATTAGAGAATACAGCAACATTAGAGAATAGTGCAAGATTAGAGAATAGTGCAAGATTAGAGAATAGTGCAACATTAGAGAATAGTGCAAGATTAGAGAATAGTGCAGCAGAATAAAGCCACATTGCAGAATAGAGCACCATAACCTCGTATATTCTAAGAACCAGAAAGAAGGAAAGTGAAATGCATTGTAGGTCGCAGCGGTACTATTCTTGCTTGACTTTCGGGCCCCGGCACCACAAGGACGCATCAGATGAGTGAATGATAACGTTGAAATTACAACAGCTTTGAGTGATGCTAACAACATCATTATATATACAAGGCCATGAACAACCACCACATGAGACCGCACGAACATTTATCACTTCAATATACGCTTCCTGCTAGGGGGTTAACTGCAATGTTGACCCCAAATGCTCATTACAGAGAACTGAATAAAATAAAACTGACTGTATAAACATGCGTGCAGACAAAATATATAAGAGAGTTCGCTTAATTGAAACATTTAGGTGTGTTATTAAACGGTGAGAATTAACATACATTGGAATAATGTTCAAGAAATGAATCAATAGAATTAGTTCTGGAAACACGTTCAAAGCTTAGAATGAAGCTGATTTTTGTTGTTGTTGAATTGACGCATTGTTAATTAAGCTTCGGGGGTCTCTGGGTCGTAGAGGTTAGTGCTTATCTCTCGTGACGAAGGTACCAGGTTCGATCCCTCGTGGGGCATCTGGATATTTTTCCAGAGATCCCTGATCTCAGTGTAGGTGAGATCGGAGACGGATGATAAAACGTAGGTCATCTGTTCACTTTGAGCACGTAAAAGAACTCTAGGCATTTCAAAATCGAGAAGAGCCGGCTGGAAAGTCGCTGCCCGGGCAAAATTCATTCTCCTTTTTCACCTTTCGTCCCTAGGGATGCATAGGTTCGCAACCAAGGCCTTCCAAGCCCGCCTATGCAGTGCCGTCCTTTCCAGATCTCTTCACTCTATCCCCATTTTCTTACAGTCTCCAACTCCCGTCTCCAGGTGTTCCTGTGTCTTCCCTTACCTCTATTGTCCTGGATGTTCCATCGGAGAGCCTGTCTTGTGATGCTGTTAGGTGATTTCCTCAGTGTGTGTCCTATTCATCGCCACATTCTGCTCCTTATCTCTTGTTCCATCTGTCGTTGTCCTGTTCTATCCAAGAGTCCCATTTTTGTAGTCCAGTCATACCATCGCAGATGGAGTATCCTGAACAGGCATCTATTGATAAATGTCTGCAACTTGTTGGTGTTCCCTTAGTTGTTCTCCATGTCTCTGCTCCATATAGAAGGAAAGCCTTGACATTTGAGTTGAATATATTTATCTTAGTTTTATTCCTGATAATTCTTGAACTCCATATGTTCTTCAGAATAGCAAAGACTGATCTTGTCTTTTGTATCCTAACCCTAACATCTTCATCTAAGTCACCTTGAATGTTGATAACACTTCCCAGATATGTAACTGTGTCCACCTATTTTAATGGTGATCCTCTCAGTATGATCGGGTCTCTGGAATTAGCATTTAATCTCATGATCTTTGTTTTTCCCCATGAATAGTCAGACCCAGTTGTTGTGAGATTGTTTCCAGTTTAGTTGTTTTATCTTGCATCTGTTGATGGTTGTGGGAGAGGAGTGCTAGTTCGTCTGCAAAATCAAAATCTTCCAATTGACTCATCATGGTTCACTGTATTCCATTTATCTCCCATGGCTGTTGTTGATTTAATTATTCAGTCAATAGCCTGCAGGTAGAGAAAAGGTGATAAAAGGCAATCCTGTCGCACACTTGTCTTTTTTCAAAGGTCTGTCATTTTCCTTCATGTAGTATTCTACCCATTGTCTCCTTATACAATTTTCGTTATTATGTTGGTTAGCTTCATGGACACCATAATGCTATAGCAGTTTCAGAGTGTTTCCTGTCTAGGCTATCAAATGCCTTTTCATAATCGACAAAGTTGATACAGAGGGATGAGTTCCACTCGATGCTCTGCTCCACTATGATACGCAGTGTTGATATTTGATTCGTGCAGGATCTGTTTTGTCTAAATCCTGCCTGTTCATCTCTTAGTGCTGCATCTGTAGCTTTATTGAGTCTCTCTAGGATGATTCTGCTTAGTATTTTGGCTGACACAGACAGGATCATTATATATATATATATATATATATATATATATATATATATATATATATATATATATATATATATAGTTCGAGCATTCTTGCAGATCACCCTTTTTTGGTAATTTGACTGTATAGCCTTCTCTCCAGTCTTTTGGTATTTCTTCCCTCTCCCAAATTTTTCCTAGCAACCCATGTAGCATGTTTGTTGAGATGTCGGCATTTGCTTTTATGGCCTCTGCATGAATACCATCTGGGCCTCTAGAATTTACCATTTCGTAGTTGAAGAATGGTTTTCTTTATTTCTACTTTGCTTGGCTTGTTACAATCGATTGCTAGACCTTTTGCGGTTGCATATATATCTGGCTGGCTTTGATTGACTGGCCTGTTTAGTAGGTCTTTCAAGTAGAGATGGTCATGCCCATCTCTGCATGCGTTATGCATGCGAATATTGCCCAGTAATCTTCTAGCCTTGTACTTAATTGGTTTATTTGTTTTTTGGTATTTCGCTGCCAATTTTGTTGTGTTGTCCTATAAATCTTTCAGGTTACCCTTAGCTGCTGCCTCTTCTGCTTTTCTTGCCAGGTCGTCTATGTACCTTATTTTATCCGCTTTTATACTTCTTTTCACCTTTTTCACAATTCGTTAGAAAAGATAAAAAAAATAAAATTCTTATAAATGTCTTCTTCATCTTCAAAATTAAATCGGGGACCCAAGTCGGTGCTACGGAGTTCGTACACTGCAGCTGAGATGTTCAAGTGTAAGAGAGAGATCGGAACACACATGGTTATTCACCGAAGTGCACAATGGTCTTATCTATCTATACATATAAATAACTCGTATCTATTTTTCCGCTGATTTGCTAAATTGCAAATTATCGAAGCCATATTCCGGAACATACACCGGAACAAAGCATGATGCTTCTAATACTCCAATTTTTATTGCTCTGTTTGTTCCACTTCAAAACAATGTGATGTGTTAAAAGTTGTGTAACAGATATACTCACTACCAATGACATTTGCGAAAACGAGTACTCCAGTACTATATTGAAGCAATACGTATGTATGGCAGCGAATCATGGACAATGAATAAACAATCAATGAGATCATTGGAAGCTACAGAGATGTGGTTTTACAGAAGAATGCTGAAAATTCCATGGACAGCGAAGAAAGCAAATGTGGAGTTTTTAAATCAGGCCTGCACACAACGAAACATTATCAAAAGAATAATAATCAGACAATCAAGGTTCTTCGGGTATTTAATGCGAAGTAAAGGTTTTGAACATTTGGTGACTACAAGTAAAATTCACGGAAGGAGAGATCGTGGAAGACAGAGGGAGAAGATATTGAATGGTCTGACATCATGGTTCGAGAAAAGATTGAAGTCAGAACTGATTACATGCATCAAGCAGAGAGAGTTGCGAAAAGACATGATCGCCTACGTCGGTAGGCATGACACTTGATTGAATAGATACACATTTGCGTGTGTATGTATGTATTATATATACACAGCCGCACCTACACACACACACATATATATATATATATACACACCACACACACACAATTTATACTGAGCTGATCCGTAAACTTCTACAATAAACTACGGGTATCTTATTGTTTTCAAAATATACATATATACGTGCTAGATGGGGGTAGCATGGTCTTGTAAAGAATTGAATATACTTCTGTGTTATGCTAGTCTTTAAAGTGTGTCATCGCCCGCCTCCCAGCATGTTCGTAGCGCGCTGGACGACGGGTGACAAGCTCCCTGTGAGTGCTGGTTCAATTCCGCGGGCTGGCAGAAAAGCCACAGGTTCTTCAGATTTACAGTGTTCGTTGCACCGAACCGAAGGGTTTTCGATGTCCATGGCACCAAGCCGAAGAACTGAAAGCTCAAGTGCTTCTGGATCGAAAAAAGTGTTTCATGAGAACAGTACCAAAGAAGCAGCCAATGCGGTTATTTTGTATACACATTTAAGCACGGACATTCTACACTTTAATAAAGGTAATTTCGAAGGTATTACTTTTTTCTTCTTCTTCTTCTTCTTCTTCTGCGAATGCCCGCTATCAGTTTAGGCGGTAGTCATGACGTCTGGTATTACACTTCTGACTGATTTTTGCGTTCTGCCTGCTTACCATTTTACTGGTGTCCCTCGCCATGCGGTGAGCCGTCTTCAGAGTCACTTGAAGATTAGATGAATGTATTAGTTGAATATTGCCCGTTTAGATGTGGATAGATCAACATTAGTTGTTAGTTCACGTCATCACATTTGACGAATCTTTCTTAACTGTCTGTTTTGTTTTTCTCTTATTCAACTTTGGTCTTATTTACCTGTTCTATCATTTACCTTGAACGAGTCGTTATTATTTCCTGTTCCTTTCCTTGATCACGGATGAGTCGGTCCTAATTGTTTGTTCACTCAATCTCAGCGGCTGAGTCGGCCGTAGATGTTTGTTTCCTTTTTCTTACATGGGTTAAACTTCAGTACGTGTAACATATTTTCCCGTTGATTAGGTTCTTCTTAGAAATATGTTCCCTCCTTCCACAAGGTGGAGTCGGTCTTTTGCATGCTCTCTCCTTCCACAAGGTGGAGTCGGTCTTTTGTATGCTCTCTCCTTCCTGTGGTTGAGTCAGTCCTAGATATATGTTCTCTCCTTCCTGTGTTTGAGTCAGTTCTAGATATATGCTCTCTCCTTTCCCATAAGTAACTAAATCTTAAATGACCTTTCTTTTAATTTGTCAAGCATCCCTTGGATGCTTATAAGCAATTCTTGGATACTTGCTTATTCCCTTCTTCTTCATGGTTGACTCGGTGTTATATTCTTGTCCCCATTTTTCCTGTAGTTTTGCAGTTCTTAAATGCTTGTTCTCTCCTTCTCCTTGAATGGGCCTGGTCTCATAACAACGTCACGTAACATGGCAGCTAATCTGCGCTTCATATCGTGGCTAAAAATAATTAATATAGTTACACACACAAACAATCTCGTCATGAAATTAGCACGAGCACGAGAGCGAGGAGTTCTCTCACTGAGAGATGACAATCCTGGAATGAACATTTGCAGAGGACGTTCTACTTCAGAAGTGGTTATTATAATTGGAAAGGATTAAAAACTATGAAAGAGAATCCGCTCAAAGCCAATCTAATCTTTTCCCATCCTTAATATTGCTTTAAATCCCGTACAGACTGTTTTATTTTTCTATTTTGTGTGTGTGTGCGGGCGCGTGCGCGCGTGTTTGAGATATCCATTTCAGAACTATATCTTTATAAATAAAACTTCACACGATGTCACTACTTTCAAGTTTCAATTTCCATAAATTGCTCATTGATCTTCATTAGCTTTACTGTCACTCATTCTGTGGGGGGAAAGCCACGATAATACAACAAGAAGAAAGAAGGAAGATAATTCTATTTGTTCAACTGTGTTTAGAATTCAATGGAAATAAAACACGATTTACGGACGAACAGACTCAAACAAATTATTCACTAAATGATATTTGAGATATCAAAAATTATCGTTGCAATCCTAAAGAAAAATAGTTGGCCTCAATAAATTCTCAATCTTTTGTCCTTTATTTGGAGCACAGGACAACTACTGTGTTTGGTTCTAAACTGGAAGTTTGTGAGAAATAATGTGTAGTTTGTACAAGTTGTTTACCATTTGTAAAACTAATGAGAGAAGAAATGTGTAGTCGTGTTGGGGGATTTTTACCATTTGTAAAACTAATGGGAGAAGAAATACGTAGTCTTGTTGGGAATGTTTACCATTTGAAGGAAATCTGTGATTAAAAAAAAAGAGTGTAGTCTTGCAGTGAGTGTTCACCGTTACTATGAAATATGTGAATACGAATGTGTAGTTTGCATTCGTCATTTTTTGTTGCAAGTTATTTTACTTGATAAGGCTGCTAGTCTCATTTGTAACCTTCTTGAACATTCCTCGACTGAGACGTCTTATAGTATGCAGTCGTAATATTCATTCTTTGAAATGGGATACCAAGTGTTCACAGAACTCGTGCAGGCACTAACAAAGATCATAATGCACTAACACGAGGTGCATTCTAGAAACATGCATATGCCAGAAATACGATGGGGTTGACCATGGGTTTACAAGGTGTATTCTACGCATGGGTCTGCATCCAGAACAGTTTGGGTCGGCTATTCTATCTAAAAGAGGGAGAAGAGTAAACATTAGTAGCGTGTTGATGACCCACAGAACATACAGGGCTCTCTGTGGCTGACCCACAGAACATACAGGGCTCTCTGTGGCTGACCCACAGAACATACAGGGCTCTCTGTGGCTGACCCACAGAACATACAGGGCTCTCTGTGGCTGACCCACAGAACATACAGGGCTCTCTGTGGCTGACCCACAGAACATACAGGGCTCTCTGTGGCTGACCCACAGAACATACAGGGCTCTCTGTGGCTGACCCACAGAACATACAGGGCTCTCTGTGGCTGACCCACAGAACATACAGGGCTCTCTGTGGCTGACCCACAGAACATACAGGGCTCTCTGTGGCTGACCCACAGAACATACAGGGCTCTCTGTGGCTGACCCACAGAACATACAGGGCTCTCTGTGGCTGACCCACAGAACATACAGGGCTCTCTGTGGCTGACCCACAGAACATACAGGGCTCTCTGTGGCTGACCCACAGAACTACAGGCTCTCTGTGGCTGACCCACAGAACATACAGGGCTCTCTGTGGCTGACCCACAGAACATACAGGGCTCTCTGTGGCTGACCCACAGAACATACAGGGCTCTCTGTGGCTGACCCACAGAACATACAGGGCTCTCTGTGGCTGACCCACAGAACATACAGGGCTCTCTGTGGCTGACCCACAGAACATACAGGGCTCTCTGTGGCTGACCCACAGAACATACAGGGCTCTCTGTGGCTGACCCACAGAACATACAGGGCTCTCTGTGGCTAAGTGGTTAAGCCCTCACCTCATGTTCCGAAGGTCGTGGCTTCGAATCCGGACTGTGACGTTCTGTTCACGAGTGTATTTTTTTCCAGAGACCCTAGAGCTGTTGCCGGAGCTACGGAGTTCGTGTTTTGTGCAATACTCTCGGCAGATGGCGTACCAATTCTGTGGAGAGAGACGGAGCCATATGGGATAAAACCCGGTGCAATAAGTCAATCCTTCGGCTTTAGACCCTTTAGAACAGCGATTCCCAAAGTGGGCGGTACTGCACCCCCAGTGGGTGCTGAAGCGTTCTATGGGGGCGAGGTGTGGGTTCAGAAGAATTTGGGGGTGTTCAGGCGATTATGGGTCGGTGGCTCCTTAAAGAAGAATTTAATAATATATATTTTAAAATAAATTATTTTCGTGATTTTGCGACTGAATAATCATTACAAATTTTAATTCTGCATTTTAATTCATCTTATGCCCGCCCTTCTTACACGATCCATTTTTTCATCAATTTTCTATTTCATGAACATAATCATTTGAAAATTGACCATGTATGACAGAAATATATATCAATTTTCTATGTTAAAGAGAAAATAGAGCATGTATGTATATATTTATATATATATATATATATATATATATATATATATATATATATATATATATTTTGCTATAGGGGAAGGGAGTTGGCACACTGTTACAATGGGAGGGGGCGTTACAAAGTTTATGTTGGGCAAATTGGGCGGTGGGACGAAAAAGTTTGGGAATCTATGTTCTAGAACATACAAGCCAACTTCATCTTCCAGTGGCGTAGACAGTGAAATGTTGAACACGAGGTTCAAGTCTAACGGAGTTGTGGCTCGTCTAGGGGATGGATTCCTTAGGTCAGGTTTAAAAATACTGGTAATAAACACTAATAAACCCGAATAAAAAGCTTGCAGAAACCGAATTTACTAGCCTATTGGTCAGTAGGCGTCTAACTGGCACAACGAGCTCACGCTGTAAGACACACATCACATACAGACCACAAAGAATGGTTTACCAAGTGGATGATGTAGAGAGAACAAAGAAGACAAAGACGAAGCAGACGCAAGTTCACTAACAGCTACGTTACTGCTACCATCTGGATAAATCACGGATAATAAGATCCATAAGTTGTAAACAAGTAAAGCTTACAGAGCACGCTATGGGAACTCTCGAGGAACTCCAACTGACATTCAGCTTCATAAAGGTAACCCATCTCATGGTTTAGAAGAGCATACGAAACCGAACGCAAAGAAGAAGTAGAGATGTAAACAAGCTTTAACTTCCACAACTTCATCATCATCAGGTGCCGTCTCCACATCGAAGGTTGGCTGCAATGAATCTCCAGCATCCTCTGTCTTTCGCCTCGGTGTTGCACACTGCCAGACTGTAGCCTGTCCATTTCTTAAAGTTTCCTTCCACTTATCTCTCGGTCTTCCTCTTGCTCTTCCCCTCTCAACTTTCCCTCTAGTAAATGTTTTATCATGGTGTCATGTCTTTTTATGTGCCCAAAATACTTTACTTGTCTGAATTTTATTTCTCTTAATAATTGTTTCTTCATGCCTAGTTTTCCTAAAACTTGTTTATTTGTTATTCTGTCCATGAAACTCTGCATATTCTTCTATATATCCACATCTCAAATGCATCACTTCTGTATTCTAACTGCTTGTTTATATTCTAACTTACCTTGTGCTATATCTATAAGTAGATCCCGCAGTATCTCTTCTTTACCAGTGACTTGTACTGCCGACACACGAACAGAGAACCTCGCACCAGTGTGGTCTTTCTGTTCGTTGATCAACTTAAAAAGCCAGGCAATGGCACAAGGCATCACACCCAAGGTAGAGGATGACTGATCGCTTCCAATCATAGTGTACGACTTGCCTGAAAAGACATAGCAATCACAATATCTGTTATTTCCTCTTATCTATAACGATGTCAAACATTTATTTTGTATTTATTTTATCTTAAACTAAATTTTAAAAATCAAATCTTCTTCTTGTTCATCTACAGTTCTACCATTGACTTCTTTATAGAAGTTTAAAGCCGAAGGATTCATTTCATTGCACCGGGTTTTACCCCATATGGCTCGGTCCCTCTCTGCACAAATGGAACGCCACCTGCCGAGAGTTTTGTACAAAGCACGAACTCCGTAGCTCCTAGGGGTCTCTGGAAAAAACTGCAGTCGTGAACAGAACGGCGCGGTCCGGATTCGAACCCACGACCTTCGATTCACAAGGTAAAGGTCATAACCACTTAGCCACATTAGACCCCCTCTCTTCTTTATAGAAGTGTTGGGGGCGGGGGATGTAGTGATCGTATGTGTGTGATTGTTCTAATGGTGAGTCACCAAGATAAATACAAATAAGATTCAGACCTTTGTCAACGGATGTCTTCGGCGTATTTTCAAACCGAGACGGTGTGACAGAGAAGCACAGAACACAGATCTGTGGATGCGAACATCATAATAAGACATAAGGACCCAGGTTAAGAGGAGAAAATGCCGGTCGGTCGGGCATTCCCTACGGAAGACATATCCCAATTTCACTATATAAACTGCCGAGGTTAGAAAGTGGAGGAACGAATAGTAACACTACGGTCTATAAGGCATGTCGTAATATGCGAATAAGGTAGGGGCCTAGGGCAGCTACCCTAGTAAATAAAAAAGCGTCGCAGAAATCTGAAGTGCTGGCCTACTTGTAGGGCGCATAACTGGCACAACGTATAATCGCTCTTAGACTCAAATCACATATAAATCATAAGAGTGGTTTATCAAGTGGTCGATATGGAACGTTTGAAGACGAAGACCAGACAAGCACTTGAGTGGAGCCCACAAGGTAAACGAAAAAGGGGAAGTCCTAAACAGACTTGGAGACAAAATCTTCATGAGAAACTAAAGGATGCTTGACTATCCTGAGAGGCCATACAGAAATCAGCAAGAGACCGAGAAAAGTGGCAAACAACTGCTGAGGCCCTATGCTTCCCTAGGAGCGGAGAGGGATAATTGTATTGTAAATTTTCAATAGAACACACGTTTCAGATTACATAAAAATAAGTCATCACCGCGCATCATCAACTGACTTTTGTTTTTTATGGTGTAAGTATCACCTTTGTCTCTGTCATTCTTCTACCTGTCATCAGACCGCATCATCAATAACTTTAATCGAACTGTTTGATTAGCTTTATGTCTACATTAGAGCAAATCAAATAAGGAAGTATCGATGTCTCATTAGGCCATATTTTCTTCTTGTTTTTTTTTTTGTATGGAGTAGACGTATACCTTATGCTTTCAGTAAATTATGGGCTCAGTCTAACATTGCACAATTTGTGATCACCTATATATAGCTTTCTGTCTGTACGTGGTATAAATTATTATGTCCTTGTCCTATATGCTGTATGGACCTAATGAGTGCGCGACGTACTCACGATCACGGCTCAAATCACACAGATAACAAAGAATGGTTAACTTGGTTGATAAGAAAGAACGCAAGCAAACATCAGCTATATGAATATCTGATCTTAGCCTGATAAACACTGTCCAGGGCAAGACGACAACTGTATGGTAAGTGCATGTCATTTAGTGGTAGGGGTTTTAGTAAACAACATCAGCTATATGAATATCTGATCTTAGCCTGATAAACACTGTCCAGGGCAAGACGACAACTGTATGGTAAGTGCATGTCATTTAGTGGTAGGGGTTTTAGTAAACAACATCAGCTATATGAATATCTGATCTTAGCCTGATAAACACTGTCCAGGGCAAGACAACAACTGTATGGTAGTTGCATGTCATTTAGTGGTAGGGGTTTTAGTAAACAACAACAGCTATATGAATATCTGATCTTAGCCTGATAAACACTGTCCAGGGCAAGACAACAACTGTATGGTAAGTGCATGCCATTTAGTGGTAGGGGTTTTAGTAAACAACAACAGCTATATGAATATTTGATCTTGGACAATGAGCAAAGCGCAGTAGCACTAAATAACTACATGTAAATTGCGGTGCCTGCGAAAAGTTACCAACAACACCAGAAAAGACAGTCAACAACATCAGCATAAGAAAGAAAGTTGGCACAGAACATTGCATTGAGAAACAAAGAATGAAGTGGTTTGGCCACTTAATAAGAATGCATCCAAACTCCACAGTATACATAGTCTTCTACAACAGAACATCGGGAAAGAAGGCGAGAGGAAGACCACAAGAAAGATGGTTAGATGGCATAGCAGAATCCTGTCAAAGAGCAAAAATAACAATCACTCAAGCTACCAGAACAGCGCAAAACAAAAACCACGACACTGGGCAACAACCCGGTAACAGTGTGACGACAAAAGAAGAAGAAGCCTGCTAAGCACTGCCCAGAGTAAGAAGACAACTATATGGTAGTTGCATGTCATTTGATGGTAGTTGCATGTCATTCGATGGTAGTGGTGTTAGTGGTTTGCAGTTGAATGCTTCTGCTTCCAATGTTTCTTAAATTCGGATTTGGTAAGTTTTCATATTGCTATATCTTCTTCTTCTTCAGCGATCTCTGGTCATACGCTTAGTTTACTGTTGACCACAAACTGGACAGTCAGATTAAGGTCTGTCAGGATTCTCCCAAAGAATTAGTTTTTAGGTCAACTGGGTGTGGCCACATGCTGCTTCTCAGCGAACCCAAGAAAGGGCAGTCTTACATGACATGTTCGAATGTCTGTTCCGCCTTCTGACACTGACAGAGAACTGTTTAGAGGGTACGCAGGTAAGACGGTGAAAAGAAAGCGTAAAAAATGGAATATACCACCGTCACAAAGGATATAAAGTGTTGGAGATTAATTGCAGTCAATTATGGATATGGAGATGGTACCTAATCATGTGTTCAATCAATCAATCAATCCAATCAATCAATCAATCAATCAATCAATCAATCAACGAAACAATCAACTTGGGTTAGCAATACAAGATTTAGCATGAATGTTTCACCATCATCAGCATCATCTAGCTTGTTCCTTTCACAACTTGGTTTCTATGACAACAGCTCTAAATGCCTTCCTGTCCTGTGTAAGGTGTCCGGAGTCTGCCACAATCATAACTCGTTTATCCCATCCTACATCCATCTTCTTGATATTCCTCTCCTTCGTCTTTCCGGTATCATATTTTCATTAATAATCTTCTCCACAGATTCCTGTCTTTTTATATATTCACCATATTATATATTCCCAGATTCCCAAATTTTCATTATAAATGTTTGTATGTAGTCGTCCATATGTTTTTGTATTTTTAAAATTTGTCACTCCTGTTGTTCGTTTGCTTGATAAAGGCCTTGTTGGTCGAAACGTTGCTGTATTTTGTCATTGTTTTTGTAATTTGTAAAACTACAGTACTTTGTGATTACATGTTTTGCCAATCAAATAGTTTTACTGCAGTCTCCTCTATTTTGTTATTATATACTAGCAAGTATATGCAAGTTGACATTTCTTAGATTCACAAGTTAAATCATTTTTTTGGGTCCGATCCAGAAGCACTTGAGCTGAAAGCTCTTCGGCTCGGTGCCATGGACATCGTAACCCTTTGGTTCGGTGCCACGAACACCGTAAATCTGGGGAACCAGTGACTTTTCTGCAGTCCGCGGAATTGAACCCGCACACACAGAGGGCTAGTCACCCGCAGTCCAACGCGCTACGAACACACTGGGCAGACGGGCAAGTTAGATCATTAAAGAGTGTTTATCATACGATGCAAAAGGAACGCCGCACTCAGTCAGCAGCGGCTGCAGTACAAAATATAGCAAGTATATGCAAATTGAAATTTCATAGATTCATAAATATACGCATTATGTAATGGGCGTGCCTCGGTTTGAAGAGACTTACTATTTTACAAAACAAAACAAGCAAACAAATGAACCGCACATCGGCTTAAGAGACTTGCTCCCATACAAAACATACAAACAAAACACACGTTATGTGTTCTCTTTAAGTATAAAAACTTAGCGTCATCGGGAGAGTAAATCGGTCATACTAGTTTCATTTTTACAGAAGCTCTTATTTCGTTTCACCCACATACATCTTATCTTATATTCATAAATCGCCCGTCTACTGCCGGAGCTCATAAAAGGGAGTAAAGAATAGTAACACTGTGACCTACAAGGCATGTCGTAAGAGGCGACTGAGGTAAGGGCCTAGGGCAGCTAACCTAGTAAATAAAATGCGTCGCACAAATCAGATGTGCTGGCCTACTTGTAGGTTATAACTGACACAACGAACAAACGCTCGTAGGCTCACATCACATATAGATCACATACAAAGAGCTGTTTAACAAGTGGTCGATATGGAGCGTTCGAAGAAGAAGAAAATTCATAAACAATGTCTCTCCCACATACATCTTACCTTACAGCCACATACAATGTCTCACCCACATACATCTTACCTTACATCCACATACAATGTCTCACCCACATACATCTTACCTTACATCCACATACAATGTCTCACCCACATACATCTTACCTTACATCCACATACAATGTCTCACCCACATACATCTTACCTTACATCCACATACAATGTCTCACCCACATACATCTTACCTTACATCCACATACAATGTCTCACCCACATACATCTTACCTTACATCTATAAACAATGTCTCTCCCACATACATCTTACCTTACATCCACATACAATGTCTCACCCACATACATCTTACCTTACATCCACATACAATGTCTCACCCACATACATCTGACTTTACATCTATAAACAATGTCTCACCCACATACCTCTTACCTTACATATATAAACAATGTCTCACCCACATACATCTTACCTTACATCCACATACAATGTCTCACCCACATACATCTGACCTTACATCTATAAACAATGTCTCACCCACATACATCTTACCTTACATATATAAACAATGTCTCACCCACATACATCTGACATTACATCTATAAACAATGTCTCACCCACATACATCTTACCTTACATCTATAAACAATGTCTCAACCACATACATCTTACCTTACATCTATAAACAATGTCTCACCCACATACATCTGACCTTACATCTATAAACAATGTCTCACCCAGATACATCTTACCTTACATCCATAAACAATGTCTCATCCACATACATCTTACCTTACATCCACATACAATGTCTCACCCACATACATCTTACCTTACATCCACATACAATGTCTCACCCACATACATCTGACCTTACATCCACAAACAATGTTTCACCCACATACATCTGACCTTACATCCACAAACAATGTCTCACCCACATACATCTTACCTTACATCTATAAACAATGTCTCTCCCCATACATCTTACCTTACATCTATAAACAATGTCTCACCCACATACATCTTACCTTACATCTATAAACAATGTCTCACCCACATACATCTTACCTTACATCCACATACAATGTCTCACCCACATACATCTTACCTTACATCCACAAACAATGTCTCACCCACATACATCTGACCTTACATCCACATACAATGTCTCACCCACATACATCTGACCTTACATCCACATACAATGTCTCACCCACATACATGTGACATTACATCTATAAACAATGTCTCACCCACATACATCTTACCTTACATCCACATACAATGTCTCACCCACATACATCTTACCTTACATCTATAAACAATGTCTCACCCACATACATCTTACCTTACATCCACATACAATGTCTCACCCACATACATCTTACCTTACATCCACAAACAATGTCTCACCCACATACATCTGACCTTACATCCACATACAATGTCTCACTCACATACATCTGACCTTACATCCACATACAATGTCTCACCCACATACATCTTACCTTACATCCACATACAATGTCTCACCCACATACATCTGACCTTACATCTATAAACAATGTCTCACCCACATACATCTGACCTTACATCTATAAACAATGTCTCACCCACATACATCTTACCTTACATCCACAAACAATGTCTCACCCACATACATCTTACCTTACATCTATAAACAATGTCTCACCCACATACATCTTACCGTACATCTATAAACAATGTCTCACCCACATACATCTTACCTTACATCTATAAACAATGACTTACCCACATACATCTTACCTTACATCTATAAACAATGTCTCACCCACATACATCTGACCTTACATCTATAAACAATGTCTCACCCACATACATCTTACCTTACATCCACAAACAAAGTCTCTCCCACATACATCTGACCTTACATCCACATACAATGTCTCACCCACATACATCTGACCTTACATCCACATACAATGTCTCACCCACATACATCTTACCTTACATCTATAAACAATGTCTCACCCACATACATCTTACCTTACATCTATAAACAATGTCTCACCCACATACATCTTACCTTACATCTATAAACAATGTCTCACCCACATACATCTTACCTTACATATATAAACAATGTCTCACCCACATACATCTGACCTTACATCCACATACAATGTCTCACCACATACATCTTACCTTACATCCACATACAATGTCTCACCCACATACATCTGACCTTACATCTATAAACAATGTCTCACCCACATACATCTTACCTTACATATATAAACAATGTCTCACCCACATACATCTGACCTTACATCTATAAACAATGTCTCACCCACATACATCTTACCTTACATCTATAAACAATGTCTCACCCACATACATCTTACCTTACATCTATAAACAATGTCTCACCCACATACATCTGACCTTACATCTATAAACAATGTCTCACCCACATACATCTTACCTTACATCCATAAACAATGTCTCACCCACATACATCTTACCTTACATCCACATACAATGTCTCACCCACATACATCTTACCTTACATCCACATACAATGTCTCACCCACATACATCTGACCTTACATCCACAAACAATGTCTCACCCACATACATCTGACCTTACATCCACAAACAATGTCTTACCCACATACATCTTACCTTACATCTATAAACAATGTCTCACCCACATACATCTTACCTTACATCTATAAACAATGTCTCACCCACATACATCTTACCTTACATCCACAAACAATGTCTCACCTACATACATCTTACCTTACATCCACAAACAATGTCTCTCCCACATACATCTGACCTTACATCTATAAACAATGTCTCACCTACATACATCTGACCTTACATCTATAAACAATGTCTCACCCACATACATCTTACCTTACATCTATAAACAATGTCTCACCCACATACATCTTACCTTACATCTATAAACAATGACTTACCCACATACATCTTACCTTACATCTATAAACAATGTCTCACCCACATACATCTTACCTTACATCTATAAACAATGACTTACCCACATACATCTTACCTTACATCTATAAACAATGTCTCACCCACATACATCTTACCTTACATCTATAAACAATGACTTACCTACATACATCTTACCTTACATCTATAAACAATGTCTCACCTACATACATCTGACCTTACATCTATAAACAATGTCTCACCCACATACATCTTACCTTACATCTATAAACAATGTCTCACCCACATACATCTGACCTTACATCTATAAACAATGTCTCTCCCACATACATCTTACCTTACATCTATAAACAATGTCTCTCCACATACATCTTACCTTACATCTATAAACAATGTCTCACCCACATACATCTTACCTTACATCTGTAAACAATGACTTACCCACATATATCTTACCTTACATCTATAAACAATGTCTCACCCACATACATCTTACCTTACATCTATAAACAATGACTTACCTACATACATCTTACCTTACATCTATAAACAATGTCTCACCCACATACATCTGACCTTACATCTATAAACAATGTCTCACCCACATACATCTTACCTTACATCTATAAACAATGTCTCACCCACATATAGCTTACCTTACATCTATAAACAATGTCTCACCTACATACATCTGACCTTACATCTATAAACAATGTCTCACCTACATACATCTGACCTTACATCTATAAACAATGTCTCACCACATACATCTGACCTTACATCTATAAACAATGTCTCACCTACATACATCTTACCTTACATCTATAAACAATGTCTCACCCACATACATCTTACCTTACATCTATAAACAATGTCTCACCTACATACATCTGACCTTACATCTATAAACAATGTCTCACCTACATACATCTGACCTTACATCTATAAACAATGTCTCACCTACATACATCTGACCTTACATCTATAAACAATGACTCACCTACATATAGCTTACCTTACATCTATAAACAATGTCTCTCCCACATACATCTTACCTTACATCTATAAACAATGACTCACTCACATATAGCTTACCTTACATCTATAAACAATGACTCACCCACATACATCTTACCTTACATCTATAAACAATGTCTCACCCACATATAGCTTACCTTACATCTATAAACAATGTCTCACCCACATATAGCTTACCTTACATCTATAAACAATTACTAAAAAAAACAACAAGCATTAGAATAGAAAAGTAGAAAAAAATAAAGCGTCTGTTTAGCGTAGCAATCAACAACAAACCACACATCGCTAACACTGGACATGTTATTCTCCTCTCCCACCCCCCTCCTCAACAATAATGGTATACATGGTGATTGTATCTCTGTTTGTCTCTAATGAGCGATAGCATTTACATACAAGTTTATTTGTAAATCGATTATTGGCATTGGGACTTTTCTCCGGCGGATTTATACGACTGTGAACCATCTAATCAGGCAGAGCTCGCGAGACTAACTCAATTAGAATTGGACAACCAAATGAGGAGACGGTTAATGACTAGAGAGATTTGTAAAGAATGGTATTTACACGTTCACGTATTCATAAATTTATTACAGACATCAGAAAAATATGGTTAAATGTATATTGTGAAAGAAGAGAGATTGGGGGGAAGAAAATGATAGCTAAATGGGATATTAGTGTCTTATAATATAAATTTCATTGTCGATGTATGTGTATGTGTGTTACAGAAAACAACTTTTTAGTATCAAATGTTGGTATCATAAAAAAGTGGACAACTTATTTGTGTAGGATTGTGTAGGTCAACATGACTATTTTCAACATTTCATGTGCCTTCTTTTTATCGAGTTATGAGATAGTTAAGTTCGTTAAAAAGCGTATAGATTTCTTGGCATGTTCTGTCACCCTTTACCTTATGACATTGATCATGCATATCAATTGAACAATTGGATCAAAATTTGTTTGCTCATCAAAGCCCACGAGTCATATTTGGTTTATATCATCAACACTCGTTAAATTAGTACAACAAAACACACTTATGAAAGGTACCGATCCAAAGAAAAAAAAAAGGATGCGATTTGCAAACGATGGTTATACAGAAAACCACAGCAAGCTAGTGATTCTGTCATTCCATATTTATATATATATATATATATACATATATATATATATATATATATATATATATATATATATATATATATATGTGTGTGTGTGTGTGTGCGTGTGTTAAAGAGGGAGAGATAGCGAAGATCGAAAGATAGATAGATAGAGAGAGAGAGAGAGAGAGAAAGAGATAGAGCAAGAAAATGTACAGTTCTTTAAATGTAGATTTTCTATACGAGAACAAACTGCATTTTAAACCTCTCTGTCCCCTAGGGAAGAGAAATGAGCTATATATACATCAGAAATCTCCAAGGAAATTATATCAAGAGATTCAAAGTTAAATTTAAGGAAAATCATTATGCCTATCAGAATAAGAGATGGCACTTTCCACTCAAAACAAATTGTTAGCGACAAGCTAAGAAAAGATAAGAATTATATTGTTTAGACAACTGTTAGATATCACACCAGATCTTTTTCTCTCTTTTTATTCTTCTTATTCTTATCTTAGTTTTTCGTCTACTTCTTCATTGCTCCAGCTGTAGTTGGTCTCCTTCAGTCTTTAATTCTTCTTCTTCCTCTTCTTCATCGAATGCTCTATATCGATCACTTGTTAATCACTCTTTGTGATGTGTATATGATCCGAGTCTAAGAGCGATTGTATGTTGTGCCAGTTATGCGACCACAAGTAGGCCGACCAGCACATCCGATTTCTGCGACGCGTTTTATTTACTAGGGTAGCTTCCCTAGGCGCCTACCTCAGCCGCCTCTTACGACATGACTTGTAGGTCGTAGTGTTACTATTCTATTATTCTATGCTCCCCTTGCGAGCTCCAGCAACACACGAGCGCTTCGGTCCAATGAATTCAATGTTGCACACAGCAATGAAGATAGTTGTATGTAGATTTTGTGTGCATCCCGTACATGAGCCAGAACTGGATTGTTCTAAAACTAGGGAATGAGGGAAGTCTCTGTAATCAAAACTGGAGTGTTCTAAAACTAGGGAATAAGGGAAGTCTCTGTAATGCTTCATTTATTTTGGTCCGCCCTCTACGAATTAAGACGTAGAATAGCACTTCTGACTGATTTTAGCGTAAAGGATTGCTTTCCTTATCAACAGTGTGTCTAGTCAGTCAGCCGAGTCTTACTCCGACTTCAGAGGTGCTGGTAAATTAGATCCCCAAGTAAAGGATCAGGTTTCATGTAGTTCAAACGCGTACAGTGGGCACACAGAAAATTTTTTGTACAAGCTGGGTTCAAACTACGGAGTTTCCACAGCGCGTGTTCAATAGATCAACGTGTTATCAGCTTTACTGTTGGCGATCATGTACTGCTCAATAATCTAGCCGTAAAATCAGGGTTCAATGTACTTATTCCCCTCCACCAAACTGTCTGTTGGTTTGTCGAGTTATAATATACTCCAAGCATGTGTCCAAATATACAAGACAAGAGGGATCATCACGTCCCCAGTCACTGCCCTTTCAAGATTTGTGTCAGCCACCAGAACGATGCACATATTGGTCTTTTTTTAATTTATAAATCGTATAGTCAATATTGTTTTGTCTTTTCAACAACACAGATGTATACATATTGTCTAATAGAACAGATCTATACGGTTGTACTACTGATAACATTTTACAAACAAATATTCTACCTTATAGCGCACCATCTACTCAGTTATACTATAGCATGGTGTCAGATATGATCAGTTATATGCTTCTTTGTTTCCGTTCGTTTTTATAATCCAAGTAAACCTGCCTAGCAATTGTTTTGTATGATTCGCTTCTCTATAACAACTAAATTAAAAGTATGCAATAATGAGGGAAACGAATCAACAACATTAAAATATTTCATTACTTTTCCTAACAAATTTGTTCAGTTTTTAGCTGTTAAAAAAACAAACTTAGGCTATATTTTCATTAAGTTTTAAAACACAACGAATGACATTCAACGCGCTAATCTTGCCGTATCATGTAAAATACTTGCCAATTTGTGTACTTTATTACGCACACCGCATATTAATTTCTATTTTTAGTAATGTGACCGACATGCTAGCCAGGATAATTAGTAGTATTAAATCTCAATTTGCTTCGGAACTTGTACAATGATTTTTGTAATTATTATTGCCTTGTTTCCTAATTGACGATACCACTTTTCATGTTACGTCCGTCACAAAATATCAATACAGAGATTCTTGGCTTATGCTTGAAAAGAGAAGGTTAAGGGGTTATACTACTGACAGTTGGGTCATTATAGCTTACAGATATCGATTTTTCAAATTCATCATATTATGTTAGTATTGCATCTCTACAATCAAATTATGCAAAGAGTTTTTATTTATGATCACGAAAAATGCTTCAAAATTATTTTTCAACAGCCCTACCCTCTAAAAATTCGCTATAGAAAATGTCTTCAATTATCTTTCTTTTGTCCCTAGATACAGTGTATGGCATTCAATTAACCCAATCGAGTCATGTATCATTGTAAAGCTTGATCTGAGTACTAACAGATATATTAGATTTAATTAGGCTAGGCAATGACTGTATGCTGTAACGGACGATTTCCCTGATACTTTAGACTGAATTCACATTACATTTTTAAAATGCAATTTTCTCCCATTTGTAAATTTCATTAGTGTGGGTAATGTACGTTTTCCACCGTGAAAGAAATCTTTAAGATAGCAATATGAGATTTGGCCCTGACATATATCTATTAATATTGAAGCCCTTAGACAATAGAAAATGCACCTTTCTCAAACAAATAAATTTATATGAATTTTTTTATGAACCAAGGGGTCCTATTTTTGGCCGTGAATTGGGTAGGTCTTATTCGTTGCATCCCCAGAGATCAATTACATGTTACAGAACAATTTAAAGTTGTCAGCGGCCCAGAATATTGGTATATTTAGGTTGTGCAGTCAACAAAAATTGCAATTGTTATTTATTTCACTCTGCTTGGAGAACGTACGACGTTGTTTACAATCCAACATGGCCGCTGTTTCTATGGCAACCCGATAATTTATTGATGCAAAAGATATATAAATTTTCATTTTAGACCAACATAGTAGTAACTGCTATGTATCACCTAATTTTATTGAGAGATAAGAAAGTTGAGAAATCCTCTACCATAACCCCTTAAGAAAGAAAGTGAGTCTGTTAACATATAAGGATAAACTAGGCCCATATTAGGTAATTGCTGAGAAAACTGTTATACGAAGACCCGAGGAGAAGATAACAAGAAGGCTCTTTTCCTGAAACCCACAGGGACAGCAAAAGAAGGGGAGGTCGAGAAATACACGAAGACGGGGTTTAGAGGCACAGATCAACAATATAAATAAGAGCTGGAGGGAGCTGCAGGAAGACATAGGAAGACTTCGCATGAGCTGGCTGAGGGTCTATACCCTAATCCGGGTTAAAAAGGCAGAGAGAGAGAGAGAGAGATAACTGTTAGATCAAATCGACTAATTATATAAAGTTTTTCTTTGTTTTGAAGTGTCATCCAGAAGGTTCATGTGTTCGATTGTCCGTCTTCTTCGAACGTTCCATATCGACCACTTGGTAAACCACTCTTTGGGATCTGTATGTGATCTGAGACTAAGAGCGATTGTACGTTGTGTCAGCTATACTCCTACAAGTAGGCCAGCACTTCTGATTTCTTTTCACAATTCCAGCACAACGCTTTTTATTTACTAGGGTAGCTTCCCTAAACCCCTACCACAGTCGCCTCTTACGACATGGCTTGCACGTCACAGTGCTACTATTCTTTGCTCCCCTTGCGAACCCTGACAACGCACAGGCGGAAAGTAAGTCTATTAATGTATATGGATAATAAATAAATAAAATAAAGGAACCCTTTCATACCTTGTGGTATATAGGGCAATACAGTGTTAGGTCTGTATTTTCATTGACCGTCGGCACACGATGGGTGATGTGGTCAGCATCACGCCGGCCGCCTTTACTTTCCCAGAGCATGTCTGGTACCCAGTTGAGGCTGGGTCTACCTGAGAGCCGTCGCGGTCGGGAAAAATTCCACGCGCACTGCGGGAGTTGAACCGGACCACCAGCCTTGAGAAGCGAGTTCACTAACAACTACGCTACTGCGGCTCTCAATATGGATAAACTAGACTCAAATTTATTAGTTGCTAACAGAGCGTTTAGATCGAATCGACTATTGAAGTATTTGTTTGTTTTGAAGTGTATTGGTGTAGAGGTTAGGTATCGTATCTCGTGTCACAGGTACCAGGTTCGCTTCCTCGTGGAACCATCTGGATATTTTTCCAGAGGTCCTGATTCCAGTGTTGGTGAGATCGAATTCCTTGTCCTTTCGGAGACGGACGATAAAACGTAGGTCCCATTTTCAACCTGAGCACGTAAAAGAACCCTCGGCAATTCAGAATTGAGAAAAGCAGGATGAAAAGCTTCTGCACGGGCAAAAATCATTAGAAAATATTGAAAATAAAATTCCTACAACAATATCTTCACCATCTTCAAAATTACATCAGGGACCCTCGCCGGTGCTACAGAGCTCGTACACTGCAGCTGAGATCGTCTTATGTAAGAAAGAAATTGGATCACACATGCTTGCTCACCGAAGTGCAATGTTGATGGTCCTATCAATCAATCAATCAATCAATCAATCAATCAATCAATGGAGGGTCATGTGTTCAATTTCAGGTGGTATCGTTCTGCTAGTTCTTCCTGTTTATGATACATAAGTTTATACTGGGAGATTCACATACCTGTTGCAATATTATCATCAGTTCTCATCGCGTCGAAGAGAGTTTTATGCAAATACCCCAAAACAATCCACTTTATTCTTCTTCTTCTTTGTCGTCACACTGCTACCGGGTTGTTGCCCAGTGTCGTCACACTGCTACCGGGTTGTTGCTCAGTGTCGTCACACTGCTACCAGGTTGTTGCCCAGTGTCGTCACACTGCTACCGGGTTGTTTCCCAGTGTCGTGGTTTTCTCTTTTTTCTTCCGCTGTTCTGGTCGCTTGTGTGATTGTTATTTTTGCTCTTTCACAGGATTTTGCTAACCATCTAACCATCTTTTCCGTGGTCTTCCTCTTGCCTTCTTTCCCGATGTTCTGTTGTAGAAGTCTCTGTATACTGTGGAGTTTGGATGCATTCTTATTAAGTGGCCAAACCACTTCATTCTTTGTTTCTCAATGTAATTCAAGCAAGGTTCTGTGCCAAACTTTCTTTCTTATTCTAATGTTGGTGACTTGTCTTTTCTGGTGTTGTTGGTAACTTTTCGCAGGCAACGCATTTCACATGTAGTTATTTTTGTGACTGCGCTTTGCTCATTGTCCATGTTTGGCTCTGGTAACACAAAGTAGGTATAAAAATGCTGTTTATCATCTGTTGCTTAGCTGCCTGTGAAATGTTTGGGTGCCTTAACAAAGGGGCTAGCTGGTAGGTTACAGCATTTGCTTTTTTTTTTAAATTTCACTTTATTTTTAAAAACCTCAAATATAATTCTTGATTACCACATAGTCACAGCTTATAACAAACTTGAAATTAAAACAAAAAAAAGGTAGCATAAAAAAAAACCATTAAAAAAACATTCGATGTTGATAGACTCTAGCCAAGTATTTCTTGCAGTGTCATAAGAGAATGTGAGAACCATCACCCAAAAGAGACATTGTAGTTGAGTCGGTAATGTGATACGCATGAAGACTAAATCTGTAATGAAAACTGCACTGAGATGGACACCAGAGGATAAACGAAAACATGGAAGACACAGAACGACCTGGAGGAAAACAGTAGAACAAGTACTAAAAGAAATGATTCATAGCTGGAACACAATACAGAGGACGGCCAAGAATAGAGAAGAATGGTGTGCATTTGTTGTTGCTCTAAGCGATAGGGGCGTCACAGGCTAGATATAGATAAATACATAGATAGATAGATAGATAGATAGATAGAGAGAGAGAGAGAGAAAAAGAAAGAGAGAAAGAGAAAGTGAGATACTTCAGTATACTCTGAGTTTGGTTTTCAAAACAAGTACTTTTGATATGCACAAGTTTTTAAGCATGACAGGGGCTTGGTTTGCTTTACTTAGTGAAGGATGCAGTATAGATAGGCTTTGTAGGGTTAAGCCGTTGCCTTGCGAACCGAAGATCGTGTATTCGACTCCAGACTGTATATTTCTGTTCCCGAGTGCAGGTCTACGGAGCTCCTACTTTGTCTAATAATCTCGACAGTTGGCATGCCATTTCGGTGAAATGGAACCGAACAATATTGAGAAAACCCTTTGCAATGAAATAAATCCTTCATTTTGACACACTTGTAGAGTGCTTAACTAGTATATATAACAGTTTGGCTAGAATTTCTATTTATTCTGTTAATCTACTTCGTAAAACTACTTTTCTTCATGTTTTCCTATTTCTCTGGTGACATATATTTTAACGGTAGTCAACCAGATTATACGTGTAACTCAATTTCCTTGTTTCTCTGTCGAAGATTCCCAAAAGTCATTCTGATAATAAATCAAATTCAGTAAGACAGACAGATAAGCGATCAATTTAAATACAAGTGTTTTGTGTTCAACTAAGCAATGAGTCACCAAAATTGCTATAGGAGGGCACAACATTTCAACTTCATTGAAACTCACGTTGTCTTGATAAGCTCATGGACAACATCAAGTTCAGAGCCGATCTTAGTTAAACCGATTACACCAAATGACAATTGAAACATCCAAAAAGCCATCTGTATAATCTTCTCCATGTTTTATTAAAAGATAAATAAATTCGAGAGCCGTGCTGGTTTTTTTTTTTCTTAATTTTTGTTTCTAATTTAATACGTGTCGTTGATTTAAGGATGTACATAAATGAATCCGTTTTGAAAAAAAAAACGTTCGTCCAGTGACGCACTCGTCCTTGACCTCGAGTTAACATCACGTGAGGCCCAAAAAATGACATGACATTAAAATCATTATCTAGCGGAGGCAAGTTAAAAAAATGAACTTCTTAAATCCAAGTCGCAGCAAATTCTTATCAGGTCGCAGAGGGACCTTATTTTTGATGATGTTCATTGGATTGAAGTTCCCCAAGACTTTAGGCATGATAACGACGAGCTAATCTGTTTGTAAGATGATATGAAGTGTTCCAAACACACAAGACATGTGCACATTATACAGTAACTCTAGATGATGATTGCATTATCTTTGTTGTGTTAACAGCGCTGTCGACAAGACTATTCGAAGATGTTTGTTTAAACTTGTCTTCTAATGTTCACTTGTCAAATAGTACTAATCTAATATATATATGGGGTCTCTGTAGCTAAGTGGTTAAGACATTACCTTGCGAGTCGAAGGTCGTGGGTTCGAATCCGACCGCCCGTTTTTGTTCATGAGTGATTTTTTTTCCAGAAACCACTAGGATTGTTGCCGGAGTTACGGAGTTCGTGCTTTGTGCAACAAGCTCGGCAGGTGATATATATATATATATGATACGCGTGGAGATTAAATCTGTAATGAAAACTGCACTGAGATGGACACCAGAGGATAAACGAAATACATATATAAGATAGTGTTTTCAAATTATTGAAGGGTTTGTGCAGTCAATTGGTTTAGAGCAGTAGGGTTATAGAGAATTTAGAGCTGTGACATTGTCGTGATTAGAGCTATGATGTAGTTAAGTGACTAAGAGTGATGACGTAGCCAAATGTTGACAGGGTTGAGGTAGGTTAATGACTGCAGTGACGTAGACAAATGTTGACAGGGTTGAGGTAGGTTAATGACTGCAGTGACGTAGATAAATGTTGACAGGGTTGAGGTAGGTTAATGACTGCAGTGACGTAGACAAATGTTGACAGGGCTGAGGTAGGTTAATGACTGCAGTGACGTAGACAAATGTTGACAGGGTTGAGGTAGGTTAATGACTGCAGTGACGTAGACAAATGTTGACAGGGTTGAGGTAGGTTAAAGCCTGCAGTGACGTAGACAAATGTTGACAGGGTTGAGGTAGGTTAATGACTGCAGTGACGTAGCCAAATGTTGACAGGGTTGAGGTAGGTTAATGACTGCAGTGACGTAGCCAAATGTTGACAGGGTTGAGGTAGGTTAATGACTACAGTGACGTAGACAAATGTTGACAGGGTTGAGGTAGATTATTGACTACAGTACTGGCGTAGTCAAACGTTGACAGGGTTGAGGTAGGTTAATGACTACAGTACTGACGTAGTCAAATGTTGACAGGGTTGAGGTAGACTAGTGACTACAGTACTGACGTAACTAGTTAACTATTAACAGTGTTGGATATGTCGCTAACGTAGACCGTGGCCTCCGAAACCATAAGGCCGGCGGGCTCAGGTAACATTTCACAGAAATCAGACCCCATTCGTCACGTGACCTCGCATTACAGTGTGGTTAGATATATACATTTTGTGGGGAAACAACACAACTTGTTAAGTCAAGGTTATATTACGTTACTAGTTAAATTTAACAATAAGGAATATCAGTATTATTAGCATTTTGTATCAATAAATGTAATGTAGTAGCCGTTTATCGCAAGCGAAGATGACAACAATCTCATACGTGTGCTGTTGCACCTCTCTGGTGTGTGTGCGGAGGTGACTGTAGAGTGCAATCCTAGAACAGAATCCCCTACCACAGGTGGGGCATACATAATCAAGATTAGACATGTGTGTGTTGTGTGTTCTGTCTTTTCGAGCAGCTCGTTTTCTCTGTGCCTCAAAGGCACGATGATTCTCAGCTATGCGGGTTCCTCTTTTGTTGTTACAGTACCACATTTGGCAACCTTGCGCAAGGGATTCCCAGCACGTCGTGTCTATATCGAAGCATTTCAGAGACACTTTAAGAGTGTCTTTAAAGCGTTTTTCTGTTCACCAGCTGAACGTCTGCCCCTTTCAAGTTCGCCATACATCAACTGCATAGACTTATAGAATTATGTAAAATTGCAAAAAAATCTCACAATGTTCTATCAAACACTTATAAAAACAGGAATTAAACATGAATTTTTATTTTCCCTCTGAGCCAGTAAACCTTATGTTGCAGGGGACCACGAGTAGACTAAATCAACCACACTATCTTTATCACTAACTAAAGATTTAGAATAAAACAACACACATATGCACACAATAGAAAGCAGTAAACCAACATAAACGAATAATTTTAGTTTCAAGAGATAATAATATAAATAATGGTAGCATTATCTCTAAACACATACAACTTTGGCCAGGCATCAAACTGACGCGAAGAAGTAAATGAACACTTAATTGATATCGATTTTAGATTCTAATCTCATTGATCATACGTTTATGTTAGGTCGTGCATACTTGGGCGTGTGTATTCTTGTCTTTAATCCGGTCCTGTTCCTTTTGCTTCTCTTCCATCCTTAACTTTTTTATAGAAGTGTTGAGCGGGGAGGGGAGAGAGAGAGAGAGAGAGAGAGAGAATGTAGTGATCTTGTAAGGGTTCGCTTGTACTAATGCACTTTGTAAGCTGCTATTCATTTTCTTATATAATAATAATAATAATAATAATAATAATAGTAATAATAATAATAATAAAGCCCATAACCCGTTAGGGTCGTAGGGTGTCACTGTGGAGACATCAGCACAAAAAGCACGCCATGAGTCTCTGTCTTCAACTTCTCGAGCAAGTGTGAGAAACTCTGTCCTGACCAGCTCTTGATGTTGTCAAACCATGATTTTCTCTGTCTTCCTTTCCTTCTGCACCCTCAACTGTTCCCTGTAGGATAATTTTGGAGAGTGAGCCATGTCTCATCACATGCCCGAACCACGCAGGTTTACGCCTTTTCGGGATTATCAAGAGTGGCATTTGTCGACCTGCAAGGTGGATTATTTGGTCTCTTGCACAGATGTTCGTCTTATGTTCTATGTAACTAATACGTAGTACCCGTCTGTAACACTTATATTCGAAGGCCTGGATTTTCTTAAGGCTGTTCTTGATGCTGTCGTTCCATCTTTTGCGTTGTCTTATTCTTGCTCTGTACTCGTTATACGTTTTTCAGCGTGGCGCTCTGTGGTAGACGATACCAGGGCATTCTGGTCAGGTGAATTATATTTCATGAACTTTTCTTTTTCTTGTTCATTGTTCTCTGAGGCGAACGAACTGTCTCTTGGTATCTGCTTACGTGACTCAACCATTTTATTTGTTGTTTCCTAATGCAGTTCAGTACTGATGTTGCATCCACTTTTTTTTCCCCTGATGATGTCTTCATTTCTAAACTGGTCTCTTCTTGTTTCTCCCAGGATTCTGCGTAGACACTTCATATCTGCCGTGACTAGTTTTCTTCTATCGTTTGATGCCAGCATCCAGGTTTGGTACTGATATCAAAATGTTGGGAGAAATATTGTGTTGTACAATCCTCTTTTAGTGATCATGGTGACATGTTGCATTTCAAAATTAATGCCATTTGTCCTAGGGTTTGATTTGATTTATTGCTTCTATGTTGGATTATGGAATAGTAATAGTCAGAAAAAGAATACAATAACTGAAACATAACACATGCAACAATTCAGTCTAACAGATGTTTGTTTCAGATCTAATTTTCTGAAATTTTTGTCGTCCTCCTGCTACAGGGTTGTTGCCCAGTTTCGTTGTTTTTTTTCTGCTTTTGTCTTGCGCTGTTCTGGTGTCTTGGGTGATAGTTATTTGTGCTCTCTGACAAGATTCTGTTATGCTATCTAACCATCTTTTTCGTGGTCTTCCCCTCGCCTTCTATCCTGATGTTCTGTTGTAAAAGACGCTGTGTACTATGGAGTTTGGATTCATTCCTATTAAGTGGCCAAATCACTTCATTCTTTATTTCTCAATGTAATTCAAGCAAGTTTCTGTGCCAACTTTCTTTCTGATCGCGATGTGCGGAAATCCACAGATCTGAGGTGGTCAGACCAGACCTGGAGACAACTGTGTGTAGGATGCAGTGATACTAAGTAAACTGGTGTTTAAGGACACAGACATGTGTGTATAGTATCACACAAGGAAGTAAAATTATATTGAATATAAACCTAACAACTATCCCACGTTTCGATCATGGATCTTTATCAAGGACATAGAACCAACACTAAATAAACTAAAACATAGACAGAACAAACACTAAATAAACTAGAACATAGATCTATAGAAGAATGTATGGAGATTTGATAAGTTAATGTCTAAGTGGTTTGGCCACTTAATAAGAATGCATCCAAACTCCACAGTATACAGAGTCTTCTACAACAGAACATCGGGAAAGAAGGCAAGAGGAAGACCACGGAAAAGATGGTTAGATGGCGTAGCAGAATCCTGTGAAAGAGCAAAGATAACAATCACCCAAGCCACCAGAACAGCGCAAGACAAAAACAGAAAACCACGACACTGGGCAACAACCCGGTAACAGTGTGATGACAAAAGAAGAAGAAGAATGTCTTCTTTCTTATGTTCATGTTGGTGACTGTCTTTTCTGGTGTTGTTAGTAACTTTTCATAGGCATCTCACTTCAGACATAATAACTTCATTAAACACATACATCATTCCTGCTCCATTAAAATCGTCACGTGGCCGATAGTCAAGAGACATGCCGCTTTCTCTGCGAGCACAACTCCACTTCAGTATTTCATTAATCATTAAATTGCGGAAATTAAAGAATCAATACTATAACGCAATGTGTCAATTATGTGCAGAATAAAGTTCTCACAGAACCAAGACATCATTTCATCTCAAATCTAATAATTTAATTTAACCTTTTCATAAACAAGATACATGATGACAATTTGATAGATTGATAGCGCTAACTTAATGTAGTTCTTCGGTTTAGTAATGTGTGTGTATAATTATTTTCAGTAATGTTACCCGTGTGTTGTCAGGACTCGCAAGGGGAGCAAAGAATAATAACTGTGACCTTTAAAGTATGTTGTAAGAGACGAATGATGTAGGGGCTTAAGGAAGCTACATTAGTAAATAAAAATCGTTGCAGAATAAGATGTGCTGACCTAATAGTAGGCGCTTTCTCGTTTTCGTTTACCCTCTGGTGTCCGTCTCAGTGCAGTTTTTGTGGCAGAGTAGATCTCCATGTGTATCACATTTACGATACATTTCCATCGTCTCTTTTGGGTGATGGTATTAATGTTCTCTTGCTGACACGATGTAAGCAGTTATTGATTCTAGATAGTTCTTGACTTGAACACGCGTAATATCTTTCGCAGACAAGTTGTATATAAGGTGAAAAGTTTGGGCATATCTTGCTCCGTCATTCTCCAACATTCTGATCCGTATAGTAAAGTTAATAGTACACAGCTGTGTCTTTATGTATGCTTGTAATCAGTGGCGGCTCGTGATCCGTTTTATTGGTGGGGGACAGACAAACATTTTCGAAACAAATCATGGTTTTGTGTATGTTATATTTTAATTTATAAAATAATAAATACACGTTACACATTACTTTGGTGGGGCCCGGCCCCATAGGACCTAAATTACGAGCCGCCACTGCTTCCAATCATCTGTTAAGTCTTGAATGAGATGGTTGGAGCACATTCGAAAAATGAAGAAGAATACATTGAAGGGGAATTGCAGGCTGCTCGCAGATCTCTAGATCATAGTTTACATTGGCATAAGGATATCAGTGAAAGGTATATGTGTGATGCAAGCATTACAGTTGGATTCCAGGAAACAGAAAGATATCGCACGCAGTGTGGTGAAGGGGAATTGCAGGCTGCTCGCAGATCTCTAGATCATAGTTGACATTGGCATAAGGATATCAGTGAAAGGTATATGTGTGATACAAGCATTACAGTTGGATTCCAGGAAACAGAAAGATATCGCACGCAGTGTGGTGAAGGGGACATATCAAGAGTGGAATTATGAGAAAGGATATATTTATTACAAAATTGGTTAAGAGATGCACGCTTAACAAATACATCAGGACACGAGATGGCAATAATCTATCTGTAATTATATGCAAGCATTGTAAAAGATTTTATTCGATTCACATTAATCTTGATAGTCAGACACGTCAAGGGCATAAACTTTAATTCCTACACATTTAGTTAGTTAGTTTATTCCTTTCGAGCCAAAGGCGGCACATAGGGCAGAGGTTTTAGATCACCATGTGATACGGTTCTTTGCTAGCAGTTGCAGATCTTGTATGGTTTTACATCCCAATAGTTTACTTTCTTGTTGGATGGTTCTTCGAAGAGTGGTCTTTGGTCTTCCACGTTTTCTTTTCCCAACTGGTGACCACATAAGGACTTGTCGATTTAGTCTCTTTTCGTCTGCTCTAAGAACATGACCTAAATACTTCCACCTTCGTTTCCTTATAATATTTGATACGGGTTGTTGGTGTGTTCTATCTCTCACTGTGTTGTTAGAAACGAAATCACTCCATATTAGATAAATCCTCTGTTTCAGAAATACTGGGGTTTTTACGATTGAGGATTATTAGGCCTCAGATCAACCGACCATAGCAAGTACGAAGAAAACAACACTTTCCATCTTGAAACCGGAACCGGAAAACAAATTTAGAGCACATTTAGTCACACATTTAGAGCACATTTTATACACTATCATTTGTAAAAGATGAAAATTTATCAATAAATAAAGTTCCACTAATAAAAGTACCATCAATAAAGGAATGTACCTACAATAACAGTGCCAATAATAAAGGTACCAATAATAAAAGTACCACTTAAAAAAAAATAGGCTTTCCGAACATGATATTGTCTATGAGCCAATGTTTCATATTCTACAGTACACAAATTTTACCAGGAATTCTTAAAACTGAGATAAAATCAAATTAAATTTGGGAATATTGCCAGGATTCTAAGTCTGTTTATACAAACATATTATTTCAGCTCTATATATTTAGTTGTAACTGGTTTTTTGTGGTTGTTAAAATTCATTTTTTTTATATTCTTGTTTTCTTTGAGGAGTTTTGGTTGTCATGGAATGGAAAACATTGAAATCTGAATGTTCTGTCATTAGTTTTCGTTAGCTGTTGGCGTTAGAAAATAAAATTTGAGTCGAGTGAAAACAGGTCGAATTGGGTTGAATTTGTGTGATAGTAGATGGTTGTGCAAAGTTTAGTTCAACCGAATATGACGAAATCGTCTTCAGAGCTAATGTGCAACTGTTGTGAGCTTGGAACTTTCAGGACATTGGAGCTTTCAGAAAGTACTTCCTTAAAGCCCAGCTTGGCCCGTCGCCCGCGTTCTCTACGCGTTGCTTGGCGTAGACTATTTGGTGTACGGTCAACAGTGATGGCGGCAATTTCCCAGATTTACGGTGTTCGTGGACCGAACCGAATTACGATGTCCAGGCTATGGCGAAGTGTGAAAGCTCACATGCTTCTGAGATCAAAAGCCCAGCTTGCAATAACGTAGAGTTCTGCTAGCGCATAGCTGCCATCCAGCTACCACCAACCTAGTTCCCAGCGAGTGTACACCTACAGCACAATGAGAGCCCACCTAGCATCAAACTAGCGCTCACTATCGTTCGTTTATCGCCCATCTAGCGCCCACATACCGCCCAGCTAGGACTAACCTAGCACTCAGCTAGTACCCATCTACCGCCTCTCTAGCAATAAGCCTAGCACTCAGCTAGATTACCCACTCTAGCTAACTAAGCCTAGCACTCAGCTAGTTCCCACCTAGTACTAACCTAGCACTCAGCTAGCGCCCAGCTAGTACTAACCTAGCACTCAGCTAGTACCCAGCTAGTACTAACCTAGCACTCAGCTAGTACCCAGCTAGTACTAACCTAGCACTCAGCTAGTACCCAGCTAGTACTAACCTAGCACTCAGCTAGTACTAACTGCACTCAGCTAGTACCCAGCTAGTACTAACCTAGCACTCAGCTAGTACCCAGCTAGTACTAACCTAGCACTCAGCTAGTACCCAGCTAGTACTAACCTAGCACTCAGCTAGTACCCAGCTAGTACTAACCTAGCACTCAGCTATGTGTACTAACCTAGCACTCAGCTAGTACACAGCAGACTAACCTAGACTCAGCTAGTACCAGCTAGACTAACTAGCACTCAGCTAGTACTAACTAGACTCAGCTAGTCCCAGCTAGACTAACCTAGCACTCAGCTAGTGCCCAGCTAGTACTAACCTAGCACTCAGCTAGTGCCCAGCTAGTACTAACCTAGCACTCAGCTAGTGCCCAGCTAGTACTAACCTAGCACTCAGCTAGTGCCCAGCTAGTACTAACCTGACTCGTAGTCCCACTAGTTACACTAGCACTCACTTGACAGCTAGTTCCTAGCATGAACGTACGTCACTAGCACCCACTAGCACCACCTTCAAACGTCCGGCTATCATTATTCCTACCGCTCAGCCCAGCCACCAGTACACCAAGCCAAAGTCGCTCGACCTAGATAACACCTGTTCACGCATACGTAGTCTCCGCGCGCAATCTCTCACTTACCGCCCAACTAGCAAACACCTAGCATTAACATAGCGCCCATGTACTGCCACCTAGCACCCGGTTATCGCCCAGGGATGACAAAAAGAACGACAATAGTGTATGAGTGAAAGATAGAAAGAGAGAGAGAGAAAGCAGGATGCGTGTTAGATATATACAGAAGTAGAGATGAGTGAGCGTAAGATAGAATTAGTGTGAGTAATGAGTGTAAGATAGAATTAGTGTGAGTAATGAGTGTAAGATTAGTGTGAGCAATGAGTGTAAGATAGTATTAGTGTGAGTAATGAGTGTAAGATAGAATTAGTGTGAATAATGAGTGTAAGATAGAATTTGTGTGAGTAATGAGTGTAAGATAGAATTAGTGTGAATAATGAGTGTAAGATAGAATTAGTGTGAGTAATGAGTGTAAGATAGAATTAGTGTGAGTAATGAGTGTAAGATTAGTGTGAGCAATGAGTGTAAGATAGTATTAGTGTGAGTAATGAGTGTAAGATAGAATTAGTGTGAATAATGAGTGTAAGATAGAATTTGTGTGAGTAATGAGTGTAAGATAGAATTAGTGTGAATAATGAGTGTAAGAAAGAATTAGTGTGATAATGAGTGTAAGATAGAATTAGTGTGAGTAATGAGTGTAAGATAGAATTAGTGTGAATAATGAGTGCAAGATAGAATTAGTGTGAATAATGAGTGTAAGATAGAATTAGTGTGAATAATGAGTGTAAGATATAATTAGTGTGAATAATGAGTGTAAGATAGAATTAGTGTGAATAATGAGTGTAAGATAGAATTAGTGTGAATAATGAGTGTAAGATAGAATTAGTGTGAGTAATGAGTGTAAGATAGAATTAGTGTGAATAATGAGTGTAAGATAGAATTAGTGTGAATAATGAGTGTAAGATATAATTAGTGTGAATAATGAGTGCAAGATAGAATTAGTGTGAATAATGAGTGTAAGATAGAATTAGTGTGAATAATGAGTGTAAGATAGAATTAGTGTGAATAATGAGTGTAAGATAGAATTAGTGTGAATAATGAGTGTAAGATAGAATTAGTGTGAATAATGAGTGTAAGATAGAATTAGTGTGAATAATGAGTGTAAGATAGAATTAGTGTGAATAATGAGTGTAAGATAGAATTAGTGTGAATAATGAGTGTAAGATAGAATTGAGTGTAGATAGAAGAGTGTAGAGATAGAATTAGTGTGAGTAATGAGTGTAAGATAGAATTAGTGTGAGTAATGAGTGTAAGATATAATTAGTGTGAATAATGAGTATAAGATAGAATTAGTGTGAATAATGAGTGTAAGATAGAATTAGTGTGAATAATGAGTGTAAGATAGAATTAGTGTGAGTAATGAGTGTAAGATAGAATTAGTGTGAGTAATGAGCGTAAGATAGAATTATGTAGTAATGAGTGTAAGATAGAATTAGTGTGAATAATGAGCGTAAGATAGAATTAGTGTGAGTAATGAGTGTAAGATAGAATTAGTGTGAATAATGAGTGTAAGATAGAATTAGTGTGAATAATGAGTGTAAGATAGAATTAGTGTGAATAATGAGTGTAACATAGAATTAGTGTGAATAATGAGTGTAAAAGAGAAGAAGAGAGAAGAAGAAGAGAGAGAGAGAAAGAGAGAGAGAGAGAGTTGCCTTACCTAACTTTGAATAACCATACGTAAAAAGGCATCCGTCAGCTCCAGCAACAACAGCTTGTACAATATCCGCAAGACTGCTGGCACATAGCTCCGTCTGAAATTGTTGAATATCAAGTTTCACATATCTTGTACACTATACGTATATTAATTTTCTTATTTTAAAATAAATCCGGTTACAAAACAAAACTCAAAAAGAAACAATAACAAACAGTAATATTCGTAGATGCAGTGGCGGCTCGTGATCATTGTTGTTGGTGGGGCCAGACACAAATTTTCGGAAAAATCATGGTTTTGGGTTAGGTTATATTTTAATTTATAAAATAATAAATGCGGGTTACACATTATTTTTGGTGTGGTCCAGCCCCACTGGCCCTTAATGACGAGACGCCACTGCGTAGATGTAAACTCAATGAAAATACAAACATACGAGGACATACATAGCTGCATTTGAAGCCAGAGGTTCATGAAACCAGGGGTTTCTGTGGCGTAGAGGTTAGGTATTCGATTCTCGTTCCAAATGTACTTGGTTTGCTCCCTTGTAGAGCCATCGGGATATTTTTCCAGAGATCTCTGATCTCAGTATAGGTGAAATCGAGTTCCTAGTCCTATCGGAGACAGACGATAAAACGTATGTCCAGTGTTCAATGTTGTGCACGTAAAAGAATCCGTGGCAGTTCAAAATCGAGAAGATCAGGCTGGAAATCCGCTGCCTGGGCAAAAATCATAATAAAAATCATAATAAAAATTTCTACAAAATATTTTCATCATCTTCTAAATTACATATTGGACCCTCGCCGGTGCTACAGAGTTCGTGCACTGTCGATGAGATCTTACTGTGTAAGAAAGAGAGCGGAGCATACTCTTATCAATTTTCAACTGCTAATGGTTCCTTTATGGGATCAACTTGAACAAGAGACCTCCGTTTTATCGTCCCTCTTCAATAGGACTGGGATCTATTTCTCTCTCTTTATCTCTAACTCTCTTTGTGTCTCTTTAACGATATTTCAGTTCTTTCTCAATAAATCTTTCTCTCTCTCTCTCTTTTGCTCTGTGACTGAATCTCTTTAGCACATTCTCTAGTTCTATCTTTCCAACGTTTAGTCTCTATATGCCTTCCTTTATTCTCCCACTCATCTCACACTGTATCTCTGTCTCTCTGTAACGTTATGTCTTTCTCTTTCATATGCCATGCCCGATGGTTTTCGTGAGTGAGCACGGGTCACATCAACCTCCTGTACAATTCATTAAGAAATGTAGCTGATGTCAATATCTTTGCTAATCTGTTGAATGTTTAATGGTGAAGGTTTGACTTCACTGTCCAGGGTTTCTCGTATGACTTGGTCCCCTTTCCGTAGAAATAGCATTTAATCTGTCGAGCGCATTACACAGACCACAAACTCCGTAGCTCTAGCAAGATTCATAGAGATCTTCGTAAACAAACACACTTGGAATCCGAACTGCGCGGTCGGGATTCGAACCAACGATCTTCAAAACTCAAGGCAAACAGATTGAACACTTCGCCACAGAGACTATTGATATGTTGAAAGTATTTTTTGTCAGTGCATTGATCTAAATGGCCTGTCATCTACCGAAAGCGTTGCACAAAGCACGAACTACATGGCTCCAGGTGACAGTCTGGATTCGAAACTGCATCCTTTAGAACACCAGGCAAACGTATTAACTACTTCGCCATAGAGTAATAATATTATTCTGGTATACCTTTAGATTAATTGTGTATAGACATGTCTACTTTGTGTTACTAGAGCCGAACATGCACAATGAGCAATACACAGACGCAAAAAATAACTACATGTGAAATGGGATGTCTACGAAAAAATTACAAATAGCATAAGAAAGAAAGTTGGGACATAAACTTGCTCAAATTACACTTGAGAAACAAAGAAGGAAATGGTTCAACCATTTAATAAGAATGCAACCAAACTCCACTGTATACAGATTCTTCTACAACAGAACATCAGGAACGAAGGAGAGATGAAGACCACGAAAAATATGGTTGAATGGTATAACAAAATCCTGTCAAAGAGAAAAAATAACAATCACCCAAGCCACTAGAACAGCTGAAGACAAAAACAGAAAACCACGACACTGCGCAACAACCATGTAACAGTATGACATAAAAGAAGAAGAAATATAATAACTTCAGAACCAACGAAAGAACAAACAAATCTTTTCATCAAGGAGTATTCGATATTGAAGAAAAATTGTTCATGAGAAAAATACGGTTTGGCTGAGGAAGAAAAGTATTTTGGACACAATTACATGACGGTTTGGACAATTATTATGGAGCAAGGAATTTCGAGAAAGTGGAGAATAGAAAGAATAAAACGAAAATGGTTAGCGAGATGTGATGAAAATCTTGAACATGACAAGACAGGATATCTGACATATGATAGTCAAAACTTGTGGGGGACCAATAGCAAAGTTATGCACAAAGGACAATCAAGATAATGATGATGAGGAAGAGCAAAATGACGATAGATACAATATATAATGTGTATCTAACAAAGTAGCTAAACACGTAAACACAAAGTACTACAGTTTTACAAAATACATAAACAGTGACGATAAACAGCAACGTTTCGACCAAAAGGCCTTCATCAAGCAAACAACACAACAAGAATGACGAATTTCGAGGAACACTACAAATGGACGATTACATGTGAAAATGTGTTTCTAACAAAGTAGCAACATAAGCTGGACATGTAACATATGTTAAAGAGAAATGTTGACGTACAGTAACGATGAAATAGAACAAGCTATTAGATGATGATGATAACATGTACAGTCCCTTTGTTAAGCAGGTAATACTACATATATACAGTGGCGGCTCGTGATCTTTTCTGTTGGTGGGGCCAGACACATATTTTCGAAAAAATCATAGTTTTGGGTTAGGTTATATTTCAATATATAAAATAATATATACATGTTACACATTATTTTTGGTGGGCCTGGCCCACTGGTCCCTAATGATGAGCCGCCACTGCATATATATATAAAGCATATCATTTTCTATTGATAAGAGAAACGTTAGAGAGATCTCACAGAGCTAGGGTTTCGCATTTGGAGGCCAGATGTTCAGTTCTCTATGCTAATTATCTTTATTTAGTTCAGTGAACGGAAGCTTACATACACAGTGGATTGATCCCTGATTCTTTCGATTACAAAGTCATGGATCTAGTTACTTGATTAATCACCATCATCATCATCAGCTTCGTGCAATAGCTTGTCCTGTGCAGAACTTTTCCACCTTAACAGTCTTCCTTAGTTTCTTTTTATCACAAGCCGGATGTTTCGTCTCCGTTGTTGAGATGCTCAAATCGTCTACAACAGCACTGTTCGAATGCGATTCCTGGTCTACAACAGCACTGTCAAATGCGATTTCTGGTCTACAACAGCACTGTCGAATGCGATTCCTGGTCTTCAACTGCTCCGTCGAATGCGATTCCTGTTCTAAAACAGCACTGTCGAATGCGAGTCCTGGTCTACAACAGCACTGTTCGAATGCGAGTCCTGGTCTAAAACAGCGCTGTTGAATCCGATTCCTGCGGGCGCCATGAAGCTCGTGTGATACGTCTCTGGCGCCCTATTTTATTCATTCGGTTTAAAATTTAATCAGATTTTCATGAGAAAAAAATGTGTTTCTAAATAACAGTGTGATTAAGCCTTTTCACGAGCATTTTTTAAAATCCACAAAATTTGTAGTCAGAAATAAGTTTTTATCTGTTATTATTTTTAGTTATGTTACTATTAATATTACTTTATTGTTATTTTTATTATTATTATTAGTATTATTATTATTATTAGTATTATTATTAGTATTATTATTATTATTATTAATATTTTTAGTATTATTACAGTATTAGTATTATTATTATTATTATTATTAGTATTATTAGTATTATTATTATTATTATTATTAGTATTATTAGTATTATTAGTATTATTAATATTGTTAGTATTATTATTAGTATTATTAGTATTATTAGTATTATTATTGAACAAGAACAAAAATCAAGTGTTTAAGAGCGTGCGTTTTTCATTTGGCAACATGTGGTTGTGAGACATGGACCATTGACAAAGCGACGGAGAAGATCATTAATGCCTTTTAAATGCAAGTGCTACAGAAAAGTTCTTAGAATATCATGGACAGAGAAAAGAAAAAATACTTCTGTTCTACAACAGCTTGATATTAAAGAGAGTTAGCTATTAAAGAGCATAAAGTCAAGGAAAATTAAATATTTCGGACATAGCAAAAGACATGAGTGTCTAGAGAAGAATGAGAGGAAGACGTAGAAGACGATGCGTGCAAGATATCATTGACGATCTGAGAATGACTGCTCTTGATGTCGGTTAACTTGCACAGAACAGAGTTTTTCAGGACTGATGTCATAGAAGCCAAGTTCGGGAAAGGACAAGCAACTTGATGATGATTATGATTGGAATTGTCCCATGTCCCCCGCTACTTCACAGTCACTAGTCAGATGCGTCCCCCTGCATTAAAACGTTGGAAAGCACTGATCTATAATATCCTGAGTCCAGAGGTGGATAGGTACGCAGTGTCTCTGAGGGCAGTCTGGTTCAGCTGGTGGACATAAAAAACGCTTTAAAGACACTCTTAAAGTGTCTCCGAAATACTTCGATATAGACACCACGTGCTGGGAATCCCTGGCGCAAGATCGCCAAATGCGGCGCTGTTAGAACACAAGAGAAACCCGCATAGCTGAGAATCGTCATGCCGCTAACGTACAGAGAAAACGAGCTGTGCAAAAAAAAGACAGAACACACAACAGCCATGTGTCTAGCCGTGATCCTGTATGCCTCACCTGTGGTAGGAGATTGTATTCTAGGATTGGACTCTACAGTCACCTCCGTACACACCCGAGAGGTGGAGCAGCACACGTCTGAGACTGTTGTCATCATCGCTTGCGACGGATGGCTAGTAGTAGTGATAACATCTTGAATCCATCTTTGCTATAATCTTTCTCTTCCGCTCTTTACAGGCCAGCCTCTCTGTACAATTGTGTTTAAGTCTTTCATGTCGCTTTATGTATCAAAACTACTCAAGTTTTCTCGTTCTATTTTGTAACATAAGCCAGTTTCTTTAAATCTGAGTTCTTTCTGGATATATTTATTTATTCTCTTCTTTCTCCATAGTAGACGGGGGAAATCCCTTTGTAACATTTACACTCAAATGCACATGTGAACTTTTCCGCTAACATCGTAGTGTTCAAGTTTCACACACCGTTACGTTGCAACTGTGAATATTCATGCTATTATAGTACTCTGATACTGTTGTTATATCTCTTCCTTTACATACAGTTTTTAAAATTTTTGTTAAAGTTTTTGTAAGGATAATTTAGTTCTTATTTGAATTTCATTCTTTCTATTACCTCTGTTTGTTATGTCAGTGATTATGCTTCTTTGTGACCAGTGTACGTCCTTTCAATCTAAGATGGATGTCTTTTTTGGTTATATCAGAGCAGCGTAATGTCCTTTTGGTGGCGTCGTCTGTAGGGTTTAGGGGATAGTGGTTTGGGATAGTGGTTTAGGGATATGTTTAGGACCTGGTTTAGGATGTGTTTAGGATAGGGTTTAGGATTGGCTAGGATAGTGGTTTGGATTGTGCAGGATACTCGGCATCGACTTAGAGTCAATCTGGACAGTGGTTGCAAACTGTTTCGCGTGGATTTTTACAAAAGGACGATAGCACCACCCGTTCAGAAAGCAATGTCAAACTACTGAACGTAATAATGCCTAGAAAAAAAAAAAACAGCGTTAAAAAGCTGGGAGTTGATTCGCAAAGTCCTGTAAAGTATATGCAATTAACTTTAATAGCCTTTTATCTTGGTGTGACCATGTGCCCTGAGACTAGTCCTATAACGGAATGTGTGTTGAATAGTGTTCTGGTAAGTGTGCAGTCCAGAAAAGAACTGTGTCTTGAGTCTTGGTGGCGTAGAGGTTAGGAGCTCGCATCTCATGCCAAAGATACCAGGTTCGCTTCTTCGTGAAGCAATCCAGATATTTTCTAGAGATTCCTGATCTTAATGTAGGGGAGATCGAGTTTCTAGTCCTATCGGAGATGGGCGATAAAATGTAGTTCCTGTGTTCAATTTAAACACGTAAATGAACCTTTGGCAGTTCAAAGTCGAAAAGAGCAGGCTGGAAAGTCGCAGCCCGGACAAAATTTATTAGAACAAGATTAAATATAAATTTCCTATAAAATATCTTCACCGTCTTCAAAGTTACATCAAGGACCCTCGCCGGTGCTACGGAGATCGTGCGCTGTTACTGAGATCTTCCTGTGCAAGAAAGAGATCAGAGAACACATGGTTAATCTCCGAAATGCAATGATGATGGCCCTTTCAATCAATCAATCAGTCATTCTTTATATGGATGTTGCCCTGAAAATAATTTTTGGTGTTGATCTGACTTTTGTCCTGAAAAATCTACGAATTAAAATATAAACTCACCAAGGAGTCGTCAGGTGTGAAGACAGAATCAAAGGCGAACATTTTAGGAACTGCTGTTCCAGTCCTTCTACTAGCCGATGTAACATATCCACTGGCAGAAGGATCAAAAACTGTGATCTGTTTCTTTCTAGGATCAGTGGATAGAAATGATCCACCCTGCTCTCCTTGATTTCCAGCAGGGTTGCATATCTTCAACATCACCTTCACCTGTTAGAGAAAAGAGAATATTATTGAATTATAACTACATTGTTATTAATATCGTTAGAAAGGAAATATTGAAGATAAACAATTGTTTGAAATGTAATATTTGTAAACACATATCATCGTCCTGAAGCTTGTCTGGAGCAGAACTTTGCGCTTTAATAGTCTTTTGGAATTTATTTCTCTCTCTCTCTCACGTCTCTCTCATAGACTAGATCTGGTGGACAGACAAAACTGAGAACATCTACACCAGTCATATGACAACGATAAAACACACCAAAAGAGCAACTACTAGGAAATGTTTTTCTGTACACTTATATTAAAAAGTACCACCCGAGTGGTTACCGGAGCCCAAATTTGGGGTGTAAAGAATGCAACCACTGTTACCTGCCACGCATGTCGTAAGAGGCGACTAAGGAGGTTTGGGTGAAATCGGATGCACGTGTCCGCTAGGGAATGCTAACCCGAAACAAATGCTTGCAGAAAACGGATGCACCAGGCCGTAAGGCGCATAATGAGAAATGGGATAACGGATTCTACTGTCTCCAATCAGTCTCGGAGATTTAGCCACGCAGGAAGAATGTCAGACCTACCATCATGAGGGTGGCCAAAACTTACTGCTGGAAGAGGTCAGCACAAACGGGGAAGCAGAAATCATGGAAATTATATCCTACAGAACTGCCCCCAGTATGCAGACTTGAGAAGATAGAGGTGGCCCACTTACACTAGCGTCCAAGACAAACTGTATGGCGTGGATGATAATCTGAGGCAGACGGCTACCTTTATTAGAGAATCCGAAATCCCAATCTAGTGAGAATGCAGTAGAAGAAGAAGAATATTCAAAAGTACATTGAAATCTCAATAGCAGCAAAATGTTTCCTGGATACCAAATGTTTATATATATTATTCTGGCGGTTTCTGTACGTGTATATACATATATATATATATATATATATTATCTATTTCTAGGTGGAAGATGTAGTTGGCTGTCCACTCTTGTCGTTAAGCGTAGTGATGGGCGTTTTAATTTGCGTTATAGGGCCAGATGAGTCGCCCTTGTTGTGTTATATCCGTGTTTATGTAGTGCTGTCTTGATATTGTCTATCCATCATTTTCTCGGTCTTCCCTTAGCTCTAGTACCCGATCTCTTTATATTGTATGCTGTTATTGGTGGTTGGTTGTATTCCATTCTCATTAAATGTCTAAACCACTGGATTTGTTGTCCTTCGATGTATTCGGTGCATGAAGTTATGCCCTCCCTGCTTCTGATTTCCTCATTTCGTGGTCTATCTTTCCTGGTGACCACCACTGCTTTCCTTAAGCATTTTATTTCACACGTAGTGAGATTTCTGTGATGTGTTGCTGTAAGAGACCAATATAGAGATATATATATTATTAATCTGTTTTACGTCAATATATTTAAAAGATGCTTCTGTGGATTCAAAGGCATTTATTTGCTTCTTAGCTGATTTTATAAGTTTCCAGGTTACCATTCCTTACATGACCAATATATTTATCATCCCCTACATCATCTATATATTTATCATCTACGCCTACATCATCTATATATTTATCATCTACGCCTACATCATCTATATATTTATCATCTACGCCTACATCATCTATATATTTATCATCTACGCCTACATCATCTATATATTTATCATCCCCTACATCATCTATATATTTATCATCTACGCCTACATCATCTATATATTTATCATCCTCTACATCATCAATATATTTATCATCCCTTACATCATCTATATATTTATCATCCCCTACATCATCTATATATTTATCATCTACGCCTACATCATCTATATATTTATCATCTACGCCTACATCATCTATATATTTATCATCCTCTACATCATCAATATATTTATCATCCCTTACATCATCTATATATTTATCATCCCCTACATCATCTATATATTTATCATCCTCTACATCATCTATATTTATCATCTACGCTACATCATCTAATATTATCATCCTCACATCATCAATATATTTATCATCCCTCATATATATTTATGCATCGCTACATCATCTAGATATCATCCCAATCTAGTAGAATCATCTAGATAATCATATATATTTACAAATATCTAATTTGATCATCCTCACATCATCAAAATTTTCATCCATACACATGCTATATATATTATTCTTGCTTATCTGTATATTTATATACATATATATTTTTATTTTAATATATATTATCATTTCTATCTAATATTTATATGCCTTCACATCTATTTTTATCATCTACGCTAGTGATCATTTTAATTTGCATTATACATATGATCCCCTTCATCTCTATATATTTTCATCCTACGTATCTATGATATTTATCTATCCATCATTTTTATCATCTTCTCCTATTTATCATACCTCATCTCTATATATTATATGCTGTATCATGGTAGTTGGTTTATCTCCATTCTCATTAAATGATCTAAATCTATGGATTTATTCCCTCATTATCGTATGATTATCCTCCCTGCTCTCTATATGTCTCATCCTACATCATCTATCTTTCCCTGTACTCATCTATCTTATCCCCCTAAGCATTTTATTTACACGTTAAGATTTCTGTGATGTGTTGCTGTATGACCAATCATTAGAGTTTATATAATATTATTAATTTTTTACATCATCTATATTTATAAATGCTTCTGTGATTTCATAAGGCATTTTATTTTCATCTTCTTACTGATTTTATAAATTTCATTTATCATCCCTACATCATCTATATATTTATCATATACGCCTACATCATCTATATATTTATCATCTACGCCAATCATCTATATATTTATCATACCCTACATCATCTATATATTTATCATCCCCTACATCATCTATATATTTATCATACCCTACATCATCTATATATTTATCATCCCCTACATCATCTATATATTTATCATCTACGCCTACATCATCTATATTTATCATCCTACTCATCTATATATTATCATCTACGCCTACATCATCTATATATTTATCATCCCTCATCATCTATATATTTATCATCTACGTACATCATTATAATCTCCCTTACATCATCTATATATTTATCATCCCCTACATCATCTATATATTTATCATCTACGCCTACATCATCTATATATTTATCATACCCTACATCATCTATATATTTATCATCCCCTACATCATCTATATATTTATCATCTACGCCTACATCATCTATATATTTATCATCCCTTACATCATCTATATATTTATCATCCCCTACATCATCTATATATATATTTATCATCTAGCATCCATAATCATCTATATATTTATCATCCCTACATCATCTATATATTTATCATCCTCTACATCATTTATGATATTTATCATCCCCTACATCATCTATATATTTATCATCCCCTTACTTTTTTCATCTATTTTTATATATTTATCATCCCCTACATCATCTATATATTTATCATCTCCCTCACTATTTTCATCTTACATATTTATCATCCCTACATCATCTATATATTTATCATCCTACATCATTTAATATTTATCATCCCTACATCATCTATATATTTATCATCCCCTACATCATCTATATATTTATCATCCACCTACATCATCTATATATTTATCATCCCCTACATCATCTATATATTTATCATCTACGCCTACATTTTCCACAAAAGTTATCATCTTCCAAGTTTTATTTCTCGACAATATTTGTGTTTGTGCTAAGTTAAGATACACATTTTATTGCTTAATATTCTTATTAACTGGCAAACATTATTTCCTTGAGCTATTCTGTGATGTGAGATAATATTATTGTATTGTTATTATTGTCATATAAACGTTGAATCCTGAAAGCGATAAACTTACAATCTGATAGTTAATTTATTTTTAGAATAAATGTTATATATGACACTTATCTGTTGCCATAAAAGCCAGTGATCATACTTAGTGTTATCTCGTCCCCGATACACAACTCATAACCACCCAGCATGCTTCAGTTTTGACGTATTATCTGTATGTCATACGTTTAATGGCTTCACCAGTTCTTGTTATTACCCTTTCTGAACTCTTGCAGTAGTGATTTATAGAGCATCATTCTCATACAATCTTAATGTCATGCAGTTTTTTGGGGGAACAATCCATCATAGATTCCTATTTTATATATTTTCTGCTTCTCGTAATATCTCTAGCTCACACAAAGGTATTCTTGCTATTAATACATCCTAAGTTCCCTCAAATATATTCTTAATGTCATACCATTTTAAACTCACACAGACATATTGCTGCTCTCATACCGTCTAAAACTCACACAATCGTATTCTTACTGTCTTACCGTCTAAAACTACACAATCATATTCTTACTGTCTTACCGTCTACAAAACTAACCCACTAATCATCATATTCTTACTATGTTACCGTCTAAAACTCACACAACCATCTAAAACTCACGCAATCACATTCTTACTGTCTTACCATCTAAAACTCACACAATCGTATTTTTACTGTCTTACCATCTAAAACTCACACAACCATCTAATCTCACACAATCACATTCTTACTGTTTTTTAAAACCCTCTAAAACTCACACAATCACATTCTTACTGTCTTACCATCTAAAACTCCAAAAACAGACCATCTAATTCTCACAAACATATTCTTCTGCATTACCATCTAACTCTCCACCAACTCATCTAAAACTCAACATACACACTCTGAACTGTTCTTACCATCTAAAACTCACATGAACTTATTCTTTCTCTCATACTGTTCATCTCTGTAAAATGACACTCAAATGACACGTTACCTTGAACATAGACACATATGCACTTCACATCTCTTGTGAAAAAAGATTACTACGTTCCATCCTGTGAAAATAGACACCAAAATGACACGTTTCCATCTCTTGTGAAAATAGACACCAAAATGACACGTTTCCATCTCTTGTGAACATGAGGATAGGCTGGTGACTTGCATCTAGTACAAAGCGCTTAATATTAGTCAGAGGTTCTACTACTTCAATAACTCTGATGTCTTTTCTGAGTGTATGAAGATTAATGATCCAACTAATAAATGTCTGACTGTTCCTATCTCATCCCACAATAGAATATTAAACAATACGTTTACATATTTCGTTTTAGTGATAGAACAGAAGAACTTGTAACATAATATGGGTAATAGTAATACAAGAATATGTAAGTTCCATATGGAGCACGGGTCATCAACAAACATTCGATATTCGTTTTTATCCTGCGACATTGCTTTTTTCTCAGGTATTTTGAGATCTTCTTCCTGGTGGAGAGACGTTATCGATATAGAAAAAATTTGCAGTAAAACTATGTAGCAATGGCGAAACATGTAAAATCAAAGTACTGTAGTTTTACAAAATACAAAGAAAATAACAATACACATCAGCGTTTCGACCAAAAGGTCTTTATCACGCAAAGGATACAAGAGAGGTGAATTATTTCACCTCTCGCACAACATACAACATATAGAGTTAAACACGTTCATAAATAGAGAGAAGTAAAGTCGACAACGCTTTTTTTCAGGCTTATTCAGAGTTGCATTCAGTGTCTTCTTGTCAGAGGGACTCCTTCTAATCTCGTTGGTGGTTGCATTATGTGATCTTTTAGTTGTTCGTCTTTTCTTGTTGGTTGGAGTTTTTGATTGAGTTTTTTTCAACATGAGGTTTCCTATACTACGCTCAACCTTCCTTAGTTTTAACTTATAATATGCATACTAGGTTACTTACGTGTTTAGAAAGTGGGTGATGAGAAATGGGATAATGGATTCTACGGTCGCCAATCTGTCTCGGAGATTTAGCCACGCAGCAAGAATGTCAGACCTACCATCATGATTGTGGCCAAAACTTACTGCGGGAAGAGGACGGCACAAACGGGAAAGCAGAAATCATATGAATTATATCATACAGAACTGCCCCAGTATGCAGACTTGAGAAGAAAGAGGTGGCCGACTTACACCAGCGTCCAAGACAAACTGTATGTAAGTAAAAAGTAAATGAACCCTTTCATATCTTGTGGTATATAGGGCAATACAGTGTTAGGCCTGTATTTTTCATTGACCGTCGGCACACGATGGGTGATGTGGTCAGCAACACACCGGCCGCCTTTACTTTCACAGACCATGTCTGGTACCCAATTGAGGCTGGGTCGACCTGAGAGCCGTCGCGGTCGGGAAAAACTCCACGCCCACTGCGGGAGTTGAGCCTCGACCACCAGCCTTGAGAAGCGAGTTCACTAACAACTACGCTACCGCCGCTCTCATGACAAACTGTATGGCGTGGCTGATAATCTGAGGCCGACGGCTGCCTTTATTAGAGAATCCGAAATCCCAATCTAGTGAGAACGCAGTAGAAGAAGATAGTGGGTGCGCATCTGACTGATGGTTCTGAAAGTGCCACCCCATGTGACGATTGTAATACTTCTTCTTCTTCCTCCGCAAACGCTCTATATCGACTACTTATTAAACCAGTCTTTGTGGTTTGTAAGTGATCTGAGTCTAAGAGCGAGTATACGTTGTGCCAAGTTATGGGCCTATGGTGATTGCAATACTAATACTACTTCTTCTTCTGCATTCGCGCGTTGTGAATTCAGGCGTAGCCTATCACCTTGGGTGACGTTTCTGACTGATTTTTGCGTGAAAGCCTGCCTACCGTTTTATGGGTGTCCCTGATCATAAAGGCGGGCTTTTCCGACTTCAGAGGTACTTGAGATTAGATCCTTAAGTATAATCTGATTACTACTACTAATAATAACAATAACAATAGTATAATGTTAATCTTCTTCTTTGCGTTCGTTCTTTACGAGCAATTTTAATCACTCTTTGTGATATGTTTGATCTTTGCCAAGAACGTGTATACGTTGCACATTGATTTGGTAGACCCTAAACGCATAGACTTCTACACATTTAGGACATGTGCATCGGATTTCATCCAAGCCTCCTTAGTCGCCTCTTACGACATGTGTGGCAGGTAACAGTGGTTCTATTCTTTACACCCAAATTTGAGCCCTGGTAACTACTCGGGTGAACATATATATATATAATGTTAATATAGTTGAGATTGAGCGAGTTACCCAGGATAGAGCGGTATGGAGAAATTACTTGCAGGCCATATGTAACGTATAACGGTACGATAGGAATTATTATTATTATAATATAGTTGAGATGACGTTTTTCCAGTGAAAAAGCAAATGGTGATGTTAGGTTGCAGTAGTATGGTTACAAAATAAAACAAGATTACAAAAGCGGGAAGATCGGGTTCATAGAAGTGCTACGAAAAAAAGCAAGCTGAAAAAATGGTTTGTTTTCATGGAATTTCTCTCTCTTTTGCGATCACCGCCCAGATCGATGCACCAGTTCTCCCCATAAATTCTATTCATGTGGGAAATCTGATTCATGCAGCCTTAGCATTGGTGTATTTTTCGTCACATCTTCAGCACCATTTGGAGCTCTGGTGCTTATCCTTCGGCGTTGTGTCCGATTTCAGCCAGCGTTTACTCGGTTCGCTCTCCGTTCTGTAGCCATCTAGTGTTTTTACCGTGTGGGGTAGCTAGCCCCATGTCCAACCTCCTTGGTCGCCTCTTACGACATGCGTGGCAGGTAACAGTGGTTCTTTTATTTACACCCCAATTTGGGCCCCGGTAACCACTCGGGTGTCTTGGAATTTGAATAGATTTAACGCTAGCTGGGGTAAAATAGGGTAACCTGAATGTATGACACGGTACAGACACCATGCATCGGCTAGCGGGGCAAAATAGGGTGACCTAAATGTATGACACGGTACAGGCACCATGGCACCGGCTAGCGGGGTAAAATAGGATAACCTTAATGTATGACACGGTACAGGCACCAAGGCAACGGCTAGCGGAGTAAAATAGGGTACCTGAATGTACGACACAATGGACAGGCACCAATACAGCGACTAGCGGGGTAAAATAGGGTGACCTTGACTTGGATGGCAGCAGCACAGGCACAGGCACCATGGCACCGGCTAGCGCCAAGTTGAACAGCACTGGGTTACAGTGTTACTATACTTTAATTCCCCTTTCGAAACCTGGTAGCACACTGTCGAGCTTGTAAGAGATATATGTTAATGCTGCATTATCCCCCTCTTATGAAGATGACGAGAGCAGCATTGATTCATAGCAAATCCCCGTTACCATATAGTTAGTTTGTTAACTAGACAACTGGATCAATGATAATATCAATATTTCAAAGAGATATATACGCACGACCCTGTCTTAATATCCAAAAATGAAATAGAGCTCGAGGAATTAATAAATAATAGGATGATAGGAAAGAAGAAACAAAAACCTAATTCTGAATAGCAAGAAGACTGAAGTTATGATCATCTATAAAAAGGCAGATTCAATCAAAAAGCACTATCAAAGTAAATAATAATAATAATTCCTCTCGTACCGTTATACGTTACATAGGGCCTGCGAGTAATTTCTCCATACCGCTATATCCTGGGCAACTCGCTCAATCTCCTCCATGGAACTGAGACCGATATTTCTTGCCTCTCTCAGCAAAGTTCGTTTCAGGGTATCGTAGGTCGTCCTCTCTTTCTTGAACCCTTTGCATCCCACTTCAATGCCTGCTTTGATATTCGTTGATCATTTCTCCTCAAGGTGTGTCCAACATATCTCCATTTTCTCTTTCTTATAACAGTTGTCACTAGTGGTTGACCAGACATATCTCTGATTTCATCACTTCTCCTGAATTCGTTCCATTTTATATTCATTATTTTCGCAGACATCTATTTTCAAATGCATTCAACTTGCTTTCTATATCTTTAGTCATTTTCCAACTCTCGCTGGTATATGTTAGGATTGATACAACATTTGAATTGAAAATTCGTAATTTAGTAATCACAGTAAATGTGACGAAGCTAAGACAAGTCCATCAGTTTAAACACATCGGAACCCTGGACAAGATTAGATAGTAGATGAAGAACAGAAGTAAAGAGTAGTGTTGGTCAGACAAAAACAGTATTGCAGATAATGAAAGGCAATCAATATGTGAAACAAGTCATTGAAATCAGATATAGAGCTTTCAGTGATGCATAGAGCACAATTGGAGACGAGCCATGGAGAGTAGAGTTGGTTAGACAAAAACAGTATTGCAGATAATGAAAGGCAGGCTATACGTGAAACATGTCATTGACATCAGATAGAGAGCTTTCAGTGATGCATAGAGCACAATTGGAGACGAGCCATGGAGAGTAGAGTTGGTCAGACAAAAACAGTATTGCAGATAATGACAGGCAGGCAATATGTGAAACATGTCATTGACATCAGATAGAGAGCTTTCAGTGATGCATAGAGCACAATTGGAGACGAGCCATGGAGAGTAGAGTTGGTCAGACAAAAACAGTATTGCAGATAATGACAGGCAGGCTATATGTGAAACAAGTCATTGACATCAGATAGAGAGCTTTCAGTGATGCATAGAGCACATACTCACAATTGGAGACGAGTCATGGACAGTAGATAAACACACAGGAAAACCGCTGGAGGCCACATATATGTAGTCTGAAAGGAGAATGCTAAGAATCCACATGGACTTCCAAAATGATTAATGTTAATGCAGTGAAAGATGTCACGACATCAAGAAAATTTACGATAAATATAAGAAAGATAGCCATCATTTTTCTGCTCACGTGATGAGAAATAGAGGCTTAGAACACATTATGACAACATATAAAATCAATAGGAGTCGAGGCAGAGGACGACAGAGAGAAGAGGCAGAGAGAGAGAGAGAAAGAGATACGCCATGGGCTGAACAGTCTGTCTTCATGGCATGAAAGAGTGTCAACATCCGAACTGATAGTCAGCACAAACGTCAGACGTTGGTGGTGATCCATGATCGCCTACGCCAGTCGACATGACACATGACGATGATGATATTTACATGTGTCATTTGTCTTATTTCATAGATTCTGTCTATGTTTTCTTTAGCTACCTCAATGTCCTTAATTATTTCATTATGAATTGCTTTCTAAATACAGCCTGGCTAATTTCTTAAGTACGTGTTTCTAACAATACGGCCATTCAATTCTACGTTTCTTGGTTATTTGAATTTATTTGGTTATTTCACCTTTCTGTATCTATCAATACTTTCTATTTCACCTTTCTGTAGCTATCAATACTTTCTATTTCCCCTTTCTGTAGCTATCAATACTTCATATTTCACCTTCTTGCAGCCATAAAAATTTTATATTTTCCCTTTCTGTATCCATCACTACATTCTATTTTTAACTTTTGCAGTCATCAGTAATTTTCATTCGTTTTCTGTTAGCTTTAATATTTCTGATTTCATTTCTCCGTTCTATTTTAAGAGCTTATCTAATATTCGTTACTTGTTATTTTCTTTTCTGTGTCTACAAAACAAAACAAGCAATTCATATTCCCATATTGATTCCTACGTTTAGTTATTTAGAATAGTACAAGCAAAACAGAGTTCACCTTGTCCTTTTCACTAGTTCTACTTTAAAACTCAATTTGTTAAACATATTCTTAATTGAAAAATGACTATAGGAAACATCAAAAAAGGGTGTAAAGTCGAAGGAATGATTTCATTGTACCAGTTTTTACCCCATATAGTTCAGTCCCTCTCCATAGAAGTGGCAAACCACATGCAGAGAGTACTTCACAAAGCATGAACTTCCTAGCTCTGGCAACATTAATAGGGCCTCTGAGGGGGTCTGCCTAGAGTAGTTGATAGTAGCTCGGCCTGCTAGCTGTGAGACGCCCTCATAGCTCGGGTTCGAACCTACTGTCCGGCATTTGTTCGAGTCCCCTGGTCTTACTCAGGACGATAACGTGAGTACCTCTGAAGTCGGAGAAAATCTGCCTGTATGGCGAGGGAATACTAATTACGAGTACATTGAGCACACGGCTGCCAGTGTAAAGTAATTTACAATGTGCACGCTGCTGCCATTGTAAGAAATTGGAAAAACGGATTTTCACGCAAAAATCAGTTTCAGAGATGAAACTTCGTCTGAGTTGAAAGCGGACGAAAAAAAAAAAAAAAAAGGGCCTCTGAAAAAATGTTTCAATTGTGAATAGAATGGCAAGGTACGAATTCGAACCGATGGTCTTCAGAAAGCAAGGCAAAGGCTTAGTCACAGAGAACCCCTACAGGAAGCATATGATATCTAAAACTCTGTGTAGATATCCTGTCGGCTTTTAACTTGTCAGAGTATTTGTTTATTTTCAGGTGTTAAACTCAGTCCAGCCTGTCTTGTTTATTGAGAGAGACGCTCAGAGCCCGGTCTGTCCTGTTCATTTGGGAAAGACCATCGGAGCCAGTTTCTTCGGTTCATTGTGAAAGACACTCGGAGCCCGGTCTCTTCTGTTCATTGTGAAAGACACACAGAGCAAGGTCTGTCCTGTTCTTTGTGAAAGAACTCATGAACCTGGTTTGTACTGTTCATTGTGAAAGACACTCAGAGTCCAGTTGTACGTTCATTGTAACCTCAGGTCAGTCTTAGTGCATGAGCACTCAGAGTCCAGTCTGTATGGTTCATTGTGAGAGCCACTCAAAGTCCAGTCTGTATGGTTCATTTTGAAAGACACTCAGAAACTGAAGTATAATGTTTTATATCCTCTTCTTGTCCCGATTGATACATAAGACTTCCACAAGAGACTTCCACTGTTGCCGTTCTGCTGCCTTTCTACCAACCGTCTCCCACGTCTGACCACACTCCTTCAACGCTCTCTCCACCGTTCTTCTCCATGTTTCCTTTGGACGTTCACGCCTTTTCTTCCCATCAGCTGTCCATCTGAGAGCTTTCCTAGCCAATGCCCCCACTGACATACGACATACATGTCCAAACCACCTCCATCTTCGTCGCTTAATGATGGTCTCCAAGGATGCACAGTCTGCTCGTTTCAAAAGCTCCTCATTTGTTATGGTATTTGGCCAGAAATTTACAAGATTCTTCTAAACATTTCTAAACATTTATTAACATTTACTTAAACATTTACTTAAACATTTTTAAACATTTCTAAATTTACTTAAACATTTCTAACATTTTTAACATTTATTCTGAAATGTCCAATGAACAATATACACAAATTATCTGTTTAATGTTTATATAATTTAGAAGAAGCCGCTATAGAGTAGTTGTTAGTGAACTCGCTTCCTTTGCTGGAGGTCCAGATTCAACTCCACAGATGTAGTGGGAATTTTAATCACGCCTTAACAGTGTCGAACACCGTATTACCTTATGTATCAAGTGTTATCAAAAGGGTTCATTACCATCAGCATCACGTGTCATGTCGATAACCATTGTCGTTCATGGTTGGCCATCTTATACGGTCACCAAAATCTCTACTCAGATCTGTGTTCGTGTCTCGATTATGTTATATTACCCAAACCATCCATTTATTTATCTCTTTGCCTTCTTTGTATTCTTTCTCCCATCAAATTTACCAGTTATCACTAAATTTTCAACTTTATTGTTCCTCATAACCTGTCTAAAAAAACTTCAATTCTTCAAATTATCCCTTTTTAAACATGAGATTTAATCTTATGATAAGTAAGTCTCAATGGGTACACCCCTTCATTCTTTTAGCAATACTCTTGGCAGATGACGTGTCATTTATCCGAAGAACGACAGAGCCATATGGGGGTAAATTCCATTGCAATGAAGTCAATTCGTGGAAAGATCAAATCTTCATCTTGTGTTTGCTACTCGGAACCTGATATTTATCATTCTAAGCTTAGACGAACATAATGAAACAGGATTTAACGTTGTCTTTCTCCAACACGTCTTTATTGTCCTGTCAACATTCTCTCCGTTTCTGATTCCCATTCGAACGTCATTCCTGACATGCAATTTATGCAGTAATACCTCCAACATGGCGGGGAAAATATATACTAACGGAATTTGTATTCATTCCCAGATTTATTACCATTGATGTATATAAAGAATACAGCAATAATGACACATAAAGGGGTCAATATCTTCGGCCAGAGATTTCCTGGTGAAAATATCTCTCGATTTGTCGTTCCCTTGAGAGAGAGACCCTTACAGTATTGGCGATTTGAATAGATATTCTCAGGAGATTTTCTCATCACTGGACGCTCCTGTTTTGACATCGACGTGTATTTTTTAAACGGGCCGAGTTAGGGTGATAGGCGTGTTTTCCCTTATTGACTTTTCGGGTATCGGGGTTTGGGTTGTATCCAAGACGATCTCTGTGGTCTATGGGATCTTTGTGGCGTAGAGGTTAGGTGTTGGCATCTCGTTCCAAAACTACTCTGCTCGATCCTTCCTGACGCCATCTGGATATTTTTTCAGAGACCCTGATCTCAATGTAGGTGTGATCAAGTTCCTATTCCTACCGAGACGGACGTAAGTTTCCTGTTCAAGTTGAGCATGTAAAAGAACCCTTGGCAGTTCAAAATCGAGAAGAACATGCTGGAAAGCCGCTGCCCAGGCAAAATTAATTAGAAAGATTAAAAAATAAAATTCCTGCAAAATATTGTCACCATCTTCTAAACTACATCGGGGACCGTCGCAGGTGCTACGTAATTCGTATTGCACAAAGCACGAACTCCGTAGCTTCAGCAACAATCCTAGGGTCTCTGAAAAAACTGCACTCGTGAACAGAACGGCTCGGTCCGGATTCGAACCCACGACCTTCGACTCACAAGGCAAAGGGCTTAACCACTCAGCCACAGAGACCCCTACAACATAAACACGCATAGTCTAGTGCGAAAACCATAAGGGAAGAGAAGAGTAGGATAGCTACAAAATAACGGATAAAGAAAAGTAAAAAGAAGTTTGATCGAGTTAGAGCAATGTGGAGAAATAACTTGCAGACCCTAGCTATCTAACGTATAGCGAGCGGTACGAGAGAAATGTAATTAAAGAATAGAACTTAGATATTTATATTTTGAAGTTATCAATTATATGAGGACTATCATCACATCACTCAGAACACCTTCATAGGTGCTCCGATCTCCGCTTCAAAAAATTCAGCAACGTCCAAACACGCCAGTTCAATGTTGATTTATCAATCTCTTTGCATATTTGGTATGTCGTTCTTTTCACTGTACCAATATCGGTACCCATCTCTCTCTGGTCAGCGAATGGGATTCAAATCCCTGAAACTCCTCTGTTCGGAAAGACTCTCTCAATGCGTTAAGAATGTCATTTCGGTAAATTGAAGCTCATTCTGATACCATAGCTATGATAGAAAATCCATCAGTTCGTTCATTACCACTGACTAGTGCGTGCCCAGGAACAAAAATGAAGGTGATTTCTCTGATCCCTGTCTGTACCAGTACCTTCACCCAGGTTCGTCTCCTCATTCTGTAAATTGAAGCTACCTCTGATACCATAGCCATGATAGAAAACCCATCAGTTCGTTCATTACCACTGACTAGTGCGTGCCCAGGAACAAAAATGAAGGTGATTTCTCTGATCTCTGTCTGTACCAGTACCTTCACCCAGGTTCGTCTCCTCATTCTGTAAATTGAAGCTCACTCTGATACCATAGCCATGATGAAAACCCATCAGTTCGTTCATTACCACTGACTAGTGCTGCCCAGGAACAAAATGAAGGTGATTCTCTGATCCCTGTCTGTACCAGTACCTTCACCAGGTTCGTCTCTCATTCTGTAAATTGAAGCTACCTCTGATACCATAGCCATGATAGAAAACCCATCAGTTCGTTCATTACCACTGACTAGTGCGTGCCCAGGAACAAAAATGAAGGTGATTTCTCTGATCCCTGTCTGTACCAGTACCTTCACCCAGGTTCGTCTCCTCATTCCTGTTTCCACTTTACGAATCATGCTCATGGAATTACTGAGTATGAAAACACGAGAGTAGTTATGAGATAACCATTTCACTGCCTCTGTAACTGCCTGCACCTCCATTGTTAAACTACTTGTGATTGTCGCGTAGGCCCCACTTGCCTCTCTTATTATTTTTCCTTCCGAGCGTGCTTAAAGAGTCCACGCACATCGTTGTTTGCGAATGACTGAACCATCTGTATAAATAATTACATCTGTATCATTGATGTCACTTAAGAGGGTCTAAACCTCCTCGTTAATTAGTGATGGATTATTTTGTTCACAGTTTTCTTAATGGATGTAATAACTGTGAAAGCAGTCTGAAATTGAGATCGTCATGCTCTACAATCATACACGCGATAGTTGACTGCTCTAGTATCCAGTTCAGAGGAACAAAATAACGATCTATTATCATCATTAAAAAAATGATAGTACATAGTACAAAACACCACGTTCCACAATGCCAGGTATTCATTTTCTTTCTCTTCAATAATGCAACAAATAATATTTCACATTCAAGTTTTCATTCAGTTGCAACTAACAATAATGGAACAAATGTTGTTTTGTACAATGTAAGTTTTCAATTCAGTTGCACACTAACAATAATGCAACAAATGTTGTTTTGTACAATGTAAGTTTTCAATTCAGTTGCACACTAACAATAATGCAACAAATGTTGTTTTGTACAATGTAAGTTTTCAATTCAGTTGCACACTAACAATAATGCAACATATGACGTTTCTACAATGCAAGTATTTCATTCAGCCTCACACTTACCAGAACGCAACACATTTTATTTGTTGTAGTACAAATAAACTATGGGATCATATCTGGTTCTTGGCTGTTAATATAAACAGTAGTTATACGTTGAACATGCCCCTCATTTCTTATTCTTACAACAAATATGACAACCATTTCTGTAACTTTTATGTTGGCTGTCTACTGACTGACACGGTCTCTAGCTACACAAAGCAGTATGAACAGCTCGGTAACAATCATACACAAAGACTCACGACCCTCACACATACGCACGAATACACAAATGAGCTCCCCCACACAGGCATATATCTACTGGAAGTCTATTGTAAATTGTTTTTCTCCATGTGGGTGATGGAGATGGTTGTCCACTCTTGTCGTTAAGCGTAGGGGTTGGGAGCTTTAATTTGCGTTCTAGGGCCAGATGAGTCGCCCTTGTTGTGTTATATCCGTGTTTATGTAGTGTGGTTGTGATATTTTCTTTCCATCTTTTTCTTGGTCTTCCCTTGGCTCTAGTGCATGATCTCTTTTTTTAATTGTATGCTATTATTGGCAGTTGGTTGTAATATGTTTTTTCCCGATCCAGAAACACTTGAGCTGTTAGCTCTTCGGCTCGGTGCCATGGACATCGTAACCCTTTGCTTCGGTGTCACGAACACCGTACATCTGGAGAACCTGTGGCTTTTATGCGAGCTCGCGGAATTGAATCGCACTCACAGGGGCTTATCACCCGTCGTTCAACGCGCTACGAACACGCTGGCAATCACCTCATTAAATGTCCGAAGCACTTCAAATCTAAATGTCTAAGAGACGAAGGATTAACTTCATTGCAGCGGGTTTACCAACATATGCCTCGGTCCTCTCACAGAAATAGCACGACACCTGCTGAGGGTATTGCACAAATCATGAACTCCGTAGCTCAGACAACAATCCTAGATCTCGCTGAAAAAAAATGCGCACGTGAACAAAACGGCACTTTACTTGCACAGACAATTACACTTACATTGACATTTTCATGGATGGGTCTCTATGGGAAAGTGGGTCAAGATGGATGCTTGTTGTTCTTGATGTTGTGGGTTCTCATCTAGATCAAGTCACGTGTGCAATTCTTTAATGAGATCACTAGGATTGATGAAGGAGCTACGAAGTTCGTGCTTTGTGTAACACTCTCACATTTCTGCCGACAGGGAGGAAGTTATATATGGAAACCCGGTGCAATTTACTGCAGTCAATACCTTAACTTCAGATCTTCTACAGCAGCGGTATTCAACTGTGGTGGCGACCCCTTTGGGGTCGAACGACCATTCACAGGGTCGAGCATAAGACCATCGGAAAACACATATTTATCATAATTAGAAATCAATATTTCACAAGATATAATTACATATTGTTTTTGTGAGTAATCACTATGCTTTAATTATGTTCAATTTGTAACAATGAAAATGAATTCTGCATATCAGATATTTACATTACGATTTATAAAAGTAGCAAAATTACAGTTATTAAGGGGGGACTCTGGTCTGGAAACTATTTTCTTTGCTTTGGTATTAATGTAGAATTTGTATAACAATTTTGAAAGATTATGACTTAGAATAGTAAAAAAAATTAGAAAAAAAAAGTCAACGCGTTGCCATGGAAACAATACAAAATGGCCGCCAAGCACAAAATTTCAAATTCCTAAGGCTCTGAAGTTAATGAATATAAATGAATTCTGTTTTCACTCTAAGGTGCGCAATTGTAATATCTAAAAAATTACTGATCCTTTTTAGGATATATTAAATATTACATTTTTATGAATTTTGTGTAAACACACCCTCCAAAACAGCTTTTTTACCACATTTTGAGGAATTTTGCAAAAATTTATAAAAATTAAATATTTAAAATATCCTAAAAATCATGTGTAATATTTTAGATATTACAATTGCACCTTAGAGTGAAAACAGAATTCATTTACATTCATTAGATTCAGAGCCTTAGGGATTTGAAATTTTGTTTTTGCAGCCATTTTGTATTGTTTCCATGCAACACTATGACATTTTTTTTAAACTAATTTTTCTCTACTATTCTAAGTCATACTCTTTCAAAATGCTTATACACATTTTATATTAATATGAAAACAACGAAAATAGATTCTTGATTTTCAAGACCGAATCCCCTTAAGTAGTAGCGACAATAAGTTTACGGTTGGGGTCACCTAACATGTGGAACTATATTAAAGGGTCGCAGCATTAGGAAGGTTGAGAACCACTGTTTTATAAACTTAGAATTAGGAAATTTATTTACTGTCGTACTTCGATTTTTGATTACTTTACATTTACAACCACAATTGAACAAACTCGCTCCCATGTGGTGCCAGGGCCCGCAAGGGAAGTAAAGAATAGTATCACTGCGACCTACAATGCATGTCGTAAGAGGCGACTGATGTAGGCCCTAGGGATGTTACCCTAGTAAATAAAAAGCAACACAGAAATCGGATGTGTTGGCCTACTTGTAGGCGCATAACTGTCACAACGTACAATCGTCTTAGGTTCAGATCACATACAAATCACACAGAGTGGTTGACAAGTGATCGATATGGAGCGTTTGAAGAAGAAGAAGAGCAATCTCGAACACTTTCTTCCCTTTTGCGGTCGCGTTTCAACCACGCTTACTTTTTCGGAAACTGGTGCACGCCTATAATCTTTCAGTTCAGAATTTCAACACAACTTGTTTACAGCTTAACACACAAAAGATGAACACATATCAATATTAACAGGCTAAGACAATCAGCAGCAGCAGCAGAGATAGGAAATGTATGTCTCTTACACTTAAAGAAAATGCTCAGAATCTTACGATGAATTGTGCTGTCATTGTCAATCATATTAGATTCATGGTGGTAACGTATCTCTCTTGTTTGGATTTCTAAGCATGAGAACCTGTTCTCAGAAGAAGAAGAAGTGCGCAATTTTATTGTCCTTGTTTTCATGTGATTATAATAATAATTCCTCTCCTACCGTTATACGTTACATAGGAGATGCAAACAATTTCTCCATACCGCTCAATACTGGGCAACTCGCTCAATCTTCTCCATGGAACTGAGACCAATATTTCCTGCCTCTCTCAGCAAAGTTCGTTTCAGGGTCTCCTTAGGTCGTCCTCTCTTTCTTGAACCCTCTGCATCCCACTTCAATGCCTGCTTGATATTCTTTGATCATTTCTCCTCAAGGTATGCCCAACATATCTCCATCTTCTCTTTCTTATAACAGTTGCTACTAGTGTTTAACCAGACATTTCTCTGATTTCATCACAACTCCTGAATTCGTTCCCTTTTATATTCATTATTTTTTCGCAGACATCTATTTTCAATTTATCATCAATTCAGTAAGATTACATACGAAATTGGTTATTGGTTTCTAAACTGACGTCTTTGCACTTCTGACTGAACCATAGGTGCTCAGTTTGCCCCAACAGGTATCGAAGAGCATGCATACTGATGTTCTCCAATAAAGTACGATTTGCACAATATAAAAATCTCATTTGTTTTTGGGTCAAAAAGACTATTTAAGCATTTGTTTTTGAGTGTTTCTAACTTGTGTATTATGTTATTGGTCGTTTGCCAACATCCACTACTATATACTAACCCTCACAGCAGGGGCGGCTCGTCATTAAGGGCCAGTGGTGTCTGGCCCCACCAATAATCGAAAGGGAAAACTTCCCAGAATAGACAAATGATAGTGAAATACTCCAAAAAAAACCATGATTTTTCCAAGAATTTTGTGTCTGGCCCCACCAAGAAAAATGACTAGGAGCCGCCACTGCCTCACAGGACATTGCTTTTATATATTTTAAGTTTTGCTTTAAAATTAATCCTTTGGATCTGCTCGTGGTCCGGGTTCAATTTCACAGTGAGCGTGGAATATTTTTTCGACTGTAACGGCTCTCAGATCGACCCAGCCTCAACTAGATACCAGGAAAAAAACACTGGAAAGTGAAGGCGGTTGGAGTGATGTTGGCAACATCATCCATCGTGTACCTAAGGTTAAAAAAAATACGGGCCGAACACCATATTTCCCAACATACCTCAAGGTATGAAACGGGTTTCTTTATTCAACGAAAAATTACAAACAGTATAGTCACTATCGCTTGTAGAGAACTTGACGCCGTAGAAAACTTGACGCCAATTCGCGACAGCAATGACAGATGTATTATCCAACACGTTCCTGACAAGTTATAATAATCGGAAAGTGCATACATCACACACCTGAAATGCATACCAATACAGGTGAGACAAACTCATACCAATACAGGTGAGACAAGCTAGTAGACATGTGTTTAATAACATAACGGTTGCTCTATAACTCAACGGAAGAGCAGTAACATAGGTCTCAGGTGTAACAAAATATGTATAAAATAAACAACACACGAGGGAAGAAAAGCCTTAGATCGAACAAAAATGTTTACTGTTATTTTGAGTAGAATATTTATAAAGTGGTTTTAAAGCCGAAGGATTCGCTTCATTGCACCGGGTTTTACCCATATGGATCGATCCCTCTCCACAGAAATGATACCACCTGTCGAGAGTATTGCACATAGAACGAGCTCCGTAGCTCCGATAACAATCTTAATGTTCTCTGCAAAAATGCGTTTTGTGAACAGAACGATGTGATCAACATTCGAACTCAAGACTTCCGACTCACATGGTAAGAGTTTAGACTCACATGGTAAGAGTTTAGACTCACATGGTAAGAGTTTAGACTCACATGGTAAGAGTTTAGACTCACATGGTAAGGGTTTAGACTCACATGGTAAGAGTTTAGACTCACATGGTAAGAGTTTAGACTCACATGGTAAGGGTTTAGACTCACATGGTAAGGGTTTAGACTCACATGGTAAGAGTTTAGACTCACATGGTAAGAGTTTAGACTCACATGGTAAGAGTTTAGACTCACATGGTAAGGGTTTAGACTCACATGGTAAGGGTTTAGACTCACATGGTAAGGGTTTAGACTCACATGGTAAGAGTTTAGACTCACATGGTAAGGGTTTAACTCACTGGCAAGGTTTAGACTCACATGGTAAGAGTTTAACTCACATGGAAAGGTTAGACTCACATGGTAAGGGTGACTGCATTAAGTTAGACCATGGTAGGTTTAGACTCATGGAAGTAGACAGAGAGTTTAGACCATGGTAGGAGTTTAGACTCACATGTAGTGAGACTAGTAAGTTAGAACATGGTAGGTTAGACTACATGGTAGGGTTTAACTACATGGAAGGGTTAGACTCACATGGTAAGAGTTAGACTCATGGTAAGGTAGACTACATGGTAGGTTAACTCAATGGTAGGGTTAACACTTAGAAGAGACGGTTAACTATTTATACGTAGTATAGTAGAAAGGGGGACGGATTAACGTAATGAGTGAGCGTAGTATAGTAGAAAGGGGGACGGATTAACGTAATGAGTGAGCGTGGTATAGTAGAAAGGGGACGGATTAACGTAATGAGTGAGCGTGGTATAGTAGAAAGGGGACGGATTAACGTAATGAGTGAGCGTGGAATAGTAGAAAGGAGACGGATTAACGTAATGAGTGAGCGTTGTATAGTAGAAAGGGGGACGGATTAACGTAATGAGTGAGCGTAGTATAGTAGAAAGGGGACGGATTAACGTAATGAGTGAGCGTGGTATAGTAGAAAGGGGACGGATTAACGTAATGAGTGAGCGTGTATAGTAGAAAGGAGACGGATTAACGTAATGAGTGAGCGTAGTATAGTAGAAAGGGAGACGGATTAACGTAATGAGTGAGCGTAGTATAGTAGAAAGGGAGACGGATTAACGTAATGAGTGAGCGTAGTATAGTAGAAAGGGGGGACGGATTAACGTAATGAGTGAGCGTGGAATAGTAGAAAGGAGACGGATTAACGTAATGAGTGAGCGTAGTATAGTAGAAAGGGGACGGATTAACGTAATGAGTGAGCGTGGTATAGTAGAAAGGGAGACGGATTAACGTAATGAGTGAGCGTGGTATAGTAGAAAGGGGACGGATTAACGTAATGAGTGAGCGTGGAATAGTAGAAAGGGGACGGATTAACGTAATGAGTGAGCGTGGAATAGTAGAAAGGGGACGGATTAACGTAATGAGTGAGCGTGGAATAGTAGAAAGGGGACGGATTAACGTAATGAGTGAGCGTAGTATAGTAGAAAGGGGACGGATTAACGTAATGAGTGAGCGTGGTATAGTAGAAAGGGGACGGATTAACGTAATGAGTGAGCGTGGTATAGTAGAAAGGGGACGAATTAACGTAATGAGTGAGCGTGGTATAGTAGAAAGGGGACGAATTAACGTGGGGTAAAAGGATGAATTGTAAGAGGGCGTGGTATAGTAGAAAGGGGACGGATTAACGTAATGAGTGAGCGTAGTATAGTAGAAAGGGGACGGATTAACGAAATGAGTGAGCGTAGTATGTAGAAAAGGAGACGGATTTAACGTATGAGTGGCTAGTATAGTGGGAAAGGGACTGAAATTAATAATGAGTAGCGTAGTATAGAGAAAAGGGAGACGATTAACGTAATGAGAGAGTGTATTAGTAGAAAAGGAGACGGATTAACGAAAGAGTGAGCGTGGTATAGTAGAAAAGGAGACGGATTAACGTAATGAGTGAGCGTAGTATAGTAGAAAGGGGACGGATTAACGTAATGAGTGAGCGTGGTATAGTAGAAAGGGGACGGATTAACGTAATGAGTGAGCGTAGTATAGTAGAAAGGGGGACGGATTAACGTAATGAGTGAGCGTGGTATAGTAGAAAGGGAGACGAATTAACGTAATGAGTGAGCGTGGTATAGTAGAAAGGGGACGGATTAACGTAATGAGTGAGCGTAGTATAGTAGAAAGGGGACGAATTAACGTAATGAGTGAGCGTGGTATAGTAGAAAGGGGACGAATTAACGTAATGAGTGAGCGTGGTATAGTAGAAAGGGGGACGGATTAACGTAATGAGTGAGCGTAGTATAGTAGAAAGGGGACGGATTAACGTAATGAGTGAGCGTAGAATAGTAGAAAGGGGGACGGATTAACGTAATGAGTGAGCGTAGTATAGTAGAAAGGGGCCGGATTAACGTGATGAGTGAGCGTAGTATAGTAGAAAGGGGACGGATTAACGTAATGAGTGAGCGTGGAATAGTAGAAAGGGGACGGATTAACGTAATGAGTGAGCGTGGAATAGTAGAAAGGGAGACGAATTAACGTAATGAGTGAGCGTAGTATAGTAGAAAAGGGAGACGAATTAACGTAATGAGTGAGCGTTCGCTTATCGACTCGGACACTAGAGTATTGTGGTTTCAATCCCATACTCGGCATCCACACGTGGGGAAAGGAATTGACCCTCCTACCTCCTGAACACTTAAAATTAACTTATAATTTTGATTAACTTATTCAAAGAAGAACAGAAGTAATAAATTGAAAGAACATACAACAGTAGAACGATGCAAGAATGTGCATAATTTATCGACAAAACCAATCAATTGCAAAAATATAGGTTGTATTGTATACAAGATATCTACGTCAAGCACAGAGGTATGCACATTCAATGCACCCTATACAGAACACTATACATTTTTTCTAGTCTTATGCCTCCTTGTTACACCATACTATACATTTTCTCTCGTTTTATGCCTCCTTGTTACACCATACTATACATTTTCTCTCGTTTTATGCCTCCTTGTTACACCATACTATACATTTTCTCCAGTTTTATGTCTCCTTGTTACACCATACTGTATATTTTCTCCAGTTTTATGCCTCCTTGTTACACCATACTGTATATTTTCTCCAGTTTTATGCCTCCTTGTTACACCATACTGTACATTTTCTCCAGTTTTATGCCTCCTTGTTACACCATACTGTATATTTTCTCAGTTTATGCCTCCTTGTTACACCATACTGTACATTTTCTCGTTTTATGCCTCCTTGTTACACCATACTGTACATTTTCTCCAGTGTTATGTCTCCTTGTTACACCATACTGTACATTTTCTCTCGTTTTATGCCTCCTTGTTACACCATACTATACATTTTCTCTCGTTTTATGCCTCCTTGTTACACCATACTATACATTTTCCCGTTTTATGCCTCCTTGTTACACCATACTGTACATTTTCTCCAGTGTTATGTCTCCTTGTTACACCATACTGTACATTTTCTCTCGTTTTATGCCTCCTTGTTACACCATACTATACATTTCTCTGTTTTATGCCTCCTTGTTACACCATACTATACATTTTCTCTCGTTTTATGCCTCCTTGTTACACCATACTGTACATTTTCTCGTTTTATGCCTCCTTGTTACACCATACTGTACATTTTCTCTCGTTTTATGCCTCCTTGTTACACCATACTGTACATTTTCTCTCGTTTTATGCCTCCTTGTTACACCATACTGTACATTTTCTCTCGTTTTATGCCTCCTTGTTACACCATACTATACATTTTCTCTCGTTTTATGCCTCCTTGTTACACCATACTGTATATTTTCTCCAGTGTTATGTCTCCTTGTTACACCATACTGTACATTTTCTCGTTTTATGCCTCCTTGTTACACCATACTGTACATTTTCTCCAGTGTTATGTCTCCTTGTTACACCATACTGTACATTTTCTCGTTTTATGCCTCCTTGTTACACCATACTGTACATTTTTTCTAGTCTTATGCCTCCTTGTTACACCATCCTATACATTTTCTCTCGTTTTATGCCTCCTTGTTACACCATACTATACATTTTCTCTCGTTTTATGCCTCCTTGTTACACCATACTATACATTTTCCCGTTTTATGCCTCCTTGTTACACCATACTGTACATTTTCTCCAGTTTTATGTCTCCTTGTTACACCATACTATACATTTTCCCGTTTTATGCCTCCTTATTACACCATACTGTACATTTTCTCCAGTTTTATGTCTCCTTGTTACACCATACTATACATTTTCTCTCGTTTTATGCCTCCTTGTTACACCATACTGTACATTTTCTCTCGTTTTATGCCTCCTTGTTACACCATACTGTACATTTTCTCGTTTTATGCCTCCTTGTTACACCATACTGTACATTTTCTCCAGTTTTATGCCTCCTTGTTACACCATACTATACATTTTCTCTCGTTTTATGCCTCCTTGTTACACCATACTGTACATTTTCTCTCGTTTTATGCCTCCTTGTTACACCATACTGTACATTTTCTCGTTTTTTTTTTTTTTTTTTTTTTTTTTTTTTTTTTTTTTTTTTTTTTTTTTTTTTTTTTTTTTTTTTTTTTTTTTTTTTTTTTTTTATGTTGTTACAATACTACTCACATTTTCTATGCTCATTTATGCCTCCTGTTACACATATTACATTTTCCGTTTTATGCCTCCTTGTTACACCATACTATACATTTTCTCTTTTAGCCTCCTTGTACATAATACTTACATTTCTCTCGTTTTATGCCTCCTTGTTACACCATACTATACATTTTCTCGTTTTATGCCTCCTTGTTACACCATACTATACATTTTCTCGTTTTATGCCTCCTTGTTACACCATACTGTACATTTTCTCCGTTTATGCCTCCTTGTTACACCATACTGTACATTTTCTCCAGTGTTATGCCTCCTTGTTACTTCTAACTATAACATTTCTCTCATTTCACACATTTTTTGCGTCGTCATCTACCTCGATTTTTCATTACATGCCTCTAGTTACGTCCAACTCTAACTCTTCTTTCATTACATGCCCCGTTGATACGTCGTACTATAACATTTCTCTCACTACACTCCTCATGTTAGTTACATCGCCTTCGTTCCTCTCATGACATGCGTTTGTCTTACGTTATACTGTAATTATTTTATCATTACATGTCTCTCTTTACGTCGTACTTAACTGTCCTCTCATTACATGATTCACTGTTACGTCGTACTCTAAAACTATTTTCTTTTCACACGCCTTCCTAACTACACCCCCCCCGAACTCAGCAACATAAACATCAAACACCCAGAAAAGCTCACATCAACAAAAACTTGTGTCTCAGAGAACTAGCATTGGAAAAAATGTCAATGTTTTGTATCCCACAGGGTCAATGTGTCTATGAATATACATTGACACTGTCCATGACTGGGAGACATATAGGTAGCCACTGCGATATGAAATGGCTAAATCCAATTATAAGAGTTGAATAAAGAGTCTGCAAACTATTGTTCTGTCATGACAAGTATTTATCCAGAGCTCGTGCGCTAGAGGAGGTCAGGAGCGCGAGAACAATCTAATTTTCTACAGAAATGCTGGCAGGCAAAACACGTTTGTATGCTTGCGGAGAATTACGGTGACAGTCGGTGATCTCCTACAAATTTCGTTAGCAAGTTCACTTTCAAAAGAATTAGGACTGGTTTTTTAGAAAACCTGGATTAGAAACATAATTTATAAAATCAACAGTTTTTAGCCGTTATGAATGAATTTCCGCTTCGTATTGATCTGGGTCAGGTATCAGTCAACTTTAGCGAAACTTCTCGTCTCAAGTATTTGCAAGTCTGTCAACAGAACGACCATGGATAGTTCTCTATTATCAAACCAGAGAGTCATGGATTCAAGTAGAGAATAACAATCACTGAATAGTGTGCGTATTTCAAGGAAACTTTGTTGACAGATAATGATAGTGGACGACAGACTTGGCTAGTTTATCAAATTAACGTTCTTATATTTCTTCTTTTGCTCTCTAGTCCTGTTTTGTATCATAGCGTCATGATAAGAAGGAATTTCTAGAACGGGTTCTTGTGCGCGCTTCATAAACAGTGTTTTATGTCGCATCTGTTAACTCAGTAATCCATCTTTTGCGAGGATGTCCTTTTGCTTTCTATCCACTGTATCATTTCACGAAATAATCATTGTCTTTGAGTACTTCTTACACAAGTAGGTTTCTATTTCAACGAACGATGAGTCATTTTATCTGTGTACATTTCCTTTCTTTTGTCGTCACACTGTTGCCATCTTCTTTTGTCGTCACACTGTTGCCATCTTCTTTTGTCGTCACACTGTTGCCATCTTCTTTTGTCGTCACACTGTTGCCATCTTCTTTTGTCGTCACACTGTTGCCATCTTCTTTTGTCGTCACACTATTGCCATCTTATTTTTCTTTTGTTGCCACACTATTGTCAGTGGTTTCTCATCCCATACCCGAAAAATGATGACTGTTTATTTCTGATATTGATATATTTTCTCTGCACCTTGACCTCTTTCAAGACACCAATATTATTAATTAGAGCTGCAAATTGGGACTCATAGCAATGCTCTGAACAATCAAGTGACTGTGGTCTCCAGACATTTTGCTATCTGTTTATTTATTGTTCTGGAATCGTCAGTATTTGCTGCATGTAGCACTGAAGAACTCTCTTTTTCGCTTCAATAGATAATGACTTATTGCAAATAATCTCTTTAATTTTATAGAATTCTTTATCTTTTACCTGACTTATTCTGCTCTATATTTCTAATCGACATCTACCATCTGATGTTGTCAAGGTTATACGGTATTAAATTTGATGGACTTGTTAATGAAAAGCATAAAACCCCTTTAGCAGTCATATAGAGTGGTGCTGTAAAAATAAACTCATTTAGCAGTCATATAGAGTGGTGCTGTAAGAAATAAAACTCATTTAGCAGTCATATAGAGTGATGCTGTAAGAAATAAAACCCCTTTAGCAGTCATATAGAGTGATGCTGTAAGAAATAAAACTCATTTAGCAGTCATATAGAGTGGTGCTGTAAGAAATAAAACTCATTTAGCAGTCATATAGAGTGATACTGTAAGAAATAAAACTCATTTAGCAGTCATATAGAGTGATGCTGTACGAAATAAAACTCATTTAGCAGTCATATAGAGTGGTGCTGTAAGAAATAAAACTCATTTAGTAGTCATAGAGTGTGCTGTAAAAATAACTATTTGCAGTCTATAGAGTGATGCTGTAGAAATAAACTCATTTAGCAGTCATATAGAGTGATGCTGTAAGAAATAAAACTCATTTAGCAGTCATATAGAGTGATACTGTAAGAAATAAAACTCATTTAGCAGTCATATAGAGTGATGCTGTACGAAATAAAACTCCTTTAGCAGTCATATAGAGTGATGCTGTACGAAATAAAACTCATTTAGCAGTCATATAGAGTGATGCTGTACGAAATAAAACTCATCTAGCAGTCATATAGAGTGATGCTGTACGAAATAAAACTAATTTAGCAGTCATATAGAGTGGTGCTGTAAAAATACATTTTGTAGTTCGCATTCTGTTTGGTTATTTCCCCGAAACCCGATACATGTTCACTTTCTATTGATCATACTCATTGGCTCCAGTGCTTCTCATAGAAATCTCGTCTTCTTCACCCTTCGCGCCTAGGGTGGCATAGGTCCGCAACCAAGGCCTTCCAAGCCCGATAACCAAGGACATCTTTTTCAGATCTCTCTCACCTCTCTCCCCATTTTCTTGAATTCCATCTCCAATTCCCGTCTCCAGGTGCTATTTCACCGGGTCGCTTCATGAGTATCTTCTTACGGGGTCCTTTTTTTCCTCGAGTGACGAGCTATGAATTTTCCTGGTTGTGGTTTCAGTAGCTATCTAGTGTTTTTATGGGGTGGGAAGCTAGCCACTCTCAACCTCATTAGTTGCCTGTTACGACATGCGTGGCAGGTAACATTGGTTCTATTCTTTACACCCCAATTTGGGCCCTGGTAACCACACGGGGGTTGGAATTCTTCAACCTATTTATTTTCTTCTTACAATAAATTTGAACTACTATGAATGATGTGTGCGTTTATCTTATATGTGTGTACTTGTGTATACTTGTGTATACTTGTGTGTACTTGTGTATACTTGTGTATACCGGAGAATTTCCTGCACTATTGTCCTCTCTGCGTGAGCTGAGAAGCAACATGTGGCCACACCCAGTCGACCTGAAAACTAAGCTTTGGGAAACCTGACAGACCTGAAGCTGACTGCCCAGTTTGTGGCCCAACAGTAAATTAAGCGCATGACCAGAGATCGCTGAAGAAGAAGAAGTATACTTGTGTGTATGTATGATATTGTTTCGTCGCAAGTATACAAGCACAAAATGTTTATTGATCGAAACTGATCAGATTTTTCTGTGTTCAATACACGATGCTGTTTATGAACGACACGGCTTAGTGAAGCTTTTTTTTGGAGCTAGCTTGTGTTCTTTTTTTTCCGATTCAGAAGCACTTGGGCTTTCAGCTCTTCGGCTCGGTGCCATGGACATCGTAACCCTTCGGTTCGGTGCCACGAACATGGTTAATCTGGAGAACCTGTGGCTTTTCTGCCAACCCGAGGAATTGAACCGCACTCACAGGGGCTTGTCACCCGTCGTCCAACGCGCTAGGCAGGCGGGCTGTTGTGTTTTTAAAAAACGTTCGTCTGTATGGCTAAGCAATGGGTGTCTAAGAAATAACAGTCTGAGGTTCCAATCCTGTGTTTGGTCATTTTTTTTAAAAATGTCCTTAATACATGTTTACTTTCTATTTATTAGTCCTATTCATTGGCTCCGGCGCTCCCATGAAGCTCTTAAAACGTCTCTCTTCTCTCGTCTCCAGCAAAATTCTAGATCAAGCCATTTAAAGACCATTATCTCCTATGGATCACCACTGTTTTCTTGAAATCATTTTTTAATTAACAACTAAGTGTGTTAGTTAGTTAGGTTAGTTAGTTTATTCCTTTCGAGCCAAAGGCGGCACATAGGGCAGAGGTTTTAGATCTCCATGTGATACGGTTCTTTCTAGCAGTTGGAGATCTTGTATGGTTTTACATCCCAATAGTTTACTTTCTTGTTGGATGGTTCTTCGAAGAGTGGTCTTTGGTCTTCCACGTTTTCTTTTCCCAACTGGTGACCACATAAGGACTTGTCGATTTAGTCTCTTTTCGTCTGATCTAAGAACATGACCTAAATATTTCCACCTTCGCTTCCTTATAATATTTGATACGGGTTGTTGGTGTGTTCTATCTCTCACTGTGTTGTTAGAAACGAAATCACTCCATTTTACTTTTAATAATTTTCGTAGACATTTATTCTCAAAGCTGTCCAGTTTCTTATCAATTTTCTTTGTTGATTTCAACTTTCACAACCGTAGGTCAGTACAGGAATCACACATGACCTAAATAATTTAACTTTTGTGCATATACTAAGGTCTTGAGATTGCCAGATATTCGTTAATTTAGTGAAGGCACTAGCTGCTATAGCAATACGAGAGTTTATTTCTTTCATCGTGTCTCCGTTGTTTGACACTTTACTACCCAAATATGTAAAATGTTCAACTTTCTCCAGTGTTTGGCCATTTATTACGATGTTGTCTGTCGAGTTTGTTAGGTCCATAATTTTGGTCTTGGCAGAATTAATCTGGAGACCAACCTGTTCTGCAAGTGTGCAAAGATTGCTCGTTAGTACTAAGTGTGTACTTAGAAAAATAACGACATTTTATACTATTCTTTATCTTCTCAACTAATAAATATTTTTTGGGGAAATCTTATCTCTCAGAAATAATTTTGCTGTTGTAATAAAAGAATAATTTCACTAAACTAATACATTTCGTGATAAACACACTCTCAAGTAAGCAGATCAAAGGCGTAGAGTTGTCAGAACTCACTGAAACCTCACAAAACTTCAAACAATTCTTGAGAGCTACTCGCATCTTATACGTTCTCAGAGTGTTGCCTTGGGGGTAAGAAAACATTTTTGACAGAAAGAGTGCATTCCCATATTCAATGCTCTGCTCTGTCCAGATATCAACAGCCTTGGGAAACAACAGTTTTCTGTTATTCATTAAAAAAAAAAAATGATCGTGTCCAATACGAGATTACGTGACTGTTTTGCTTGCAAAGTGGATTAAGAACTACTTAAACGAACACGATATGGCGCAGTGGGGATGAGTTACTCAACCAAGAAAAAATTAAAGCTTCAATATTAATAAGCCACCCATTTGTTGCCGGGACTTGCAAGGGCAAAAATAGTACCACTTCATCCTACAAGAGATGTCGAAATAGATGATTGCGGTAGGGGCCTAGGGAAGCTACCCTAGTAATTAAACAACATTACAGAAATCAGATTTGCTGGTATACTTGTAGATGCATAACTGGTCAACATACTCTTAGGTTCAGATTATATACAAATCTAGAGTGGTTTAGCAAGTTGTAGATAAGGAGCGTTCAAAGAAGAAGAATAGTAATATGTATAAGTATAGTTAAGTAAAGAACCTGTTTTCATACCTTGTGGTATATTGGAGAATATGGATCGTACATTTCTTTCCTCAACGATACATATTGAATGATGTGGTCAACACTGACCACCATTGTTTCTTATGCAAGAAAAAAATGCACACTATTGTTCTCTGTTCATGATCGTATACTGTATTGTACTCCAGCTATGATTCGTTTCTTCTAGTTCACGTTCTACTGTTCTCTTACAGGTCGTTTTGGATCATCCACGATTTCGTTTACCCTCTGGTGACCACATCAGTGCAGTTGTGTGACTCCAGTATATCGCATGGTATAAACACGTGATCTTTCTTTCAGTAAACAATTAAGAACTCCAATGTGTAGAGAGCTACGAATATCTGGGCTCAATAATTAACAATAACGGTGACTGCTCCAAAGAGATCTCAAGAAGATTGGCAATAGCAATCAAGAAGTTAAACACAATGAAGAACATGTGCAAAGCACCAGCAAAATACTAAAATTAACAATATTGAGATTATGCATTTTCCCAGTGGCTACTTATGGTTGTGAATCATGGACTATTACACAAAAATTAAGAACGAAAATTCAGTCCTTCGAAACTAAATGCTACAGAAAGATCCTACGAATACCATGGACAGAAAAAGAAAGAACACTGATGTCCGGAAAGAACTAAACGTTAAAGAGAATTGGCTGATAAACAACATACTATACAGAAAAATTACATACTTTGGTCACATCAAGCGTCACGATGGCCTGGAAAGAACAATATTAGAGGCAGGGTCCCAGGACGCAGAGGCAGGCCAAGAATAAGATGGCTACAAGATATTAAAGAAACCATGAACATGACCATCGACGAAGTGGGTGAACTGGCAAGAGACAGAGTGAATTTAAGATGTACTACAACGAGAGCAACGTCCTATAAAGGATACGCACCTTGATGATAATGCTGTTTTTATGAATTGGACACAGAAAAGGAGCATACATAAGGAGAATTTGTTACTGCAAATGGAAGAATAACTAACGAAATTCAACACAAATGCAACAAAGCAAATCAAATGATAGGACAAATGGCGCCAATTTTAAGATGCAAACACGTCACCATGAACATAAAAGAGCAATGTTGAAACAATCTTCTCCCCACATTATACTACCAGTGCCAAACCTGGTCACTGACATCAAATGAAAGAAGAAAACTAGTTACAATAAAGATGAAGTTGCTACTCATAATGCTGGGAGTAACAAGAATAGGCAGGTTTAGAAACGAATACATCAGGAAAAAATGGGTACAACATCAGTACTGAACTTCATCAAGAAACAACAAATTAAATGGTTCTGTCACATAAGCAGATTACCAACAGACAGTGTACCTCAAAGAGCAATGTGGCTCCGATACAATGGGTACAAAGCAAAAGGCCGGCCACGCAAAAGGTGGATTACAGAGATAACAGAAGCGACGAAAGACACTATTTATGAAGCGCACACAAGGACTCGTTCTAAAAATCTCTTCTTATCCTGACGCTGTGAGGCAAGACAGGAATGGAGAAAAGAAAAGTAAAGAAAGACCACCAGAAAAGATATGCAAAAAGAAAAGATGTGCAAAATGAAACTAAAAATGGACATTAAAAAAAAATAATTTTTGTAGAAATGAAAAGTAAAGATTGGCAAAATAAATACTTTTTTTTCGAATTCTGTATTCTGTAGATTAATAGAGAACAAGAAAGAAAGAAAGAAGTCGATTATGAGATGAAGACTATATTAGAATCACAGCGGCAGGTTAAGAAACGAGAAAATGAAATGTCAAATAAGAGAAATATAGAACATGTAGAAAAAAATACAACTTAGGAGATGGATACACAATAATGAATAATATGCCAAGCGGAATGCTAAGCGTGAAAAAAATATCAAGCAGTGCATATTTTGATTAAACAGTAAAGAAAATAGACATCTATATTCAACTGCACACACACGCATGTACACTCGCTCATATGAAAAGCGCATCAAATATTGCATGGCATATGAAAAGAATCTGGTGTTTGTATCAGCAGTTGGTATGTGATATCACTAAAGAAAAGATCACAGAAACACAGAACAATGGAGAGTTTGGAAGAAAATTATAAAGAGAATGAAAATGAAATGTATATTTTGTATGTAATGTTAATGAACGAGAAGGGAACGAGAGTTATGATATATATTTTGTATGTAATGTTCGAGAGGGATACGAGGATCATGATATATATATATTGTATGTAATGTTACTGAACGAAGATGGAACGAGAGTCATGATATACAGGGTGTTCAAGATTAAAGCAGCCCCATTGACAAATCGAAAGTTGCCAGATAATCTATCGCGTTATGTTTATGTACTATTTAAACCGGTTCTGACTAGCTCGTTTTACGTCACATTTGTTCATCGCCCCTTCCCGCACTACAATTACATACCGTCACATAACCTTGACCTATACTACGTCATAACTGAACCTTCTCATTTTCATACATTATGCCAGATTGACTCCATTCACAGGCTGCTATTATCTTGAACACCCTGTATATATTGTATGTAATGTTAGTGAACGAGACGGAACGAGGGTCATAATATATATTGTGTATGTAATGTTACTAAACGAGAAAGGAGCAACGCCCATGCAGTGTGTTACTAGTATCACACACATAACTTATCTTAAATTACATAAGTCTATCATTTGTTTGTCAAAACAGAGATCTTTACAGACTTTATGATAAAATGATAGACGGTAGCCTCTGACCCCTGGACATAATATTTGAGATAGAAAAACAGATTAGTTTATACTTAACTGTTCCTTCATCAATCCTAGTAGTTATACGTTAACTATGCTAATGGAATCTATGGGAACATGGAACGTCTGGCCGAATGGATTAGAATGATGGCTCCCATGCGGGAGAGCCGGGTTCAATCCCGGATGAGCCGAAACGTTTTTTTCTTTTAGGGGTATGAAAAATTCATAATCTGAAAAGTTTTGAGGCGACTGCACTAGCTATGCGGCCATTAAATCCCCCATGCACGCCCCTCCTCCCCTTCTTACAAAGTCCTACAAAAGCAGTAGTACGGGCAGTAACGACAGTACATATGGGAATATGGATTTAACTACGGTCAGCAATAATCATCATCATTTCACAGGGTTTAACGTTTCATTCTTTCCTTAACCACATGTCTCTTGAATATTTTAATACTTGGAGAGTTTCAGATACTTGTACAGCCATTTTACTGCGGCCTTCGTTATAGAGTCGGTCGTGATTTTACCCATATCTTTGTGTTCTGCTTATTCTGCTTTTGATCATTTTTGCCACTGGCGCAATACATTGTTATAGAATTGATTTTCTATGCAGGTGTCTAATGAACGGTGTTTTCCCGCCTGCTCAGCGTGTTCGCAGCGCGTTGGACAACGGGTGATAAGTCCTCTGTGAGTGCGGGTTCAATTCCACGGTCTGGCAGAAAAGCCACATGTTCTCCAGATTTACGGTGTTCGTGGAATCGATCCGAAGGGTTACGATGTCCATGGCACTGAGACGAAGAGCTGATAGCTCAAGTGCTTCTGGACAACGATCGCGAGGGAGAGAGAATTGCTTCTGGATCAACGATCGCGAGGGAGAGAGAAGTGCTTCTGGATCGGGGAACAAAATGAACGGGGTTTATCTTCTGTTTATGTTTCTTTGATAATGTAATTGATAATGACCACACAGAAAAAGTATAACGAGTACATGTCAAAGCTCTTCAAGCAGATCTATAAATGTTCATTCTCTCCCAGCAGATATCAAAGTGTATGCATACTGACAGTTCCCGTGGATCGCATACCTAAACTTATATACCTGCTGCCTTGCAGATCGGCTGGGGACAGCCCAAAGCTGACGGAGAGCGAACCCAGTAAACGCTGGCTAAAACCGGACACATAGCCGAAGGATAAGCACTTTCTTTCTTTCTTTCTCGAATCCTGTATGCCTCACAGCGTCAGGTCAGGAAGAGATTTCTAAAACGGGCCCTAGTATGCGCTTCGTAGATAGTCTCTTTCGTCGCCACTGTTATCTCTGAGGTCCATCTTTTGCGTGGCCGGCCTTTTGCTTTGTGCCCATTGTATCGGAGGGATAAGCACTAGAACTCCAAATAGCGATAAATATGTGACGAAAATCACACTCATACTAAGGTTGCATGAATCAGATTTCCACATGAACATTTATGGGGAAATCTGGTACATCAATCTAAGCGGTGATCGCGAGAGAGAGAGAAACTTATGTAAGCATGTTTCTCGATCTGCTAATCATACGCCATGCAAGATCTGCTAGAGGTACATACGCCAGTGCAAGACCAAGATACCAAAATCAATGTCACCTTCGCCATTAACTACTCTTCTGAACAAGCTATGTGAATATGTCATTAACTTCATAATGATGACTGAATATCTTGGGAGCATTTTTTTCACCAAATGGAAACATAACGAAGGAAATCCAACATAGATGCAATAAAGCAAATCAAATAACGGACATATGGCACCAATTTAGAAATGCAAACCTGTCACCATGAACACTAAAAGAGCTTTTTTCAATATAATATTTCTCCCAACATTATGCTATCAGAGCCAAACATGGACATAGACATCAAACGATAGAAAAAACCTATCACGACAGAGATGACGTGTCTACGCAGAATACTGGGAGTATGAAAAAAACCCCGGTTCTGAAATAAAGACATCAGGAAAAAAAGTGGGTTCAGCATGAGTTCTGAACTTCATCAAGAAACAACAAATTAAATAGTTCGGCCACAAAAGTAGATTACCAACAGACAGTACGTCTCAAATGGCAATGTTACTCCGATACAGTGGATACAAGCAGATTACCAACAGACAGTACGTCTCAAATGGCAATGTTACTCCGATACAGTGGATACAAGCAGATTACCAACAGACAGTACGTCTCAAATGGCAATGTTACTCCGATACAGTGGATACAAGCAGAATACCAACAGACAGTACGTCTCAAATGGCAATGTTACTCCGATACAGTGGATACAAGCAGATTACCAACAGACAGTACGTCTCAAATGGCAATGTTACTCCGATACAGTGGATACAAGCAGATTACCAACAGACAGTACGTCTCAAATGGCAATGTTACTCCGATACAGTGGATACAAAGTAAAGAGAGACCACGAAAACGTGGTCCACAGATAACAGAGGCGGTGAAAAAATATTGTTTAGTAAGATCACACAAAAGCCAGTTCTACAATCTCTGCTGCTTATCCTGACGCTGTAGACAAAAGAAGATAGTGAAAAAAAGAATTAAAAAATGACTGAATTCTTTGAGAGGATTCAAATTGACGTCTAATGCGCATGTGTGGTGCCGGGATCCGAAAGGGAAGCAGAGAATAGTACCACTGCGACCTACAAAGCATGTCGTAAGAGGCGACTTATGTAGGACCTAGGAAGATACCTAGTGAATAAAAATCATCGCATAAATTATATATGCTGGTCTACTTGTAGCCGCATAACTGACACAACGAACAATCGCTCTTAGGCTCAGATAACATACAAATCACACATAGAGGTTAACAAGTGATCGATATGGAGCGTTTGAAGAAGAAGAAGAAGTCTAATAGTGTACGAAGAAGAAGTCTATAGGTACGAAAAAGAAGAAGTCTAATAGTGTACGTAAAAAGAAGAAGTCTAATAGTGTCGAAAAGAAGAAGTCTAATAGTGTACGTAAAAAAGAAGAAGAAGTCTATAGTGTACGTAAAAAGTATAGTACGTAAAAAGAAGAAGTCTTATAGTGTACGTAAAAAAGAAGAAGAAGAAGAAGTCTTATAGTGTACGTAAAAAAGAAGAAGAAGTCTTATAGTGTACGTAAAAAAGAAGAAGAAGAAGAAGTCTTATAGTGTACGTAAAAAGAAGAAGAAGAAGTCTTATAGTGTACGTAAAAGAAGAAAAGAAGAAGTCTATAGTGTACGTAAAAAAGAAGAAGAAGAAGAAGTCTTATAGTGTACGTAAAAAGAAGAAGAAGAAGAAGTCTTATAGTGTACGTAAAAAGAAGAAGAAGAAGAAGAAGTCTTATAGTGTACGTAAAAAAGAAGAAGAAGTCTTATAGTGTACGTAAAAAGAAGAAGAAGAAGAAGTCTTATAGTGTACGTAAAAAGAAGAAGAAGAAGAAGAAGTCTTATAGTGTACGTAAAAAGAAGAAGAAGAAGAAGTCTTATAGTGTACGTAAAAAGAAGAAGAAGAAGAAGTCTTATAGTGTACGTAAAAAGAAGAGAAGAAGAAGTCTTAAGTGTACGTAAAAAAAAGAAGAAGAAGAAGTCTTATAGTGTACGTAAAAAAGAAGAAGAAGAAGAAGAAGTCTAATAGTGTACGTAAAAAGAAGAAGAAGTCTTATAGTGTACGTAAAGAAGAAGAAGTCTTATAGTGTACGTAAAGAAGAAGAAGTCTTATAGTGTACGTAAAAGAAGAAGAAGAAGATGTCTATAGTGTACGTAAAAAAGAAGAAGTCTTATAGTGTACGTAAAAAGAAGAAGTCTTATAGTACGTAAAAGAAGAAGAAGAAGAAGAAGTCTTATAGTGTACGTAAAAAGAAGAAGAAGAAGAAGATGTCTTATAGTGTACGTAAAAAAGAAGAAGAAGTCTTATAGTGTACGTAAAAAAGAAGAAGATGACAAAGAAGAGAGTAAACATGTTTCTTCAATTTACAATTAAACAAATCAATCCGAATAATTATCTTCATTCTGTCTCGCGAGCATCGGTTAATTGATTGTTAATTTCTTGCTATTAACCGGGTGTGACAGTATGGAAAACTCAGTTATAAAAAACAGAAATAAAGCGCTGTAAAAGCAACCACCGAGACGAATGGAGTTTGCATTTATCCGCTGGATCAGGACGTCATCAGGACAGTGACTCACACTTTAAAAAATACAGCGTCTTAAATGGATTCATTGATTCCAAATCCTGAAGGGATGGCAAGCGAGTCCAAATGGATGAGCGGATTTGAAACAAATAACATCTGACTTATTCTCTCTACCATTGTAACAGTGTCGAGAGATACTGTCGAGAGAGATTTGTTCACGAAGCGCTTGCATCATTGTCACTATCCCAGTTTTCAAACTGTGAAGAAATATGCGAAAGTGGAATATAAAGTAGATTCCTGAGATCTCTCATGTTTTAACTCATCCTTCTATTTATCGCATGTAGAAGAGGAAGAGAGAATACAATACTATGAGACAAATAAACGACTTTTTCCTTTCTCTAATCCTGTTTTGCCTCACAGCGCCAGGATTAGAAGAGATTTCTAGATCGAGCTTTTGTGTGCGCTTTATAAACAGTGTCTTTTGTCGCATCTGCTATCTCTGAGGTCCACCTTTTGAGTGGCCGGACTTTTGCTTTGTATCCACTGTATCGGAGTAACATTGCCCTTTAAGGCACACTGTCTGTTACTAATCTGCTTATGTGGCTGAACCACTTCATTTGTTGTTACTTTGATGAAGTTCAGTACTGATGCCGTACTCACTTTTTCATAATGCCTTAATTTCTTAACTGGTCTTTTCTTGTTACTCCCAGCATTTTGCGAAGAAACATCATCTATATTGACTAGTTTCTTCTATCTTTGATGTCACCTGTCCGGTTTGGCACTGATCAGCAAATTTTTGTGAACTGTTGTTACTAATCGCTTTGTGTCACTTCAGTTGTACTTTATGAGCAGTATGTGCGACTATTTTTCATAATCCTTGATGTCAGGTTTCGTTTAGCATTGATAGCATATTATGTTGTGACTAGTTTTATTCTATCGTTTGATGTCAGCGTCCAGGTTTGGCACTGATAGCATAATGTTGTGACAAAGATTGTATTGAACAATGCTATTCTTGTGTTCATGGTGACATGTTTGCATTTTAAAATTGATGCCATTTGTTATATTATTTGATTTGCTTTATTGCATCTGTCTTGGGTTTCGTTAGTTATTCGTCCAATTGCTGAAAAAATGCCCCCTAGGTATGTAAAGTCTCTGACTTATTTTAATGGGAGATTGACGATGGAGATATTGGTAGTGTTTTCCTCTCTAGCGAAAGTCATACACTACTTAAGAAGGAAAATACGATATCAATTTTTTCCCCGATCCAGAAGCACTTGAGCTTTCAGCTCTTCGGCTCGGTGCCACGAACACCGTAAAGCTGGAGAATCTGTGGCCTGTTCTATCAGCCCGCGGAATTGAAGAGGGCTTGTCACACCGTCGTCCAACGCGCTACGAACACGCTGGGAAGGCGGACACGATATCAATATAAGGAATGTCCATCCCAGACGAGAAAGATAAGTGCAATAACATAAGGAATTACCGTTTTCAGAGTAGGAAGAAACAGTACAATGAGATGCGGAATATACATTCGAGAAGTGGAATAAACACTGCAATAGTGTGATAGGAAATAAATACCACAAGAGGAAGAAAAATTACATTAACATGATGAAAGAATTAGCTCCACACACGAGGTTAAAGATTACAATATTATGTAATGTTTTAGGACTATAATTAGAAGATCATTTCTTCCTTATCAATATACTTCTTCAAATGTTCCACATCGACCACTTTTAAACCACTCTTTGTGATTTGTATGTGATCTGAGCCTAAGAGCGTTTGTACATTGTCCCAGTTATGGGCCTACAAGTATGAGCACATCAGTATGAGCACATCAGATTTCTGCGACGCTTTTTATTTTCTAGGTTAGCTTCTCTAGGTCCCAACCTCAGTCCCCACCTACGATATACCTTGTAGATGGCAGCGTTCCTATTCTTTACTCCCCATGCGAGCTCTGGCAAAATACGGGCGTTTATCAATTCTCACGGTCAGGTAAGAATGACAAATTTTAAAAAGCCCAATAATGACACCAGAATAAGAATGATACGCCATTTTCATCAGAAAACAACTGTTAATTAATTACAGTCTTTTCTTTCATACAACTGACAACCTGCTGCCTTGCAGGTCGGCTGGGACAGCCAAAGGCTGACGGAGAGCGAACCCAGTAAACGCTGGCTGAAACTGGCTACGTTTCCGAAGGATAAGCACCAGAGCACTAAATGGCGCCGAATGATGTGACGTAAAACACGTTCTTGGCAAAGGTTGTTTATATATCCCAATAAGAATGACCAAAATGGCCAAAAAGAACGATCGACTAGAAGAAGAAGAAGAAGATACTACAGACAGTACAGTTGTACAAGCCAGCAAGAAAGAATTGTACATAAATCCGCCTTTCTCTTTTGGTTTAATGTGTTTGATTTTTCATATCGTTAATGCTCGGCTTATATTTGCTGAGCAAATGTTTATCGTTATATATGTACACTTACTTACACAATAAACACTGTTTACAGTTGGGAAAATGATACACTAACAAAAGGGGCGTCTGTAGTTGAAGAATTGACTTCATTGCACCGGGTTTCTCCATATGGCTGGGCCACTCCCAGCAGAAAAGTCAAGCCACCTGCTGAGAGTATAGCACAAAGCATAAACTCCGTATTTAGAGCAACAATTCTAAAGGGCATAGGGGAAGAAATGCCTTCTTGAACAGAACGACGCATTCTGGGTTCGAACCCACACACTTGAGAACGCAAAGCAAACTGCATAAACCACGTCGTCACATATATCCGGCACCATGAAACAATATTTTGGTGGTCTATATATTGCGAAGCACGTAAAAACTACAGTAATTTGTTTTTACGTGTTTCGCCATTGTTACATAGTTTTACTGCAGTCTTTCCATATACCTACAACGGTTTATATATGCGAAATTAAAATGAGGCTTTCTACTTTACTTATGATTCTCTCTCTCTCTCTCTCTCTCTCTCTCTCTCTCCCCAGTCAACATGCTAAAAGATGCTAAGAAACTACAGGGTGTTCAAGATAAAAGCAGACTCGTCGTTAAGGAAGCATCGTCCAAAAGGGAGCTAATCTGGCATATATTTATGAAAATGAGTAGGTTCAGTAATACGTAGTATAGGTCAAGGTTGTGTGACCGTGTGTAATTGTAATGCGGGAAGGGGCGATAAACAAATGTGACGTAGGGCGAGCTAGTCAGAACCGGTTTAAATAGTAAATACACACATTGCAATAGGGGGAACTGGCAACTTTTGATTTGTCACTTGGGCCGCTTTTATCTTAAACACTCTTGTAGAATGGAATGAAAGAGAGCTATGCTGTATAACTGTACACAGAGATGCAGGACAACTAAATTATTATTACGTAATATGACTATGCGTCTATAACTAGAGTCCCTCAGCAGCTACACTCATCATTGTCTCATCATCCCTTCTGAGAAATTCCTGATTGTCAACAAAAGTAAAAGTGCCCCTGTTTAGACATCAAACTGTATATTAAGCTATAAACAAGCATGAGAGACAACCATGCAATTTTCAGGGTCACTTGTTTCATCAGCGTGCTCATCCCCTGTCCTCCGGCGGTGATGACCCTTTGCACAGACCATAAATTTGGGGCTTTCAGAACAATTGTATAATGAGCAGCTCCTCCGTCTCCTAAACACGGTTCGGAAACATAAATGTGGAATTGTTGCAAGCACATTAGGACAATATTATATTCCGTATCTCGGAGATTCCGTAGACACCAGACAGAAATATATCTCCGATTTTGACGATTGTTGTCAAGGAGATCTCAATAGGAGACCAGAAACTTAGCACCGCCATCTTCATAAATTTTAATACTGCAGAAAACGTGGTCTGCAAATATACGCCTGACGTTGTTAAGTCTCCATAGCGTTCTTGAGTTTGTTAAGTCGAGAGGAAGATAGAATAGTGTTTTTAAGTTTGTTACATCAAGGGAAGATAATATAGTGTTCTTGAGTGTGTTACGTCAAGGAAGATAGAATAGTGTTCTTAAGTTTGTTACGTCAAGGGAAGATAGAATAGTATTCTTAAGTTTGTTACGTCAAGGGAAGACAATATAGTGTTCTTAAGTTTGTTACGTCAAGGGAAGATAATATAGTGTTCTTGAGTGTGTTAAGTCAAGGGAAGATAATATAGTATTCTTGAGTTTGTTAAGTCGAGAGGAAGATAGAATAGTGTTCTTAAGTTTGTTACGTCAAGGGAAGATAATATAGTATTCTTGAGTTTGTTAAGTCGAGAGGAAGATAGAATAGTGTTCTTAAGTTTGTTACGTCAAGGGAAGATAATATAGTGTTCTTGAGTTTGTTAAGTCAAGGGAAGATAGAATAGTGTTCTTAAGTTTGTTAGTCAAGGAAGACAATATAGTGTTCTTAAGTTTGTTACGTCAAGGGAAGATACTATAGTGTTCTTGAGTGTGTTAAGTCAAGGGAAGATAATATAGTGTTCTTAAGTTTGTTACGTCAAGGGAAGACAATATAGTGTTCTTAAGTTTGTTAAGTCAAGGAAGATAGAATAGTGTTCTTAAGTTTGTTCGTCAAGGGAAGATAGAATAGTGTTCTTGAGTTTGTTAGTCAAGGGAATATAATATAGTGTTCTTAAGTTTGTTGTCAAGGAAGATAGAATAGTGTTCTTAAGTTTGTTGCGTCAAGGGAAGATAGAATAGTGTTCTTGAGTTTGTTACGTCAAGGGAAGATAATATAGTGTTCTTGAGTTTATTAAGTCGAGGGCAGATAAAATAGAGTTCTTGAGTTGATTAATTTCTTGTTGAGTTTGTTAATTCAGCTTTTCAAACTTAGGGTATGAAGTGTATGTCACTATATTTATGAGCACTAGTGTGCAGGAGGTAGAAGGGTAAATTCTTTTCCTCACGCGTGGAACGTCGATTAAACATACAACCCTCTTGTGTCCGTGTGGATAGGCGAATGCTTATGCATAACACAAATGCCTTCCACAACAGTTTGTTAATGAGAACATTAATAATGATTTATAAACAAAAATAAATGGTTTGAAGTGAGTATTAATAATGATTTATAAGCAAAAATAAATGGTTTGAAGTGAGTATTAATAATGATTTATAAGCAAAAATAAGTGGTTTGAAGTGAGTATTAATAATGATTTATAAACAAAAATAAATGGTTTGAAGTGAGTATTAATAATGATTTATAAGCAAAAATAAGTGGTTTGAAGTGAGTATTAATAATGATTTATAAACAAAAATAAATGGTTTGAAGTGAGTATTAATAATGATTTATAAGCAAAAATAAATGGTTTGAAGTGAGTATTAATAATGATTTATAAACAAAAATAAATGGTTTGAAGTGAGTATTAATAATGATTTATAACAAAAATAAATGGTTTAGTGTATTAATAATGATTATAAACAAAATAAGTGGTTTAAGTGAGTTAATAATGATTTATAAACAAAAATAAATGGTTTGAAGTGAGTATTAATAATGATTTATAAACAAAAATAAGTGGTTTGAAGAGAATAATAATGAAGGGCATTGTTGCTGGAAGAAAAGGCAGTAGACAATCAAGATAACGACGGCAACATAGAACTAAAGAAACATTGAACATCACAATGGAGGAGGCAGGAAAACTTGCTGGAGACGGAAAATTTTTCAAGCGGTCTATGATGACAGTCCTGTAAATAACAAGTGAGAAGATGATATTGAAAATAACAAAAAGTAACTGAACCATTTATCATACCATGAGGTATATTGAGTAATACGATGCTGAACCCATATTTAGTGTTTTGTACCCAGAAGATTCTAAATTTAAATATTTCAGTTATATGTCTCAGTACCGTTGAAATCTGTAATAAAAAAAGTTAGTATTTGTCATTGACAATCGGCACACGATGGTGAACCTATCAGCATAAAATGCTGCTTACCCTTCACAATCTCTTCTTCTTCTTTGCGTTCGTTCTTTACCACCAATTTTAATCACTCTTTGTGATATGTTTGATCTTTGCCAAGAACGTGTATACGTTGCACATTGGTTTAGTAGGCCCCTAAACGCATTGACTTCTACACGTTTAGGACACGTGCATTCGATTTCAGAGAAATCTCCTTAGTCGTTTATTACGACATGGGTGGCAGGTAACAGTGGTCTATTCTTTACACTCCAAATTTAGGCCCCGGTAACCACTCGGGCGACACTTGTCAGTGTTTTCTGATATCCAAATGAGATTGAGTCGATCTGAGAAAAAATCCACTCCCACTGTGAAATTGAACCAGAACCACACGTTTGAAAAGCAAATACACTAACCACTGCGCTATCTGTGGTGGTTATATCTTCTTCTTCTTTTTCTTCCTACGCTCCATATCGATCATTTGTTAACCACTCTGTGTGATTTGTATGTGATCTGAGCCTAAGAAGCGATTGTACGTTGTGAAATTATGCGCCTACAAGTAGGCCAGCACATCCGATTTCTGCGATGCTTTTTATTTACTAGGGTAGCTTCACTAGGTCCTACATCAGCGTCTCTTATGGGATATGCCTTGTAGGTATCAGTGGTACTATTCTTTGCTTCACTTGTGGGTCCCGTCACCACATGGGAGTGATGATGATAAAGAATGTTGATTATTCATTTTAGTCTTCGTGAAAATGACAGACAGAATTACATAATTATGTGAGACAACTTCCTGTATATTGCACGACTATTATATCCCTGCACTTTTATTTTAATATATACATAAAAAAAACATTGCAAGAGAACCCAAAATTTAACCCAAGAGATGAAATAGATGACAAACGTTGAGAACACAATTCACTAAACGAATTACTTATTTTTTACAGACGACCAAAATTTAATATATTATGATGAATGATTTTTAAATAACCCCACAGACTGACATAATTTAACGTATGAAACAAACACAGCGACGAAGATAACTAAATTAAAGACAAGAAAATATGCAGATCAGTAGGTCGCCAAGACTATTTTGCATATATGTCTATCGTTTTCAAATTTAACAGGTCCCAAAGTTACATTACATGAAAAGTATTTTTACACAGGATGACAGATTTGACAGAAAAATCGAAACGAGATACCAGAAGCCAACGTAATGATGTACCAAAGTGATCCCATTACTCAAACATCCAGATATGAGCAAGCAAGCTAAAAGTCAGAATATAAATTGCATATTCATACAAAACGTCTATTACAAAAGTCAGAGAAGAACATTGTCTAAGACGTATAGAGAAATATTAAAGTATAGGAGATGAGATGTTTCAGAAAAGGTATCAATGCTTTCAGAATTGACAACAAGCAGTATATGAGATGAGATGAGATGTTTGACAAAAGGTATTAACGTTTCAATGACCAAGCGTATATGAGATGAGATGTTTGAGAAAGGTATCATGTTTCAGAATTGACAACAAGCAGTATATGAGATGAGATGTTTGACAAAAGGTATAAATGTTTTCAGAATTGACAACAAGCAGTATAGGAGATGAGATGTTTGAGAAAAGATCTTAACATTTTCAGGATAGACAGCCATCCATGTGTTTGTCGGATCCCACAAGTGAGCAAATAATTAACACTGGATCTAAAAGGCATGTCTAGAAGCCACTAAGATAGGTGTCAAAATGACAATCACTTTAGACACTATCACATCACAAAGAATGGTTTAATAAGTGATCGATATAGAGCATAAATTCCCAAACTTTTCGCCACGCCCACATTGCATGACATAAACTTTGTAACCCACACGCCATCATTGCATGACATAAACTTTGTAACGCCCACACCTGCATGACATAAACTTTGTAAAGGCCCCCTTCCCATTATAACAGTTTGCCAACGCCCCCACCACCATCCCACATATATACATGCTCTATTTTACTTTGACATAGAAAATTGATATATATTTCTGTCATACATGGTCAATTTTCAAATGATTATATGCATGAAATAGAAAATTTATGAAAAAATGGATCGTGTAAGATGGACATAAGATGAATTAAAATGCAGAATTCCAATTTCAAATTATTATTCAATCACAAAATCACGAAAAAAAATCCTCCTAAATGCTTCTGAATCTACTATCGCCCTCCCGGTAGGCTTCAGCGCCCACTGGGGGCGATCCGTCCACTTTGGGAACCATGATATAGAGCATAAGAAGAAGAGTAAACAACATTCAGTATATGAGAATGTTTGAGAAAAGGAAAGTAACATTTATAAAATGGACAACATTCAGTATATGAGAATGTTTGAGAAAAGGAAAGTAACATTTATAAAATGGACAACATTCAGTATATGAGAATGTTTGAGAAAAGGAAAGTAACATTTATAAAATGGACAACATTCAGTATATGAGAATGTTTGAGAAAAGGAAAGTAACATTTATAAAATGGACAACATTCAGTATATGAGAATGTTTGAGAAAAGGAAAGTAACATTTGTAAAATGGACAACATTCAGTATATGAGAATGTTTGAGAAAAGGAAAGTAACATTTATAAAATAGACAACATTCAGTATATGAGAATGTTTGAGAAAAGGAAAGTAACATTTGTAAAATGGACAACATTCAGTATATGAGAATGTTTGAGAAAAGGAAAGTAACATTTATAAAATAGACAACATTCAGTATATGAGAATGTTTGAGAAAAGGAAAGTAACATTTGTAAAATGGACAACATTCAGTATATGAGAATGTTTGAGAAAAGGAAAGTAACATTTATAAAATAGACAACATTCAGTATATGAGAATGTTTGAGAAAAGGAAAGTAACATTTGTAAAATGGACAACATTCAGTATATGAGAATGTTTGATAAAAGGAAAGTAACATTTATCAAATGGACAACATTCAGTATATGAGAATGTTTGAGAAAAGGAAAGTAACATTTATAAAATGGACAACATTCAGTATATGAGAATGTTTGAGAAAAGGAAAGTAACATTTATAAAATGGACAACATTCAGTATATGAGAATGTTTGAGAAAAGGAAAGTAACATTTATCAAATAGACAACATTCAGTATATGAGATGTTTGAGAAAAGGAAAGTAACATTTGATAAATAGACAACATTCAGTATATGAGAATGTTTGAGAAAAGGAAAGTAACATTTATAAAATAGACAACATTCAGTATATGAGAATGTTTGAGAAAAGGAAAGTAACATTTATAAAATGGACAACATTCAGTATATGAGAATGTTTGAGAAAAGGAAAGTAACATTTATAAAATGGACAACATTCAGTATATGAGAATGTTTGAGAAAAGGAAATAACATTTTAAAATAGACAACATTCAGTATATGAGAATGTTTGAGAAAAGGAAAGTAACATTTATAAAATGGACAACATTCAGTATATGAGAATGTTTGATAAAAGGAAAGTAACATTTATCAAATGGACAACATTCAGTATATGAGAATGTTTGAGAAAAGGAAAGTAACATTTATAAAATGGACAACATTCAGTATATGAGAATGTTTGAGAAAAGGAAAGTAACATTTGTAAAATGGACAACATTCAGTATATGAGAATGTTTGAGAAAAGGAAAGTAACATTTATAAAATGGACAACATTCAGTATATGAGAATGTTTGATAAAAGGAAAGTAACATTTATCAAATGGACAACATTCAGTATATGAGATGTTTGAGAAAAGGAAAGTAACATTTATAAAATGGACAACATTCAGTATATGAGAATGTTTGAGAAAAGGAAAGTAACATTTGTAAAATGGACAACATTCAGTATATGAGAATGTTTGAGAAAAGGAAAGTAACATTTATAAATGGACAACATTCAGTATATGAGAATGTTTGAGAAAAGGAAAGTAACATTTTTAAAATGGACAACATTCAGTATATGAGAATGTTTGAGAAAAGGAAAGTAACATTTATAAAATAGACAACATTCAGTATATGAGAATGTTTGAGAAAAGGAAAGTAACATTTATCAAATGGACAACATTCAGTATATGAGAATGTTTGAGAAAAGGAAATAACATTTATAAAATTGACAACATTCAGTATATGAGAATGTTTGAGAAAAGGAAAATAACATTTATCAAATGGACAACATTCAGTATATGAGAATGTTTGAGAAAAGGAAAGTAACATTTATAAAATGGACAACATTCAGTATATGAGAATGTTTGAGAAAAGGAAAGTAACATTTATAAAATGGACAACATTCAGTATATGAGAATGTTTGAGAAAAGGAAAGTAACATTTATAAAATGGACAACATTCAGTATATGAGAATGTTTGAGAAAAGGAAAGTAACATTTATAAAATGGACAACATTCAGTATATGAGAATGTTTGAGAAAAGGAAAGTAACATTTATCAAATAGACAACATTCAGTATATGAGATGTTTGAGAAAAGGAAAGTAACATTTATAAAATGGACAACATTCAGTATATGAGAATGTTTGAGAAAAGGAAAGTAACATTTATCAAAATGGGCAACATTCAGTATATGAGAATGTTTGAGAAAAGGAAAGTAACATTTATAAATGGACAACATTCAGTTATGAGAATGTTTGAAAAAGGAAATAACATTTATCAAATGGACAACATTCAGTATATGAGAATGTTTGAGAAAAGGAAAGTAACATTTATAAATGGACAACATTCAGTATATGAGAATGTTTGAGAAAAGGAAAGTAACATTTGTAAAATGGACAACATTCAGTATATGAGAATGTTTGAGAAAAGGAAAGTAACATTTATAAAATGGACAACATTCAGTATATGAGAATGTTTGATAAAAGGAAAGTAACATTTATCAAATGGACAACATTCAGTATATGAGAATGTTTGAGAAAGGAAAGTAACATTTATAAATGGACAACATTCAGTTATGAGAATGTTTGAGAAAAGGAAAGTAACATTTTTAAAATGGACAACATTCAGTATATGAGAATGTTTGAGAAAAGGAAAGTAACATTTATAAATGGACAACATTCAGATATGAGATGTTTGAGAAAAGGAAAGTAACATTTTTAAAATGGACAACATTCAGTATATGAGAATGTTTGAGAAAAGGAAAGTAACATTTATAAATGGACAACATTCAGTATATGAGAATGTTTGAGAAAAGGAAAGTAACATTTATAAAATGGACAACATTCAGTATATGAGAATGTTTGAGAAAAGGAAAGTAACATTTATCAAATGGACAACATTCAGCATATGAGAATGTTTGAAAAAAGGAAAGTAACATTTATCAAATGGACAACATTCAGTATATGAGAATGTTTGAGAAAAGGAAAGTAACATTTATAAAATGGACAACATTCAGTATATGAGAATGTTTGAGAAAAGGAAAGTAACATTTATAAATGGACAACATTCAGTATATGAGAATGTTTGAGAAAAGGAAAGTAACATTTATAAATGGACAACATTCAGTATATGAGAATGTTTGAGAAAGGAAAGTAACATTTATAAAATTGACAACATTCAGTATATGAGAATGTTTGAGAAAAGGAAAGTAACATTTATAAATGGACAACATTCAGAGTCATATGAAGAATGTTTGAGAAAAGGAAAGTAACATTTATAAAATGGACAACATTCAGTATATGAGAATGTTTGAGAAAAGGAAAGTAACATTTATCAAATGGACAACATTCAGTATATGAGAATGTTTGAGAAAAGGAAAGTAACATTTATAAAATGGACAACATTCAGTATATGAGAATGTTTGAGAAAAGGAAAGTAACATTTATAAATGGACAACATTCAGTATATGAGAATGTTTGAGAAAAGGAAAGTAACATTTTTAAAATGGACAACATTCAGTATATGAGAATGTTTGAGAAAAGGAAAGTAACATTTATAAAATGGACAACATTCAGTATATGAGATGTTTGAGAAAAGGAAAGTAACATTTATAAAATGGACAACATTCAGTATATGAGAATGTTTGAGAAAAGGAAAGTAACATTTATAAAATGGACAACATTCAGATATGAGATGTTTGAGAAAAGGAAAGTAACTTTTCAATGGGAAAATTAGATATTAGAAATGTTTAAAGGGTAAATTTTAAAATGGACAACTTCAGTATACTAGAATGTTTGGAAAAGGAAAGTAATTTTCAAATGGACATTCTAGATATGAGAATGTTTGAGAAAAGGAAAGCTAACTATAAATGGTCAACATCACAATGAGAAGTAAAGGTAACAGGATTCAGTATATGAATGTTTGAGAAAAGAAAGTAACATTTATAAAATGGACAAACATTCGGAAGTGGAAAAGGAAGCAGAAATCAGTATATAGATGTTTGAGAAGGAAAGTAAATTTATAAAATGACAACATTCAGTATATAGAGAATGTTTGAGAATAAAATCAAATCTATAAAAGAAAAATTTGTATAAAAAGTTTGAGAAAAGCGAGAACAATCAAATGAAATTTCGATATGATGTTTGAAAAGGATAGTAACGTTTTCGAATAGACAGAAAAATAAGTAATTAGATAAGTTAATTTCACGCTAAAAGTGGTTACTGGGGCCCAAATTTGAGGGTTTTAAAGGAATAGAACAACTGTAAGCCACGCATGTAGTTAAAAGGCGATAAGGTGTTTGTCTGAAATCGGACGCATCCGTGCTGCTGAATGCTAACCCGAAACAAATGCTTGCAGAAAACGGATTACCAGACCGTAGGCGTATAATATGGTGCAACGACCCTTCACAATGAGGAATAGGATAACGATCAGTCGCCAATCTGCCTCTGAGATTTAGCCACGCAGTAAGAATGTCAGACCTATCATCACGAGGGTGACCAAAACTTATTGCGGGAAGTGGTCGGCACAAACGGGGAAGCAGAAATCATAGCAATTATATCCTACAGAACTGCCCCCAGTTTGCAGACTTGAGAAGAAAGAGGTACACTTTCGTCCAAGACAAACTGTATGGCGTGGCTGATAATCTGAGGCAGACGGCTGTCTTTATTAGAGAATCTAAAATCCAAATCTAGTGAGAACGCAGAAAAAGAAGATAAGTTGTTATAAAAAACAAGTTTAGTAAAAGTTACAGAGAAACAAAGAATGAAATGTTTCGATCATCTTATGTTAATACAGGCTAGTCGACCATGTTGTTGTACTTGGAAAACAAACAACAGAAAACGCTAAGAGATAACTTCAAATACACGCTAATAGATAGGCTAAAAACTGCGCCATCATCAAATAACATACATCTTCAGATCGTTTTCAAAAGGAAAAACCTGAAAAGGAAAACCTAATCCAAAAGCACACCAGTAATTAGAGCAAAGGATGAAATTCCATTTCTTGTCAGAAGCGGAACCGCCAATCACTTCCAGCTGGGTGAACCTTTAAGCTGCAGCTCCACGTTGATCAATTTCATTACGTCTTGGCTTTGTAAATATTCCACTGGTGACCGCCGCCACTGTTTATAAATCAAAGACAGTGGATAATCCAATTAGTTCATCCTTTAATTAACCACATTTGGTATGAACTTATGGTTCAACCTTTGATAAAACTAAGTTACTACAAACAAATACAAAATGCTTTCATATCGTGACTTGTAACGTTGTAGATCTTGTTAAAGAAAAGTTGCTTTCTGGTCTCGGTGAATCATACAAAGAAAAGTGGAACTTAACCCCTTCGCTCTTCTTAGCCGATATATTGGCACGTGGTATTTTTGAAGATGACGCAAAGACAGTATACTGGATAATTCAGTATACATTGTAATAGATGTGTATCTTGATGTTGGGGGTGAAAAGGTTAACATAAGCAAATAAATACTCCTGAAGTCGGAGAAGGCACGCGTGAACGGCGGGGAATACTGATAATAAGGAAAACAGGTCTTCACGCAAAAATCAGTAAGAATTACCATACCAAGCGCACTGACTACGCTTGAATTCATAGCAGGCGAACGCAAGAAGAAGAAAAGAAGAAATATTGAGCTCCAGTAACATAGGGATAACAACGATATGCAGTAACATAGGGATAACAAAGATATGCAGTAACATAGAGATAACAACGATATGCAGTAACATAGGATAACAAAGATATGCAGTAACATAGGGATAACAAAGATATGCAGTAACATAGTGATAACAAAGATATGCAGTAACATAGTGATAACAAAGATATGCAGTAACATAGTGATAACAAAGATATGCAGTAACATATGGATAACAAAGATATGCAGTAACATAGTGATAACAAAGATATGCAGTAACATAGGGATAACAAAGATATGTAGTAACATAGGGATAACACAGATATGTAGTAACATAGGATAACAAAGATATGCAGTAACATAGGATAACAAAGATATGTAGTAACATAGGATAACACAGATATGCAGTAACATAGGATAACAAAGATATGTAGTAACATAGGATAACAAAGATATGCAGTAACATAGGATAAAAAGATATGTAGTAACATAGTGATAACAAAGATATGCAGTAACATAGGATAACAAAGATATGTAGTAACATGGGGATAACAAAGATATGTAGTAACATAGGATAACAAAGATATGCAGTAACATAGGGATAACAAAGATATGTAGTAACATAGGATAACAAAGATATGCAAACATAGGATAACAAAGATATGTAGTAACATAGGGATAACAAAGATATGCAGTAACATAGGGATAACTAAGATATGTAGTAACATAGGGATAACAAAGATATGTAGTAACATAGGGATAGCAAAGATATGCAGTAACATAGGGATAACAAAGATATGTAGTAACATAGTGATAACAAAGATATGCAGTAACATAGTGATAATAAAGATATGCAGTAACATAGGGATAACAAAGATATGTAGTAACATAGAGATAACAAAGATATGCAGTAACATAGGATAACAAGATAACAAAGATATGCAGTAACATAGTGATAACAAAGATATGCAGTAACATAGTGATAACAAAGATATGCAGTAACATATGGATAACAAAGATATGCAGTAACATAGTGATAACAAAGATATGCAGTAACATATGGATAACAAAGATATGCAGTAACATATGGATAACAAAGATATGTAGTAACATATGGATAACAAAGATATGCAGTAACATATGGATAACAAAGATATGCAGTAACATAGTGATAACAAAGATATGTAGTAACATAGGATAACAAAGATATGCAGTAACATAGGGATAACAAAGATATGCAGTAACATAGGATAACAAAGATATGCAGTAACATAGGATAACAAAGATATGTAGTAACATAGGATAACAAAGATATGCAGTAACATAGGGATAACAAAGATAACAAAGATATGCAGTAACATAGTGATAACAAAGATATGCAGTAACATAGTGATAACAAAGATATGCAGTAACATATGGATAACAAAGATATGCAGTAACATATGGATAACAAAGATATGCAGTAACATAGTGATAACAAAGATATGCAGTAACATAGGATAACAAAGATATGCAGTAACATAGGATAACAAAGATATGTAGTAACATAGGATAACAAAGATATGCAGTAACATAGGGATAACAAAGATATGTAGTAACATAGAGATAACAAAGATATGTAGTAACATAAGGATAACAAAGATATGTAGTAACATAGTGATAACAAAGATATGTAGTAACATAGTGATAACAAAGATATGTAGTAACATAGTGATAACAAAGATATGCAGTAACATAGGATAACAAAGATATGCAGTAACATAGGATAACAAAGATATGCAGTAACATAGGGATAACAAAGATATGTAGTAACATAGGATAACAAAGATATGCAGTAACATAGGATAACAAAGATATGTAGTAACATAGGATAACAAAGATATGCAGTAACATAGGATAACAAAGATATGCAGTAACATAGGGATAACAAAGATATGTAGTAACATAGAGATAACAAAGATATGCAGTAACATAGGATAACAAAGATATGTAGTAACATAGGATAACAAAGATATGCAGTAACATAGGATAACAAAGATATGCAGTAACATAGGATAACAAAGATATGTAGTAACATAGGGATAACAAAGATATGTAGTAACATAGGATAACAAAGATATGCAGTAACATAGGATAACAAAGATATGTAGTAACATAGGATAACAAAGATATGTAGTAACATAGGATAACAAAGATATGCAGTAACATAGGATAACAAAGATATGCAGTAACATAGGATAACAAAGATATGCAGTAACATAGGGATAACAAAGATATGCAGTAACATAGAGATAACAAAGATATGCAGTAACATAGGATAACAAAGATATGTAGTAACATAGGGATAACAAAGATATGCAGTAACATAGGGATAACAAAGATATGCAGTAACATAGGGATAACAAAGATATGCAGTAACATAGGATAACAAAGATATGCAGTAACATAGGATAACAAAGATATGCAGTAACATAGGGATAACAAAGATATGCAGTAACATAGGGATAACAAAGATATGCAGTAACATAGAGATAACAAAGATATGCAGTAACATAGGATAACAAAGATATGCAGTAACATAGGGATAACAAAGATAACAAAGATATGCAGTAACATAGGAATAACAAAGATATGCAGTAACATAGGATAACACAGATATGCAGTAACATAGGAATAACAAGATATGCAGTAACATAGGGATAACAAAGATATGCAGTAACATAGGATAACAAAGATATGCAGTAACATAGGGATAACAAAGATATGCAGTAACATAGGATAACAAAGATATGTAGTAACATAGGGATAACAAAGATATGCAGTAACATAGGAATAACAAAGATATGCAGTAACATAGGATAACAAAGATATGCAGTAACATAGGATAACAAAGATATGCAGTAACATAGGGATAACAAAGATATGCAGTAACATAGGATAACAAAGATATGTAGTAACATAGGGATAACAAAGATATGCAGTAACATAGGAATAACAAAGATATGTAGTAACATAGGGATAACAAAGATATGCAGTAACATAGGGATAACAAAGATATGTAGTAACATAGGGATAACAAAGATATGCAGTAACATAGGGATAACACAGATATGCAGTAACATAGGGATAACAAAGATATGCAGTAACATAGGGATGACAAAGATATGTAGTAACATAGGGATAACAAAGATATGCAGTAACATAGGGATAACAACGATATGCAGTAACATAGGGATAACAACGATATGCAGTAACATAGGGATAACAACGATATGCAGTAACATAGGATAACAAAGATATGTAGTAACATAGGATAACAAAGATATGCAGTAACATAGGGATAACAAAGATATGCAGAACATAGGGATAACAAAGATATGCAGTAACATAGGATAAAAAGATATGCAGTAACATAGGATAACAAAGATATGCAGTAACATAGGATAACAAAGATATGTAGTAACATAGGGATAACAAAGATATGCAGTAACATAGGAATAACAAAGATATGCAGTAACATAGGATAACAAGATATGCAGTAACATAGGATAACAAAGATATGCAGTAACATAGGATGACAAAGATATGTAGTAACATAGGATAACAAAGATATGCAGTAACATAGGATAACAACGATATGCAGTAACATAGGATAACAACGATATGCAGTAACATAGGATAACAAAGATATGTAGTAACATAGGATAACAAAGATATGCAGTAACATAGGGATAACAAAGATATGTAGTAACATAGAGATAACAAAGATATGCAGTAACATGGGGATAACAAAGATATGCAGTAACATAGGATAACAAAGATATGTAGTAACATAGGGATAACAAAGATATGCAGTAACATATGGATAACAAAGATATGCAGTAACATAGTGATAACAAAGATATGTAGTAACATAGGGATAACAAAGATATGCAGTAATAGGATAACAAAGATATGCAGTAACATAGGATAACAAAGATATGCAGTAACATAGGATAACAAAGATATGTAGTAACATAGGGATAACAAAGATATGCAGTAACATAGGATAAAAAGATAACAAAGATATGCAGTAACATAGTGATAACAAAGATATGCAGTAACATAGTGATAAAAAAGATATGCAGTAACATAGTGATAACAAAGATATGCAGTAACATAGGGATAACAAAGATATGCAGTAACATAGTGATAACAAAGATATGCAGTAACATAGGGATAACAAAGATATGCAGTAACATAGGATAACAAAGATATGTAGTAACATAGGATAACAAAGATATGCAGTAACATAGGGATAACAAAGATATGCAGTAACATAGGGATAACAAAGATATGTAGTAACATAGGATAACAAAGATATGTAGTAACATAGGGATAACAAAGATATGCAGTAACATAGGGATAACAAAGATATGTAGTAACATAGGATAACAAAGATATGTAGTAACATAGGATAACAAAGATATGCAGTAACATAGGATAACAAAGATATGCAGTAACATAGGGATAACAAAGATATGCAGTAACATAGGGATAACAAAGATATGCAGTAACATAGAGATAACAAAGATATGCATGTAACATAGGATAACAAAGATATGTAGTAACATAGGGATAACAAAGATATGCAGTAACATAGGGATAACAAAGATATGCAGTAACATAGGATAACAAAGATATGCAGTAACATAGGATAACAAAGATATGCAGTAACATAGGGATAACAAAGATATGCAGTAACATGGGGATAACAAAGATATGCAGTAACATAGGGATAACAAAGATATGCAGTAACATAGAGATAACAAAGATATGCAGTAACATAGGATAACAAAGATATGCAGTAACATAGGGATAACAAAGATAACAAAGATATGCAGTAACATAGGAATAACAAAGATATGCAGTAACATAGGGATAACACAGATATGCAGTAACATAGGAATAACAAAGATATGCAGTAACATAGGATAACAAGATATGCAGTAACATAGGATAACAAAGATATGCAGTAACATAGGATAACAAAGATATGCAGTAACATAGGGATAACAAAGATATGTAGTAACATAGGGATAACAAAGATATGCAGTAACATAGGAATAACAAAGATATGCAGTAACATAGGGATAACAAAGATATGCAGTAACATAGGGATAATAAAGATATGCAGAACATAGGATAACAAAGATATGCAGTAACATAGGATAACAAAGATATGTAGTAACATAGGGATAACAAAGATATGCAGTAACATAGGAATAACAAAGATATGTAGTAACATAGGATAACAAAGATATGCAGTAACATAGGATAACAAAGATATGTAGTAACATAGGGATAACAAAGATATGCAGTAACATAGGGATAACACAGATATGCAGTAACATAGGGATAACAAAGATATGCAGTAACATAGGGATGACAAAGATATGTAGTAACATAGGGATAACAAAGATATGCAGTAACATAGGGATAACAACGATATGCAGTAACATAGGGATAACAACGATATGCAGTAACATAGGATAACAACGATATGCAGTAACATGGGGATAACAAAGATATGTAGTAACATAGGGATAACAAAGATATGCAGTAACATAGGATAACAAAGATATGCAGTAACATAGGGATAACAAAGATATGCAGTAACATAGGGATAACAAAGATATGCGTAACATAGGATAACAAAGATATGCAGTAACATAGGATAACAAAGATATGTAGTAACATAGGGATAACAAAGATATGCAGTAACATAGGAATAACAAAGATATGCAGTAACATAGGATAACAAAGATATGCAGTAACATAGGATAACAAAGATATGCAGTAACATAGGATGACAAAGATATGTAGTAACATAGGATAACAAAGATATGCAGTAACATAGGATAACAACGATATGCAGTAACATAGGATAAAAAACGATATGCAGTAACATAGGATAACAAAGATATGTAGTAACATAGGATAACAAAGATATGCAGTAACATAGGATAACAAAGATATGTAGTAACATAGAGATAATAAAGATATGCAGTAACATAGGGATAACAAAGATATGCAGTAACATAGGGATAACAAAGATATGCAGTACATAGGATAACAAAGATATGCAGTAACATAGGGATAACAAGATATGCAGTAACATAGGGATAACAAAGATATGCAGTAACATAGTGATAACAAAGATATGTAGTAACATAGGGATAACAAAGATATGCAGTAACATAGAGATAACAAAGATATGTAGTAACATAGTGATAACAAAGATATGCAGTAACATAGGGATAACAAAGATATGTAGTAACATAGGGATAACACAGATATGCAGTAACATAGGGATAACAAAGATATGTAGTAACATAGGGATAACACAGATATGCATAACATAGGATAACAAAGATATGCAGTAACATAGAGATAACAAAGATATGCAGTAACATAGAGATAACAAAGATATGCAGTAACATAGAGATAACAAAGATATGCAGTAACATAGGGATAACAAAGATATGCAGTAACATAGGGATAACAAAGATATGCAGTAACATAGGAATAACAAAGATATGCATAACATAGGATAACAAAGATATGTAGTAACATAGGATAACAAAGATATGTAGTAACATAGGGATAACAAAGATATGTAGTAACATAGAGATAACACAGATATGCAGTAACATAGGATAACAAAGATATGCAGTAACATAGGGATAACAAAGATATGCAGTAACATAGTGATAACAAAGATATGTAGTAACATAGTGATAACAAAGATATGCAGTAACATAGGATAACAAAGATATGCAGTAACATAGGGATAACAAAGATATGCAGTAACATAGGGATAACAAAGATATGCAGTAACATAGGGATAACAAAGATATGCAGTAACATAGGATAACAAAGATATGTAGTAACATAGGATAACAAAGATATGTAGTAACATAGGATAACAAATATATGCAGTAACATAAGGATAACAAAGATATGTAGTAACATAGTGATAACAAAGATATGTAGTAACATAGGGATAACAAAGATATGTAGCAGGGGAAGTTCTCCCGAGGTACAGCGCTAGCGTCATGGACCAAAAGTACCTGTTTCGTGTAATATTTGACTCGATGTGGATAATTTTCAGCGATCTCTTATCTCACTGTAGGTGGAATCGAGTGTCTAGTCCTAAAGTACAATCCCCTAATTATCTCCCACAAGACAAATAATCGTACTTTACTACACAGTGACTTAAATATAGAATTATTTCATTTCAGATGACCCAGAAGTCATATTAGCAGCAACAAACATGTCTTACTACTAAGCTTCTACGAATCAATGTAGAAGTCATATTAGCAGCAACAAACATTTCTTACTACTAAGCTTCTACGAATCAATGTCGCATAAAACTTCGTAGCCAATATCTCTTTAGTAGGGACACATGTGGGCGTCTATAGCTAAAGCGTTAGTGAGCTTGATCACAACCCAAGCGTACTTGGTTCAAACTCTGCGGCGGGAAGCTTGAAACAAATTAGTCCCTTTGGTTTTTACGACCGATAAAAATAGACTACACCGTTCAGAAAACAATGATAAACTACTGAACGTCAAAGTGGTGCCTAGAAAATCGACCTTTCGTTTACTGTTGCTGATGGTTAAGTCCCGTAAAAGATATGCCACGATTTTCATTTCAAGGTCACCTAATCAAACTACCATACCCAGAATACGGATAGTGTTAAGTCTGCAATATACAGATGCAAAGCTTACCTATTTTATATAGGGGATTAATATTACACACTATCTGTTTTCTGGAACACTAGGACATCGCGGTCAAAGTTCACGAATATGTCAGATCCGCATCATAGTCTTGACAGTTCGTGATTAATATCACATTTTTTCTCGCTAAATTTACATCATACGTAGTTCACAAGAAATTCAAGATTTCTTTCCTGCTAAATTTCAGTTGTGTTGTAAAAAATAAAGTTGCGCACGAAACATTTATTCCGTACCAGTTCACCATAAGTGGCATAACTGTGTTTTTTAATATACCCATCCAACGATTATGATGCTCTAACTAAGACATGACAGCAAAAGGGGTTGGGCGTTTGTAACTAACAATGCTGTAAGCCGTAGAACTAAAAGCTAGAGTTTATCACTGGATTTCATCAGTACACCTTGGGTACTGAACTATCTGAAAGTGTAAATCTAATAGCTGAAACATTATGACAACTGTAGACGTATGTGGATACCTGTATTATGTTGAATAAACAATCGTACGGTAAACTGTGCTTATGTACTGACATATTGACCTAGTTAGTCGATATAGAGTTGAACTTTTGACCTGAGAATATTGGGTATTTGGTTACTTAGCTTACGTCATTGTACCGATAGGTGTTCAGTCTTTTTTAGTATGTATCGAAGAGTATATAAGAGACAAAATTAGAAATGAAGAAATCAGAAGTAGACTGGATGTGAAACCAGTTATGCAATTCATAAAAGAACAACAGATTAAATGGTTTGGACAGCTGACCAGAATGCCCTGGTATCGCCTACCACAGAGAGCCACACAGAAAAAGTATGAGTACAAGGCAAGAGGAAGACCACGCAAAGATGGAGCGACGGCATCAAGAACAGCCTTACGAACATGAATATCAGCTTACAAAGTGCCTTAAAAAAGCACACACAAGATCACTACGTTTCACCCCAACACTTCTATAAAAAGTAAATGGTGGAAGAGAAGAAGAACAAGCACAACAAGATCACTACGTTTCACAACACTTCTATAAAGAAGTAAATGGTGGAAGAGAAGAAGAAGATCGAAGAGTATGCACGCTGAAGAGAACGAACAGATGTATTCAGAAAGAACTCAAAATCAAAGAAATCTGGTTAAACATACAAATAAGAATGAGAAAATTGAAGTATTTTGGAAATATAAAGAGAAACGAAGAGTTGGAGACGACCATTATGAAAGGAGACATCCCAGCAAAGAGAAGAAGAGGAAAGTCAAGGAGAAGATGGATTCAGGATGTAACTGATCGTTTGAGCATGCGGCTGCAGAGGCGGGACATCTGACATCTGAGACAGAAATTTCGAAGAACTTTTAGGGTGGGCAAAGTTCTGCTCAGAACAAGTTATTTGATGATGATGATGATGTCTGTGAATTGATGGTCAGACACACTCATAATTATGTTGCTCATGTGACCAGTGCTATTCTACTACGTTTGGGAATATTCCTAGGCAGTGGCGGCTCGATGTTATTTGTTTTGGTGGGGCCAGACACAAATTTTCGTTAAAATCATGGGTTTTGAAGTATTTTCTATTTGTCTATTTGGGAAGTTATTCCCTTTCGATTATTGGGGCGGGCCCCACTGGCCCTTAATGACGAGCCGCACCTGTTCCTAGGTCAATAGCATTACCAAGTCCTACATTTTGATGTTAGATTGCAACCATGCTAGTGACCGGTCTATCTTCAATGCAATGTTGTATTTTATCGTCTGTCTCCAATAGGACTAGGACCTTGATCTCACCTACATTGATATAAGGGATCTCTAGAAAAATCCAGATGGCTCCACGAGGGAGCGAACCTGGTACCTTTGGCACGAGAAACGAGCATCTAACCAGAGACCCTAAAGAAATATTAAAGAAATATTCATTAGACTTTACCTTTCCCATGCCAGGGTTTTGTAGACGTCCAACTGTCCGTAGTAGACATGGTGGTGCTGGTGGAGGAGTTAGCCGGATAACGTCAGAAAAGTTGGTAGGAAAGACTGGTAGTTGTTCTTGGTCTTGTGAGTGGTGACGTTTTTTCTTCTTGGCAAGTTTTTGTGCCGCCCTGCAGACAAAATGAATAAAATATTGAACTTCTTGTTCACAATTAACTCTGATTTATTGTTCATACTGTCATAGTTCCCCAGATGGCAGTGGAGGAATGGACAGTTAGCCAGATAGTTAGAGTAGTATAATTAGATTATTTAATAGTTGAGACTATGTGTTGTACTCTCTATGCAGAAGTGCAACACATAACTACAAGACACGACGTTTTGTGTAGTAAAATAGTGACGTGTTAGTAACGAATTAGAAAACATAGAGAGAAAAACGAAACACATGAAGACGAACGGACGTGTTCTGTATATATATTTGTAAAACATCAATAAATATATGAATCTGCAACTGAGTCATAGTTGTCCACTATGTTGTTCGTATTGTCCCGGAAGGAAATACTGTTTTAACTACTATGGAATAATAAATCTAACAAGAGGACCATCTATATGAATATAAAAATGAAACATCAAGTGGAATACGGCCGCCAGGAAAGGGAAGAATGAAAGATACACAAGAAGGAACGTATGACAGGATGAATATACATAGGAGGGAATAAGTGGCAAGATAAAATGTAACACAAGAGGAATGCATAGCTATAAACTGGAACGGGTATACCGGATCATAAGGGTTGGAATCTAGACTCTATAAAATATAATATAATATGGAACTACCTGATACTTTGGCTCGCCAATTACATCAATTCAATATGTCTGGTCATTGAAAGAAACAGACGTCAGCAAATGTCAATAGAGGATATAATGACTCTAATGTCTGTATGTATGTATGTACGCATCGGAGGGGTAAAAGAAAGGAACCACTATACTACTACCAACTGTCGCCACCACCCCACCCGTACTACCAACTGTCGCCACCACCCCCCCCTTAAACCACAAGAAGGGGCGCCCTCCTATAACAAGTGGTGTCAGAAGTGGGATGGTGGCGACAGTTGGTAGTGCTTTTCTCCTTCTTCTTTGCGTTCGTTCTTTACGACCGATTTTAATCACTCTTTGTGATATGTTTTATCTTTGCCAAGAACGTGTTTACGTTGCACATTGGTTTGGTAGGCCCCTAAACGCATAGATTTCTACACGTTTAGGACACGTGTATCCGATTTCAGCCAAACCTTCTTAGTCGCCTCTTACGACATGCGTGGCAAGTAACAGTGGTTCAATTCTTTACACCCCAAATTTGGGCCCTGGTAACCACTCGGGCGATACTGAGCTCTGATTATTTGTTCATATTGAAAGAAAACTTGTAATTTAATACATCTTCTTCTTCTTCTTCAGCAATCTCTGGTCATGCGCTTAATTTTCTGTGGACCACAAACTGGGCAGTCAGCTTCAGCCCTGATATGTTTCCCCACAGCTTAGTTTTTAGCTCGACTGGGTGTGACCACACGTTTCTTCTCAGCTCACATAGGAGAGGACAGTCTTGCAAGACATGATCCGGTGTCTGTTCCACCTGCTGACACTGGCAGAGAGCTGTTTGACTTGTAGTCTATATAAGTGTTTGTTGAGTCGACAGTGTCCGGTACGTTTGACGAAATATAATGACCTGGTTTGTTCTGCTTAACTCTTTGAGGAAGTCTTTTCCATAATCGTATCCAGTGTTTGGATATAATTATATGATTTGGAAATAAATAAACAATACAAATAAAGCTATAGTACAAAATGTAAACATGAAGATGGTTGACTATTGACAAAATAAACAGGGAAAAGTGAAGTAATTTTATAATATACAATGTCACGAAGACCTTCAACTGGAGACCCTAGTTCTTTACTTAAGAATCTAAATTACTATTTCTTCTGAAGTCGGAGTAAGGCTCGTCTCAATGGCGAGGGACACTGGTGATAAGAAAAGCAGGACTTCACGCAACAATCACTCTGAGTTGCCATATTAGGCCCACCGACTACGTCCGAATTCATAGCAGGCAAACCCAAGATAAAATGTAAAAAGTACATCTGTAATATCTGTTTTGGTTTGGTTTGAGATTGTCCTGTAAGATGTATTGAAAAGTCAACCTGTGTAGCTGTTTGGTGTCCCATGAACATTAGTTTTGTATAGTTATTTTTTCTTCCAATAGCTTGTATAATAGTTAATATTTGTTAAAATACATCTTATTTAAGGTATAAAGTAGAAAAAGAACAACAATTGTTGTATCCACTTTTCGCTCGTGTGTTGCTAGGGCTCTCAATGGGAGCAAAGAATAGTACAACTGCGACCTATAAGGCATGCTGTAAGATACGACTGAAGTCCAGGGTTCTAGAGAAGTTACCCTAGTAAATAGAATACATCGCAGAAATCGGATGTGCTGGAGCCCGTGTGTTTCCGGTGCGCTCAAAGGGAGCTAAGAGTAGTACAACCGCGACCAACAAGGCATGTCGTAAGAGGCGACAGAAGTAGGGGCCTAAGGAAACTACCCTAGTAAATAAAATGCATTGCAGAAATCGGATGTGCTAGCTTACTTGAAGGCGCATAACTAGCACAACGTACAATAGCTCTTAGGCTCGGATCACATACAAATCACAAAACTTGGTTAACAAGTGGTCGATATGGAGCGCTCGAAGAAGAAGAAGAATGTGCTGGCTCTTGAGGTGCATAACAGGCACAACGTACAAACGCTCTTAGGCTTGGATCAATACAAATCACAAAATGGTTAACAAGAGTCGATACGAGCATTCGAAGAAGAAGAAGGATGTGCTGCTTACTTGAGGTGCATAACAGGCACAACGTACAACCGCTCTTAGGCTCGGATCACATACAAATCACAAAACATGGTTAACAAGTGGTCGATATGGAGCACTCGAAGAAGAAGAAGTATTCACATTAAATCGTTCGTCGAGAAGAACAAGTAGTGGACATTAAATCAACATTTTCAAAACTACGAGATATTTTCACAAATATATATATATATATATAAAGCTGATAATAAAATTTGACAAGATCTCCACCGTTATGAAGACAGTTGAAGATATAATTTATGTCTTCTGGGAGGATGTCTTACGTCTTCATCGTGCTGTCGATGTTCTAAGAGTGTCACGAGCGATATGTGCAAAAACAAGAAAATGACAGTTGCAGCGAAGTTAGAAAGCTAAATCAATATATAAGATAAGTTTATTGATTTCGTAATAATAATGTTTGTACAACTGCTATTTATTTATCATGGTATTTATCGTTTGTTTGTTCAGTTTTACAGCAGCCCCCTAGCCCGGATCATTTAGATCTGTCTGACTCAGACTTTTAGGCGGCCAGTTATCGGTAAGATTGTCAGGGGAGACAAGTTTTCTCTGAAATAGAAGACTGACCAGCTCAAGGCATCGCACCCACCCACCGCCACTTTGAGACAAGCAGCCCCCATGGGAGGTGAATACACGCTATAGAAAAAAAATACTTCATTCAAATGTGGGAAAAGAATAAGAATTACAAGAATTCTGGGCAAGATTTGAGACCAGTTTTAAAATAAAATAAAAATAGTGAAACAATTGATATGAATGTGAAGTACTTTACATCGACACTAAACAAATACTTTACCATACACAAGTATTAGAGCCACCGAAGCATGTACAACACTTGAGAAACATTTACAACAAACATATACTAGGAAATCATTGTAGCTAAGTGGTTAAGCATTGCCGTGCGTTTCGAAGGTCGGGGGTTCGAATCCAGACCACGCCGTTTTGTTCACAAGTGTATTTTATCTAGAGATAGCTATGATTATTGGTGAAGCTACGGAGATCTGCTTTGTGCAATACTCTCGGCAGGAGGTTTGTCATTTCTGCGGAGAGTGGCCATTTCATATTGGATAATACCCGTTGAAATGAAGTCAATCCTTTGGCTTGAGGCTTTTTATTAGACGTACTTGGAAAGCCAAATTACGAAAGGGCGCAGAGTCTTTGAGAAGAGACTTATATACGAGCTGAACGATAAGAGAGAAAAGCGAATACTCAAAAGTTGTCACAGTAAAACACTTGCCAATTGACCGTCTGTAAAGATGAAAAAGGCCATATATATTTACTAGATTCGCATGTTAATATGGAGTTCTAAGAGTCCCACGTGAAGCACTGCAGTCAAAGACAATGACAAATAATTAGTACAGTGGGAGATAAGGTTTGTGGTTCAAATTTTGTGTTTGCTAAAAAAATAAAATTTCGGTGGCTCTAATACTTGTTTACAATCTATTTCTCTCTCTCTGCCTGTTAAACCTGAATTGGGGCATATGCCCTGAACTAACGCATGCCAATACTTCCTATCTCTAGCTTTCTTCTGCAGTTCCCTTCAGCTCTTCTTTATATCTCTGCCTCCAAATCTCGTTTCCATGTATTTCTCGGCATCCCCTTCTTTCATTGTCCCGGTGGGTCCCAGAAAAGGACCATTCTTGTTATATTCCCATCAGGTTTTCGCAAAGTGTGTCCATCGTCTGTTTTTACCATATTCATTAGCGTCGGTGCTTCGCCTTGGGTTTTGTAGAACTGCTTATACACTTGTTACAAATATACTTGAATGATGCATGCATATGTGTTGTTGTTTCGTCTCATTTATACAGGCACAAAAAAAGCTTATAGCTTGTGCTTACTTACACATGAAATATTGAAGCATTAATATATTTGATCTGATACTCTAAATGTGTGCTTGTTTATATATCATTTTGTTATCTTCTTTTTTCTTCTTCTTCTTTCAACGCTCCATATCGACTACTTGTTAACCACACTTTCTGATTTGTATGTGATACGAGTCTAAGAGCGATTGTACGTTGTGTCGCTTATGCGCCTACAAGTAGTCCAGTACATCCGATTTCTGCGACGCTTGATATTTACTAGTGTAGCTTCTTTAGGTCCCTACCTTAGTGGACTCTTACGACATGCATTGTAAGTCGCAGTGTTACTATTCGTTTCTCCCCTTGATAGTCCAGGCAACACACCCACAATTTTATTATCTTATTTCTATTATTTGACAGTTGTAACTATTACTATAATTGTTTTGTATGTTGACGATAACTAAGCGCAATTTGAATTTGCTTGTATATTCGTGCAGACAAGAGTTTGTGGAAATATATGACCGGCAGAATCATACACATATTTGGACAGCAACGTAGACAAAGGGGTGGAACAGATAGAGATGTTAAAATAAGAATACAGAAGGCAAGAGGAGCTTTCATTGCACTGGAAACATTTGGAAGTCTAAAGAAATCAAATCTAGAACAAAAATTCGGATATTTAACTCTAATGTTAAAGCAGTTCTACTGTATGGGTCAGAAACATGGAGAACAACTAAAACAATAGCACATAAATTGCAAACATTCATCAAATGGTGTCTGCGCAGAATAGAAGGAATAAGATGGTATGATAGGGTCACAAATGAGGAACTTATGTAGAGAACAAGGCAGATTCCAGTGAACGAACAGGTTAAAAAAAGAAGCTGGCGCTTGATAGGACACACTTTGCTAAAACCGGAGGGGAATATAGCAAGAAGGTTCCTTGCCTAGAACCCGCAGGGCAGCGAAAGAAAAGGAGGCCGAGAAATACATGGAGACGAGATTTGGAGGCGGAGATCAACAATATAAAGAAGAGCTGGAGAGAGCTGCAGGAGATAGCTAGAGATAGGAAGACTTGGCATGAGTTGGTTGAGGGCAAAAAGGCAAAGAGCGAGACTAACAGTGGAGTATTCCAGGGTAAGGTATGACAGAGTGACAAGCACAGACCTGCGGATAAGAACACGGTAGGAACTCCTGATGATCCAGATCAGGAGGGGAAAATGGAAGTGGGTCGGGAGTACCCTGCATAAGATTTGTGAATCTAACAAACTTTATCAAATTGTTATCAATGCCAAGATCTGAGGTTAAGGTATTACTATTAAGTTTCAAATAATTTTACTTGAGCTACAAGTAGCAGAAAATATATGTTAAATATTAAACGATATTTGTCAGCGACAATGTAGTACACATAACAATGGTATATCTCTAATGGTAAGTTGGAAACGGCATGAATGTATGACCGAGGGGACACTAATAATAAAGCAGGTTCACTCAAAAACCAGTCAGAAGCGCAATACAAGACGTCCTGACTACGATTGTATTCATTGCGGGCACAAGCAAGAAAAAGACAAAAAATGATATATAAACATAACATAGCGAAATAACAGAAAGATTAAGTTGAAATTTTAAACTCTGATTGGGTTTTTCATTCACAAAAATACAGTTCTACACAAAAACAGAACTATATTAATCTGTGGTTATATTATTTATTCTCAAAAGTACAATTATACATAGAAACAGAACTACTATATTAAACTGTGATTCGGTAAGTAGATTGTCAGAAGTACAGTTCTACGCAGAAACAGAAACACTATATTAAACTGTAATTCGGTAAGTTGATTGTCAAAAGTACAGTTCTACACAGAAATAGAAACACTATATTAAACTGTAATTCGGTAAGTTGATTATCAAAAGTACAATTCTACACAGAAACAGAAGCACTATATTAAACTGTGGTTCGGTAAGTTGATTGTCAAAAGTACATGTGAAAATAAAATTAAAAAACCCCGATGAATTCGCTCAAGACAAGACAAAAACATGTTGTATGTTTCTAATAATTTAGCTAACATTTAACCAGCAAGTCTTGTTGTTTGTCTAACGACTTATTACTATTTCTTGCACATTATGACACGTAATGAAAGGTACACATACACTTGATGTCTCCGTTGGAATTGTGTGGATATTTTAGCAACTACCTGAGTGGTACTGTTGTTAAGTGAAATATGACAAGGAAACATAACCACGTTTGTGATGTTCATTAATTTTCGAGGCTGATTTTTTAGGTGCATCGCACCGGCTGGAATGTATGCTAAACTTAATAAACTTTGGCTTGAATAGGTGTAAAAGTTGGATTAATATTGCAAGCGTTTAGTTATAATTTTCTAATTTTGTGTGTAACTGTTTACTTGGGATGAAAAGTCAGGTGCAGTATATCGAGAAAAATAACGGATTATGCAAAGGAAGACAAACTGTTGACAGTTACAAACACTTACATAAACACACTTGCGCACACTTACACACACACACACACACACACATATATATATATATATTTGTATGTATGTATGTATGTATGGTGTTTTCATCTTTACGGATGGTCATTTGGCAATTGTCTGTAACTGTCGAGTTTTGGCATCTAACTTGGGGAATGTGTCTTGGCTATTTTGTAGAAACCTCCTCTCGACCGTTCTGTTTGAATCCAACGGAAAGTCCATACGTTGGAATCACAAAATGAGTATATATATATTTCTTCTTCTTCTTCTGCCTTGAACGCTCCATATCGATCACTTGTCAACCACTCTGTGTGATTTGTATGTGATCTGAGCCTAAGAGAGATTGTACATTGTGCCAGTTATGCGCCTACAAGTAGACCAGCACATCGGAATTCTGCGCTGTTTTTATTTACTAGAGTAGCAAACTCTAAGGCCTACATCAGTCGCCTCTTACGGCATGCATTATAGGTTGCAGTGGTACTATTATTTGCTTCCTTGCGGCACTGACACCACATGGACGGCATATATATATATATATGATGTTTGCAAACAACCAGAAAGATATAGATATATCAATTTGTAAAATATACAGAGTCAGATATATATTTAGATAGAGAGAGAGAGAGAGAGAACGAGTTTATAGATATATATATATATATATATATATATATATATATATATATATATATATATATATATATATATAGAGAGAGAGAGAGAAATGACAGTGAAAATGACGAGAAAGAGAAAGTTTCAGTAAATAGACAAACAGTGATGGGTTAGATAATAGAGAGAGAGAGAGAGAGAGTTAGAGAGAGAGAGAGATAGAGAGAGAGAGTTAGGCGAGAGAGAGATAAATAGAAGAGAGAGAGAGAGAGTTAGAGAGAGAGTTAGAGAGAGAGATAGAGAGTTAGGAGAGATAGATAGATAGATGAGAGATGAGAGAGATGATAAAAGAGAGAGAGAGTATGGCAAGTCAAAATATATAAACAACACACGTTCGAGAAAATAGATCATTGACAACAGAGGCGAGGGAGGTGAGAGAAATACGGACTTCTTGACAGAAATGAAGAGAGCTAGATTGGAGAGCAAATAGGGTGAAAAGGGGGAAGATGACAAAAACGATGGATGATGAAGAGAGGGTAAATAAAGGAGGATTAAATAAAAGGAGGATCAAAAAGAGTAAAGGATCAGACATAAGTATAAATGAAAAGCGTTTGACAAAGTGAAAGAGAAAATATTGAAGTTACTTTAAGAAGTAAAATTGAGGTAATCGTATGTAAGACCAGAACTAATCTGATAGACTGATGTGTAAATAGTAATGTTAGCTTGTAGACTGTAGAACTACTTTGAAGTAGCAACCTCCATACTTCGTCGTACTGGTGGTCAGGTAAACTGAGTCTCTCTCTCTTCTCTCCCCACCCCACAAGAACACACATATACACACACATATGTACACATTGGCTAATATGTAGTTTTCGTCGATCAGCGGCTCAGGATGTTTTATTTAGTCAACACAACGATGAATTTATCAGTACTAACATATGGGTGTATGTACACATGTACATATATTGCAATGTATGGACGCATACATTAAAAAGCATATAAATTCACAGGTGCATTCATACATACATGCATACATACGTATAAACACACACACATATATACATATATACATGCATCGGCCGAGTGGTTACCGGGGCCTAAATTTGGGGTGTAAGGAATAGAACCACTATTATCTGCCACGCATGTCGTAAGAGGCGACTAAGACGTTTGGCTGAAATCGGATGCACGTGTCCGCTAGGGAATGCTAACTCAAAACAAATGCTAGCAGAAAACGGATGCACCAGGCCTCAAGGCGCATAACATGGTGCAACGACCCCTCACAATGAGGAATGGGATAATGTATTCTACAGTCACAAATCTGCCTCGGAGATTTAGCCGCGCAGTAAGAATGTCAGACCTACCATCAAGAGGGTGGCCAAAACTTACTGTGGGAATAGGTCGTCACAAACGGGGAAGCAGAAATCATAGGAATTATATCCTACAGAACTGCCCCCAGTATGCAGACTTGAGAAGAAAGAGGTGGCCTTACACCAGCGTCCAAGACAAACTGTATGGCGTGGCTGATAATCTGAGGCAGACGGCTGCTTTATTAGAGAATCCGAAATCCCAATCTAGTGAGAACGCAGAAGAAGAATATACATGCATACATACGTATACAGACACATACATACATACGTACACACACACACACACTCATATGCACATAATACATGCATCACACACGGACACACACATGCATCACACACGCACACATGCATCACACACACACATGCATCACACACGCACACATACGCACATGCATCACACACACACACACACATGCATCACACACACACACATGCATCACACACACACATGCATCACACACACATACGTCACACACACACACATGTGCAGCACACACGCATACATACACACATGCATCACACACGCACATGCATACACACACACGCATCAAACACACACACACTGTGATAATAGTTTATACACACGTCATAAAATGTGAGTGACAGTTCTCACATTAGCGGCGCTAAGCGCTCAACGAGACGTGTTCAGACAAACGTCATACAACTTACAGTTTCACCCAGAGACTTAAGACGAAACAGATAACGTGGCTAGAAACGAGTACCATCTGGAGTGAGCCATTTGCTCCTCATGAGTGCAAGCGTGTGTTGTGAGTGCATGCACTCTTGTCAAGACACAGGTAAGCAAAAAAAAAAAGAAGTGGAGATTTAATGAAGGAGGTACACGCTACGAAACAGAAGTGTTTTGGATACACTTGAAAAGGATTTTGAGGGCATTGAATAGAAAATTATATTCATGAGATGGAAGGAGGGCGAAATAGATGAAACGAGAGGTTTCGGGTAATAAGAACAAGACGTGGGGAGGGAAAGGGGGTGTATCTATCACGAAAATGTTAAGACGTTCACCTGGCGTTCAGAATGTTGTAGGTTTGAATCCTGACCGAGTACGATCGCGAGAGAGGGAGAGAGAGAATCCTGACCGAGTACGATCGCGAGAGAGGGAGAGAGAGAATCCTGACCGAGTACGATCGTGAGAGAGGGAGAGAGAGAATCCTGACCGAGTACGATCGTGAGAGAGGGAGAGAGAGAATCCTGACCGAGTACGATCGTGAGAGAGGGAGAGAGAGAATCCTGACCGAGTGCGATCGCGAGAGAGGAGAGAGAGAATCCTGACCGAGTACGATGCGAGAGAGGGAGAGAAATCTGACCGAGTACGATCGCGAAGGAGAGAAGAATCCTGACCGAGTACGATCGTGAGAGAGGGAGAGAGAGAGAGAATCCTGACCGAGTACGATCGCGAGAGAGGGAGAGAGAGAATCCTGACCGAGTTACATGTGAAACTTTTTTCGGTGATCACTAGGATTGTTGGTGGAGCTACAGAGTTCGTACTTAGTGCAACGCTGCCGGCAAGTGTCTTGCCATTTCTGCCGAGAGTGACGGGCCATTTTGGGAGTTCGATGCAATGAACTTAATCCTCTTTGAAAACAAGACTTGAAGTAATTGAATCAAGACAAAAAATTCTCAAACGATTTTTGGTATAAAGTGTACACACGGAGTGAATAAGATAAATGTAAGATAGTCGTAGAGTTAAATTCTTTCTGCATGGGAATAGAGGTAGATATCGTTACTGCTGCCCACCAGTGAGTATCTGGGACTCCGTTCATATGGGGCGTTGTTGTGTTTGACTCTCAGTCGATGCTTCCGAAGGTAGGCTCTTGAGTTATTAGTGGATGTCGTCTACCAATGTTTCCAATCTCCAGAGACTTGCGTAAATCTACTAACCTGAGCATGTGGGTGTTTGTGATAAAAGAGCGGACTGTCTAGCACATAGATTCCCAAACTTTTCGGCCCACCGCCCACTTTGCACAACATAAACTTTGTAACGCCCCTCCCCATTATAACAGATTGCCAACGCCCCCCTCCCGCATATATACATGCTCTATTTTCTCTTTGACATAGAAAATTGATATATATTTCTGTAATACATGGTCAATTTTCAAATGATTATATGCATGAAATAGAAAATTGATTAAAAAATGGATCGTGTAAGATGGGAATAAGATGAATTAAAATGCAGGTTTCAAATTTTTAATGATTAGTGAATCGCAAAATCACGAAAATAATTTATTTAAAAATATTTATTATTAATTTCTTCTTTAATGAGCCACCGACTCCTAATCACCTGAACACACATTACCCCCGCCCCCATTCGCCTGAACCCACTATCGCCCCCCTAGAAGGCTTCAGCGCCCACTGGGGGGCGGTACCGCCCACTTTGGGAAACGCTGGTCTAGCATAACTGCATTGATTGTCGAGGAACAATACGGGGGTTTGTTATTTGCTCTTTTGGCTATTGCCTGTTGGATGAGGACGCTCGCCTGTTGGATGAGGACGCTCGCCTGTTGGATGAGGACGCTCGCCTGTTGGATGAGGACGCTCGCCTGTTGGATGAGGACGCTCGCCTGTTGGATGAGGACACTGAAAGTGATATGTTTAAACTATCAAGCTAATTAAGGAGCTTTGAAATACACGTTGTACATGTAGAGCTGGATGTCTGAGGGGTAGAGAGTAGTGCGTTTAATCAGTGAGCAACAGGAACCATCAGCATGCATACTCTGAAACATCTGCTGGAGGAGACTGCGTACTTTTTGGTCTGCTATGACCAAAGCTATGGTCTGCTACGACTGAGTACTATGAAATAGACTCAGCAATCAATAACCAAGAAAAATATTGATGGATTGGTTGATGGATGGATTGATTGATTGATGGATTGATTGATGGCTTAATTGATATGACCATCATTATTGTACCTCAGATAATAACCATGTGTCCTTCAATCTCCTTCTCAAACAGGAAAGTCTCAGCGGCAGCGCACGAACTTCGTCGCACTGGTGAATCTCCCCTATGTAATTTTAAAATGTTGAAAGTTTATGTTGGGTAAATAAATCTTTTTAATGAATTTTGACAAATGAAATACTTTCAATTCATTTCAACATTGCCATGAACAGACAAGAACACATATATCTGAAATAGTTAATTTGAATTTTCCCGGGACTATTATTTACAGCCATCAATTTGTTTTAATACTGTACAGAAAACGGAGAAAATATTGATGAACAAACTGAGACAAGTTTCAATTACTGTGGTGAGACTTGTCTAGAAGACAAGAGTAGGTCTTTTACGGTTGTAAATTCAAGACCTCCCGTCGAGAACTAGACATGCATTAATGAAGTTCGGCTGCGAACATCTTTATTGCCAGCGTGCAAGGGAGAATGAAGTCTCCTGTCTTTGCCAGAAGCAGTTAGCGGTCATGAGTAGAATAATAGCTTAGAAGCGACCCAGACAAACTACAGACAATTTAGGAGAGATAATTTAGTATCCCCGATAGGTCGTAGTGTATCGACAAGTCTTGTTTTAGTATTAAATGAGTTTCTGACAAAGAAGAGATATACATGGTTACACTATAGAAGGGATTCTCAAATCTTGTATAAAGTGTCTCACCCGTGTGGTGCCGGGACCCACAAGAGGAGCAAAGAATAGTAACACTGCGGCCTACAAGGTAAGAGGCGACTGGGATGTAGGGATAGGAAAGCTACCCTAGTAAATAAAAAGCGTGACATAAATCGGATGTCTAGGCGCATAACTGGCACAACATACAATCGCTCTTAGGCTCGGATCACATAAAATCACAATGAGTGGATAACAGGTGGTCGATATGGAGCGTTCGAAGAAGAAGCAGGATGTGCTGGTCTATATGTAGGCGCATAACTGTCACAAGGTACAATCGCTCTTAGGCTCGAATCACATAGTCACAAAGAGTGATTAACAAGTGGTCGATATGGGGTCTTTTGTAGAAGAAGAAATATAAAACGTCTTCACTTAATGAAACCAGTTTCATATCACGGAATTGTGTCTAGGTGTATCTAGAAAACATAGAGGCTGTCTGTTAAAATTGTGAGAATCATTGTAGAAAAAACAGTGAAGAAATAATGAGACTGGTAACTGTGGTCGCAAAGCATAATAAACTACCGCTGTATTGTGAAGTTGTAGAGATTTCACAGTAACAAGCTATAGTTTAACAGTCATAGTTTGAGATCTTCCTTTCTTTCTCTTTCTTTCTCGAATCCTGTATGCCTCAAAGCGTCAGGTCAGGAAGAGATTTCACAGTAACAAGCTATAGTTTAACAGTCATAGTTTGAGATCTTCATGTGTAAGAAAGAAATCTGAACACATATGGACATGCCCGGAGTGATATGATGATAGTCCTTATATAACCGATAACTAGGATGATAGAGACGATTTAGGTGCACGTGTAACCAGCATAAGATGAGAACAATCATCACACATTGCTATTTGCTGAGGGAGTATGAGATTCTATGGGTTGTCCGGACTGCAATGATATCGGTCTTCAATATTGAATACTGAAGATTAGCCCGTGTGATGTTGGGGACTGCAAGGGAAACAAAGAATAGTACCACTGCGACCTACAAGGCATGTCTTAAGAGTCGACTGATAGAGGAACTGGGGAAGCTACCATAGTAAATAAAAAGCATCATATAAATCGAATGAGCTGGATTATTTATAGGCGCATCACTGGCACAACGTACACTCGCTCTTAGATTCAGATCACATAGAAATAACACAGTGGTTAACAAGTGTTTAATCTACCTCTCTATCTCTCTCTCGCGATCACCGCCCAGACCAATGTACCAGATCTCCCATAAATTCTATTTATGTGGAAATCTGATTCATGCAGTCTTAGCATTGGTGTGTTTTTACGTCCCATCTTCAGCACCATTTGGAGCTCTGGTGCTTATCCTTTGGCGATGTGTCCGGTTTCAGCCAGCGTTTACTCGGTTCGCTCTCCGTTCTGTAACCATCTAGTGTTTTGTACGGTGTGGGGTAGCAAGCCCCACGTCCTACCTCCTTAGTCGCCTCTTAGACATGCGTGACAGGTAACAGTGGTTCTATTCTTTACACCCCAATTTGGGTCCCGGTAACCACTCGGGCGGTGTTTGATATAAAGCTTTAGAGGAAGAAGAAAATGAATGAAGATCAATTTACGCTTAACAGTCTCGCTACATATGACATAATCCTTTTTTCCTCATTCCAGTCGAATGTCTCACTTGTAACGCTGAGTGACAGATAGCCCAGACGTATTTAAATATCGGACGATACTATTTGACCGTCACTCCTGACCATACGTCTGGCTTTGTGAACAGTCGATAGATCATTACGTAAAAAAAAACTTAAATTCCGAAACACGGAAAGAATGTTTCGTTTCACTTGGTTGGGTATATAAGTCTGGTGGTAACTGTACTTTAGAGAAAATAATGGCTTTCCGTCACTGAATGGTACCGTGAGTTAGAGGTTTCACAACAAAATAGATGATTCTTCAAGAGTACGGAGCAAAATTAAGTTTTCTCTCTAAAGGAGACGGAGCCATTTGTTTAGAAAACATAAATGACAACTGTGACTATTTGAAAACAAATCTGAAAGAAATAATAGAACTATACAAAATTATGAAAAATAAATATATACTTAGAGAAAATATGCTAAAGTATTATTCTATGAAACTTTCAAGTTAATTTTTTGCATGTTTTGTGACAGTTATATGTGACAAGTTAATTTGCATATTATTCATAAAGGAATATGCATACCGATACATTTGTTAAATGTACAATGTTCCATCATTCAATCGTGTCTTCTATCATACAATCTTGTTTTCCATCATTCAATCGTGTCTTCTATCATACAATCTTGTTTTCCATCATTCAATCGTGTCTTCTATCATACAATCTTGTTTTCCATCATTCAATCGTGTCTTCTATCATACAATCTTGTTTTCCATCATTCAATCGTGTCTTCTATCATACAATCTTGTTTTCCATCATTCAATCGTTCTTCTATCATCAATCTTGTTTTCCATCATTCAATCGTTCTATCTACAATCTTGTTTTCCCTCATTCAATCGTGTCTTCTATCATACAATCTTGTTTTCCATCATTCAATCGTGTCTTCTATCATACAATCTTATTTTACATCATGCAAGCTTGTTTTCCATCATGCAAGCTAGTTTTCCATCATACAATCTTGTTTTACATCATACAATCTTGTTTTCCATCATACAATCTTGTTTTCTATCATACAATCTTGTTTTCCATCATTCAATCTAGTTTTCCATCATGCAAGCTTGTTTTCCTTCATTCAATCTTGTTTTCCATCATACAATCTAGTTTTTAATCATGCAAGCTTGTTTTCCATCATGCAAGCTTGTTTTCCATCATACAATCTAGTTTTCCATCATACAATCTTGTTTTTCATCATACAATCTTGTTTTACATCATACAATCTTGTTTTCCATCACGTAAGCTTGTTTTCTTGCCAAATTGTGGTTATTACACCATCAATTTGCACAAGCATAAGCTAAAGATAATATAGAAGTTGAGCAGATCAAGAGATGTGATGAAACTTAGAAGTTCTTACTGGTAACAATTACTTCGTCAAAAGATAATTTAGAAATGTGAATAGCAGACCTGGGAGACCATAAAGAGAACAGCCAGAAAGCGAGAAGAGTGGCGAACAACTGTTGAGGCCCTATGCTCCACGAGGAGCGGAGAGGATTAATGATGATGATGATGATGATGAATAGCAGACCTGATGTCATCGCAAACTTTGAGGTTATGTGCTCGTCTCTCGTTCCAACGGTACTAGGTCGCTCCTCCTGGAGCCATCGAGATATTTTTCAAGAGATCCCCGATCTCAGTTTAGCTGAGATCGAGTTTCTAATCCTATCGGAGACGGACGATAAAACGTAGGTCCCGAGTTCAATGTGAGCACGTAAAAGAAGGCGAGAAGAGCAGGCTGGTAAGTCGCTGCCCTGACAAAATTCATTAGAAAAAAAGTTCAAAAATAAAATTCCTTCAAAATATCTTCATTATCTTCTAAATTACACCAGGGACTTTTGTCCGTGCTAAGGAGTTCGTGCACTGCCACTGAGATCTTCATGTATAAGAAATATATCGCAACACATATGGTAACTCGTCGAAGTGCAATGATGATGGTCCTATCAATCAATCAATCAATTAATCAAAACTTTGACTGCAGTATCCCAGACTATCATTAAACAGAATGCATGTAATAATTAAAATTATATATTAAATAGATAGCCTATCAATCATATAGTGCTGATTTGGACAGATCCGTATTCTGAGCATGGTATGATGGATCAAAGACCTTGACGACGGTTTTATATATCCCTTGTTCTTTATGATATTATATATTAGACTACCATTTCACAGCGCATGTGTTAGAACAATCGTCTGAGAGATTGCTGACGTTATGCTTTGCAACATGCACACTTCCCTATCAACACGAAAGAAAAGTGTTTTAAACCATAACCCCTGTGCGTCATTCTTTTGTAGCCAAATTTGATGGGCCAGCCGAAATAATTGTCCGAGAGCGCCACATACAAATGGAGCATGCAATAAATTGCAACCGCAACAATCAACTAGGAAGAGCACTGAACATTGCACTTTGAACGTTGCTAACATGCAGATAATTTAGGTATAAACGAAGTTTGTTTTCACGGTCTGGATTCATGCAATCTTTTATCTTCATATCCCTGCTGGGATTTCAACAGAATCTAGTCAACAAACACAGAATTATTGATTCAAAACTTGCTGGCACAAACTGACAAATCCAGACGTTGATAAAAAAAATCAAGAAGAATTGGTCAACTTCATTTTTTGTTTCTAGTTTAGAAATAGGAAAGGAGAGGGAAGGATGTTTGAAACAAAAATGATTATGTTGGCAGTAGGAAGGAGAGAAAATACAGGGTATTTTGATATAATAATAATTCCTCTCGTACTGTTATACGTTACATAGGGCCTGTACACAATTTCTCCATACCGGTCTATCCTGGGCAACTCGCTCAATCTCCTCCATGGAACTCGGACTGATATTTCTAGCCTCTCTCAGAAAAGTTCGTTTGATGATCTCATTATGTCGTTCTCTCTTTCTTGAACCCTTTACATTGCACTTCCATTTTAATATATCGGTAATTTGGTTCGATACAAGATCGACATCAGAACTGATTACATTCACCAAGCAGAGAGAGTTGTGGAGAGACATGATCGCCTACGCCGGCAAGCATGGCGTTTGATTGATTGAATTTAAAAAAAAAAAGAGAAAAAAATGAATTTCACATTATTCGAAACTTATGGAGTACTAGGAAAGTAAGGAAAGCGCCTCGTCAGATGGATTAGAGCGCCGCTCCCATGCAGGAGACCCAGGGTCAATCCACAGTACGACATTGACGTTTTTCATATCGGGGGCATAAAGAAAAATTATAACCATAAGAGTGTCGCGGCTACTGAACTAACCATGCGGTCATTAAGTTCTACATGCGTATGTTCCAATTCTCCAACACCACTCAAAAAGCTGCATTACAAGCAATAATGAGTTTTGTTAAATATTTTTTTTTATCTGAAAGTAAATTCTTAGAGATAAGAAAGGAGTCGATGGTGCGTACATTAAACCTGGCGTCTGTAGTTAGATCACTGTCCTTCACTTTAACACAAGTAGCTCTTGGACAAACACAAGACGTCGTTCGTAGTTGTTGAATACGTTCAGTGGTATTGTCATTGGTAACATGTAACCTGTCTCGTATTATATAATTGACTATAGTTTAATTAGTTTATGTAGCATTCTGCCTGGAGAGTCTGCAGCTTTAGTTGTAGTGAGCTCAAGCGTACCTGGTTCAAACAATCAGGCGGGCACATTTGGAAGCAAATTAGTTTCCTTGGATTTTTACAAACGGTAAAAGTAGACCTCAACGTACATAAAGCAATGGTAAACTACTGACCGTATATGTGGTTGATGGCTAAGTTTTGTAAGGATATGCCACGATTTTAATTTCAGCATTCTACCAGGGACGGATTAGCGTAATGTATAAACGTTCGCCTGTGGACTCTGACACAAGAGGCATGTGGTTTCAATCCCCCACATGATGTTCCATAATGAGTAAAGACATTGGTCCTCCTAACTACTGCAATATAGTTGTAATAAATGTGAAGCGAAGTTACTTCATACCCCAAGGTTTGAAAAGGTTACAGAAAATAAAAAAAGCATTCTGCCGCATTGTCTAACATTTACGCCAAGAACATTGTGAGAAATACTACACCATACAGCACAAAAACGAACAATACGAGACTTTTATAATCGGAGGAAGAGTAATACGAGAACTAAGATTTACTAACTATACAGTTTTACTGTCAACATCGCAGAGAGAAATTAATTAAAGCAGTACCAGAGAAAAGCGAAAACAAAATCAATATCTCAATATGGCAAAAACAAAAATGACAAATGATAAAACAAGAATGACAAAGGATATTTTTTTTACCAAGGAAGAGAAAAGAGAAAAAATGGGAACAGTTTTAAATATATCAGTTCACTGCTAACTAGGGATAGAAATGGGATGAAGGAGATAAAAAAAAAAAGTAATAAATATCAATCAAGTGCCATGCCTGCCGGCGTAGGCGATCATGTCTCTCCACAACTCTCTTTGCTTGGTGCATGTAATCAGTTCTGACGTCGATATTTTGTCGAACCATGATGTCAGGCCATCCAACATCTTCTCCCTCTGTCTTCCACGATCTCTCCTTCCCTGAATTTTACCTGTAGTCACCAAATGTTCTAAACCTTCTCTTCGCATTATATGCCCGAAGGACCTTGATTGTCGGATTCTTATTCTTTTGATAAGGTTTCTTTGTGTGCAGGCCTGATTTAAAACCTCCACGTTTGTTTTCTTTGCTGTCCATGGAATTCTCAACATTCTTCTGTAAACCACATCTCTGTGGCTTCCAATGATCGTATTGATTGTTTGTTCAGTGTCCATGATTCGCTGCCATACATAAGAATTGTTTCAATATAGCATTGGAGTACTCGTTTTCGCAGTGTCATTGGTAGTGAGTTCACGCATAGTGTGTTCTTCATTTTCATAAAAGCTGCTTTCGTTTGAGCTATTCTACTTCTAATCTCTGTTGTACATCTTCCATCTGGTGTTAAGAATGTTCCTAGATACTTGAATCGATGGACTTGTTTCAGTGTTGTGTTATTTATTTTGATATTGCATGTTGGTGTTTCTTGTTTCTTGGAGACAACCATAACCTCTGTTTTCTTTATATTCATGCTTAATCCTTTCTTTTCACTTTCTCTCACTAGTATGTCTATCAAGTCTTGCAGATCGTGTTCATTTGTAGCTATGAGAATTGTATCATCAGCGTACCTTAGGTTGTTTATATTTTGTCCACCGACTGCTATTCCTGTCTTTTCTTCTATAGATCTCATGATGTTTTCGCTATATAAGTTGAATAGGTCTGGTGAGTACGCACCCTTGTCGTACTCCTAACTGTATCGCCTGATAGATTCCAATCTTACTCTCTAGTCTAATGGCTGCGGTTTGTTGCCAGTACAAATTCTTGATCAGTCTAAGATCTTTACCATCAATATTTATACTTTCTAACATGCTGATTATTTCTCCATGTTTTACTTTATCGAAAGCTTTCGCGTAGTCTATGAAACATAGGTATAAGTCCAACTTCATTTCTATTGATCTTTCCATAGATATATATAATAATAAATATAGACTTACAAAAACTTGAATAAAAAAATGTAAGTAGTGGAACTGACAGGAAAATAAGGATGAGAAAGCTAAGAGAGACTACATATTCCCAGTGACAACTTATGGGTGTGAAACAAGAACATTTAAGAAGGTAATGAAAATAATGCGTGTATGTAATCTTGAATATAAATGTTACATGCGAGTCCTCAGTATACTATGTACAGAGAAGAGATCAAATCTAGATTGATTGATTGATAAGATCATCGTCATGCACTTCGATGTATGCTTCGATCTCTTTCTTACACAAGATCTCAACTACAGTGAACGAACTCCGTAGCACCGGCAAGGGTCCTGATGTAATTTTGAAGATATTTTGTATGTATTTTATTTTTAATTATTTTAATGAATTTTGACTAGGACAGCGGCTTTCCAGCCTGCTTTTCTCGATTTTGAACTGCTAAAGGTTCTTAAACGAGATTTAGCGAGTTGCCCAGAATAGATCGGTATGGAGAATTAAATTACTTGCATGTATTGGAAATATATATATATATCTATATATCTGATATTCCTATCTCTGCAATGGTGTAAGGTTCTCGTTGCTGTGGTAAACAATCATCATCATCATCATCATCAGGAGCCATACCGGCTGGCGTAGGCGATCATGGATCTCCTCAAATCTCTGTCTCTGGTATTTTCTATCATCTCAAATGTTGACGATCCATCGTGCTAGCACCACGCTCTACCGTGGTAAACAATACTAATATAATTAATCCTACTCCTCTACCATTTCCCCCCCACACAAAGTAACCAGTTGAGGAATCTAGGAAACACAAAAAGTGCACATGATGAGATTTCAGAGTACAGTAACAAAGAAAGAATATCAAAATATTTACTTTCATTTCGTTTCCATTAAGCAGTTTGTTTACTTTTTGCGTTCAATATTTACTTCATTATGTAATTCATCTCTTACAACTTATCCTATCTACAACAGGTAAAACAACACAGAACGAAAGATACGTACAAATACCAGCTCTAATATTTACACTTCCTGGCATTGATACAAAGCTATCACAAATTACTTTTTTTGTTTTGGGGAAGTAAAAATCGATCCTGTGTAGACGTGTGGCGACAAATACGTACAACGCCTGTGTGCTGTCGGGGCCAACAATGGAAGCAAAGAATAGTACCACTGCGACCTACAATGTCGTAAGAGGCGAGTGATGTAGGCCCTAGAGATGTTACACTAGCAAATAAAAAGCAGCACATAAATCGGATGTGCTGGCCTACTTGTAGGCGCATAACTGGCACAACGTAAGATCGCTCTTAGGCTCAGATCACATACAAATCACACAGAGTGGTTAACAAGTGATCGATATGGAGCGTTCGAAGAAGATTCGAACAAGCGGCCTTAATTCATTTGCCTTATACAATAATCCTTCTTGGAACTTTCATAAATGGGAGCAAAGCTCTATAATGGCAGATACAAAGCTATTACCAACTTAAACATTCTATTTCTCTTGTAACCAGTTACAACTTACACAGGATCTGTAAACAATTTATCAGTTCCCTTCTATCCTTGTCAACTATTTCATTGTCGTTTATGGAATTTAGTCTGATAGTTCTTGCCTCTCTTATTAAAGTTCGTTCAAGCGTTTCCCTATGTTATTCTTTCTTTCTTGGAACCATTTGACTGACACTTCAATACCTGTTTTGTGTGTGATTCTTAACTCATTCGCTGTTCTGATCCTGTACACTGGTGAGCAATACTTTTTAAGATGTCGCAAAGTCAATATACTGGTTTTTATGTATACGTTGCAATATAAATGCGTCAGTAGGTTAGAACGGCAGAGTGAAAAGGTTAAATTATGTATAACAGTAATGAAACCAATCTGTAACTTCTTATATCTTCTTCTTTTGTCATCACACTGCTACCTGGTTGTTGTCACACTGCCTCCTGGTTGTTGTCACACTGCTACCTGGTTGTTGTCACACTGCTACCTGGTTGTTGTCACACTGCTACCTGGTTGTTGTCAAGTGTTGTGGATTTTGTGGTTTTTGTCTTGCGCTGTTCTAGTGGCTTCTTCTACTTTTGTTGTCACACTACTACCGGGTAGACGACTCTGTGGTATAATGTGGAGTTTGTAGGATTTCTTATTAAGTGGCCAAACCACTTCATTCTTTGTTTCTCAATGTATTTCAAGCAAGATTCTGTGCCAACTTTCTTTCTTATGCTGATGATGGTGACTCTGTCTTTTCTGGTGTTCTTGGTAACTTTTGGCAGGCAGCGCATTTCACATGTAGTTATTTTTGTGACTGCGTTTTGCTCATTGTCCATGTTTGGCTCTGATAACACAAAGTAGGTATAAACAGTATCAATCTGTATATCACGTATAAAGAGCAGAAAAAATAAACAAAGTTAAGATTATATCAAAACACTAACTTGACAATATCATGAGGTGTGACAATAAGAGACATCATAAGAAATGAAGAAATCAGAAGACTGGATGTCAAACCAATCATGCAATTCATAAAAAAACAACAGATTAAATAGTTTGGACACCTGACAAGAATGTCCTGTATGCTACCACAGAGAGCACACAAAAAAAAGTATAATGAGTACAAAGCAAGAGGAAGACCTCGCAAAAGATGGAGTGACGGCATCAAGAACAGTTTTATGAAAATGACTATCAGCTTACAAAGTGCCTTAAGACAAACACATACAAGATCACTACGTTCCCCCCTCCCCCAACACTTCTATAAAGAAGTAAATGTTAGAAGAGAAGAAGAAGACTAGTTTGATAGTTCTGTAATACTGATAAGAATGCTGAAGACTGACCAAGAAGGATGTTCATAAACTGTCTACATGTCATGTCTGCAAGTATATAACAATTTCCCACTAGTCAAACACTGTAGGAAACAGTAGACTTATCTTAGATGTATGTTTAGAAATTAAAATCGTGGCATATCCTAAAGGACGTAACCATCAACCACAGTAAACGAGTCGTTGATTTTCTAGACACCACTTATACGTTCAGTAGTTTGCCATTGCTTTCTGAACGGTGAGGTCTATTTTTACTTTTGTAAAATCCCACGAAACGAATTTTCTTCCAATTTTGGGGTTTGAACCAGGTACGCTTGGGTAGTACACTGTTTAGAACACATTATAAATATTATTAACAAATAAAACTAAGAGTTTGCACGTGATTTGTGGTAATATTAAATCCTACTTCTTCTTCTTTGCGTTCGGCTTCGCATGCTCGTCTAAATAATGAGATGGGTTACTTCTATGAAGCTGAATGTCGGTTGAAGTTCTTCGAGAGTTTCCCATAGCTTACTCTGTGAGCTTTGTTCATGAGGGCATGTTTCGTGTGTGTGTGTGTATGATGGACATTTAATTGTCACAATACATTTGAAGCATGACAATAAATCTGTCAGTGCCCGTTACATAGAGTGGACATACTTGAAATCGTCCGTATTACGAGACTTACGGATTATTACATTCCGCAGGCTCCTGTCTCCCCGTCCTATACAACCCTAAAAAGCGTTATTACAGGCAGTTAAGACGTATTTTTTTAGGTTTATTTTAAAAATTGATTATTACGTTTTTGTAATAACGGAATATATCGGACATCTTCATGAAGAATGATAGATGGACACGTGATACGCGTTGAGACTACCTGTCACAAAGATTGCATTGAGGCGGAAACCAAAGGATAAACGAAATCGTGAAAGAGTTAAAAGAAAATGGAGAAGAACAATAGAGAAGGAACTGAAAGAAAGGAATCCCAGTTGGAACATAATACAGAGGACAGCAAAGAAAGGAATCCCAGTTGGAACATAATACAGAGGACAGCAAAGAAAGGAATCCCAGTTGGAACATAATACAGAGGACAGCAAAGAAAGGAATCCCAGTTGGGACATAATACAGAGGACAGCAAAGAAAGGAATCCCAGTTGGGACATAATACAGAGGACAGCAAAGAAAGGAATCCCAGTTGGGACATAATACAGAGGACAGCAAAGAAAGGAATCCCAGTTGGGACATAATACAGAGGACAGCAAAGAAAGGAATCACAGTTGGGACATAATACAGAGGACAGCAAAGAAAGGAATCACAGATGGAACATAATACAGAGGACAGCAAAGAAATGAATCACAGTTGGGACATAATACAGAGGACAGCAAAGAAATGAATCACAGTTGGAACATAATACAGAGGACAGCAAAGAAATGAATCACAGTTGGAACATAATACAGAGGACAGCAAAGAAGAATCACAGTTGGACATATCAGATGACACAAAAATGAATCAGTTGGACATAATACGAGACAGCAAAGAAATGATCACAGTTGACATATACAGAGGACACAAAATGATCACAGATTGAACATAATACAAGGACAGCAAAGAATGAATCACAGTTGGGAACTAATACAGAGGACAGTAAGAAATGAATCAGTTGGAACATAATACAGAGGACAGCAAGAAATAAATCAAGTTGACATAATACAGAGGACAGCAAAGAAAGAATCCAGTTGGGACATAATACAGAGGACAGAAAGAAATGAATCACAGTTGGACATAATACAGAGGACAGCAAAGAAAGAATCCAGTTGGGACATAATACAGAGGACAAAGAAAGAATCAAGTTGAGACATAATACAGAGGACAGCAAAGAAAGAATCAAGTTGGGACATAATACAGAGGACAGCAAAGAAATGAATCACAGTTGGAACATAATACAGAGGACAGCAAAGAAAGGAATCACAGTTGGGACATAATACAGAGGACAGCAAAGAAAGGAATCACAGTTGGGACATAATACAGAGGACAGCAAAGAAAGGAATCACAGTTGGGACATAATACAGAGGACAGCAAAGAAAGGAATCACAGTTGGGACATAATACAGAGGACAGCAAAGAAAGGAATCACAGTTGGGACATAATACAGAGGACAGCAAAGAAATGAATCACAGTTGGGACATAATACAGAGGACAGCAAAGAAAGGAATCACAGTTGGAACATAATACAGAGGACAGCAAAGAAAGGAATCACAGTTGGGACATAATACAGAGGACAGCAAAGAAAGGAATCACAGTTGGAACATAATACAGAGGACAGCAAAGAAAGGAATCACAGTTGGAACATAATACAGAGGACAGCAAAGAAAGGAATCACAGTTGGAACATAATACAGAGGACAGCAAAGAAAGGAATAATGATGACATTTGGGACCAAGAAGAATGACGCATTTGTTGCTACCTAAGGAACGAATGACGGATTTGTTGGACATGTCAAGGGACAGCAAAGACGGATTGTTGGCTAATAGAGGACGAATGACGTGAATGTTGCGCCTAAGGGACGAATGACGTGATTTGTTGTACTAAGGACGAATGACGGCATTTGCCAAGGGACAAATGACGTGCATTTGTTGCTACCTAAGGGACGAATGACGTGCATTTTTTCTACCTAAGGGACGAATGACGTGCATTTGTTGCTGCCCTAAGGGACGAATGACGTGCATTTGTTGCTACCCTAAGGGACGAATGACGTGCATTTGTTGCTGCCCTAAGGGACAAATGACGTGCATTTGTTGCTACCCTAAGGGACGAATGACGTGCATTTGTTACTACCCTAAGGGACGAATGACGTGCATTTGTTGCTGCCCTAAGGACGAATGACGTGCATTTGTTGCTGCCCTAAGGGACGAATGACGTGCATTTGTTGCTGCCCTAAGGGACGAATGACGTGCATTTGTTGCTGCCCTAAGGGACGAATGACGTGCATTTGTTGCTCCCCTAAGGGACGAATGACGCACATTTGTTGCTGCCTAAAGACGAATGACGTGCATTTGTTGCTGCCCTAAGGGACGAATGACGTGCATTTGTTGCTGCCCTAAGGGACGAATGACGCACATTTGTTGCTGCCCTAAGGGACGAATGACGCATTGTTGCTGACCTAAGGGATAAATGACGTGCATTTGTTGCTGCCCTAAGGTAGGAATGACGTCATTTGTTGCTGCCCTAAGGACGAATGACGCACATTTGTTGCTGCCCTAAGGACGAATGACGCACATCTGTTGCTGCCTAAGGGAGAATGACGTCATTTGTTGCTGCCCTAAGGGAGGAATGACGCACATTTGTTGCTACCCTAAGGGACGAATAACGCATTTGTTGCTACCTAAGGGCTAAATGCATCTTTCTTCTTTCTTTTCTTCAGTCCTGTCTTGCCTCACAGCGTCAGGATAAGAAGAAATTTCTAGAACAAACCCTTGTGTGAGCTTCATAGGTATTGTCTTTCTTCGCCTCTATAATCTATGAGGTCCACCTTTTCCGTGGCCGGCCTTTTACTTTGTATTCATTGTATAGGATCAGCATTGCTTTTTAAAGCGCACTGTCTGTTGGTAATCTGCTTATATGACCGAACTATTTCATTTGTTTATTCTTGGTGAAGTAGAAATATGAAGGCGTTTAGACAAGGATATATAATGTTTATATAATGTTCATGCGGCATAGACAAAGAACACTGGGAGCTGCTGGTCAAAGACAGGCAAGCATGGCGAGCGGCAGTGAGGGCAGCTCAAAAAGAAAGAAGAAAAACAATATCACATGTCGAGGAAAAAGGCACAGAGTGCAGAGAGAACATCCTATGTTTCAGCTGCAGTCTCAGTTTTACCTGCAGCAACTGTGGCAAGGATTGCCACTCCAGAATAGGCCATTACAGATACAAGAAACGTTGTGATTCAGGGCAGAACATACTACGTGATGCAAGACCTATTGTCTCCTGAGACAAAGAGGCCAATGATGATATAATGTTTAAGTCTAGGTGAATACTACAGAGTGTTTGTAATGATAATAATGACGGTAGTGGACATGGGGACAACTGGTACAGAATAAGAAAGATAAGCTATTATAAAAGATAGTCAGAGATGTCGCAGTAGAGGACAAAATACTGAAATGCAGCAGGAGATGTGGAGAGTATATGGCAAGATACTGAAATGCAGTCAATGAATATAGTAAATTCCATATGTACACTAAATATGGACAGCAAACAAGTATGGGTAGGGCCTTCGGCACAAACAATTTACAAAACACAGGATTTGAACGACCAACTGTTTTTTCATACGACCCCATTGTCTAACCCTGAAGACAAACGTTTTTTTCAGAGCTCAACCATCTGAACGCTCGTCTGCCGTGCTATGCAATAAATACCATAAGAAAAAAAGGTTTGTGGTCCAAATCCTGTGTTTTGTAAAATTGATTTTTTTTCCTTATGCCCTTAATACCTGTTTACCGACTATATATTGACGCTAACATACATCATACATTGTATGTAATTATTAACCTGCCCGGAGATATAAATATTCTATGTATATGATGGAGAATAATTTACTGCCATAATAAACGATCATATATTTGGGAACATGTTTTCCGCTTCCGTAATTGACATTTTTTGTGTGTCCCTCAGTTTCACGCTGAGACTTGCGGTAATGGTGTCTATTTCTGTACCAAGTTTCACATTGGATTAGTTTCCTCATCACAAGTCTATAATGATTAGAAAAATGAAAGAAAAACAAGTGAAACAATTCGTAGAAGTTTTCTGTGCTTAAAAAATGGATAACTTGTAGGCAATGAAGTAATCACGTTATATTCATTTTTATTTTTTGTTCTTTCATATATTCATTCATTTTTTTTCATGCATTCATATATTCCTTTATTCATACATCGTTTTGCATTCATTCATTCATTCATTCATTCAAGCAGTTTATATTGTGCTTTGAAGGTCGTAGGTTTGAATCCGGACCGTATCGTTCGGTTTAAGAGTGCATTTTCTTCAGATATTACTTTGGAGTGTGCTCCGATCTCTTTCTTACACAGGAAGATCTCAGCTGCAGTTCATGAACTCCGTAGCACCAGCGAAAGTCCCCGATGTAATTATGAAGATGGTGAAAAGAGTTTTGTAGGAATTTTATTTATAATCTTTTCTAGTGAATTTTGACCGGGCAGAGGCTATCCAGCCTGCTCTTCTCGATTTAAAACTGTCAAAGGTTATTTTACGTGCTTAAATTGAACACGGGACATACGTTTTAACGTCCGTCTCCGATAGGACTAGGAACTCGATCTCACCTACACTGAGATCAGGAATCTCTAGAAACATATATAGATGGCTCCACGAGGGAACGAACCTGATACCTTTGGCACGCGAGACTAGTATCTAACCACTACGCCACAGAGACTCCCAATATTGTAAATATAAACGCATAATATTTTAGAACAGAATATCAGGAAGGAAGGTGAGAGGAAGACCGAGGAAAAGGTGGTTAGCTAACGTAGTTGAATTCTGCCAGGGGACTAAGAAAACCATCACACAAGTCACCAGAGAAGCTCAAGGCAAATATATAAAACCACGGCACTGGGTTACAGTAACAACCCGGTAACAGTGTGCAGACAAAAGCAGAGAAGCACAAGACAAATATATAAAACCACGACACTGGGTTAACAACCCGGTAACAGTGTGCGGACAAAAGTTGAATTCTGCCAGGAGACTAAGAAAACCATCATACAAGTCACCATAGAAGCGCAAGACAGATATATAAAACCATGACACTGGGTTAACAACCCGGTAACAGTGTGCTGACAATAGAAGAAGAAGAAGAACATTCTAGAATATAAACGGTTACGATTTCATTATACAATGTTTAGAAATCGATGTGATATCGTGTCTGTAACAACTTATCCCAGTCTTGGACGACTGTATGTCTAAGTAGCCAGGCGCTGATAATGTATTGCTTGGTACTAGCAGTTTATGCTAGATTTCGCAATTTCTATCCTTCTAGTAGGAGAACGAACAGAGTGGACTCTTATATTTCTTTCAGTAAAACGTAAACAATGTACATTTAAAGATCTTCTTCTTCTTCTTCCAACGCTCTATATCGACCACTTGTTAAACCACTCTATGATTTGTATGGGGTCTGAGCCTAAGAGCGATTTTACGTTGTGCCAGTTATGTGCCTACAAGTAGGTCAGCACATCCGATTTCTGCGCTGCTTTTTATTCACTGGGGTAGCCATAACGAGGGCCTATATCAGTCGCACCTACGACATGCGTTGTAGTTCGCAGTGGTACTATTCTTTGCTTCCCTTGCTGGCCCCGGTACCACACAGGCGTATTCAAGCATTAATCTACTTTATTCTTCCATCTTGTCTCATACTCTCTGTCCTTCCAAAAGTCTTGAGAAATCTGTCTCTTTAAAAATAAAAAATCTCTCTCCTTGGAAAGTCTTGTTATCTCTCAGTCTTGAGTGTGTTCTACTCTTATTAAAACTGCCCTCATTTAATCTTCTTCAAGATTCTCTATTCTTTTTGACAAATATTTGAACACTTCTTTACTTCCAACTACATCCATCAAAATAGACTATCTGTCTGTCTTTCTGCCCATCCATCCATCAAATCCATCCGCCCGTCTGTACATCCATATATAAACCACTCACCCATCCGTCCGTCCATGAATCATCCCTCCCTCCCTCCCTCCCTCCCTTCCTCCATCCATCCATCCATCCATCCATCCATCATCCATCCACCCATCCATCCATCCATCCATCCATCCATCCATCCATCCATCCATCCATCCATCCATCCATCCATCATCCATCCATCCATCCATCATCCATCCATCATCCATCCATCCATCCATCCATCCCTCCATCTATCTATCTATCTATCTATCTATCTATCTATCTATCTATCTATCTATCTATCTATCTACTATCTATCTACTATCTATCTATCTATCTATCTATCACTATTCTACCTCATCCATCTCCATATCTGTCTGTATCTCAATCTATCTATCTATATGTCTACCTATCTATCTATCTATATGTCCGACTGTCTGTCTATCTACCTATTATACTCTTTCCTCTTACTCCTGTAATCCATCTTTGGTTTGCTATCCTGTAGGAAACATTCATCCTAAAATATGTTTCACTGTGTGCAGAACGGTGAGAGAAAGAGAAAAGAACTTAACAAAGGGAGATCGAGAAGAAATAAGAATAGAGTGGATATTGTAAAAAAAAAAAAAAAAGTTCAACACTCTTGACGTCAATGCCTACACACATAACATCATCACTGTGTAATCACAGACAGAGAAACAGAAGGGAAAAGGGATTACTTGTCGCTTTAAAAAACACAAAAAACGGAAAGGACGTCGGGTGAGATTGGAATGAGTGAAGGTGGAAATAAATAATCGTTTTCTCTAATCGTTGAATGATTTTTCGATTTTCCTGTGTGAACGCGATCGAAATCTGCAACCTCCGACATTTGATCGTTTCTGCTGAGGAGGTAAGAATGTTGGAAAATTCTATCAACAAAATATAAAAAATAATTAATACATAATAACAAAGAAATAAATGCTCGCATCCTGGGCTATTAAGTCTATTTTCTGCCAAATTGACCTTGACATTTAGTTGAATAGGAAAAGTACAGGGAATAAATATGAATGATGTATGAAAGAATTGCATGATATGAATTGTATTCTTATTACTGTCAAGGATAATTTAGGATTTCTGTGCGTAGATCTTCCGTGTTCGACTCTCGCTACAAATGTTAGCTCCCTCGTGGAGCCATCGCAATATTTTGTCAGAGATCCTGATTTGAGTGTAGGGAGATCAAGTTTCTAATCCTATCGGAGTACGGACGATAAAATCAGGTTTCGTGATTCAAGTTGATCAAGTAAAGAACGTTGGAAGTTCAAACTCGAGAAGAGCGAGGTACTCCTCTAGTTTCAAGAGAAGAGCTAATTACTTCCTTCTAGTTTCAAAGAGAAGAGCTAAACTACTCTCCTCTAGTTTCAAAGAGAAGAGCTAAAGTACTCTCCTCTAGTTTCAAAGAGAAGAGCTGAGGTACTCTCCTCTAGTTTCAAAGCTACTCGGTTCGCTTCCTCGTAATATTTTGTCAGAGATCCCTGATTTGAGTGTAGGTGAGATCGAGTTTCTAGTCATATTGGGAGATAGACGATAAATTGTAGGTTTCGTATTCAAGTCGAGCAAGTTAAAGAACAAATGGCAGTTCAAAATTGATAACAGCGACTGGCAAGCTACAGCTCTAGAACAATTGATAACAGCGACTGGCAAGCTACAGCTCTAGAACAATTCATTAGAAAGAATAAAAATATAATTCCTAGAAAATTATTTCACCATCTTCAAAAGGACATCAGAGACCCTCGCCTGTGCTGCTGAGTTCGTGCACTGCCGCTGATATAGTGCTGTGTAAGAAAGACATCGAAGCACACATAGTTACTCCCCGAGGTGAAATGATGATGGTCATATCAATCCATCAATCAATTGCTAGATTCTGCACAAAATATATATCGTGAAGTAAACATAGCAAGTAATGTTTAATTATGGACGAAAAATTGATTGATGTTAAGAAGTGCAAAAAAGCAATAGAGAGAGAGAGGAAGAGCTCGAAGAAGTTTGTTGAAGACCTGGGAGTTGAAAGGTGAAGAAGAAGGAGAAGAGTGCAAAAAACCAATTTTCATACCATGTTGCATAATGCGGAATAATGTGTTTGGGGATCTCTATGGTTAAGTGGTTAAAGTGGTTAAGCTCAGATATCTCTAAGATTATTGCCATATCGATGGAGTTCATACTTGGTGACAAGCACTCGGCAGATGGTGTTACGTTTCTGCGGAGAGGGACCGAACCATATGGGGTAAAAATCGGTTCTATAATGTTTTAATACATATTTCAGTGAGTGTGATTTAAAGTTATATTTAAGTTAGTCTAGTGTACACCAATATTTAGATTAGCCATTTTTTGTACATGATCAACGAATATCAAAGCAGGCATTGAAGTGGGATGCAAAGGGTTCAAGAAGAGAGGACGACCTAGGGAGACTCTGAAACGAACTTTGCTGAGGGAGGCAAGAAATATCGGTCTCAGTTTCATTTAGGTGATTGAGATAATTGCTCAGGATAGAGCGGTATGGATAAATTACTTGCAGGCCGTATGTAACGTATAACGGTACGAGAGGAATTATTATTATTATTATTTGTAAATGTATTTTAGAGCCCCAATCTCCAATTTTTACACAAAACGTGTCTGAGAAAGATCTAAATATTTGGTCAATTACTATCTCTAACCAAGAACTGCTTGCACAGTGTCAACAAAAGAATAAGAGCACCATCACCCACAAGAAACGTTGGAGATAGATCGGACATGTGATACGCACGAAGACTAACTCTGTACCCAAAACTGCACTCAGATGGACACCTGAGGGTAAACGAAAATGTGGAAGACCTAAAACGTTCAGGAAGAGAAAAGTACATGTATACAACAAGAACTGAAAGAAATCAATCATAGCTGGAACACAATACAGAGAACGGTACCGCCCCCAGTGGGCGCTGAAGCGTTCTAGGGGGCGATAGTGGGTTCAGAAGAGATTGGGGGTGGGTGGGGGTTCAGGCAATTAGGGATAGGTGGCTTCTTAAAGAAGAAATTAATAATAAATATTTTTTAATAAATTATTTTCGTCATTTTGCGATTGAATAATCATTTAAAATTTGAATTCTGCATTTTAATTCATCTTATGCCCATCTTACACGATCCAATTTTTCATCAATTTTCTATTTTAACATATAATCATTTGAAAATTGACCATGTATGACAGAAATATATATCAATTTTCAATGTCAAAGAGAAAATAGAGCATGTATCTATGTAGGGGGACATTGGCAAACTTTTTAATGTGGATGGGGGCGTTACAAAGTTTATGTTGTGCAAAGTGGGCGGTGGAATGTAAATGTTTGGGAATCTATGGTCTAGACTTTGAATTTAAACGCCCCCCAAAATTTACTTTTCAATCCAGCGCCCCCTTCCAACTTCTCACCGCCCCCGTTGTGAACCTATGGTCTAGAGAGAGATCGAGATTTTAGAGCCTACGTTTTCCAAATATTGAGAGACCCTATCTCAGTACACTGTATCTGTCCCCATACTCTGACGTCATCTACCTCTACGTAACTTCAGGCGACTGTAGTAAATGTCAACTCTCAACACGAGCTTCCTTGTCGAGGGCCCTATCTTTGTCACTGGGCCAGCAGACTCTAGTAAGAATCAATAGACATAAAATAAAGGAATAGAAATGCATCGATTTTTATTTTATCAAACTAGGATTGCCAGATATTTCTCTATGAGAGCTCTAAAACATCTATTCCCGTACAGACACTTTCATATGGTCCTAATGTGTACAGGTTTTCCTGAAGCATTACTCCCGATGTCTATCTTCTTATATTCATATCTTATTTGAGATAGCATTATATTCATATTCTAGCGTCTGCATCTCACGTCTCTTCAATGACAAGTTTCGTTTAGTGTGATAGTCTGGTAATTTATGTATAGAATCATCTATCTTATCTATGTTGAAATTCCACTCATTCCACTCTTTCAATATCTCTCGTCTGTCTAGACTTGTCTCCTTCCCTCTTTATATCTCTACTTTTTTTCTCTCTTCTCATCTCTTATTTCTCTTCTCTCTTTCTCAATCCTTTATTTCTTTCTCTCTCTTTCTCAATCACTTTATTTCTTTCTAGTTCTCTCTTTCTCTCTTTATTTCTTTCTAGTTCTCTCTTTTTCTCTCTTTCTCAATCTCTTTATTTCTTTCTAGTTCTCTCTTTCTCTCTCTCTTTATTTCTCTCTAGTTCTCTCTTTATTTCTCTATCTCTTTATCTTTCTCAATCACTTTATTTATTTCTAGTTATCTCTTTCTCTCTTTATTTCTCTCTAGTTCTCTCTTTCTCTCTCTCTTTATTTCTCTCTAGTTCTCTCTTTCTCTCTTTATTTCTCTCTAGTTCTCTCTTTCTCTCTTTATTTCTCTGTCTCTTTATCTTTCTCAATCTCTTTATTTCTTTCTAGTTCTCTTTTTCTCTTTCTTTATTTCTCTCTTTAGTTTTAGCTCTCTCTTTCTCTCTCATTCTTTTCTCTCTCTTTCTCTTTCTATTTTTTTTTTTTATTTCTCTCTCTCTTTCTCTCTTATACATCTGAAAACTGGAACACAGATTGCACAGCAAAATGAGACACCACTTGCTCAGCAAATATCTCGGATAGTAATCTCTAATTCAACAGCTGTCGTTGTGAATTAGTAGATATGACACTATAACATATTCTTCAAATTGTTCACTTTCATGCAGACACCATCACCACTTTGGAAGAGATACTGCATTTAGAAGCTGAAACACTGAAACCGTGGTCTACGGTAACATTACACCGACGAGCTCAGGTAATCATTGTCAGAAATCAGACCCCAAGTGTTATGTGGCCTTTACATTTCAGTATTGTTAGATATAAATGAATTCATTTTAAAAACGACACAACGTGCAAGAACTTGGTTATACAGGGTGTTCAAGATAAAAGCAGCCCGAGTGACAAATCAAAAGTTGCCAGTTACTTATTACCGTTGTGTCTATTTACTATTTAAACCGGTTCTGACTAGCTCGTCCCACGTCACATTTGTTCATAGTCCCTTCTCGCACTACAATTACACACCATTACACCACAACCTTGACCTATACTTCGTCATAACTGAACCTTCTGATTTTCATAAACATATGCCAGATTAGCTCCTTGACGACGATGCTTCCTTAACGACAAGGCTGCTTTTATCTTGAACTCCCTGTATAATGTCACAAATTAAATTTAACACTAAGGAATATCAGTATTTATTGTCATCAATAAATAAGCCTGGACTCCAAGAACGGAGTAAAATCTGTGTTTTATCTTCTTCTTCTTCTTTCGTCTTCTGCGTTCTCACTAGATTGGGATTTCGGATTCTCTAATAAAGGCATCCGTCTGCCTCAGATTATCCGCCACGCCATACAGCTTGTCTTGGACACTCGTGTAGGTGGGCCACCTCTTTCTTCTCAGGTCTGCATACTAGGGGAAGTTCTGTAGGGCACTAGTCGTTTGTGCCTATATTGAATTTAATGTTCAAGTGGTGTCGCATTCATATAAAAGCCAGCCCCTATCAAACATGAATTTCCGATTTGTGGGCTAAGCTATTCGGTCTACTGTTACCGGGGGCTGTGACTGAAACAGATACCCGACTATAAAAAGAATCGGAAATTCCTGTGTAAAATGAATGCTGATCGCAGAAGAAAGCAGGCTAGAAAAAAAATGTTATGTCGAAATTCGACTGCGCTTGTTTTACACTTCGCAGAGACATATGAACGGGTTCGCAACGTATTCACGTTCACGGTGCACATATCACAAATAGTGGGTAACTTGTGTGGTTAAAATTAATGCATACAAAAAAGAAAGCTTTTATAACGTACATTTAGGTGATCTAATTGACTCCATTTACTGAGTCTGCTGTTGTTTCTGATTCTCAGTCGATGCTTCACATGATCCAAGAGGGCAAGTTTCGGTATGAGTCTATGTCGTCTATAGAAGTTTCTAACCTTCAGAGGCTTACATGAGTCTGCATCCTGCTATATATATATCATCCTGCAGCTTTGATGTCTGTACTCCGATATACATCTATCATCCTGCAGCTTTGATGTCTGTACTCCGATATACATCTATCATCCTGCAGCTTTGATGTCTGTACTCCGATATACATCTATCATCCTGCAGCTTTGATGTCTGTACTCCGATATACATCTATCATCCTGCAGCTTTGATGTCTGTACTCCGATATACATCTATCATCCTGCAGCTTTGATGTCTGTACTCCGATATACATCTATCATATATCATGTACATTGCAAGATATATCCCAATATAGATGAGACTGCAGTAAAACTATTTCGCCAAAGAGATATCCCGTACAGAAGTAAAATACTCATGGAAGGCGTGAATTCAGAGGCGTATATCGTATACATCACAGGAGACATCCCATATAGAAGTAAAATTCTTATGCAAAACGTGAATTTAGAGGCGTATATCGTATACATCACGTGATTTCTCATACAACTGAATATTCATGAAGGACTATAGTTCATAAACGTATATTGTACTTATCTGAAGGTTCATTGTTCATTTTAAGATCATCTTCATCGCATAACGGACATGTCCATAATTGCTCCGATCTCCTCACAAGCATGTATCTCAGTGTGTTTGGGCTAACAACTATCGTTCTGTGTTGCTTGATGTATCTCTCGTGGTTTTCCTTATCTGAAGGTATCCCATACAAATGAATGTCAAATGCGTAACTGTAATTCAAACACATTCTTCAGCACTGGCTAGATTTATATGACATTCTAGATCAAAACTGGCCAGTGTACTACTTGCATCCGGAAACGACTGAAACATATCCCCGCCACAAACCTGAAGATCTCATAACTATGATCTAGATTGCCCGTGTTATGTTATGCGATCGACGTCATGGCACATTGGGCATTCCCATGCATGCTCTGTCCTCCGCTGCAGCAGCCATCCCAAAGTCCATTTGCTGATAGTACCCATGAGAAGTTGATTACTATATCTTCTCTCTCTACCACAAAGACGACTCTCTACCGGAACATGGCTCACATAATAGCAGTTGTTTTACTCCCCCGTGAAATGTCCGGCATATGCCGCAACAATACCAAACTCATCTATGAGATCTTGCTCCCATCTTCTCCATCTGCCCGGCATCATGCTCTCAAGAACGATATTCTCCAGAAAATCATCTCGTTTTAAACGCCCAACGTATGAATCACGAGGATCTAGCATAACCAATTTACCTGATCCAAGAATTGGAAGAAGACTTATACATCTACATTTACATCAATTTAATTTTAAAAATCCGTAATTCCTATTTGTTTAATAAAATTTGCACGTAGAATCATTCTAAGGCAGAAGGCAGACAGTTTAAGAGTATACTTCTTTTACTCATTTCTTCTGATTCCATTTACACTTTCAGGCTACAACTTTCTCACTTTCTATCGATTCTTTCTGTAGCTTCATTAATCTCAGCTATCTCCACCTCCGCCTGCCAAACTTGTCTCATGAGCTATATGTCTCTAACTTAACTATTTATATATATATATCTTTTCTTCGTCTCATTATCTTTATCTCTCATTTCCTTCATATTTTGAGGGGGAAAAACCTTGTTCTTAATATATCTATTTTCTGTTCCTCATTTGTCTTTCGGAGTCATTACGAAAAAAAGAGGCACGTGGAGCGAGCCTCTTTATGCGTTTTGTACAATGTAGAATGCCCTCAGAGAGTGTGACTTCAAAGAAGATTTTTATTTAAACCATAGATTCCCAAACTTTTACCGCCCACCGCCCACTTTACAACCATAAACCTTGTAACGCCTCACACCGCCCACTTTGCACAACATAAACTTTGTAACGCCCACACCGCCCACTTTGCACAACATAAACTTTGTAACGCCCACACCGCCCACTTTGCACAACATAAACTTTGTAACGCCCCACACCGCCCACTTTGCACAACATAAACTTTGTAACGCCCCACACCGCCCACTTTGCACAACATAAACCTTGTAACGCCCCACACCGCCCACTTTGCACAACATAAACTTTGTAACGCCCCACACGCCCACTTTGCACAACATAAACTTTGTAACGCCCCACACCGCCCACTTTGCATAACATAAACTTTGTAACGCCCCACACCGCCCACTTTGCACAACATAAACTTTGTAACGCCCAACCGCCCACTTTGCACAACATAAACTTTGTAACGCCCCACACCGCCCACTTTGCACAACATAAACTTTATAACGCCCCACACCGCCCACTTTGCACAACATAAACTTTATAACGCCCCACACCGCCCACTTTGCCCAACATAAACTTTGTAACGCCCCACACCGCCCACTTTGCACAACATAAACTTTATAACGCCCACACCGCCCACTTTGCTCAAATAAACTTTGTAACGCCCCACACCGCCCACTTTGCACAAAATAAACTTTGTAACGCCCCACACCGCCCACTTTGCACAACATAAACTTTGTAACGCCCCACACCGCCCACTTTGCACAACATAAACTTTGTAACGCCCCACACCGCCCACTTTGCACAACATAAACTTTGTAACGCCCCACACCGCCCACTTTGCACAACATAAACTTTGTAACGCCCCACACCGCCCACTTTGCACAACATAAACTTTGTAACGCCCCACACCGCCCACTTTGCACAACATAAACTTTGTAACGCCCCACACCGCCCACTTTGCACAACATAAACTTTGTAACGCCCCACACCGCCCACTTTGCACAACATAAACTTTGTAACGCCCCACACCGCCCACTTTGCACAACATAAACTTTGTAACGCCCCACACCGCCCACTTTGCACAACATAAACTTTGTAACGCCCCACACCGCCCACTTTGCACAACATAAACTTTGTAACGCCCCACACCGCCCACTTTGCACAACATAAACTTTGTAACGCCCCACACCGCCCACTTTGCACAACATAAACTTTGTAACGCCCCACACCGCCCACTTTGCACAACATAAACTTTGTAACGCCCCACACCGCCCACTTTGCACAACATAAACTTTGTAACGCCCACACCGCCCACTTTGCACAACATAAACTTTGTAACGCCCCACACCGCCCACTTTGCACAACATAAACCTTATAACGACCCCTCCACATTATAACAGTTTGCCAACGCCCCCTCTCGTATATATACATGCTTTATTTTCTCTTTAACATAGAAAATTGATATATATTTCTGTAATACATGGTCAATTTTCAAATGATTATATGCATGCAATAGAAAATTGATGAAAAAATGGATCGTGTATAACGGGCATAAGATGGAATTAAAATGCAGAATTTAAATTTTAAATTATTATTCAATCGCAAAATCACGAAAATAATTTATTTTAAAATATATATATTATTAATTTCTTCTGTAAGGAGCCATCGACCCTAATCGCCTGAACACCCTCACAATTCTTTGAAACCACTATCGCCCCCTCTAGAACGCTTCAGCGCCCACTTTTGGAAATACTGATTTAAACCAATTCACGTTATCTACTAGGTTGTTGCAAAGAGCTGAGTTTGAGATTGGAGTGGCCAGGAAAGGGCAGCACAACAGGTATATAAGTAAGCTCCCCAATAAAAAAAAGAACGTGTACATCTGGACGCTGTTGAAGATATTGCGAAGGAGATCAGAGCACATATGGACAGGTCCGAAGTGCAATGAAGATATTCCAAGTTGAAACAATGTAGAATTTAGTGCTACGGATATTCCGTCGATCCATCGTTTACGTGGTCGTCCTCTGGCCATGTTGCCGCTGTATCTGAGTGCTGGTGCTCTTTGTGTGAGACTGTCTTGTGGTTACATTGATACATTTCCGAACCATTTGACTTGTTGTTTGTCGTAAACACTTCATCTCTGTCGTTCGGATATGTACAACTTGTTGTAAACACTTCATCTCTGTCGTTCGGATATGTAGAACTTGTGGTAAACACTTCATCTCTGTCGTTCAGATTCATCTCTTTTCTTCTTCTTCTTCAGCTTCATATCTACCACTTGTTAACCGCGCTGTTTGATCTGTATGTTATCTGAACATAAGAGCGATTGTACGTTGTGACAGTTATGCGTCTACAAGTAGGCCAGCACATTCGATTTCTGCGACGCTTTTTATTTACTAGGGTAGCTTCCTAGGCCCCTACCTCAGTCGCCTTTTACGACATGCCTTGTAGGTCGCAGTTTAATACTATTCTTTTCTTCCCTTGCGGGTCCCGGTACCACAGGGGCGCTTCATATCTTAATTCTCTTTTTAAATCAAACTCAATGAAATTCTTTAATTATAGATTAAATTCTTTTATTTATAAGAGTGCTTATTATTTTTATTTTATTTTTTTCAACACTTAAACTTCTTGTTAATCAATCAATTAATCAATCAATCAATTAATTAATAATCTCACCGCTTATAGATAATCAATGCCCAGCTAGGCTCTAGCGATCATGATTTCATCCATACTTGTTAAGTGCAGTTCTGGCTAGACTGCCTCACATAATTGGTCCAGACATTTCTGTACTAGCGAAAGACAAACCACATTCCTACCTTCAAAGTCCGTAAACAGGAGAAAAATCGATCAATACAGCAGACGGGAATAAGTAGGGCAGTCTTAAGTATTTCCTCTATTTTTGTAGTTATTGTTTTGTCTGATTCTCCCAAACTCTTTCAATAAATATCTTTCGACTTCACAGTTCATTCTCTCTTTCTATCTGTATTTTACTTGAAATTTCTCTCTCTCTATCTCTCCCTGTTTATCTTACGGTGTATTCAATTCGTCTGAATATATATGGCATTTCCTAATATATATATATTGTAACTTCTGACAAATTTCCTCTTTTTCTATTTCTTTATTACATTTCTCTAATCTCTTCCTCTTGCAAACGCTACATTTGTCTCACGGCTCCTCTCAGTCTCTCACTCCCTCTCTTCATTACATTTATCCAGCACCTTTTCTTTCTCTGTGTCTACATTAGATTTGTGGTACAAATCCGGCTCTCTCTCTCTCTCTCTTTCTGTCTATCCCTCATCCTCTCGCTGTCTCTATCTGTCCCTTTCTCTCTCTCGCTGTCTCTGTCTGTCCCTTTCACTCTCTCACGCTGTCTGTTTGTCCCTTTCTCTCTCTCGCTGTCCCTTTCTCTCATTGTCTCTGTCTATCCCTCTTTCTCTCTCGCTGTCTATCTCTCTCTCTCTCTCGCTGTCTCTCTCTCTTTCTGTCTATCCCTCATTCCCTCACTGTCTCTGTCTGTCCTTTTCTCTCTCTGTCGCTATCTCTGTCTGTCCCTTTCTCTCGCTCACTATCTCTGACTATCCCCCTCTCGCTGTCTCTCTCTCTCTCTACCACTGCCTGTCGTTCTCTCTCTCTCTCGTTGTCTGTCTCTCTCTCTCTCTACCATTGTCTTTGTCTCTCGCTGTATTTCTATAGAGTACATATATTTTGACATCTACGCTCTTGCTCCCTTTTGTTCTGAAAGTCTCTGTGGCGAAATGGTTAAGAAGAGTGCCTTGCATTCTGAAGGCTGTCTGTTTAAACCCGGACTGAGTAGTTCAGATACGATGTACATTTCCCCCCAGAGATACCTAGGATATAGCTGGAGCTACGGAGTTCGTGCTTTGCACAACTCTATCGGCAGAAATGGCATGCAATTCTGTCGACAGGGACGGAGCTACATGAGGAAACCAGGGTGCAATGAAGACAATCGGTCACATCTAGACCTATTTTACCTTTTTTATTCTGTAATTACATTTGAAGAGCAGCTACACTATTTATATATATATCTCTCTCTATATATATATATCTCTCTCTATATATATATATATTACATTTATGCGATGACTACTCTCTCTCTCTCTCTCTCTCTTTCTCTTCCTTTATCTCTAGACATTATATTTATTTCTTATTCCTCTTCGAACGCTCCATATCGACCACTTGTTAGACCACTCTTTGTGATTTGTATGTGATCCGAGCCTAAGAACGATTGTACGTTGGGCCAGTTATTCACCTACAAGTAGGCCAGCACATCCGATTTTGCGACGATTCTTTTTATTTACTAGGGCAGCTTCCTTAATCCCTACCTTAATCGTCTCCTACGACATGCCTTGTAGGTCACAATAGTATTACTATTCTTTGCTCCCCTTCCGAGCACCGGCAACACACGGGCGTTTATATTTATTTGACAATGTCTCTCTTACTATACATTCCACATAACAAACAACACAACATACACCCGCACACAACATACACCCGCACACAACATACACCCGCACACAACATACACCCGCACACAACATACACCGCACACAACATACACCCACAACATACACCCGCACACAACATACACCCGCACACAACATACACCCGCACACAACATACAACCGCACACAACATACACCCGCACACAACATACACCCGCACACAACATACAACCGCACACAACATACACCCGCACACAACATACACCCGCACACAACATACACCCCCACACAACATACACCCCCACACAACATACACCCGCACACAACATACACCCGCACACAACATACACCCGCACACAACATACACCCCCACACAACATACACCCCCACACAACATACACCCGCATATTCCTTTCATACATCAAATTCTTATCTTCGGCTCAGTTAGGCGTATAGCCTACTTTCTCATGTTCAATCTAGCAGTGTACAGAGACGAAAGCTGAGCACTTTGTATGGATCAGAGGATGAGAAATAGTAATCGCTAGATAAGAGTACACCTATCCTGGAACAGTTATAGCTGCTAGAGAACAAACGGATCAGTTTCTCAATAAACACCAAAATCATGAAGATAAAGACAACTTTAACATAATCCACAATTGTTACCACACCCACAAACTTCATCATCATCAAGTAACTTGGAACTTGGCTCCCATGACCGTAGTCCTGAAAAAGTCTCTGTTTTGTGCAAATTAACCAGCGTCAGCAGCAGTCATTCTCAGATCGTCAATGAGAACTTGCACCCATCGTCTTCTAGGTCTTCTTCTCATTCTTCTTCCAGGCACCATTTCCTCCAAATGTATCATCTCTAGGCACTCATCTCTAGGCACTCATCTCTAGGCAGTCATCTCGTTTGATGAGAAACTTAAACAAACCTGTTAGCAAAACCATTTTAACATCTTGTCACAATCTATAACTGTTAGCAGAAAATTCCAGTCATAATCATATCCCCCCAATCGTATACCGCTAATATCAAATGTGAATACTGGCTATAATCGATGCTACTGCATATACATTTCCCACATTAGGTGTTTAGTGCAGGGGGTCTCTATGGGTAAGTGGTTAAGCATTTGCCTTGCGTTCTGAAGATCGTTGGTTCGAATCCGGACCGGGCCGTTCTGCTCACAAATGTATTTTCCCCCAGATAGTTATAAGATTATTGCCAGAGATATGTAGTTCGTCCTTTGCGCAATGTTCTCGGCAGGAGAAGTGCCACTTTTGTGGAGAACGACCGAGCTATATGGGGTAAAACCCGGTGGAATGAAGTCACTCCTTCGGCTATAGACTCTTTAGGTGCGTAGTCTCTCTAAATCTGTTGAAAGTGTCAGGGTCGGAACAACACTACCTGGTGTATCATAAAACGATTGCAATTTATTTTTCTTAATTCAGACAATGTGGTGTTAATTTTCCATTGCGAGAATAGAAAAGACAGAACTAAGTTTAAAACATCCTAATCTGTACAATCCGATGTTTGAATTTAGCCCACTAATAACTTTTCAGATACATTTTTACCCAAGTTCAAGCAGACACATAAATTATATCCAAAATGCAAACTTTCTCTTCAAGGAGCATGCCGTTTGTAGAACGTTACTCTCCTCACATAACATGTCCTTTGTAGAACGTTACTCTCCTCACATAACATACCATTTGTAGAACGTTACTCTCCTAGTGTAGCATGTCCTTTGTAGAACGTTACTCTCCTCACATAGCATACCATTTATAGAACGTTACTCTCCTCACATAACATGTCCTTTGTAGAACGTTACTCTCCTCACATAGCATGTCCTTTGTAGAACGTTACCTCTCACATAGCATGTCCTTTGTAGAACGTTACTCTCCTCACATAGCATACCATTTGTAGAATGTTACTCTCCTCACATAGCATACCATTTGTAGAATGTTACTCTCCTCACATAGCATACGATTTGTAGAATGTTACTCTCCTCACATAGCATACCATTTGTAGAATGTTACTCTCCTCACATAGCATACCATTTGTAGAATGTTACTCTCCTCACATAGCATACGATTTGTAGAATGTTACTCTCCTCACATAGCATACCATTTGTAGAATGTTACTCTCCTCACATAGCATACCATTTGTAGAAAGTTTCTTGAATAACAAAACAAGCTCTTTGCAGAACGTTGCTCTTATCAAAGTCTGTCTGAAAAATATTTAATCTATATCATGTTCTCTCAGCTTCTAAATCATCAAATTCACAGTTACTTTGATGACCTGCTGCCACAGTCGTCTTGGTACCCCCCTGCCTCATCTTTCAGGAACCATACCCCATATTAATGCTCTCTCTCTCTCTCTCTCTCTCTAAATAAATAAATAAATAACTGTGTCGTTTAATGTGATCAACATATTTCAGTTTATGAGCCAATGTTCATGACTTGTAGGATGTCTACATTGTTTCTTTATCTGTGTCGAAGACATTCTAAGAACGTCTTTGTATATTTTGTTTGAAAAGACTATATTTTCTTCTGTAACGAATACGATACGGTCAATAATTCACATCCATATGTTGCCACAAAAGAAGTGTAAGTTTTCATAAATATTACTGTTGTTTCCTTGCTTGTGTTATGCCACATATCACTTCATATTAGATACGTTCACGCCCGTGTGTTGCTGGGCTCACAAGGGAAGCCAAGAATAGTAACACTGCAACCTACAATGTATGTCGTAGAAGGCGACTGAGGTAGGGGACTAGGGAATCTACATTAGTAAATAAAAAGCGTCGCTAAAATCGTATGCGCTGGCGTACTTGTAGGCGCATAACTGACACAACATACAATCGCTCTTAGGCTAAGATCACATACAAATCACAAAGAGTGATTTAACAAGTGGTCATTCGAACAAGTGGTTTGAAGAAGAAGAAGAGGCGTTCTGAATCGTCATAAGTAGTCTCATTCTGACTTATATTGTACAGTATCAATTTCTCTTAATTTAAAAACAAAAGTATTCAAAATGTGTAACATTTTCATTGCTTTCATTATTGATGCTATTTTTGAGTTGACATTTTGTTTTTCAACAGACATAATCTGATTTTTTTCTCATTAAGTTTTTGTCTCCATTGTGTTTTTTTGTTTGATTAGCAAGATTAGCTATTTCAATTTCCTGACACTATTTAAAAGAAAAACTGTCATCAGCGTACTTATTTGGTCTTCTGGAATCATATTTCCAACAAATAGTCAACGAGCAGCAGATGAGCGTCTAGCTCATGGTTTCCTACAGTGGGCGGTACCGCCCACCTGTAGGACTGAAGCCTTCGAGAGGTGGGGAGGGCGCGATCGTGGGTTCAGAAACATGTGGGGGAGTCTTTTTCGTGATTTTGCGATTGAATAACTATTTAAAATTTGAATTCTGTAATTTAATTCATCTTACGCCCATCTTGCACGATCCACTTTTTCATCAATTTTATATTTCCAGTAAATAATCATTTGAAAATTGACCATGTATGACATAAGTATATATCAATTTTCTATGTCAAAGTGAATATAGAGCATGTGTAAATATATGTGGTGGAGGAGAGGCGCCAGCAAACTGTTATAATGGGGATGGGGATGGGGGCGTTACAATGTTTATGTCCTTCAAAGTGGGCGGTGGGACGAAAAGTTTGAAATCTATGGTCTAACCGAATAGATTAGAGCGAATGCTCCCATTCGGAAAACGGTAAAATCGACTGTAATCTCCGGTAAAATCAATGAGATTTATTTCTGTCAGGGGCATAAAGAAAAAATCATAACCTGAACAGTTTCGTAGTGACTGCATTAGCCATGCAGCCGTTACATTTTTCAGGCTCATGTTACCCCTGTCCTACAACGCTCTAAATAGGGGTCTTACACAGGCAGGTAAGACCGTAAACCAGCCAAAATGGTTGGTGTCTTTGATCAAACCTACCATTTCGCAATGTATTCGGCAAAATGTATGACATATTTGAATGTGATACATACGGAATGAGATTGAAACCTGGTCTTTAACCAAAGAGTCTAAAGCCTAAGGATTGATCTAATATGGCTTGGCCCCTCTCGGTAGAAATGACACGGCCCATGTCAAGAGTATTGCACAGAGCACGAACTCTGTAGCTCCGGCAACAATTCTAGCTGTTAGGTAAAATAAAGGCATGCATTCATGAACAGAACGGTGTGGTCCGGTTTCAAACCCATGACATTCGTAACGCAAGGCAAAGACTTCATCACTTAATCTTGTCTTACTCTCATTCACACCTCGAACCATTCCACAGTTTCAGCAGATACTAGAACAGTTGCCCATTGTTCATGATATAACGTTAGAATAAGTTGGATCAAATATGATAGACAGCTTTCATGTCCTTTATTTTGTTTCAAAATTGACAACGTTGTGTATCGTTTGTATAAATATATTAACTATATTCGAAATATAAACAATGCTCAAAGTAATGTTGAAACACGTAATAACAAAGTAATGTTGAAACACGTAATAACAAAGTAATGTTGAAACACGTAATAACAAAGTAATGTTGAAACACGTAATAACAAAGTAATGTTGAAACACGTAATAACAAAGTAATGTTGAAACACGTAATAACAAAGTAATGTTGAAACACGTAATAACAAAGTAATGTTGAAACACGTAATAACAAAGTAATGTTGAAACACGTAATAACAAAGTAATGTTGAAACACATAATAACAAAGTAATGTAGTTTTATAAAATACAGAAACAATGCACAGCAACGTTTCGACCAAAAGGTCTTTATATCGCTTCGCGGGACTATAACTCGAGGCTGTATCGTTGTGTTTACACGGAAGAAAAATAGTACAGTCTCTTGATTGTTTACTTGTTGCAAACGATACAACAGGATCGTTTAAATGTAGTATGCTGTGAAATTCGACGCTCCTGTTGTATCGTTTGCTTGATAACGGTCTTTTTGTCGAAACGTTGCTGTGCATTTCCATTGTTTTGTATTTTGTAAAACTGCAGTACTTTGTTATTACGTGTTTCGTCATTCTACATAGTTTTACTACAGTCTCATTTATATTGATCAAAGTAATGTTCAGAACTAAATAACCTATTGATAATGCCTAGCTCTACTATACTCTATGCACACACCTAGACGTCGATCATTATTTACCCGACATACAGACTTGGACGAACGATTCCGTCCCTAACCATAAGCAAAATATTCCATTGCTGCAGATACTCATTTATTTTGTTGCTTTTTACATTATGAAATAATTTGTATATTTCTACTGACTTCGATTTATGTTGCCCTCATAGGCGTACATATGTTAAGAGAAGGAGGCAATACGTCCCCACCCCCACCAAATCCTAGTAAAAGGCTTTTTTGATTAAACAGGTTATCAAAGGAGTATCCTCATAGCAATCCGGGCATGTTCATAGTTGCTCCGATCTCCGCCTCAACAAATTCAGCAACGCCCAGCGGTCTAACACGCCAGTTCGATGTTGATTAATCAGTCTCTTTGCATATTTGGTATGCAGTGCCAGCGTGGGGCCTGTAGCAAATGTTACCAAGAGGTCCTAGGTTTTGTATTATAATAAAATAAAACGCACCTTTAACAAACTTTTCTCGATTTAATGTGAGCAAATTAAAAGATAACATTCTGTAGCAGACTTAGCAACCAAATTCAGTGAATGTGCAAAGCAGGGAATGTATTCTGTGTACTTATCTACTTAATGCGTGCTTGTAAGGTTGTAATTTTACAAGCTAAGCTCTAGGCGCGGGGCCTCCAGAAACGCGGGGCCCGTAGCACTTACTACTTTTGCTATTGGGCTAATCCGGCACTGTTGGTATGCCGTTCTTAATGCTAATATAGTGTTCTCCATTTTCCCGTAGCAAACTACCAATTACAATTTTTACTCATTTTCTCCCCCTCCCCACCTGAAAAAATGTATGTGGACACCCATGATCGACATACATCTTTCTGTTTGTCACAACGTTTTCAATTCGATCTCTTTCGATTCATTATTTATTATACATCTTTTTAATTCAGATCTCAATGATCTCTCGATAGACTTGTATGTATCTACTGTCCAGCAATATCATTGACAGTGAGAGATCATATTGTTACCATCTATCGATCGATCCAAACAAGTAAACAATCAAGAGACTGTACTATTTTTCTTCCGTGTAAACACAACGATACAGCCTCGAGTTATAGTCCCGCGAAGCGATATAAAATGGTTGTCAGTCCATCTAATCAATAAACTGACGTGAATATAATTTTTCTCTCGACTTTATTTCTGTTTTATCACCTCCTTGTCGTGGTCGCGAACAATTTATGAAATCAAGCTAATGTAAGATCCGATAACGACCACGTTCCAACTGGTTCTAAAATAGTTTCCCATATTGGAATGTAATCTCAATTTATATCTCCCGGAAGCTGATCATGGCAAATGGATGCAGCATTAAATATGTAGTTCATGAGAATATACAAACGTTCAACATGCAAATGTATTTGTTATATAGTGCATTTATTTGTTATATAGTGCATTTATTTGTTATATAGTGCATTTATTTGTTATATAGTGCATTTATTTGTCAATCTGAAAGTAAATTGTCGTTTTGTAGATTATAATGAAAGTGGATAGTGGTTGAGGTATACTATTGAGATGGGGTTGGGGTCGAGTCTCTGGTCAAGTGGTTAAGACTTTATTCTGTAAGTTATGGGTTAGAAGTTTGCCTTGCGTTCTGAAGATTGTAAATTCGAATCCGAATCAGATCGCCCCGTTCACATGTGTAGTTTTTCTGTTCTTCTTCGAATGCTTTATATGAACCACTTGGTAAACCACTCTTTGTGATTTGTATGTAATCAAGGCCTAAGAGCGATTGATTGTACGTTGTGCCAGTTGTGCGCCTAAAAGTAGGCCAGCGCATCCGACTTCTGCGACGCTTTTTAATTTACTAGGGTAGCATCCATAGGGCCCTACCTCATGCGTCTCTTTCGACCTGCCTTGTAGGTCGTAGTGTTACTATTCTTTGCTCCACGTAAGAGCCGCAACAACACACAGGCGTCGGAGATCCCTAAGATGTTTTATGGAGCTACAGGGTTTATGCTTTGTGCAATATTCCAGAAATTGCAAGCTACCTGTCGAGAGGGAAGGAGCCATGCCCAGAAATTGCAAGCTACTTACCGAGAGGGAAGGAGTCATGTCCAGAAATTGCAAGCTACCTACCGAGAGGGAACGAGTCATGTCCAGAAATTGCAAGCTACCTGTCGAGAGGGAAGGAATCATGTACAGAAATTGCAAGCTACCTACCGAGAGGGAAGGAGTCATGTACAGAAATTGCAAGCTACCTACCGAGAGGGAAGGAATCATGTCCAGAAATTGCAAGCTACCTACCGAGAGGGAAGGAGCCATGTACAGAAACTCGATGAAATGAAGTCAATTCTTTACTTCTAGATTAGCGTTTCACACGTGGGCGGTACCACCCCACCCCCCAGTGGGCACTGAATTCTGGGGAGCGCGATAGTTGGTTCAGAAGAATTTGGGGGGTGTTCATGCGATTATGGGTCGGTGGCTCCTTAAAGGAGAAATTAATAATAAATATTTGAAAATAAATTATTTTCGTGATTGTGCGATTGAATAATCATTTAAAATTTGAATTCTGCATTTAAATTCCTATTACGCCCGTCTTACACGGTCCATTTTTACATCAATATTCTTTTTCATGCATATAATCATTTGAAAATTGACCATGTATTACAGAAATATATATCAATTTTCTACGTCAAAGAGAAAATAGAGCATGTATATATGTGGGACTGTGGTTGATGACTACGTCCTTTAGGATATGCCACGATATTCATATATGTGGGAGGGGGCGTTGACAAACTGTTATAATGTGAAGGGGGGTGTTACAAAGTTTATGTTGTGCAAAGTGGGTGGTTGGCCGAAAAAGTTTGGGAATCTATGATCTAGATTCTTTATAGCAGTGACTTCCAACGCCGTGCTCGCGGGAAAGAACACAGAATAATCAGGTCAGATTCGATCGAAAAGTGTTTGCACATACACATGTGATAAGCTGTTTGTGTTTGTATATTCTCTCTCTCTCTCTCTCTCTCGCGATCGTTCTTAGGCCGTTTTTATCATTCGATTGTAATATATAAGCAACCAAACATCAAGAACGGATGTAAGTGCACAGCCTGTAGTACCTATTGGAGCTCAGGTGCTTATCCTTCGGCGGTGTGTTCGATTTCAACCAGCGTTTATTGGGTTCGCTCTCCGTTAGCCTTTGCTGTCCCCAGCCAAAACCAACAAGGCAGCAGGTTGTTATTTTCTTTCAGGGCAGCGACCCGTAGACGACCTGCCCTCCCGAGCTGATGAGCGTCTTCTGCCTAGTGCCTGTATATTTGATGCGAAACAACATTATATATACATACAGACACTATAATACATTTTCTTAGTAGCTTCAAGTTAATTGTAAGATGAGAATAAAAAGTGTTAAGAACGTCAGAAGAAGCAACAGAAGCAATGAATATCAACAATAATTAGATAGTTGTACAAGTATTAAGAGCTTCAAAAAAACTACATAAATTACAAGTCTGTGTTTGATGAAACATCAAAAGATCTGAAGTGTCTAAAGGCGAAAGACTTAAACCGGGTTTCGCCATATCGCTCCGTCCCTTACTGCAGAAAAGGCACACCACCTGCCGAAAGTTTTGCCCACATCACGAACTCCGTAGCTCCAGCAATAATTCTCGGGATTTCTGGGTCTGTTTGAATTTGAACCTATAACATACAGAACGCCAGACAAACTTCCTAACCACTTCCATATAACATACAGAACGCCAGACAAACTTCCTAACCACTTCCATATAACATACAGAACGCCAGACAAACTTCCTAACCACTTCCATATAACATACAGAACGCCAGACAAACTTCCTAACCACTTCCATATAACATACAGAACGCCAGACAAACTTCCTAACCACTTCCATATAACATACAGAACGCCAGACAAACTTCCTAACCACTTCCATATAACATACAGAACGCCAGACAAACTTCCTAACCACTTCTATATAACATACAGAACGCCAGACAAACTTCCTAACCACTTCCATATAACATACAGAACGCCAGACAAACTTCCTAACCACTTCTATATAACATACAGAACGCCAGACAAACTTCCTAACCACTTCTATATAACATACAGAACGCCAGACAAACTTCCTAACCACTTCTATATAACCTACAGAACGCCAGACAAACTTCCTAACCACTTCCATATAACATACAGAACGCCAGACAAACTTCCTAACCACTTCTATATAACATACAGAACGCCAGACATACTTCCTAACCACTTCCATATAACATACAGAACGCCAGACAAACTTCCTAACCACTTCCATATAACATACAGAACGCCAGACAAACTTCCTAACCACTTCCATATAACATACAGAACGCCAGACAAACTTCCTAACCACTTCCATATAACATACAGAACGCCAGACAAACATCCTAACCACTTCCATATAACATACAGAACGCCAGACAAACTTCCTAACCACTTCCATATAACATACAGAACGCCAGACAAACTTCCTAACCACTTCTATATAACATACAGAACGCCAGACAAACTTCCTAACCACTTCTATATAACATACAGAACGCCAGACAAACTTCCTAACCACTTCCATATAACCTACAGAACGCCAGACAAACTTCCTAACCACTTCCATATAACATACAGAACGCCAGACAAACTTCCTAACCACTTCAATATAACATACAGAACGCCAGACAAACTTCCTAACCACTTCCATATAACATACAGAACGCCAGACAAACTTCCTAACCACTTCCATATAACATACAGAACGCCAGACAAACTTCCTAACCACTTCCATATAACCTACAGAACGCCAGACAAACTTCCTAACCACTTCTATATAACCTACAGAACGCCAGACAAACTTCCTAACCACTTCCATATAACATACAGAACGCCAGACAAACTTCCTAACCACTTCCATATAACATACAGAACGCCAGACAAACTTCCTAACCACTTCTATATAACATACAGAACGCCAGACAAACTTCCTAACCGCTTCCATATAACATACAGAACGCCAGACAAACTTCCTAACCACTTCCATATAACATACAGAACGCCAGACAAACTTCCTAACCACTTCTATATAACATACAGAACGCCAGACAAACTTCCTCACCACTTCCATATAACATACAGAACGCCAGACAAACTTCCTAACCACTTCCATATAACATACAGAACGCCAGACAAACTTCCTAACCACTTCTATATAACATACAGAACGCCAGACAAACTTCCTAACCACTTCCATATAACCTACAGAACGCCAGACAAACTTCCTAACCACTTCCATATAACATACAGAACGCCAGACAAACTTCCTAACCACTTCTATATAACATACAGAACGCCAGACAAACTTCCTAACCACTTCTATATAACATACAGAACGCCAGACAAACTTCCTAACCACTTCCATATAACCTACAGAACGCCAGACAAACTTCCTAACCACTTCCATATAACATACAGAACGCCAGACAAACTTCCTAACCACTTCTATATAACATACAGAACGCCAGACAAACTTCCTAACCACTTCCATATAACATACAGAACGCCAGACAAACTTCCTAACCACTTCCATATAACCTACAGAACGCCAGACAAACTTCCTAACCACTTCCATATAAAAGAATTACAAGTTCTCACTATTTTTCTATAGAGCACTGCTTCTATTGTTCCATTTTTCTTCCATATTAAGCTTGACATCTCGACGTGGTGTCCAATATCATATGAGAAGGTACTTACTTAGAAGGGGTCACCTCTCAGAAGGAGTCACCCAGAAGGAGTCACCTAGAAGGGGTCACCCAGAAGGGGTCACCCAGAAGGAGTCACCCAGAAGTGGTCACCTAAAAGAAGGAATATATTTATTTCTGAAGCATTCGCTCTGTATCTGCTAACCATTATTCATAATTAAGAGTTCTAAACTATTGATAAGAGAAGAAACAACATACATCAAAGGCGTCAGCTGCAGGACAGCTCAACACTTTGGTGAATAATAAATTCTACAACACACCCCACTAACACCTCTAGTGGCAACAATTTGCCATGTTTCTCCGATCAACTGCGGCAATCGACATAGCACATTACCATAAGCAAATGTAATGTAAGACAGATTTTATATAAGTTATCGTTACTGGATGAGAAACATCATTGAAAAATGTAGAGAATATAAAGTGGATCTCCATACCTGTTTCCTAGATTAGGGAATGCTAACCCGAAACAAATGCTTGCAGAAGACGGATGCACCAGGCCGTAAGGCGCATAACATGGTGCAACGACCCCTCACAATGAGGAATGGGATAACGGGTTCTACGGTAGCCAATCTGCCTCCGAGATTTAGCCACGCAGGAAGAATGTCAGAAGTACCATCACGAGGGTGGCCAAAACTTACTGCGGAAGAGGTTGGCACAAACGGGGAAGCAGAAATCATAGGAATTATATCCTACAGAACTGCCCCCAGTATGCAGATTTGAGAAAAAAGAGGTGGCCTACTTACACTAGTGTCCAAGACAAACTGTATGGCGTGGCTGATAATCTGAGACAGACAGCTGTCTTTAGTGAGACAATCCGAAATCCCAATCTAGTGAGAACACAGAAGACAAACTGTATGGCGTGGCTGATAATCTGAGGCAGACGGCTGCTTTATTAGAGAATCCGAAATCCCAATCTAGTGAGAATGCAGAAGAAGAAGAAGTAGTTTCGTAGATTACAAGCAAAGCATTCTGACTAATGTGACAAAAATCAGAAATTATGGAACAATATGAAAGACATGGGGTTCCCATCACATTTGATACATCTAATATAGACACTTTAATTACGAACAACAATCCGCAGTCAGAATAGTTGGAGATACATCAGGATAAGGTTCCGAAGTGCAAAAGGGAGTAAAACAAGGATGCATACTGTCCCCATATTTATTCAACATCTATGCAGAACATATTATAAGACAAAGAGCATTCATTACTCTCCTCCCATATTTATTCAATATTTATGCAGGGGAACATATTATAAGACAAAGATGCATACTCTCCCCTATATTTATACAACACCTATAATCAAGAACATATAATGCCAAATGTTAAGAATGATGAAAACTGAATTTTTTGACTCATTTACAATCGGAGGAAATATGATTCCAGAACTAAGGTCTCCCGAGACGACACAGTACTACTCTCAAATAGTGCTACCTGCTTGGAACATCTAGTTCGGACTGTCAAGAAGCACAGCGATCATTATAAACCTTTTTCTGAATATAAAGAAAACTAAAATTATGTCCACGGACAAAGTAAAATCTCAACCCAAAATTGCCATCAATAATGAAAACATTGAGAACGTCACAGATTTGGAATATCTTGGCTTATAATTACAACAATGAAGATTGTACGAAAGAAGTTAGAAGACGGTTAGCCATGGCTTTCCAGAGGGTAGCTAGTATGAAGAAACTATGGCACGACACAAGCAAAGAAACAAAAATAAGACTTCTGAGAACATGCATATTCCCTGTGGCAACATATGGAGGGCGAATCGTGGACCATAACACAAACACAAAAAAATAAAATTGAAGCTATTGCAACAAGGTGATATAGAAAATTTCTTAGAACATACTGGAAAGAGAAGAGAAGAAACAAAGACATCCTACAAGACCTGAATATCAAGAAGCATTGGTTTATAAATAACATGTCCCGGAAGATGAAATATTTTGGCCACATTAAACGCCACAGTGGTCTGGAGAGAAAGGTAATGGAAGGCCTGGTTCGTGGAAAACGAGTCAGGGGACGACCAAGACGAAGATGGCAGCAGGACATCAAAGAAACCTTGAACATGACACTGGAAGAGGCAGGAGAACTTGTAACAGACAGAGCTTTTCAGGCTTTCTTTCTTTCTTTCTCGAATCCTGTTTGTCTTACAGCGTCAGGTCAAAAAGAGATTTCTAAAACGGACCCTAGTATGCGCTTTGTAAATCGTCTCTTTCATCACCTCTGTTATCTCTGAGGTCCATCTTTTGCGTGGCCGGCCTTTTGCTTTCTACCCATTGTATCGGAGCAGCATTTCTCTTTGAGGTGCACTGTCTGTTAGTAATCTGCTTACGTGGCCGAACCATTTAATTTGTTGTTTCTTGATGGTCTAGTACTGATGTTGTACACACTTTTTCCTGATGTCTTCATTTCTCAACCGGTCTCTTCTTGTTACACCCAGCATTCTGCGTAGACACTTCATCTCTGTTGTGACTAGTTTTCTTCTATCGTTTGTTGTCCAGGTCTGGCACTGGTAACATAATGTGGGGAGAAAGATTGTGTTGAACATTGCTCTTTTGTGTTCATGGTGACGTGTTTGCATCTTAAAATTGGCGCCATTTGCCTATCATTTGATTTGCTTTGTTGCATCTGTGTTGAATTTCATTAGTTATTCTTCCCTTTGCTGAAAAAATGCTCCCCAGGTATGTGAAGTCTTTTACTTGATTTAGTGGGCGATTGTCGATGGAGATATTGGTAGTGCTTTCCTCTCTGGCGAATGTCATTACTTCTGTTTTGTCGATGTTTATTCTCATGTTGTATTCGTTACATGCTAACTGGAGTCTGTTAATGTGTTGTTGTAGCTGTTCTTCTGTTGTTGATATGATTACCTGATCGTCTGCAAAAAGAAATTCATGCCTGTTTGCTATTCAGGCTTGCTGTGATGAATGCGACGTTCCGCAAGGGACATGCTATTACTTGACTTGATCGTTACCGGATGTAATACCGCTTTATACGGCGTTGTACGATAAGGGAAACATGAGCCTGTAGAATTTATTGGCCCCCATGGCTAGTGCAGCCCCCCCTCCCTCCATGAGGTCATTACCTTGTAGTGGTGGTGGTAGGGGGCGCTTGCGTACCTCAATGACCCGGACAGTTATGTCAGCAGGGTTACCCAAGTCGGACAGTTCAAAGGAGAGAGGTCAGACTAAATGTGACCTCCTGGTCCTCCAGGTTGGGGTTGTGTGATGGGCTAACTACCCATCCATTAAAAAAAACAACAACGTAGTTACAGAAACCAAAAATAAATTGTTCAAAACTAACTCGAGTCTCGAAAGGACTAGGGCTCCATGCTGGAGGCAGATGACGCGCAGTAGATAAACCCGCAAGGAAGCTGATGTGCTGACGATCTTTCTTCAGCCGCATCCTGGGAAACCATAAAGAAAACAGCCAGTGACCGATAAGAGTGGCGAACAATTGTTGAGGTCCTATGCTCCACGAGGAACAAATCAATTAAGTCATGGCTAGTGCAGCGTCGTGAAACTCTTCAGGCTATGACGTTTTTGTTTGCTGTCGACAGAAAACAACTCATTGAACGTACCGGAGATTGAACCCGGGTCTCATGAATGGGAGCCTGCGCTCTAATCAATTCAACCAGACGTTTCTCTCTGTACCAACAATGTGTTAATTATGACTTTTTTATGGGACACAGTAAACATTAGGGATATGTTATTAGGAGGGGTGTTTAGGGAAGGAAGGAGAGGGGGTTGAGGGAGGAAGGATGCAGAATATGAGTACATGCTGGAGACATATATCAATATATACACACAGTACCTCTGTGTCATATAGCGTGTGCCGACGTAACATCCATGGGCGTTCGTACTTTAAAAGTCAAGAAGGACAAGTGCCCCCTCCCACCCCTTCCTTTCACACTTTGAAATAATGACTTCTTGATAACACAATTTTAAGCGAATCTGGTCCTCTCTTTCATATATATATATATATATATATATATATATATACATGTGTGTGTGTGTGTGTGTGTGTGTGTATGTGTGTGTGTGTGTGTGGTGTGTGTGTGTGTGTGTGTATGTGTATGCATGTGTGTGTGCACAGACACCCATATCAAAGACAAAACAGAAAAACGTACACATTAAGACTTCTTCCTTGTACACTTACTTCATAATGGTGGCTCCAGTAACTCAAGCTACTACTGAACTTGCATATCCAATGATATCCACAACAGAATAATGCACATACTTTGAACAGTTACACAAAATAATCCACGGATAGTTACCGATATATCCACAAAATTTGATATCCATTGAGCTGTCTGAAATATTTACTGTGGGTTGATTAATAATTACTTTCAAACTAGCTCTAACTATCCTGTCTTCTGAAGAATCCAAACACATGGAATGCGATTGTATATGCGATTACATAGATTTGACTTGAATATAGCACATTAAAACTTAGAAGTAATTATTTAAAACAGTGTTATCACCTTGAGAAAATACATTCTTTATATTTCAGAGTATATTGTACATCAGTGGCGGCTCGTGATCATTTTTGTTGGTGGGGCCAGACAGAGATTCTAGGAAAAACCATGGTTTAGGTTAAGTTATATTTTAATGTATAAAATAATAAATACACGTTCACCTTATTTTTGGTGGGGCCCGGCCCCACTGGCCCTTAATGACGAGCCGCCCCTGTTGTACATACATAACTCTATAACGAGTACATCGCAAGATGAAGACCACGTAAAAGATGGAGTGATGACATCAAGAAAAGCCTTAAGAAAATGAATAACAGCTTACAAAGTGCTCTAGAACAAGCGCAAACAAGATCACTAAATTCCCTCCCAACTCTTCTATAAAGAAGTAAATGGTGGAAGAGAAGAAGAAGATGCATAGCCCGCGCAACATTGTAAGGGTTTAAGAGTAAGCTGTAATTTCTCTTATCAGTAAATGCAGTTTCGATGTTTTTGAAGTGTGATTTAAACAGCTTTTCCAAAGTAAATTATTACTGAGCAAGAGTGCCAATACTGTGGTAGTTAAGTATTACGTACAGCGCAACGACCGCTAGCTAAGCACTTTACGCCTGAGGGCTGGCACAGACAGATACACACACACACACATGCACTCATGCACGCACGCGAAGAGACACGCACGCACGCATATATTATATATATACTGAGCATCTGCGGATCTACTGGAGTGGAATGATATTGGTTCAATAACACACTCACTCTGAAACATGCAAGCACACACACACACATACATGCGTACACCAAGCATTTATGGAATGACGAGATATCGCACACCACACAACTACATGCTCTACCAGGCATTTATGGAATGACGAATATCCACCCCACACACATAATGCGTATCACCAAGCATTTATGGAATGACAATATCGCACACACACACATACTGAATACCTATTCTACCAGGGATAATAATCATAATAATTCCTCTCGTACCGTTATACGTTACATAGGGCCTGTAATTAATTTCTCCATACCGCTCTATCCTGGGCAACTCGCTCAATCTTCTCCACGGAACTGAGACCGATATTTCCTGCCTCTCTCAGCAAAGTTCGTTTCAGGGTCTCTTTAGGTCGACCGCTCTTTCTTGAACCCTTTGCATCCCACTTCAATGCCTGCTTTGATATTCGTTGATCATTTCTCCTCAAGGTGTGCCCCAACATATCTCCATCTTCTCTTTCTTATAACAGTTGTCACTAGTGCTTGACCAGACATGTCTCTGATTTCATCACTTCTTCTGAACTCGTTCCATTTTATATTCATTATTTTCGCAGACATCTATTTTCAAATGCATTCAACTTGCTTTCTATATCTTTAGTCATTTTCCAACTCTCGCTGGCATATGTTAGGATTGATACAACATTTGAATTGAAAATTCGTAATTTAGTTTTAATACTATATAACTTGCAGTTCCATATTTTATTTAGACTTTTAAAAGCTGATGTTGCTTTGCCAATTCGTATCATAATTTCTTTTTAACATTTCCTGTGCACTCAAAATTGCTACCTAAATAGGTGAACTGCTCTTTTATTTTTAATCATTTTAGATTCCAGTGTGATATCTGCATTACTTGCCATAGGTGTCTTCATTATATTTTTTTTCATAGCTTATCTGCAGTCCAACTTTTGATGCTATAGATGACAAGTTGTCTGTTTTTCTTTGCATATCTTGTTGTTTCTACTTAACAAGGCAATATCATCTGCAAAATCCAAATCTTCTAGTTGACTATTTTCTACCCAATCAATGCCAGTTTCACCCTGCAACATTTTCGCATCACCCAGTCAATGGCCACTTCAAACAATAGCGGAGATAGAATACAGCCTTGCCATTCTTGCAAGTTTCTGTAACTCTTTCAATTTCTTGTGATGAGGTAGCTGGCCTCACGCACAAGTCCTCCTCCTTTTTCATCCGGGCTTGGAACCGGCATTGGCAGCGTTTCTACCAGGGATGGAGAGACGTATATTTCTTAAACACAAACACTAGCGTAAACTCTCTCTCATACACATAAATAAGTACATACATACACATACATAAGTACATACATACACATACATAAGTACATACATACACATACAAACATATATTGACCATCTATGAATCTACCCGGGATGAAGATAAGTCTGATCTTTACACACACACTAACATAAACTCACACGCACACACACATACGCACACATTAACCACCTACGAATCTATCCGAGAGGAAGAGAAGGCTTCCCCTTAAATACATTTCTTCTTCTTCTTCTTTTGTCGTCACACTGCTACCGGGTTGTTGCCCAGTGTCGTCACACTGCTACCGGGTTGTTGTCCAGTGTCGTGGTTTTCTGTTTTTGTCTTGCGCTGTTCTGGTGGCTTGTGTGATTGTTATCTTTGCTCTTTCACAGGATTCTGCTACGCCATCTAACCATCTTTTCCGTGGTCTTCCTCTTGCCTTCTTTCCCGATGTTCTGTTGTAGAAGACTCTGTATACTGTGGAGTTTGGATGCATTCTTATTAAGTGGCCAAACCACTTCATTCTTTGTTTATCTATGTAATTCAAGCACGGTTTTGTGCCAACTTTCTTTCTTATGCTGATGTTGGTGTTAAATACATATACTAACATAAAATCTTATACACAAACATACACATACATACACAGTCTATCAATGAACATATCTGGTGTAGATAGAGCTCTGTGTTCCTTAAGCACATACACCGGCCTGCCTGCCAAGAGTGTTCGTAGCAGCGTTGGACGACTGGTGACAAGCCCCCTGTGAGTGCGGTTCAATTCTGGACTTGTACATAACTGGCAGAGAGCCGCTGTAGCGTAGTTGTTAGTGAACTCGCTTCGCAAGGCTGGTGGTCTGGGTTCAGCTCCGCAATGCGCGTGGAATTTTTCACGACCACGACGGCTCTCAGGTCGACCCAGCCTCAACTGGGTACCAGACATGCTCTGGGAAGTAAAGGCGGCCGGCGTGATGCTGACCACATCACCCAACGTGTGCCGACGGTCAATGAAAATACAGGCCTAACACTGTATTGACCTATATACCACGAGGTATGAAAGGGTTCCTTTACTTTTACCTTTACATAACTGGCACAACGTACGATCGTTCTTAGAACACAAAGACAAATCATAGAGAGTGGTTGATATGGAGCGTCCGAAGAAGAAGAAGAAGATCATAGGATCACGCTCGTAGTAAATAAGTGCGCTAACTACTATGTTATCGCGACTCTCTTCTTGAACACATACACTAACATATACCCGCGCACACATTTGGCATAGGCGCATCTACCTGGGGTGAAGAACACCCACAAACACATACAATACAGTGTTGGAATAACTGTCGTTAAGAAAATAGAATCAAGAAAAGTAATGCTTAGCAAGCAAAAGAACACAGACATATATGAAAAAGTTTACACGAGATAGAAGAACTTGGAACAAATAAAACGCTGCTAACATCCCCATGTTAACTTTTGGACAGAAAAAAGAGAATCAAATGCAATATTTAACAACTTTTTTGGCTCCCAACAAAGAGAGAAAAACATGACTTCCCTGAGGCATAATCATCAACATCTGCAGCTTACAAGGCACATAATTAAATTATTATACTTTTTTTTCTCTATTTAATTTTCTTCTGAATGTACTCTTTTTTTTCTTGTTTTATTTTTCCTTCTTTTCTTTGCCATTGTTATGTGGATTGCATATTTCTTTCAAGATGGCAAGTTCTAATTACAGAAATATACGTAGAATAGAATTTATGAATAGTGCCATAAGAAACTGTAAGGGAATACGGGTAGTAAACAAGGCAATGAAAGGGAAGAACTGAGTTATGTTTAGCAGTAACTATGATAATGAATGGGTAGAATTGAGTATTCTGGACAATAAACAAGGCAATGAAAGGAAGAACTGAATACCTGAGCAGTAAACATTTCAATGAAAGAATTAAATACACTGATCAGTAAACATTTCAATGAAAGGAAAGAATTGAATACACTGAGCAGTAAACATTTCAATGAAAGGAAAGAATTGAAAACACTGAGCAGTAAACATTTCAATGAAAGGGAAGAATTGAATACGCTCAGCAGTAAACATTTCAATGAAAGGGAAGAATTGAATACACTGAGCAGTAAACATTTCAATGAAAGGGAAGAATTGAATACACTGAGCAGTAAACATTTCAATGAAAGGGAAGAATTTAATACACTGAGCAGTAAACATTTCAATGAAAGGGAAGAATTGAATACACTGAGCAGTAAACATTTCAATGAAAGGGAAGAATTGAATACACTGTACAGTAAACATTTCAATGAAAGGAAAGAATTGAATCCTGAAGAGTTAGAGAACATTCATGGATAGGACAAAATTGAAACACTGAGCAAGTAAACATTTCCAAGAAAGGAAAAATTGAATACCTGAGAAAGAAAACTTCAATGAAAGGAAGATGAAACGCTGAAGATAAAAGATGTCAATGAAAGGAAGATGAATACGCAGTAAAAATTTCAATGAAAGGAAGAATTGAATACGCTCAGCAGTAAACATTTCAATGAAAGGGAAGAATTGAATACACTGAGCAGTAAACATTTCAATGAAAGGGAAGAATTGAATACGCTCAGCAGTAAACATTTCAATGAAAGGGAAGAATTGAATACACTGTACAGTAAACATTTCAATGAAAGGGAAGAATTGAATCCGCTGAAAAAGAGTTAAAGAAGAGACGCATTCGATGGATAGGACACACACTGAGAACACCGACTTGAAGCATAGCAAAACGGGCACTATTTTGGAACCAGCAGGGAAAGAGGAGTAGAGAAAGTCCTAGACATATCCGGAGAAGAAATGGAGACTGATACGAAAAGGATAGATAAAACACGGTAAGAATTGAAAGAGATGGCAGGAGAAAGGAAGTGCTGGAAGAAGTTTGTTGAAGACCTGTGCTCCGTTAGGAGTTGAAAGGTGAAGAAGAAAAACGCATCTTAATCCATTGAGATTGTTCTTTTTCTTATATAGAAACAAGATTGTTCTTTTTCTTATATAGAAACAAGATTGTTCTTTTTCTTATATAGAAACAAGATTGTTCTTTTTCTTATAAGAAACAAGATTGTTCTTTTTTCTTATATAGAAACAAGATTGTTCTTTTTCTTATAAGAAACAAGATTGTTCTTTTTCTTATATAGAAACAAGAGTATAGTTTCTTTTTCTTATATAGAAACAAGAGTTCCTTTGACGTTATAAGTAAGTGACTCACAGAAGATATCATGAGTAAACACACAATTTAAATATTATTGAAATGTTAAGTTTGCTGTCGTGATGCTGACCACATCACTCATCGATGGTCCTTAGTCAAAGAAAAATATGGATATATTGACCGTAATCCTGAATAAAACCACATGTTATGAAAATGTGTCATTTTCTTAAGGTTACAGTGGACTACAGAAATGTGGTAGATTTTCTTCAGAAGAATATAAGTAACCACATGAACTGCTTCTGGTTCAGTTCCATAGCGGGAATGGAATTATATTTTTCAACCAAAAAGCTACTATCAAGTTGACCTAACCTTAATTAGGTAACAAAAAAATAGTTGAAGTAAGGGAACGGGTTGGGGAAGGGAGGGGTGGGGTCATTATGTTAACCACTGAACCCATCAAATGCCGTTGTGAAATAATAATATGGATTTAACATCGTATTCTTCAACTTTACCTTATGGTATGAAAATTGGTCCCTTTCTTTACTCAAAATAATAATAAAAATGAGCAAATATAAAACAATCCAAGTATTGGTTGTGATGATAGGCTAAACAAGTAATAAATACAATAAGGTAGTTTAACATCGTACAATAGCAATGCACACATTTTATATCGATATATCATCTAAACACTAATATCGATACATCATAAAAACTAATATCGATATATCGTCTACACACTAATATCGATATATCGTCTACACATTAATATCATCTAAACACTTATATCTCCACATTTTATAACCTAAACAAGGATATCTAAATACTAACTTCTAAACATGCATATCTAAATACTAACTTCTAAACACAAATATCTAAATACTAACTTCTAAACACGAATATCTAAATACTAACTTCTAAACACTAATATCTAAATACTAACTTCTAAACACGAATATCTAAATACTAATTCTAAACACGATATCTAAATACTAACTTATAAACGCAAATATCTAAATACTAACTTCTAAACACGGATATCTAAATACTAAATCTAAACAAATATCTAAATACTAACTTCTAAACACGAAATATCTAAATACTAACTTCTAAAACGATATCTAAATACTAACTTCTAAACACGGATATCTAAATACTAACTTCTAACATGAATATCTAAATACTAACTTTCAACACAATATCTAAATACTAACTCTAAACAGATATCTAAATACTAACTTCTAAACACGAATATCTAAATACTAACTTCTAAACACTAATATCTAAATACTAACTTCTAAACACGAATATCTAAATACTAACTTCTAAACACGGATATCTAAATACTAACTTATAAACGCAAATATCTAAATACTAACTTCTAAACACGGATATCTAATATCTAAATGCTAACTTCTATACTAACTATCCTCAACACAAATATCTTAAATACTAACTTCTAAACACAAAATACTAAATACTAACTTCTAAACACAAATATCTAAATACTAACTTCTAAACACGAATATCTAAATACTAACTTCTAAACACGAATATCTAAATACTAACTTCTAAACAAGAATATCTAAATACTAACTTCTAAACGCGAATATCTAAATACTATCTTCTAAACAAGGATATCTAAATACTAACTTCTAAACAAGGATATCTAAATACTAACTTCTAAACAAGGATATCTAAATATTAACTTCTAAACACGAATATATAAATACTAACTTCTAAACTACGGATATCTAAATACTAACTTCTAACACGGATATCTAATATCTAAATACTAACTTCTAAACATGCATATCTAAATACTAACTTCTAAAGACGTATATTTAAATTCTAACTTCTAAACAAGGACATCTAAATACTAACTTCTAAACACGAATATCTAAATACTAACTTATAAACACGATATCTAAATACTAACTTCTAACACGGATATCTAATATCTAAATACTAACTTCTAAACACAAATATCTAAATACTAACTTCTAAACTCAAATATCTAAATACTAACTTCTAAACTCAAATATCTAAATACTAACTTCTAAACACGGATATCTAAATACTAACTTCTAAACACGGATATCTAAATACTAACTTCTAAACAAGGATATCTAAATACTAACTTGTAAACACGAATACTTATTTGCCAACTCTAATAACTAATTTATTTGTAATTTGTTAAAACTGTTTTTGTGTGAGCTGACCACTTTAAAGTAAACAGGAATTAAATGGTGGCGGGCGGGAAACAGGGCACGTAATCCAACACCGCGGTTTGAGCGCCTGTTGCTTCCCCTTAGACAGTAGCCATCATGTGTTACGACAGTATTCCTCGCTCTCTAAGACTTTGCTGTTAGCAACAGCTGGCCTTGCGCGTGTTCCTGGATATTTTCACTATCCCTCTTACTCGTCCACACCTCCAATCACCTCTTTCACTATTCCAGCTCACCGCTTCATGGCTCCGACACTGGTCTGAATCCCCCAGCGGCAATGATAGTCTAATAATGTGAATGTGGTGCCAACCGATAACGTTGATACTACTTCTACCACTACCACTACTCGTCTCCTCCTCTGTGATCACAACAACAACAACAATAACAGAATAGCTTGTTGTAGAAGAGATTGATATGGACATCATTATGTTATTGTTCTGTACCACGAGCTGTACATTTTACAATGAATTATTTTCTAACTACTATCAGCTGTTTAAAGCCACTCATAAGATGTTCAATCTTTCTGTTCAATATTTTCTCATACTGTCTCCCAGACTTTCTCTTTCAAACTCTCGTTCTATCTCTCTCTTTCTCTTTCTCTCTTTCTTTCTCTCTCTCTTTCTGTTACATTTTCCTCATATCCTTTATATTCCACTCTTAATTTCATTCTTTCTGTCATATTCTCTCTCCTTCCTTATATACCTTCTTTTATTTCACATTCTCTCTTTTCTTTCACTAATATACCTTCTCTCTTTCTCTCATATTCTCTTTCTTTCACTAATATACCGTCTCTCTTTCTCTCATATTCTCTTTCTTTCACTAATATACCTTTCTTCTTCTCTCATATTCTCTTTCTTTCACTAATATACCTTCTCTCTCTTTACGCCATATTCTTTCTTTCACTAATATTTTCTCTCTTTCTCATATTCTCTCTTCTTTCACTTATATACCTTCTCTCTTGTATTCTCTTTCTTTCATTAATATACATTCTCTCTTTCTCTCATATTTTCTTTTACTCTTATATTCTGCCTCCCTTATATTCTAGCTTTGCCTCTTTCTTCTATATTCCTACTTATCTTCTTACACCCACCCCACCCCCTCTTTTTCACTCTGATACCTTTCCTCCTCTCTCGTTCCTTCTCTCATATTTCCCTACTTCTACCACATACTGTACTCACATACTACCGACTTACACATATAAAACACTACAAACACACACCGACTTACACATATAAAACACTACAAACACACACCGACTTCACTATAAAACACTACAAACACACACCGACTTACTCATATAAAACACTACAAAACTATCACCGACTTACACATATAAAACACTACAAACACACACTGTCTTACACATATAAACACTACAAATCACACACCGTCTTCACATATAAAACACTACAAACACACACGTCTTCACATATAAACCTCACAAACACAACCGTCTTCACATATAAAACACTACAAACACACACCGTCTTACACATATAAAACACTACAAACACACACTGACTTATCACATATAAACACTACAACACACACCGTCTTACACATATAAAACACTACAAACACACACTGTCTTACCATATATAAACACTACAAACACCCGTCTTACACATCATAAACACTTCAAACACCTCGTCTTCACATATAAACACTACAAACCACCCGTCTTACACATATAAAACACTACAAACACAATTCGTCTTACACATATAACACACTAAAAACACACCGTCTTACACATATAAAACACTACAAACACACCCGTTCTATACATATAAAACACCGTCTACATATAAACACTCGGTCTTCACATATAAAACACCCGTCTTTCACATATAAAACACCGTCTTCACATAAAACACCCGTCTTACCATATAAAACACTACAAACACACCGTCTTACACATATATAAACACCGGTCTTACAATATAAACACCGGTCTTACACATATAAAACACCGTCTTACACATATAAAACTCGGTCTTAACATATAAAACACCCGTCTTACACATATAAACACCGGTCTTACACATATAAACACTACAACACACCGGTCTTACACATATAAAACACTACAAACACACCGGTCTTACACATATAAAACACTACAAACACACCCGTCTTACACATATAAAACACTACAAACACACCCGTCTTCACATATAAAAACACTACAAACACACCGTCTTACATATAAAAACACTACAAACACACCGGTCTTACACATTTAAAACACTACAAACACACCCGTCTTACACATATAAAACACTACAAACACACCGGTCTTACACATTTAAAACACTACAAACACACCCGTCTTACATATAAAAACTACAAACACACCCTGTCTTACATATAAAACACTACAAACACACCCCGTCTTCACATATAAACACTACAAACACACCCGTCTTACACATATAAAACACTACAAACACTAGTTAATTATGACTCTTATCCTTCTCTCTTGTTTTACACCCATCCTCTGTTTTACTATTCTGGTTTTTTTTCTGACAACTTCTGTTGTTTTTTCATTTATTCTGACACTAAACTAAACCGTTTATATAACGTTTGCTCAGTTTTTCTTCGACTTCTTCTCCTACGCTCTATGAGGTATAACTATACCTTGTCCAGGTAAAAAAAATACAGGTGTGAAATAGAAAAAGAATATATCCTTAGTGAAAATATTACTTACAATATACTAAAAGAAACATTCTATTTCCTTTTTTATCAGCACAAACATCAGGTAGAGAAAGATAACATCCTTTAAAAAGTCCGCTTAAAGAGCGAGTGTGAAAATCCTAACAATAGGCTCAGGTGAGGCGCTCACTCAGTCAGGTGTATCTTGGAGTGTTCTCTTGCAGTGAGTGGGAGAACGTGGTGTGAATATGAAGTGTGGCGTGGGGAAAGGGAAGAATTCTGAACTAGTGATTAACGAAGGTACATAGGAGGAAAGGTAGTTGGTGGAAAAAAAAGATGTACAGGAAATGTCAGCAAGTCGGACAAGTAAACTCACAAATAAGGAACCAGACAAAGAAGACTAAGCAAATAATAAAAATAAAGCCTACATAGGCGTCACATAAATTATTCCGGGTGGATTGGGAGAGAGGGGGAGTGGAAGGAGGGCTAAAGAGGGAGGAAAAAATGAATATACAAAAATGTCGTTGGTAGTTTACTATACGGAAATGGAGATCAGATTCACAAAACAACTGTTTTATCAGGAAATGAGAGAGCAGACATGTTGGCTAAGGAGGGAACAAAACTTACACAACACAAACACCCAGTGTCACTACCAGAAATCAAGACACATATCAAAAGAAAGTACAAAGAGTGCATGGAGGCAACAAACCCACAGCAAACATCCACAAGATCCCATCAGCAGACTAAATAGAAAACAGCCTACAACAATCTTTCGCCAAGAACAGGTACTGCAGGCTCAACCACCACATGCACAGAATAAAGCCTGCTCGACTGCACATGTGTCATGCAGCAGAAACACAGACTCCAGAGAACATCCTGCAGTCATGTCCATCATACATCATCAACGAAATAAAACGTGGCCTCATGAACAAAGTTTACGACAAGCTATGGGGAATCTCGAAGAACTCCAACTGACATGCAGCTTCATAGAGGCAACCCATCTCATGATTTAGACGAGCATACGAAACCGAACGCAAGAAGAAGAAGATCTAAAATCAATTTTACATAGGATGAAGGTAAAGATTGGGGTGTGTGTGTGTGTAAAGTAAAATACCCCCCACAGTCTTAATGTATAGACGCCTTTGAAATACTACAACGCATTAGTATTTGTAATATTACAAATACTACAACCTTTACATTACAAAATTGCTACTACAACAGGTCCAACCACATATCTCTCTTCACTAGAGGATGTACGATGTTAGATAGTGATTTCCTAACAACCTTGTTGTTATCAGTCCATTTTTCCATTTGTCTTCTCTACACTTCCCACTGACATTGTTATAGTTTTGGATGTACGATATTCTACTGTAACATTTCTTATAACAATCCTGAATTATTCAATTCCTCGCAAGAGTTCATTCCTATGTTTGTTATGTATGCATATCAATATTAACGTGTGACAAATAAGCAAATATTTACAAAGAAATTTTCAAGTGTCAAAGCAACATCATTATGAATATAAATGATCAGATGATGCGTGTTCATTCCTGATGTCAGAAATATCGTATTTTATTTACAAAGACATCCAAAATGACAAGCAGATTACAAACACTCTTACATATAAATGACCATATGATGCATATATATTCCTGATGGTCAGAACATATATGTATGTAAAAGGCAGGTGGCGTCTGTGTTTAGGATAGTGACTCGGTCTATTAACCCTGACGTTCTGAGTTCGAATCACGCTGTTGACAGTTTGGTTGAAAATTGTTTCGTGTGAATTTTTCAAAGGACGATGGCACCACCCGTTCAGAAAGCAATGGCAAACTACTGAACACTAAAGTCTAAAAACTCAAACAGCGTTAAAGCTGGGTTGATTCGCAAAGTCCTGTAAAGGATATGCAATCAACTTTTTTTAACTATATAAATGGCACCAAAAATGAACAGATGGAATTCCTGCTGATCAGAAAACGTGAAAATGATAAAGATCACAACATTGAAAAGATATATTGATTATCTAAACCTGATAATATCAATCAATTTTTTTTTTACTGAGTAAACACGCACGAGCAAACACTGCAGATCGATAGACTGATAAATCATAATTATAATGCATCAGATAGAAGAAAAATAACACTTATAATCACCAAGTACATCATAAAATGGAGTAGCACACATGGTCAACACGTGCCAATACTAACTCCAGACACGGTTATAATAAATGAGGTATCTGGTGACTGGTAAACCTATTTCAGTAGTATGACATGAAATGTGGACAGTTATGGATTGGTAACGTTGAAAGTTGTCTACTGATGAAGTTGGCCCTACTGAGCTCCTGGCCTTAGACAATATGTTACTGTATGCAACTAAAATGTACGCTGTTCTACTATTTTAATAAAACGTTACTGACATTATTTAAAAAAATAGATATTTTAAGAATATTATATATAACTAAAATAGTATTGATACCAACGCATACGTATATAGGATATGACTTTTGTTATTGCGACTGCATAGCAGACAGACAGACATATTTATTAAGATTAGATAGATAGATATATAGATATGTAGGTAGGTAGATAGATAGATACATAATAGACAGACAGACATACATACAAATATACAGATAAGATATATATATATATATATACATATATATATACACATATATATACATATATAGATAGAGATAAATAGATAGACAGACAGACAGACAGACAGACAGACAGACAGGCAGGCAGACAGGCAGGCAGGCAGCAGACAGACAGACAGACAGACAGACAGACAGACAGACAGACAGAGAGACAGACAGACAGACAGACAGACAGACAGACAGACAGACAGAAGACAGACAGACAGACAGATAGATAGATAGATAGATAGATAGATAGATAGATAGATAGATAGATAGATAGATAGATAGATAAGATAGATAGATAGATAGATAGATAGATAGATAGATAGATAGATAGATAGATAGATAGATAGATAGATAGATAGATAGATAGATAGATAGATAGATAGATAGATAGATAGATAGATAGATAGATAGATAGATAGATAGATAGATAGATAGATAGATAGATAGATAGATAGATAGATAGATAGATAGATAGATAGATAGATAGATAGATGATATGATAGATAATAGATAGATAGATAGATAGATAGATAGATAGATAGATAGATAGATAGATAGATAGATAGATAGATAGATAGATAGATAGATAGATAGATAGATAGATAGATAGATAGATAGATAGATAGATAGATAGATAGATAGATAGATAGATAGATGATAGATAGATAGATAGATATGTAAAGGAGGTTCCATTTCTGGTCCATATATGTTTGTATTATGTATTTCTATAACCTGATGCTGTTATTTATTATTATTCCTCCTATTCCCCATTAGGGGTGATTGTAGTAGTTGTTGTTCGATGCAGGACGAGACGACATTTATTGATATAATGAACAAAGATTCATTTATCTATCTTCATATTTTTAATGATGTTTCTACCTTGCAGCCTAAAACACATCTAGTCGGCATTAATTCTGCAAGTCAAGTCCCTATTCTTTGTTTTCTAGCAACAGTTACTAAATCGTCACTATTTTACTACACAAAAGCGTCATGTCTCGTAGTTATGTGTTGTACTTCTGCATAGAGAGTCAACACATATCTCAACTTATTAAATAATCTAATTATACTACTCTAACTATTTGGCTAACTGTCCATTCCTCCGCTGCCATCTGGGGAACTATGACAGATAGATAGATAGATAGATAGATAGATAGATAGATAGATAGATGAGATAGATGAGATAGATAGATAGATAGATGAATGAATAGATAGATAGATAGATAGATCTTTGTTATGGCGGGTTCTGACGCTAGGAGCACTATCTCCGTATGCACGACTGCAAGTCCAGTTTCTGATAACGGACACACATCGAATAGTTGCAGAAACTCAGGGCGGGACTATCCTCTTGTCTCAAAGAATAAGGAATTTAAGAACTCCAGGGGAAGCACCGGAACCAATGAATATGATCAATAAATAAACATTGAATAAGTATTAGAGATTTTCAGGGAAAAAAACCAAATTACGAAACAGATGATTCAAAATGCAAACAAGTTCGTAGCATATCCTTACATTCTTGGACATCAACAACATTACACAAGTCGTCGATTTTCTAGGCACAGCTTATACGTTCAGTAGTTTACCATTGCTTTCTGAATGGTGAGGTCTATTTTCATCATTCGTAAAAATCCAAAGGAATTAATTTGCTTCCAAATTTGCTCGCCGTGGAGTTTGAACCAGGTACGCTTGGATTGTGATCGAGCTGACTACCGCTACCACATACGCTCAATCGAAATGCAGATCTTTATTTCTTACGGTTTCGATTACTTAACCCTGCACGCGGTTTACCCCAAGAAAATATGTAGAATACAATCAGCTATAACATGCTACTACTTGAGCTCCGCCATTGCCAGTCCCAAGCCTGGATGTGAAAAGGGGATGGCATTATGACATGGCAGCTAACTTTAACTCAGTCCCAGCCCGTCTACCCAGCGTGTTCGTAGCGCGTTGGACTACGGGTGACTATCCCTCTATGTGTGCGGGTTCAATTCCGCGGGATGGCAGAAAAATCCACAGATTCTCCAGATTTACTGTGTTCGTGGCACCGAACCGAAGGGTTACGATGTCCATGTCACCGAGCCGAAGAGCTGAAAAGCTCAAGTGCTTCTGGATCGAAAAAACAAACAAAAACTCAGTCCCAAGCCTGGATGTGAAAAGGAGATGGCATTATGACATGGCAGCTAACTTTAACTCAGTCCCAAGCCTGGATGCGAAAAGGGGATGGCATTATGGCATGGCAGCTAACTTTAACTCAGTCCCAAGCCTGGATGTGAAAAGGAGATGGCATTATGACATGGCAGCTAACTTTAACTCGTCCCAAGCCTGATGCGAAAAGGGGATGGCATTATGACATGGCAGCTAACTTTAACTCAGTCCCAAGCCTGGATGTGAAAAGGGGATGGCATTATGACATGGCAGCTAACTTTAACTCAGTCCCAAGCCTGGATGCGAAAAGGAGATGGCGTTATGACATGGCAGCTAACTTTAACTGTAATGTAAGTTATTTAAAATCAATAATACAACTATGTCTATATTTCTTGTTTATTTCATGACTGTATTGCAAGTATCAACATTGGCTCCCATGTATAATCTGAGATGATACGCCTTTGCATGAGACTTGTCATCAAATTTCATATGTGTGCATTTACTGTAAAAAATTAATTTTCGTTTCAGACTAGCCAAATATGCCGCCAACATCAAAGGAAACCGTTATATTACAAAATCCAGGTTTTCTATAGAAATTTCTTCCATCAGACATTTATCCACCGACTTCCATCGGTATAATTTTAAGATTGGGTGCATAGTTTCGCTACTGTAGAAATTATGGTTTAGTTACAATATGCATTGGACGGTGGGCATGAGTTGTTGAACAGACTATAGCTTTTCTCTCGTCTCGAACATGTGAGCACAACAGAATAGAGTAACACTCTGCATTACCAACAGACAATATGATGGTGGGTAATAAGCACAGTGAACGTATGTCTTGCTGATTTTATATAGCCGTCCATCGTGAACGATGATGACAACAATCTCAGACGTGTGCTGCTGAACCTCTGTGTGTGCGGAGGTGACTGTAGAGTCCAATCCTAGAACAGAATATCCTACCACAGGTGGGGCATACATGATCAAGGTTAGACATGTGCGTGTTGTGTGCTCTGTCTTTCGCGCAGCTCGTTTTCTCTGTGCCTCAATAATACGATGATTCTCAGCTATTCGGGTTCCTCTTTTGTTGTTACAGAGCCACATTTGGCGATCTTGCGCAAGGGATTCCCAGCACGAGGTGTCTATATCGAAGCATTTCAGAGACACTTTAAGAGTGTCTTTAAAGCGTTTTTCTGTCCACCAGCTGACCGTCTGCCCCTTCAAGTTCGCCATACATCAACTGTTTTGGGATGCGTTTATCAGGCATTCGAACAACGTGACCGACCCATTTCATTTGGGCCTTCTGCAACAGTGTATTGATGCTTGGGATCTTTGCTCTTGTGAGGACTTCGCTGTCTGGAATTTTGTCCTGTCAGTTTATTTTTAGTATTCTACGTAGACAGCTTGTGTGGAAATGGCTGATATGTGAGTAGTAGCATCAATATGATGGTGGGTAATAAGCACAGTGAATGTATATCTTGCTGATGTGTGAGTAGTAACATGGTGGGGAATAAGCACAGCAAACGTATATCTTGCTGATGTGTGAGTAGTAACATGATGGGGAATAAGCACAGCGAATGTATATCTTGCTGATGTGTGAGTAGTAACATACAGAGAACCCTGGTCCTGGAGGTCCAAACTTTTGCTAGAAGTCAGTAGAAATTCACAGACGTTCCAGAAACTTCAATAATATGTAATGTAGAACACGTTGCATTGAGCTGAAGGGTATGATATCAAGCGATGGTGTGTTATTGAAGAAAAAGAAGAAGTATTGGTGAAAATAGGAAAACACTGAACAGACTTTGTTAAATGAATTTAGCATTCCCTTTTTCCTGACAATCTTAACAGATTGCAAAAGTATAATATCCGTAACGTGTCAATGTCTTTGATTTGGTCATGGGGATATTCAAGGAGTCATGGGGAACGTGGCGTGACCAGCAAGCAATTGGTGATTGATTGGAAATGAGCACAGGAAGCACGTTGGTGACTGCGGTATCTTGAAGAAGCGTAGCAAGACTCAACCATACTCTTAGTGATAAAACAAACTCTTTTGGATTTGCACCCTTTGATATTAATTAACTTGATATTCAAAAATGTGTTTAAAAATCGATTTCACATGTGTACAAAATTCAGCATTGTGAATTGAGTCATGTGTACATATGGACACACATCACAGAACACTTACTTTAAGACAACCCCGAATATGACATAATGATTCAAACTCATTGGTCCAGTAAAAAAAAAAAAAAACAATGGAAAGAAAATTGTATGCACTTTTTGTATTAGCTAGAAAAGAAAGTGAATTTTATACGATATACATTATAAATTATATAGATATAATTTTCAATCAACGAAAGAAGCGGAATCATGTCGTCCATCGTGGCTTCGTGCTTTTGTGACATACTGTTCTCAGGTGGCGTGCCATATTTGTGGAAATAGACTGAGCTATAAGAAGGAAACCATGTTTTATAAACTCAAATCTATACACTTGAAACATATTTTAATGATCATATAAGCGAGAAAAGTTACAGAAAAGACTCGATAATACTGATAAGTTATTTCCCCTTGTCAACAGGAACATCAAATTACATGACTCCGTCCAAAGCGCTACTAACATGATTTTATCAACAGCAACATCAAATTACATGCTCGTCCAGCTACTACTTATAACAGCAAATCAAATTACATGACTCGTAGGCTATAAGTTTTCCAGCAACATCAAATTACAGCTCGTCAGCGCTACAACATGATTACAATCAATTAGCCCAGCGCTACTAACATGATTTATCAACAAACATCAAATTACATAAGTCAATGCAAAGCGCTACTAACTAGCATAATTGTATCATAAATAACATCAAAGTAAATGAGTAAACCCAAAGACCTACTAAGTTACAAGTTTTTAATCAACAGTAGGATCAAATTGCTGAAAAAATCGACTAAAAATCAAATTTCAAGAACAAATAAAAAGAAACATCCCGGTTTGTTTTTAAATTGAAACCAGTCGATAACAATGCATCATATCGCATAAACTAATATATAGTTACATCAGATCACATAAAATAATATATCGTTACATCAGATCACATAAAATAATATATCGTTACATCAGATCACATAAACTAATATATCGTTACATCAGATCACATAAAATAATATATCGTTACATCAGATCACATAAACTAATATATCGTTACATCAGATCACATAAACTAATATATCGTTACATCAGATCACATAAACTAATATATCGTTACATCAGATCACACTTAAACTAATATATCGTTACATCAGATCATATAAACTAATATATCGCTACATCAGATCACATAAACTAATATATCGTTACATCAGATCAAAAAAACTAATATATCGTTACATCAGATCACATAAACTAATATATCGTTACATCATATCACATAAACTAATATATCGTTACATCAGATCACATAAACTAATATATCGTTACATCAGATCACATAAACTAATATATCGTTACATCAGATCACATAAACTAATATATCGTTACATCAGATCACATAAACTAATATATCGTTACATCAGATCACACTTAAACTAATATATCGTTACATCAGATCATATAAACTAATATATCGCTACATCAGATCACATAAACTAATATATCGTTACATCAGATCACATAAACTAATATATCGTTACATCATATCGCATAAACTAATATATCGTTACATCAGATCACATAAACTAATATATCGTTACATCATATCACATAAACTAATATATCGTTACATCAGATCACATAAACTAATATATCGTTACACCAGATCACATAAACTAATATATCGTTACATCAGATCACATAAACTAATATATCGTTACATCAGATCATATAAACTAATATATCGCTACATCAGATCACACTAAACTAATATATCGCTACATCAGATCGCATAAACTAATATATCGTTACATCAGATCACACTTAAACTAATATATCGTTACATCAGATCATATAAACTAATATATCGCTACATCAGATCACATAAAATAATATATCGTTACATCAGATCACATAAACTAATATATCGCTACATCAGATCACATAAACTAATATATCGTTACATCAGATCACACTTAATCAAATCATGTAATAATACAATAACATCACCATCATCAGGTGCTATGCCGGCTGGCGTAGACGATCATGGATCTCCACAAATCTCTGCCTGATGATGACGATCCGTGTCTAAATTTAGACACATCAAATTTCTAAATTTAGACATGTGTCGTACATGAACTAAAACTATTGATAAAATAGAGTAATATCTGGATCAATATTGAAGTCGATCGAAGGTCTTAACTAAAGCTTTATTCTTCAATGAAATCAAAAGTAATTAGTTATAAGAAAGATTCGTGATAGTTGGGGAGCAAAGTATGTCTACAACACTTCTAGGAAGATTTTTATTGTTTCGTTTCATTGATATCATTTTCAAATTTATTCAGTATCCCCCCTTCATGGACGTCTATATGTATAGAAAATGAAAGGGGGAGGTTGTCACTCGCGTCCCCTCCGCAAATAACTTTTGGATAAAACAATTTTATGCGAATCTGGACTTCTCAATTTCAGTGTAGTAAACTTTCAACAGTGGGAGTCTGTAGCTTAAGCTGTAGTAAGCTCGATCACATCTCAAGTGTACTTAGTACAAACTCATCTGTATGCAGTTTGGAAGCAAATTTGTTCAGGGTTAACTTTAAAAAAAAAAAAAGTAAAAATAGACATCACCGTTCGGAAAGCAATGGCAAACTACTGAACGTGTAAGTGGTACCTAGAAAGTCGACGAATAATTTACTGTGACTGATGGTAAAGGTCTGTAAAGGTTATGCCATGATTTTCATTTCAAACTATCAACAACATTTTTTGTATCTGTTATGTTCCAACCCCCCTTAGAAAGTATTTTGTGGACGCCCATGGTTTCCTTGTTTATATTGTCGATTCAGAAGACACATTTTTACTCTAGTAAAGAATACATGAGCGTGATCTTACACATTTTTCTAGAACATGAGGTGTGGGTGGGAGATGTTTAAACACACACGCACACAAGTGGAGTGTGGATGGTTTACCGTGAGCCAAAACTGTATATAAGCTTTTCGTGTCGACTTCATATCCTGTGAGTATGTGCGAGAACATATCTTAACATTGCCTGGAAATGTCTGGCAGAAAAGATCAAAGCAGGTTTTACGTTCGTAAACCATAATTAAAAGGTCAGTATAACTGTGAGGCAAAGCAGCCATAAAGCCTGGAGTAAACTTAAGAGAGTTGGGAGAGTCATAACTGTTACCAGTGGATGTCTGATGTTCTATTTGATGTCAAACTTTGGTGTGGAGAATCTGTGGGGAAACGATAAGAAGTGCAGCATTGTGCAAATACCAAGTTCTCTTTCTATCTTCTGTAATTAAAAAAAGAAACGGCTTTGCAATAACAGAGATTCCAACGCGAAGACCGTAGACCAGTGTTATCCAACGTTTTTATATATTGGGGCGCATCTGACTCATGACTGTGAACTCGGGTCGCATCTGACTAATGTCTATGAATTCGGGGCGATATCTGATAATTGCAATAATAATAATAATAATAATAATAATATTAATAAAATAACATTAATAGTCGCCCTAGTAGTTACTGGGGACCCCAAATAAAGGGTGTAAAGAATAGAATCAATGTTATTTGCCACGCATGTCGTAAGAGGCAAGTAAGGATGGTTAGGCGTGGAGTCAGCTACCCCACCCCGTAAAATACACTAGATACCAACAGAAGACCAATTTTAATCACTCTTTGTGAAATGTTTGATCTTTGCCAAGAACGTGTATACATTGCACATTGGTTTGGTAGACCCTGAAATACATAGACTTCTACACGTTTAGGACACGTGTATCCAATTTCATCCAAACCTCCTTAGTCGGCTCTTACGACATGCGTGGCAGGTAACAGTGGTTCTATTCTATACACCCAAATTTGAGTCCGGTAACCACTAGGGCAGCCGCTACTGTAGACAGTTACAAAAAAGTGTAACTTACCATTTCAAAAATAAAAAATGTTGATACATTTTCGAATATTTACATTGCTTCATATTTGTTTACTATAAACATACACGTAGAAACATACGCACAGACAGAAATATAAAAACAACACCAGTCTGTTCTGATATATAAAACAACACCAGTCTGTACTGATTATTTTTGTTATACGAAAGTAAGACAAGGCAAAACAAGAGTTTTTACAATACGATATGATATCTTATTTCTCAACCAAATGAAATATCATCATCTAATAGTTTGTTCTGGGGAGAACTTTGCCACCCCACAACAGTTCTCCGGAATTTCTCTCTCATAGGCCAGATGCCATGCCTCTGCAGCTGTCATGTTCAAACCATCAGTTACATCCTGAATACATCTTCTATGTGGTCTTCCTCTTCTTCTCTTTGCCAGTATGCCTCCTTCCATGATGGTCTTCTCCAGCTCTTCATGTCTTTTTATATGTTCAGAATATCTCAATTTTCTCTTTCTTATTTGTAGCATCAGCCAGTTTTCTTTGATTCTGAGTTCTTTCTGGATATATCCATTTGCTCTCTTTTCTGTCCAAGATATACAGAGGACTCTTCTATAACACTTATATTCAAAAGTGCATATATGTTTTTCCACTGCTTTACTAAATGTCCATGCTTCACACCCATACGTTAAAATCTCAATATCTGACGATAGAAGAAGTTATATATAAATTTTATCCTTTTTTCCGATCCAGAAGCACTTGAGCTTTCAGCTCTTCGGCTCGGTGCCATGGACATCGTAACCCTTCGTTTCGGTGCCACGAATACCGTAAATCTGGGCAACCTGTGACTTTTCTGCCAGCCCGCGGAGTTGAACCCGCACTCACAGAGGACTAGTCACCCGTAGTCCAACACGCTACGAACACGATGGACAGGTGGGCAAATTTTATAAATAAACCCTAACATTTCATAGAAGAAATTATGCAAGCTCTGAATCTTTGTGTTGTGACAATAACAATATGATAGGTAAGATGTTTCATTACTAATTATATGTCACAATCACCCACACGCATGTAACATTATATTTTTTATCATACCAGATTAGTTAAATTAACCCACATACATAGGGTTCTCTGTGGCTAAGTGGTTAAGACCTTTGCCTTGTGAGTCGAAGGTCGGGGTTCGAATCCGGACCGCGCCGTTCTGTTCACGAGTGCAGTTTTTCCAGAGACCCCTAAGATTGTTGTTGGAGCTATGGAGTTCGTGCTTTGTGCAATACTCTCGGCAGGTGGCGTGCCATTTCTTCGGAGAGGGACCGAGACATATGGGGTAAAATCCGATGCAATGAAGTCAATCCTTCGGAAAAATTAAAAAAACAAGGCGCATCATATTTTCCACCACACTAATCCACACACATGGGACATCATATTTTCCACCACATTAATCCACATTAACTCACACACATGGGGCATCATATTTTCTACCACATTAATCCACACACATGGGACATCATATTTTCTACCACATCCAATAAGCCACATTCACTCACACACATGGGGCATCATATTTTCCATCACACCCGATAAGTCACATTCACTCACTCACGATATAAGAGCACCACACATCTTTCCATTCCCACTATGATACCGCTTTCACTTACTCTTTCATACCGCTTTCACGCACAATATGAACGAATTTTCCCTTCACTACTTATCAGGAGCGTGCGGTATATTTTCTCAGTATGATGCAAGTCTTTGAAATGTCGACCTTAAATGTTTTTACTGAAAATAACCAGTTGTAATTTTGATGGTTATGCGCGCGCCCCCTTACGGTTCCGCCTGATGCGGCCGACTCTCTGTATCATAACACGGCACGACCCTGCTACTTATACCATACTCTTCACTCACTCCCAAAATGGGATTACACCGAAACCTTCCTGATTTTCAACCTCCCCCTTCTCAGTGTTGTCGTTAAACATTGATCGAGAAGAATACAAAAACACAGAGAAGAAAATTCAACAAAATGTAATATAATTCACCGCTAGCAACTTCATCAAGGCAATACAACCAATGATTTGAAAATAGTTTCAACTGTCTTCAGTGATGAATGTAGTTTTCCTCATTACACAAACCAAGGTTTTTAAAACCCCCCAAAAAACAACAACACAGTGGAATACCTGCGATTTAAGCTTTGCCGCAAACAAAATCAGCAGGTTGAATATTTTAACAGAAAAATATATAAAAAATACACCTCAACAGCATCATCAAATTCAACAGAACACAAATGATATTAAATGTATAAACATTCACATTTTCCTCCAACATCGTTCATTTTTTCCTCTGAATTCTATTTTCATTTGTTCAGATTTCTGCGAGTGAAAGAATGAAAGAATCAAGCAGTAATATTAACACGTCCACACGTGCTATGTGTACGGAAGTCTGCATATTATTTTTTATTATTTGTCTTTGTTTGCCTGAAAGACCGGGTTTTTGTTTGTGCTTTTAATGTTGAGTACGGAAATGCATTTCTTATATCAATATGCGCCCTAGAATGGAAGGCCGTGTGGAAAACATGAATAAGGAGGGAAAGAGTTAGTTTGGAACAGATGCCCTCCAGCCATCTTTTACTTATTTATTATTTATTTATAGATTTTAGGCAGGGAAGGGAGGTTATCAGGGGCAGTCTAAGGAAATATATTTTATTTGGTTGTAGAGAGTGTTCGGACTTGTATTTATGTGTGAATGGGTTTGTGTATGAAAGGATATGTTATATATGCGTGTGCTTGTGTGTTGTATGTGGTGTGTGTATGTGTGTATGGAGGTGTGGGTTAGATTATGACTACTAATGGTTCTGTTTTTTTCTCGTTTGAGCAAAAGAGCTAAATGTTTAGTTCCGCGTTTGAGCAAAAGAGCTAAATGTTTAGTTAAAGATTCTTGAATGAGCGGCTCGCCCGAGTGGTTAACCGGCCCAAATTTGGGGTGTAAAGAATAGAGCCACTGTTACCTACCACGCATGTCGTAAGAGGTGGCTACGGAGGTTTGGCTGAAATCGGATGCACGTGTCCTCTAAAGAATGCTAACCCGAAACAAATGCTTGCAGAAAACGGATGCACCAGGCCGTAAGGCGTATAACATGGTGCAACGACCCTCACAATGAGGAATGGGATAAAGGATTCTACGGTCGCCAATCTGCCTCGGAGATTTAGCCACGCGGTAAGAATGTCAGACCTACCATCACGAGGGTGGCCAAAACTTACTGCGGGAAGAGGTCGGCACAAACGGGGAAGCAGAAATCATAGGAATTATATCCTACAGAACTACCCCAGTATGCAGACTTGAGAAGAAAGAGGTGGCCCACTTACACTAGCGTCCAAGACAAACTGTATGGCGGGGCTGATAATCTGAGGCAGACGGCTGCCTTTACTAGAGAATCCGGCCCGCGTGCCCAGCGTGTTCGTAGCGCTTTGGACTACGGGTGACTAGTCCTCTGTAAGTGCGGGTTCAACTCCGCGGACTGGCAGAAAAGCTACAGGTTCCCCAGATTTACGGTGTTCGTGGCACCATCCGAAGGGTTACGATGTCCATGGCACCGAGTCGAAGAGCTTTCAGCTCAAGTGTTTCTGGATCGGGGAAAAAAAAATTAAAAAATTAGAGAATCCGAAATCCCAATCTAGTGAGAACGCAGAAGAAGAAGAAGAATGAGCGACACAATTTATTAAAGTTTCGGAGCACCTAAATCTACAGGAACATTGGACTATATCACTGTCGTATTAAGGAAGATAATATGAACTTTCAAGAACCCCAGGGAAGCATGGAAACCAATGAATTTGATCACTAAATATGCAATGGACAAGTATTAATGACTTCCAGGAAAAAAAAAATTACCAAATGCAGGATTCGATCAACAAACTTTTTTCTTACGCGCCCATTGCCTAGCCCTCCAGATGAGTGCTTTTAAGAACATAAGGAGAGATAGAAGGTTATGTTCTTAAAAACGTTCTTCTGTAGAGCAAGACAGCGTACAATAACAGATTCACTGGTTGTGTTCTTAAGAACGCTCGTATTGCTAGGCTAGACAGTGTGCAATGAAAGACTCATTGGTTGTATTGCTTGTATTGCTAGGCTAGACAATGTGCAATGAAAGACTCATTGAGTTGTATTACTGTATTGCTAGGCTAGACAATGTGCAATGAAAGACTCATTGGTTGTATTGCTTGTATTGCTAGGCTAGACAATGTGCAATGAAAGACTCATTGGTTGTATTGCTCGTATTGCTAGGCTAGACAATGTGCAATGAAAGACTCATTGGTTGTATTGCTCGTATTGCTAGGCTAGACAATGTGCAATGAAAGACTCATTGGTTGTATTGCTATTGCTAGAGCTAGACAATGTGCAATGAAAGACTCTTTGGTTTTAGCTCTGTATTGCTAGGCTAGACAATGTGCAATGAAAGACGTAGTTAGTTGTACTAAGACTGACGTATTGCTGAGGCTAGACATGGCAATAAGACTCATTGGTTGTATTGCTCGTATTGCTAGGCTAGACAATGTGCAATGAAAGACTCATTGGTTGTATTGCTCGTATTGCTAGGCTAGACAATGTGCAATGAAAGACTCGTTGGTCGTATTGCTAGGCTAGACAGTGTGCAATGAAAGACTCGCTGGTTGTGTTCTTAAGAACGCTCGTATTGCTAGGCTAGACAATGGTTGCTGTAATAAATAAGGGTTATTGGTTATTGGTTACTAAACTGACGTCATTGCACTTCGGTCAGACCCATAGGTGCTCAGTCTCCCCCAACAGATATCGAAGAGTAAGAATACTGATGATTCCTGTGGCTCGCTGATTAAACACACCTCTCACTGTCTCTCAGGCATCCAGTTCGACTTGAACAACGGGTAACTCCAAACTGCTTAAATCGCTTGACCGATTCAACATCGATTTTAGTGTCCTTATCCAACAGAGAGTTGCAAAGAGACCGAAGAATATCCCTTATCCATCTTCAACTCCCCAACAATCGATGCTGTTGATGCAAACCTGTCGCGCTCTCTCATTACCGTAAACACACGTATCCTTCAAGAAATAAGGGTACGTGGTTCGAATCGTTTTCGGAATGTCTGAATACTTTTACACTGTCTTTTTATGGAGACTGTTTTAGATTTGTGGAGATCCATGATCGCTTACGCCAGCCGGCACATCACCTGATGATGATGATGAAAAATATGAAGGGGGTCTCTGTGGCTAAGTCCTTTGCCTTGTGAGTCGTAGGTTGTGAGTTCGAGTCCGGACCTCGCTATTCTGTTCAAGAGTGCAGTTTTTTCCAGAGACCCCTAGGACCGTTGATGGAGTTACGGAGTTCGTGCTTTGTGCAATACTCTCGGCAGGTGGCGTGCCATTTCTGCGGAGAGAGACCGAGCTGTATGGGGTAAAACCCAGTGCAATGAAGTCAATACTGCGGCTTTTAAACCCTTTTTTAAAACTATCGCACAGTTGGAATTATCACACAACAGGATGGTCCTAGCATTCAACAACTCGTATATACTTACAACTAACAGCAGCCCCATTAAGCGTAGGTGCAAATAGTTGTAGGTTACGAGGGGTAAACACACACAACGACTGGCACTGACGTGAAGGCACCACCAGATTGTAATGATTGAAAACATCGACTATCTGACAGAAACGATCGGTGAGAGTCGGAGCACAATTTAGTGAAAGCGTGTCACGTTTGAGTCAGTGTCAGATAAAAATGTGTGTTTGGATGGAAGACAATTTGCGGTGTTTTCCCTAAGGTTTACAGATAAAGCAGTTATGCATATACAGAGTGTTCAAGATAAAAGTAGCCTGTCAAACGGAGCCAATCTGGCATATATTTATGAAAATGAGAAGATTCAATTATGGCGTAATATAGGTCAAGTGAACGAGTCTTTTTGTGACGGTGTGTAATTATCGTGCGGGAAGGTGCGATGAACAAATGTGACGAAAGGACAAGCTAGTCAATACCGGTTAAAATAGTTAATAGACAAAACGCAATGCGTAACTTTTTCTTTCTTTCTCGAATCCTGTATGCCTCACAGCGTCAGGTCAGGAAGAGATTTCTAAAACGGGCCCTAGTATGCGCTTCGTAGATAGTCTTTTTCGTCGCCTCTGTTATCTATGAGGTCCATCTTTTGCGTGGCCGGCCTTTTGCTTTGTACCCATTGTATCGGAGCAGCATTGCTCTTTGGGGTGCACTGTCTGATGGTAATCTGCTTACGTGACCGAACCATTTAATTTGTTGTTTCTTGATGAAGTCTAGTACTGATGTTGTACCCACTTTTTCCTGATGTCTTCATTTCTCAACCGGTCTCTTCTTGTTACACCCAGCATTCTGCGTAGACACTTCATCTCTGTTGTGACTAGTTTTCTTCTATCGTTTGTTGTCAGCGTCCAGGTTTGGCACTGGTAACATAATGTGGGAGAAAGATTGTGTTGAACATTGCTCTTTTTGTGTTCATGGTGACGTGTTTGCATCTTAAAATTGGCGCCATTTGCCTATCATTTGATTTGCTTTGTTGCATCTGTGTTGAATTTCATTAGTTATTCTTCCATTTGCTGAAAAAATGCTCCCCAGTTATGTGAAATCTTTTGCTTGATTTAGTAGATGATTATCAATGGAGATGTTGGTAGTGTTTTCTCTTGGCGAATGTCATTACTTCTGTTTTGTCGATGTTAATTCTCATGTTGTATTCGTTACATGCTAACTGGAGTCTGTTGATGTGTTGTTGTAGCTGTTCTTCTGTTGTTGATATGATTGCCTGATCGTCTGCAAAAGAAATTCATTTAAGAGTTCTCGAGGTTGTTTCCTTCGCTGGTGTTAGCTATTTTACAAATGTGGTCAATGTACGTGATGAATAGCAGCGGGATAGTACGCAACCTTGTCTTACTCCTGACCCTACGTGAAACTTTTCTGATAATCCTGTGTTTGTTCTAATCGTACATTGGCTGTCAGTATAAATGTTCTTGCAAAGGTTGATTAGGTGTTCATTAACCCATAGGTTGTTAGTATTTTCCACAACTTATGCCTATCTACGCGGTCGAACGCTTTTTCCTGATCTACAAATGCAACGTGTAAATGTTTGTCGGATTCGATAGTCCTTTCTACTAACTGTCTGAGGGCGAATATTGCGTCTGTACAGCTTTGTTCTTCCTGAATCCCATTTGGGAGTCATTAAGCTGTGGCTCGATGATGTGGCGGAGCCTTTTCTCAAGTATTTTGCAGAATATTTTCCCAGTGTGGCTCAGTAGCGCTATGCCTCTATACTTTGTACAGTCCCTCTTGCTACCTTTCTTCTTCCAGATGGGAACAATTGTAGCATTCCTCCAATCTTCTGGTGTTTCTTGTGTGATCCAGACTTGGTTGAATAGTCTATGGAGCCAGCTGATTCCTACCTCTTTAGTTGCTTTGATTAGGTCGGCCGGATATTGTCTGGGCCTGGTGTTTTATTAGGTGGGGCCATATTTACAGCATTTCTGATCTCTGATAGACTGGCAACTGTTAATTTGTCAAAGGGGCTACTTTTATCTTGAATACCCTATATATACTTTCGACTCAGGAAATGGCATACCATATTGAACAAACACTTACACAGGCTACGATTGTCTGCATCATATCTGTGTTCTTGTGGCACTACTGATCCGATCACAGAAAATATCTTGCAAGACTGTCCCCTGTATGTCCTTCCTAACACAGGATGTTGGCTCTACAACACAACACTAATTTCAAAATTACATGACAGCAGAGATGAGCTCCAGATCACAGTCGACTTCATCATAAGAACGCGTCTGACGGTATAATTATTAAAATAGCGATAGCAAAGAAGAAGATGGTGCCATGTTCAAGTCATCTATCGCATTTTGTATCAATCTTTGTATTTGTTGTCACTGTGAATAAGCACCTTCTTAGTTCTGAGACTTTGGCTTCTTAGTTGTGAGACTTTGGCTTTTTAGTTGTGAGACTTTGGCTTCTTAGTTGTGAGACTTTGGCTTCTTAGTTGTGAGACTTTGACATCTTAGTTGTGAGACTTTGGCATCTTAGTTGTGAGACTTTGGCATCTTAGTTGTGAGACTTTGGCATCTTAGTTGTGAGACTTTGGCATCTTAGTTCTGAGACTTTGGCTTCTCTGTCTTGTTTAAACATATAATGTTATTCTAATAACGGTATCGTTGGACTGATTCTAGTCAAGATATCACATGCTATCCTACTCAATGCGTCACATTACTGACTCTATTCAAGACATCACATGCTATCCTACTCAATGCGTCACATTACTGACTCTATTCAAGATATCACATGCTATATTACTCAATGCGTCATATTACTTACTCTAGTCAATAACTCATATGCTATTCTACTCAATGCGTCATATTACTGACTCTAGTCAAGACATTATAGTTAAAATATCACATGCTATCCTAGTCAACGAGTCATATCACATGATATCCTACTCAATGCGTCATATTACTGACTCTAGTCAAGACATCACAAGCTATCTTAAAGCATGGTAAGACTGACTAGTTAAAATATCACATGCTATCCTAGTCAAAGCCATATCACATGCTATCCTACTCAATGCGTCATATTACTGACTGTAGTCAAGACATCACAAGCTATCTTAAAGCATGGTAAGACTGACTAGTTAAAATATCACATGCTATCCTAGTCAAAAAGTCATATCACATGCTATCCTATTCAATGCGTCATATTACTGACTGTAGTCAAGACATCACAAGCTATCTTAAAGCATGGTAAGACTGACTAGTTAAAATATCACATGCTATCCTAGTAAAAAAGTCATATGACTGACTAGCTAAGACAGGACGTTATAGAAACATTAAATATGAAGTTGGAAGAGGTGGAAGAATCTGCTAGAAATCGTGTTTTTCAGACGAGAATTGTAATGAGACATTTTGCACTTGATATGCTATAAATCAATCAAGTACCATAACTGCCGGCGTAGGTGATCATGTCTCTCCACAGCTTCTCTCTTGGTGCAATTAATCAGTTCTGACGTCGTTCTTTTGTCGAATCATGATGTCGGACCATCCAATATCTTCTCCCTCTATCTTCCACGATCTCTCCTTCGATTAATTTTACCCGCTCTCATCAAATGTTCTAAACCTCCTCGTCGCATTATATGCCGAAGTACCTAGATTGTCTTATTCATATTCTCTTGATAAGGTACCTTTGTGTGCAGGTCTGTTTTAAAACATCATTATTTGTTTTCTTGTCTGTCAGCATTCTTCTACACTGAAAAACTGTGGCTACTGTCTGTAGTACCGCTCTTTAGGACGGTGTGGGACAGGTAGGACGTGGGAGTATGAGGAATTTAATGTCTGCATGGGTAGTACAACCACTGCAAAGCTATTCAGGTTAGGATTTTTCATTTATGTCCACAACAGAAAAAAATCATTGGCCGTATCGTGAATTACCACTGGTCTACCACATGGAAGCCGCACTCTAATCTATTCGACCAGACACTGCATTCTTGTGTAAAATCATATATGCGTTGCTTTCAATGATCTTACTGATTGTTTGTCCATTATCCATGATTGGCTGCTATACATTGGTTCAATATAGTACTGGAATACTCATTATGTTATATGACTTTGATACACGACTTAGAGCAACATTCAGGACCAAGTGTCAATGAAACTTATCTTTGTTATGTTTATTCAACCTTGAATGTTGACATCGTTGTATGTTTATGAAGTGTACTTTCACATTTGGAGCACATCTGTTTCACGCTGGTAAACTGACAACTCACTAACCGCATGGGAAATCATTTGATCATATTGGCCCTGGTATTATTGAGTAATGTCTTCTCTAGTATATATACGTACATATTCATTTTATTATCATTATAATTATATATATATAATCGTCAAATTGTGCATTGAGATCTATCTGGATAAGCTTGATCGATATGTCATACTGAAGGGATCAAAGTGTATCTGACTTTGTTAATCGTAAAACGTTAGTTGTGTTGTTAGTTGTGTTGTTAGTTGTGTTGTTAGTTGTGTTGTTAGTTGTGTTGTTGTCTTGTTTAGTATGTAACATGTTAGTTGTGTTGTTAGTTGTGTTGTTGTCTTGTTCAGTATGTAACATGTTAGTTGTGTTGTTAGTTGTGTTGTTGTCTTGTTCAGTATGTAACATGTTAGTTGTGTTGTTAGTTGTGTTGTTAGTTGTGTTGTTAGTTGTGGTGTTAGTTGTGTTGTTAGTTGTGTTGTTAGTTGTGTTGTTGTCTTGTTTAGTATGTAACATGTTAGTTTTGTTGTTAGTTGTGTTGTTAGTTGTGTTGTTGTCTTGTTTAGTATGTAACATGTTAGTTTTGTTGTTAGTTGTGTTGTTAGTTTTGTTGTTAGTTGTGTTGTTAGTTGTGTTGTTGTCTTGTTTAGTATGTAACATGTTAGTTGTGTTGTTAGTTGTGTTGTTAGTTGTGTTGTTAGTTGTGTTTTAGTTGTGTGTTATTGTGTTGTTAGTTGTGTTGTTGTCTTGTTCAGTATGTAACATGTTAGTTGTGTTGTTAGTTGTGTTGTTAGTTGTGTTGTTGTCTTGTTTAGTATGTAACATGTTAGTTGTGTTGTTAGTTGTGTTGTTAGTTGTGTTGTTGTCTTGTTTAGTATGTAACATGTTAGTTGTGTTGTTAGTTTTGTTGTTAGTTGTGTTGTTGTCTTGTTTAGTATGTAACATGTTAGTTGTGTTGTTAGTTGTGTTGTTGTCTTGTTTAGTATGTAACATGTTAGTTGTGTTGTTAGTTGTGTTGTTGTCTTGTTCAGTATGTAACATGTTAGTTGTGTTGTTAGTTGTGTTGTTGTCTTGTTTAGTATGTAACATGTTAGTTGTGTTGTTGTCTTGTTTAGTATGTAACATGTTAGTTGGTTCTTTGTTTCTTTTCTCCAATCCTGTTTTGCCCAGGATAAGAAGAGAATTCTAGAACGAGCTGTTGTATGCGTTTCACAAATGTGTCTTTCGTCACTGAGGTCCAAATTTGGCGGGGCTGGTCTTTTACTTTGTATTCATTGTATCGGAGCAACATCGCTCATTGAGGTGCACTGTCTGTTAGTAATCTGCTTAACTGACTTAACTGCCTAATTTGTTGTCTCTTGATGAAGACTAGTACTAATGTTGTACCCACTTTTTTCCTGACGTTTTGATGTTAGTTAAGTTGTTCATGTTTTCAGCATATAACTTATAAGTTCAGTTGTTCTCTTGATCAGTATAAAACATGCTAGTTGTGTTGTTCTCTTGATCAGTATAAAACATGCTAGTTGTGTTGTTCTCTTGTTCAGTATGTAACATGTTAGTTAGCGTGCTGACTTTCTTCCAAACGCAAGCAGGCAGAAGCATGAACAGAGCCGATATCATCAATGCAGAACTCTCTCATTTATGTGACATGGGCGAGTCTCAGACACTGGAACGAGTTAAAAAATTAGACATTAGGTTTGAACATGCCAGACAGTGTCGACTTCTGGTAGAGAGAAGATATATTAATCAACTTCTCATGGTGCGGTGAGCAAATGAACTTTGGGATGTATGCTGCAGCGGAGGACAGAGCACGAATTGGAGTTCCCAATGTGCCACGACGTCGATCGCATAACATAACATCAGTTATGTTGTTCATATCTTGTTCAGCATGTAACATGTTAGTTGTGTTATCCTATTCATATTCATCATACTTTTCATGCTGCTCGGGTAGACCTAAGTTTGATTTCGTTTCGGCTCATTATAGCTTTATACTGTGCCGGTTAATGCACAGTTTTACCGAAAGCTTGATATTACCTATCTCTAACATTTATTTTGCTAACATATTACTAGCATTTCGGTCCGTTTAATTACGGCCTCTCTGGAGGTCTCTGCGGCAAAGTAGTAAAGCCGCATGCGTTCTGTAAATCGTAGGTTCGATTCCGGACTGCGTAGTTCGGTTGGTACGTATATATTTTGTCTAATATCCCTTCGGATTGCTGTAGGAGCTACAGAGTTTATGCTTTGTGTAAAATTATCAGCAGATGTCGAGTAATTTCTGCAAAGACGTAACGAGCCATATGGGGAAAACTCGCCGTAATTAAGTCAATAATTTTTCTTTAGATTGTTTACCCAAACAATTTCAGCATCTTTTTCTTCTTACACTCCATATCGACCACTTGTTAACCACTCTCTATGACTTGTATGTGATATGAGCCTAAGAGCTATTGTACGTTGTGCCGTTATGTATCTACAAGTAGGCCAGTACATCCGGGTTTATGAGGCTTTTATTTACTAGGGTAGCTTCCCTATGTCCTACATCAGTCACCTCTTACAACATACCTTGTAAGTCGCAGTGGTACTATTCTTTTCTTCTCTTGTGGACCCCAGCACGACAAGGGTGATACGGCATTTAAATGAATCTTTCTTTTGCCCGCGTGCCCAGAGTGTTCGTAGCGCGTTGGACTACGGGTGACTAGTCCTCCGTAAGTGCGGGTTCAACTCCGCGGACTGGCAGAAAAGCTACAGGTTCCCAGATTTACGGTGTTCGTGGCACCGAGCCGAAGGGTTACGATGTCCATGACACCGAGCCGAAGGGTTACGATGTCCATGACACTGAGCCGAAGGGTTACGATGTCCATGACACTGAGCCGAAGAGCTTCAGCTCAAGTGTTTCTGGATCGAAATGAAAAAAAAAAATGAATCTTTCAATTAATAATTTTAACATTAACCGAGTTTCTGACGTTCACGATTTGCGCTATTAGTTTTCTTTCTCTATTCGAGGCTAATTTCTAAAATATATATCTGACTGAAGTTCTATTACTAAACTTTATCATCAACAGAAATGAAGAAACAACATTCGAAAGTGCAGCATTTTAACAGATTCCCATGAACTTTTTCATTATTTTAAATTTCTATCCAACATGTTAGCAATGAAATTTTGCGTATGTTTAACAGCTTTTCAAAGATAACTTAATTCCATTTTAATGTGTTTCCTGTTCGATATTCCCGCAATTATCACTGGTATGTTTGAAATAAAAATGTGCTTTAGCTCAAACTCTGTTGAGGGGTTCTCAGTCAAAGTTTAGCATCTAAACGGATCCGTGGATGTAAAAAATCAATAAAAGTAAACTGTAAAGTCGCTGCCCATGCAAAATTAATAAAAATCTAAAAGGAAAAATCGTTATAATTTTTTAAAATAATGTAGGTGCTACAGAGTTAGTGCACTGCCACTACCATCTTCATGTGTGCAGGTGCTACAGAGTTAATGCACTGACACTACCATCTTCATGTGTGCAGGTGCTACAGAGTTAGTGCACTGACACTACCATCTTCATATGTGCAGGTGCTACAGAGTTAGTGCACTGCCACTACCATCTTCATGTGTGCAAGTGCTACAGAGTTAGTGCACTGCAACTACCATCTTCATGTGTAACAAATAGAGAGAAGGACAAATGATTATTCATCACAGTGAAACGATGACAGTCCTACAAATCCCGAACTCAATCTTCTGCAAAATACATTATTAATGTTGTTTATCTAAAGTGTCTATAACCAAAGTATTGACTTCATTGCAAAGATTTGAACACATGTAACTCGGTCGCTCTCCACAGATGTTGCATGCCACTTGTCAAGAGCGTTGCACAATGACGAACTCTGTAGCTTCTGTTACAATCATAGAAGTTTCTGGAAAACAATTGCCCTTGTGAACAGAACGCCGCAGTACGGATTCGAACCTATGACATTCTTAATGCAAGACAAAGGCTTCGACAAATAGACCCTTGTTCAGAATGAAGAAGATGATATCAGTATCATTCTCGCGTGAGTGTGGTTGTCTCTGGTTGTTTGTAAAACACATACAGTTCTACACTTAAGTAAAGACCAGGTGTGAATGTACCGACAGATGTTAGTACATAATTATCTCATTTTCCGAATGTGTGTGTATCCATAATGTTGTCAAAGAACACTACGCAAGTCTTCATCCTGAACATGTTTCAAGCAATCGCACGTTTCAAGCAATCACATGTTTCAAGCAATCACACGTTTCAAGCAATCGCTCGTTTCAAGCAATCACACGTTTCAAGCAATCACACGTTTCAAGCAATCACACGTTTCAAGCAATCACACGTTTCAAGCAATAACATGTTTCAAGCAATCACACGTTTCAAGCAATCACATGTTTAAAGCAATCACATGTTTCAAGCAATCACACGTTTCAAGCAATCACACGTTTCAAGCAATCACACGTTTCAAGCAATCACACGTTTCAAGCAATCACACGTTTCCAGCAATCACACGTTTCAAACAATCACACGTTTCAAGTAATCACACTTTCAGCAATCAACGTTTCAAGTAATCACACGTTTCAAGCAATCACATCGTTTCGCAATCACACGTTTCAAGCAATCACACGTTTCCAGCAGTCACACGTTTCAAGCAATCACACGTTTCAAGCAATCACACGTTTCAAGTAATCACACGTTTCAAACAATAATACTGCGATCGCTATATTGCAAGATATTATTTTTCATATTGATAACAAAATATTCCGAATATCTTGTTACTAATTGCAAAAAGAGGAGGTCTAAATGCGTAGAATTACTTTCGCCCGAGTGGTTACCCTGGCCCAAATTTGGGATGTAAAGAATAGAACAACTGTTACCTGCCACGCATGTCGTAAGAGGCGACTAAGGAGGTTTGGTTGAAATCGGATGCATGTGTCCGCTAGGGAATGTTAACCCGAAACAAATGCTTGCAGACAACGGATACACCAGGCCGTAAGGCGCATAACATGGTGCAACGACCCTCACAATGAGGAATGGGGTAACGGATTCTACGGTCGCTAATCTGCCTCTGAGATTTAGCCACGCGGTAAGAATGTCAGACCCACCATCACGAGGGTGGCCAAAACTTACTGCAGGAAGAGGTCGGCACAAACGGGGAAGCAGAAATCACAGGAATTATATCCTACAGAACTGCCCCCAGTATGCAGACTTGAGAAGAAAGAGGTGACCCACTTACACTAGTGTCCAAGACAAACTGTATGGCGTGGCTGATAATCTGAGACAGACGGCTGCCTTTATTAGAGAATCTGAAATCCCAATATAGTGAGAACGCAGAAGACAAACTGTATGACGTGGCTGATAATCTGAGACAGACGGCTGCCTTTATTAGAGAATCTGAAATCCCAATCTAGTGAGAACGCAGAAGACAAACTGTATGGCGTGGCTGATAATCTGAAACAGACGGCTGCCTTTATTAGAGAATCCGAAATTCCAATCCAGTGAGAACGCAGAAGACAAACTGTATGACGTGGCTGATAATCTGAGACAGACGGCTGCCTTTATTAGAGAATCTGAAATCCCAATCTAGTGAGAACGCAGAAGAAGATGAAGAATTACTTCATTGCGCCGGATTCCTAAATATCTCGATCCCTTTCCACAGAAACCATGTTAGGGATTTATTGACTGACTGTATATGTTATGTCTACCGTATAGAAAGTCTAAATTTCCTCGCTTCATGTGTATCCTCTGATTTGTAAAGACCTTTTTATCTAGAAGTCGCTGTATATTATTTTTGTTCATTGTAAAAAAAACTACAGTACTTTGTATTGACGTGTTTCGCAGAAATAACACATAAAGATCACACAGCACACAACTTTCGTACCTCCGACAATAATTCGAAAGAATCCCTGAGAATAAAGACAGGCAGAACAGATCGATGAGGTCCAGATTCGAACCCACATCCTTCAGAACGTGAGGCAAAGCTAATCGCTTCGACACAGAAATCTTCCGTTTACAACTTGCAAGCTCAAATGTAAATGAATATAAAACTTACTGAAATAAAAAACGTGGCATATCCTAAAGGACGTAGCCATCAACCACAGTAAACGAGTCGTTGGTGTGAAGGCACCACTTATACGTTCAGTAATGTGCCATTGCTTTCGAACGGTGAGGTCATTTTACCGTTTGTTAAAAATCCCACAGAAACGGATTTGCTTCCAAACTTGCCCACCGTGGGGTTTGAACCAGGTACGCTTGGGTTCGTGATCAAGCTCACAACCGCTTGGGCTACAGACGCGCACGACATACATGTAAAACTTACTACATATTACAAACACAAGAAAGTTAGGACAGAACCTTGCTTGAATTACACTGAGAAAAAAGAATGGAATGTTGTGATAACTTAGTAAGAATACAACCAACCTTTACAGTATACATAGTCTTCTAAAACAGACAATCAGAAAAGAAGGCGAGAGGAAGAGTACGAAAAAGATATTTAGAGGACATATTAGAATTATGTCAAAAAAGCCAAAATAAATATCACCCAAGCCACTAGAACAACGCAAGTCAAAAACAGGAAAACGCAACGCTGGACAACAACCCGGTAACAGTGTGACAACACTGGACAACAACCCGGTAACAGTGTGACGACAAAAGAAGAAATATAAATGGCCAAGAACGTGCTCACGTTTGCTAGTGTTGTATTTTTGGAGATTGGAAGGCTTCAAATAATGTATAGTATTCCCATTGTGGAATATGAGTGAATCAAATGTTAGTTGACACTTTGCAGTAGATATCTCAGTAAATTGAGTAAATATTGGAAAAGTCATCGAGTGAATTCCTTAGAGAGAAGCATTAGCTGGACTGCAAATCATATATAGAAATATTGTGAGAATTAGTTAGGACTAAAACATCATGGGAAATACGAGTGATCTCTTTAGGAAAAGACATTATATATACATGTGATGCTGCTTTTTTTTCTTTTCCAACTCTTCATATTAACCAATTGTTAAACCACTCTATGTGATTTGTATGTGATATGAGTCTAAGAGCGATTATACGTTGTGCCAGTTATGTGTCTATAAGTAGGCTAGCAAATCCGACTTCTGCGACGCTTTTTATTTACTACGGTAGCCTCCATAAGCCTCTTACGACATGCCTTGTAGGTTGCAGTGTTATTGTTCTTTGCGCCCCTTGTGAGGACGTCAAAACACGGGCGAGATGTGATTCAAAGCACATGCTTCATTGCGAACAGGGATCTATGTGACTAGGTCTCTGCCTTGTGTTCCGAGGGTGAACAGTGATCTATGTGACTAGGTCTCTGCCTTGTGTTCCGAGGGCGAACAGGGATCTATGTGACTAGGTCTCTGCCTTGTGTTCCGAGGGTGAACAGTGATCTATGTGACTAGGTCTCTGTCTTGTGTTCCGAGGGTGAACAGGGATCTATGTGACTAGGTATCTGCCTTGTGTTCCGAGAGCGAACAGTGATCTATGTGACTAGGTCTCTGCCTTGTGTTCCGAGGGTGAACAGGGATCTATGTGACTAGGTCGCTGCCTTGTGTTCCGAGGGTGAACAGGGATCTATGTGACTAGGTCTCTGCCTTGTGTTCGAGGTGAACAGGGATCTATGTGACTAGGTCTCTGCCTTGTGTTCCGAGGGTGAACAGTGATCTATGTGACTAGGTCTCTGTCTTGTGTTCCGAGGGTGAACAGGGATCTATGTGACTAGGTCGCTGCCTTGTGTTCCGAGGGTGAACAGTGATCTATGTGACTAGGTCTCTGCCTTGTGTTCCGAGGGTGAACAGGGATCTATGTGACTAGGTCTCTGCCTTGTGTTCCGAGGGCGAACAGTGATCTATGTGACTAGGTCGCTGCCTTGTATGCCGAGGGTGAACAGGGATCTATGTGACTAGGTCTCTGCCTTGTGTTCCGAGGGTGAACAGTGATCTATGTGACTAGGTCTCTGCCTTGTGTTCCGAGGGCGAACAGGGATCTATGTGACTAGGTCTCTGCCTTGTGTTCCGAGGGCGAACAGGGATCTATGTGACTAGGTCGCTGCCTTGTGTTCCGAGGGTTGAGCGGGATCGAATCCAGACTGAACGGCTCTGTTCACAAGAGTGCATTTTTTCTAGATACTATTTCTGTTGCTACGGAGTTCATGCTTTGTGCTTTGATTGATCCATTGATAGAACCATCATCATTTCACTTTGGTGAATAACCATGTGTGCTCCGATCTCTTTCTTACACAGGAAGATCTCAGCGGCATTGCGCGAACTCCGTAGCACCGACAAGTGTCTCCGGTTTAATTTAGAAAATGGTAAAAATATTGTATAGGAATTTTTTAAATAATATTTTCTAATGAATTTTGCTTGGGTATCGGCTTTCCAGCTTGTCCTTTCGATTTTCAACTCCAAGGAATTCCGTTGCACATGCGAGGGTCCACATGTAATTTGGAAGTTTGTGGACATTTTGTAACAAAGTAAGTCGTTATGGATTACTCTCGGTAGGTCGTGCGCCATTTCACCGGAGAGGAACTGCGCAATATGGGGTAAAACCAGGTGCAATTTAGTCAATAATTCGGCTGAGAACCTTTATGCAGAAGAAGAATAACATCAAATATTCCAGCAACAGAACTTCCCTGCATGTTTTACTGAATTAATGTTAAAACGATGTTGATAAGACTCCACAAAAATGCTTAAACAAACTAAAAGAAAACTATTTAGCCTGGACAATTTGATTCAGAAAATCAATGTCAGGACATCTCCACCAGCGTCTCTCTATCTCGGATGTAGCGTAGCAACTGTCGATACAGTCGGTTCTGGAGAAGAAACTTAATTTGGAAGAACAAGTCAAACTTGAACGAGACACAAGAATCAAATAATGAACCTGTTAAATTTGCATACACAGTTCGGGTTTTGCTTAGAAATTTGTATAAATTGCAGCCATTTTCGAGTTTGTCAACATTCTTATACTTTCAGCACAGCGTTGTAGAATTAAGAGAAAATAGATTGCATGTGTAATGAGTTCCGTATACAGAAACTATACGTTCATACAGTGCTGCTGCTTAACCATTTTATATAGAATTAAGTGAAAATTTGAATGTGTAATGAGTTCCGCATATAGCCTACCAAACCAATGTGCAACGTATATACGTTCTTGGCAAAGATCAAACATATCACAAAGAGTGATTAAAATTGGTCGTAAAGAACGAACGCAAAGAAGAAGTTCCGCATACAGAAACTATACGTTCATACGGTGCTGCTGCTAAACCATTATATACACTATAGCACATCTGAACAGTGGCGGCTCGTCGTTAGGGACCTGTGGGGACGGGCCCCACCAAAAGTATTCTGTAACGTCTATTTATTATTTTATAAATTAAAATATAACCTAACCCAAAACCATGATTTTTCCGAAAATGTTTGTCTGGCCCCACCAACAAAATGATCACGAGCCGCCACTGCATCTGAATGATGGTTTTGTAGGTTCGGGCGCCATATAATGATTACAATACTATTGTATATTGTCTATTCCAGGTGGAAGATGTAGTTGGCTGTCCACTCTTGCGCTAAGCGTGGGGTGGGAGCTTTAATTTGCGTTCTAGAGCTAGATGAATCGCCCTTGTGTTATATCCGTGTTTATGTAGTGTGGTTTTGATATTAGCTATCCATCTTTTCTTGGTCTTCTTAGCTCTAGTACCGATCTCTTTTATTGTATACTGTTATTGGTGGTTGGTTGTATTTCATTCTCATTAAATGTCCAAACCACTGCATTTGTTGTCTTTCGATGTATTCGGTGCATGAAACTATGCCCACTCTGCTTCTGATGTCCTCATTTCAATACTATCACTATAATCCAATTTCCGTAGCTTTTTAAGATCTTGGGGTATGAAGTTAATCACTTCACATTTCTAGACCCAAGTGTGCAGGAGGTAGGAGGACCAATTCATTTCCTCACATGTGGAACGTCGAGTGTGGGATTGAATCTATAACATTCTCGAGTCCAGGTTGATATTCCAACGCTTAAGTATTATGATAATCCGTTTCTGCTGCCACTGCTGCTACTGCTTGCTACTACTACTACTACTACTAAAAGTTAATTGCATATCCTTTACAGGATTTTGCGAATCAACTCCAGCTTTTTAACGCTGTTTGTGATTTTTTTCCAGGCATTATTATGTTCAGTAGTTTGCCATTGCTTTCTGAACGAGTGGTGCCATCGTCCTTTGTAAAATCCAAAGCGAAACAATTTTCAACCAAACTGTCCGCAGCGTGATTCGAACTCAGAACATCAGTGTTAATAGATCGAGTCACTATCCCTAAGCTACAGACGCCACCCTGCTGCTACTACTACTACTACTACTACTAATAATAATAATCATAATAACAATAGTAATGTTAACATAGTTGAGTTGCTGATGTTTTCCCTAGTGAAAAACAGAAAACGGGGCTAGAGGGCAGTAGAATGGTTACAAAATGAAACAAGATTGCAAGAGTGGGAAGATCGTGTTATGGGAGTGCTAAAACAAAACCGAAAGTGTTTTTATGTGCAATCCGATTAACGTTAAACCAGGCATAGCCAAACATGGAGTCCATGAATGTTGGACACGTGCGCCGTGCTAGACAACTCTGCTTTGTTGAATATTGGAATGAAAATTTTAAGTAAATAAAGTTTGGAATCAAAAATTACATCTTTATATAACTTGTAGGAATAAAAAAGTAATTCAAAACAAGAATATGTTATCAGAAACTTAAAGAAGCAGAGAATTCTGTTGATATCTGAATTTCTATACCTGCCGATACATAGCTGTCACTTGGGAACTCACAAAATTAAGTTAGAAGAACTTGTCCGTCTACACGTGGAAGCCCGGAAAGCAAATTAAGTTAGTTCTGGCCCTGGCGGATGGCAAATGAGACCCGTTTTTGGCGTGATGAATAGCTACCATCTCCCACATTGTCGTGGTCAAGGAAGTTATCGTAGAATAATAGCATATCTATCTAGTGTCTGTGATCTTGTCAGATCCAAACTATATCCATATTCAATGTTGATATTAGTGGATACTCAATGTTGATATATCCACTTCAATGTTGATATATCCACTTCCAATGTTGCTATATTCATATCCAATGTTGATATATCCACTTCCAATGTTGTATATCTATTCCAATGTTGCTATATTCATATCCAATGTTGCTATATTTATATCCAATGTTGCTATATCCACGTATAATTTTTCTATATCCATATCCAATGTTGCTATATTCGCATCCGATGTTGCTATATCTATATTCGGTGTTGCTATATCCACTTCCATTTTTCTATATCCATATCAAATGTTGCTATATTCATATCAAATGTTGCAATATCCATATCAAATGTTGCAATATCCATATCCAGTGTTGCTATATCCATATCCAATGTTGAGGTAATAATATTCAATGTTGTAATATTCACATTTAATATTGTTGATAATGGATATTCGATATCATCTTCATATCCAATGTTGCCATATAAATGGATATCCAATGTTGCTATATAAATGATATCCAATGTTGCCATATAATGATATCCAATGTTGATATAAATGGATATCCAATGTTGTATATAAATGGATATCCAATGTTGCATATAAATGGATATCCAATGTTGATATAAAAGGATATCCAATGTTGCATATAAATGGATATCAATGTTGATATAATGGATATCCAATGTTGTACATAAATGGATATCCAATGTTGTCATATAAATGGATATCCAATGTTGTCATATAAATGGATATCCAATGTTGCATATAATGATATCCAATGTTGATATATGGATATCCAATGTTGCTATAAATGGATATCCAATGCTCTTTGTTTGAATTAATTTCCACAATTTAAATGTACTTTTATTCACTAATTCACCTTCATTCGCATCCACGATTCAAATAGACAAATGTTACAATAATGTTAAAACGTTTAATCTCTAGATTATTGTACATCTCTAAGTTGTATTTTAACTAAACAAACTTTCAATTAACTTATCGTGTTTAGTTTGTTTGAATAGAAATTCCACTTTAATGTAAAATAAACGCTAATTTTGTAAATGCATTCTGTAATTGCTTGTTAATTATACAATGCTTTTGATATGCAATTCAGACTGAAGACTGAAATAATTGACGCAGGCTCACCTCGTCACAATATTGGGATGAAATTTAAAGGCAGATATTCCAGTGGATAGGACTGATATAAATATTCAAAATGTTCCTAACACAGGACAAAATAAAATAAAATAATCCCTACGAGATAGATATGGGAGAGAAACTATACCGAGACGAAATATCCCTACAAACTACAGTGGATTTTTTTGAACCTACTGGGACTTTGGTTTTAGAATGAATGAAGAAGTTGTGTGTGGTTCACAATAACGAGAGCATCAACCCACTTAATTATATTAATTCTAAATTACATTCTACATGTTTGTTTGTGCTGTTCAACTTATGCTGGACTTTTCTTATTCTTTGAATATACCCATATATCAGTTATCAGTTAACTATATCACATATACATTATCAGTTAACTATCACTTTGTTATCAGTACTATATCACTATATCAGTTATCATTCTATATCACTATATCAGTTATCAGTTAACTATATCACATATAATTTTCACATAAAGACTAACAAACATAAGAAGTGTGTAACACAATACAAGGCAATTCGTTTATGGGGATGACATAACGTGGTATCGATTTTTAAAAAATAAACAGCATAACCGCAACACATTGGAGTTGTTTGAAATATATATAAATATATATCATCAAATAGTTTGTCCTGAGCAGAACTTTGCCACCCTAACATTCCTTCGAAATTTCTCTCTCTCATAGGCCAGATGCTCCGCTTCTGCAGCGGCCATGCGCAAACCATCAGTTACATTCTGAATACGTCTTCCGTGGTCTTCATCTTCTTTTGCTGATGAACTTCATCTGGTCTGCAACCTATTGTCTTTATATGTCCAAATACTTCAGTTTTCTCATTTTTATTTATACTCATCCTTGTAGTGTCTTCAACTTATATTCAAGCTCATATGTTCCCTGTAATGCATTCTTCATAAAATACTGACATTGTCACTGAATATCATGCTTATATTCTGATCTTTGTTTTCTTATAAGCAGGACCGTACCGTGCTTTGATACAGAGAGGCGCATCAGCAGGCGGAACCGTAAGAGGGGTGGACATAAGCAGCAAAATCCAAATCACAATTGAAGGTTATTTTAAAGAAAAAAAAACATTTAAGGGCGGCATTTCGAAGACTTGCATTATACTGAGAGAATATACCGCACGGTCCTGCTTATAAGTTCTATTCTATACTGTTTTTAGTTGTTTAATTTTTGGTACGGCCATGTTTGTTCTTCTTTTAATAATCCTTCATTCTATTTATATCTCCTTTTTGTAGTGAATCTCGAGATATTAAAAACTTGTGACATTTTCTATTTTCTCTCTGTTGAAATATATATATATATATATATATATATATATATATATATATATATATATATATATATGCAAATGTCCACATATTCTATATAATTACCTTAATGAATGTAAAACTCATTACTAAAACTCATTCTCTATCCACTTATGTGCACATATTAGTCGTCCAGGACAAGTACTAATTCCAAACAATCTTCAAAACACCAAAACACTGTTATAAAAGGAATACAGTTAAAGATATCTGCAGTATTTCCGATGTCTCATTTATATCATCTTCAGTTTTCTCAGCAACATTACATTCTGTTTCATAACTGATCCGTTTTCGAAATGTTTGGTAGAAAACAAACAATAGTTGCACACAATTCAAACTTCTGTTTTAGGTTATGATAATATTCATTTGGTTTATTTCGGCCAGCGCGGCTACTTGTGCACGCATGCTAGTATAATGTAGAAAAGTCTCTGTCGTAGTCTATATGTAGTGTGCTGTGAAATTCGTCACTCCTGTTGTATTGTTTGCTTGATAAAGGCCTTTCGGTCGAAACGTTGTTGTGTATTGTATTTATTTTTGTATTTTATAAACCTACAGTACTTTGTTATTACGTATTTCGCCATTAGTATAATGTAATCAGTTAAGTTTTCTACGTTAAGTTAAAAGAGGTTGAACACACTATATTCCCTTGTATATGTGTGTGAGAGTCAGATGATATCAATGTTACCAGGTCGTTTACAAATTGCATCCCAAATGACCAAGCAGCCTATGCCACGAAAGGCAGACTTCTCTACAATTTCCCCAAAAGATACTAAATATTTTTTTTTAATTCTTCTTTATGTCTTCATTCCCGGTTACGTGCTGGGAGAAGGAAAACTATATAGTTTTTATACGGAGAGCGAACCGAGTAAACGCTGGCTGAAACCGGATACATCACCGAAGGATAAGCACCAGAGCTCCAAATGGTCCTCACGATGTGATGTAGAACACGCCAATGACAAGGTTGCATGAATCAGATTTCTACATGAATAGAATTTATTGGGAAATCTGGTACATCGGTCTGGGCGGTGATCGCGAGAGAGAGAAATGTAGTTTTATATGTAGACAAATATAAACTAGACCACATAAAGCATAGAGTAATACAAGTGATATGTAGAAGTGATCTCAAATATACCCATTTGGACTGGAAAACGGTCGACCTGGAAACTTAGGTCGATGCATCACAAACGTTTAGTCCAGTTTCCTGCCAAAATAGGACAAAAATAGGCGACAAAATGTCAAGTGACGCTCAGAAACCTTGGTATACCCAAAATTGAGAAGAAATATAAACCAGCCCAAGACCTGCAAGCTATGACTAATATCAGTATCCCGGAAAACGGGTCTCCAACTATAAGCTTAATTTGGGCTAGAAAAAAACCAAGTCACTGGTAACACTGGCTGAGACTGAGTGGTACTGTTGAGACGAGATTTGAGAGCATCTATTTCTGAAAATGACAGTCACCATCTTCTTACAATTTTAAGAACTTGTGAGAATGCGATATGCAAATATGTTTCAGTATTATTACTATAGGGATAACTAGAATATGAATTGACTTCGAAAAACCCAATGTACTTATACAATATAAGAACAATTCGGCGCATTGGCTAAGCATGGTGATTAGTGCTCTTGCCTCGTGAGCAAGTGTTCACTGGATCAAATTTCCTAGAGAACATGGGATTTGTATCTAACCGAGCGGGTCGACCAAACAGTAATTGGGTGGCAAAGAAACAATGGTAAGTAAACGGTCCTTGTGCGATATTGACAACATCACCCACCGTGTGTTGCTTGTCAAAGACTTCTTCTTCTTTGCGTTCGGTTTCGTATGCTCGTCTAAATCATGAGATGGGTTGCCTCTATGAAGCTGCATGTCAGTTGGAGTTCTTGTGTCAAAGACAAATACGGTCGTATGCCCTAACAATATACTTCGTAGAGGTTCGGTGTTCATCTCTCGTGCCAAAGGTACCATGTTCGCTCCTCGTGGAGTCATCTGAATATTTTTCCAGAGATCCCTGATCTAAGTGTAGATTAGATCGAGTTCCTAGTCCTATCGAAGACGGACGATAAAACGTAGGTCCCTTGTTCAATTTGAGCAAGTAAAAACCTTCAACAGTTCAAAATTGAGAAGAACAGGTTGGAAAGCCGCTGACCGGACAAAATGCATGATTAAAAAAATTTAAAATATCTTCATCTTCAAAATTACATCGATGACCCTCGCAGTAGCTACGGAGTTCGTGCACTTCAGCTGAGATCTTCCTGTGTAAGAAAGAGATCAAAGCACACATGGTTATTCACCGAAGTGCAATGATGATGGTCGTATCATTCAATCAATCAATCATTCAATCATGTATGAAAAAAACGGGTTTTTTACAATGAAGATACTTTCATCTTTGCAATACATGACAGTTTTCAGCTTAAGAATAAGACAATAAGAAGAATATTGTCTATAAAGGATGTATTGCATATATCTGACAGATTGACTTTCTTGCACTGGATTTTACTCTATATGGCTCGGTCCCTCTCCGCAGTACATAGGCGGGTCCTCCACGCCACCTGTCGAAAGCAATATACAAAGTTTGAACACCGTAGCTCCCGAATAATCCTATGGTTTTAGGAAAAATGCATTTGTTTAACAGAACTGGATTTGAACCCCGACCCTGGAACATTTAAGACAATGGCTTAAGAAAACAACTTGGCTTAAGAAAACAACTTAGCCACATAGGCTCTCATGACCTGCAAAAGCTATGGAATTTGTTTCTGCTAGATAAAAGGTACTGTGCACTTAATGGAACGTTGTGAGTGCAGAAATGTGAATTCTAACCAGATCTTCGTTTTATATGGCCTTCTCCTCACTTCCCCACAAATATATCTCTGTATTATGTTCATTCTGCAATGATACCAAATGTATATCGACTATATAATTTCAGTATCTGGAACTCTAGGATTTTAGCAAACATAAAACTGCTGACCCAACAATCTTGACATACTGCAGACAATTTAACACCTCCCTCTTCCTTACTAGAAAAATCGTTTAACAGTATCCTGGTTTTGTCTTCAATGTCGTCACCTGGTTCTGACACCCCAGAATCCGAAGATAATCAATATTAACAGACATACCACCAAAACAGACACAACAGCTATGAGATTCGAATATTTGGGTGAATTGATAGATTTTTCGACATTACCATGGCACGAGGAAGATAGAATAGAAGATTCTGGAAATATGTGGGTTTAGTATCAAAATCTTTATTGGAGGAAAGATGGATGTAATTGTGAATATCTTTTAGTGAATATAAGTTATTGTCACCAGATGCAAGGCGAGTTTCACGCACACGTCGTGTCCATTGATCTTCTATTTCGGGACATATTAACTAATAACACCAACATCATTGCCCGTCATGAAATAGCCATATGTATTCTGATATCTTTCGTACACATGACCATCTTAGCGGCAATGCACAAACTCCGTAGCACCAGCTCGGGCCACTAATGTAATTTTGATGAAATTTGAGTTGAAATTTTATTTTAATCATTTGACGAATTTTGTTCGGGCAGTGGTTTTGCAGCCGTCTTCAAAATCGGTTTGCAACAGCCAATGGTTATTTTACATGCTCAACCTGAGCATGGACTTCCGTTTTATCGTCAGTCTACGATATGACTACAAACTCTATTTCTCCTACATTGATGTAGGAATCTATTGATAAATTATCTCGATCATTTCACGCTGAGAATGAACTGAGTACACGGTCAGCAGAACATTTTGATGATTGTATGTATTGACACGTATCACAGACAAAATATGAACTTACCTAAAGTTAAGAATTAATAGTTAAATTGAAAATCGTGGCATATCCTTTACAGGACTTTTTTTAAAACCCTTTGCATCCCACTTCAATGCCTGCTTTTATATTCTTTGACCATTTCTTCTCAAGATGTATCCAACATATCTCCATCTTCTCCTTCTTATAACAGGCGAGGGTCTCCTATATGATTTTGAAGATATTTTTGTAGCAGTTTTATTTTTATTCTTTTCTAATGAAATTTTGTCCGGGCATTTTATGGGTCTCTGTGACGTAAAGGTTAGATGATCTTCTATCGTGCCAAATGTATAAGGTTCGCTCCCTCGTAAAGCCATCTGGATATTTTTCCAGAGATCTCTGATCTCAGTGTATGTGAGATTGAGTTCCTAGTCCTATCGGAGACGGACGATAAAACGTTAGGTCCGTGTTCAATTTTAGCACGTAAAAGAACCCTTGGCTCGGTCAAACACGAAGAACAACAGTCACGAGACTTAGGGATGAGTTAAAGACAAGAGAACAAATGCAAACTCGGAAGTTGTCACAGTAAAACACTTACCAATTGACTATGATTGTGTTATGTCTAGCATATTTATATAAACTAGAACTGTACCTGAGATGGACACAAGAGGGTAAAAGAAAACATGGGGAAAAAACGATACAACCTGGAGGAAAACAGTAGAACAAGAAATGAAAGAAATGAATCATAGTTGGAACACAATACACATGTCGGCTAAGAATAGAGAAGAAGGCGTTCAGTTTTGCTGCCCTAAGAGTCAGAGGCGTGACTGGCTAGATATATAGAGAGAGAAGTAGAGAGAGAGAGAGAGGTGTACATATCACAACTGTTTGATGCTAGAGACCAGACAGAGGAAATACAACTTATAATAGACAAATTTAAGTGTGCTAGACATCGATGCCGTCCGGAAATCCGGCAAACTAGCAACCTTCGGTATTTTATTTACATTTGAGAAACTTCCGGGACAGACAAAAGAGTAAACTACAAAAGAGTAAACTGCTAGTTATCTTGAAATGAATAACCAGGCTTGTATGACACATATTTTTGTTGTTATTAAACCAGGACTCTTAGGCCTAGCCACGGAGGAGATAGATTTATGGGGGGAAAACTTGGAAGAAATTGCCAGCAAATAGTGATGAATCTTATCTAAATAACTATATATCTAATATATAACTATATATCTAATAACTATATATCTAATATATAACTATATATCTAATATATAACTATATATCTAATAACTATATATATATAAGTAAATCTTACTAATATGTCTGGTTATTGGAGGTATACACACACACACACATATATATTATATATATATAATACATATATACAACACACAAACATACACATGCGCACATATATACCACACTCAAACATACAAAACACTCTTTTATATATATATATATATATATATATATATATATATATATATATATGACAAACAAGCATACATACATGCCTACACATATAAATTATTTTAATTCAGTACCGCTGTATAAGGGTACGATATATCGAAGCTGATAGCACGCTGTGTTAATGACCACATGCCGTGGAAATTCCGGGATTCGAGGCCAGCATGGGCCAACAATTATCAATGTGCACATGGTATGTGGAATACAGGAGAACTTGGGGATCGAAATTATGGTCAGGAATTAGATCCAATTTAAGGCTCGTATGAATGATGAGGGACACTGTGATACAGAAAGTAAGCTCTTACGCATAGATCAGTCAGATGCGTCATATTAATCTACATCACTACGCGGGAATTTCTAACAGGTGAACAGAGAGAAAAAAACACATCTGGACTACCAACAGTAATTTCTCTATATCATAATAGCATTGATATTTAGTGTGAACAAAAATCTTCTGCTAACTGAACGACGCCAGAAATTATATTAGCCCTTTCGCTGCTACATACTTTCCGAAGGCTGAGCTAAAAATAGCTACTCTTTGTTTCTAGGTCACAAACGTGAATATACACCTATAGCAGTGACAGTAGCAATGTGTAACGTATTAATACGTCTTTAGCTCACAGAGGAGAGATAATAACAGACGTGTTAATACGTCTTTAGAAGTGAATGGGAAAACGTATATATACGTCTAGCAGCTAAAGGGTTAGAATGTTTTCTCTTGAAAAATTTTACTCATCAAGCAACGTAGCAAAGTGTTGTCCAACTATGTCGTTAACAGTGTTCGCTCATTGCCGTTCAGATCTTCCTGAGTAAGGAACAGACGCTGGCGATGGATAGGACACACATTGAGAAGACGAACCAGAAGCATTGCAAGACAGACACTGTTTTGGTACCTGCAGGGAAAGAGGAGATGGGGAAGGCCTAGATATACACGGAGAAGAGACTGGAGGCTGATATTAAGAGGATAGTAAAACATGGAAAGAATTGGAAGGATGGCAGGAGAGAGGAAGAGCTGGAAGAAGTTTGTTGAAGACTTGTGCTACGTTGGGATTTGAAATGTGAAGAAGAAATAAATCGAAGTGACACATGGTTATTCATCGAAGTGACACATGGCTATTCATCGAAGTGACACATGATTATTCATCGAAGTGACACATGGTTATAGTCTTATCAATCACTGAATCAATCAACAAATATATTTTTGGCTTGGGCAAGAGCTTGACCCGGAACCTATCACTACCTGAAGTTTAAACTCCTATCCCATATCCCCCATATGATGTAATTCATATACCATACATCATATATGTAATAGGGGGCAACGTTGAAACATAAGAAACACTGAAATTCCACAATGCAAAATCAGATCAAGTTAACACTGTGAGTTTATTTGTAGTAATCAACAGCTAGACAAAGAATTAGATCTTCTCTACAGTATAAGGATACCAGGCTTGTCGAGCGTCAGCCTTCCTTAGTCAACAGAAATAATATGTTTTCCATTTCATGAATCTTGTGTGTACTAAAATCACTGACCTGACAGAGTTGGTATTGTCGGGCTGATTCTACTGCGCTCAGGCATGAGCTGGGTGACCGTGCTCACCACTGCGCTATATGTTATAAGATCTATAATTCAAGCAGCGTCTTCATTACGATCTCAGAATCTTAGGACGGCCATTTCTTGGATATAATACTAGATCCTGATGTGCAGTTCTCCATCTTTTTCTGTTGTTTATCGGTCCTCTTCTTGTTGCTAACCCTTCTCCGCATTAACACGTCTTGATCCTCTTCTTGTTGCTAACCCTTCTCCGCATTAACACGTCTTGATCCTCTTCTGTTGCTTGCTAACCCTTCTCCGCATTAACACGTCTTGATCCTCTTCTTGTTGCTAACCCTTCTCCGCACTAAAACGTCTTGATCCTCTTCTTGTTGCTAACCCTTCTCCGCACTAAAACGTCTTGATCCTCTTCTTGTTGCTAACCCTTCGCACTAACACGTCTTGATCCTCTTCTTGTTGCTAACCTTTCCGCACTAACACGTCTTGATCCTCTTCTTGTTATTAACCCTTCCCCGCACTAACACGTCTTGATCCTCTTCTTGTTGTTAACCCTTCTCCGCACTAACACGTCTTGATCCTTTTGACCGAAATCCTTTCATCAATCATACGCTGCTTGGTGCAACTGTCTCGTACCTGTTCGTCTTAATGTATATTCTTTGTCAGTGATGAGGGATGCGTATGTCCTTCTAACCAGTGAGGGATGCCTAGGTCCTTCTACATATATATGCAAGAATTCATTCTGAACACGCCCATGACGATCACATTGCGATCACTCTTAAGACGATACATTAATCACTATTTGATGTAGCTTTTTCTTAACTGATTAAGCTACTGAATTGAAAAGCGGGTATTGGCTGAATTAAATTTAGGTCCTATTTTCCCATTGTAGGCGTATGTACACATTAAGCTGCAGTTTTTTTCATTTTTAACTGATTTATGTGAATAAAGATGTCTCCATTTTCGACTTGAAGCCGAAAGGCAAAAACATGATTGAAGAATAGATAGATAGATACCATTGTGTTGTTAAAAGAAATGTCATTAAGATGGTTCTAAAACAAATAAATAGTGGTGCTCCCAGCGATTTATATGGACCATGGTGCTCCCAGCGGTTTATATGAGCCATGGTGCTTCCAGCAGTTTATATAAGCCATGGTGCTCCCAGCAGTTTATATAAGCCATGGTGCTCCCAGCGGTTTATATAAGCCATGGTGCTCCCAGCGGTTTCTATGAGCCATGGTGATCACAGCAGTTTATATGAGATAATCAGTTTTGTTCAGACCGGAGAAGGAGATTATGTCAATTCCAGACTTCGGTTGTTCCTGTTATTCCACAAGTTTAAAAAAAAAAAAAGTAAAGGCACTCTTTTTTCATACTGCGATGTATTTTGTGGAATACAATGTTTGGTCAGTATTTGTTTGACCGTCGGTACACAATAGGTCATGTGTTCAACATCGCGCCAGCCTCCATTACTTCCCATCGCTTTTCCTGGTTCCCAATTGAGGCTGGGTAGACCCAGAGTCAACAATAAACGTATGGGCCTTCGGACTCAGATAAGAATTATGGAAAATCAGACCCCAATTACACCACGTGACCTCGCATTCCAGTATTGGTGTATATAGACGAATTCATTTTAAAATCAACACAAATGCTAAATCGAAGTTATATTATGCAAAAGTTAAGTTTAACAATAAGGAATATCAATATCATAAATATTTTTCACCAATAAATAACCATAGACTCACAGAATTGAGTAAAATTGATAAAAGCTTGCAGTGCTCTATCAAACATATATATTTTCCTGCCCCCTTTTCTGATCTAGGTCAGGGAACCCTTTATCAGTTGTCTGGCCTAGTTATCTAGAGTTGGCTGTGGTCAACCTGAGAGACGTTACGATGGGAAAATTATTCAACACCCACTATGAAATTGAACCAAGACCAGACAGATAAGAAGCGAGTTACCTAACAACTAAACTTACTACAGCTTACTTTGAATGGTTTGGTGATGAGAAATCTGAACTCCCATCAAATCGAATCCATCAGTCTTAAAGCACTAAATACTTTCATGGCTGTAGTTAACTAGACCATAACGACGGAACGTGTTTTGGAAAACCAGTTATCTTGCTTAATTATCATTCCATCTTCAGCTTGTCTTGTCCTATCTATTGTTCCAGTGATATCAAATGTGAGCAACAAAAATGCCCTGAAGCTTTGTGGAATGTAGGGTGTGGAATGCCTGTCAACGTACATGTCTATACCTTAGGTATGCAGGAGGTAGGATGATCCAAGTCCCCACCCAAAAAAATCAAAAAATCAGCTCCATCACCAAAATAAAATAATTAGAAATTAAGAACAACAAATATAATATTAATAAATTTAGAAAACAAATACAAACTTAATAAACACCGAAATGCATATTAACAGGAATTTTTTTTAAAATGTAACCTAAACATAACAAAAAAATTCAAACAAGAAATTTGTAAATTAAGAATAACAAATAAAACAAGAAAAATAAACAAGAACTTAAGAACAACAATTGAGAAAATAACAAATTAAGAACAGTAAAAAAGAAATAAAGAATAACAGAAAAGAACTTAATAATAAGAAACGAAACTAGGGATAAGGAATACAATAATTATGATAATCTGCTGCCCTGCATATTACATATCACAAATCACAAATAGTGATTAAAATTGGTCGTAAAGAACGAACGCAAAGAAGAAGAAGAAGAAGAAGTAGTAACATCAGCAACACTAATAATAATAATAATAATAATAATAATAATGATAAGACAATACTAATCGGTAACATGTACATTTCAAGAAGATTGGCAATAGCAATCAAGAAGTTAAACACAATGAAGAACATGTGGCAAAGCACAAGCAAAATATTAAAATTACAAATATTGAGAACATGCATTTTCCCAGTGGCTACTTATGGTTTTAAAACATGGACCATTACACAAAAAACAAGACCATCATCACCATCATCATCACCATCATCATCACCATCATCAAATAGCTTGTAATGAGCAGAACTTTGCCACCCACCCCAACAGTTCTCCGGAATTTCTCTCTCTCACAGGCCAGATGTCCTACCTCTGCAGCCATCATGTTCAAACCATCAGATACATCCTGAATCCATCTTCTCCGTGGTCTTCCTCTTCTTCTATTTGCCGGTATGCCTCCTTCCAGTATGGTCTTCTCCAGCCCTTCATGTCCTTTTATATGTCCAAAATATCTCAATTTTATCTTTCTTATTTGTAGAATCATCCAGTTTTCAACACAACTCTTAACATGAGGTAAAAGAAGGCAGAGAAGAAGAAGAACATGCACCCCTCAAATATAATATTGCTGAGTACTACAGAGAAGTGTAGAAAATACGTTTAAGTTGTGAGTAATTGAAGTTGCTGAGAAATATAATTCCGGTGCAAGAGTTTTGAATTAAAAAATAAATAAGATAACGAAATGGTTTAAATAGCAAGAGACATGTTTACGCTTCTATGAGCACACATCCCTTCAATTTACAAAAGAGAAAAAAGGTAGAATTCGCCTCCCATTTACTTCTGTGCAGAATAAACTAGGCCAAACAGTGTGGTTACGTCCAAGGTCATCAGCAAATCTCTAGCGACATATCCTGGCCAGGCCTCGGTCAATATAAGCAGGACAGAGTGCAGAAGTGATGGAGATCAGTCAATTTTCATAGATAGACGTGACAAGTAGCGTCCCTGGTGGGTGAGCAAAAACGTGCGAAGCCTGCCATGCGCTATACAACCGAATCACAAGTAGATCTTAGTAAAGATCTCACAAATCATCATCGTCATCAGGTGCCGTGCCGGCTGGCGTAGGCGATTATGGATCTCCATAAATCTATGTCTCTGATGTTTGCTATCATTTCAGATGTTGATGCTATTCCGTGTCATGCAGTCAGACTATCAACTCAGACTATCCACTCAGACTATCCACAATTTTCTCTCTCTGTTTTCATCTGTCTCATCTTTCTCCCTTCCCCTTTCCTCCTTAGATTTTACCAATTGTTACATACAATGTGTTCAAAAACTCCTTTCTCGTTACATGTTCGAAAAAGATGACTCCTCTTTCTTATATTGATGATACACTTTCTCTGTGTTTTGACCTCATTCAACACCTCAACATTACTCAGTTTAGCAGTCCATGGGATTCTCATCATTCTTCTAGTTTTTTCCGATCTAGAAGCACTTGAGCTTTTCAGCTCTTCGGCTCGGTGCCATGGACATCGTAATCCTTCGATTCGGTGCCACGAACACCGTAAATCTGGGGAATCTGTGGCTTTTTCTGCCATCCCGCGGAATTGAACCCACACACACAGAAGGATAGTCACCCGTAGTCCAACGCGCTAAGAACACGCTGGGCAGACGGGCATCATTCTTCTGTAAAATCACATCTCTGTCGCCTGCAGAGGTTTCTTGATCTGTTTGTTTATTGTCTGTGACTCGCATCCGTATGTCAGTATTGGTTCTATGTATTTTAGGACCGTTAGGAATTTATTGTTTGATTCTACATGTTGTGTGCTGTATGAGAAGTGAAATTCCTCACCACTTGTGTATCCTTTGCTTGATAAAGAGCTTTTGGTGGAAACACTGTTGTGTATTGTTATTGTTTTTATATGTTGTAGTACTACCGTACTTTGTTTGTATGTGTTTCGCTATTAGTTCTATGTATTACTGCATAACTTAGTACTACCGTACTTTGTATGTGTTTCGCTATTAGTTCTATGTATTACTGCATAACTTAGTACTACCGTACTTTGTATGTGTTTCGCTATTAGTTCTATGTATCACTGCATAACTTAGTACTACCATACTTTGTATGTGTTTCGCTATTAGTTCTATGTATTACTGCATAACTTAGTACTACCGTACTTTGTATATGTTTCGCTATTAGTTCTATGTATCACTGCATAACTTAGTACTACCGTACTTTGTATATGTTTCGCTATTAGTTCTATGTATTACTGCATAACTTAGTACTACCGTACTTTGTATATGTTTCGCTATTAGTTCTATGTATTACTGCATAACTTAGTACTACCGTACTTTGTATGTGTTTCGCTATTAGTTCTATGTATTACTGCATAACTCTCATTCGTCTAACAAATAATTATAGCTTCTTCTTCAAACGCTTCATATCGACCATTTATAAACCACTCTGTGTGATTTGTATATGATCTGAGCTTAACAGCGATTATACATTGTGCCAGTTATGCGACTACAAGTAGGCCAGGCACATCCGATTTCTGCGATGCTTTTTATTTACTAGGTAGCTTCCTTAGTCCTACACCAATTTTACGACATGCCTTGTAGGCTGCAGTGGTACTATTCTTTGCTTCCCTTGCGGGCCCACACGGACGAAATAATTATATAAAATTGGGAAAAATTTAGTTTACCAAACTTTTACACTAATAATGATACTTTATCGATATAATGCCTGATTGTATTCTCGTAGCTCGACGATACCAAGATGTGGCGAAACAGTTTTTGAACAAACAAATACAAGAAAATTCCAGGAAACATTAAGCAGGGAATGTTCTTTGAAAATTATTGCCAAACGAAGCTTGACATTCGCCGCGGGGTCGCTCTGGTCATAATGTATTTGAATTCAGGAGAAAATATCGTGTCATGTTAACCTTGTATCTCTAGAATCATCACTACATGTTCTGTTATCTTGTAATCGTCAAGAGAAATTATTTAATGATGTTGGCACTGTCACTGTGACCTCCAGTAAATCAGTAGTTTTCTCACAGATGAGTATCAATCAATCACAACTATGAACGTTGTTCTATATTTTTGTGAACATAATTCTATTTCTGTTTGTTCAGCTACAAGAACAGAATATTGGAATGTAATTTATTTTTTATTTTTTTAAGCTGTTACATGATAATTTAAGGAATTCTTTGTAGCTTTCGCTGTGTGTGTGTGTGCGTTTAATAGTATTCCTCTCTTCTTCTTCTTCTTTGTGTTCGTTCTTTACGACCAATTTTAATCACTCTCTGTGATGTTTGATCTTTGCCAAGAACGTGTATACGTTGCACATTGGTTTAGTCGGCCCCTAAACACATAGACTTCTACACGTTTAGGACATGTGCATCCGATTTTAGCCAAACCTCCTTAGTCGCCTCTTTCGACATGCGTGGCAGGTAACAGTGGTTCTATTCTTTACACCCCACATTTGGGCCCCGGTAACCACTCGGGCGGGTATTCCTCTACTTTGCGACTTTTTCTTAATTTAGATAGATTTATGTACGACATAAAATACCAGCCGTTCTCATCTTTCTTGTGTAGACGTACGGACCAGATCTGATATAACAATCCTATCTTAACGTTCTTAATTTCTGTAGATGTACAGACAAGATCTGATATAACAAGTCCTAGCTCAACGTTCTTAATTTCTGTAGATGTACGGACCAGATCTGATGTAACAAGTCCTAGCTCAACGTTCTTAATTTCTGTAGATGTACGGACCAGATCTGATGTAACAAGTTCCCATCTCAACGTTCTTAATTTATGTAGATGTACGGACCAGATCTGATATAACAAGTCCTATCTCAACGTTCTTAATTTATGTAGATGTACGGACCAGATCTGATATAACAAGTCCTACTCAAGTTCTTAATTTCTGTAGATGTACGGACCAGATCTGATGTAACAAGTCCTATCTCAACGTTCTTAATTTCTGTAGACGTACGGACCAGATCTGATGTAACAAGTCCTATCTCAACGTTCTTAATTTCTGTAGACGTACGGACCAGATCTGATGTAACAAGTCCTATCTCAACGTTCTTAATTTCTGTAGATGTACAGAACATAACTGATGTAACAAGTCCTATTTCAACGTTCTTAATTTCTGTAGTTGTAATGACAAGATGGGAGAATCTGCTTAGACCAAATAATTGATGTACAACTAATTTTGGAGGAACATATTGAGAAGCAACAACCACTTATAACATAAATTTCATCGATTTTAAAAGCCTTTGCTAGTCTACAATAATCTCTCTGTGGAGTATTCTGAGATGCTATGAATTCAGACAAAATAATAAACATTATCAAGAGCCTCTGTAATGGTTCACAGTGTGCAGTTCGCACTGATGGTGGACACAGCGACTGGTTTATGGTTGAAACCGTAGTTAGGCGAGCCTGTACTTTGTTATGACCATTACTGGGTAATGTGAAAATATTGCAGGGGCGAAACTGGCATTATAAGTCATATCTCAGCTTTCTTTTTTAGACTTATATACAAGATATGCTGTAAGTTATCAGTTATATGAGGAATATTATCATAGCACTCCGGACATGTCCATAGGTAGTCCGATCGACACCTCAACAAATCCAACATGACAGTTCGATAAATCCCAAAGAGCTGTAAATGCGATCTTCGACTTACAAGATCGGATATAATAAGCTATATCTCAGCTTGACACAATGAAGTGTCATGACAAACATGATGAACAAAGATTACATACAACAATGTACTGGAGAAAATACAAGATGATAATTGTCTAAATAAACTAATTAACTGGAGAAAATACAAGATGATAATTATCTAAATAAACTAATTAACTGGAGAAAATACAAGATGATAATTGTCTAAATAAACTATTTTAAAAAACCAGAATTGGTGCAAGCATAAATAGAAATGCACTTGAAAACGAAATATACTCTCTTCTCTCTCTGCCTTTTTAACCCGGATTGGCGTAAACCTTCAACCAACTCATGCCGTCTTCCTATCTCTAGCTTTCTCCTGCAGCTCCCTTCAGCTCTTCTTTATATTGCTGTTCTCTACCTCCAAATCTCGTCTCCATGTATTTCTCGGTCTCCCTTCTTTCGCTGTCCCTGCGGGTTCCAGGAAAGGCCCCTTCTTGTTACATTCCCCTCAGATTTTTGCAAAGTGTGTAACATCCAGCACCAACATCTTTTATATATAATCTCTACTACACGTACATATATTAATTCATTTACAATCGGTGAAAATATGGTTCTAAAACTTGCATGACGAAGTTCTACTTTTTCCGATCCAGAAGCACTTGAACTTTCAGCTCTTCGGCTCGGTGCCATGGACATCGTAACACTTAGGTTCGGTGCCAAGAACACCGTAAATCTAGAGAACCTGTGGCTTTTCTGCCAACCCGCGGAATTGAACCGCACTCACAGGGGCTTATCACCCGTCGTCCAACGCGTTACGAACACGCTGGGCAGGCGGGCAAAAGTTCTGCTTTAAAATAGTGTTATTAAATTTTTTTTAATATAATTTTTGGTGAAGTAGAAAATACCTTGTAGATAAAAAAACATGTTTGTGAATACCAAGAAAACAAAAAATTATAAAATTGACAAAGTAAAATGTCAAATCAAAATTATCATAAATAATGAAGATATTGAAAATGTTAGTAAATTTATAATAACTTGGCCAGTAATGAAGCACCATGAAAATTGTACAAATAATTTCATAATTGAACTTGTCATGTGAGTTCAAGGAAATAATTAGTATGCAGGGAATATGACATAAAACAAGCAAGGGAGGAAAACAAATCAGAAAACCTGTCAAAGGGAGGCAAAGCTGAAGTATTAACTTTATTGCATGGGGTTTCAACCCATGTGGCTTGGTCCCTCTTCGCAGAAATGGCAAGCCATTTGTCGATAGTATTGCACAACGCACGAACTCCGCTGCGCCGCCAATAATCCTACATATCTCTTTAAAACGTGCACCCGTGAACAGAACAAAGCGGTACGGATTCGAATCAACGACTTTCTGAACGGAAAGCAACGGAGTAACCATTTTACCACAAAAAACCCCCAAAACTTCATGAGAATAAGTATTGTTTCTCAGATAACATATACATGTATGTGAATCATGGATCACTACATAAGCAATAAAGTAGAAAATCCAATCTTTCATGAGAAACTTCTATATAAAAATTGCGTCAGTCACCCTGAACAAAGAACAGGACAAATATAGACATCCGGCAAGAGCTGAACATCAAAGAACATTGGCTTATAAATAATATCATCATCATCAAGGTGCGTATCCTTTATAGGACGTTGCTCTCTTTGCAGCACATCTGAAATTCACTCTGTCTCTTGTCAGTTCACCCACTTCGTCGATGGTCATGTTCATGGTTTCTATAATATCTTGTAGCCATCTTCTTTTTGGTCTGCCTCTGTGTCCTGGGACCCTGCCCTCTAGTATTGTTCTTTCCAGGCCATCGTGACGCTTGATGTGACCAAAGTATGTAATTTATAAATAATATCACGTATACAAAACCGAATATTGTTAAAATATTAATTGTCATTGAAGTTTAGAGAGGATAGTAATGGAGTGTATGATTTCTGGAATACGGAGTGGGGACGACTAAGATGATGGTGACAATAAGACATTAAATAAACATTTAACATGTCGACGGAGGAAAAGGGAGAGTTGTCTTAAGACCAAGAGTTGTTCATGCTTGTTATGATGAAAACAACGTTCAGAAAAAGGCACAACACACGAAGACATATATATATATATATATCTTCTACTTGAACATGGTATGTTTGCGTGCGTGTATTAGTTCGTGAGTGCGTGCAAGGCGTTAAAACTAAAAGATAAAATTACATTGCTCTAGTATGACCCCGCATAACATACCATAGAAGAATACATCTAGGAGGATAATATTATCAATATTAGACTTCAGTAGCTAACTGATCTGAAAGAGTAAATTGATATACAAAAGAAACAATGATGATTAACAGGACATCTCAGTATGAGACAAGAAAAGTGACAAAGATATGCAATACAGCGAACACCTCAGGGACAGCGGAAATAAAGAAGGCACAGAGACACATGGCAAAGAACTTTTTGAGCAAAATTTTATGACATGCAAAGGACTAGATGTGAGGTAGAGTTTAAAGACATACATAGGACTTGGTTTGAATTAGAGCTTAAAGACATGCATAGGACTAGGTTTGAGGTAGAGCTTAAAGACATACATATGACTAAGTTTGAGGTAGAGCTTAAAGACATACATAGGACTAGGTTTGAGGTAGAGCTTAAAGACATACATAGGACTAGGTTTGAGGTAGAGTTTAAAGACATACATAGGACTAGGTTTGAGGTAGAGCTTAAAGACATGCATAGGACTAGATGTGAGGTAGAGTTTAAAGACATGCATAGGACTAGGTTTGAATTAGAGCTTAAAGACATACATAGGACTAGGTTTGAGGTAGAAATAAAGACACATGATCGAATTCATTAGAATTTTGTTGCCTCTCCACTATGTACATTTTCGTACACGTTACGAGGACTGTTGATAATGATGCTGTCCATTGCATATATTTTGTGTTTAAAGGGTTTAAAAGCCGAAGGATTTTCATTGAGCAAGTTATACCCCATATGTCTCGGTCCCTCTCCGTAGAAATGGCACAACACCTGTCGAGAGTATTACACAAAGCACGAGCTCCGTAGCTCCGGCAACAATCCTAGGGGTCTGGAAAATACTGCACTCGTGAACAGAAGGCCGTGAGTCCGAATTCGACCACGACCTTCGACTCGCAAGGCAAATGGCTTAACCACTCAGCCACAGAGACCCCCATTATTTTGTGTGACAATGAGAAACACTACGCCTATAACAAGAAACACACAATTTTAGTAACTAATCCTTCACAAACACTTAAAGGATGAGTACAACATTGTACTTATTGCCATGATCCAAGTTAGAAATGATAGACTCACGTAAATGCACACAGACAGCTACAGTCTCCTCAAAATGTGTAATCACATTACAGCTACTACCAATATCTGACATCTTAACTGAACAACAATTTCCACACACATAATTATACTATATCCACTTATCAAGATAGTACCATGTTTGCTGTATGCGACTAGTGCAAAGCTAGGAATTTGGATCCCCACGAGTCATGAAGACAGAAATTACTGAAATTACTGTCTGGCTAAAATCCGAGATAGCAGTCAAGTTTTGGATCAAATAAGTGACGTGACGCAACTCACATGGCCTTTAGGTTACAAGGTACATGGTATTTTTTTTTATCAGCGATTGCTTTCTTCTTCTACTTCTTCTGTAAACGCTTAACATTGACCATTTGTTCACATCCACGCTTTGTTATTTATATGTGATCTGAGCCTAAGAGCTATTGTACGTTATGCCAGTTATGGACATACACGTAGGCCAGCACATACTATTTCTGCGATGCTTTTTATTTACTAGGGTAGCTTACCTCAGTCACCTCTTACGACCTGCTTTGGGGGTTGCAGTGCTACTATTCTTTGCTCCCCTTGCGCGCCCTGGCAACACATATTTATTACGATTATCAGTAATTGAATACTACAGAAAACTATAATAGATACCACATCATCATCAGCTTGTGCCGTATAGATATCAAAGATTGGTTGTAATGATTTGTCAACAAATATTGTTTTTAGATCTGATGGTACACTCCGACATGTTTCTGCTACCTACGACCATATGTTGCTGGGGTTTAGATCTGATGGTACACTCCGACATGTTTCTGCTACCTACGACCATATGTTGCTGGGGTTTAGATCTGATGGTACACTCCGACATGTTTCTGCTACCTACGACCATATGTTGCTGGGGTTTAGATCTGATGGTACACTCCGACATGTTTCTGCTACCTACGACCATATGTTGCTGGGGTTTAGATCTGATGGTACACTCCGACATGTTTCTGCTACCCACGACCATATGTTGCTGGGGTTTAGATCTATGTACACTCGACATGTTTCTGCTACCTACGACTCATATGTTGCTGGGGTTTAGATCTGATGGTACACTGACATGTTTCTGCTACCACGACAATGTTGCTGGGGTTTAGATCTGATGGTACACTCCGACATGTTTCTGCTACCTACGACCATATGTTGCTAGGGCTCACAAGGGGAGCAAAGAGTAGTAACAATGCGATCTACAAGGCATGTCGTAAGAGGCGACTGAGATAGGAGCCTAAGGAAGCTACCCTAGTAAATAAAAAGTGTTGCAGAAATCGGATGTGCTGGCCTACTTGTATAACTGATATAACGTACAATCGCTCTTAGGTTCAGATCACATACAAATCACAAAGAGTGGTTAACAAGTGCCTGATATAGAGCGTTTGAAGAAGAAGAAGGAGGAGAAACATATCACGTGGCTAAAGAAAATTGTTCTCTCACGTTATTTTCAATCGACACTTTGATGTAAATAATATCGACATTAGTCAGTTAATCAGAGTACAAACTATGTATTCGACGCATGTGATGTCCTTATTCCACCTCCGTCAAGTCTTAGGTTGACCCTATCACGTGCAGCATTATCTGTTTCACCTTTCACAACTTTTTACCTTCACATTAGTCATCAATCGCTTGTTCTCTCAATATTCAATATTATATAATATTCTTTCATATCTTAGTTGTCACTTTGATTAATGGATTGATTAATAGATTGATTGATGGAGCCACCATCACTGCACTTCGGGGAATAGCCAAGCGTGCTCTGATCTATTTCCGTGACAGGAAGATCTTGCCGGAAGTGTACAAACAAAATGCACCGACAAGGGTACCTGATTTAATTAAGAGAATTATGAAATAACGTGGTAGTAATTTATTTCATTTTTAAAAATGAATATTGTATCGGGCAGCAAGAATAACGCATATGTACAACTTCTTTTTTGGGGTGTCTCTCTAGAGGTTAGATGTTCGCTTCTAGTTCCAAAGGTAGTCGGTTCACTATCACGTAGAGCCCGCTCGATATTATTTCCAGAGATTCATGATCTCAGTGTAGGTGAGATGAAGTTCCCAGTCCTATCCGAGACGGATAATAAAACGTAGTTCCCTGGTTCAAGTTGAACACGGGAAAGAAACCTTAGCAGTTCAAAATCGAGAAGAGCAGGTTGGAAATCTGCCGTTCACGAAAGATGCATTAGAAAGATTTAAGATGAAATAAATTTCGACACAATATTTTCACCATCTTCAAAGTTACATCTGGCACTATCGCCTGTGCTACAAGGTTTGTGCACTGTCACTGTTATTTTTCTGCGTAAGGAAGCGATCGGAGGAAAAATGGTTATTCACCAAAGTGCAATGATCATCGTCCAATCAGTCAATCAATCAATTAATCAATCAATCACAGCCTCCTTTTCTAAATCCGAACTGATTTTTGAATGGACTATTGGTCCAACTCTTCTTTCAATTGTTTCTTTTCCCCACGTTTCCAATATGACTTTTATAATGATATACTTCTTTATACGTTTTCATTTCTCTATTATTACCTTCCTCTTTCCAAATTGATACTTTTATTGGGGTTTTTTGGGTCAGCAATCATGCACTTTTCTGTTTGACCAGGCTGATGTAAAAATTATTTTCATCCAATCTTTCCTTGTATCACAGAAAACGTTTATTGTTTCAACTGCTATATATATATATATATATATATATATATATATATATACTTCGGTTCGGTGCCACGAACACCGTGAATCTGCTGAACCTATGGCTTTTCTGCCAGCCCGCGGAATTGAACCCGCACTCACAGGGAGCTTGTCACCCGAAGTCCAACGCGCTACGAACACGCTGGGCAGACGGGCGAACTGCTGTATATAATAACCAAATAAACAGTCAGAAGTAGATACCTGTTGTCATGAGCAAGAACAATAAATCACCAATAACGAAAAAAGAACATTATACGTTGTTTAATCTTATAAACCTTGTATATAAACCATCAGTATGCATACTCTTCGATATCTGTTGGGGAGACTGAGCACATATGGGTCTGCCCGGAGTGCAATGACGTCAGTTTAGTAACCAATAACCAATAACCAATAAACCTTGTATAAAAGATACAACAAATATTATAGGATAATGTAAGATAATTAAATAACTAAAACGTATAGGAGAAGATAGAAATAAGAATGACAAAATTGAAGTATTTTGGATATATAAAAAGACACGAAGGGTTGAAGAAGACAATTATGGAAGAATGCATCCTGGTAAAGAAGAGAAGAGGAAGAACACGGAGAAGATGGATTTAGAGCGCAACTGATGGTTTAAGCATGAACGGCTGCAGAAGCGTGACATCTCATCTATGAGAAAGAGAAATTCCGAACGACTGTTAGGGTGGTAACATTCTGCCTTGACAAGCTATTTGATAATGAAAGATAGGATACACAAATTAGTAATATAAATGACAAGATACAACCTGGTTCTGAAATCACTCGTGTCACATGTAAAGATTTCGAGGAAAGATGATTTTGTTATACAAAAATTATTAATATAGATGACAAGGTACAACCTGGTTCTGAAATCACTCGTATCACATGTAAAGATTTGGAGGAAATATGATTTTGTTATCTTGCTCAAGTAAAACTGTTATCTACCCGTTTTCGTTTATATCGATTGTTTACTGAGTTTTAGCACAGGCTCACTATGGTTTCTCTAGATCTGATTTGAGCTAATCTGATTGCTTCAGATCTATTTATTTTCCGTACATTGTCTATGTATACACGTATATACACGTATGAGTTGTGAGAAAGAAATTACGTACGGTAATAGAACAATACAGAACATCGGGAAAGAAGGCAAGAGGAAGACCACGGAAAAGATGATTAGATGGCGTATCAGAATCCTGTGAAAGAGCAAAGATAACAATCACACAAGCCACCAGAACAGCGCAAGACAAAAACAGAAAACCACGACACTGGGCAACAACCCGGTAGCAGTATGACGACACTGGGAAACAACCCGGTAGCAGTATGACGACACTGGGAAACAACCCGGTAGCAGTATGACGACACTGGGAAACAACCCGGTAGCAGTATGACGACACTGGGCAACAACCCGGTAGCAGTATGACGACACTGGGAAACAACCCGGTAGCAGTATGACGACACTGGGAAACAACCCGGTAGCAGTATGACGACACTGGGAAACAACCCGGTAGCAGTATGACGACACTGGGAAACAACCCGGTAGCAGTATGACGACACTGGGAAACAACCCGGTAGCAGTATGACGACACTGGGAAACAACCCGGTAGCAGTATGACGACACTGGGAAACAACCCGGTAGCAGTATGACGACACTGGGAAACAACCCGGTAGCAGTGTGATGACACTGGGAAACAACCCGGTAGCAGTATGACGACACTGGGAAACAACCCGGTAGCAGTATGACGACACTGGGAAACAACCCGGTAGCAGTATGACGACACTGGGAAACAACCCGGTAGCAGTATGACGACACTGGGCAACAACCCGGTAGCAGTATGACGACACTGGGAAACAACCCGGTAGCAGTGTGATGACACTGGGAAACAACCCGGTAGCAGTATGATGACACTGGGAAACAACCCGGTAGCAGTGTGATGACACTGGGAAACAACCCGGTAGCAGTATGATGACACTGGGAAACAACCCGGTAGCAGTATGACGACACTGGAAAACAACCCGGTAGCAGTATGACGACACTGGGAAACAACCCGGTAGCAGTATGACGACACTGGAAAACAACCCGGTAGCAGTATGACGACACTGGGAAACAACCCGGTAGCAGTATGACGACACTGGGAAACAACCCGGTAGCAGTATGACGACACTGGGCAACAACCCGGTAGCAGTATGACGACACTGGGAAACAACCCGATAGCAGTATGACGACACTGGGAAACAACCCGGTAGCAGTATGACGACACTGGGAAACAACCCGGTAGCAGTATGACGACACTGGGCAACAACCCGGTAGCAGTATGACGACACTGGGAAACAACCCGGTAGCAGTATGACGACACTGGGAAACAACCCGGTAGCAGTGTGATGACAAAAGAAGAAGAAGAATAGAACAATAAGAAAAAAGAAGAGATTTTGATGTCAACATAGGCGTATCATATAGCGATAACAACAGAGTGTTGGGAGATGGGATGTGAGATGGTAACGCGATTAAGGAGGGAGGGAGGGGGCGAGATTTGGGGGTGGGGGAGGAGATTGAGAAAGATGGAGGAAGAGAAACAAAAGTGGGGAGAGATGTTTTTATTGACTTGTTTGTAAACCATCTACTTCAAAAGTGTTGCATAGAAGTCTATTTCCTCTATTGTCTTTTTCCTAGGTGGATGATGGAATTGGTTGTCCACTCTTGTCGTTAAACGTAGGTGATATTGTCTATCCATATTTTTCTTGGTCTTCTGTCTCTTTTTATTGTATGCTGTTTTTGGTGGTTGGTTATTTATACAAAGAATTAACACAAATTATATAGCTACTTTCAGTGGGAGAGTGGTGACAAAAGGGATGGGGTATGGGACGATGTGATTAAGCAGATTGCCTTTCATTTTAAAGTGTGTAGGTACACACCGCTTAATACGGACCGCTTCGTTCGGTTCACAAATGCAATTTTCTCTAGAGATCCAATAGGAGTGTTGCTGAAGCTGCAGAGGCTGTGCTTCGTGCAACATTATCATCAGCTGACGTGCCATTTCTGTGAAGAGTCACCAATCCTTATGAAGAAAGAAAGGACAATGAAGTGAGTCCTTCGACTTTATATATTTTGTCCCCATATTTTGTTACTGTCTGGTGAGTAATGTATCACTTATCACGCTTCACAAATGTGTACAATGTAATCAAAGAAACTATCTAAGTCATTGATACATTCAGTAGCATGTCTTCTAATGAACTTCGTCCCTTTTTATTTTTCTTGAAATTCTGATTAACATTAACCAGAGGAATAAAATAGAGGGCTAGAGAAGTATCACAGGAGCGTCATTGTGCCCGCGGGCCACTGCTCTACAGTGTTTTTTAAAACCGAAGGATTTACTTCATTGAACCGGGTTTACCCCATATGGATCGGTCCCTCTCCGCAGAAATGGAACGCCATCTGCCGAAAGTATTGCACAAAGCACGAACTTTGTAGCTCCGGCAACAATCCTAGGATTCTTGGAAAAACTGCACTCGTGAACAGAACGGCGTGGTCCGGATTCGAACACACTACCTTCGACTCGCAAGGCAAAGGGCATAACCACTTAGCCACAGAGATCCCTTCTACAGTGTGTTCACTGATGCTATAAGAGCACAGTAGGAAAGTAAATAGGAAAAGTCATATCATGCGTTTGTTTTATCTGTTATACCTTGATCAGAGAAGCTTTTAACCTGTTCGCTGCTACATACTTTCCGAAGACGGAGCTAAACATAGCTACTCTTTATTTCTAGATCACAAACGTGAATGTACGCCTATAGCAGTGCCAGTAAAATATATAACGTGTTAACACGTCTTTAGTCCACAGAGAGAGATAATAACAGACGTGTATATCGTGTTTTTGCAGGAATGGAAAACGTTATTACGCCTTAGCAGCTAAAGCTTTCTAAACTACACAAGTAATAAAGACATACATCTTATTGCAAACACAGGAAAAAGACAACAAACGTAACAACGTGATAAAGAACAAGACATAGTAAAGACACTGCATCGTATTGTACTTCAGGAAAAAAAACAAATACTACAACGTAGTAAAAACAAACATAGTAAAGACACTAATCTAATTGTACTCAGAAAAAGACAACAAATACAACAACGTTATAAAGAAACACAACTAACCGTGCGAAAAATGAGACTGCAACAGAGTGGACTGGAGACGGCAACGTCGGACTGGATACAGGGCTGGTAGAATTGATCTCCTTTGAAGGCACGTGAAGAGATGTTGTTGAACTACTGTTTCCAATATGAACATATCCAGGTGTGTGATGGTGCTCTTGTGGTAGCTGGTGGTAATGACTGACTGGTAAGCGGTTAGAGAAGGTCGACGACTGTCCACTAGAGTCAGATAGAGATGACTGACTACTGGAATTGTCGAAGTGAAGGTCCTGTTGTCCATGCTGGTGACCGCATCCAGCAAGTCGTTCTGCCAGAATCTGAAGACAATACAATCAACTTAGTTTTTAAGGTCGCATAATATATTAGATGAGAAAGGAAGAACAGTGTGTGTGTGGGGGTGTTTATATATATACCTGTCTGTCTGTCTGCTTGTTATCCTCTACCTATACCTTAACCTACCTACCTTAACCTATAATACTACTATATTAATACCTACCTACCTACCTTACCTACTGCCTACCCACTCCTACCTCGTACCCCACCTTAACCTACTACTAATCTCCTACCTTTAATACCTACCTCTACCTACCTACCTACTACCTACCTTAACCTACCTTAACCTAACCTACCTTAACCTACCTTAACCTCCTACCTTAACCTACCTACCTTACCCTATCTACCTTAACCTACCTACCTACCCTTTACTCTGACTTCATCTACCTACCTACCCACCTTCTGACTATCTGTCTGTCTGTCTAATTATCTGTCTATCTCTCTGTTTGTCTCTCTGTTTGTCTATCTGCTTGCCTATCTGTCAGTCTGTCTGTCAGTCTGACTGTTTCTCTACCCACTTGTCTGCACGTCTGCCTGTCTCACTACCTGCCTATTTATCTATATTCATATTAGACAGTTAATTGTCTATTTCTACGTCTCTAAACTAATACCACCATTTTTGGAAACAGGAGAAATCCACCTTAATTTCTTCATTTCAATATCTGGAGTTATTTCTGTCCCATTTGATTTTTCTTGTGTCCCAAGACATGTTCATTTTAGACGTTAATCACAGCTGGAGGCTAACACATACAACAAAATCTATACGTGGAAACGTCTTTATGGGATAATTTATCAGAATATCTTACCACGCACTTCACAAATATCCTTGACGATATATCTGCTTTTATCTTATTAAAATTGTGTGCTTTTTCTCAATTTTATAGCGGATTACATTTGTCGTTGAAAGTGTTATGGCACCAGAGTGAAATCTTCTACATGTGAATGTATTATGTGTGAACTGTTAGAAGTGATTGAGTGTTGTGTGGAAGTCAATTTGTATTGCTTACTTACTTGTGTATTACTATTACTATTATTATTACTCACTATTTTTTGTATGATCGATGTAGGAGAAGACTACAGTAAAACTATGAAACAATGGTGAAACATGTACAAATAAAGTACTGCAGTTTGTTAAAATACAAAAACAATACACAGCAAAGGTTTCGACCAAAAGGTCTTTATCAAGTAAAGGATACAAGATAGGTGAAGAATTTCATCTCTCGCACAATCACACAATAAGTAGAGTCAAACAAGTTTCTAACTTACCTAAAATTAAAAAATGTGACTAAAAACGAATAACGAAATAAATGCACAAAAAAAACTCGAAGTTGAAAAAAGAAGATAAACATTACAAATCAAACATATATATATATAATACATATATACATTTAACATACACACATATACTAATTTTATAGAGAAGTTTCTATATTGTATCACATTTGTTGATAAATCTCTGAAAATATAAATGGAACTATAATGTATATGTGATATATATCACAAATATTACTTTCATCTGGTTGTGGAACATAGGGTCTCAACAGTTGCCCTCCACTATTCTCAGTCTCTGGCTATTTTTCTTTATCTCCCATGATAATCTGGTATCCCTCAGTTCTTCAAGACAACACCTTCACCAGATTATGTTTCAGGCATTTTTCTCTTCCTTAAATGCTTGTCTAGTAACACTGGACAATATCTTCTGCAGGGTGTGCCCGACCCACCGTCATTTTCTCCTTCTATTCTAGTTCATCATGGATTCCTACCCTGTTCTTATCGACAGGTCTGCATTTGAAACTCTATTATATCATCTAGTCTCTCTCTCCTTTTCGATCCCCGCCTAGACCGATGAACCAAAGTTTTATCATGAATTGTACCGTTGTTTTTAGGGACTCGTCTCTCCGTACAGCTTCTCGTGGAGCCTGTGTTAACGGGCCAGGTTTCGCTTCTCGACCTGCTAACAAATGGCAGTCTTGCAGTATGTGCTCTGCCGTCATGTCCGCCTTTTAGCAGTGGCACAGGCTAGTTGTGCCAATAGTGAATTTGTTGAACATGTGGACCCGAAGCCTGTTATGGCCAGTACGGAGGCGGAATATAACAACTTCTTCTTTACGGGATAGACCATAGTGTCCATCCTTGCTGCTTTGTAGTGGGTGGTCTATTGGCCATTTTTCTTTATACTGCCAGCCGATGGTTGGTCTGGCCCATCTCAGTCTGAGAATCCGAAGAAGGCATTTACTGATAAAGATACCCAAGTGGTGCCGGGGCCAGCAAGGGGAGTAAAGAATAGTACCACTGCGACCTACAAGGTATGTCGTAAGAGGTGACTGATGTAGGACATAGGGAAGCTACCTAGTAAATAAAATGCGTCGCATAAATCGGATGTGCTGGCCTACTTGTAGGCGCATAATGGCACAACGTACAATCGCTCTTATGCTCAAATCACATACAAATCACACAGAGTGGTTAACAAGTGGTTGATATGAAGGTTTCAAAGAAGAAGGTGATAAAGGTATGAATCGTATTTGTATTTTACTTAATGACTCGCCATATTTCCAACCATACAACACGAGTCATTCCACATTTCCAACCATACAATACGAGTCGTGCCATATTTCCAACCATACAACACGAGTCGTGCCATATTTCCAACCATACAACACGAGTCGTGCCATATTTCCAACCATACAATACGAGTCGTGCCATATTTCCAACCATACAACACGAGTCGTGCCATATTTCCAACCATACAACACGAGTCATGCCATATTTCCAACCATACAACACGAGTCGTGCCATATTTCCAACCATACAATACGAGTCGTGCCATATTTGCAACCATACAACACGAGTCGTGCCATATTTCCAACCATACAATACGAGTCGTGCCATATTTCCAACCATACAACACGAGTCGTGCCATATTTCCAACCATACAACACGAGTCGTGCCATATTTCCAACCATACAATACGAGTCGTGCCATATTTCCAACCATACAACACGAGTCGTGCCATATTTCCAACCATACAACACGAGTCGTGCCATATTTGCAACCATACAACACGAGTCGTGCCATATTTCCAACCATACAACACGAGTCGTGCCATATTTCCAACCATACAACACGAGTCGTGTCCATATTTCAACCATACAATGATAGTCGTCCATATTTCAACCATACAATACGAGTCGTGCCATATTTTCCAACCATAGCAACACGAGTCGTGCCATATTTCACCATACATCACGAGTTCGCTTCTATTTCAACCATACAACTAGAGTCTGACATATTTCAACAACAACACGAGTCGTGCCATATTTCCAACCATACAACACGAGTCGGACATATTTCACTCATACAACACGAGTCGTGCCCATATTTCCAACCATACAACACGAGTCTGCCATATTTCCAACCATAAACACTAGTCGACATATTTCCAACCATACAACACGAGTCATGCCATATTTCAACCATACAACACGAGTCTGCCATATTTCAACCATACAATACGAGTCGTGCCATATTTTACCTTACAACACGAGTCTGCCATTTTGCAACCATACAACACGAGTCGTGCAGCCATTTCAACCATACAACACGAGTCGTGCATATTTCAACCATACAACACGAGTCATGCCATATTTCCAACCATACAACACTAGTCGTGCCATATTTCCAACCATAACAACACGAGTCTGCCAATCTTAACCATACAAACTAGTCGTGCCATATTCCCAACCATACAACACGAGTCGTGCCATATTTCCAACCTACAACACGAGTCGTGCCATATTTCACATACAACACGAGGTGGCATATTTCCAACCATACAACACGAGTGGGCCATATTTCCAACATACAAGCACGAGTCGTGCCATATTTCAACCATACAACACGAGTCCGCACATATTTCAACCATACAACACGAGTCGCCATATCAACCATACAACACTAGTCGTGCCATATTCCAACTATGCAACACGAGTCGTGCCATATTTCAACCTACAACACGAGTCGTCCATATTCCAACCATACAACACGAGTCTGCATTATTTCCAACGCATACAACACGAGTCGTGCCATATTTCAACATACATTACGAGTCTGCCTATTTCCAACCATACAACACTAGTCATTCCACATTTCCAACCATACAACACGAGTCGTGCCATATTTCCAACCATACAACACGAGTCATGCCATATTTCCAACCATACAACACTAGTCGTGCCATATTTCCAACCATACAACACGAGTCGTGCCATATTTCCAACCATACAACACGAGTCGTGACATATTTCCAACCATACAACACTAGTCTTTGCCATATTTCCAACCATACAATACGAGTCGCGCCATATTTCCAACCATACAACACTAGTCATTCTACATTTCCGTTGAATTTTATCATATTTTCATATTTCATTGTTATCTAAATACGAGTTTGTAACTGGAAATAAACATCAATGAAAAACAGAAAGAAAATATTGAATGGAATAAACCACAAAGAACAAAATGTAGAAATAAAAAATAAAATATATATATATATATATATATACTCATACAAGACATTGTGCCGATAACCAATATGTCATCTCCTGATGGATCCTTAATCATCATCATGTAGCATGTCCTTTGTAGAACATCACTTCCATCATGATGAAAATGAAAATGAAAATCGTGGCATATCCTTTACAGGATGTAGCCTTCAACCACAGTAAACGAGTAGTTGATTTTTAAGCACCACTTATACGTTCAGTAGTTTACCATTATTTTCGGAACGGTGAGGTCTATTTTTACTTTTCGTAAAAATCCTTCGGATACGAATTTGCTTAATAACTTGCCCGTCGTGGAGTTTGAACCAGGTACGCCTGGGTTGTAATTGAGCTCACTACCGCTTGAGCTACAGGCGCTCACTCCATCTTAGTCTGCCTGGAAAAACTCCAGCAAGTTCTCCCGACTCATCTAACTCAAGGTTTCTTTGATGTCGTACTGCCAGCTTCGTCTTGGTCTTCCCCTGCCTCTACCTTCAGGAACCCTTTACTTTTCTATTACCGTTTTCTCCAAGTGACCGTGTCGTTTCTATCTATACTCTCTTCGTGTCCCGATTGACACACAAAACTTCCACAAGAGACTTCCACTGTTGCCGTTCTGCTGCCTTTCTATCAACCGTCTCCAACGTCAGGTCACACTCCTTTAACTTTCCACCGTTCTTCTCCATGTTTCATTTGGACGTCCAGGCATTCTCTTCCCATCCACTGTCCATCTGAGAGCTGTCCTAGCCAATGCCCCCACTGGCATACGATCATGTCGTTTAACGTGACCGAAATATCTCATTTTCCGGGACATCATCCTGTTCAGTGGCGGCTCGTCTATGAGGGCCAGTGGGGCCGGACCCCACCAAGAATAATGTATATCGTGTATTTATTATTTATTAAATTAAAATATAGCAATCTAAAACCATGATTTATCCGGAACAAAATGTCTGGCCCCACCAGCAACAATTATCACGAGCCGCCACTGATTCTGTTTATGCGCTAATGATGGATCATTGAAAACTAAACATACAAACACTGAAGTATTGGGAAGTTAAAAAGTACACGAACAGACTAGATACACGTTTTCATTACAAGACATTTTGTAATGCAAAGTACACAAGAAATATACGTTATGCAAACAATGAGACTATAATTAAAGAATTGTTCAAGTAACACTAAAGGAGTTTCACTGTTGATAAATTTTTCTTTCTTCGTTCTTCTTCTTCGTATGCTCCATATCGTCCACTTGTTAAAAACTCTCTGTGATTTGTATGTGATCTGAGCCTAGAGTGATTGCACATTGTGTCAGTTATGCGCCTACAAGTAGGCCAGCACATCTGATTTCTGCGCTACTTTTTATTTACTAGGGTAGCATCCCTAGTCTCTACATTAGTGGCCTCTTAGGATATGTCTTGTAGGTAGCAGTGGCACTATTCGTTGCTGCCCTTGTGGACCCTGGCACCACGCGTTGAGAAGTTTGAAATTCAAACGAATCCAAACAACAACACACCAATAAATTGAAAAACCTTGAAAAAAAATGAAACGAGAAAATTAAGAATTTCACAAAGATAAGAAAAATCAGAAAGACGTTCTAATTTCATTAAATAGAGTCAGCAGTTGAATTGAACTTTAAGAAGAGCTAGAATCTCAAAAACTGACTTGAGATAGAGACTTTCAGACTGGATGTGATGGAAGCTTTCTGAAAAGGAAAAGCTGTATGAAAAAAAAGTATGATGACAAACATCAGAATAAAAAATATACTATCTGCCAGCGACGAATAAATCCAACATTTTTTTTTATTTTGTTTTACAGTTATATTATGACTTCAAGTTTCGGGATGCAATGACGGCTCGTTCGTCCTACTTATAGTCAGGACCAGGTCCTTGTTAACCACTCTTTGTGATCTGTACGTGATCTGAGTCTAAGAGCTATTGTACGTTGTGTCAGTTATGCGCCTACAAGTAGGACATCAAATTCGATTTCTGCGCTGCTTTTTATTTACTGGGGTAGCTTCCCTATGCCTCTACCTCAATCGTCTCTTATTTCGTCTAGTAGGTTGCAGTGTTACTATTCTTTGCTCCCCTTGCGAGCCCTGGGAACACACGGTTGGACTTCTTGGATTTGAATATAGCCTTCAGAAACCAAACTCATCAAAAACAGTTCACAAGAACATCCATGAAACTGGAATCAAATATACAAAGCCTACATTCTGGCACAGGAAACAAGAGAACAAACTCATATTCTCTTGGGGATCAAATTAACTCAAATCCTTCCCCTCTCTTACACCCTCACCTTTAATTGTTGCATCTTTTAAGATATCAATAATACACACCAACACAAACAAACATACAAGCACACACCACAAGCACACACCACAACACATACAAATATACATTCTTTTCAAGTAATTTTTAATTTCATAAAATATTGATTTATTTCGAATTTTACTTTACTCAAATCTTTGTCTCTTTCTCCTCAAAATACTTTCATTATCAGCTGTACTTTATCGACCATATTTTGACCATTTCTAATAACTTTCTTAGTTTATGGTTGGCGTTTTTCATCCTTCCTTCCGATGTGCCCAATCTAGAAACAAATATCAGTTTAGTCCCTCCGTGCGTCTCCATTAATGGACCAGGACAAGACTAAAATATATTAGTGATTTACTGGACGAAGGATAGATAGTACACACAACATCAACACACATAGTCTGTGCTGTTTCATCTATTCGTAAAATAAAGTGTGTACAACTAAATCTATAGATTTCTATTAATAAATTGGTGCTAAGTATTCAGAAAGTCTTCTAGAGTCAATATTTATCAGCCGGGTTTCTTTTATATAAGAGTCAATCATGATGAGTCTGTGCGCTTTATTCGTAGATTGATTGATTGATTGATTGATTGATTGATTGATCATCAATTGCCTTCAGTGAGTAACTTTGTGTGTCTGCGTTTTTCCCCAGATCATTTTATTAATTAATTGATTGATTGATAGGACCATCATAATTGCCCTTCGGTGAGTAGCCATGTGCATTCCGATCTCTTTCTTATACAGGAATATCTCAGAGGCAGTGCAAGAACTCCGTAGCACCGGCGTTCATTAGTTCACCGGCGTTCATTAGTGCTTCATTAATTTTGCGCGGGCAGCGAGTTTCAAGCCCGCTGTTCTCGATTTTGAACTGTCAAAGTTTCTTTTACTAGATCAACTAGAATACGAGACGACTTAAGTTTAACGTCCATCTCCGATACGACTATGAACTCAATATCACCTACGCTGTGATCAGGGACATCTGGAAAAATATCGCAATGGCTGCACGAGTGAGCAAACCGAGTTTTCTCTAGTCTTGTTTTGCTTCACAGCGTCAGGATATGAAGATATTTCTCAAACAGGGCTTTTGTGTACGCTTCATAATTAGTGTTTTTCACTGCCTCTGTTATTTCTGTGGTCAACCTCACACGTGAATGACCTTTTATTTGTATCCGTTATATCGGAGTAGCATTGCTCTTTGATGCGGACTGTCTGTTGGTAATCTACTTATGTGGCCAAATCATTTAATATCTTATTTCTCAATGAAGTTTAGTACTGATGTTGTACCCACTTTTTCCCCTGATGTCTTCATTTCTAAACCAGTATCTTCTTGATACCCCTAGCATTCTGCGTAGACACTTCCTCTTTAATGTACCAGTCGCTCAATCAAATGTATCATTTATATATCATCAGAAGAAAAAGATGATTAACTCTTTCAATCCGCAATATTTTTCCCTTCAAACGTTGCAGTTTATACTCCAGTGTATGCTGAATAATTGTCACTACCGTGAGCGTCTGTAGCGCAAGCGGTAGTGAGCTCGATCATAAACCCAAGCGTACCTGGTTCAAACCCACGGTGGGCAAGTTTGGAAGCAAAGTTTCCGTGGGATTTTTACAAAGGTAAAATAGACCTCACCGTTCAGAAAGCAATGACAAACTACTGAACGTATAAGTGGTGCCTAGAAAATCAACGACTCGTTTACTGTGGTTGATGGCTACGTCCTGTAAGGATATGCTACGATTTTCATTCTCATACTGAATTAGCAAGTACAGTCTTTGCTTCATCTAAAAAATATTGCGAGCCGACCCACCTCAAATAGGTACCAGAAAAGCACTGGAAGTAAAAGACATCCACATCACCCATCGTGTACGAACAGTCAATGAAAAATACGGGCCTAAAACCGTATTACCCAATATACCGCAAAGTGAAAAGTTACTTTAATATATTTTTTTTTACTTCTATAAATAATTTTAAGCAAACGAAAGGAAGGAAGGATAAAGCTCATCATCAATACAGATGTAGCTTGTCCTGAGCAGAACTTTGCCACCCCAACAGTCCTCCGAAATTTCTCTCTCTCTCATAGGTCAGATATTCTGCCTCTGCAGCCGTCATGTTCAAACCATCAGATACATTCTGAATCCATCTTCTCCGTGGTCTTCCTCGTCTTCTCTTTGCCGGTATATCTCCTTCAATGATATTCTTCTCCAGCCCTTCAGGTCTTTTTGTATGTCCAAAAATTCTCAATTTTCTCTTTCTTATTGTAGCATCAGCCAGTTTTCTTTGATTTTGAGTTTTTCTGGATAGATTATTTTATAGAAGGATAAAGATAAATTACGGATAAAAAAATGACTGACCAAAATATGATCAATAACACTTGACTCATATTAATGCATTCCGTGGATATTGGAGCAACAAATTCCAGAAATATGTTATAAATTTCGAGATGGTATTAAAAAAATGACAGCTACTATTACTACGAAAAAAAGGACAGAAACAAATTAACATTACCTCTTTGACATCTCTCAATTTATTTTTCTTTGCTAATATATATATATTTTTATATAAAGTCACTATCTTATTGTATCCAGTCATGCTGTCACTTCATCATATCTCTACACCACTTCTCTTCTATTTGTGGATACTATTGACTTTTTCTCCCTTTTCTTTTCTTCTGAATATTTATCTTCTGTTCCCATGTCTTATGTCTCACATTTTCCGGTCAATGGACATAAACGTAATCATACGATTTTACTTGTTCATCCACTTTAGGTATGATGTGATTGGTAGAGGAAAGGGTGGTGGTCGGGAGGGAGAGTTCAAGGGTCAGGGAAGTGGCATATCATTTTATACAGACATTGTAAATCTTTTATTTATACGTTCAAGGACTCAGAGAGTCGTAGAGACAGATCGGATAATTTTTTTTTTTCGTGAGTTGGATGTGAGCCAGTGAAAATGTTAGTCACTGACTAGACTATGGTCTATTGGTGATATCATGAGTAGAAAAAATACAACTATGATATGATAGAAAGATGGATACAGAAGATATATATATATATGATGTATGTGTACAGAGAGAGGGATGGTTAGATCATGAGGGACAGAGAAACAACAGAGATACACAACAGAGATGCACAACATAGATGCACAACAGAGATACACAGCCGAGATACACAAGAGCGTGACAACAGAGATACACAACAGAGATACACAACAGAGGGGCATACAACAGATGGACACAACATACTGACAAAACAGAGGGACACAACATAGTGACAAAACAGAGGGACACAACAGAGATACACAACAGAGATACACAACAGAGATACACAACAGAGATACACAACAGAGATACACAACAGAGATACACAACAGAGATACACAACAGAGATACACACAGATAGTGATTAAGTGGGTGTGAGAGAGATATATAAAAGTAAGACAGAAGCAGAGAAAGAACAGAGAAACATAACAGAGAAACATAACAGAGAAACATAACAGAGAGAAGGATCACCGATAGCAAAGCAGATAACTCTCTGAGATCGTGACCCCCTGTTGTAGAAATGTCGGGGTTCGACGCCAGCTTGATCAAAAAATTTTGGCGTGCGCACGGCACAGTACACGGTCGGACTACAAGTGACCGTGATCCCTTACTTGATAATCTAAATTACAAGCACCTCGGAAGTCGAAGTAGAGATCGCCTGAATTGCGAGGGACACTGGTGCTAAGAAAAGCAAGTCTTCACGCAAAATCAGTGAGAGGTACCATATTAGGCGTCTCGAATACACCTGAAATCATATGGGGCGAACAAAAGAAATAACATACAAGACAAAAATCGTGATTAAGTAGGTATAAGAAAGTCAGAGAGAAATAAGAGACACGGGTCAGAGAAAGACAGAGAGAGAGCGAGAGAGAGAGCGAAAGAGAGAGATAGAAACAAGTCAGTGCCAGAAATTGAAAGTAAAAACGATAGATTGAGGGACAAGGTCAAGAGAGAGAGTCAAAGAGAGAGAGAGAGAGTGAGTAGAGAAAGAGAGAGTGTGTGAGAGAAGAGAGAGAGAGAGAGAGAGAAACAAGTCAGGGCCAGAAATTGAAAGTAAAAACGATAGATTGAGGACAAGGTCAGAGAGAGAGAGGAGTCAAAGAGAAACAAGGGTCAGTTAAGACAGATCCAGATTGAGAGAGTGATAGAGAGAAGTGATAGAGAGAGTGATAGAGAGAGAGAGAGTGAGAAAAAAGAGAGGTGTGAGAGAGTGAGAGGAGAGAGAAACAAGTCAGGCCAGAATTGAAAGTAAAAACGATAGATTGAGGACAGGTCAGAGAGAGAGAGAGAGAGAGTCAAAGAGAAACAAGGGTCAGTTAAAGACAGATCCAGATTGAGAGAGAGTGATAGAGAGAGATGATAGAGAGAGAGAGAGAGTGAGTGAGAGAAAGAGAGAGTGTGAGAGAGTGAGAGAAACAAGTCAGGGCCAGAAATTGAAAGTAAAAACGATAGATTGAGGGACAAGGTCAGAGAGAGAGAGAGAGAGTCAAAGAGAAACAAGGGTCAGTTAAAGACAGATCCAGATTGAGAGAGAGTGATAGAGAGAGAGAGAGTGATAGAGAGAGAGTGATAGAGAGAGAGAGAGAGAGTGAGTGAAAGAAAGAGAGAGTGTGTGAGAGAGTGAGAGAGAGAGAGAGAAACAAGTCAGGGCCAGAAATTGAAAGTAAAAACGATAGATTGAGGGACAAGGTCAGAGAGAGAGAGAGAGAGTCAAAGAGAAACAAGGGTCAGTTAAAGACAGATCCAGATTGAGAGAGAGTGATAGAGAGAGTGATAGAGAGAGAGAGAGAGAGAGTGAGTGAGAGAAAGAGAGAGTGTGAGAGAGTGAGAGAAACAAGTCAGGGCCAGAAATTGAAAGTAAAAACGATAGATTGAGGGACAAGGTCAGAGAGAGAGAGAGAGAGAGAGAGAGAGAGAGTCAAAGAGAAACAAGGGTCAGTTAAAGACAGCTCTAGATTGAGAGAGAGTAACAGAATATCGTTCTAGTCTAGTTGCCCTTCTTATGGGGTTGCTTTCTGTACTAGAGCTGCCATGCTTACTCAAGTTGATCAATTCTCTACTTCTTCTTCCCCGGTCGCCCCTAGGGAAGCATAGGTCCGCAGCCAAGGTCTTCCAAACCCTCCTATCCAAGGCCATCTTTTTAGGTCTCTCCACTCTCTCCCCATGTTCTTCAGTCCGTCTTTAACTTCCGTCTCCATATGTTCCTGGGTCTTTCCTTACCTTTATTATCATAGGGGCTCCATCGAAGAGTCTGTCTCATGATGCTGTCATGGAGTCTCGTGATGCTGTCATGGGTTTCTCAGTGTGTGTCCTATCCATCACCACCTTCTGTCCGTTAAGATAAATTCTCTGCAGAAGTTGTTACGTTTTCTACTGTTCATGAAGTAGATATACTAAAATTTGAACGATACAGAGAAGACACGAGCATCCTCCCCCAAACCAGCGCAAGGATGACACGCAAATTCGTAAAGGTTACTAGTGCGACGTTTGCAAAACTGTAATGAATTACAGCGATATTTTAATAAGAACAATAATTGTGCAGAATTGATACTAAATGGTGTATGCATATTTATTTTCTTATTTCATTAAAATATATTTTCCCGTTCATTAGCTATCCAAGTGGAGGCAAAACTTTTCAGCCCCCGTCGTACATGAGATGCACATTATTATACAGGGTGTTCAAGATAAAAGCAGCCTATCAATGGAGCTAATCTGGCATATATTTATGAAAATGAGAAGGTTCAGTTATGACGTAGTATAGGTCAAGGCTATGTGATGGTGTCTAATTGTAGTGCGGGAAGGGGGCGATGAACAAATGTGACGTAGGACAAACTCTAGTCAGAACCGGTTTAAATAGTAATTAGACACAACACAACAGGTATCTGGCAACTTTTGATTTGTCACTCGGGCCGCATTTATCTTGAACACCCTGTAGTAAGAAATCACTGGACGGCTGAATAGATTAAACCAGGATACCACATGTGATCGATTCATTTCCTTCAACTGTCTATAAGTGTCCGCAACAGAGCATCTGCACAGTAGCACCGGCGACGATTAAAGATATATCACTAACTCAGGTATTCATTAACCTTTAGGATTTTTGGAGAATCGAATGTACTGGTCAGGGTCCGAAAGGAAGCAAAGAATAGTACCACTTCGACCTACAAGGCATGTCGTAAGAGGCGACTGATGTAGGACCTAGGGAAGCTACCCTAGTAAATAAAAATAGTCGCAGAAATCAGATGTGCTGACCTACTTGTAGGCGTATAACTGGTAAAACTTTCAATCGTTCTTAGGCTCGAATCACATATAAATTACACAGATTGGTTAACAAGTTGTCCATATGGAACGTTCGAAGAAGAAGAATATTAAGGAACAACAGACATCACAACAGACATCACAACAGACATCACAACAGACATCACAACAGACATCACAACAGACATCACAACAGACATCACAACAGACATCACAACAGACATCACAACAGACATCACAACAGACATCACAACAGACATCACAACAGACATCACAACAGACATCACAACAGACATCACAACAGACATCACAACAGACATCACAACAGACATCACAACAGACATCACAACAGACATCACAACAGACATCACAACAGACATCACAACAGACATCACAACAGACATCACAACAGACATCACAACAGACATCACAACAGACGCATCTGATCGATTTCTTCTCTTCAACTGTCTAATAGTGTCAACAATAGAGCATTTACAAAGTAGCAACGGCGACGATTTAAAATGTATTTCTAACTCAGATAGATATTAATTAACCGTCTAGTTGATTGGAGAATTCGAATATACTGGAAATCTAACTCAATGTAATCTAGCTAAGCTGACTCTATACCTCATTGGAAACGTTCCATTAAATGTGAACAAGATCTGCGCCGCAAGGTTATGGAAACGTGAGTAAATGCAGATGTTGTAACAACTACTGGAGAAAAGAAGAAATGTTGGGCCCAGTGAGTTTCCAAATATGTGCCACGTTAGGCAAACCGAAATGTGTATCGGCGAAATTACGACATCAATCAGGGGAAATAATCAATGAATGTCAGTGTTTTATTACTACATCTTATCGTCAGGGGGGATCACCTCGTGATTAGAAAACTAGTCATGAATCTGATGTGTGGGGACGGACCCTAGCGGTAATGTGTCACATAGTCAGTCAGATGAGAGTTGGATATGATGATGATGGGAGGTATAGTTTTTCAGTTACCTCGTGAGTAGAGAGTGTTACACAAGATGGAAGGTATAGTTTTTCAGTTACCTCGTGAGTAGAGAGTGTTACACAAGATGGAAGGTATAGTTTTTCAGTTGCCTCGTGAGTAGAGAGTGTTACACAAGATGGAAGGTATAGTTTTTCAGTTGCCTCGTGAGTTGAGAGTGTTACACAAGATGGGAGGTATAGTTTTCAACTACCCGTGAGTTGAGAGTGTTACACAAGATGGAAGGTATAGTTTTTCAGTTGCCTCGTGAGTTGAGAGTGTTACACAAGATGGGAGGTATAGTTTTTCAATTACCCCGTGAGTTGAGAGTGTTACACAAGATGGAAGGTATAGTTTTTCAGTCACCTCGTGAGTTGAGAGTTGGATATGATGAGCGGTATAGTTTTTTAGTCACCTCGTGCACAGATAGTTTCACAAGATGGAAGGTATAGTTCTTTTTATCACCTCTTGGGCTGATAGTTTCACATGGTGCAAGGTATAGTTTTTCAGTCACCTCGTCAGCTGAGAGTGTTACACAAGATGGAAGGTATAGTTTTTCAGTCGCCTCTTGGACTGATAGTTTAATATGATGAGAGGTATAGTTTTCTAGTCACCTTATGAACTGATAATTTCACAAGATGGAAGGTATAGTTTTTCCGTCCTCTTGTGAGCTGAGAGTTTGACAATATAAAAGGTATAGTTTTTCAGTCACCTCGTGAGTTGAGCGTTTGACATGGTGATGGGTATAGTTTTCAATCACCTCGTGAGCTGATAATTTCACAAGATGAGAGGTATAGTTTTCTAGTCACCTTACGAGCTGATAGTTTCACAAGATGGAAGGTATAGTTTTCAGCTATCTCGTGAACTGAGAGTTTGACATGGTGAAGGGTATAGTTTTCTATCATCAGTTGAGCTAATAATTTACCAAGGTGAGTATAGTTTTCAGCTATCTCGTGAACTGAGAGTTTGACATGGTGAAGGGTATAGTTTTCTATCATCAGTTGAGCTAATAATTTACCAAGGTGAGTATAGTTTTCAGCTATCTCGTGAACTGAGAGTTTGACATGGTGAAGGGTATAGTTTTCTATCATCAGTTGAGCTAATAATTTACCAATGTGAGTATAGTTTTCGGTCACCACTTTAACTGAAGGTTCTAAAATTGTAGATTTCTAGCTTTTGGTCCATGGATAACAAGAGGGAGTTTGTTTACTGTTGCTGCTACGGATGGGGCAGTCTTGTGTGTTTGAGTCTTTTCCTTCAAGTATCAATCAAGCAGTAGCTTGTCCCTTGCGAGACGTAGCTTTCAACAAATCCCGTCAAAAGTACTCGCTGCCTCTAGCAAGTTCTCCCGTCTCCTCCAACGTCATGTTCAATGTTTCTTTGATGTCCTACTACCATCTTCATCTTGATCGTCCCCTGCCTCGTACTCCAGAAACCATGCCTTCCATTACTGTTCTCTCCAAACAAATATGACGTCTAATGTGGCCAAAATATTTCAGCTTCCGAACATGATGAGCCAATGCTCCTCGATATGCAGGTTTTGTAGGATGTCTTTGTTTCTTTTCTCTTCTCTGTCCAGGATGTTCTAAGAACTTTTCTGTGACACCTTGTTTCAAAAGCTTCAATTTTATTCTGTAATGTTTATGTTATGGTCCACGATTCACATCAATATGTTGCTACGGGGAATATGCATGTTTTCAGAAGTCTTACTTGTGTTTCTTTGATTGTTTCCTGTCAGTTTCTTCATACTGACCACCCTCTGAAAAGTCATGGCTAGTCTTCTTCTAACTTCTTTCGTATAATCTCCATTGTAGTCAATTATAGTCAATATATTTAAAATCTGTGACGTTCTCAATGTTTTCATTATTGATGTTAATTTTGTGTTGAGATTTTGTTAATTTTGTGTTGAGATTTTGTTAATTTTGTGTTGAGATTTTGTGAATTTTGTGTTGAGTTTTGTAATTTGTGTTGAGATTTTGTTAATTTGTTTGAGATTTTGTTAATTTTGTGTTGAGATTTTGTTAATTTTGTGTTGAGATTTTGTTAATTTTGTGTTGAGATTTTGTTAATTTTGTGTTGAGATTTTGTTAATTTTGTGTTGAGTTTTGTTAATTTTGTGTTGAGATTTTGTTAATTTTGTGTTGAGATTTTGTTAATTTTGTGTTGAGATTTTGTTAATTTTGTGTTGAGATTTTGTTAATTTTGTGTTGATATTTTGTTAATTTTGTGTTGAGATTTTGTTAATTTTGTGTTGAGATTTTGTTAATTTTGTGTTGAGATTTTGTGAATTTTGTGTTGCGATTTTGTAATTTTGTGTTGAGTTTTGTTAATTTTGTGTTGAGATTTTGTTAATTTTGTGTTGAGATTTTGTTAATTTTGTGTTGAGATTTTGTTAATTTTGTGTTGATATTTTGTTAATTTTGTGTTGAGATTTTGTTAATTTTGTGTTGAGATTTTGTTAATTTTGTGTTGAGATTTTGTTAATTTTGTGTTGAGATTTTGCTTTGTCGGTGAACATACTTTTAGTTTTCTTTGTATTCAGAAAAGGGTTCTGATCTTCGCTGTGTTTTTTCTTTGTCTATTTCTTACCAGTGGAATGCATTGTAACGCTGAGACGTCTGTCAATTTCCTACAAACTTATGTGTATTTTTATATTCCCAAGCCCCCAATAAATATGATAGATAACATTGTTAAGCTAGATGTAACAAACAGTATTATGTATTATTTTCAAATAGGTTCATGCGAACTTCTTTTTCTTCGAGCGCTTCATATCAACCCCTCGTTAACCACTCTTTGTGATTTGTATGTGATCTGAGCCTAAGAGCGATTGTACGGTTTGCCAGTTATGCGCTTACAAGAAGGCCAGCAAATCCAATTTCTGCGAAGTTTTTTTATTTACTATGGTAGCTTCTCTAGACTCCTACATCAGTCGTCACTTATGACATGCCTTGTAGGTCGCAGTGGTACTATTCGTTGCTCCCCTTGTAGACCCTTGCACCACACGGGTGTGGTTAAGATTTAACAAACAGTATAATGTATTTTGTTTTGAAAATAGATTCCTGCCAACAATAATAAAAATAAAATGGAACGAAGAATTCATGAGAAGTGGATAAATCAGAGAAATGTATCGCCAACCACTGCTAACAACTGTTATAAGAAAGAGAAGATTGAGATAGTTCAGGCATACTCTGAGAGAAGAAATGATAAACGAATAACAAAGCAGAAATTAAAGTAGGATACAAATGGTTCAAGAGAGAAAGGACAAACTAGCAAACACACTGACACGAACTTTAATGGGAGTGGCGAGAAATTTCGGACTCAAGTTTCATAGAAGAGATTGAGCGATTTGCCCAGGACAGAGCGGTATAGAGGAATTACTTGCAGGTCATATGTAACGTATAGCGGTGCGAGTGGAACATATCTACTTATTATGTTTCTTTCTCTAATCAAGTTTTGTTTACAGCGTCAGCTCTAATCAAGTTTTGTTTACAGCGTCAGCTCTAATCAAGTTTTGTTTACAGCGTCAGCTCTAATCATGTTTTGTTACAGCGTCAGCTCTAATCAAGTTTTGTTTACAGCGTCAGCTCTAATCATGTTTTGTTCACAGCGTCAGCTCTAATCAAGTTTTGTTTACAGCGTCAGCTCTAATCATGTTTTGTTCACAGCGTCAGCTCTAATCAAGTTTTGTTCACAGCGTCAGCTCTAATCATGTTTTGTTCACAGCGTCAGCTCTAATCATGTTTTATCACAGCGTCAGCTCTAATCATGTTTTGTTCACAGCGTCAGCTCTAATCAAGTTTTGTTCACAGCGTCAGCTCTAATCAAGTTTTGTTCACAGCGTCAGCTTTAATCATGTTTTGTTCACAGCGTCAGCTCTAATCATGTTTTTTCACAGCGTCAGCTCTAATCATGTTTTGTTCACAGCGTCAGGACAAGTAGAGATATTTAGAACTGACTTTTACGTCTGGCTGAATGGATTAGAGAGCGGCTTCCCTACTGGAGACCCGGATTCAATCAACGGTAACCCCAATGAGTTTTTTCTGTTATCGGCATAAATAAAACATCCCAACCTAAACAGTTTCGCGGCGACTGCACTATCCACTCGGCCATAACTTCCACAGGCACATCTCCTTCCTGTTTTACACCGCCCAAATAAAACGGTAGTACAGACAGTAACGACAGGAAATTTATCACCTGTGAAATGAGATGCTTGAGGAAAGAGGTAAATAATACAAGAAAAGACCATATAAGAAATGAGGAAATTATAAGAATATGCGGAACAACAAATGCTATTAGATTAATTGAAAAACAGAGACTCAAATGGTTTGGTCACTTGGTCAGAATGAGCCCGAACAGATCAGTTGCAAGAGCGTACAACCTGAACATTGAATCATCAAAAGGAAGGGGCTTGAACATTCAATCATCAAGAAAATAGATGGATTGATGGAGTTACAGACATTTTAAAACTTCACAATACCACAGAATATCAAGCGACTGAGCGTGCACTATCTCGGAAATCGATCATCAGTTAAACCTGCTACGCATAACGGCAAAAGAAAGAACCACACAAAAAGACAGAATAACGACAGGACCCAGATTCTATTATATATTATTTCATAATATATATACTTCGGTGTTAAGTGTCTGTGTTAATATGGTCTTGTACACACTTTACAACTAACTGGTATCTCTTTCACAGTCACAAATTATGCTGAACATTCCTACTGCCAGGTCCTAGAGTGAGAACCCATCGCCAAGTTTGGTCATATCCTGGTATTAATCCGCACGAGCTGCGTTAACAGCCCAACTTTTACGACTAACGTTGTCCTCGTGATGGCGTTACGCTGATTACCATGATTTTCATCTCAAGAGCTGAAGAAAATGGCGGAAATCTTTGACCTCTAACCTCTGGCCAGCAGCTCCGAATGAGTTTGAGAAATGTATCGTCTTCAGAGTGTTCCATTCTAGGTTTTATCGCCCTGGAGAGCTACATTCATTGCCGTTTTCTGTCTCTAGCGGGCACTGCGCAATTTGGAATAAGAAATAAAAGGAAGAGGCAATCACCAGCCATTGTGACCACTGGGTCATTAAAACCTCGAAGAGGCGGAATAGTAACTCCCTAACTGGAGGGGTGAGGGGGTGCTACGGAATCTGACGATGACCTCTCTAAAAGAGCGTATTTTCTGCGTTTTCGTGTGCATACTCTTAATTTTGCGCGTGGTATTTTTTAAAACCCTTGCGATGATTTGATGAGAGTTGATGGGAGATGCCACTGATTTGGTTTTGTAATGGTTACTCACCAGTTCAAATTTTCTGTGTTCAAAATAGGTTTTGTGTCGTCATTTTGTGACCATCGTCCATGTTAGATCCAGACCATAAAATATTTCTCCTCTCCCCCGACTTATTTCTCTCCTTTTCCAATATTATGTGGACACACGGAGTCAAACTTGGAAGCAGGCATGTCACACAATCTGGTGACGAAAGTAGATACCATTTCGCACATCGAGTCATCATAGGTACTTCTGTAGCGGCCTCTGTGAATAAGTGGTTAAGTCGTTCGTTTCGCTTTCAAAAGTTCGCATGTTCGAATCCGGACAGCGTCGTTCTGGTCACGAGTGCGTGTTTTCCGGAGATCCTTAGAATTGTTGCTCCATTCTTAGAATTGTTGCTACATTCCTGGATTTATTGCCGGAGCTATAGAGCTCGTGTTTTGTGAAATACTCTCGGTAGGTGGAAGAGAATTTTATTGGGAAACTCGTTGCAAAGAGAAGATGACCAATAAGTCACATTGTGTACTCCATCATTCGCACGAGAGCAGTAAACAAACTAATATCACAGTAATTAGATCATATGTTTTATAATCAATCAAGTGCCATGTCTGCCGGCGTAGGCGATCATGTCTCTCCACAACTCTCGCTCCTTGGTGCAGTTAACCAGTTCTTTTGTCGATCTTTTGTATGATCACAATGTTAGCCCTCCCACATCTTCTCCTATGTATTCCACGATCTCGCCTTCCCTTTTTACCCGTTGTCACCAAATGTTCTAAGTCTCCTCTTCGCATGATAATACGAGTTTTATAATATGTTTCATAATACGTGTTTCCGGTTATACACAATCAAAGCTTTGAATTATGGGTATAAATTATAGCGACACCATCACACGTTATATTTTCCAATTCCCACTCAATCTCGCCTCGAGATTTGCTCAACATCATTGTTCAGAATGTTTCAGAAATATAATGTGACACATAAAAGTTGATGATGTTCAAGAATGTAACATAAAAAATAGAAAGAAAAAATTATGGTGGATATAGAAGATGAATATAATCATCGTGGAAATAACGAAGCTTAACACAGATCAGCTTGCAGGAATTATATTCGCAAAGGCGGCGACATTTAGGGAACAAATGTGATGAGATATGCAGAATGTGTGCTTCTCCCAAATTATTGCTGTATGAAAAAGTCGAGATATATGGACAAGATCTATAGGATATAAAACACAATAATGTCATCATCAGGTTAGATAATCTGTAAATTGGAGATAAAGTTGTCTGAGTATGTGTTGCTACTGTCCCTTGGCACTTGTACCTTTCTTCTTCTATATTCTACTCATAGGTGTCTCTGTGACGTAGAGGTTAGGGTGCTGCGAAAGGTACCAGGTTCACTCCATCGTGGGCCATCTGGATATTTTCTCAGATAGTTCTGATCTCAGTGTAGGTGAGATAGAGTCCCTAGTTTTATCGGAGACGGACGATTAAAGGAGTTTCCGTGTCCAATTTGAGAACCTCAAATAACCATTTGGAAGTTCAAAATCGAGAAGAACAGGCTGCAAAGCCGCTGCCCTGGCAAATTTCATTAGAAAAGGTTAAAAATAAAATTCCTACAAAAATATCTTCACCATCTTCAAAATTACCTCAGGGACCCTCGCCCGAGCTACGGAGTTCGTGCACTGCAGATGAGATCTTCATGTGTAAGAAAGAGATCGAACCACACATGGTTACTCACCGAAGTGCAATGATGATGATACTATCAATCAATCTCCTGATCATGGTGTGTATTTCAGCGTTAAGGCTTGTGAAGTCTTCTGGCAAGTCTCTTATATCATGCTTCCTACCTTGCTCCGGGTCTCTTATTTACTTCACAGTGTTTCTCCCGTACTAAATTGATGCTGCGATGATCGGAGAGCCGATTTCAGTCGGAATAATTCATAAAGCAAATTTAAATCGATTCAGGAGAAGAGATGAAATCAGATGTCTGGTCAACCACTAGCAACAACTGTTATAAGAAGGAGAAGATGGATATATGTTGGGCATACATTGAGAAGAAATGATCAACAAATATCAAAGGTTACATTGAGGTGGGATGCAGAGGGTTCAAGAGAGGACGACATAAGGAGACCCTGAAACGAACTTTGCTGAGAAAGGCAAGCAATATCGGTCACAGTTCCATGGAGGAGATTGAGCGAGTTGTCCAGGATAGAGCGGTATGGATAAATTAATTGCATGCCATTTGTAGCTTATAACAGTACGAGACGCATTATTATTATAAATTTGAAACGAGACAGTCTGTCTAAGAGTCTCAAACCGAATAATTGACTTCATTGCACAAGGTTTTACTTCCATATGACTCGGTCCCCCTCCGTAGAAATGGCACAACATATGCCGAGAGCATTGTACAAAGCACAAACTCCGTAGCTCTACCAACAATCGTAGAGGTCTTTGAACAAAATACACTCGTGGAAAAGAACGTCATTGTCCGGATTCGAGCCCATGACATTCTGAACGCGAGGCGAGTGCAATCTATGAAACAAATGTACTTTCTACAGAGCTATTTTTACTCTCATAGGTTGATTAAAAAAAACTCACGCACACACACACTCATACACGTGCACGCGCGAACACACACACATAGACACAGTGGCGGCTCGTCATTAAGGGCCAGTGGGGCGGGCCCCACCAAAAATAAGGTGTAACGTGTATTTATTATTTTATACATTAAAATATAATCTAACAGAAACCATGATTTTTCCGATAATTTCTGTCAGGCCCCACCAACAAAAATGATCACGAACCGCCACTGCATAGACACATGAACGTCTACAAAATGAAAATGACTTGACTTACCTGTGAGTATTTCTTTGGGCTAATATATGCCCTGACATTCTGATCAAGGTATGCTTGAGCCTGGGCTGCAATAGGCACAGTGGATGGTGACGAGCAGCTGGTTGGTGACAGCAATGATGATGGTGATGCATATGGCGATGATGGGTTTTCTTGTTTTATGCTGTATCTGTAAATGTAACGATATATCTACTACATAAATAAATACAATAACTGTTCTCGTAAGCGAAGTAACAAAATATTGGAACAATTTTCATACCGTGAGGTTTATTGGGGATAACAGTGATAGGAGCGTAGTTTTCTTTGTCAAATGGTCAACAATAAGTGACATTGTCACCGTTACGCAACGCACCTTTATTTCTTAGTATTTCTCTGTTGTAGAATTTGCTTCCAAACTTGCACACCGCGGAGTTTGAACCAGGTTCGCTTGGGTGGTGATCAAGCTCACTACCGCGTGAGCTACAGACGATTACATTACTACGCAATTACTAATAATAATAATAATTCCTCTTGTACCGTTAAACGTTACATAGAACCTGCAAATAATTTCTCCATACAGCTCTATCCTGGGCAACTCGCTCAATCTCCTCCATGGAACTTGAGACCGATATTTCTTGCCTCTCTCACCAAAGTTCGTTTCAGGGTCTCCTTAGGTCGTCCTCTCTACTAATCTTAAGATGTTATTACTACTGATCCTGGTATTGCTTAATTAATATTACTACTACTACTACTACTACAATTATTACTACTACTACTACTACAATTATTACTACTACTACTACTACTACAATTATTACTATTACTACTACTACTACTACAATTATTACTACTACTACAACAAATACTACGACTATTTCTACAACAGATACTACTAAAGATATTACTATTACTACTACCACCACCACTGCCACTACTACTACTATTACTGCTGCTGCTGCTACTACTGCTACTACTACTACTACTACTACTACTACTACTACTACTGATATTACTGATACTTAATCACGATGTTTACTGACACTACTAATATTATTTGTGTTGTTTCTTTGAAAAGAATTTAATCTTTCACTATTAGCCCCCATAACCTGGCTGTAAAAATCTTGTAACGAACTTTCATCTCAAGCACATGAGAGACATCTATAAGAAATATAACATCAGTCTTAAGAGCTATCGTGGACATTGGAAGAGAACCTGGGCTATCTAACGTCGACTGCCACACAGTCGATAGACAAGGACAGACTATCATCTTCCGACTCAGGATATGACATAACAGATTGAACAAACACCTACACAGGCTACGATTGTCCTCATCCCCTCTGTGTCCATGTGGCACCGCTGATCAAACCACAGAACATGTCCTGCGCGACCATCCCCTGTATGTCCTCTCTAGAATGAAATGCTGGCCCTTCAACACAACACTACATTTAAAACTACATGGTACCAGAGATGAGGTACAGACAACTGTCGACTTCATCATAAGAACGCGTCTACAGGGCCGTGCTATAATACGGAGAGGCGGCCGCATCTGGCGGATCCGTAAGGCGGTGGGGATGGGGATGGGGAGGGGAAGCGGCATAATCCACGAAATCAAAATTGAAGATTATTTTAAAGAAAAACATTTAAGGGGCGGCATTTCGGAGACTGGCGTCATACTGAGAAAAATACCGCGCGATCCTGCGCGTCTAACGGTATAAACATCGAAATAGCGATCGCAAAGAAGAAGAATACTCACACTCTTATCCTAGTAGTTATACCTTCATTCTATCACTCTCTTTACTTCATTCAACTTCTCTCAGATGAGGGGGCTCTCTGTAATTTGAAGGTAGCCCCATGGACGGTATCTTATGTCCAACACTCATTTCCTTTCGTCTTCATTTACATGTGTATCACGTGACCACAGCTTGATTAGAGAGGGTACCTACCCAATCGTCGCTAACAAATCAGATAAATCAAGTAACGACTACTGATCTCTACTTTCATTTTCGTATCTTAATTGTCTCCCTTCTGTAGTAGGGTTTAGGTTGTGGGTTGTGTGAACAGAGAATGGAAGAGCTGGGGGTGCTGTTGTGTGAACAGAGAATGGAAGGGCTGGAGGTGCTGTTGTGTGAACAAAAAATGGAAGAGCTGGGAGTGCTGTTGTGTGAACAGAGAATGGAAGTGCTGGGGGTGTTAAGTTCAAGCAAACTGAGGAGCACATGACTATAGTAATTATGCAGATGTTGACCGCATACATATCTGCACTGTGTGAGTATGGGGGCTAATAAAGATTAAATTTGTTTCTAGCTCAGATAAATATTGAGATCCGCAGTAGCGTAGTTGTTAGTGAGCTCCCTTCTAAAGCTAGTGGTCTGGGTTCAATTCCACAAGTGGGTGTGAAATTTGTCCGACCTTAATTGCTTTCAGGTCGACCCAGCCCCAAGTGGGTGCCAGGAAAAGTAATGGGAAATAAAGGTAGCCAGCCTGATGCTGACCCCATCCCCCATCGTATGTCAATGATATATTCCACAAGAAAGTTTAGAAAAATTTCAATACAAGTTAAAAGAAATCATGCTCAATGTAAACTTTTAAAGAAAATTTGGACTTAAACTTTTAATGAAAACACGTATTATAACTAGGAAAATAAAATTCATTAAATTTTCTTAACTTTTCACGTTTTCACATATACTGTCTCACACCTCCCTAGGGTAGTATGTCTACTGCCTCACGCCTCCCTAGGGTAGTATGTCTACTGCCTCACGCCTCCCTAGGGTAGTATGTCTACTGCCTCACACCTCCCTAGGGTATTATGTCTACAGCCTCACACCTCCCTAGGGTAGTATATCTACTGCCTCACACCTCCCTAGGGTAGTATGTCTACTGCCTCACCCTCCCTAGGAAGTATATCTACTGTCTCATGCCTCCCTAGGGTAGTATGTCTACTGCCTCACGCCTCCCTAGGGTAGTATGTCTACTGCCTCATGCCTCCCTAGGGTAGTATGTCTAACAGAATGAAAATCACTGTTCTAGAGTGACCTCCGTCTATTACATATGATAACTAAAACAATGATAAATCTGAAGTATCTCATACGCTGCACTCTCTACCTACTTAACGTGACGATAGAGAGAAACGACAACATAATATTCAAGAACAAGTTAGTATGGTGGGGACGTAACATGAAAACAAAGCCATAAACCTGAAAGAAATGAGAGGAAAGTTACAGTCATCACAAAAAGAACAAACTTTATCAGAATTATAATAAGGAAAGTAAATGAGATGTTGACAGGACAAATAGATTTAAATACATTAAACACGATTTCGAAAATATCCAACTTGAAAAGTTATGGGATAAAACTCGTGTAATGAAAAGACTAAAGGTAAAAATATACAAGGTTACTTCCCTTGATTTAAGGATAGATAGAACATTAGAAATATATATTTAATTTCATATTTTATGTTATTTGTCTTGCCTGGACAAAGACATGGTAGAAACGTTGACTGTTATTATTTGATGATATATTTATTTCTCCTTGTTTATTGTAAAACTATATATACATGTCTTTGTAAATTTCGATTGTCTATTCATTTTTACGACAACCTCAGCAACCCATATTTTTTTCCGCCTCAGATCTGTAGGTTTACACACATTATCATCAAATAGCTTGCCCTGAGCAGAACTTTGCCACCCTAACTGTCTTCGGAATTTATCTTTCATAGACCAGATGTCCCGTCTCTGCAGCCGTCATGTTCAAACCATCATTGGCATCCTGAATCCATCTTCTCCGTGGTCTTCCTCTTCTTCTCTTTGTGGGATGCCTCCTTCCATGATGGTCTTCAGCCCTTCGTATCTCTTTATATGTCCAAAATAATTCAATTTTCACAATTTGTAGCATCAGCCAGTTTTTTTTATTTTCAGTTCTTTTTGGATAAATATATTTGTTCTCTTCTCTGTCCATAATATACGGAGACTCTTCTGTAACACTTCTATTCAAAAGCATATATATGTTTTTCCACTGCTTTATTAAATGTCCATGCTTTACACACACGTTGCCACTGGGAATGTGCATGGTCTTCATTTTCTGAGCTCTGTTTTCCTATCAGTTTCATTCCATCTTCTTCTTCACCCTTCGCCCCTAGGGAGGCAGAGGTCCACAACCAAGGCCTTCCAAGCCCGCCCATCCAAGCCCATCCTTTCCAGATCTCTCCACTCTTTCCCATTTTCTTGCATTCCGTTTCCAACTCCCATTTACATGTGTTCCTGTTCCCCTACCTCTATTGCCCTGGGGTTCCATCGGAGAGCCTGTCTTGTGATGCTGTTAGAGTTTCCTCAGTGTGTGTCCTAAACATCGCCACCTTCTGCTCCTATCTCTTGTTCCACCTGTCGTTGTCCTGTTCTATCCCAGATTTCCCTGTTTGTAGTCCTGTCATACCATCGCAGATGGAGTATCCTGCGCAGGCATCTATCGATGAATGTCTGCAACATTTTAGTGTTTGCCTTAGTTGTTCTCCATGTCTTCGCTCCATACAGGACAGCCTTATAATTGTTTAGTTTTGTGTAACGCCATGTTTTTTGTCTTTTTATCACCAGTATAAAAATAATGTGAACTCCTCAAGAACAAATTCTCACTTCACACACTTGATAAAGCCAGCTATCGTGTAATTTTCATAAATGGAGTATAACTTTGTGATATTAATGAAGAGTAGGTTTCAGAACGTGCTTCTAGTTGCTTGAATATCAAGGAAGGAAAGAGGAAGTCAAACAGAAAGTGATGCAGTAACTAGAGTAAACATGGAATTACTCTAAATTAAATAAAAGTTGGACTAATATTGTATTTTGTATACGGTTCATTAATCTATCTATCTATCTATATCCTCTTGGTGTCACGTTTGACATGAACGGCTACCACAAGAGATCTCCACTGTTGTTGCTCTGCCACATTTCTACTAATTACTTCCCCTATTAGGTAGTACATTTTTACCTCTCTTTCTTCGCCATGTTTTCCTTGAAAGTCCAGATCTTCTTTTCCCACCTGCGGTCCATCGAAGAGTTGTCTTAACCAATGGCCCTAGATTAGTAGACGGGTAAATAACTGCTTAGCCAATGGCCCTAGATTAGTAAACGGGTAAATAACTGCTTAGCCAATGGCCCTAGATTAGTAAACGGGTAAATAACTGAAGATTATACTTGAGCTCCCCTAAAGTTGAGGGGAAAGTGCAAGGGAACACAGATATAATTTGGAAGTAAATATCACAAAAATTGACATACTACTGCATCTGACATATTACTGCATCTGACATATTACTGCATCTGACATATACTTGATCTGAGTGGACGATTAGGCAAGGAACAGCAATTTCTGGAAATCCATTGCAGACTACCTTTGATGTAGAGACATAACAAGTTGATAAAGTAATTTTAACAATTGGCAAAGAGACTTCATTCTTCTAAAATGTTGTTCATTCGACATCAAATTGACTCACCTCGCGTGTGTTGCCAGGGCTTCACAAGGGGAGCAAATAATAGTAACACTGCGACCTACAAAGCATGTCGTAAGAGGTGACTGAGGTAAGGGCATAGGGGAAGCTAGCTTATTAAATAAAAAGCATCACAGAAACTTGGATGTGCTGGCCTACTTTTTGTAGACGCATAACTGGAACAACGTAAGCTTCTCAGATCCCATACAAATCACAAAGAGTGATTAACAAGTTGTCGACGTGGAGCGTTCAAGTAGAACAAGTTTGACTCACCTATTAAACTTCTGGGAAGAATGTCCGTATGTACCGACCAGTTCTGGTATGTTTGTTGATGTGACCGAAGTTTGCGCTAGTTGTATTGACTGTATCATTGCCACAGCTTCCTGTTTGAGGTTACTGAGTGGCGTCTCACAGACACCACATGTGCCTGTCTTGGAGTACCACTGCTCATAACCGGCTGGCAGGCTCAGTCTCTCGTCTATGTTGTCCACACGAATGCTCTGTTGAGAGAGAAACACATTTTCAGACTTAAAACTTTAATCAAGTGTAAACACATTCTAACATCAGGAGTCTGGAGATGAACTCCCTATGACCATCAAATCTGATACTATCAATACAAAAAAGGAAGCCTTCCATTCCCTGAGGTGTATTGGGGATTAGGGTAATATGCTCTTATTTTTCATTCATTGTCGAATGATATTAAGAACTTATTGTGCTTCTTCCCTTTACAAAAACCTGAAGGGAATATAACAAGAAGGGTCTTTTCCTAGAACCCACAGGGACAGTGAAAGAAGGGAGGCCGAGAAATACATGGAGACGAGATTTGGAGGCATAGATCAACAATATAAGAGCTGGAGGGAGCTGCAAGATACGAGATATGAAGCTAGAGATATGAAGACTTGGCATGAGTTGGTTGAGGGCATATGCCCCAATCCGGATTGAAAAAGGCGAGAGAGAGAGTGTGCGTCTTGAAGCATAATGAATTCCGTCTTGTTAACAACATACGCTGATATCCTGAGAGAACTTAATGTTAAAGAGAATTGGCTGATAAACAACATACTATACAGACAAGTTACATACTTTGGTCACATCAAGCGTCACGATGGCTTGGAAAGAACAATACTAGAGGGCAGGGTCCCAGGACGCAGAGGCAAACCAAGAAGAAGATGGCTACAAGATATTAAAGAAACCATGAATATGACCATCGACGAAGTGGGTGAACTGGCTAGAGACAGAGTGAATTTCAGATGTGCTGCAAAGAGAGCAACGTTATATAAAGGATACGCACCTTGATGATGATGAACAACATATTTACTTACAAGTAAATAGAAGGGACAATTGTCGCATACCAAACAAATGTTGTTCTGTGAACTTTCGGAGAGGAAGAGGCACCAAGGCAGACCACTGCTCAGATATAAAGATGTCTGCAAGACCTCAATGAAAAACTTTTCTATATGTCCCAGCACATTGGAAAAACTAGCTGATGACAGAGTTGTGTGGAAAGCAATATTGCGCAAGGACGCAGCCTTTTGAGAAGAGACTTATGTATGAGCTGAACGACAAGAGAGAAAAGAGAAAACTCAGAAGTTGCCACAGTAAAACACTTGCTAACTGGTAGTCTGTGAAGACGAAAAAGGACATATATATGTGACCAAGAAAAAGGAGTTATACAAGTATCTTCTTCTTCTTCTTCGAACGCTCCATATCGACCACTTGTGAAGAAATCTGTGTGATCTGTATGTGATCTGAGCCTAAGTACGTTGTTTCAGTTATGCGCTTACAAGTAAGTCAGCACATCCGATTTCTGCTATACTTTTTATTTACTAGGGAATCTTCACTATGTCCCTGCAACCATCGCCTCTTACGACATGCCTTTTAGGTCGCAGTGGTACTATTCCTGGCTTCCCTTTCGGGCCCCGGCACCACACAGACGACTGACACAAGTATATAACCCGGTGCAAAGAATTAAGAAGACAAACAAGAAGAAAGACAGATTAATCGAATGTTTGTATGAAGCAGACGCTAGCATTCACACAACCCATGAATGTCTATTACTCGCAATCACATCGCATGATTGAAGTTTAACGCATTTCCTTAACTTTAAACATTTATACAGCTTCAAGTAAACGCTGCCGTTAGCTTTCCTGATCTACAACTCATTATTCTCAAGATCACACCAAATAAACTCTAAGAGACCGGGATCTGTTCAAACGGTTGATGCTGGTAATGGTGTTTGAAGATGATGTTGAGAGATGAGAAAAGAGGTGGGAGAATGACAGTGAAAGAATACTTCCGTGTGTATACTTTTACTATCGGTAAGTTTGTCTTTCACTTACAGTAGAACATCTCCCAACAAATGGTGAATTAAAAAAAAATATTCCAGGTCGTGTTTTTAAACCATCATAGGTATAACTATATCGTTTAAATTAAGATTTAGGGAAGACTGCAGTAAAACTATGTAGCAATGTAAGGGAAGACTGCAATAAAACTATGTAGCAATATAAAGAAGACTGCAGTAAAACTATGTAGCAATGTAAGGAAGACTGCAGTAAAACTATGTAGCAATGTAAGGGAAGACTGCAGTAAAACTATGTAGCAATGTAAGGAAGACTGCAGTAAACATGAGCAATGTGAGGGAAAACTGCAGTAAACTATGTAGCAATGTAAGGAAGACTGCAGTAAAACTATGTAGCAATGTAAGGGAAGACTGCAGTAAAACTATGTAGCAATGTAAGCGAAGACTGCAGTAAAACTATGTAGCAATGTAAGGGAAGACTGCAGTAAAACTATGTAGCAAATGGTGAAACACGTAATAACAAAGTACTGTAGTTTTCTAAAATACAAAACAATAACAATACACAGCAACGTTTCGACCAAAAGTCCTTTATCAAGCAAACGATACAACAGGAGTGACGAATAATTTCACAATACACTACATATAGACTATATACATTAACTATATACTAGCTCTATGAGGGAGCCAGATGCAATGAAGCTAATCCTTAAACTATAAACAATCTTTAAGACTTTGTCTTCTTATCTCTAATCATGTTTTGCCTCACAGCTTCAGGATAAGAAGAGATTTCTAGAAATGACTTTGTTAGTGTTTTTCAACGCCTCTGTTATTTCTAAGTCCATCTTTTGCTCAGATGGATTTTTGATGTGAATGCACCATATCAAAGTAGAATTGCTTTGTGACGCCTACTGTCTGTTGGTAACCTGCTTAAATTATCGAATTATTTCATTTGTTGTTTCTTGATGAAGTTCAGTAATGATGTTGTACCCTTTTTCTACGCTGATGTTTTCATTTCTTCATGATACTCCCAGTATTCTGCGTCAGCACTTCATCTCTGTCATGATTAGTTTTATTCTATCATTTCAGTTCAGCGTACAGACTTGGCATTGATATCATAATGTTGGGAGATTGACTGTTCTTTCAGTGTTAATGGTGACATATTTGCTTTTCAAAATTGCTGCCGTTTCTCCTATAATTTGATTTGCTTTATTGCATCAGTCTTGGATTTCGTTACGTATTCTTCTATTTGTTGACAAACTGCTCTATAAATAGGAAAAGTCTCTCTCTCTCTCTCTCCCCATCTCGATCGTTCTTTTTCGGTCACTTTGATCATTCTTATTGTGATATATAAACAGCCTTTGCCAAGAACGTTTCTTTTCCGTCACATCTTCAGTACCATTTGGAGCTCTAGTGCATGTCCTTCGGCGACGTGACAGATTTCAACAAGCGTTTACTGGGTTCGCTCTCCGTTATCCTTTGACTGTCCCCAGCCGACCTGCAAGACAGCAGGTTGCTATTTTCTCTTAGGAAAAGTCTGAATTACTTAAGAATAAACTGAATAAATGAAATGATAATATACTTTCATTTATTTTGTGTCAGATATTATAATGTCAATGACGGGGATAGCGAGAGAGAGAGAGAGAGAGAGAGAGAGAGAGATAATGTCAATGACAGAACTTAAAAATCTTCGTGTCATTTGTATTCTTCTTTTACAGGCATTTTGTGGATGTGACATGCAAAATATATGATATTCGAATTCAAACCTTCTGAAATGTACGCGCATTACTACAAAGAAATATATATATATATATATATATATATATATATATATATATATATAGAGAGAGAGAGAGAGAGAGAAAATGAGAAAGAGAGTGCGTGACCTCAATTAATTCTTTACTGTAGCCTCCAGGATATATTTGAGTAAGAGGATTTGAAATACTGAGAAGGCAAAGAAAACAGATTGGGAGGCAGAGACATGTGTTGATAAATTAGAGGGGTTGATTGAGATAACGAGTAAAAACGTTTATAGAAGATAGAGGGAGAGAGAGGGAGAAAGAGGAGAGAGAGAGCGAGTGAAGAGTAGATAGAGTGTGCAAGTGGAGAGTAGAGAGACTGCTATGAAATTGGAAGGTAGAGCGTGAAAATGGTTAAGAGAGAGAGAGAGAGAGATAGAGAGAGAGAGGAAGTGAAAGTGTTAAAGCGAAGAGTAGAGAGAGTATTAAAGTGAAGAGAGTATTCAAGCGAAGAGAAGAGAGTGTTAAAGCGAAGAGAAGAGAGAGTGGGAAAGTGAAAAGCAGAAATTGAAGAGCAGAGAGAGCATATGAGAGTGAAGAGCAGAGAGAGCATATGAAATTGAAGAGCAGAGAGCGTATAAAACTGTATAGCAGAGAGAGAGAGAGAGAGAGAGAGACGCATGAACAATCGTGTTCCAAAATAGGACATGTCTTGCAATGCTTACAGTAGACATTGTGTTCTATCCGTCGCCAGCGTCTCTTAAACTGACAATGGTTATTCTATAGGGTGTTCAACTTAAAAGCAGCCCCAGTGATAAATAGAAATTTGCCAGGGACGCATTGCATCTCGTCTATTTACTATTTAAACCGGTTCTGACTAGCTCATCCTACGTCACATTTGTTCATCGCCCCTTCCGCACTACAATTACACACCATCACACAACCTTGACCTATACTACGTCATAACTGAACCTTCTTATTTCCATACAAATATGCCAGATTAGCTCAATTCACAGGCTCCTTTTAAGTTGAACACCCTGTATAAGTCAAATACGGACAAACACTAAGAGAGAAATCACAAAGAGAGAGAGAGAGATAGAGAGAGAGAAAGATATAGAGAGTACATTATTTTTATTTAAAAAATAATGACAGTGTTATAAAACAAAGAGAGAAAGAGAGAGAGAGAGAGAAATAAATGAGTGAGGATTGTAGTTTTGTGTGAGAACTGAATTTAGTAAGAGAGACTCGGTAGTAGAAGAAAGTAGCACGGAAACCGATTGCAAACGTTCTCTAATTAACGCCTCGGGATGCGTTCGTGCTACGGTTTAGTCACTCAAAGAATGCACGTTTTAATTATGTTGGACTAATTAAGACCCGCTCCTTCGTTCTGGTTTCACGGTTAGCAAATTCCCTTACTCTTGTCTGTCCCGACAGTTAATCACTGATTAAAGACAGTTCTAAGAACACAGGGGAGACACTAAAGCCAGTGAACATAATAATTAGCCAATCAAACTAACTAATTGTGTGCAGGTATATGAGCCTCAAGGAGGAAAACAAATGTCAACACTGAAATGTTGACTCTAGGTATACACACGAGGAGAGAATGATGCGTTTTAATAACCTCAGTGAGACATCTGAGCCAATGAATATGATCAATAAGAAGACAATGAACAAGTATTAGGGCCTTCCAGATAAAACAAATAATCAAAAACTAGATTCCAACCATAAACCCTTATTTCTTACAGTTCCCGCAACCTAGCCCTAAAATGTTTTTTTAAAATTTAATTACATATCCTTTACAGGACTTTGCGAATCAAACTCAGCTTTTTAACGCTGTTAGTAATTTTTCTAGGCATTATTACGTTCAGTAGTTTGCCATTGCTTTCTGAACGGGTGGTGCCATCGTCCTTACGTAAAAACCCACGCGAAACAATTTGCAACCAAACTGTCTGCAGCGTGATCGAACTCAGAACGTTGGGGTTAATAGACCGAGTCACTTTCCCCTAAGACGGCACCAGCCCTAAAGTGTACGCATACTAAAACCGGAGATCTCTGTGACATAGAGGTTTGGTGTTTGTCTTTCGTGACAAAGCCAGAGATCCCTGATCTCAGTGTAGGTGAGATCGAGTTCCTAGTCCTATCGGAGACTGACGATAAACCGTAGATCCCGTGATCAATTTGAGCACGTAAAAGAACCCTTGGCAGCTCAAAAGTGAGAAGAGCAGACTGGACAGTCGCTGCCTGGACAAATTTCATTAGAAAAATTAGCCATAAAATTTCTAAAAAAATATCTTCACCATCTTCAACATTACATAGGGGACCTTCGCCGGTGCTACAAAGTTCGTGCGCTGCAGCTGAGATCTTCCTGTGTAAGAAAGAGATCGGAGCATACATGGTTACTCACCGAAGTGCAATGATAATGGTCCTATCAATCAATCACTAAAACCGATTTAAAGTGCTGGTTTTGAGAATGCACATTTTTTTAGTGAAACACCAGATTATTATTTCATATATCGAAGAATGCAGAATTGAAAGTTCAATTTTATAAAGCTACCTGCTGTATTCTAAAAATCACTCACTATACACAAATAGCATCAATGGGATATTGTAATTTTAAAAAAAAAAACTTAACAGAACGTTGAAGAACATTTTTGCACTAGAATTGTTTTGTCGAAAATTTGGTCCTGCTTAAATGGTTTGTCATATGGCATATCGTACTCTTAGAGTTAAACTTAAACACTTAACCCATCTCGATAACACCACCTAGCCGTCACGTCAAGTGTTTTAAATTCAACGATCGTCAATGCTCTCCAAAATAGAGCCTTCACTTACCGTATCTATCTAACAACGTCGACTGCCCAACATGGGAAGTCAGGTCGTAAGACATTCATATAAAACAACAACAATAACTGACAGAAAAAAAGTATTAATCAAGAAACAAGTTTCCCAAAATGAACTCTAGCCTACACTTTCAGAAGTCAAATAGACCTGTGCTTTTTTTTTCCTTAACGAAAGCGGCAATTGGTCTAATGCTGTCGTTATCTTAACATAAGCTTTCCGTGAATGATTGTTGTGATGATCGTGTCAATCGTCTCTAGTTCTTATATGGTCGACATTCATGAGTGCTTATGTGGCGTAGACGTAAGATGCTAGATTACAAGAGCTTGAATTGGAAATTTAAGTGGCCAGAAAAGAACAGCACAACAAGTATATGAGTAGGTTCATCGTTCAATATCGAATTGGTACGGTTAGTCGATGGACGCTGATGGAGATATGGCGAAGGAGATTGGTGCAACCTTTGGACATGTCCGGAGAGTAATGAAGATATTTCATACTGAGACTAAAATTTCTGATAGTTGGAGATACTTTTTTTGTGTCAATGTGTCAACAAGAAACAATATTGCAATGATCTTTAATTTTTTTTTTTTTTTTCGATCCAGAAGCACTGAGCTGAAAGGTCTTCGGCTCGGTGTCATGGATATCGTAAGCCTTCGGTTCGGTGCCATGAACTCCTTAAATTTGGGGAACCTGTGGCTTTTCTGCCAGTCCGCGGAGTTGAACCCGCACTCATAGAGGACTTGTCACCCGTAGTCCAATGCGGTACGAACACGCTGGGCACGCGGGCAATGATCTTTAATAGATCAGACTATGAAATAGATCTCATTATAGAAGATTTCTTGAAATTAACTTCACAGTGAGAGGGAGACAACAAGTAGAATACTGAAACAATGTATATAAATAAGTGATTATCTCCCTTAGTAAAGTGCGGGAAAAAAAATTGGCTGAAATGTGCTACTGTATGGGTCGTGTGCATCTTACGCTCTCCTTTGGTTTTAAAAGTACAGTCGGCAATGTTCTGCCGGATCTCGTAAGGGGAGCAAAGAATAGTAACACTGCGACCTACAAGGTAATAGGTGACAGATCTAGGACCTAGGGAAGCTACCCTAGTAAATAAAAGGTGTCACATAAATCGGATGTTCTGGCCTACTTGTAGACGCATAACTGGCACAAAGTACAATCTCTTTTAAGCTCAGATCACGTACAGATCACACAGAGTGGTTAACAAGTGGTCGATATGGAAAGTTTGAAGAAGAAGAAAAGTACAGTATACTCGGTTTTTTCCCGAGTAGGGAGATCGCATTCCTAGTCATATCGGAGACGGACTGTAAAACAAAGGTTCCATGTTCTGATTGAACACGTAAAATAACCTTTGGCAGTTGAACATCTATAAAAGTAGACTGCAAAAGTCCATGTCCATGGAAAAAATTAATTTAAATTCATTAAATAAAATTTCACAAAAAATATCCCTCTAGTTTCACAATTACATCAGGACCATGACCTGTGCAACGTAGTTCTTACATTGTCGCTGAGAAACTACTGGATAAGAAATAAATAGGAGAGTACTTCCTTATTCACTGAATAGCAGGGATGCTGGTCATATGAGTGAATCAATCAATCAATCAATCAATCAATCAACGTGTTACTACAACAGCTACAAGTTAGACATGTGCAAGTTTTTTAATCTTAAGAATTGCAGGCTGAAACGTAATTTCTGGTAATTCAGGAAACTTTGTAAGATGGCATGATTCGGAAAGGCATAGGCGTGCATACCTTAAGGCAAGAGTGGGACAAGTGACACCCCTGAAAAATGGATTTTTTGGTAAGCAACTGATACAATTCTTTTTTTTTTTCAATTTTCGTGTAATCTACCAACTAAATTTATTTTTACAATATCCCCCTGGAAAAGAACTTTTGTGGGCGCCCTGAATCTCTCAAAAACATTTTTTTCAGGAAAGGCACAAGTGGTAGAAGAGGACGACAAAGAAAAACATGGGCTGATAACATCAAGGATCGGTCAGATAACATCAAAGATCGGTCAGGTAACATCAAGGGTCGGCCAGATAACATCAAAGATCGGTCAGATAACATCAAGGATCAGGTCAAGAGTAACATCAAGGATCGGTCAGATAACATCAAGGATCGGTCAGATAACATCAAGGATCGGTCAGATAACATCAAGGATCGGTCAGGTAACATCAAGGATCGGTCAGATAACATCAAGGATCGGTCAGGTAACATCAAGGATAGGTCAGGTAACATCAAGGATCGTTCAGGTAACATCAAGATCGGTCAGATAACATCAAGGATCGGTCAGATAACATCAAGGATCGGTCAGATAACATCAAGGATCGGTCAGATAACATCAAGGATCGGTCAGATAACATCAAGGATCGGGTCAGGTAACAACTGTCTCGTACGTGTAGGTCTTGCATATGAAAGAGATCTTTGGATGTGCTTATGTGGAGAGATATATCTTTAGATGGGCTTATGTGCAGAGATATCTTTGGATGTGCTTACGTGGAGATACATCTTTAGATGTGCTTATGTAGAGAGACATCTTTGGATGTTCATATGTTGTGCTGACTATTTCCTTTTCGTACATCTAATACTATAATTGGTTTTGAGCTGTATTATTATTATTATTATTACTATTATTATTATATTATCAAGTTAACGCAAATTTAATGATATTTACAGAGGTCTCCGTGGTTAAGTCGTTGTTTTGAGCTCTAAATGTCGTAGGTCTGATTCCTGAGCGTCGTTCTTCTGTTCACGGTTACATTTTTGATCAGAGATCAATAGGATTATTGCTAGAGCTAAGTTGTTCATGCTTTGTATAATACGCTCGCCAGGTAGTGTGCCATTTCTGCGAATAGGGACTGTGTCATATGTGGTAAAACCCAGTGCAATGAAGTATTTAGACATGTTGAAAGACATGCAAGTCCTAGTCTGATGATAGAATACGTTATTTTGCATAATACTAGGACAATTATCATCTGCAGGTGTCGTGCCTGCTGGCGTTGACGATTATGACTCTTTATAACTATCTGCTTCTGATGTCTTATTTCGTAGTCTATCTTTCCTGGGGTCACCAGAAAAGATAGACTACGAAATGAGGACATCAGAGACAGAGTGGGCATAACTTCATCCCCCGAATACATTGAAAGACAACAAATGCAGTGGTGTGGATATTTAATAAGAATGAAATACAACCAATCACCAATAACAGCATACACAAAATAGAGATCGGGTACTAGAGCCAAGGGTAAACCAAGAATAAGATGGATAGACAATATCAAGACGACACTACATAAACACGGTTATAACCCAACAAGGGCGAATCATCTGACCCTGGAACGCAAATTAAAGCTCCCACCCCTACGCTTAACGGCAAGAGTGGACAACCAATTCCATCATATCCACCTGGGGAAAGACAATAGACAATAAATATCTGCACATTTAGAGTTGGGAATTAATTTGTTTACAATCTGTTTTTTTGTTATTCATGCTCCTTCTACACCAATCCTTGATGTTAACAGACAATGTTTTTTTTTTGTGTCGTACTCTTCTCTTGTTTGACACTTGTGACTGTTCCCTGAACAATTGTTTTTTTTTAGAGAGATTCAGAGCGCCCACATCTTCTCTCTATTTTGTCGTCTCTCTCTCTCTCTCTCTCTCTCTACACACAACATTTTGTCTCTAGCATGTACTGCTCCCTTTACTAAACAGGCTAATTATGCATGAAGGTAAAATGTTTTGTGGGGGCTAGTGATGTGGAGAAGGGGAGGAAGATGGTGGAGTGTTTAGCTATCCCAGTTCCAAACTTCACCTGTTTTGTGCAGTGTCAAGGCCGCACGCAACCTGGACCGACCGAACAGTTCAAAGCCGCTATATAAATATTTATCTTTAATAGCGACTTCCTTATATCATTTACTGACAAATCTGTCAGAAAGAAAAAGTGCAGCTGACATCAATAAAATCAGCTATACTTCCAAGTTACTGTAGTAAAACCGCTTACTTACATTCCATGTTATTTTATGACAAGAATGGGATAAATGTCGATCCGTCACATTAAGTCATCTGGACATTCATGTTGGCACCCGCTGGGCGAAGTACTGGCTTTAATACCTTGAAAATCTAAACAAAAAAATCTTATTTTTCTGACACAACAATTAACTCTTTCACTCTGTAATTTATTTTTTTATTACCTCTGAACGCATTTTGTTTGTAATATATAATAAGTTAGCCTGCATACTGGCTTTGCGTAACCTTAACAAAAGTACAGGTGAGCCAATTTATCGGCTGAGTAGGATGAAAGAGTTAAGAGATAGTGATATAGAACAATAACTGTACATCGAGTTTTATCTGTACATCGAGTTTTATCTGTTGGATGAGGACACTAAAATCGATGTTGAATCGATCAAGCGAATTAGGTAGTTTGGAGTTACCCGTTGTTCAAGTCGAACTGGATGCTTGAGAGGCAGAGTGAGAGTTGTGTTTAATCAGCGAGCCACAGAAACCATCAGTATGCATACTCTTCGATATCTGTTGGGGAGACTGAGCACCTATGGGTCTTCCCGGAGTGCAATGACGTCAGTTTAGTAACCAATAACCAATTTATGTGTAAAATAATTTACAAAACAGGTCACGACACAAGTTTAATATAAAATAATATAAAGACATAAGAAGAAAAATAGGACAGAAATTTTTTAATTTTTTTTTCGATCCAAGAGCACTTGAGCTTTTCATCTCTTCGGTTCGGTGCCATGGACATCGTAACCCTTCGGTTGGGTGCCACGAACACCGTAAATCTGGTGAATCTGTGGTTTTTTCTGCCATTCCGCGAAATTGAACCCGCACACACAGAGGGATAGTCACCCGTAGTCCAACGCGCCACGAACACGCTGGACAGACGGGCAAAGGAAAGAAATCAAGACTGTACTATAAAAATGAAGGATTAAATGTATTGTTAAAGATATACTTCACAAACAAAATAACACTTTATTTCTGAACTCGTCCGCGTTATGTTATTGGATGTCAAGAGAAAGCGTTGCCAGGAGATAACCTAACCTAACCTGAGGGGTCTCTGTGACTAAGTAGTTACGCCTTCCTTTGCGCTATGAAGGACGTGAGTTCGAATCCGGACCGCACCGTTCTGTTCACGGGTGCATTTTGTCCAGAGACCCCTAGGATTATTGCTGGAGCTAGAGAGCTCGTGCTTTGTGCAATACTCTCGGCAGGTGGTGTGACATTTCTGCGGAGAGGGACTGAGTCACATAGGGTAAAACCCAGCACAATGAAGTCAAACCTTCGGCTTTAGATCTTTTGAAAACAAAACAAAATAATTAACAAGAAAATACAGAATATAACACTTAAATAACGAATATAAATAAAAAATACAACTTCAGTTTTTCTATTGCAACTTCATATATTTGTATTTCCCTTTCAGAACAGTTTAAAGTGAATAACGCGAGGCGTTCAGAAACCAAAAATCGTCAGCAGTAAACAAAAGTAACCAAAAAAAAAGATGTTCGCTGTCTGGTTAAAATTGCATGCCTGAATTCAATACTACTCTCCTGTTCAATCTTCTTTCTTTCTTTTGTCCTTCTCTGCTTTTTGCCGTTAGGCGTAGCAGGTTTAACTGATGATCGGTTTCCGAGATAGTGCACGCTCGGTCGCTTGATATTCTGTGGTATTGTGAAGTTTTAAGATGTCTGTAACTCCATCAATTCATCGCTTTCTTGGTCTGCCATTCCTCTTGATGATTCCATTTTCAGTTTGTACGCTCTTGCAACTGGTGTATTCGGGTTCATTCTCACCAAGTGGCTAAACCATTTGAGTCTCTGTTTGTCAATGTATCTTATAGCAGATTGTGGTTCCGACTGTTTTTCTAATTTCCTCATTTGTTATATGGTCTATTCTTGTTTTATTTACTGCTTTCCTCAAGCATCTCATTTCACATGTGGTAATTTTTCATTCCTGTTCCACAGTATAAAGATTGCATTTATAATGTCTTTTTGTCTCTTCTGGAACTGCTCGGTGTTTCAAGATTGGGGCAAGTTGGTATGTAATGTTGTTGGTTTGCTGGATTCTAGTTTCGATATCTCTGTCCAGTCTACTATCGGATGTGAAGATACTTCCGAGGTATTTGAATTCTCTCACCTGCTTTAGCGTTTGATCATTTATTTGTATGTTGATATCTTTATGTTCTCTGTTTAGCAGTAAACAAAATGGAAACAAATGATGTTTGCTGTCTGGGTACGATTGCTTGTCCGATCTCAATACTCCTCTCTTATTTAATAGTTAGTTAGTTAGTTTGTTCCTTTCGTGCCAAAAGCGGCACATAGGGCAGAAGTTTTAGATCTCCATGTGATACGGTTCTTTGCTAGCAGTTGGAGATCTTGTATGGTTTTACATCCCAATAGTTTACTTTCTTGTTGGATGGTTCTTCGAAGAGTGGTCTTTGGTCTTCCACGTTTTCTTTTCCCAACTGGTGACCACATAAGGACTTGTCGATTTAGTCTCTTTTTGTCTGATCTAAGAACATGACCTAAATATTTCCACCTTCGTTTCCTTATAATATTTGATACGGGTTGTTGGTGTGTTCTATCTCTCACTGTGTTATTAGAAACGAAATCACTCCATTTTACTTTTAATAATTTTCGTAGACATTTATTCTCAAAGCTGTCCAGTTTCTTATCAATTTTCTTTGTTGATTTCACAACCGTAGGTCAGTACAGAAATCACACATGACCTAAATAATTTAACTTGTGTGCATATACTAAGGTCTTGAGATTGCCAGATATTCGTTAATTTAGTGAAGGCACTAGCTGCTATAGCAATACAAGAGTTTATTTCTTTCATCGTGTCTCCGTTGTTTGACACTTTACTACCCAAATATGTAAAATGTTCAACTTTCTCCAGTGTTTGGCCATTTATTACGATGTTGTCTGTCGAGTTTGTGAGGTCCATAATTTTGGTCTTGGCAGAATTAATCTGGAGACCAACCTGTTCTGCAAGTGTGCAAAGATTGCTCGTTAGTTTGTAGGTTGCTTGTATGGTTGAATTCAATATGACCAAGTCATCGGCAAAGTCAAGATTAAATAGTCTGCTGTTATTAAGTCATATGATGCCTAGTTGATCATCTTGGGTGCATTTGAGCATGATCCAGTCTATAGCTATTCCAAAAAAGCATAGGTGACAGTATATGCACTCTTATTTAATGGAGGTCTCAAATATGTTGATTATTTGTTTTGATTTTTTTTCCGATCCAGAAACACTTGAGCTTTTTTAGGTCTTCGGCTCGGTGCCATGGACATCATAACCCTTCGGTTCGGTGCCATGAACACCGTGAGTCTGGAGAACCTGTGGCTTTTCTGCCAGCCCGTGAAATTCAACCTGCACTCACAGAGGGCTAGTCACCCGTAGTCCAACGCGCTACGAACACGCTGGGTAGTGGGGCAAAGTATGTTGATTAAAAGTGAAAACAGTCTGGTAAACATCAACGGCGGGACATAACAAACCCAGATAGGGTTAAGGTTTACAAGTTTACATATGAAAGATGACAGATTGGTGTCGACAGTATGAATACGGTGAACACAAAAGCACAGACCACAATCTTCAGACTTAGAACGTGATATTGCAGCCTTAGAGCACACCTCAAATGCATAGGTCTCAGGGACTCGGCTGCCTGTACCTGTGGAGCACCAAAGAAGTCCCCAGAGGACATCCTGCAAGACTGCCCCAGCCTGAGCAGTGTGAAAATGGAAATCTGTCCAACAGAAACAACCCTTAGAACAAACTATGTGGGACCGGTGTAGACCTCAAGCGTACCGCCATGTTTATGACACATACCGGAGTAGTCGCAAAGCAGAAGTTGATCGCAGAAGAAGAAGAGGGTGTCAGAATGATAAAGCTTTGTTATGTGCACAGTGTGGTCGAGGTGTAGTATGCTGCATATTGCTGGTCTCGTAGTTTATAATGTTGATTATAATACCCAAAGGAATACGAGTTAGCACTTTTTTCTGTGTCAGAACATGGAATTGGAAAGTTCTACTATAAGTCAGGGAATCTGCTGGCGGCGCTTTCTCGTGGTACCCAATAACACAAGGGTGGCGAGCTCATCGACAAATTCTCGGAAATCTGACTACAAATGTCACTTAACCATAGCATTATAGTATTGATAGATAAAGACGATTTCGTTTATTTTAAAATCACATTTCATGAAAGATGTCTCCAGAATGTCCCTTTACAGCAGATATGTCTCCATAAAGTTACATTACAGCAGAGATGTCTCCAGAAAGTCCCTTTACAGCAGAGATGTCTCCAGCAAGTCACATTACACGACAGATATCTCCAGAAAGTCACATCCCAGCAAATATAATTTTGTAGAACAGTCGCCGTGCATTGTCAGGTCTTACAATGGGAGCAAAAAATAGTAACACTGCGACCTACAATGCATGTCGTAAGAGGAGACAAAGGTAGACGCTTAGGGAAGCTACCCTTGTAAATCTTCTTCTTCTTTGCGTTCGTTCTTTACGATCAATTTTAATCACTCTTTGTGATATGCTTGATCTTTGCCAAGAACGTGTATACGTTGCACATTGGTTTGGTAGGCCCCTAAACGCATAGACTTCTACACGCTTAGGACACATGCATCCGAGTTCAGCTAAACCTTCTTAGTCGTCTCTTACAACATGCGTGGCAGGTAACAGTGGTTCTATTCTTTGCACGTCAACCTTGGGCCCAGGTAACCACTCGGGTGACCCTTGTAAATAAAAAGCATAGCAGAAATTGGATGTGTTTGTCTACTTGTAGGCGCATAACTGGCACAACGTACAATCGCTCTTAGGCTCGGATCACATACAGATCAAGAGTGGTCGATATGGAATCTTCGAAGAAGAAGAAAATGAAGAACAGTGCTTCGTTAGACCAAAGAATCTGTCTTGAGATCTCCCGACTAGTACGTGAATATAAAACTTTCATCAGTATGTGTCCTGACCCTGACTACTGCTGCGAAGCACAGCCGTCTTTAACTTCGTCTTCTCCCCCGTCCCCACACTCGCTCCAACTGCAACAAGACGTCCTTCTCTTTATATTGTAACAAAACTTTCTAATGTATATATCGTATGCTTCTGTTACATAAATAGATACAGCTAAAAACGAAAACAAATCTTATAAAAACGATTTTCTAGCCAACACTATGTTTGTTACCAGTGTCAAACATGGCCAATAACAGCAGCTAATGAGCGGAAAATCATAACGACAGAGATGATGTGTCTTAGAAGAGTTGCAGGTGTGACAATAAGAGACAAAATTAGAAATGAAGAAATCAGAAGACTGGATGTGAAACCAGTCATGCAATTCATAAAAGAACAACAGATTAAATGGTTTGGACACCTGACAAGAATGCTCTGATATCGCCTACCACAGAGAGCAACACAGAAAAAGTGTAATGAATACAATGCAAGAGGTAGACAACGCAAAAAATAAAGAGCGGCATCAGAAAAGCATTACGAAAAGAATTTTTTATCGATCCAGAAGCACGAGCTTTCAGCTCTTCGACTCGGTGCCATGGACATCATAACCCTTCGGTCGGTGCCACGAACCCCGTAAATCTGGAGAACCTGTGGCTTTTCAGTCCGCGGAATTGAACCCGCACTCACAGAGGACTTGTCACACGTCATCCAACGCGCTACGACCACGCTGGGCAGGCGGACTACGAAAATGAAAAACAGCTTACAAAGTGCCTTAAAACAAGCACACACAAGATCACTACGCCGTCCCCGCACTTCTGTAAAGAGGTAAGTGGTGGAAGAGGAGATGTTTCTGTTAGTCTAAGCATTGTCTAAACATTATTCTCACAAGTTCAGTATCTGTGACAAGTGATACTTATATTAATGTTCTAACTTACGCAAAGTATAAAAAAAAGGCTCTACTATATTGCAAATAGAAATCAATTTACTTTGTATCTATATCAATTAAACAAGAACATGCATCCATTCTTGTTCTGATTAAATTAATGATCCAATTTACACACTCAAAAAGAAATGCAAATTCCAATCTAGATAAATTCTTCGGAAGTTATAAATTTCATTGAAGTGTATGTTTTAGCGAGAGTTGTTCAAGTGTGTTCCAAAATAGTTTCCTTTGTATTTGTGTATTTGATACCCCCGAAAAATGTATAACATTCTGTTACTATTATTTATTATTGCAATTTAAAATACATTTACTCACTAAGGAAATCACAACGGTAACTAAAGCGATGGTCTGGCTGGAATCACAAACTTCTATCTATGCATGTTTTCTCAGTGACTCAATGAGTATGCTCAGGAAGTTTGAAACAGGATAGGCTAGGAGACAATGGATGCAGTCGCTAGGAGGTCTAAGCTGACAAAAATCAGTTTATTTTTGTGCCAGGGCATGCAGGTGTAAGAGGGAATGAACATGCGGATAGGCTTGCAGGTATGGCTGCTGTACAAAGCGAGCGAGCAATGGACCAAGCTGATATTATAAATTCCCTAAGGGAGAGAGGATGTATAGATTCATGTAATAGTGGTGAATCTACAACACTAACCAGATTGCAAGAACTCCAAATCAAGTGGGGTGTAGCTAGACAAGAACACTGTTCTGGTAGACAGAAAATAATAGTAAACCAACAAAGAACAAGGGTCGTTAGTCGCCACACGCTGAGGAACAAGCTGAATGGGGAGATCGGAGGGCTTATGGACTAATTGCTTGGACGTGCAGTAAACGTTTAGCGGTATAAAGTTTTGTGAATTGTATTTCAGAAATGAATTGATTTGATAGGAACATCATCACTGCACTTCGGTGAGTAACCATGTGTGCCTCGATCTCTTTCTTACATAGGAAGATAGGACCATCATCCCTGCACTTCGGTGAGTAACCATGTGTGCCTCGATCTCTTTCTTACATAGGAAGATATCACCGGCAGTGCACTAACTCCGTAGCACCGGCGAGAAATTTTTGAAGGAGTTTTATTTTTAATATTTTCTAATGAATTTTTGCTCGTGCAGTTGCTTTCCAACCTGCTCTCCTCGATTTTGAACTAACAAGGGGTTTTTTTACGTGCTCAAATTGAACACGGGACCAACGCCTTATCGTCCGTCTCCGATAGGACTAGGTACACACCTACACTGAGATCAAAGATCTCTGGAAAAATATCCAGATGGCTCCACGAGGAGCGAACCTGATACCTTTGACACAAGAGACGAGCACTAGCATCTAAGTCACAGAGACTCCGCAATCAATCAAATCAATCCTTAATTTAGACAAAGAAAAAAAAGACATCTATTTTTGAAAATCTAAGAGTGTTTTTGTTGATGGTTGGAGAGTGAAGTGTTGTGGTGAGCGGGTGGTGGGGATTTAGAATCTACTAACAGTGGCCTTTGAGTTAAATAATCTGTCGTCAGCGACGACTATGCACGTCACTGAAATTCCCCCAAGTTCCTTGCAATTTAACTCATTAGTTCCTTTGAGTCGATATACTGACTCGTAGTATGTTTTAAGATGACGGAAATCCAGTATACTGGATAACACAGTATATATCACCATCATCAGGTTTCAACTACCAACGGAGCACATGGTTCAACAAACTTCTTCCAGCTCTTCCGCTCTCCTTCAATCCCTTCTCACTCTTTCCATGTTTACCTATCCTTTTAATATCAGGCTCCAGCTCTCTTCTCCAGGTCTGTCTAGACCTTCCCCTACTCCTCTTACCCTACGGGTTCCAAAACAGTGTCTGTCTTACAATGCTTATTAAATTCAGTCTTCCCAATGTATGTCCTATCCACCGACAGCGTCTCTTCCTTAGCTCTGTCTCCACTGGTATCTGCTTAGTTTTCTCTTTGCGTTCCTCGTCTGTAATCATATACCATCTCAGTCCCTCTATTTTACGTAAACATCCATTTATGAAGGTCTGTAGTTATTCTGATACTTTCTTTTGTTATCTTCCATGTTTCCGAGCCATAGAACAGCACTGGCTTCACATTTGATTGAAAGAATCTCACAGCTTTGTGTTTGTTTTAATCTCCTTCGACTTTCATATCTTACTCAATGCAATAACGTTTCCCCTTGCCTTTTGTATTCCTATTTTGACATCATTGTTTGTTCCTCCTTCTGTGTCTATGTTCCTACCAAGGCATATGTATGATTCTACATCTTGTAGAGATGTGTCCAGCATAATCTGGTTTACATTTACTGCATTTATTCTCATAACCTTGGTCTTTTCCTGCGTATTTTCAAACCTAGTTGCTGAGACATTATTTAGAATATTCATTTTATCTTTAATATGTATACTAATACAGTATGAAAATGAAAATCGTGGCATATCCTTTACAGGACGTAGCCATCAACCACAGTAAACGAGCAGCTAATTTTTCTAGGCACCACTTATACGTTTAGTAGTTTGCCATTGCTTTCTGAAGAGTGAGGTCTATTTTTACTTTTGTAAAAATCCCACGGAAACGAATTTGCTTCCAAAATTGCCCACCATGGTGTTTGAACCAGGTACGCTTCGGTTTATGATCGAGCTCACTACCGCTTGAGCTACAGACGCTCTCAAGTGTATACAGTATACATTGTAATATAAAGAGTCCGGAGTTAGAAAAAAACGGAGTAAAATGTTTAAGTTCTGGAACTAGCCGCTTAAGCCGGTTTTACTAGATTGCTATTAGATGAATCAGACAAGAAATATTCCGTTTGAAAAAGCAATATATCACTAGCATAATAAAAACAGAAGGACTAGTTCATTCATTTCTCTACAAAGTGTCATTCTCCCAAACTACTCTTAATTTCAGAGCAGTGAAAACGCAGGACTGGTGGATGCCTGCATTCAGCACTTGAACTGACGCCAGCAAGAAACAGATGTGTGTATGGTTGATGTGAAGCGCGTGCACGCAACAGGCAAGCGGGCATTGACAAACAAGAAGGAAATTACTGGGCATCTGTGAGCACCAGAGATAAATAATAAAACTAGTATTTGAGAGAGGATGGTTCTTTTTTGCGTGCGAAGGAATCATAAGTATTGCCAAACGTTGATCCGTCTCGACTCCGACTACTGTGCTTTAAAAATAATTGTTTTAAACATGGACTGTCTGATTTCGGTACAAATCAAGTAAGTCAAATACAATAAATGTTTGTGCAAATGCAATATTACAGTGCGACAGCATGGGGTGATTGATTGATTCTCTCTCTCTCTCTCGTGATCACCGCTTAGACTGATGTACCAAATTTCCCCATAAATTCTTATATTCATGTGGAAATCTGATTAATGCAGCCTTAGCATGGGTGTGTTTCGTCACATCTTTAGCGCCATTTGGAGCTCTGGTACTTATCCTTCGGCGATGTGTCCGGTTTTAGCCAGCGTTTACTGGGTTCGCTCTCCGTCAGCATTTCGGTCGCTGTCCCCAGCCGACCTGCAAGACAGCAGGTTGATTGATTGATTGATTGATTGATTGGTTGAGTGGACCATCATCATTGCACTTCGGTGAGTAATCGTGTGTGCTTCTATCTCTCATATCTGCTTATATGAGAGACGACACCATCCGTTACAATGTAAGAGTCGACACCATCTGTTACAATGTAAGAGTCGACACCATCTGTTACAATATAAGAGTCGACACCATCTGTTACAGTGTAAGAGTCGACACCATCTGTTACATGTAAGAGTCGACACCATCTGTTACAATGTAAAGTCGACACCATCGTTACATGTAAGAGTCGACACCATCGTTACAAGAAGTCGACACCATCCGTTACAGTTAAGAGTCGACACCATCTGTTACAATGTAAGAGTCGACACCATCTGTTACATGTAAAGAGTCGACACCATCTGTTACAATGTAGGTCGACACCATCTGTTACAACGTAGGTCGACGCCATCTGTTACAGTGTAAGAGTCGACGCCATCTGTTACAGTAAATGCATCGACACCATCTGTTACAGTAAATGCATCGACACCATCTGTTACAGTATAAGCGTCGACACCATCCGTTACAGTATAAGAGTCGACACCATCCGTTACAGTAAATGCATCGACACCATCTGTTACAGTATAAGCGTCGACGCCATCTGTTACAGTATAAGCGTCGACACCATCTGTTACAGTACTAGCGTCGACACCATCTGTTACAGTATAAGCATCGACACCATCTGTTACAGTATAGCGTCGACACCATCTGTTACAGTAAAGAGTCGACACCATCCGTTACAGTGTAAGAGTGACGCCATCTGTTACAGTAGCGTGAAAGTCGACGCCATCTGTTACAGTAAATGCATCGACACCATCCGTTACAGTAAAGGTCGATACCATCGTTACAGTAAATGCATCGACACCATCTGTTACAGTATAAGCGTCGACACCATCTGTTACAGTATAAGCGTCGACACCATCTGTTACAGTATAAGCGTCGACACCATCTGTTACAGTATAAGCGTCGACACCATCTGTTACAGTACTAGCGTCGACACCATCCGTTACAGTATAAGCATCGACACCATCTGTTACAGTACTAGCGTCGACACCATCTGTTACAGTAAATGCATCGACACCATCCGTTACAGTAAATGCATCGACACCATCTGTTACAGTATAAGCGTCGACACCATCTGTTACAGTACTAGCGTCGACACCATCTGTTACAGTAAATGCATCGACACCATCGTTACAGTAAGATCGACACCATCTGTTACAGTATAAGCGTCGACGCCATCTGTTACAGTATAAGCGTCGACACCATCTGTTACAGTACTAGCGTCGACACCATCCGTTACAGTATAAGCATCGACACCATCTGTTACAGTATAAGCGTCGACACCATCTGTTACAATGTAAGAGTCGACACCATCTGTTACAGGTAAGGTCGACGCCATCTGTTACAGGTAGAGTCGACCCATCTGTTACAGTAAATGCATCGACACCATCCGTTACAGTATAAGAGTCGACACCATCCGTTACAGTAAATGCATCGACCCATCTGTTACATATAAGCGTCGACACCATCTGGTTGAGAGTGATAAGCAATTCATCTGCTCAGTACTAGCTCGACACCATACGTTACAGTATAAGCATCGACACCATCTGTTCAGTCTAACGTCTGACCCATCTGACGTCAATGCATCGACACCATCCGTTAAGTAAATTATCGACCCCCATTGTGAAGCATATAGGCCTGTAACATCTGTTAATACTAGCGTCGACAACCATCTGTTACAGTAAAATGATCGACACCATCCGTTACAGTAAATGCATGATCATTTCTAAATGTAAGAGTTGACACCATCTGTTAAGTGTCAAGAGTCGGTACACCATCTGTCAGTCAAATGCATCGAACTATCCGTTAGTATAAGTGTCGACTAGACTTATGTTCAAAGTAAAGCACGACACCATATGTTAAGAAGCATCGACACCATATGTTACATAAATCAATGAACCCTATGTTACAAGTAAAATGTATCGACACCATATGTTCAGTGTAAGAGTCAGCATCTGTTACATATGAAAAGTCGACGCAGTGGTTACAATTGAAATGCACGAACCATCGTTACAAGTAAATGCATCGACACCAATGTTAAGTGTAAGAGCGACGCTATCTGTTACAGTGTAAGAGTCGACGCCTATCTGTTGACAGTAAATGCATCGACACCATCCGTTACAGTATAAGCGTCGACACCATCTGTTACAGTACTAGCGTCGACACCATCTGTTACAGTAAATGCATCGACACCATCCGTTACAGTAAATGCATCGACACCATCTGTTACAGTATAAGCGTCGACACCATCTGTTACAGTAAATGCATCGACTCCATCTGTTACAGTAAATGCATCGACACCATCCGTTACAGTATAAGCGTCGACACCATCTGTTACAGTACTAGCGTCGACACCATCCGTTACAGTATAAGCATCGACACCATCTGTTACAGTACTAGCGTCGACACCATCTGTTACAGTAAATGCATCGACACCATCCGTTACAGTAAATGCATCGACACCATCTGTTACAGTATAAGAGTCGACACCATCTGTTACAGTAAATGCATCGACACCATCTGTTACAGTATAAGCGTCGACACCATCTGTTACAGTACTAGCGTCGACACCATCTGTTACAGTAAATGCATCGACACCATCCGTTACAGTAAATGCATCGACACCATCTGTTACAGTGTAAGAGTCGAGACCATCTGTTACAGTGTAAGAGTCGACACCATCTGTTACAGTGTAAGAGTCGACACCATCTGTTACAATATAAGAGTCGACACCATCTGTTACAGTATATGCGTCGACACCATCTGTTACAGTAAATGCATCGACATCATCCGTTACAGTATAAGCATCGACACCATCTGTTACAGTAAATGCATCGACACCATCTGTTACAGTACTAGCGTCGACACCATCTGTTACAGTATAAGCGTCGACACCATCTGTTACAGTACTAGCGTCGACACCATCTGTTACAGTAAATGCATCGACACCATCTGTTACAGTACTAGCGTCGACACCATCTGTTACAGTATAAGCGTCGACACCATCTGTTACAGTACTAGCGTCGACACCATCTGTTACAGTACTAGCGTCGATACCATCTGTTACAGTATAAGCGTCGATACCATCTGTTACAGTATAAGCGTCGATACCATCTGTTACAGTAAATGCGTCGACACCATCTGTTACAGTATAAGCGTCGACACCATCTGTTACAGTACTAGAGTCGACACCATCTGTTACAGTACTAGCGTCGATACCACCTGTTACAGTACTAGCGTCGACACCATCTGTTACAGTATAAGAGTCGACGCTATCTGTTACAGTACTAGCGTCGATACCATCTGTTACAGTATAAGCGTCGATACCATCTGTTACAGTATAAGCGTCGATACCATCTGTTACAGTAAATGCGTCGACACCATCTGTTACAGTACTAGCGTCGACACCATCTGTTACAGTACTAGCGTCGACACCATCTGTTACAGTACTAGCGTCGACACCATCTGTTACAGTATAAGCGTCGAGACCATCTGTTACAGTAAATGCATCGACACCATCTGTTACAGTAAATGCGTCGACACCATCTGTTACAGTACTAGCGTCGACACCATCTGTTACAGTACTAGCGTCGACACCATCTGTTACAGTACTAGCGTCGACACCATCTGTTACAGTATAAGCGTCGAGACCATCTGTTACAGTAAATGCATCGACACCATCTGTTACAGTAAATGCGTCGACACCATCTGTTACAGTACTAGCGTCGACACCATCTGTTACAGTACTAGCGTCGATACCATCTGTTACAGTACTAGCGTCGACACCATCTGTTACAGTATAAGCGTCGACACCATCTGTTACAGTACTAGCGTCGACACCATCTGTTACAGTATAAGCGTCGACACCATCTGTTACAGTACTAGCGTCGATACCATCTGTTACAGTATAAGCGTCGATACCATCTGTTACAGTACTAGCGTCGACACCATCTGTTACAGTACTAGCGTCGACACCATCTGTTACAGTACTTGTGTCGACACCATCTGTTACAGTATAAGCGTCGACACCATCTGTTACAGTACTAGCGTCGACACCATCTGTTACAGTAAATGCGTCGATACCACCTGTTACAGTACTAGCGTCGACACCATCTGTTACAGTACTAGCGTCGACACCATCTGTTACAGTATAAGAGTCGACGCCATCTGTTACAGTACTAGCGTCGACACCATCTGTTACAGTATAAGAGTCGACGCCATCTGTTACAGTACTAGCGTCGACACCATCTGTTACAGTATAAGAGTCGACGCTATCTGTTACAGTATAAGAGTCGACGCTATCTGTTACAGTACTAGCGTCGACACCATCTGTTACAGTACTAGCGTCGACACCATCTGTTACAGTACTAGCGTCGACGCCATATAAAAAACTACTATATAAATGATAACGTCCTGACAAAATGTTGGTGAAGAGTTGAATAAAAATTCATGGTATGACTAGTTAACTTTACACTGTATATGTTCACTTTACACTGTATATGTTAACTTTACACTGTATATGTTCACTTTACACTGTATATGTTAACGTCTTGCTCTACTATCATATTCTCAATATGCGTTAGTAAGGTTATACGGCCTCATATAGAGAAGACCAAAAATATAAGTTTGCAAAACTTGTAGAAAAAAACGCATCTGTAACTCTAGTATTCTGTTAAGAAAAATCACTTTTAAAAAAGAAAAGTGTGTAAGAGAAACTGTCAACAACAATATAGTTATATAGAATCGATGGTTTCATTTCTAATATGTAAGAGGCGTTGTTTCACGTGTTCAAAGTGTCAGAGAAGGTGGTTTCATATTGATCTAATTCAAAATGTAAGAGAATATGGATTAGTATTGAAAGTGTAAGAGACTAAGATCTTATTCTCAAAATGTAAGAGAAGACGGTTTTTTTAACGAAATCTAAGAGACAGTGGTTACATATTGAAAAATGTAAGAGACAGTGGTTACATATTGAAAAATGTAAGAGACATTGGTTACATATTGAAAAATGTAAGAGACAGTGGTTACATATTGAAAAATGTAAGAGACAGTGGTTACATATTGAAAAATGTAAGAGACAGTGGTTACATATTGAAAAATGTAAGAGACAGTGGTTGCATATTGAAAAATGTAAGAGACAGTGGTTACATATTGAAAAATGTAAGAGACAGTGGTTACATATTGAAAAATGTAAGAGACAGTGGTTACATGTTCAAAATGTAAGAGACGGTTCTCGCTTGTTTGAAATCAAAAGACGCTGATTCAGTGTTGTGAGAATGTAAGAGACGGTGGTTTGATGTTTGTAAGAGACGTTTCATGCTGTGCAAATGTAAGAGATGGTGGTTTGATGTTTGTAAGAGACGACGTTTCATGCTGTGAAAATGTAAGAGACGGTGGTTTGATGTTTGTAAGAGACGACGTTTCATGCTGTGAAAATGTAAGAGACGGTGGTTTGATGTTTGTAAGAGACGACGTTTCATGCTGTGAAAATGTAAGGGATAGTGGTGGCTCGTTGTGAAAATGTAAGGGAAAGTGGAGTCTCGTTATGAAAATGTAAGAGAAGGTGGTTTAGTATTGGGAAAATGTAAGAGACGGTGATTCACAGAAAAAGTGCATATCTCCATCATCTCAAGTAACATTGACACACTTGAGACAATCATCAACAATCTGCTACCTCTTCCATACATTATGTGATTAATATATCAAACATCATATGCATTCTGTCGTCACTACTTTCTATTTATGATTTACATCAAACATCATATGCATTCTGTCTTCACTACTTTCTATTTATGATTTTTGTTCGTTATTTTGATCCGAAAAACACACAAACATGTCAGTTCCTAACGGCTACATAATCTTTCTCCTAATGTGCAGAGACATTAATCTGCGAAATCGCATGCCACAATGAAGATTAAGAATCAAACAGCTGGATTAAGTGGGTGCCGTAAAGATAGATGGAAAGTGTCGGTGATATATTACCGATAACTGCTTAAAAACACACACGCAAATGCACACGCACACACACAGGTGCGAGCGCACTAAGATGGAAACAAACGAAAGTATACTATCTGAGCCGCAGAGATTTCTCAGTAGATAATATACGATGTAGTGGGGGAATGGAAAATGAAGGACAGAGTACAAACGACACAAGTTACCGCTCATGATTGATTGATTGATTGATTGAAAGGGTCATCATAATTGCACTTCGGGGAGTAACCAAGTGTGCTCTGATCTCTTTCGTACACAGGAATATCGCATCTGCAGTGAGCGAACTCCGTAGCACCGGCGAGGGTCCCCGATGTAATTTTGAAGACGGTTACGATATTTTTGCAGAACTTTTATTATTTAAAAAAATCTTTTAATGAATTTTTCGTGGGCAGCGGCTTTTCAGCCTGCTCTTCTCGATTTTGAACTGTCAATGGTTCTTTTACGTACTCAAATAGAGCACGAGACATACGTTTTATCGTCCGTCTTCGATAGGACTAAGAACTCGATCTCACCTACACTGAGAGGGATCTCTGAAAAAATAACACGGTTACCGTGAGAAGCAAGGTTGTGGTTTTTTGTGTTTTTTCCGATCCAGAAGCACTTGAGCTTTTCAGCTCTTCGGCTCGGTGCCATGGACATCGTAACCCTTCGGTTCGGTGCCACGAACACCGTCTTCTTCTTTTTCTTTGCGTTCGTTCTTTACGACCAATTTTAATCACTCTTTGTGATATGTTTGATCTTTGCCAAGAACGTGTATACGTTGCACATTGGTTTGGTAGGCCCCTAAACGCATAAGACTTCTACACGTTTAGGACACATACATCCGATTTCAGCCAAACCTCCTTAGTCGCCTCTTACTACATGCGTGGCAGGTAACAGTGGTACTATTCTTTACACCCCAAATTTGGGCCCCGGTAACCACTCGGGCGCACGAACACCGTAAATCTGGGAATCTGTGGCTTTTTCTGCCATCCCGCGGAATTGAACCCGCACACACAGAGGGATAGTCACCCTTAGTCCAACGCGCTACGAACACGCTAGGCAGACGGGCCAAGGTTGTCGTTAGAACCCTATGTTTGATAAATTGTTTTTTTCCAGAGGCTCTTAATACTTCTTTACTGTTTATTTATTGACTACATTCATTGGCGCACGGTGCTTACTCTGAGATTCTTGTTTTTTACAAACTCTTTATAGCTTAAACGGTCATGAGCTCGATCACAACCCAAGCATCCATGGTTCAAACTCTGCGGACGGCAGTTTGATAGCAAATTTGGATTTTTAAGAACGGTACAAATAGACCCCGTCGTTCAGAAAGCAATGGCAAACTACTGGACGTATAAATGATGCCTAGAAAATCAACGAGTCGTTTACTTTGGTTGATGGTGAAGCCAGGTAATGATTATGATACGATTTTCATTCATTTTTTTTTTACAACCTGAGACGGACCACCGCTCTAATTTTTTAAACATATTCACTCTGACATCCTTAACTGAACCAAGAAGATGCATACACACACACACACACATATACACACACAAATGCATACAGACATACACAGACACAAACATGAGAGCATGCGTGTGCACATTTATTTATGTAGTAAAGTGCCTTTAATTACAAACATGATCAATAAATGTCGGATTTTTATCAGATTCTTGAACTCCCCCAATGCTTATCGCACCTGACGATGTTGTTTCCTTGGACATATTTCAATACATGTTAATTATACTTGTTTCCTTGGACATATTTCAATACATATTAATTATAGCTGTTTCATAACGTATAATGCCGATGCATTAGATGAACAATCGTATCATTTTTTTGACAAATTGTGGCACTGAATAAGAGCATTCGACCCAGTGAATGGTACTATTCAATCTTACGCGTTGTCTTTAAATTTAAAATAGACACCTTAGTGGTGTCTTCTATAAATGTATAACAGATACCTTAGTGTTGTCTTCTATAAACGTATACCACACACCTTAGTGTTGTCTTCTATAAATGTATACCACACACCTTAGTGTTGTCTTCTATAAATGTATAACACACACCTTAGTGTTGTCTTCTATAAACGTATAACAGACACCTTCGTGTTGTCTTCTATGAGTGCATAACAGACACCTTCGTGTTGTCTTCTATAAATGTATAACAGACACCATATCGTAACGTGTGTAACACAGAGTGTAGGATTGAACCAACAACTCTCTTGTGTCCCGAGTCGATAGGCAAACAAGTACGCATTACACTAACCCGCAGCACATTCATTCACTATATGCTGTCCTATAGCTCACTTTGTGTCATTATCAAGAAAGACACATCTGATTGGTGTCATTAGTTAACAACTTCGCTAATGTATTGCCCAGACTCGCATGGGGAGCAAAGAATAATAACACTGCGACCTACAAGGCATGTCGTAAGAGGCGACAGAGGGCGGGGTCTAGGAAAACTATCCTAGAAAATAAAATGCATCGCAGAAATCGGATGTGCTGGCCTACCTGTAGGCGCATAACTAGTACAATATACAATCGCTCAGATCACATGCAAATCACAAAGATTGGTTTAACAAGTGATCGATATGGAGCGATCGAGAAGAAAAAATACAACTTCTCTTTATTCTTTCTTGTCTTTCTATTTGCGCCTCTAGCTCCACCTTTCTGAAGATTATCACCATCAGTACTTTCATGTTACCACTAATGAACTAATTCTGCACTGTAAGCGAGCACTAATGAAACACCATATCCGGGGCAAGAGGTCACAAATACGACCCAAACTGATGACCTGATGAACTCCAGCGAAGATCACTCAAATCAACATTCATGCATCCTTGATATCCTGGGTATTTTTCTTATTTAAATTGGAAACTTAAAATCTGGTTATAATCAAGGATACTATTCCAACGTCTGCAATATAAGGGGATGAAAGAGCAGATCGCAGAACGCTAAGTCTTCTTTTTTTCGTTCGCCAACTATAATTTCATGAGTAATCAAGGCACCTAGTATCACGCCTAAGACTGATTTTTGCGTTAAGATTTGTTTTGCTATCACCAGTGTTCCTCGCCATTCTGGTACACCTTACTCCGACAACAGAGGTACTTGTAATTTAGATCCCGAAGTAAAGAAATACGATCTTCTGTACTCCAACTGTGTAGCGTGTGTTCAAACTGAAATCTTCAATCGAGAGACACATGACCAGACGTGTTTATTACCAGTCTTCGGATTGTCTAACTTGAAGATGCTGACATTATAGAGGTGAGAGACACGGTAAACAATTTTTCGTCAGTCTTCAAACTATCTTAACTGATAATGAGAACGATAATGAGGGTGATGATAATCAGAACGATGATTATGAGAATGATGATAATGAGGATGATGATGATGAGGACGATGATTAATGAAGATGATATGGAGGATGATGATAATGAGGATGATGATAATGATAACGAGGACGATGATAATGAGGATAATGATATGGAGGATGATGATAATGAGGGTGATGGTAATGAGGGCGATGATAATGAAAACGATGATAATGAGGATGATGATAATGTGGATGATTATAATGAGAACGATGATGAGGGGGACGATGATAACGAGAAAGATGATAATGAGAACGATGATAATGAGGGCTATGATAACGAGAAAGATGATAATGAGAACGATGATAATGAGGGCTATGATAACGAGAACGATTATAATGAGAATGATGATAATAAGAACGATGATGATAGGGACGTTTGAGAATACAAGCAACACTAACATTACAAATCAATTAAAGAATGGTGGAGTAGGCGAGAAAACAAAAGAAAAAAGACATCGAGTAAAAAAACAAACTGTTAATGTCACCACATTTTGATCAATCGTGTTTGTATCGTTAGAACAATGAAAACATATTTTGATTTTAGGACCGTTAGGAACTTGTTGCTTCACTCTACATGTTGCGTGTTGCGCGAGGATGTGGGTGAAATTCTTCAACTCTCTTGTATATTATGCTTGATAAGGGTCTTTTAGTCGAAACGTTGATGCGTATTGTTATTGTTTTTGTATTTTGTAAAACTACAGTACTTTGTTTTTTACATGGTTCGCTATCGTTAGAAAATAAAACAACAAAAAATACCCAGGTACAATAAGCTGTCAATAGTTACTAATTTCATCAAACACACAATTGCTACTTCCGCGAATTTATCATCCCAGAAAATAAAACATCGTCTCTCTCGTTCGCTGTCGTTAATTGTTCATGTTATCTGGATAAACGAGGGGTTAATCACAAATCAACAGTAATGACTGGAACCAGTGATTGGGTTAAATGGGTTGCTATACCACAGTTTTTCTTTCCTTTGGAGAGTAAAGACGAACAATTCATTCTTTTCTCATAGACGTTAGAAAGACATCAATCAATTATGGTCAACAGTCCGAGAGGACGACAATGTAAACGATGGATCGACAGAATATCCGAGACCCTAAATTCCCCATCTTGTACAAAGCGAATAAGGAGGCTCGTTCCATGTGTCTCTTTTTTCGACGTGACGCCGAAAGGCAAAACAGGATTAGAGTGATAGATGGCTGTCTCCACATCGAAGGTCGGTTGTAGTGGCACTTCAACAAGTTTTATCTCCTGTCCTGGGGGTACACTCTGTCAGCCTATTGTCTGTCCACTTTCTGATGTTCCTCTTCCAATTGTATCTATGTTTTCCACTTGTTCTCCTGCGTTTTACATTCCCATCCAAGATGATTTTCAACAGCGTGTCATGTCTCTTATTCCGACCAAACTATCTCATTCGTTTAATTATAATCTTTTAGGCAGCTTTATTTTCATTCCCATTTGTTGAACTACTAGTTTAGTTTTCTTCATCTGTGACCTTATCACTGCATTTATCCTCAAATTATTTATCACATTTCCGTGTTTTAAACACATGTATTCCTTTCAATTCACTTGAACCTTTACAAATAAATAATTATTTTCAGCCAACATTTTACTTTCTTACTAACCTTTACTCTGAGCAGTCCGTCTTTTCTTCTTTTGCTATTACAGTATTTATTTATTTGTCAGCAGCATTCAGTTTGTATTATATAAACCATGGCATATTCTTTACATAACTTCTCAATCAACCATAGTAAACGACTCGTCGATTTTCTAGGCATCATTTATATGTTTGCCATTGTTTTCTAAACGGTAAGGTCTATTTTTTTACCGTTTGTAAAAATTCCAAGGCCAGGGATTTGCTTCCAAATTGCCTGCCACGGAGTTTGAATCACGTATGCTTGGTTTGTGATCGAACTTACTGCCGCTTAAGCAACACACGTTCACAAATGTCATAGATGTTGCTTATTATTGTTGTGAACAGTATCGATTTTGTAACATTTTCTTTAACAATACTAACGGAGAGCTGCTGACAAATTAGGAAATACTGTAATAGCAAAGAAGAAAGACGGCTGCTCAGAGTAATGGTTAGTAAGGAAACTCTACGAGAAAGTAAAATGTTGGCTGAAAATAATTATTTATTTGTAAAGGTTCAAGTGAATTGAAAGGTACATGTGTTTAAAACACGGAAATGTGATAAATAATTTGGAGAAAAATGCAGCGATAAGGTCACGATAGCTTAGGAAATTATATTGTAGAGAAATTCTATTGTGGGGACATTCTATTGTAGATGAAATGCTTCATCTTACATAGGTTACAAAGAAAGTACTTAATGTGTGTAGATATATATATATATTTATGTATAGACATGCGCTAGCTCTGAACGCCTCCTATGACCATTCAAATTTGATACCATGCTACAGTATAACGTCAGATGTGGTACTGTGAAGTGGAGTTTGTTTCTTTGTAAAACTTAGTTTCCCGTCTGTGCAAATATGTGTCTTGTTGGAAAATATGTACATACACTTTGACCGAAGAGCAGATGACCTGCACGACGCAGTGGCGTAACTAACGAAGAATGTGCAGTGTACACACGTTCTCTGTGCAAACCATACAGATCACAAAGCGTGATTAACTTAGTTTATATATATATATAGAGAGAGAGAGAGCGAGAGAGGTAGAGACAGAGAGAGACAGAGAGAGAGAGACAGAGTGCAGGAGTTAACATTGAGGAACTCAAAAATAGAATTTTTTCTTACCTGAGCAAGGTAACCACCTGAACGACTGTCCGGAAACATGAGTCTAAGAGCCTGACGTTTCAACTCTACAAGACATCCACTGCAATGGTCACAACATATCCTTCCTTGGTGGTACATTCGGGGCTCAGCAGCTGATCCTACTCCTAGAACAGATGGAGGAGACAATACCCTCCTTGCAGGATATGCACCGAGAGCTATCCCTCTTCTAACAGGCAGTACATCACTGCTTGGCGACGTTGGACGTCGGGAACAATGTCTGGGCATGTAGCGAGCTGGAGCCGGAGACATGAACCTAGCAATCTCTTCGTTGGCGATAGAATTATAGGATCTAGCACCGATTTGTTCATTAGTTGGAGAGACTGGACGTCCGAACACGAAAGAGACTTCATCCACGCTACCCACAGATCTTTTGATAGCAACTTTGCTTGTTAACGGAGAAATTGTTCCTCGGATAGGATAATCCACATCTGATACCGAATCTGATCTAGTGCTGGTGTGAGCATTCAAACTAGATTTCAATGTAATATTGGCATTTCTATCCGCCACCTCACTGACTACACACAAGTTTTCATTTACACATCTTGTTAATGCATCGCGCGCTGAGGACGTGTTGGTTGAAGGATTACTACCTGAATCCGGCAGTGACACGTTAGACGCCCACTCCATACGTTCATCACATTCTGATTTCGGTAATGGTGTACGCGAGGTGGCGTCACCGGTCAAGGGGGTGTAATCATGTGAGTGGCACTGATTGTCTTGTTGGAAGTCAGTCTCTGCTTGATCAGATTCTCCACGACAAGTCGTATATTGTCCAGAAGATATTAAATCATCGTTATAAATGTCCCTGTCTGTAAGTGTAAGTTGGGATGTCTTCTGCTGTCGTGTAGTTGAAATTCGATATTGTGTAACTCTTCGACTTGCAGCCGTTTGATCTGTCAATTCCCTCTGTGAAAACACACATATACAGATCAGTTTATGTATACAAGACTCTTGCTAGCATGCAGTGTCGTGAGTAATAAATTTACAAACACAAGAAACATAATAAGAGTATAACATAATGTCTAAAATATAGTCTTAAGACCAAGGATTGACTTTATGCACCGGGATTTACTCTATACAGCTCAGTCTCTCTCCCAGAAATTGCACGCCACCTTCTAAGAGTATTGCCCAAAACACGAACTACGTAACTCCGGCAACAATCCTGAGGATCTTTAGAAAAATGCACTTGTGAACAGAATAGTGCAGTCCGAATTCAAACTTAAGACCATCGAAACGCAAGGCGAACAGTGTAACCAGTTAACCCCAGAGATTACACAGCTTCCCCCACAAATCTAAAAAAAAAATTGTTGCTAACGATGTATGAATTGACGAGCTTGACTTATTTATCTTCGCTCCTTGTGGAGCATAGGACCTCATCAGTTGTTTACCACTTTCCCCGGTTTCTGGCTGCTTTCTTGATGGTTTCCCATGATAGTCCAGTAGGAAGGATACTCAAGAAGACTCCGTCTCCAGGTCTGGTTAGAACGTCCGCTTTGTTCCGTTTTCCTTTGTTTTCCCTTTAAGGGCTTGTCTAGTTACTCTCGACTGTCTTTTTATGTTGATTAGAGAAGGTTTAGAACACATTGTGACAACCGGTAAAATCGAGGGTAGACGAGACAGAGGAAGACACAGAGAGAAAATTTTGGATAGCCTGACTTCATAGCACGATAGAGCGTCAACATCTGAGTTGATAGCAAGCAGCAAAGACGGAGATTTGTGGAGATCCATAATGGACTACGCTAGCCGGCACGGCACCTGATGATAATGATGGTGTCTTATTACAAAATGCCTGACCCACCGCCATGTTCTCTTAACCTGGGTCATCACGAGTCCATGTCCTGTTCTCATCCACAAGTCTGTGTTTGCAACTCTGTCATACTATCTCAGTTTGAGAATCCGTTGAAGACATCCGTTGACAAATGTCTGAATCTTATTTGTATTTAACTTGGTGACTCGTCAAGTTTCTGAGCCATACAGTATCATCGGTTTGAGCGGTATATCAATGAGTTTTGCTTTACACATTATGGCAGTAGATTTCCAAACTGTGTGTTGGATAGCAAAAGCTTGTCTGACTTTCCTAAACTTGGCGTCAATGTTCTCCTCTCTACCTCTTGATGAAGTTAGGTTTTTATTAAAATATTGTATCAATCAATCAAGTGGCATGTCTGCCGGGGTAGGCGATCATGTCGCTCCATAACTCTCTCTGCTTGGTGCACGTAATCAGTTTTGACGTCGATCTTGTGTCGAACCATGATGTCAGGCCATCCAACATCTTCTCCCTGTTTTCCACGATCTATCCTTCCCTGAATTTTACCAGTTGTCACCAAATATTCTAAACCTTCTCTTCGCATTATATGCCTGAAGAACCTTGATTGTCAGATTCTTATTCTTTTGATAAGATTTCTTTGTGTGCAGGTCTGATTTAAAACCTCATTTGTTTCCTTCGCTGTCCATGGAATTTTCAGCCTTCTTCTGTAAAACCAAATTTATGTGACTCCAATGATTGTTTATTCATTGTCCATGAATCGCTGCCATACAGAAGTATTGGATCAATATATTGTATACATTTGTTATAATGACATAAAATGGAACGAATTCAGTAGAAGTGATGAAATCAGAGAAACACTAGCAACAACTGTTATAAGAAGGAGAAGATGAAGATATGTTTGGACACACCTTGAGAAGAAATGATCAAAAAATATCAAAGCAGTCATTGAAGTGGGATGCAAAGGGCTCAAGAAAGATGGGACGACCAAAGAAGACCCTGAAACGAACTTTGCTGAGAGAGGCAAGAAATATCGGCATCAGTTCCATGGAGGAGATTGAGCGAGTTGCCTAGGATAGAGCGGTATGGAGAAATTACTTGCAGACCCTATGTAACGTATAACGGTACGAGAGGAATTATTATTATACATTTGTTAATAACATGTCCCAGATTATTTTCGTCTGTAAGTTCTCTGTAAAAAAAAATGAATTGATCAAGTAAGGGAAACAAACAGACCTCTACGTTATTGCTATAGTCATTCCTCTTCAGATTTGAATTTGTCTCACAAAGTCGCACTGAGGGTGGACGCTGTTTAGGTAGAGACTGGACTGGTGATGCCACACTCTGTTCTGTTCTAAAATCCCAATTTTCTGAGCCGTCTCCGCTTCCACTATTAAAACGAATCCCGCTGCGCTGTAGTCGGGGTGAGGGTTGTCGACCGCTACAGGCAGACTTTTCTTTACGATTTGAGTTCTGGCATTGCTCGTTGTTTATCCTGCCTGCCAGATTATAGGGTCCAGTATCGCCCCTCTCCTTTCCCTGTGAGTAGACTTTTCCACTGTTTGGGCCCACGAAGGTCGGGATGCCAGAGCGAGGGGGGCGGGCTCTCTCCATCCCTTCACTATTCTGAAAAATATAAGAGACAACACTAGTTAATATACATCAAATCATGATCGATCGACGTATATATAGATACATCAGATCAGATATATAGATACATCAGATAAGATATATAGATACATCAGATCAGATATATAGATACATCAGATCAGATATATAGATACATCAGATCAGATATATATATACATCAGATCAGATATATAGATACATCAGATAAGATATATAGATACATACAATCACCACAAAGCATAAATAGGAGTTTATTTCCCATTGTTTATTGTACGATGATAAAGATCTATTGGTCGAGACATTGATTTTCATCATCATTGACACTGTGTCATTACTAGAGTAAAGCTGTCACTTTACATGTTTCTTTGTATATTACTTTAAAGTGTCACATAATATCACATGTGTCTGAAACTGTTATCTGTTTCAAGTTTTATCATCTAATGAAAAGGTTGCAAGTTTTCCTCCTCACTAACTTTTGAAACGTCCTTACAATCTGTAACGTCATTAGAGAGCAGGTCGCCAATATGACTTAGAAATTATTTATGAATCTGCATTCATATCCAGAATTAAGGAGATGGGAGTGAAAATGGGAACTGCCAGACACGAACACTTTGTTAGGGGCCCAAAACATTTGATTCAATTTAGGCCGGTGTAGTCCAATGTTTTTACATATTATAGGCACATCTAACTAATAAATGTGGAGGCGCGGTCGCCATGTGATTATTGCAATACTACTAATAATACAAATAGATCTATTCAGAAAGAACTCAAAATCAAAGAAAACTGGCTCATGCTACAAATAAGAAAAGAAAATTGAGATATTTTGGACATATAAAAAGACATGAAGGGCTGAGAAGACCATCATGGAAGGAGGCATACCGACAAAGAGAAGAAGAGAAGACCACGGAGAAGATAGATTTAGGGTGTAACTGATGGTTTGAACGTGACGGCTGCAGAGGCAAGACATCTGGTAAATGTGTGTCTCTCTCTCTCTCTCTCTCTCTTTCTCTCTCTCGAGTGCGATCGTTCTTTTTCTGCCATTTTGATCATTCTTATTGTGATATATAACAGCCTATGCCAGCCACATCTTCAGTACCTTTTGGTGCTCTGGTACTTGTCCTTCGGCGACGGGTCCCATTTCAACCAGCGTTTACTGGGTTCGCTCTCCGTCAGCCTTTGACTGTCCCTAGCCGACCTGCAAGGCAGTCGGTTTCAAGTAAATATCTCTGACTTGACGTGTATGTCGCTAGACATTGGTATACACTTTATCTGCAATTTATTCTGACTTCGTCTTGAGACTTCAAGCTAGAGACTATGTAATACCCTTATATTTAACGGATTGTTCAGCTTTTTATTAGCGATAGCAAAATCAACAGTATAGAACGTTTCTATCGCTACCGCAAAAAAGATTTGAACTTTCTATATAAATTTAATCCAAGTACACGATAGTTACACAAGTAAGGATGTTGTATACAATAAATAAAGTGGATTAAGTGACCACAACGTTTGATAATCGAATAAACACTATCTACACACACCACCAAATCTAAAACCTAACCCTGGAAAACAAACCACTATCAAATGGTAATATGCATGTATAAATAGGATTATATTTTCACAAAAGATATTGATATCACATGTGTAAGAAACAGAAAGAAATCCCATACGCAAACTTTGTTTAAAGAAAAAACTATCAGGCACAAACTAGAAAGCTGATATGCAAAACACGAGCACGTTTATGTAAATCTCAATATTAATTTCGCAAACATATTTCTCACTTCTACCTTTCATCTAAACTTGTTTAATAATTATTCCCGTGTAATGTATAGCTCACACAGGTAAGTTAGTTTGTTCCTTTCGTGCCAAAGGCGGCACATGGGGCAGAGGTTTTAGATCTCCATCGCTAGCAGTTGGAGGTCTCGTATGTTTTTACATCTCAATAGTTTGCTTTCTTGTTGGATTGTTCTTCGAGAAGTGGTTTTAGATTTTCCACGTTTTCTTTTCCCAACTGGTGACCACATAAGGACTTGTCGATTTAGTCTCTTTTTGTCTGCTCTAAGAACATGACCTAAATATTTCCACCTTCGTTTCCTTATAATATTTGATACAGATTGTTGCTGTGTTCTATCTCTCACTGTGTTGTTCGAAACTAAATCACTCCATTTTATTTTTAGTAATTTTCGGACACATTTATTATCAAAGCTGTCCAGTTTCTTTTCAATTTTGTTTGTTGATTTCCAACTTTCACGTACAGAGGTAAAGGATCACTTTATTTCTTGAATTATTTTGGTTGCTTCCCTTTCAATATGCTAAGAAATAATGTTAGTGTCCCTTTTCACAGCCAAATTTAACTGGGCCTGGTAACTGACGGGAAAATCCTTGACCTAGTTTAAGTTGGGGGCTGGAAAATATATATGTTTGATAGAACGCTGCAAGCTTTTTTGCATTTTTACTCAATTCTGTGAGTCTATGGTTATTTATTGGTGAAAAATATTCATAATATTGATATTCCTTATTGTTAAACTTAACTTGTTGCATAATATAACTTCGAGTTAGCATTTTGTGTTGATTTTAAAATGAATTCGTCTATAAACAACACTACTGGAATGAGAGGTCACGTGGTGTAGTTGTGGTTTGATTTCCCATAATTCTTACCTGAGTCCGCAGGCCCATAAGTTTTTAGTTGGCTCAGCCCTTACCGACATAAACTTACCAGGGCAAACAGTTAAGCAATAGCTAGTTTGGGTTTAGGAGGGGTAAGAGCTGCACAGACGCAATATTTACACTAAGACAGATCTACGAACAAACAATTGAATACAATCAAAGTAAACAACTTATATTTATAGACCAAGAAAAGGCATTTGATAGAGTAAACAGGTGCAAACTAGGGAAGATCCTTGAAGAATATGGCGTCCAAGGACAACTATTAGGTAATATCATGGCCTTATATCAAGATAGCCAGAGTACAGTAAGAACAACAGAAGGAATGACCGACTGGTTCTCATTACATCAGGTGTTAGACAAGGTTGTGTCCTCTCACCACTACTCTTATTGCATATATGGATAAAATAACTCAAGAGTCAAATTCAGATAATGATGAAATAAATGAACTGCTGTTTGCAGATGATCAGTGCCTGATACATCAAAATGAACAAGATCTACAACATCATATTGACACCTTGAACAAAAATTGTGTAAAAAATGACATGAAAATCAACAACACTAAAACAGAAATAATGAATATGGGAAGAAAACATATAAACTAGACATCCATGTCAATGGCACTAAAATAAATCAAGTGAAAGAATTCAAATATTTAGGAAGCATATTCACAGAAGACGGAAACTGGATAGAGAGATAGAGGCTAGAGTGCAAAAGCAAATGCTGTAACCTACCAGCTAGCCCCACTGTTAAGGCACCCAAAAATTTCACAGGCAGCTAAGCAACAGATGATCAATAGCATTTTTATACCTACTTTGTGTTACCAGAGCCAAACATGGACATTGAGCAAAGCGCAGTCACAAAAATAACTACATGTGAAATGCGTTGCCTGCGAAAAGTTACCAACAACACAAGAAAAGACAGAATCACTAACATCAGCATAAGAAGAAAGTTGGCACAAAACCGTGCTTGAATTACATAGAGAAACAAAGAATGAAGTGGTTTGGCCACTTAATAAGAATGCATCCAAACTCCACAGTATACAGAGTCCTCTACAACAGAACATCGGGAAAGAAGGCAAGAGGAAGACCACGGAAAAGATGGTTAGATGGCTTAGCAAAATGCTGTGAAAGAGCAAAGATAACAATCACACAAGCTACCAGAACAGCGCAAGACAAAACAGAAAACCACGACACTGGGCAACAACCCTGTAGCAGTGTGATGACAAAAGAAGAAGAAGAACAACAACAAAAGAAGATGTAGAAGAAGGTTAAAAAATGCGTGATTTGGCTTTAAAAAAGCTTTATTCCCCCCAACTCCTCTTACGTTGCAAACAAAAATTCATTTTTTATGTCAACTTATTTACCACAATCATTGACTTCTTCTGTGCTTTTTCTTGTGTTCTTAAAAACTCTTTTATTGAATTAATAATTTGTGGTTAAGTCCATATTGATTTTCATAATAATGTAGCCATTTTGGATCCATCGTTTAGCTGTTCAACACAAAAGTTATATGTATTGTAGAAATCATGACAGCATTATCCCTATGTTAGCTGAAGTGTTAAATGGCAGCAAGAGGAAATGTGATAACTACTTGCATTAAGATATTAGATATATCAACACCACGCTTACTTTGGATAATTTATATCCTGTAGAACATACCACGTATAACATACCGCATACCACACAAATAATTATTTCATTTAATAATATACATAATTTGATTTATAATAGTTATAATATAATCGTTATCCGACTTAGCCGCACACACAAAATGGTGTCATTAAATATTGTTATGTCTCTAGTATATAATTACTCGTAAGATATTGGCTTTAAGTCAAGGTCTGAGTTCATGAAACGGACGCCAACACAGAACAGATTAGAAGTCGTCAAAGTTAATATGTGCGATTTGTGTGAAATAAATATCTGGTCTGTTTGTTGAATCAACGATAAAGGTAGGCGTACAAATAATAACTGAAACTGTTCTTTTGTCCTTCTCTGTTTTTTTTCCGTTAGGCGTAGCAGGTTTAACTGATGATCGGTTTCCGAGATAGTGCACACTCCGTTGTTTGATATGATGTGGTATTGTGGAGTTTTAAGATGCCTGTAACTCCATCATTCCACCTTTTTCTTCGTCTGCCCTTTCCTTGTAATGATTCCATTTTCAGGGTGTATACTCTTGCAACTGGTGTATACGGGTTCCTTCTCACCAAGTGGCCAAACCATCTGAGTCCCCGTTGTAAAGTCTCGGAGATAAATTAGAACATGTTTTTAGAATGAAGCCAAGACACATGTTTTTAGAATGATATCGACCACTTGTTAACCACTCTGTGTGATTTGTATGTGATCTGAGCATAAGAGCGATTGTACGTTGTGCCAGTTATGCACCTACAAGTAGGTCAGCAGATCCGATTTCTGCCCTTTAATCCGATTTCTGAAATGCTTTTTATTTACTAGGTAGTTTCCTAGGTCCTACATCAATCGTCTCTTGACGCTGCTGGAGATGTTGCGAAGCAGATCGGAGCACCTATGATCATGTCTGAAGTGCAATGAAGATATTCCAAACTGAAACGGAAAATCATCCTGAAGTTGGTGAAACAATAGTCCTATCCTCCTGATTCGGGTCTTATGAAAAACAGAAATACTTCTCGAAATACAGAGATTATAAACTGTCGACGGAACAAAGCTCTTCATCAGACGTAATAATTTCCGGCTTCCATACCATCAAAAAGTAAAGACCATCAAATTTTGTTTAGTCTATACACTAAGTTGATTAGCTTACATTTAAGACTGCATTCATTTCTGGAAGAAATGTATTGACATGCAACTAAACCTTAACAGACTTTAATGGAATACACACTTCTGCAATATGTTCACGTAATAAGCCAGGTAAATGAAACAAAACAATCCCTTCTATTCTTGCTGCATGTTAAGGATAATTAAGAAGAGATTATCTAATGCTTGTACATTTCCTAATGCTCTCAATTTGTGTCAGTCTGTCTGTCTCCCAGACACAATATGTAAGCATAAACGAAGCACGAAGCAATATCAAGGAACTTAGAAGAGAGTAAGGAGAGATGCCTGTGTTCTTTAAAACGCTAATTGGTAGTGCCAGACAATGGGTACCGTAAGAAATAAAGGTTTGTGGATCGAATTCTGTGTTTGGTAATTTGTTTTTGTCCGGAAGCCCCAAATACTTATTCGGTGTCTATTTATTGATCATATCATGAACTAAGATACAATAGGAGGCATTAGATGTCATCACATCGTGGACAATAAACTCAGGCCTTCCACACTAAAGTTAATAAGTTTGTGTCTCCTTCTAGGAGGAAAATAGCACATAAATTAGGTAGGTGAGGTCAAGCGTCTAGTCATGTTAGAGATAGACGATAATTGCTGAAGTTGAGTGGTAAATTGCATAAAAAAAACTTTGGAAGATAATATTTGCGTAGGAGATAATAGATATATCGTCTATTTAGATTGCTTCAGATGAGATTTGAACATTTTAGTAAATTTCTCATAGCTTATTAAGGAAACAATCCCATATTTAGCTGGGACAGAATCCTAGCAATATATGTTAACAATATGGTACAATACAGAATACTAGCAGTATATGTTAACAATTTGGTACAATTCAGAATACTAGCAATATATGTTAACATTATGATGTAATACAGAATACTAGCAATATATGTTAACAATATGGTACAATACAGAATACTAGCAGTATATGTTAACAATATGTTAACAATATGATACAATACAGAATCCTAGCAGTATATGTTAACAATATGATACAATACAGAAATAGCAGATATGTAACAATTAAAATATGGATACAACAGTCCCAGTATGTTAGAATATGATACAATAGAATCTAGAGTATATGTAACAATATGATACAATACAGAATACTAAGTATAATATGATCGAATACAGAATACTAGCAATATATGTTAACAATATGATTACAATACAGAATACTAGCAATTATGTAACAATATATCAATAAGAATCTCATATATATTACAAAATGGACAATACAGAATCCACTATATGTTAACAATTTGGAAATACAGAATCTAGCGATATGTTAACATATGTTAACAATATGATACAATACAGAATCTACCAGTATATGTTAACAATTTGTACAATACAGAATACTAGCAGTATATGTTAACAATATGTTAACAATATGATACAATACAGAATCCTACCAGTATATGTTAACAATATGATACAATACAGAATACTAGCAGTATATGTTAACAATATGTTAACAATATGATACAATACAGAATCCTAGCAGTATATGTTAACAATATGATACAATACAGAATACTAGCAGTATATGTTAACAATATGTTAACAATATGATACAATACAGAATCCTACCAGTATATGTTAACAATATGATACAATACAGAATCCTAGCAGTATATGTTAACAATATGATACAATACAGAATACTAGCAATATATGTTAACAATATGATACAATACAGCAATATATTACATATGATACAATACAGTACTGAATAGTTTAACAATATGGTACAATACAGAATCCTAGCAGTATATGTTAACAATATGGTACAATACAGAATACTAGCAGTATATGTTAACAGTATGGTACAATGTACAGAAAATCAGTGAAAAGTGATACTTTATAATAATACAAAATAAATTATCCTTGAAGCTGCGTAAACACTGCGAACACAGACAAAATTATGTTGTAAATAAAAAAAAAACCATTCCTGTGGACGTGGACATACAATTTGTCCACGGGTAGGACAAAACCCCTAAGCTGGTCATTAAATGAATGAAATATCCCCTCTCCGAGGAATTGTGCTGGAAATCGCACCTGTTTTCAATTGTCCGAGAATATTGGGTTAACTACAAACTATAGAGTGTAGCTAGTGTAGGGATTAGCAATGGAAGATACTGTGTTTATTAAGGGAAGGACAGTTTTTTTCAATAGAATATAACAGAGTGAAGACTTTACTATGAAAGGTCACGTATATGAATAGCTGCTGAAAATATACCAAAGAAAAATGGATTTACAACAATGGACACGGATTAAATATACAATAGACAACAACATATACGGAGAGTGGTGATACACTTTATATGAGATTCAGATGAGGACGATACCCCAATCTAAATGAAAGTAAAAATGTTCTCATAATCTTAAACGTATCATCATCAGTTAAACTTCCTACGTGTAACTGCAAAAAAAGCAGAGAAGGACAAAAGATCATCATCATTATTATCATCATCATCATCATCATTTTTTTTTTTTGTGCCTGATCCAGAAGCACTTGAGCTGAAAGCTCTTCGGCTCGTGTCATGGACATGTAATCTGGCTGTGTCACGAACAATGTAAATCAATGAACCTGAGCTTTTCTGCCATCTCGGGAGTTGAACCCTACTTGACGAGAGGACTAGTCACGTAGTCCAACACGCTCATCAGAATACGCTGGGCAGACGGGATATCCATCATCATCATCATTAATATCATCATAATTACTATTATCATCATCATTATTATTATCATTAACATCATCATTATTATTAACATCATCATTAATACCATCATTATTGTTATCATCATCATTAATGTCATCATCATTATTATTATCATCATCATCAATATCATCATCATCACTAATAGCATCATCATGTGTCAATCCATCTAACTTAGGCAATCGTAGATCTTAATGGAGTGTCCTGAGCACTAATCGGTTCAGAAATCAAAATTATTCAGTGTCAGGATAAGAAGAGATTTATAGAACGGACTTTTGTGTTAGCTTTATAAGTAGCCTCCAACATAGTCATATGCATGTCTTTCGACTCTGCATGAAATAGTTCTCCTCTTGTGCCCCTATATCTCCCATTTGTCGACACTTTAGTACAAGTCTATAAGTGCTGAAGTTAAAAGTTATTCTGATGTAGTAAAAAGAAAAAAAAAACGACGACACTGTAGAAGATGAATTAATTATCATAGCATAAACCCACTGTTGAACAATATCCAAGATGACAGAATGAATACGCTAGATTAGATATATCTATTACAGTATCGTTTTCAAACACAAAAGCATTCCCCTCTTTATCAGCATCGTTACCTCCCTAACACGTTGAACCAAATGTGTACGTATATATACATCATTATTCAGTAACTTGTCCTGAGCTACTGACATCCAAACAAATTACAAACAGGCTAAAAATGAGAATGATCAAATGATATATATGTCCTACATTAATGTATGGCTCGGAAACATGGACAATGAACAAGCAGTTAGAAAACAGAATTGATGCATTTGAGATGTGGATATATAGAAGAATAGGCAGAGTTTCATGGACAGAAAACAGACAAATAAACTAGTTTTAAGAAAACTAGGCATGAAGAAACAATTATTAAGAGAAATAAAATTCAGACAAGTAAAGTATTTTGGGCACAAAAAAGAAATGACACCATGATAAAACATTTACTAGAGGTGAAAGTTGAGGGGGAAGAGCAAGAGGAAGACCGAGAGATAAGTGGGAGGAAACTTTAAGAAATGGACAGGTTACAGTCTGGCAGTGTGCAACACCAAGGCGAAAGACAGAGGATGCTGAAGATTCATTGCAGCCAACCTTCAATGTGGAGACGGCACCTGATAATGATGATGTCCTGAGCAGAACTTTACTCCCAAAAGTTTTTGGAAATTTGTCTCTCTAATAAGACAGACAGATCTTCAGTTTCTCTGATCGTCGTCATGGGTGTACATACTTTGAGGCGTGGTCCCCGGCACCATAAGGCCGACTAGCTAAGACGGGAAAACCAAAATTACTGTTTAATGGGGTTTTTGTAAGTATTTAACAGAACACTGTAAGGTTTTATGCAATTTGACACAATTCTACGAGTCCATAGTTATTTATTCATGAAAAAAAATGTTAATAATAGTGATATTCCTTAGTGTTAAATTTAATTTGTTACATAATATAACCTTGATTTAGCACGCTGTGTTATTTTTTTTAAAATGAATGTGTCTTTATCTTAGAATACTGAAATGCGAGGTCATGCAACGGTTGTAGTCCGATCTCCTAAAATTTTTACCTGAGCTCAACGGCCTTATGTTATCGGAGGTCACGGTTAAGACAAGAGTGAGAAAGTGCCTCCTCCTGGAAAATGACTTTTTGATAACACATTTTATGCAAATCTGGTCTCCATCTCCGAATAGTAAACTACCAACTAATTATTTTTTAAATTCGTTTTGCTCACTCCTGGACAAAGTTTGCGTGGACGCCAATGGCCGTCGTCTTCAAATCGTCTATCATTTATTTTATTTACCTTTACCGTGGTCTTAATCTCATTTTACCGGGACGCTTCCATCCATAAATGTCTTATCCGCCCGCCTGTCCAGCGTGTTCGTAGGGCGTTGAACGACGGGTGAAAAGCCCACTGTGAGTGCGGTTCAATTCCGTAGGCTGGCAGAAAAGCCGCAGGTTCTCCAGATTTACGGTGTTTGTGGCACCGAACCGAAGGGCTACAATGTCCATGGCACTGAGCCGTATAGCTGCAAAGCTCAAGTGCTTCTGGATCGGGAAACAAATGTCTTATCCAATATATAGTGGAAAAACACGTAATAACAAAGTGCTGTAGTTTTACAAAATACAAAAACAATGACAATACACAGCAACGTTTCGACCAAATGGCCTTTATCAAGCAAACAAACAACATGAGTGACGAATTTCACAGCACACTACATAGACTTTGACAAAGATATTACAACGATCAAAAAATGAACGAAAATATGTGACTAAAAACGAATATCAAAATAAATGCAGAAAAACTAGAAGTGGAAAAAGAAGAGAAACAATAAAAACATCAAGTAAATATATGACATATACATTTAACATATACACATATAAAATATGCAGTATGAGAAGAGAAAGTACTAAGAAGAATAGGAATGTAGAGCGTTGAGTCTATGAGGTTTGCAAGGTACCATAGAACGAAATAAAACGATTCGCCACACACGGACATGAAAGGTAATAAATATTAAATTTTTATAATAAATAAAAGCGCTTACTAAGCAATATTCATTTCTAATGATGCAAGAGTTTAAAGCTATTTTCGATGTTTTTAACTGTTTTGAGTTATGTCTGTTGAAAACTACTTATGAGGCAAGCATGCCCGTCTGCCCAGCGTGTTCGTAGCGCGTTGACTACGGGTGACTATCCCTCTGTGTGTGCGGGTTTAATTCCGCGGGATGGCAGAAAAAGCCACAAATTCCCCAGATTTACGGTGTTCGGGGCACCGAAATGAAGGGTTACGATGTCCATGGCACCGAGCCAAAGAGCTGAAAAGCTCAAGTGCTTCTGGATCAAAAAAAAAAAAAAAAATTAGGCAAGCATCATTTTCGGAAAATCCAATTCCTATTTTTCGAGTTTAGAAAGTCTTAGCTCTTCATGTTAAATCGTTGCTCAAATATTCTTTTCCGGGTAATGCAGCGGGAACGTAAAACTTAATCAAATAGATCGGCCATTCAAACTTTGGACAGAACATTACTGCAGTCATCGTACGGGGGGATACAAGAAAGGATTAGTTGTGTTTTACCATAGTCTATTTGACAGTAGGATATAAATAGTTTTATATTAGGAAATAAGTGAAAATAAAGCCAAGAGAACATTGTCATACTATGTGGTATATTGGGGAGTACAGTATTTTACCTATTTAAAAAAAAAAAAAACAGTATATCATGGATTTTGTGCACAAAACAATGACTGCCACATTTACGTCCCAAACCAATCGACGGTGAATCAGCCTGAAAGCCTTTACAGTTGAAAAAAAATCTCACTCTTCAACTGAATCCTTGGACCACTAGCCTACGTAGCCAGTTCACTAATTACTACAATACTGCGGTTCTTGATACATCATGAAATGAGTAACTAAAAATATGTAGAATAGATACTTCTCTATCTCATCTTCAGACTTATTTACAAATTTACAAGATTGCTAAGTGAATTAGATCACCGGACTCTCAGTGCTGAGAACATAGGTACGAACTTAAAGTAAGGTTTGGAATAGTTTTCTGTCGAGGGTATTAAAATATAATCACTGCATGTACATGGGGTACACTGAACGCTGTACCCTGTAAACTGTACACTGCGTGGCGACATCTTTGCAGCCTTAAAAAATCTCCAGCTTTAGAATACCTTAGTTATCCCCTTCTTCCAGGGCCGTGCGGTATATTTTCTCAATATGATGCAAGTCTTCGAAATGCCGCCCCTTAAATGCTTTTTTCTCAAAATAACCTTCAATACTGATTTTGATTTTGCTGCTTATACTGCCCCCCTTACGGTGCCGCCTGATGCGGCCGCCTCTTGTATCACAGCACGGCACGGTCCTACCTTCTTCTAACCGAGAATATAATCTATGCAGAATTTTTATATCTTGGTAATAAATATGCCCACAAATCAATCAATAATTCAGAACCAACTCTTGTATTGTGTTATCCCTCTATTCAATCTTAGTTATCGATAATCAACCAATCACCACAAATCGATGTCTCTGATTGACGTCTTCAGTCTATTCTTGTTTAATACTACCTCCCACCCCCAGTAATGATTAGAAACAAATAACCAATCAATAAATCTAAGATCGATCTTCTTTGATGTATAGAATACCCGCAGTTCTTGTTTAATCTTGCCCTCGCATCCCCTGTCCCATTTTAAAAAATATATATGGTTTTTTGTTTAATTCGCCTGATATGCATTCATACATTGTTAATGCGTCTAATATCGGCACCTCTGACTGATTTTTGCGTGAAGGCCTGCTTTTCTTATCACCAGTATCTTTTGTTATGCAGACCAGCCTTACTCCGACTTCGAAAGGTACTTGTATTTTCAGATCCCCAAGTAGAGGAATGTTTATGTCAAGTAACACGTCTTGAGGAACGTCGCTATCATTAGCGCCCTCCTAAAAACTGTCTCTAGCAAGTTCTCCTGCCTTCTCCAGCGTCATGTTTAATGCTTTTTTCCTTTTTTTTTTCGATCCAGAAGCACGAGCTTTTTCAGCTCTTCGGCTCGGTGCCATGGACATCGTAACCTTCGGTTCGGTGCCACGAACACCGTAAATCTGGGGAATCAGTGACTTTTTCTGCCATCCCGCGGAATTAAACCCGCACACACAGAGGGATAGTCACCCGTAGTCCAACGCGCTACGAACGTACTCCAGAAACCATGCCTTCCAATACAGTTCTCTCCAAACCAGTACAGAAAAGGAGGTGGGGGATGGGTGGGAGGCGCTGCCGTTACTGCCTGTAATACCACTATTTGGGCGATATAGGACATGAGGGACGTGCGCCCCTGTGAAACTGAATGAACGCATGGCTAGTGTAAAAAAAAAGTAAAGGAACCCTTTCATATCTCGTGGTATATAGGTCAATACAGCGTTAGGCCTGTATTTTTCATTGACCGTCAGCACACGATGGGTGATGTGGTCAGCATCACGCCGGCCACCTTTACTTTCCCAGAGCATGTCTGGTACCCAGTTGAGGCTGGGTCGACCTGGGAGCCGTCGCGTCTGGAAAATTCCACACCATGGCTAGTGTAGACGCCGCAAAACAGTTCAGCTTATGATGTATTCTTTATGCCCTCGACATAAAAAAAAACTCTTTTGCCTTACCGTGGATTGAACCCAGGTCTCCTTCATGGAAGCCGCGCCAGACGATCCACTGTAAATGAATAAATAGGTTTAATATACAATGTTATTTTCTATGTTTTCATTACTGTTCTAACATAATTCTTTCCATGTAGTTGTGATGGTATTGATGACAATTTATATATATATTTCATTTTTCTGACAATCTGTCTCCATCTGTCCAGAGCCAACTATAAACGTATGGGCCTTCGGACTCAGGTAAGAATTATGGAAATCAGACCCCAACTACACCATGTGACCTCGCATTCCAGTATTGATGTATATAGACGAATTCATTTTAAAATCAACACAAAATGCTAACTCGAAGTTATATTATGCAACAAGTTAAGTTTAACAATAAGGAATATCAATATTATGAATATTTTTCACCAATAAATAACCATAGACTCACAGAATTGAGTACAATTGCAAAAAGCTTGCAGTGCTCTATCAAACATCTATATTTTCAGGCCCCCTTTTCTGATCTAGGTCAGGGAACCCACAGCCAGTTGTCTGGCCTAGTTATCTAGAGTTGGCTGTGATCTGTCACTGACGCCTACAAACATTCATATCTCTCAATCTCCCTCCCTCCTTCCCTCTTAGAGTGCACGTTCACCATTCACATCTCCGCCTATCGGATCAACAGAAATGTTTGTCTAACAGCTCAAGCTGCAATTAAGTCACCAGGTAGCGTCAGTTAACACCTGGGCGTTAACTACCCATCCCTGGCCAGGAACAATAATGTTTGTGAATGATTCATTTTTTTCACGTTCTGGATAATTTTAACAGCAGTGTCCTTGCCTTGTGTTTTCAAATACCATCATTCAAGTCATAACGCCTAAAAAATCCTTATATAGCAGTTAGCATTCATCAGTGGCGGATTCTCTGTGAAGATGAAGCCCGGACTCCGCCTCTGAATGATTACATATGTACTCGGTTCAGGTCCCGTATAACAATGGATATATTTTCCTTCCCGTGTGGTTCCGGGGCCCTCAAAGAGTACTACCACTACGACCTACAAGGCATGTCGTAAGAGACCACTGGGGTAGAAGCCTAAGGAAGCTACCCCAGTAAATAAAAAGCGTCGCAGAAATTGGATGTGCTAGCCTACTTGTAGGCGCATAACTAGCACAACGTACACTCGCTCCTATACTCAGATCAAGTACAAATCACACAGAGCGGTTAACAAGTGGTCGATATGGAGTTTCTTCGAAGAAGAAGGTATATTTTCCAGTGATCAATGATTTCAGTGATTGTGAGATGTAGTTCTTAGTCATATCGGAGATGGACGATACAATATAGACACCTTGATCAAGTTGAACAAATAAAGGACCACTTTCATTTTTGTTTAAATGATAAGTGCGCTGGAAAACCGCCGACAATCATTAACTTCAATTTAGATACAATGCCTAATAATCTTTACATTGTTGGCCACCGTTATTAGACGATTGAGATGGAACCCGAAGGAAAGACGACAGATAGGGAGGCTAGAGATTGCGGTAAATTGTAAAAACTAAAATTAGAAACACAAAACATTCAATTGACTAAGCATTTGGCCTGCGGTCTAACAACATGACTAAGTAATTGATAACACTCTAACCACTTGACTACGTATTTTGTCACCGATCTAACCACTCGATTAAGTAATTGATAAACACTATAAATACATGATCAAGCCTTTTTTTTTTACCTCTCTAACTTCTTTAAGTAATTGATCACCCGTCTGCCCAGCGTGTTCGTAGCGCGTTGGACTACGGGTGACTACCCTCTGTGTGTGCGGGTTGAATTCCGCGGGATGGCAGAAAAAGTCACAGATTCCCAGATTTACGGTGTTCGTGGCACCGAACCGAAGGGTTACGATGTCCATGACACCGAGCCGAAGAGCTGAAAAGCTCAAGTGCTTCTGGATCGGAAGAAAAAAAAAAGTAATTGATAAACACTCTAACCATTCCATTACGCATTTGGCCGGCACTCTAATGACTTAACTAAACAATTGATAAACACTCTAACAGCTTAAATGAAGAGAATAATAAGTTTGAAGAACCCCGTGGGGAAGAGTCAGAGCCCATGAATGCGATCAATAAATAGACATTGAACAAGTATTAGGGGCTTCCGGAAAAACAACAGAATTTGAACCACAAATCCTTAATTACGCCCCCTCATTGTCTAGCCTTACAGACGAACGTTTTTAAAAACACAACCAACTAGCTCTCCAAAAAGAGCTTCATTGAGTCATGTCTTTCATAAACAGTGTTGTTGGTTTTTTTTTGCTTCCCAAACTCTGTATGTGTTCTCGAGAGTCTGTGGCCAAGTGGTTATGACATTTTATCTTGCCTTCTGAAGGTTGTGAGGTCCTTTCCCAGACTGCGTTCACGTGCGCATGTTTTTCTAAAGATACCTAGGATTTCTGCCGAAGCTACGAAGTTCGTGCTTTGTGCAATAATCTTCGCATGTTGGCCTACCAATTCTGCGGAGAGGTACTGATCTATAAGCGGAAACACGGTGCAACGAAGTCAAACCTCAACCTTGAAATAAACCTTTATTTAAACCCAAAATCTATTTTTGTTACATAAAATTAACTGTAGTTTCCAAAGTAAACAAAAACACGCTAATTGCTCTCAAAATAAAGAATGCATGCTTTCAAATGTTATCATAAAGAAAGAAAAAAGGATTGACAGAAATTATTTCAAAAATCTTGTATTTGAATAATCTTCAGCTGATCTCACAATAGTGCGCTTATTTTTAATCTACCCATGTCCTAACGTTGACTACGGATCATTGCTTAATTAATCAACAAAACATGCCCAGAATCTAGACCAGTCCAAATCTGCTCTAAACAGTTTCCACGCTAACCTATTTCAGTTATTGGAGCTCTAGATACAATTTGTCAAACTCATAAAATAGGCAAGGTCGTAAACTAAAGTTCGAAAATGTTTTCAAATCTTTTCGAGATTACTGTCGTTAATTTACTGTGGACCACAAACTGGGCGGTCAGCTTCAGGTCTGTAGGTTTCCAAAATCTTAGTTTTCAGGTCGACTGGGTGTGGCCACATGTTGTTTCTCAGCTCAACCAGGTTATAAGATGGTGTTCATTTGTTGCTGCACTAAGCATTAACCTCATCACAGGCTGGAGATGATCGTGGATACAGATAGAACAGTTTGAAAATCATTGCTCGACATTGCCTGCAAATAGATGTTTTTGAGATAGTGTAAACTAGTCTAGTGGTTGAGCTTACAGTACACTAAGTGTCCATACAAACACCACGATCTTAGTACATCCTAAAGTAATGAGCAGTTCACCATCTTTCATGTCTAAGCAGGTATTTGCAAAGATTTTAGTAGTGCATTAGTGTTTCTCAAACTGCGAAATTTAGAGCCCTGAGAGTACTCGAACTGGGCGTAAGGGGACGTTAATTTGGTAGCATACGGTAATATGTTCTCCTCATTGTATTTATATTTGGTTTGTGTATCCTAGATAGACTCCAATTAGTTAGTTTACTTGCAGGTGTCAGAGAAACATCTGGTAAATGATTGCAACTTAGTGGTCATACTGCAACTGCTCGCTTAACGAGCGTTTCGCTTAACGATTATTTCTTCTTCAACCATTTCATAATTCGAGGTATATAGTGTAATACGGTGTTAGACCCGTATTTATCACTGACCGTCGGCACACGATGGGTAATGTGGTCAACATTATACCGGCTGCCTTTACTTCCCATTGCTTTTCCTGGTACTCATTTTGAGACTGGGTCAACATGAGAGCCGTTACGGGCAGAGAAATATTCCACATTCACTGTGGAGCTGAACCAGTACCACTTGTCTAAGAAGCGAGTTCACTAACAACTACGCTAGTGCGGCTCTCTAGTTTAACGATTTACCTACCTGTACAAAAAATCAAGTCGTTTTTTCAGACATTAGGGATAATGTGCCTGTCACTTTAAATTTCTAGACCCTGTTTGTGCAGGAAGCTTCTTTATATTCTTCGATTGTTCCATATTGTCACTTGATCACTTGTTAAACCCATATTTGTGATTTGTATGTGATCCTAGCCTAAGAGTGATTGCACGTTGTGCCAGTTATGCGCATACAAGTAGGCCAGCACCTATAAATTTCTGAGATGCTTTTTATTTACTAGGGTAGCTTCCCCAGGCCCCTACCTCAGTTGCCTCTTACTACATGCCTTGTAGGTCGCAGTGTTACTATTCTTTGTTCCAAGTGCGAGCCCCGTCAGACCACGGATGTGCAGGAAGCAGAAGAATGACTTTCTTTCCTCCCATGTCAGACGTCGGGATGTTTTTCTCTCGCACAATTCTTTTCTGAGCTGTCTTGTTTGGGCGTAATACTTTGCAAGACATAAGATTCTTGCAGGTTCGGGCGTAATACTTTGCAAGACATAAGATTCTTGCAGGTTCGGGCGTAATACTTTGCAAGACATAAGATGCTTGCAGGTTCGGGCGTAATACCAGATCTGTATCAGTGTGGCCAATGCGAGATCTATTCAACCGTTGCTACTGACGCCAATCATTCATTCTTTGTTATGAAAATGATGCACACTGTGATATAAATATCGTCCACTGGTAGGATTTCAAAGTAGTAGTATGTATGTCATAGGTTACCAAAGTGGGCTATACCACTCGCATGTGGACGCTGAAGCCTTCTAGGGAAGCGATAGTGGGTTCAGAAGCAATTTTAGGGCGTTCAGTCGATCTAGGGGTCGGTGGCTCCTTATGGAAGAAGTTACTTCTTCATTGAAAGCTTCATATCGACCACTTGTTAACCACTCAGTGTGATTTGTATGTGATCTGAGCCTAAGAGCGATTGTACGTTGTTCCAGCTATGCGCCCACAAGTAGGCCAGCACATTCTATTTATGCGTGGCTTTTTATTTACTAGGGTAGCATCCCTAGGACCTACACCAGTCGCCTCTTACGACATGCATTATAGGTTGCAGTGGTACTATTCTTTTCTTCCCTTACGGGCCCCGGTACCACACGGGCGGGAAAAAGTTAATAATATATATTTTTAAAATAAATTATTTTCGTGAATTTGCGATTGAATAACTGTATTCAAGACGAAACACATATTGACCACTACTTTTTCCCAAAAATTTAACACGGCATAAGCAGTAATATATCAATAGTTTCTAATTACGTCGAAACTATCAAACTGCTTTAAAGCGAAAAACTATTATAATGGAGGAGGGGGATTACAAAATTTATGTCTTGCAAAGTGGGCGGTAACCCAAAAAGTTTGGGAACCTCTGATGTAGAGAAACAAATGGTATGTTCAAGAAACAAGTAGTGGATGACGCATGTCAGAAAAATGATACAATAAAACATTTCAGAACTAGTGGTGTTGATTTGTACCAAGGTCCAATAATAGATGTGCGTCATAACGTACCAAGGTCTAGGAATAGTAGTACCATGCACGCGTCATTTCTAAAGACTGTAGTAACAATATAGTGGGCGTCTGTAGCTTCAGCAATAGTGAGCTCGATCACAACCCAAGCGTACCTGGTTCAAAAACCGCGACGGCAATTTGGAAAAAAATTCGTTAACGTGGTATTTTTACGAAAGGTAAAAATGGACATTAGAAAGCAATGTCAAACTACTGAACGTAATACTGGTGTCTAGAAAATCAACGACTCGTTTACTGTGATTGATAGCTACGTCCTGCAAATGGCATGTCAGTTTAATTAATAGTAAATCTAGTGAATATTGCAGATCAACTGATGACAATAATAAATCTAGTGGATGTTGCAGATCAACTGATGACAATAGTAAATCTAGTGGATGTTGCAGATCAACTGATGACAATAGTAAATCTAGTGGATGTTGCAGATCAACTGATGACAATAATAAATCTAGTGGATGTTGCAGATCAACTGATGACAATAATAAGGATAATTAAGTGAGTAAAATGTAACTGTGAACAAGAAAAAGGAATAAATTCACCGTGGATAGAAAAGTAAGGCCCATAATGTAAAGATTGACTGGTACAAACCGAAACATTAGCGAAGGGAGATACTTTTCGGACACCGATCATCCTACTCTAGCAAGATGACGTCCAAGTGGCAAGCCCAACCGTCCCACAGTTCTAGGGAATGCTCCTCTAGTAAATAAAAAGCTGGCAAGAAATCGGATAGGCGCATAAAGGGCAAACGACACAATCGCTATTAGGCTCAGATCACATACAAACCACATAGAGTGGTTTAATAAGTGGTTGATATGGAGCGTTCACAGAAGAAGAAGAACAAAAAACATGAATGATATAAATATCCAGTAATGAATATACAGTGCACATGAGACACTACAGATAATCTCAGTAATGAATATACAGTGCACATGAGACAGTACAAATAATCCCAGTAATTAATATACAGTGCACATGAGATACTACAGATAATCTCAGTAATTAATATACAGTGCACATGAGACACTAAAGATAATCTCAGTAATGAATATACAGTGCACATGAGACAGTACAAATAATCCCAGTATTTAATATACAGTGCACATGAGACACTACAGATAATCTCAGTAATTAATATACAGTGCACATGAGACAGTACAAATAATCCCAGTATTTAATATACAGTGCACATGAGACACTACAGATAATCTCAGTAATTAATATACAGTGCACATGAGACACTACAGATAATCTCAGTAATTAATATACAGTGCACATGAGACACTACAGATAATCTCAGTAATGAATATACAGTGCACATGAGACAGATAATCCAGTATAATAAGTGCACATGAGATACCAGATAATCTCAGTATTTAATATACAGTGCACATGAGACACTACAGATAATCTCAGTAATTAATATACAGTGCACATGAGATACTACAGATAATCTCAGTAATTAATATACAGTGCACATGAGACACTACAAATAAGCTCAGTAATTAATATACAGTGCACATGAGACACTACAGATAATCTCAGTAATTAATATACAGTGCACATGAGACACTACAGATAATCTCAGTAATGAATATACAGTGCACATGAGACAGTACAAATAATCCCAGTATTTAATATACAGTGCACATGAGACACTACAGATAATCTCAGTAATTAATATACAGTGCACATGAGACACTACAAATAATCCCAGTATTAATATACAGTGCACATGAGACACTACAGATAATCTCAGTAATTAATATACAGTGCACATGAGACACTACAATAACTCAGTAATTAATATACAGTGCACATGAGACACTACAGATAATCTCAGTAATGAATATACAGTGCACATGAGACAGTACAAATAATCCCAGTATTTAATATACAGTGCACATGAGACACTACAGATAATCTCAGTAATTAATATACAGTGCACATGAGACACTACAAATAAGCTCAGTAATTAATATACAGTGCACATGAGACACTACAGATAATCTCAGTAATTAATATACAGTGCACATGAGATACTACAGATAATCTCAGTAATTAATATACAGTGCACATGAGACAGTACAAATAATCCCAGTATTTAATATACAGTGCACATGAGACACTACAGATAATCTCAGTAATTAATATACAGTGCACATGAGACAGTACAAATAATCCCAGTATTTAATATACAGTGCACACGAGACACCACAGATCATCACATAAACTTCAAAATTAATTTATTCTTCTCTAAACCCCACTGTGAAACTCAACAACGCTTGAAGCTTCTAACAGCATTAAAATAAACATCCGATGACAGTGTTTCCAATGTTGAATGATAGGTTTCAAGTCGTATCATCTTGCAGGATCCTGGTTTAATCCTGCACGGTTGGTAACAACAGATGGTGTTACAGTTGAAAGAGTTCACCGAGTTATAAACTATATAAGGGCATGGGAGCACAGTCAGATTGCCTTCAATTGAGTGGATGTCGTCTATTGAAGTTCCTAACCTTCAGAGGATGTGAAACCCAGTCATGCAATTCATCAAACGACAACAGATTAAATAATTTGGACACCTGACAAGAATGGCTAAGTGGTTAAGCCCTTTGCCTTGTGAGTCGAAGGTCGTGGGTTCGAGTCCGGACAGCGCCATTCTGTTCACGAGTGCAGTTTTTTCCGGAGACCCCTAGGATTGTTGCTGGAGCTACGGAGTTCGTGCTTTGTGCAATACTCTCGGCAAGTGGCGTGCCATTTCTGCGGAGAGGGACCGAACCATATGGGTAAAACCCGGTGCAATGAAATCAATCCTTCGGCTTTTAAACCTTTTTATAGTCAAGTGATGGATCGATGGCATTGAGAATAGCCTCAAGATAATGAATAACAGCTTACAAAGTACCATAGAACAAAGCACACAAAATCAGCCCCCTCCCACCCCCGCCCATTCCACTTCTATTAAAAGTAAATGTTGGAAGAGAAGAAAAGAGGCGTACGTGGATCTACTATCACGTACATCCAGGAATGAGAGAGTGCACAGAATTGCACCAACAGTAGTTATTGTCGGGATGTTGAAGATGTATAAGGGGATGTCTTCGATCTCTTCGTTACTGTCTATTGGATCATTAGATTTATTAGACATTAAATTTGTTATTGAATCGATCCAACTATTTAATAAGTTTGCAGTTACTCGTTGTGCAAGTAGAACATGTTACCGGAGCTACATGGAGGAATGTGTTTAATCAGCCAGCCACAGGAACCATCAGTATGGCATACTCTTTGACATCTATTGGGGAATACTGAGCACCTATAGTTCTGCCCTGAGTGCAATAACATCGGTTCAGTAACGAATAAGAATCGTGTATTCCTCTAGAATTTGTATACGTTACATAGGGCCTGCTAGCAATTTCTCCATAACGCTTTATACTGGGCAACTTGTTCAATCTCTTCTATAGAATAGTGTTCGTTCCTATGTGTACTTCAATGTTATCTTTCTTTCGTTTTCTTGATCTAATTCGTAGTCTCTTCCACTTCATCTTTTTTTGTGTGTATGCAACTTTATATGCTGTGCCGGTATTGCAGTGAGATGCAGAGAGTTCAAGAAAGAGAAGAGTCCCTAAGTAGATTTTTGCTGAGAGAGGCAAGAAATATCGGTCTCTGTTCCATGGAGAAGACTGATCGAGTTGTCCAGGATATAGTGGTATGGAGGAATTGCTTTCGGGCCCTATTTAACGTATAACGGTAAGAGAGGAATTATTATTATTATAACTTTATGCTGTATTCTTTTCTCTGCCATTCCTTCAATATGTCTCACCCATCGTATTATATTAGCCTTCATGGCGGTGTTAATTAACAATGATTTGAATAAAATTATCGCTTTTGTTTCTCATCCTTCATTCTCCACTATTTTTTATCCTGATAGAATTGTCTAAAGATTCGTCTTAAGACTACTAATCCTCTACAGATCAAAAATTGTTCCTTGTTTCTTAACCAACAATTCTCAGACACCGTAGGGACTAAATGTCATCGGAACTGTTAAACAAAATTTGAAAAATGCAAATACCGACAAACCCTATGCGACCTTTAACGTCCCCAACCATTTTCTTCTAATCCATCTTTCCATATTCATTGTTCACAACGAAATTAATGGGTTTTCTATAAAAATGTTTTTTTTTTTTTTTTACCTATAACAGTTTATTAAATCTTTTTCTTTCTCTAATTCTATTTCTTTCTTGTTGTTTCTCTCTTTTTTCATTACATAGTTCTCTTTACTACATTTAATTTATTGTCATAGTCTTCAGTTCTGTCGTTAGTTGTGTTTATTTATCACCACATTTAATGTTCACTCAAGTAATGAAATGTATGTCCTAGGGCGTGTATGTTGTATGTTGGTAGGGGCGTTGGCTAGAACAGCTCTCAGATGAACAGCGGATGGGAAGAGAAGGTCTGGACGACCAAAGGAAACGTGGAGAAGAACGGTGGAGAGAGATATGAAGGAGTGTGGCCTAACGTGGGAGATGGTTGGTAGAAAGGCAGCAGAACGGCAACAGTGGAAGTCTCTTGTGGAAGCCTTTTGTGTCAATCGGGACACCAAGAGGATATAGATGGATAGAAAGTAATAAAAAGTAATGGAATAACATATAAATATCTAAAAGTATATAATAGCTACAAGACCATGACATCTTGAACGCCCTCATAGAGCGTGACCACAGAGATTATCATCTATACCATAGATTCCCAAACTATTTCGGCCACCGCCCACTTTGCACGACATAAACTTTGTAACGCCCTTCTCCCCATTATAACAGCTTACCAACGCCCCCACCCCTATATATATATATATATATATATATACATACTCTATTTTCACTTTAATAAAGAAAATTCATATATTTCTGCCATACATTGTCAAATAGAAAATGATTATATACATGAAATAGAAAATTGATGAAAAATGGATCGTGTAAGATGGGCATAAGATGAATTAAAATGCAGAATTCAGATTTTTAATGATTATATAATCGCACAATCACGAAAAAACTCCCCAAATGCTTCTGAACCACAGCCCCTGGAAGACTTCAGCGCCCACTGGGGAGCGGTACCGCCCACTTTGGAAAACGCTGATCTAGACCAATCCACGTCAACTGCTAGATTGCGGGAGCTGGGTTTGAAGATTGGTGTGGCAAGAAAAGAACAGTACGACAGGTATACGAGTAGGCTTATCAATCAAAATCGAACTGGTGCGGTTAGTCGCTGGACACTGTTGGAGATATTGCGAAGGAGATCGTATCCCCTATGGACATGTCCGGAGTGCAATGAAGACATTCCAAACCAAAACTAAAACTGAAACTGAATAGCTAGTTTCTTTACTGCACGTTCTGTAAATCTAACTGACACGACGACAGTATAACATTATTACTAAGTCACACTGACGAAATATCGACATTCTCACAGAAAAAATGTCGACTAAGAACTCGAACATCCGCACATGAAATTAAGCCAAAACATCAAATTATTAAAAATTATAGCAACAATAGTTGAATACTCACGGATTGTATTACCAAAATGTTGTATTCTAAAGGTATAGCATAATCTCATTTATATGGTTGATATGTGGCTATGCTAGGTTGAGAAATAAAGGTTGCTTGCCCTGGCTGTCATCACATCTCGTGCTGGTTTGGGTAATGATTAAATCACCAACAGAAAAGTATAACCTCACCACAACTTAGAGACCTGTGTCCTAACATCTTAGAAGCTCAATCCACAAATAAAACACAATATAAAAATAACGCCAGACGCCAACATGAAGATTAAAAGCAGATGTTTGTAATTTGCAAACCCTAATTTCCTAGACCAGCGGTTCCTAAACTCTGTATAAACGCGGACGCCTTTTTAAATACATTTTGCTGCCGCGGAACCAAAAAAGTTTCTATATATGAAAATCTTCTAGCGATGGAGATATATAACACACACCAACAGTCAAGCTGGCTCTAATTTCTCAGATCTTTCATTTTGTCCTGTCAGGCATTTAGACTCCGGTCTGATCCGGGTACTTTGATTTCACAGCGGAAATAGTTTACCAATGTTTTTATACATGTTTCTGAAATTTTCTGTTTGAAATGAAAAGATCATAATTTTTCTTCAAGCATTTGAGGACTCCCTGTGAGCACCTCGCGTGCCCCCGGTTGTCCGCGGACACCAGTTTTGGAAACGTTGTCCAAGACAACAGATAACAGCATAAAATAACATGAGATGAAGAATAGAGAAAATGAAGTAGAACACAAGTAACAGGAGAGGCTTGATACTGATGTGAGTGATGGGTGTAGATTAAGAGAATGACAGGAAGAAAGGAAGAGATAAAAGCGTAAGACAAATAAGAAGTTTGTAAATTACATATGGCATACGTGTACAGCACATCTCTAAATAATCAAAATGAGATGTGGAAAAGAAACGAAAGAGGGGAGCATGTATAGCATGTAACAAGAAGGAAGAGGAAACACTTAGATAGTGAGTGCAATGACCCAGAAGAGAATACGACAAATGAGAACACTATTAATATTATAAAAGAAAATTTATTTATCAGATACTTTTCATCGACAGTAAAAAAAAAAAACCAAGGGTTTCATGTAGCTTGGAATAATATATTATCTTCCCCTCGGAGCTCTCATATAGAGAAATCAAACTATCAAAAAGTAAGCATTCTTCTGTACACTTTTCATAAGTAAAATCAAACTATCAAAAAGCAAGCATTCTTCTGTACACTTTACATAAGTAAAATCAAACTATCAAAAAGCAAGCATTCTTCTGTACACTTTTCATAAGTAAAATTAAACTACTAAAAGCAAGCATTCTTCTGTACACTTTTCATAAGTAAAATTAAACTACTAAAAGCAAGCATTCTTCTGTACACTTTTCATAAGTAAAATTAAACTACAAAAAGTAAGCATTCTCTTCTGTACACTTTACATAAGTAAAATTAAACTATCAAAAGTAAGCATTCTTTTCTGTACACTTTACATAAGTAAAATCAAACTATCAAAAAGCAAGCATTCTTCTGTACACTTTACATAAGTAAAATCAAACTATCAAAAAGCAAGCATTCTTCTGTACACTTTACATAAGTAAAATCAAACTATCAAAAGTAAGCATTCTCTTCTGTACCTCTTCCAAATGGGGAACTAATCGTTTTGTTTGTCCTATTTTTGATACCGTAACATATTCTTATAGTATCGTTATCTATATAGTATATTCTTGTGATAACATAGATAGTACATGCAAGTACATTATAAAATGATTTCTAGAATTCTTCTAGACTCAGTGGTAAAGCTGTTTCTGAAGATCGTGAGGTCCACGTGTGCGTTTTTGGGGAGTTTTCTAAGATTGTTGCTGGGACTACGGAGCTCATGCTTTGTGCAATACTCTCGACAGGGGCGTACCACTTCCTTGGAGAAGAACCAAGCCATAAGGAAACCAGTGCAATGGAGTCACTCACTCGCCTATAAACCTTTTATTTTAGAAATCATACAACACATTTAATATTTAGAACCGTCTCAGTTTGGAAAAGCATGTCTCAGCCAAGTAGAGGCCAACAATCTAACAAAAGAAATATTTAGAGAGACAACGGCAGTAGCAGTTAGCATAAAATTACATGAAAACCAGCCGATGTCGTTGTTTTTCTGCAAATATCAAGCCCTCCTTGTTTTACATCAGAAGATGAAGAGACATTTAAGAAGCAGAACACTGCTTAAATTGGTTTTTTTTGTATGTGTTAGTTTTATCATTTTGCTATTCATTTTGCTTGCTTATGTGGTACCATACATACGTGTCTTTGTCTTTAAACGCCAATTTATTACGTATCACCGCAGCCTCCTCTCGGTTTTCTCCCGATTTGATCCGCTCTGACCAGACTAGATTTGTAAGTTTCCGCACATCATGGTTTAATTCTTTCTTTCTCGAATCCTGCTTGCCTCACAGCGTCAAGTCAGGAAGAGATTTCTAAAACGGGCCCTAGTACGCGCTTTGTAAATAGTCTCTTTCGTCGCCTCTGTTATCTCTGAGGTCCATCTTTTGCGTGGCCGGCTTTTGCTTTGTGCCCATTGTATCGGAGCACAATTGATCTTTGAGGTGCACTGTCTGATTGTAATCTACTTACGTGGCCGAACCATTTAATTTGTTGTTTCTTGATGAAGTCTAGTACTGATGTTGTACCCACTTTTTCCTGATGTCTTCATTTCTCAACCGGTCTTTTCTTGTTACACCCAGAATTCTGCGTAAACACTTCATGGTTAAATGATACACCAAAACAGGTTCACAACTACCACTACGACACACTTTGTTTGACAGAATTGTCTTCTTTCTTCTTCTTTGAACTCTCCACATCGACCACCTGTCAAACCAATTTTTGGGATCTGTATATGATCTGGGCCTAAGAGCAATTTACGTTGTGCCAGTTATGCGCCTACAAGTAGACCATCACATCCCATTTCTGCGACGTTTTTATTTACTAGGGTAGTTTCCCTAGGTCCCTACCTCAGTCACCTTTTACGACATGCCTTGTAGGTGGCAGTGTTACTATTCTTTGCTCTCCTCTCGAGCCCCGACAACTCACAGGTGGCTCAGAATCTAACAATCCATCTCCCCACGATGTAGGCATTAGATTAGTAGGCATTTTTGGGGGAATCGATATTATCTTCAACTGAAAGCCTTTTCATTTTATGCAAATAATAAGATATCAAAACAATATATTTGTGAATAGTGACCACATATTGTTATTTACACAATTATTTCATTCAAACAAGCAGTTCAGTATGTTTACTTCATGCGTAGATCGATCATATGAAGTATCGATAATTAAATCAATCTCGCTTCAATGTAACAATGTATGTCTCGTCATCACCGATTACCGTATTCTGAAACTACACAACAAGCTTAGAATTCACTTTTTCGTAACGTCAACACAGTCGCTATTGCACATCCCTCGTGTGTTGCCTGGACTCACAAAGGGAGCATAGACTAGTAATAATGCGACCTACAAGAGGCGACTGAGGTAGGGTCCTAGGAAGCTACTCTAGTAAATAAAAAGCGTCGCATAAATCGGATGTTCTAGCCTACTTGTAGTCGCATAACTGGCACAAAATGCAATCGCTTTTAGGCTCAGATCACAGACAAATCACAAAGAGTGGTTCAACAAGTGGTCGATATGGAGGGTTGGTAAAAGATGAATGAAGAAGAAGCTATTGGACATGACAGACCATCTCTTACCAACGATAATCTGTTTTGAAATGACAGTCCCCTGTGTTAGAGTTGCAACAAGAGTAAATGGAATAATATGCAATTTGTGCATGACCGACGAAGCGATCCTGTTATCGTTAAGTGTACATGATGAAGACATGGAGATGTAAAAAAACAAAGGCAAAATAGCGATGTCAATTATCAAATAGCATGTCCCTTGCGGAACGTCGTTGTCATGACATGACTTTCTTAATTTTTTTCCTCTCCACTCCTCGTGGAGCATAGGGCCTCAACAGTTGTTCGTCACTTTCCCGGTCTCTGACTGTTTTCTTGAAGACATGCCCGTCTGAAAAAACTATGCTTTTCTCCTACCTTCCACCAGCGTCAAGTTCAATGTTTCTTTGATGTCTTGCTGCCGCATTCGTCTTGGCTGTCCCCAAATTACTACAGCCAAAAATAAGCATGTAAAATAGAAACCAAAACTTGTGAAACCCATGATAATGTTACGTATAGGAACCATTACGAGAGGAACCAGAGCGATTGTACGTTGTGTCAGTTATGCGCTTACAAGTAGGCCAGCACTTTCGATTTCTGCGACGGTTTTTATTTACTAGGGTAGCTTCCCTAGATCCTACATCAGTCGCCTCTTATGACATGCCATGTAGGCTACAGTGGTACTATTCTTTGCTTCCTTTGCGAGCACTAGCACCACACGGGTAAGATTGAGTATAATTTTAACTTTTATACATTTCAAAGTGACATCCGTGATAACGTAGGAGTTAATGTACTAGCTTTGTAGACGCGTAGTCCCTGGATCAAATACTAGTCGAATAGAGGAGTTTTGTGATGCCCGTAACAACCATTATTTGTCAACAGCATTTTATAACTACTTTGTGTTTTTGTGTGTTTTTTCGATCCAGAAACACTTGAGCTGAAAGCACTTCGGCTCGGTGTCATGGACATCGTAACCCTTCGGTTCGGTGCCACGAACACCGTAAATTTGGGGAACCTGTAGCTTTTCTGCCAGTCCGCGGAGTTGAACCCGCACATACAGAGGACTTGTCACCCGTAGTCCAACGCGCTACGAACACGCTGGGCACGCGGGCAAACTACTTTGTGTTACCAGAGCCAAACATACCAGGAAACGAAAAGGCTGACAAACTCGCAAAGGCCGGGGAGCCTAACACAACACCACCCAACACAAAGTTTTACAGAAGCAAAGACTCTCCTGAAACAATCCAGGAAAATGATCTGGAGAAAAACAAATGGAGGATACAGGCCAGAGCACGACAGTATAAATACACTAAACAGAAAAGCACAGACCACAATCTTCAGACTTAGAACAGGACACTGCAGTCTCAGAGCACACCTCCACAGAATGGGTCTCAGGGACTCGGCGGCCTGCACCTGTGGAGCACCAAAGCAGTCCCCAGAGCACATCCTGCAAGACTGCCCTAGTCTGAGTAGTGAGAGATTGGAGATCTGGCCAACAGAAACAACACTACAAGACAAACTATGGGAACCGGTGAAGACCTCAAGCGCACCGCCCTGTTTATGACACATACCGGAGTAGTCGCATAGCAAAAGTTGAACGCAGAAGAAGAAGAAGAAGACAATGAACAAAGCACAGTCGCCAAAAAAAATAATAATAACTGCATGTGAAATGCGATGTCTACGAAAAGTTACCAACAACACCAGAAAAGGTAGTCACCAACATCAGCATAAGAAAGAAAGTTGGCACAGAACATCGCTTGAGTCACATTGAGAAACAAAGAATGCAGTGATTCAGCCACTTAATAAGAATGCAACCAAACTCCACAGTAAACAGTTTTCTACAACAGAACATCAAGAAAGAATGTGAGAGGAAGACCACAAAAAAGATGTATAGATGGCATAGAAGCATCCTATCAAAAAGCAAAAATAATTATCACCCAAACCACTAGAGCAGCACAAGACATAAACATAAAACCACGACACTGGGCAACAACCCGTTAGCAGTGTGATGACATAAGAAAAAGAAGAAGAAGAAGAAGACCAATCTCTACAATCTACGTTTTTTAAATACTATTGTCCACAGTGTAAGAAGAAACAAATTTAATTTTTAAATACTATTGTCCACAGTGTAAGAAGAAACAAATTTAATTTTTAAATACTATTGTCCACAGTGTAAGAAGAAACAAATTTAATAGTTCGGTCACATAAGCAGATTACCAACAGAGGCAGTGTGTCACAGAGAGCAATGTTGCCCCGATCTTTTTTTTCCGATCCAGAAACATTTGAGCTTCAGCTATTCGACTCGGTGCCATGGACATCGTAACCCTTCGGTTCGGTGCCACGAACACTGTAAATCTGGAGAACCTGTGGCTTTTCTGTCAGCCCGCGGAATTGAGCCTGCACTCACAGAGGGCCTGTCACACCGTCGTCTAACGCGCTACGAACACACTGGGCAGGCGGGCACTCCGATATGTTACTCCGATACAGTGGATACAAAGCAAAAATCCGGATACGCAAAAGGTGGACATCAGAGATAACAGAGGCGTCGAAAGATACTATTAATGAAGCACACACAAAAGCTCGTGATAGAAGTCTCTTCTTACGATGAAGCTGTGAGGCAAATCAGGATTGAAGAAGAGAAAGAAAAACAAGGCGCATAGAGAGGCTCGCTCCAGGTGTCTCCTTTTTCGACCTGACGCTGAAAGGCAAAACAGGATTAGAGAATAGATAGAAAGATCGACAGTGTTTCTGTTGTATCTGTGCATAATCTATACGTTCTGAAACATGTTGCCTCTTATCCCAACTTATTGTTTAAGACCTCGATTAATCTCTTCAAGGTGGTCCTGTTTAGTACTTTTCCTGGCACGGATAGTGACATTATATCTCTGTAATTGGTTTACAAATTTTCTTTCAATGACGGGTTGAAAAGATAAATCTCGTTACAGTTAGATAGTATTTTCTCTCTCCATAACTTTATTTGCCTACAGCGATTTTCAAAACACGAAGTAATATAAATATAATGATATATTTGTGGAGTGTAGGATAACTCAGACAAAGAACAGTATTACAATAAAAAAATCAAAGGCATTATATTCAACCAACCATTGTTAATTAAAGTTAGAAATTGAGTTCTTCAGAGCTACATAGAACCAATACTAACATATGGAAGCGAGTCATGGACAGTAAATAAATAGACAGTAACATCACTGGAGGCCACAAAGAAGTGGTTTTATAGAAAATGCTAAGAGAAGTGGTTTTATAGAAAAATGCTAAGAGAAGTGGTTTTATATAAGACTGCTAAGAAAAGTGGTTTTACAGAAGAATGTTAAGAGAAGTGGTTTTACAGAAGAATGTTAAGAAAAGTGATTTTACAGAAGAATGTTAAGAGAAGTGGTTTTACAGAAGAATGTTAAGAGAAGTGGTTTTACAGAAGAATGTTAAGACTTCCAATAGACTGCTTAAATGTCACTATTGACCTGTTGAAATAGATCAGAGCACAAAGAAAACTATTATCAATATAATATTGTTGAAGTCATCATTTTAAGAGAATGTGATGAGAAAGGGTGGTTTATACCACATTGTGAAAACTGGTTGAATCAATGGGAGACAAGACAGAAGACAAAGAACAAATTTATGAACAGTCCAACTTCATGCAAGCAATAGCGTTCTTTACGACCAATTTTAATCACTCTTTGTGATATGTTTGATCTTTGCCAAGAACGTGTATACGTTGCACATTGGTTTTTTAAAGCAGAAGGATTGACTTCATTGCACCGGGTTTTACCCCATATGGCTCGGCCCTCTCCGCAGAAATGACACGCAACCTACCGAGAGTATTGCACAAAGCACAAACTCCGTAGCTCCAGCAACAATCCTAGGGGTCTCTGGAAAGAAACTGCACTCGTGAACAGAAGGCCGCGGTCCGGATTCGAACCCACAACCTTCGACTCGCAAGGCAAAGAGCTTAACCACTTAACCACTTAACCACTTAACCACTTAACCACTCAACCACAGAGATCTTCGACTCGCAAGGCAAAGGGTTTAACCACTTAACCACAGAGACTTCGACTCGCAAGACAAAGAGCTTAACCACTCAGCCACAGAGATCTTCGACTCGCAAGGCAAAGGGTTTAACCACTCAGCCACAGAGATCTTCGACTCGCAAGGCAAAGGGTTTAACCACTCAACCACAGAGACCCTAAACGCATAGACCTACACGTTTAGGACACGTGCCTCCGATTTCAGCCAAACCTCATTAAACGCCTCTTACGACATGCGTGTCAGGTAACAGTGGTTCTATTCTTTACACCCCAAATTAGGGCCCCGGTAACCACTCGGGCGACATTTCGGAAATAATCGAGTTTGAGAACTGTATAGTTCAGATGTGGACGATTCTGTAATCTGTGCAAGGTAAGTTGATTAAGCACGTCTCTCTCTCCGCAGAAATAGCACGCCACCTGTCCAGAGTATTGCACAAAGCACGAACTCACTAGCTTCGGCAACAATCCTAGTGATGCCTCGAATAAAAATGAATTCGTGAACAGACCGGCCCGAATTCGAACCCAGGATCTTCAGAACGCAAGGCACAGGATAACCACTTAACCACAGAGACACATTTATTTTTGTTCTTCTTCGTTCGCCCGCAGTGAGCTCGGGTGTTAGCCACGACGCCTGATAGGGCGCTTCTGACTGATTTTTGCGTGAAAGCCTACTTACCGTTTTATTGGTGTCCCTCGTCATGCAGGCGGGTCTTCACTGACCTCAGAGGTACTTAAAGTTTAGATCCTTCAAGTGTGTTCTGTCAGGGACCTCAGACCCGTTGGTCATAGAGAAGCCGCCATATCTGACTCATGTCATCATGCTCTGATGATACCCATGATGTCCTATATGTTCTTTTTTATGGGAATATGTCGTCCCCTATGACAAGTTAGCTTGAAGCAAATACATTTGTAAATAGCTCTTATTTATATAGCATCATTCGTATTTATTACATCCTTATATGTATATATGTTCCCCCCATGAAATCTTTAAAGTTCTTGTTATCTTATCGTTTTATTTGTATTTATATTTTCCATAAAATTATAATAGCTTTTCATATTTTTATGTGTGTTCATTTTGTTTTGTAATCTGTTGTAAGATTCTTCCTTATCATTTATTGGCACATAACATTGAATGATGCGTATTTTATTACTTTACTTTTTTCAAAAATTGTATGAAATTTGCTGACATTATTCTTGGGCTTATTGCTTACCATTCTATACACGTTTCCTGTGCTTCTCTCTCTCTCTCTCGATCACCCTTAGACTGATGTACAAGACTCCCCATAACTCTCATTCATGTGGAAATCTGATTCGTGCAGCCTTAGCATTGATGGGTTTCGTCACATCTTTAGCGCAATTTGGAGCTCTGGTACTTATCCTTCGGTGATGTGTCCGGTTTTAGCCAGAGCTTTACTAGATTCGCTCTCCGTCAGCCTTTGGCTGTCCCCAGTCGACCTGCAAGGCAGCAGGTGCGTGCTTCTTTCGATAACACTAATCCTTCGCTATAGTATGCTCCTTTTCCTTGTGTTTTGATGTCAGTATCATTTCCGCTGTATTCATTTTCTTCTTCTTCATCAGCAATCTCTGGTCATGCCCTTAGTTTACTGTGCACCACAAACTGGGCAGTCAGTTTCAGGTCTGTCAGGTTTCCCAAAGCTTAGTTTTCAGGTCGATTGGGTGTGGCCACATGTTGTTTCTCAGCTCACACTGGAGAGGACAGTCTTACAGAACATGACCCAGTGTCTGTCCGCCTGCTGCAACTGGCAGAGAGATATTTGACTTATTCCTAATCTATATAAGTGTTTGTTGAGTCTGCAGTGTCCGATACGTAGGCCAAATATAATGACCTGGTCTGTTATGCTTAGGTCTTTGAGGAAGTCTTTTCCATAATCATTTCGTATTCCTATTTTTTCTTTCCAGAAGAGCTTTCAGCTCTTCGGTTCGGCGCCACGAACACTGTAAATCTGGAGAACATGTGGCTTTTCTGCCAGCCCGCGGTTTTGAACCGCACTCACAGGGGGCTTGTCACCCGTCGCCAACGCGCTACTAACAAGCTGGGAAGGCGGGCATCCTATTAATTTAACACTTCATATTTCGTTTCCACATAGTTGCACAAATTACTAAGATCTTTATGTTATACTTGTTTAGTTTTGCTGTCACCTTTCAGATGACAATTTGAATTAAGATATCAGTAAATGTCAACAATGGTTGCTCACAGCAGCTTATCAACAGAAAATCATAATATCAAAGATAGAATGTTTTAGAAGCGATGCATTAGTAACAATGATAATAGCCCGCCAGCCCAGCGTGTTTGTAGCGCGTTGGACGCAGGGGGATTAGCCCTCTGTGAGTGCAGGTTCAATCCCGTGGGCTGGTAGAAAAGTTATAGGTTCTCCAGATTTACGGTGTTCGTGGCACCGAACCGAAGGATTACGATGTCCATGGCACCAGGCCGAAGAGCTGAAAGCTCAAGTGCTTCTGGATCGAGAAAAAATAAATATCAATGAGAGATCAAATTAGATCAAAAATAAATTAGTAGATGATATATGCTTTTATTCTGCAACAGCTTGATATTAGGGTTTAAAGAGCATAACATCAAGGAATTTAATATTTCGGATACATCAAACGACTGAGTGCCTAGAATGGTAATTTAGAGGAATGGTGCCTGAAGAAGAATGAAGAAGACTTAGAAGACGATGGTGAAATATGTCATTGACGATCTGAAATGGCTGCTGCTGACCCGACCAACTGCACAGAATAGAGAGTTTTTCAGGAATGATGTCATGGGAGCCAAGTTCCAGAAGGGACACGCTACTTGATGATGATGTGATTAGAAGACAATAAATAAACCAGTCATACGAGTTTGAAAAGACTCGTCTGCAGCGTGTTCGTAGCGCATGACTACGGACAAGTTCTTGTAGTGCGGATTCAACTCCGCGGACTGGCAGAAAGCCAGATTCCCAGATTTACGATGTTCGTGCACTGAACCGAAAGTTACGATGTCCATGACACGAGCCGAAGAGCTTTCAGCTCAGGTGCTTCTAAATCGAGAGATAAAAAAGAACAACTAATTAAGTGGTTTAGTCCCATGACCCGGTGATCTCGTCTAGCACATAGAGCCACGTTTACAAAATATAATGCATACAGATCAAAAGAAAGACCACACAACGGATGGGGTGACAGCATTAAAAACAACTTCAGAGAAAGGAATGCCAACTAAGAGAGTGCATTAGACAAGGCACACAGAAGATACTTCAACATCTCACTGAGAAACAATGGAGGAAGAGAAGAAGAAGAAGACCTTTCCGGATTTATTTTTCTAAATCAGATCGCAAATCCCAGGTACCAACTCTGGATGATTTTTTTAAAAATTAAGTAGAGAGAAAATAAATTAGCAACATCGGTAGACAACAACAATAGCAACAAGAACTTAAGCTTAACACAACATGGGTTACAAGACAATAGTAACGACCACATAAGGTAATACTATAAGTTACAAGAAAATAATAACGATAACATGCAGCATAAACATTAGTTACAAGAAAATAATAACGATAACATAAGCGTAGCAAAAACATTAGTTACAAGACATCAAAAGCAACGAAAACACAAGCTTAGTAGAACATAAGTGACCAGACGATAGCAACAGCACCAATTGCTCCCCAAAATGATACACTTAAACCCTTCTCTCATTTTAAAACACTTAAGTCTTGCTAATCTACAGGATAAACTTGCATTGTCTTTTGACCTCAAATTGTCGACAGAATCAACCTTATCTCCATAGCCATTCTCGCTTAATGATAAACTACTTGAGAAATGCCAAATAAGCTTTAACAAAAATAGCTTATATATGATTAAGAGAAACTGTGTGACTTTACTAGGCAGGAAAATCTGCGGACAAAATGTGGTACAGTCCTTGCCTTCTCCGTGGTCTTCTCTTCTATTTTTGTAGAGATGCCTTATACAATAAGGGTCTTTTCCAACTTTTGATGTTTTTTTACATATGAACAAAATACTTCAATTGTCTCATTCTTATTTGCAGTATCAGCAGTTTTTTTGTTATTTGAGCTACTTCTGGATAAATCTGTTTTCTTCTATGTCCATAGTATACTGACAGAATAAAAAAAAAAGCAAAGAAACCTTTTTTCATACCTCGAATTATATTTGGTAATACGGTTTTAGACTAGTATTTTTCATTGACCGTCGGCACACGGTGGGTGATGTGGTCAACATCACGCCAGCCACCTTTACTTCCCACTGCTTTTTCTGGTGGCCAATTGAGGCTGGGTTAACAGGAGATTCGTTACAATCAGAAAAGTATTCCACTCCCACTGTAGACTTGAACCCTGTCCACACGCATAAGAAGCGAGTTCACTAGCAACTACGCTATTGCGGCTCTCATGCTGACATCATGTTACAAAAGTATTCAGAAGTTGTGGTATCATAGATTTAGTACACGAGCTTGGGCAGTCTTCTACTCTAGAGAAAGCATTGTCGTGACTTTCTTGTTACCCCAAAGACATATATAAGATAACATGATTTATTTCCACCTAGCCCCCAGGTATTAACTCCAGCAGACTTCCTCACAGAAGAAATTATGTCGATTCTTGAATATGCATTTAGTGAGCAGCGATAGCATGGTGCTTTGGACCTTTGTCAACGGATGTCTTCGGAGGATTCTCAGACTAGATGGTATGACATAGTTACAAACACAGACCTGTGGATAAGAATCGGGCAGAAACCCATGATGACCCATGTTAAGAGGAGAAAACGGCGATGGGTCAGGTACACTCTACGGAAAACACATTAGAATTAACTAGACAATCACTTGAGTGGAACCCACAAGGAAAACACATTCGAGTTAACTAGACAATCACTTGAGTGGTACCCGCAAGGAAAACAAAAATGAGGACGTCCTAAACAGACCTGGAGATGAAGTCTTCTTGAAGAACTGAAGATTGCTCGACTATCCTGGGAGACCATAAAGACAACAGCCAGAGACCAAGAAAAGTGGGGAACAACTGTTGAGGCCCTATGCTCCACGAGGAGCGGAGTGGAATAAGTAAGTAAGATAGCATCGTGCACACTCTATAAATAGGTATGTTCACAGTGGAAATGTGTCCGACTATCAGAGTTTTAATGTCGACTCAGCTTCTTGTCGGTACTATAAAAGCACTAGGGAGTAAAGTAGGTAGTCATGATGTGGACCACCACACATTGTAAGCAGATATTTGTTTTTCCCGTTCCAGAAACACTTGAGCATTTCAGCTCTTCGGCTCGGTGCCATGGACATCGTAACCCTTCGGTTCGGTGCACGAACACCGTAAATCTGGGGAATCTGTGGCTTTTTCTGCCATCCCGCGGAATTGAACCCGCACACACAGAGGGATAGTCACCCGTAGTCCAACGCGCTACGAACACATGCCTAAGACTACTTCTTTCTTCTTTTTTTCTGTTTCTCTAATTTTGTTTCGTCTCATAGATTCAGGATAAACAGAAATTTATAGAACTGCTTCTTGTGTCTTCTTCTTCTCTTCCACCATTTACTTCTATATGGAAGTGTTGGGGCTGAAACGTAGTGATCTTGTGTGTGCTTGTTCTTCTCTTCCACCATTTACTTCTATATGGAAGTGTTGGGGGTGAAACGTAGTGATCTTGTGTGTGCATGCTTTAAGGCACTTTGTAAGCTGATATTCATGTTCGTAAGGCTGTTCTTGATGCCGTCGCTCCATCTTTTGCGTGGTCTTCCTCTTGCCTTGTCCTCATTATACTTTTTCTGTGTGGCTCTCTGGTTTTTGTGTACGCTTCATAAATAGTTTTTTTTTACCACCTCTGTTAGTTCTGAAGTCCATCTTTTGCCTGGACGACCTTTTACCTTGTATCTACTGTATTGTAGTAGTATTGCTCTTTGATGCGCATTGCCTGTTGGCAATCAGCTTAATTGGCCGAACCATTTAATTTGTGTTTTCTTGGCTGTTACTGTGTTGTCCAATACACATTGTTGTCTGAAAAAGGGTTTTTAAATACTTAATTTTTTTTTTTCAGTGCGAAAAAATCGCTATTTTATTCGATGTGTGCCGTTAGTATATAGTCATATGTATCATGTATGTATGGCCTTTTTTCGTCTTTACAGACAGTGAATTAGCAAGTGTTTTGCTGTGACAACCTCTGAGTTTTAATAATAATAATAATAATAGTGTTTGCGGTAATGAGAGCGGACAGACTTGCATCAATAGCATCGATTGTTGGAGAGTTGAAGATGGATAAGGGGGATGCTCTTCGGTCTCTTTGTGACTGTTGGGTGAGGACACTAAAATAGATGTTGAATAGATCCAGCGATTTAATCAGTTTGGAGTTACCCGTTGTACAAGTAGAACTGGATGCCTGAGGGGCAGCGCGAGAAGTAGCTTTATTCAGCGAGCCACGTGAACCATTAGTATGCATACTCTTCGATATCTGTTGGGGGAGACTGAGCACCTATGGGTTTGTCCGGAGTGCAATAACGTCAGTTTAGTAACCAATAACCAATATTTATCAGACCATCCTTCTGTTGTGCAGTTCTTGTAATGTTGGTATCATTAAAGAAATGTTCACTACCAGTATTGTCAGTGGTAAGTAAGGATGGACTCGTATCAATCTCTAGTCATCTAGCCTACATAGTTCTATGATTTAGTTTATTTAGTTTTCTTTGTGTAGTCGTACAGTCGAAACGTTTGACTTTTGTTAGTTATATAATTTAATTATTCATTTTGCTTGCTTATGTGATACAATATATACGTGGCTTTGTCACAAAGCGCCAATTTACTAAGTATCACCGCATCCTCCCTCGGTTTTCTCCAGATCTGATCTGATCCGCTCTGACCACCTCAGATTTGTAGATTTCCGTACATCGTCTGTTTCATCGTAGCAAAACTCGCTACTCATATCATATACGTATCAAGCACGTCAGACCCGATCTCGTACACATTTCCTCTCATGTATTCCTCACCTTGCCGTTACATTCCTCTATGTCTGAATAGTCTGGCGGCTTCCCTCATCCATTTCCTTCACATACCGCTGCCACATATCTATTCCTACGATCTCTAGTGTTTCTATCCTAACAAAAATAGTTACATTCCAAGAAACTTTGATGGTAGATAAAGAGAAACAGAATATAAGAAAGAATCATAAAGAAGAAATAACATGTAAGTAAACTACGAACATACGACAAGACATGACAGTAAACTACGAGATTCACTTTGTGTGTGAAAACGATCAACAAAAATAGTTTTTAAACTTCAAAGTTTCAAGAATAGGAGGTTTTTCTTCATCAGCCGTTACATTGTAATAAGACATTATACATTTCTCTTTCTTTTATGCCAGATGTCTCGTCTCTCTCTTTTCTCTCTCTCTCTCGGTCGTTCTTAAGCCGTTTTTATCATTCAAATGTGATATATAAACTGCTTTAATACCAAGAACGGGTATACGTTCACAACTTTCAGTACCAATTGGAGCTATGTTGCTTAAAGGTTTAAAGGGTTTTAAGCCGAAGGATTGACTTCATTGCACCGGGTTTTACCTCATATGGCTCGGTTCCTCTCCGCAGAAATGGCACGCCACCTGCCGAGAGTATTGCACGAACTCCGTAGCTCCAGCAATAATCCTAGGGTCTCTGGAAAAACTGCACTCGTGAACAGAAGGCCGCGGTCCGGATTCGAACTCACGACCTTCTACTTGCAAGGCAAAGGGCTTAACCACTCAGCCACAGAGACCAGAGACCTCTGTTGCTTATCCTTCGGTGGTGTGTTCGATTTTAACCAGCGTTTACTGGGTTCGCTCTCCGTTAGTCTTTTGCTGTCCCCAGCCAAACCTGCAAGGAAAGCAGGTTGCCAGATGTCTATGCCCCTGCAGCCATCATGCTCAAATCATCCGTTACATCCTGAATCCATCTTCTAAGTTGTCTTCCTTTTCTTCTCTTTGTCGATATGTCACTTTCCATAATGGTCTTCTACAACCATTCGTGTTTATATACCCAAAATATTTCAATTTTCTCATACTTATTTGTAACATCAGCCAGTTCTCTTTGATTTTGAGTTCTTTATGGATAGATCTATTTGTTCTCTTCTCTGTCCATGATATACGGAGGACTCTTCTGTAAGACTTATATTCATAAGCAAATATTTATTTTTTCCCAATGCCTTGATAAATGCCTATGCTTGACGCCCATAAGTTGCCCCTGGGTAAGCATGTCGTAGTGGTACTTCTTCGAACGCTCCATATCGACCACCTGTCAACCATTCTATGTGATTTGTATGTGATCTGAGCCTAAGAGCGATTGTACGTTGTGTCAGTTATGCACCTACGAGTAGACCAGCACATTCGATTTCTGCGCGGCTTTTTATTTACTAGGGTAGCATCCCTATGGAATACAACAGTCACCTCTTACGACATGCATTGTAGGTCGCAGTGGTACTATTCTTTGCTTCCTTGGGTCCCGGCGCCACACTGGCGCTCGTATTTTGATCTTTGTTTTTCCTATCAGTTTTATGTCACGTTGTTTTAAGAAGTTTAATTTTTTTGTAAGGCCATGTTTGTTCTTATTTAAATTTCATTCATCCCATTTCCCATGTCATGTTAGCGTAACCTGTAACTGTGATCGTCACTCTTTGAAGTTTCAAAATCCCGTGGCGGGCCGGTCTCTTAAAGACGTGTCTTCTTTTCTTTCAAGGATAAGCTTGTAGATGAAGCCGGCCCGTCTGCCCAGCGTGTTCGTAGCGTGTTGGACTACGGGTGACTATCCTCTGTGTGTGCGGGTTCAATTCCGCGGGATGGCAGAAAAAGCCACAGATTCTCCAGATTTACGGTGTTCGTGGCACCGAACCGAAGGGTTACGATGTCCATGGCACCGAGCCAAAGTGCTGAAAAGCTCAAGTGCTTCTGGATCGAAAAATAAAAAAAATATAGATGAAGCCGACAGGGTCGTTCGGAAAAACAACAACAAAAACAAAAGATGGGATTAGTGACAGTAGAATGGTTACAAAAGAAAGCAAGGTTGCATAAGTAGAAAGACTCGAAGTTCCGTAACCAAAGAATGAAACATTATGTTATTCATAAATGCTGGAATGTTCTGATTAACATTGAAGCTAGCGAAGTTACTAAAGACGTCAATGCACGCATAATTAGGCGTCATGGCGCCCGCGGTAGCAGAGTTAAACATCCCTGATATAGGTTGAATCGGTGGTATCGGGGCCCGCAAGGGAAGCAAAAATAGTACCACTGCGACCTACAAGGCATGTCGTAAGAGGCGACTGAGGTAGGAGCCAAGGAAGCTACCTTAGTAAATAAAAGGGTCGCAGAAATTGGATGTGCTGGCCTACTTGTAGGCGCATAACTGGCACAACGTACAATCGCGCTTAGGCTCAGATCACATACAAATCACGTAGAGTGATTAACAAGTGGTTGATATGGAGAGTTTGAAGAAGATGGATTAACAAGAAATAGCGCCAACCATTCAAGAAACATTCAATACTATTTTGCGTTGACAGAGAGAGTCTGGCTCTTATGTCAATCCCAAGAATGTTGTGACGCTCTGTAAATAATTCCATATTTAAGACTGACCTACTAGAAGTCACCTTTGATTTGCAGACTGTCAAGCGTCGTCGCGATAGTTGCGTTTTCTTGAGAATTACTTCAGAAAAAAACATATATAGCAGAGGGTACTTCTTTTTCTTTGGACGCTCCATATCAACCACTTGTTAATCACTCTGTGTGATTTAATGTGATCTGAGCCTAAGAACGATTCTACGATGTGCCAATTGTGCACATACAAGTAGCTCAGAACATCTGATTTCTGCAAAGCTTTTATTTACTAGGTAGCTTCCTAGAACCTACATCAGTCGCCTCTTACGACATGCCTTGTTGGTCGCAGTGGTACTATTCTTTGTTTCCCTTACGGGTCCCAGCACCATACGGGCGGTTTAAAAGTATACTTCTTCTTCTTTGCGTTCGTTCTTTACGACCAATTTGAATCACTCTTTGTGATATGTTTGATCTTTGCCAAGAACGTGTATACGTTGCACATTGGTTTGGTAGGCCCCTAAACGTATAGACTTCTACATGTTTACGACACGTGCATCCAATTTCAGCCAAACCTCCTTAGTCGCCTCTTACGACATGCATGGCAGGTAACAGTGGTTCTATTCTTTACACCCCAAATTTGGACCCCGGTAACCACTCGGGCGTTAAAAGTTTACAATTCGATGTCTGAAAACGTTTGAAGAAGAAGAAGAAGAATAGCAGACGAACGAAACAAAAAGTATACACTTTTAATTCGTTTTAAATGATCACTAAAACGTTAATTACAATGATCGTGTTAACTTAAGGATCATGTCTATACGTTTAGGGCCTACCAAACCAATGTGCAACGTATACACGTTCTTGGCAAAGATCAAACATATCACAAAGAGTGATTCAAATTGGTCGTAAAGAACGAACGCACAGAAGAAGAGAATTCGTTTTAAATGATCACTAAAAACGTTAATTACAAGGATCGTGTTAACTTAACATCCTCTTCCTCCAGTTTCCTCATTTTCTACAGTTAACTTCTCAAAATACTTCACATAAACATAACAAAACCTAACGTCTGTCTAAAACAGTTGTCTGTGGAAATCTTTACTTTTAAACTAATTACAAATTTAATGTATCACTCGTTGTCTTTTAAAAAAAAAGATAGTGACATTCTGTGTAAGACATACAAAGACAGGTAAGACATACAAAGACAAGTAAGACATACCCAGACAGGTGATTGCCAAGCTGGTAACATTTAAACATAAACATAGCTACTTTGTATTCGCTTAGTCACAACTCGATATCTGTTGGGGGAGACTGAGCACCTATGGATCTGCTCGGAGTGAAATGACGTAAGTTTAGTAACCAAAGTCACAACTATAATAAATAAACCAAATTAAAATAATTTCCAGCAGTCTTTTGAGACTGTAGGGTATGAAATGCCCGTCGCTTCATATTTCTAGGTTATGGCGGGGGACACTGATTTTTTAAAAAGAAAGCAAGCCTTCACTCAAAAATCAATCACAAGCGCCATACCGGGTGCATTCTTCGTCTTTGAACGCTCCATATCGACCACTTGTTAAACCACTCTTTGTGATTTGTATGTGATCTTAGCCTAAGAGCGATTGTACGTTGTGCCAGTTACGCGCCTCCAAGTAAACCAGTACATCCGACTTCTGCGATGCTTGTTTATTTACTATAGTAGCTTCCCTAGACCCCTACCGCAGCCGCCTTTTATGACATGCCTTATAGTCGCAATGTTATCCACAACCTCCTCCCCCAAACACTTCTATAAAGAAGTAAATGTACTTCCCCTATTGCACTATAGGTAGAAGATTGAAAATTCAAAATTCCCGAGGTTAGAAGAAGATAGAAGTAAATGGCAGAAGAGAAGACGGCTCAACTGGTAAGATAATTATACTAAACATTCTGTACTTACCAAATCCTAAGAGACATCATAAACTAAACCATATAACATACATTACACTCAACAAACCACACATTATTGCTTACATATATTATTTACCTTTAATCAGTCCGCCGAAAATAGAAAATCCACATAATCCATTTATCCGTCTCTAGTCATCCACGTTAATCCAGTATTTCTGAAATGATCCGTCTGCAGAAACGTGCTTTTACAGTTCACCTTCTATTTATTTATTAGTAAACTTTCCTTATAAATGACAGAATTCTAATCTCAGTCTACTTGCCTATATCATGATGAACATTCCAATAATACACAGTTTAACGAGGATATGTATTACAATATATGTTAACACTAGATATGATGTAGACTATGTTATATTATGCAATCGACGTCATGGCACATTGTGCATTCCCATTTGTGCTCTGTCCTCCGCTGCAGCAGCCATCCTAAAGTCCATTTGCTCACCGTACCCATGAGAAGTTGATTACTATATCTTCTCTCTACCACGAAGACGACACTGTCTGGCATGTGCAACTATAACGCCTAATTTGAACTCGTTCCATTGTGACTACATGCCTTAAAGAAACAAGTCTGAACATGGAAACAAATAGCCATACAGCTGTTAATGTTTATATAGTTGTCACGAAAGTTAAACTGTGAAAACGTAAACTATAGAAGAAACAAACAGCTATACATCATTAGATTGGTGGGAAAGCAGCATTAACATGAAAGGGAAACAGCCATACAACATTAACATGAAAGAGAAACAGCTATTCAGCATTAACATGAAAGAGAAACAGCTATTCAGCATTAACAGGAAAGATAAACAGTTATACGGCATTAACAGAAATAAAACAGCTATACAGCATTAACATGAAAGATAAAGAACAATACGCATTAACAGGAGATAAACAGTTATACGGCATTAACATGAAATAAACGCATACAGCATAAACAAAGAAAAGACAATAAGCATTAACATGAAAGATAAACAACAATACAGCATTAACAGGAAAGATAAACAGAGACATCGTTAACAAAAATGTATCATATGCTGTTACAAATGTCTATGGAAATGAAATAGCTATATAGGTTTACAGTGGGAGTTGAACATATATAGAGCTTTGCATGGAAACAGAAGCGACTATATAGCGCGAGACAAATTGGAAGAGAGACGGCTGCGTAGCTTACAAGTTTATCATAAGCGGTTATGAACGCACACTGAAACACAAACGATATAATCTATATAAAGATACAGAACCAGATATATTTCTACAGGGTATTCAAGATAAAAGTAGCTTATCAATAGAGCTAATCTAGCACATATTTTTGAAAATGAGAAGGTTCAGTTATGACGTAGTATAGGTCAAGGTTATGTGATGGTGTGTAATTGTAGTGCGGGAAGGGGCGATGAACAAATGTGACGTAGGACGAACCAGTGAGAACCGGTTTAAATAGTAAATATACACAGCGCAATAGGTAACTGGCAACTTTTGATTTGTCAATGGGGCCGCTTTTATCTTGAACACCCTGTATATATCATGTATATATATGTATATATATATGATGTATATTGTGGTCACGGTTAGATGGATGTAGATAGATCGTCTCTTGCTCAAACGTTCTCGATTCGTTTCCTATGTGGAGAGATCGAGTTACTACCCAGTGATCACTGATCTCTATGTAGGTGAGATCAAGCAGCTAGTCCTATTGGAGGAAGATGCTAAATAGTAGATCCCGTGTTGAACGTAACCTCGTAAATGAGATATTGGCAGCTGAATATCGTATAAACATAAACTAGAAAGTCGATGGACAAGAACAATTCAGTAACGATTACAATAACATTCCTAACAATTGTCATTATCTAATAACGTACACAGGTATAGTCGCTGGTGCTACGAAGATATTGCACTGTCGTCGAGATCTTTCTGTGTTAGAAAGAGATCTGAAAGCACGTGATTATTCAGCAAAGTGCAATGATAGTTGTTCTATATAACAATCAATCAGTCATGGGGGTTTTACTATTGACTGAGTACTGACTTCATTGCACCGGGTTTTACTCCATAACGCTCGGTCCCTCGGTACTCCATATGGCACGCCCCCTCCTGAGAGTATTGCACTGAGCACGAACTCCGTAGCTCCGGCAATCAGTCAATGCATACATATATATTAAGAGAGCCGCAGTATTGCAGTTTTTAGTGAACTCGCTTCTTAGGAGAGTGGCCGGGTTCAGTTCCACAGCCTCAAATGAGTACCAGAAAAAGTACTGAGACGTAAAGGACGCTTACATCAAAGTTGAACACATCCCCCTTCGTGTACCGAAGATCAATAAAAGATACGGACCTAACACCGTATTACTCTTAATACCTCGAGATATAAAAACGTTTTCTTTATTTATACTTTATATATATATATATATATATATATATATATATATATATATATATATATATATATATATGTTATAGAGATGTATACCATAATAAAACGAGTTAAAAAGAAATGTATAACTACATCCCAAGTTAAAAGCTACAGATAAACTGTGCCAAAGTGGTGTAGTTTTACAAAATGCAAAAACAATAACTTCACTTCTGTTGTATCATGTGCTTGATAAAGGCCAGTGGCGGCTCGTCATTAAGGGCCAGTGGGGCCGGGCCCACCAAAAATAATGTATAACGTGTATTTATTAATTTATAAATTAAAATATAGCAACCAAAAACAATGATTTATCCGGAAAAAATGTCGTCTGGCCTCACCAACTAAAATGATCACGAGCCGCCACCTGAGAAGGGCCTTTTGGTAGAAACGTTGTTTTTGTATTATTGTTTTTGTATTTTGTAAAACTACAGTACTTTGTTGTTACGTGTTTCCTCATTGCTCACATAGTTTTACTCAGTCTTCCTTATATTGTCATTGCGACATAGTTTTACTGCAGTCTTCCTTATATTGTCATTGCTAGCTATTTACTGCAGACCTTCCTATATTGTCATAACATTTCTTATCCGCAGTCTTCCTATATTATCATTGTATGTTTTACTGCAGTCTTCCTTATATTGTCATTGCCTATGGTTTACTGCAGTCTTCCTTAATATTTTTCATAGTTTTACTGCAGTCTTCCTTATTATGTCATTTGCTACTAGTTTTCTGCAGTCTTCCCTATATTGTCATTGCCTAATAGTTTTACTGCAGTCTTCCTTATATACATTGCTACATCGTTTTACTGAGTCTTCCATTATATTGTCATTGCTAAAGTTTTACTCAGCTCTTCCTATATTATCATTGCGACATAGTTTTTCTGCAGTCTCTATCTATATTGTCATTGGACATAGTTTACTGAATCTTCCTTATATTATCATTGCTACATAGTTTTACTGCAGTCTTCCTATATTATCATTGCTACATAGTTTTACTGCAGTCTTCATTATTATCATTGCGAATGAGTTTTACTGCAGTTCTATCTATATTGTCATGCGACATAGTTTTCCTGCAGTCTTACTTATATTATCATTGTGAATAGTTTTACTGCAGTCTTCCCTTATATTTCATTACATCGTTTTACTGCGTCTTCCTTATATTATCTTGTTTCATAGTTTACTGCAGTCTTGCTTATATATCATGCTTACAGCATTTTACTCAGTCTTCTATATCGTCATTTACTGTTTTACTGCAGTCTTTATATTGTCATTGTACTACGTTTTACTGCAGTCTTCCTTATATTGCATTGTACATCGTTTTACTGCAGTCTTACCTTATATTGTCATTGCTACATCGTTTTCAGTCTTCCCTATATTGTCATTGCAACATAGTTTTACTGCAGTCTTCCTTATATCGATATTGCTACAGTGTTTACGCAGTCTTCCTTATATCGACATTGCTACATCGTTTTACTGCAATCTTCCTTATTTATCATTGCATCATGGTTTTACTGCAGTCTCTATCTATATTGTCATTGACATAGGTTTTACTGCAATCTTCCCTTATATTGTCATTGCTACATAGTTTTACTGCAATCTTCCCTTATATTGTCATTGCTACATAGTTTTACTGCAGTCTTACCTTATATCATTGCTACATAGTTTTACTGCAGTCTTACCTTATATTGTCATTGCTACATAGTTTTACTGCAGTCTTCCCTTATATTATCATTGCGACATAGTTTTACTGCAGTCTCTATCTATATTGTCATTGCGACATAGTTTTACTGCAATCTTCCCTTATATTATCATTGCTACATAGTTTTACTGCAGTCTTCCCTTATATTATCATTGCTACATAGTTTTACTGCAGTCTTCCCTTATATTATCATTGCGACATAGTTTTACTGCAGTCTCTATCTATATTGTCATTGCGACATAGTTTTACTGCAGTCTTCCCTTATATTATCATTGCGACATAGTTTTACTGCAGTCTTCCCTTATATTATCATTGCTACATCGTTTTACTACAGTCTTCCCTTATATTATCATTGCTACATAGTTTTACTGCAGTCTTCCCTTATATTATCATTGCTACATAGTTTTACTGCAGTCTTCCTTATATCGACATTGCTACATAGTTTTACTGCAGTCTTCCCTTATATTGTCATTGCTACATCGTTTTACTGCAGTCTTCCCTTATATTGTCATTGCTACATCGTTTTACTGCAGTCTTCCCTTATATTGTCATTGCTACATCGTTTTACTGCAGTCTTCCCTTATATTGTCATTGCTACATAGTTTTACTGCAGTCTTCCTTATATCGATATTGCTACATGTTTTACTGCAGTCTTCCCTTATATCGACATTGCTACATCGTTTTACTGCAATCTTCCCTTATATTATCATTGCGACATAGTTTTACTGCAGTCTCTATCTATATTGTCATTGCTACATTGTTTTACTGCAATCTTCCCTTATATTGTCATTGCTACATAGTTTTACTGCAATCTTCCCTTATATTGTCATTGCTACATCGTTTTACTGCAGTCTCTATCTATATTGTCATTGCGACATAGTTTTACTGCAGTCTTCCTTATATCAACAACACAAACTACAAATAAAACCTGCAAAAACGTACGTTTTCCGAAGCGTTCAATATCTACATAAAAGAGAACACGATCCTGATTCAGAGCACTAATCAATGAAAAATATATCTCTAGTCCGTAGAACGACCAAGTCACATTAGGCTGTATGTATGTCTTTAATGTAATGTAATCCAGCTGGAAACATTGACAGTCCGTATGGGGTGGGGATGGGGTAAGGAGGGGCGGGGAACTTAGATATCTTTTTCTTCTTCGAATGTTCCATATCTACTACTTATTAAACCACTATTTGTGATTTTTATGTAATCTGAGCCTAAGAGCGATTGCACGTTGTGCCAGTTATGCGCCTAAAAGTAGAAAGCCAGAAAATGACGACACTGGGCAACAACCCGGTTGCAGTGTGACTATAAAAGATGAAACTTCACTAAACCCCTACCTCAATCGCCTCTTACGACATGCTTTGTAGGTCGCATTATTACTATTCTTTGCTCTCCTTGTGACCCACCGGCAACACATGGGAGGAAGCTTGGAAATAAAGACACAGAACCAGAAGTGTTGACGTTTAGTGAAGTATAATCTAGACAGGACTGTAAAGGGAAGATAATCGATACTGCTCGAGCGGATCGTAATTGATTATAGATCTACAGTAATGGGTGAAGGTTGGAGTTAAGGGTCTTTGTGGTGAAGAGTTCAAGCCGTTTCCCGTGAGCTCTGAAGGTCATAGTTCGACTGTTTATTTGTTATTGTGGAGACCGCTACGATTTCTGTTAGAGCTACAGAGTTCGTGCTTTGCGTAATACTCTTAGTAGGTCTTTTCTGTGATATAGAACGAGTCGTATGAGGATTGATTGATTGAGTGATCGATAGGGGACCATCATCATTGCACTTCAGTGTGTTACTATATGTGTTTTGATCTCTTTCTTACACAGAAAGATTTAAGCTGCAGTTCACGAGCTCCGTATAACCTACGAGGATCCCCGATGTAATGTCGAAAATGCTAAATAAATTTTGTAGTGATTGTATTTTAAAACTGTTTCTAACGAATTATTCCCGGGCAGCGGATTTTCAGCATGCTCCTCTCTACTTTGAAATGCCAAGGGTTCTTTTATGTGCTAAAGTTGAACACGGGACCTACGTTTCATCCTCCATCTCCGATAGGGCTAGGAACTTGATCTCACCTACACTCGGGGTTTTCTGGAAAAAATATCTCGATGGCTCACGAGGGAGCAAACCGAGTACCTTTGGAACGAAAGGCAAGCTCCTAACCTCTACGCCACAGAGACTCATACGCCACATAGACTCATACGCCACAGAGACTCATACGCCACAGAGACTCATACGCCACAGAGACTCATACGCCACAGAGACTCATACGCCACAGAGACTCATACGCCACATAGACTCATACGCCACATAGACTCATACGCCACAGAGACTCATACGCCACAGAGACTCATACGCCACAGAGACTCATACGCCACAGAGACTCATACGCCACAGAGACTCATACGCCACAGAGACTCATACGCCACAGAGACTCATACGCCACATAGACTCATACGCCACAGAGACTCATACGCCACAGAGACTCATACGCCACAGAGACTCATACGCCACATAGACTCATACGCCACAGAGACTCATACGCCACAGAGACTCATACGCCACAGAGACTCATACGCCACAGAGACTCATACGCCACAGAGACTCATACGCCACAGAGACTCATACGCCACAGAGACTCATCGCCACAGAGACTCATACGCCACAGAGACTCATACGCCACAGAGACTCATACGCCACAGAGACTCATACGCCACAGAGACTCATACCCCACAGAGACTCATACGCCACAGAGACTCATACGCCACAGAGACTCATACGCCACAGAGACTCATACGCCACAGAGACTCATACGCCACAGAGACTCATACGCCACAGAGACTCATACGCCACAGAGACTCATACGCCACAGAGACTCATACGCCACAGAGACTCATACGCCACAGAGACTCATACGCCACAGATACTCATACGCCACAGAGACTCATACGCCACAGAGACTCACGCACAGACTCATCGCACAGAGACTCATACGCCACATAGACTCATACGCCACAGAGACTCATACGCCACAGAGACTCATACGCCACAGAGACTCATACGCCACAGAGACTCATACGACACAGAGACTCATACGCCACAGAGACTCATACGCCACAGAGACTCATCGCCACAGAGACTCATACGCCACAGAGACTCATACGCCACATAGACTCATACGCCACAAGACTCATACGCCACAAGACTCACGCCACAGAGACTCATACGCCACATAGACTCATACGCCACAGAGACTCATACGCCACAGAGACTCATGTGAGGAAACTCGTTGCAATGAACCCAGTTCTCCCCTTCAAAACCTATTCTAAATGACACCCATTTTCAATAACACTTTTTAAATAGCAAAACTTTAGCTGTTAAGTCTTTTACTGTATTGAAAGAAAACTGGAAATATTTTCTGTCGGATAGAATCTCCAGGGAAGACACCAATCAGGAAATGAAAGTAAAAACTCCACTGTCAGATACACGAAAACAAGAATACAAGCTCTCACTCCTCCGGAGATTGAAACAGTAACAGCTGATTGTGTCAACGTTAATTTTAATTTGTCAATGCTAGTTTATTTCAAAGTATCCGTTCGTGTGGTACTGTGGCCCGCAAGGGAATCAAAGAATAGTACCACCTACGCCGACAAGCATTGCACTTGATTGACTTATTGATAAATAATAAAACAAATATATTTAACTAAACATTATTTATAATGATATATATTATATATTAATACAATACCTACTGCAAACAATGTAAACACAGACGTTTATGTGATGTGAATTTTCATATCATATAACGGCTGTGGTCACAGATCACGGTACAAACAGAGTTAATCTCGCTGTCACTGATATCTGGGTAGACTCCTAATTCTATCAAGTCAAACTATGTTAGGTATTGTATATTATGATCAAATATATTTCCATCACAAATCCTGTGAGATTAGAATACGAAATGAATACACCGGATGAAACAGTTCACATTTTGAGACCAGATATATATATATACCGACACAACTTCAAGAATTAAATAACACAAAATTCTACAGAAATTCCAATGTTTCTTCACTCAACAATTTTTCATTTGCTGTAGTCACGTAAATATTTCGAGTTAAGAATGTAGAAGTTTTCTCAAGTGCAGCTCAAACTCATAGGCGTCCAACATGTTTCGAAACGCACCCACACACACACAAGTATACGTGTTCACCTTGGTCTTTAAGAACGCATGCTTGCTACACGTTTGCCTCGCGTCCGGAAGTAAGTCCAATCAACAACGAACACCAGGGTTCCTTGAAACTAGCAATTCTTTACAGCGTCTGCTTTCTTCAACGCCGTTACTCGAATAGCAGGTTTACCCCCGAAACCTTCAACCTCTCTCTCACTATCGGTCTGTTTAGAATTGATTCTAATCGGCTTCTGCTCACGACGCCTGCGCGTAAAATGGGCAACTTGTAAAAGTCGCAATTGCTTCGTCATTTTTTTACAACACAATTTGTTACACTGTTTGCAGATTAATTTAATTGTCAACAATCTTGTTTACAAAACAGAAAGAAATGTAACAACCCCACTTGTGTATAATATATTATCGTATATACATATTAGTTAGTTAGTTTGTTCCTTTCGTGCCAAAGGCGGCACATAGGGCAGAGGTTTTAAATCTCCATGTGATACGGTTCTTTGCTAGCAGTTGGAGATCTTGTATGGTTTTACATCCCAATAGTTTACTTTCTTGTTGGATAGTTCTTCGAAGAGTGGTCTTTGGTCTTCCACGTTTTCTTTTCCCAACTGGTGACCACATAAGGACTTGTCGATTTAGTCTCTTTTCGTCAGATCTAAGAATATGACCTAAATATTTCCACCTTCGTTTCCTTATAATATTTGATATGGGTTACATATATTGATGTATATTACTAATATTTATTGTCTTTCTCTTGGTCAACTTTACATCAGAGAATTCAGTAAGTTATACATATTTACACTAACAGAAGCAAAAATTTGTTAAACGTTTATTCAGAAGAATGACAATAGCAAATAGCATTTTCCTTAGCTTTTCAGACCTTAGGGTATGAAGTCAGGGCCAATTCCTCCCTCACGTGTGGAACGCCGAGCGTGGGATTGAACTCACATCCCTCTTGTATCTGAGTCCATAGGCGAACACTTATGCACTAAGATAGTCCTTACCAGTATGACCACTACCAAATATAAATATGAAAACTTGAAATTAGAAATCGCCCGTGTAGTGCCGGGGCCCGCAAGGAAGCAAAGAATAGTACCACTGCGGCCTACAAGGCATGTCGTAAGAGGCGACTGAGGTCGGAACTAGGAAAGCTACCTAGTAAATAAAAAGCATTGCATAAATCGGATGTGCTGGCCTACTTGTAGGCGCATAACTGACACAACGTACAATCACTCTTGGGCTCAGATCACATACAAATCACATAGAGTGGTTAACAAGTGGGCGATTTGGAGCGTTCAAAGAAGAAACAGAATTAACAAATTGATTTCATTTAAAATGTAATTTTTGGTAAAGGACAATTAATAAATAAAGATGTGAATTTGGTTACGATTGTAGACACACGTTTATTCGAAGCAGAGAGTTAGAAACGTTGAAAATTTAACAACGATTTCTGGGAGATTTAGAATTTGAAAGGGTTTTAATGCGGAAGGATTGCACTGGACTTTACCCCATATGGCTCAGTCCCTCTCCGCAGAAGTGGTAGGCCACCTGCCGAGAGTATTACACAAAGCACGAACTCCGTAGCTACAGCATCGTAGCCTAGGGGTCTCTGGAAAAACTGCACTCGTGAACAGAACGGCGCGGTCCGTATTCGAACCCACGACCTTCGATTCACAAGGTAAAGGGCTTAACCACTTAGCCACAGAGACCCCCTAGGATGGGAAAATAAGGACGTGGATTATGAGCATTGAATACACAGTAGGGAACAGTAAGCAGTTTAAAAGTGTTGGGAAAGATGTACGTTCTAGCTTGTGTGTTGCCGGTGCCCTCACGGTGTGCAAATAATGATGATGATGCTCGTCCATCACGGGTGATGATGACCACACAATTTTCATCCAATGTAATGTAGTTGCGTTATGTTTGTCTGTGTGTGCGTAGATGACTAGTGAGCCCGATGCGGGTTTGAAATGCAAATAACAGTAACACTGCGACCTACAAGGCAGGTCGTAAGATGCGACTGATGGATGTGCTGGCCTACTTGTAGGCGCTCTTAGGCTCAGATCACATACATGATACAGATCCAAAAAGTGGTTTAACAAGTGGTCGATATGGAGCGTTGGAAGAATAGGATGTGCGTTCTACAGTGTGTATGGAGAGATTGACGTTCTACAGCGTGTATGGAGAGATTGACGTTCTACAGCGTGTATGGAGAGATTGACGTTCTACAGCGTGTATGGAGAGATTGACGTTCTACAGCGTGTATGGAGAGATTGACGTTCTACAACGTGTATGGAGAGATTGACGTTCTACAGCGTGTATGGAGAGATTGACGTTCTACGGCGTGTATGGAGAGATTGACGTTCTACGGCGTGTATGGAGAGATTGACGTTCTACAGCGTGTATGGAGAGATTGACGTTCTACAGCGTGTATGGAGAGATTGACGTTCACAGTGTATGGAGAGATTCGTTCTACGGCGTGTATGGAAATTGACGTTACACGTTGGAGAGATTGACGTTCTACGGCGTGTATGGAGAGATTGACGTTCTACAGCGTGTATGGAGAATTGATTCTACAGAGCTGTATGGAGAGATTGACGTTCTACAAGTTACGATAGGATGATGCTATTCTGTTCTCGCTCCATGAAGTTAACTGGGGATTGAGTTCTAAACTAAAAGATTCCACGTGAAAGATGGTCTACACGTGTGAAGGATGTTTTTAACTGGAGATGTAGTTCTACAAGTTGGAAATTTTTCACAACAGTGATGATTTCTTGTGACTACACGTGTGGATGATGTTCTAACGTGTGGAAGTATGAGTTCTACAACGTTAAATGTGAGTTCTACAACTGTGAGATGAGTCTACAACTGGGGAAGATGTGAGTTCTGACAACGTAGGGAAGATGTGAGTTCTAAACGTGTGGGGAAAGATTGAGTTCTACAACTGTAGGGAAAGATGTGAGTTCTACAACGTGTGGGAAAGATGTGAGTTCTACAACGTGTAGGGAAAGATTGAGTTCTACAACGTGTGGGAAAGATGTGAGTTCTACAACGTGTTGGGAAAGATGTGAGTTCTACAACGTGTAGGGAAAGATGTGAGTTCTACAACGTGTGGAAAGATGAGTTCTACAACGTGAGGAAAGATGTGAGTTCTACAACGTGTAGGAAAGATGTGAGTTCTACAACTGTAGTTGGAGAAAGATGTGAGTTCTACAACGTGTAGGGAAAGATGTGAGTTCTACAACGTGTTGGGAAAGATGTGAGTTCTACAACGTGTAGGGAAAGATGTGAGTTCTACAACGTGTAGGAAAGATGTGAGTTCTACAACTGTAGGGGAAAGATGTGAGTTCTACAACGTGTAGGAAAGATGTGAGTTCTACAACTTGTGGGAAAGATGTGAGTTCTACAACGTGTAAGGAAAGATGTGAGTTCTACAACGTGTAGGGAAAGATGTGAGTTCTACAACGTGTAGGGAAAGATGTGAGTTCTACAACGTGTAAGGAAAGATATGAGTTCTACAACGTGTAGGGAAAGATGTGAGTTCTACAACGTGTGGGGAAAGATGTGAGTTCTACAACGTGTAGGAAAGATTGAGTTCTACAACGTGTAGGGAAAGATGTGAGTTCTACAACGTGTAAGGAAAGATGTGAGTTCTACAACGTGTAAGGAAAGATGTGAGTTCTACAACGTGTAGGGAAAGATGTGAGTTCTACAACGTGTAGGGAAAGATGTGAGTTCTACAACTGTAGGAAAGATGTGAGTTCTACAACGTGTTGGGAAAGATGTGAGTTCTACAACGTGTAGGGAAAGATGTGAGTTCTACAACGTGTAGGAAAGATGTGAGTTCTACAACGTGTAGGAAAGATATGAGTTCTACAACTGTAGGAAAGATATGAGTTCTACAACGTGTAGGAAAGATGTGAGTTCTACAACGTGTGGGAAAGATGTGAGTTCTACACGTGTAGGAAAGATGTGAGTTCTACAACGTGTAGGAAAGATGTGAGTTCTACAACTGTAGGAAAGATGTGAGTTCTACAACGTGTAAGGAAAGATGTGAGTTCTACAACGTGTAGGGAAAGATGTAGTTCTACAACGTGTAGGAAAGATTGAGTTCTACAACTGTGGGAAAGATGTGAGTTCTACAACGTGTAGGGAAAGATGTGAGTTCTACAACGTGTAGGGAAAGATGTGAGTTCCCCTAGCACAACGTGTAGGGAAAGATGTGAGTTCTACAACGTGTAGGGAAAGATATGAGTTCTACAACGTGTAAGGAAAGATGTGAGTTCTACAACGTGTAGGGAAAGATATGAGTTCTACAACGTGTGGAAAGATGTGAGTTCTACAAGTGTGGAAAGATGTGAGTTCTACAACGTGTGGGGAAAGATGTGAGTTCAACATTGTAAGAAAGATGGGTTGATAAAGTGAAAGTGAAAGAGAGGATTAGATAGATAGAATGTTAAGACATTGAGAACTTTACAAAGTCTAAGAAAACATTTATAATAAGCAATGCTAAGACATTGAAAACTTTACAAAGCGTAAAGGAAAGTTTACATTGACCAATGCTAGGACATTGTAAACTCTACAACGTGTAAGAAAAGTTTACATTAAATAAAAGACTAGGACATTGATTAAAAATAGAACTGTGTTACACTTACATCTCTAGTCATTTCACTTATCTTCAAGTTTCCTCTAAAGTTTACAATAAAACATGCTAGAACATTGAAAACTTTACAAAATGTAAGAGAAAGTTTCAAATAAAAAATGCTAGAACATTGAAAACTTTACAAAATGTAAAAGAAAGTTTCAAATAAAAAATGCTAGAACATTCTTCTTCTTCTTCTTTGCGTTCGTTCTTTACGATCAATTTTAATCACTCTTTGTGGTATGTTTGATCTTTGCCAAGAACGTGTATACGTTGCACATTGGTTTGGTGGGCCCTTAAACGCACAGACTTTTAGACGTTTAGGACACGTGCATCCGATTTCAGCCAAACCTCCTTAGTCGCCTCTTACGACATGCGTGGCAGGTAACAGTGGTTCTGTTCTTTACACACTAAATTTGGGCCCCGGTAACATACACGGGCGGAGCTAGAACATTGAAAACGTTACAAAATGTAAGAGAAAGTTTACATAATAAAATGCTAGAACATTGAAAACTTACAAAATGTAAGAGAAAGTTTATAATAAAATGCTAGCACATTGAAAACGTTACAAAATGTAAGAGAAAGTTTGCAATAAAAAATGCTAGAACATTGAAAACTTTACAAAATGTAAGAGAAAGTTTACAATAATCAATGCTAAGACAGAATAAAAGCAAATCTATGCTAAAATGGGTAGGAATTGAATGCTTGAAACACAACCTTGCAGTAAAACAGTCATCGTTAACCAAAGCTTCAACATAATAGATAGTAATCATGAAGTGAAGATATTTCAGTTAGAAACAGTGGTATGCTGAAGGATATTTCAAGTTGCAGAAACAGTGGTATGCTGAAGGATATTTCTTCAACAGATTGATTTCAAGAAACAGTGGTATGCTAGGAAGTTGAAACATTATCTAAGTTGCAGAAACAGTGGTATGCTGAAGGATATTTCTTCTCTACAACAGAGATCTTCAAACTGTAGTAAATATGTCACAAGTGGGACCATGATAAACAATTATTTTAGACTATATATTTAGACTATAGACGATATTTTAGACCAGTGTTTATTCCATAATAATATTGAACAGCTTCAAGAACACATAAACTTACTCAACAATAGCTGCCTCAAATACAACATGAAGATCAACATTCAAAAGACAGAAGTCATGACTATAAGCAGAGAACATAAAGATATCAACATACAAATAAATGACCAAACGCTAAAGCAGGTGAGATAATTCAAATACCTTGGAAGTATCTTCACATCTGATAGTAGACTGGACAGAGAGATCGAAACTAGAATCCAGCAAGTCAACAACATTACATACCAGCTTACCCTAATTTTGAAACACCCAGCTATTCCAGTAGTGACTAAAAGAGAGATTATAAATTCAATCTTTATACCAACACTGTGCTACCAGAGCCAATCATGGGCACTGACAAAAGAACAAGAAAGGAAAATTACCACATGCGAAATGAGGTGCCTGAGGAGAGCAGTAAATAAAACAAGAAGATACCATATAAAAAATGAGGAAATTAGAAGAACAGTCGGAACACCTGCTATTAGATTTATTGAAAAACAGAGACTCAAATGGTTTGACCACTTGGTCAGAATGAACCCGAATACACCAGTTAAAAGAGCGTACAACCTGAAAATGGAATCATCAAGAGGAAAGGGCAGACGAAGAAAAAGATGGGTTGATGGAGTTACAGACATCTTAAAACTCCACAATACCACAGCATATCAAGCGACCGAGCGTGCATTATCTCGGAAACCGATCATCAGTTAAACCTGCTACGCCTAGCGGCAAAAAGCAGAGAAGGACAAAAGAAAGAAAGAAGAAAGATATAAACTATTTGAAATGCACTGTAGCATATTGTATGTGATATATTTGGATTGATTGATGGACTGATTGATTGATTGATAGATAGGATCATGATAATTGTATTTCGGGGCACCCGTGTGATACCTGGGCCTGCAAGGAAAGCAAATAATAGTACCACTGCGATCTACAAGGCATGTCGTAAGAGACGACTGAGGTAGGGGCCTAGGAAGCTACCCTAGTAAATAAAAGCTTGCATAAATCGAATGTGTTGGCCTACTTACAGGCGCATAACTGGCACAACGCTCTTAGGCTCAAATCACATGTAGGTAACACAGAGTGGATAACGAGTGGTCGATATGAACGCTCGAAGAAGAAGAAGAGAAATCTGATCGTTTGATAGTTGTCATAGTTGTATTTCGTTGAATAATAATATCTGCGCCGTTATATACAAGTGGTGAAGACAGTGGATGAGAAAATAGTTCATAGTTCATAGTTCATAAGTACGGTTCCAACTTCACTGCAACGGGTCACCCCATAATTGCTCCGTTCCTGTGCCAATGAATATCACACAAAATGCTAACAGCTGTGAAAAGTTTCCTGTGTTAACTAATTCCAGAATGAAACAGCCGCGTGCCGCCACAAAAGCAACCTGCACCGCATAATATGCATATGGCCGTCGCGAATGTAGCAACACAAAACTGTTCGTCACTTGAATAGCAATTCTTGTCGAAGGGGACACCAATCACGGCAAAATCCAGCTTTCTGCACTCGCAATATAACTGCATACGGCAGATTGAGCTTGTTCGTCATAACCACTGTCCGCCATTTTCTGAATACACACAACAAACGCACGGTTGACACAGCAAAAAGCATTCCATGTAACAGTCACAGCTCACAGCGTTGCTCAAGCACTAACTCAGTAGCTCGGCAAACGAAACCGGAAAATACCCGACCAAACATGGCGGGAATGAGCTAGCAAAGTCGTGTTCAGAATCAAACCGTTCTGACTCTGACCACAGCCTTGCTATAGCCCAGGCCGTACAACTCGCCAGGTATTCCCTGACCTAGATAAGAAAAGGGGCTGACTATATTCTTAAGATCTCTTTACGAAATCCATCACTGTACAGACATACATTTAATGACAAACATCGTAAATGGATTATAGATAATAATAAACTTGAGATATGGTCATAAAATGAATTTTATTTTAATCAAATGATCATGATCCTCTCTATACTTGATGGGCAAAGGGCTTTACTAGTTAAAGTTGGTGCCAACTTCACAATACTCAGACGCTCATTTTGATACAGTTTTTTCAAATGTAAAAAAGAAGCACTTGCTACTTGGCTAGAATTAGTACAATTTGAGATTGATGTTTTATTCAGAAGTAACTCGGTTGTGGCGGGATATGATAATGTCTGCTCTGCATCTTTCTGGTTCAGCCAATTTCTCCACAGACATTTCAACAGATGCACTGAGTCATACAATAAAATATTTTTTACCAGCAATTCCAGGATTTTCTATATATGTACTGTTGTTTTTAGAAGGTTATTATAAACTTTTCGGTTAACTGAGTTGTTGTCTGCAAGTACTGCCAGAACTATGAAACCGCACTTTTGTACACTGTTGATGATCTGAAGCAATTTTGTGTCAAGATCCTCTGATGTCATCCTGTACATAGGCGACAGCTCGACAACTTCTCGATAACTTCCAAACACTGAGGAAATGAGAAAAGCCTGTACTGTTGTTGCTGATTGCATAGAGTTTTCAGCCCTACCAAGTAACCTACCACCTGAGTATGTTACAGCTGATTTGATATGAATTTCATCCATTTGTACTGCCACAATCTTTTCCAACTCAGAAAGTCTGCACTCTTTAAATTTCATGTATGTAGAAATGCTGCCATCATCATTAGACAATGAATAAGGAGAAGTTAAATTTTTAAATGTAGATGGATGTGGGAGACATAATAAGAGAGATTTTCTGATAAATCTATAGCATGCAGGAGATTTCAAGAAAACCATATAGGAAAAGCATAATGTACAACTACTGTAGCGTCTTCTGTATTTGTCCTTATTGACAAGTTGTACCTGCTCTAAGATAAATGTTAGTTGTTTTTCATGTATGTGTGTATTAGTATCTTCAGATGATAATATTAATTCTCTAACAATTTCTAAATTACTATATGCTTCTTCTAATAAATCACTAATACTCTTTATGTTTGGAGAAGTAGCAGGATCAGTATCTTTGTAGTGGATCAGTAAATTTTCCAGCTGTGACCACCTCTCAAGTTTACTGTTAATTAAAATCCAATCAAGATATTTACCAGACACTTGTTTATTTTCTACATAAACTTGTACACTCATGTCTGGTAAAACATTTACACTTACAGAAATGGATGGTGCACTGTTTGCTTTCACATTCATAGTATACAAAACAAGACAAGTAAATATATCCTCTGTGACTGTATGCATTCTCCAGTTTTTATCTAACAAGTCTTTTAACTTTGCTGTTATCTCACACTGAAAAGTTGGAAAATCTTATATAATATCTGCAGACAACCACTCAGCTGTTCTATTGTCATGTTTGCTGACGATTTCTGCTACTCTTATTTCTGGATCTTTACGAGATTGTGGTTGTTGACTCGATAAATAAGATGGCAATTCAGGAAAAGAGATGGATAAGCAGTTTTTTTAAACCAGGATGCTTCCGAGGAAGTTCATGTTTAATTCCACATTTATCTATAAATGTATCAGACAATATAATGTCACATGGATGAAAATGTTTACGACACACAACACTTGATTTAGCTGGTGACCAGTCTTTTCGTGGAATGCATTTCTTCCATCTGTCTCTCCTATCAGAATTTGATGGGAATTTAAAAACACTCACATATTCTTTAGTCGAGTCGTAGTTCGATTTACATCCAGGAACACAGCACTTTTTGCCCATTTTAAGATGAAAACATTATGCACAAATTTAATTTAACACTCTGCAATATCAGTAATCCAAATATTTGTTGTAGATAAATATACAAGGACTCAAAATCGTGTAAAATAAGAAGACACGCTGACGTTCTATCGCTTATCGACACACACAAAATGTCAGACCACTTTACGGAAGAGATAATTAGAGCGCGAAGGCCTTATACTGGAGCCTGGCTATGCTCTGACTGACCCTCCCGCATTCCGCCATTGTTGGCCAGATTTTTCGGATGAAAGAAGACCTGGTAGTCCAAAGGAAGCACGGAGAACAACTGTGGAAAGAATGTTGGAAGAATGTGGCTTACATTACGAAAACCGTCGCATGATCTCGCATTCTGGTATTCTTAGATAAAGACAAATTCATTTTAAAAACAAAACAGCATGCTACATCAAGATTATATTATGTCACAAATTAAGTTTAAATCTAAGAAATATCAGTACTACTAACACTTTTCCTCAATAAATAACCACAGACTCGTAGAATTGAGTAAAATTGCAGAACACCTTACAGTTTTTCTATCAAACACTTATAAAAATCAGCCCCCATTGAACAGGAATTTTGGTTTTCCCGTCTGAGCTAGTCGTTCTTATGTTGCCGGGGGAGTGTTACTGAAATATACACTCTGTACGTGCACTGACACTGTCATCTTTAACCATATGTATGGACACTCTGAGTACATGGACGTACATTCTCGTGGTGTGGAGGTTAGGTGCCCGTCTCTCTTGCCAAAGGTACCAGGTTCGTTCCCTCGTGGAACCACCTAGATATTTTTCAAGAGATCCCTGATCTCAGCGTAGTTCCTAGATCGAGTTCCTAGTCCTATCAGAGACTGACGATAAAACATAGGTCCCGAGTTCAATTTGTGCACGTAAAAGAAACTTTCGCAGTTGAAAATCGAAAAGAGCAGGCTGGAAAAACGCTGCCCGGGAAAAATTCATTAGGAAAAAAAATTCCTACATTAAAATCTTCACAATCTTCAAAATTATATCGGGAATGGTGTTCGTGCACTGCAGCTGAGATCTTCATGTGTAAGAAAAAGATTGGAGCACACACGATTACTCACCGAAGTGCAATGATGATGGTCCTATCAATCAATCATTCAACATTCTCTCCAGATGTCCAGTTTCTTCTCGTCTATCATCAGTTGATATCAGAATTGAGCGAATGTAAACAAATAACATACCCAGTGTTAGTTTAAACATCAAATTAAATATGATATAATCAGGTAACGATAAACAAAATGGGAATATAATAGAGCGCATATGCTCGGGTTATCTGGATTGATAAATTAACTAGCAATTATCGGTCAGCAGGAGAAGATAAATGCAGGTTCAATTAAAGTCGCTTGTTTTTCCCTATGTAAATATTTTGGAAGTTTTGATAAATTTTGCAATTTGTATAGATTTTGTATTTGTGTAGATACATGTAGAAGGTTTATGTAGCTAAGTGGTTAATTCCTCGGCTCGCGTTCGAAGGTCGCGGGTTCGAATCCGGACTACGACGTTCTGTCCACTAGTGTATTTTTCAGAGACCCGTAGGATTGTTGCCGGAGCTACGGAGTTAGTGCTTTGTGCAATACTCTCGGCAGATGGCGTGCCGATTCTGCGGAAAGTAGCTGAGCCATGAACCATGTGGGGTAAAACCCGGTTTATTGAAGTCAGTCTTTACGACTTTAAACCCTTTTTGTGTAGATTGCGCTGAGATGGACATTGGGTATAACGAAAACGGGGAAGGCTCAAAACGAACTGGAGAACAACTGAAAGAAATGAATCTCAGGGGGAAGGCAATACATAGGACTGTGAAGAACAGAGAAGAGTGACATGCACTTGTTGCAGCCCAAAATAGAAAGAATAGAACCACTGTTACCTGCCACGCATGTCGTAAGAGGCGACTTAGGAGGTTTGGATGAAATCGGATGCACGTGTCCTAAACGTGTAAAAGTCTATGCGTTTAGGGTCTACAAACCAATTGCAACGTATACACGTTCTTGACAAAGATCAAACATATCACAAAGAGTGATTAAAATTGGTCGTAAAGAACGCTATTGCTTGCATGAAGTTAGACTGTTCATAAATTTGTTCTTTGTCTTCTGTCTTGTCGAAGTAGAAGAAGTTGCTGCCCAAAGCGCCAAGGTTGTCACAAGCTAGAGAGAGAGAGAGAGAGATAGAAAGAGATAGAAAGAGAGAGAGATACTTTATGACACTATCATAATCAATGGTTTTATGTGCTCGTCTATGTCTTATCGGATTTAGTACGAAGGATTTGCTTTTTTGCACTGGGTATCTCCATTTTTTTCGGTAACTCTCCGCAGAAATGGCACTGCACATGATGATAGTATTGCACAAAACACCAACTCTATAACTCCAACAACAATTCTTAAGGATCTGTAAAAATTAATGCATACGTGAACCGAACGACGAAGTCCGAATTCGAACTCGTGATTTCGCCGTGTGGTGCTGATGCCCGCAAGGAAGCAAAGGATAGTACCAATGCGACCTACACGCCATGTCGTAATAGGCGATTGAGGTAGGGGGCTAAGGAAGCTACCCTAGTAAATAAAAAGCGTCGCAGAAATAGGATGTGCTGGCTTACTTGTAGGCGCATAGCAGTCACAGCGTACAATCGCTCTTAGGCTCAGATCTCATACAAATCACAAAGAGTGGTTTAACAAAAGATCGATATGAAGTATTCCAAGAAGAAAGAAGAATAACTATAGGCTCTCTAAATAATCTGAAGATATTGTTCAGTACTTTACACGATGTTATGTTAATGAATTCTCATTGTCTACAGCGCAGCTCAAAAAGCAATGGGAACGTATAAGTAGTGCCTAGAAAAAATCAACGACTGGTTTACTATGGTTGATAGCAACGTCCTATAAAGGAAATGCCACGTTTTTTTTCATTGTCATCAGGCGGGTGTTTCTGTCGCCCATGTTGCTCAGAGCCCTCAAGGATTGGGCAGAAGGGGGAGGAAACAAAGAATAGTACCACTGCGTAAGTACAAGGCATGGCGTAAAAGGTGACTAAGCTAGGCGCCCAGGGAAGCTACTCTAGTAAATAAATAGCGTACCAGAAATTGGATGTTCTGGACTACTTGTAGATGCATAACTGGCACAACTCACAATCGCTCTTAGGCTCAGATCACATACAAATCACAAAGGGTTGTTAACAAGTGGTCGATATGGAGCGTTCGAAGAAGAAGAAGAACGTTGCATACAATACCGTTTAGAAGGCTATGTCAAACTACTGAACGTATAAGTAGTGCCTAGAAAATCAACAAATCGTTTTACTGTGGTTGATAGCGACGTCCTTAACGGACAAGATTTTCCTTTTCAACACAGTTCGGTGCTTCTGTTCCATCGGTTTTTTAATTCTAATTTTATTCTTCTAGTTTTGGTTTCATTATAAAAGATGTCATTTTCAATCTGTCTAAGTGATTGAATCTCTATTTGCTACGATGTCATTCCTTTTACTAATCTAAAAACAAAGTCGACTGCACATTTTCTTTCTTGTATTTGATGAGATACTGTGTTCCCTAAAGCATTTCACACTGTTTACAATTGGATAACACTACATTCATTTTTGTGGCCTTTCTGTGGCACACAAGTGTTGGTTACATCTTTGGTGTCATTGAAGATAGAGACTGACTAATGATTTTCTTCTTTGAACTCTCAATATCGACCACTTGTTAACCACTTTGTGTGATTTGTATGTGATCTGAGCATAACAGCGTATGTACGTTGTGCCAGCTATGAGTCTACAAGTAGACCAGCACATCCGATTTCTGCGATGCTTTTTATTGGCTACGGTAGCTTCCCTAAATCACAAATCAGTTGCCTCATACGTCATGTATTTAGCCTACAGGTATACAATCAGTCGTCTCATCTGACATATTGTGTTACTATGCATTGCTTTATGAACGGTGAGGGCTATTTTACCTTTCGTAAAATCCCACGGAAACGAATTTGCTTCCAAACTTGCCCACCGCGGGGCTTGAACCAGGTTCGCTTGGGTTTGTGATCGAGATCATTACCGCTAAGTAAAAAATGAGTACTAACAAGTAAAAGATATCAAGAAACAAAATCTGAATAATAAACAACGATCCGTGTTGCCGGGGCTCACAAGGAGCAAAGAATAGTAATACTGCGACCTACAAAGCATGTAGTAGGAGGCGACTAAGATAGGGGCCTAGGAAGCTACCTAGTAAATAAAAACAATAACATTTACGTCAGACAATAAATCCCTAACGTGCTTAAATTGCAGTATTTCCTTATATTGATAAAGAAAAAATGTTGACTGGACCAAAGTCTAGGAACACAGAGGGATAAGACTAATTATGAATAATGTTTGTTCTCCTGTACCTTCATAGTTTGCTTTGTTTCTAATCGACTTTCAGTGATAGTCAGTAACCAATTGTGTTAGACTGAATTTTTAAACCAATGGATTGTGTTTGTTTCTTGGTGGAGTCGATTTACGTGGAAATGTAACGACAGCTATTTTGATCTGACACTTTAATACAGCTCGAAGGGATTGATTGATTGATTGAACAATCATCATTGCACTTCGGTGAGTAACCATGTGTGCTGCGATTTCTTTCTTACACAGAAAGATCTCAACTGCAAAGCACGAACTCTGTAGTACCGGCATGGATCCTCGATGTAATTTTGAAGATAGTCAAGATATTTTTGTAGGATTTTATTTTTAATCTCTTCTAATGAGTTTTGCACGAGCTTTCCAGCCTGCTCTTCTAGATTTTAAACTGCCAAGGGTTATTTTGCGCTCTTAAATTGAACACGGAACTTACGTTTTATCGTCCGTCTCCGATAGGACTAAGAACTCAATCTCACCTACACTGAGATCAAGGTCTCTAGAAAAATATTCATATGGCTCAGCGAGGAGCGAACCTGGTACCTTTGGCACGAGAGACGAGTACCTAACCTCTACGCCACGAGACCCATTAGAAGTTGGAAGGGACCGAGCATTAATGGGTTTGCCGTAACATGAATGTTCAAGTGTCGGTTATTTTCGTTTATTGCTAATATCATCCTAAAGGCGGATGAAACATATCTAAAGTAAGAATAATACATAGATATTAGAAGAGAGCTCATCATTTTCATCCTAGTTTATCTGTTTCTCTGTGTGTTACCCACTTTGTGCTGAAGTATTCACTAATTCGCTCCATTATTTTTTATAACAGCCCCAACAGGGGGGATTTTTGAGTGGCGCTGGACATAATATCTCCTGGGACATTTAAACAACGATCAGCTTAAGCCATTGACGGGTCAGTCCACCTGCACGTATTCCAATCATTAAAGTAGGAGAGCCCTTGAGCGTCGGCACGTCCTTTTAAAAAGGATGTCAGCCGGAGGATAAATAGTGTTTTATGACTCTCGACTGCCTCAAGGTACACATCTGCCTGCCCGATCGAAGTATTTTCAAGGACACTGTATTTCCACTGGTTTCTATTCCGCAGTGTTTTGTTAGCACCGATCTGGTCACTGTCAAGGGTGCCAACGTATCAATGAGAAATTTTCGGCTCAATTCACACACTCCCTAGGGCCCCGGACATAAAGTCAATAGATGTCTGGATAAGCTGACCAGTGCTATTTAATAGCCATTGGTTACAATACGTTAGGTATTTCTCCCAACAAGCCATTATTTCAGTTCAGTCTATAGTCAGCGAAACGAACAATAAATATGGCCTTACAAAATATTAAACAAATAAAAACAGTCTAAAATTAAACTGATAGAAAAATAAAGATCATAGTGCTAAGATCAAGCATACTCCCAGTGGCAACAGATAAGTGTGAAGCATGGACACTTAACAAGGCATTAAAAACATATGTGCTTTTGAATAAAAGTGTTACATATGAGTCGTCTGTGTATCATGGACAGATAAAGAACACATATTTATATCAAGAACGCCCGAGTGGTTACCGGGGCCCAAATTTGGGGTGTAAAGAATAGCACCACTGTTACCTGCCACGCATGTCGTAAGAGGCCACTAAGGAGGTTTGGCTGAAATCGGATGCACATGTCCTAAACGTATAGAAGTCTATGCATTTAGGGCCTACCAAACCAATGTGCAACGTATACACGTTCTTGGCAAAGATCAAACATATCACAAAGAGTGATTAAAATTGGTTGTAAAGAACTAACTCAAAGAAGAAGAAGATATTAAGAAATAACTCAAAATCAAAGAAAACTGGCAGATAAAAACAATTACTGTGGATATATAAATAATTACGATGTGTTGGAAAAGACCATCATGGAAGGAGACATCCCGGCAACGAAAAGAAGAAGAAGACCACACGGAGAAGATGGATTCAGGATGTGACTGATGGTATGAAGATGACATCAGCAGAGGCGGAAATCTGACCTATGAGAGAGAAATTCCAAAGGACTGTTAGGGTGGCAAAATTTTGCTCAGGAAAAACTATTTATGACGCGACTCTGTTGTACCCAATATGTTTAAAACAAAATAATAAAAAATTACTATTACATTCTCGAGCTGACAGGGCTACAGTAGTGAATACTGGAAAATGACCCAACACATAATAAACAAGTTAGAGACATTTCGAAATAAATGTTGAAGAAGCATCCAGCAAATTATTTAGCCAAATACCATAACAAATGAGGAGCGTTTGAAACGAACAGACTATGCATCCTTGGAAACCATCATTAAGAGATGAAGATGGAGGTGGTTTGGACATGTATGTCGTATGCCAGTGGGGAATTGGCTGGACAGCTCTCAGATGGAAAGCGGATGGGAAGAGAAGGCCTTGACGTCCAAAGGAAACATAGAGAAGAACGGAGGAGAGAGAGTTGAAGGAATGTAACCTGACGCGGGAGACGGCTGGTAGAAAGGCAGCAGAACGGCAACAGTGGAGGTCTCTTGTGGAAGCCTTACGTGTCGATCGGGACACGATGAGAATATAGATAGATTACATTCTCGGGTAGAATTAGAAAAATGAGTAGAGTATAAACTCGGACAATGAAATAGTTGTGGGTTTTCCCGCAACCCTACACAAGTGAGGAAAGAAAATAACTTTCCTACCGCCCTCATACTAGGGTGTAGGTGTATATAATACAGATACTTCATGACCTACGGCCTATACATACGTACTACGGATATTGTCATTTTACGAAATTATCTAGAGGTAGTTAGCTCTTGTTGGCGTCTGTAGCTTAAGTGGTAGTGAGTTTGATCACAACCGAAGCGAATCTGGTTCCAACTCCGCGGCGGGTAGTTTGCAAGCAAATTTGTTCGGCGTAGATATTTACTGTCAAAATGAACCTTACCGTTCGGAAAGCAATGGTAAACTACTGTACGTATAATTGGTGCCTAGAAAATCGACGAGTAGTCTACTTAGGTTGATGGTGAAGATCTGTAAAGGATGTGCCACCTAAAAAAGTTAGTTTTGCTTTTCATGCCTGTTAGAGACAAGTTCTTTCTTTTCTCTTTTCATTAATCCGGTCGTATCACAAAGTCAGGATAAGAAGAGATTTCTAGAACGGGCTGTTGTGTGTGCTCCCTACATGGTGTCTTTCATTGCGTTTGTTAGTTACGTAGTCGATCATTTGTATGAAAGTCTTTTTGCCAGAGGCGTACTATCCGTTGGTAATCCGTTTATGTGTCCGTACCATTGAATTTATTGTTACTTGATAAAGCTCAGTACTGATGTGGTACCCACTATTTCCTGGTGTCTTCATTCATAAATTGGTCTTTTCTTGATACTTCCTACAGTCTAAGTCTACACTTCATCTCTGTCGTGACTAGTTTTCTTATGTTATTTGATGTCAACGTCCAGTCTATACTGATAGCATAATGTTAGGAGAACGACTATGTTGAATTAAACATGTCTTTATTTATTTAATCAAGTTTGTTTTTTAAACTGAAAACCAACTGGCTCGACTACAGAACGCTTTAATTTGGGAAATTGAATGCCTCAGCTACACCAGGCTTTAGTTTTGGAAATTGAATGTCTCAGCTACACAAAGCTTTAGTTTTGGAAATTGAATGTCTCAGCTACACCAGGCTTTAATTTTGGAAATTGAATGCCTCAGCTACACAAAACTTTAGTTTTGGAAATTGAATGTCTCAGCTACACCAGGCTTTAGTTTTGGAAATTGAATGCCTCAGCTACACGAAGCTTTAGTTTTGGAAATTGAATGTCTCAGCTACACCAGGCTTTAGTTTTGGAAATTGAATGCCTCAGCTACACAAAGCTTTAGTTTTGGAAATTGAATGTCTCAGCTACACCAGGCTTTAGTTTTGGAAATTGAATGCCTCAGCTAAACAAAGCTTTAGTTTTGGAAATTGAATGCCTCAGCTAAACAAAGCTTTAGTTTTGGAAATTGAATGCCTCAGCTACACAAAGCTTTAGTTTTGGAAATTGAATGCCTCAGCTAAACAAAGCTTTAGTTTTTGGAAATTGAGTGTGTGGACTACACGAAGCTTTAGTTTTGGGAAAATGAGTGCCTCGACTACACGAAGCTTTAATGTTAAATACTGACTCAATCTCCTTTGTTTATTATGTAGCAATTAAAGTTTCTTTAAGCCGAAACACGCTCTTTTCAACCTAAGAACGAGGTTATTTTGGTTATATCAGAGCTTGTAGATACAGCGATTAACAACAGATAGTGTGACTCAAAGAGCAATGTTACTCTGATACAGTGGATATCAAGCATAACGTCATCCCCGCAAACGGTATGCCACAGAGATAACAGAAGCAACGAAAAACACTGTTTATGAAACACACACAAAAAAGCCCATTCTAGAAATCGCTGTGAGGTAAAACAGGATTAGAGACAAAAATAGAAAGATAGCGTGTAGACCAACAAACACTCTTTTACTGTGGTTGATTGCTACGTTCTGTGAAGGATATACCACGATTTTCATTTCAATCATAAAAAAAAAATCCCAAATACTAATTGCTCTGTGGATTTTCCCCAGATTATTTTCCCCTTTCAACCTAACTAACGGTGATATTAGTTTTTGAATTCATTAATCTTAATGAAAAGTAGTGCTGAAATAGTTAATGTCATGTTAAATGTTCGATAGTTTCTGAAACAAAAATCTCTTTGAAGATTTCAGCTGTTCAGTGAATACTGTGAATAAATGTGTTTCCTAATTTAGAATATCAGTAACCTAATAACGAAATTCAAAACCAAATGTACAATTACCGTGACCGGCACAGCTTGCTTCTCAACTCAGCTGGTAGTGGTAAATGACTCGAGAACAGAATCTGTCGACTTTTTCAGAAATATCGATAGAAAGAAACATAGTTCTGGTTCATCATCATCATATAGCTTGTCCCACTCAGTCGACCTGAGAAGTTAGCTATGGGGACCTGACAGATCTGAAGCTGACGACCCAGTTTGTGGTCCACAGTAAATTAAGCGCATGATCAGAGATCGCTGAAGAAGAAGAACAGATAATTCGTCCTAAGCAGAACTTTGTCAACCCAACAGTTCTCCTGAATTTCTCTCTCTCATAGACCAGATGTCCTGCCTCATGTTTAAACCATCAGATACATCCTGAATCCATCTTCCCCATGGTCTTCCTCTTCTTCTCTTTGTCGGTATGCCTCCTTCCATGATGGTCTTCTCCAGCTATTCATGTCTTTTTATATGTCCAAAATAACTCAATTTTCTCTTTCTTATTTGTAGCATCAGCCAGTTTTCTTTGATTTAGTTTTGGTTAGCTTGCATAAAATACAGTGTCAGTTATTATAGTGACGTTTGTCTATCCATAACTCATTCGATAACAGGTTAACCACTATGTGGTCGCAGATAGGAATGTTGTTAACACTCTGCGGTAGTATACTGTGAAAATTCCGGGGTTCGAAGCCAGATTGGGCCAAAAGATTACCGTGTACACAAGGCACACGGTTGCACTAAAGCAAACCCTGATCCTTTACTTGGGGATCTAAATTACACGTATCTCTGAATCTGGAGTAAAGATTGCCTGAATGGCAAGGGACTATTGTGATAGGAAAAGTAAACCTCCAGGCAACAATCAGTGAGTGGTGGCATATTAGGAGTCATGGCTATGCATAAATTCGTAAAATATATTAGGCTCAGATCACATACAACTCACAAAGAGTGGTTATTAAGTGGTCGATATGGAGCGGTCGAAGAAGATCTACTATTATATTTAGATAAATATATTTATTTCACTATGTATAACTGCGATAATAAGTTGCAAAATTTAGTACAAATAGATAGAAAATGTTCCGTTACAAAAACCACTATAGTGGCTTATCGTGTAAATGACGCTTGTCTGTACACCACTAAAGTGGTCAGTGGTATGGCTTGAGTTAAGAATATGAAATAGCTCAGATTTAATGCAATTTCTTGAGAGCAAGAGTCCTGCGAGAAATGAGATTGAACAGGAAACTGGTGTGCAGTCATATTATTGATATTCACATTTCTAAGAGCTGAACGGAACAGATATCACAGAAGTATCCCAATCAGAAGTGACGTTCTGCACAAGGCAATGTTATGACTGCAGGAAGACAAGGAAAATCAGTGAATCCTCCATATGTGAAGAAAGAAAGAAATGAAGTAATTAAAATATTGGTCTAATATTTGCTCACTTTTGCACAATCGATATCTGTTACCAACTGAAACAGTCTTGATGACAATGTGGACACTTGACCTCTAGGGTGGAGTAGGTACCGTCTATGAACAAAGACGAGTCGCTTCTTCTTCTTTGCGATAGCTATTTTGATGATTATACCGTTTAGGCGCGTTCTTATGATGAGGTCAACTGTTGTCTGGAGCTCATATCTGGTGCCATGTAGTTTTGATGATTATACCGTTCAGGCACGTTCTTATGATGAGGTCAACTGTTGTCTGGAGCTCATATCTGGTGCCATGTAGTTTTGATGATTATACCGTTCAGGCACGTTCTTATGATGAGGTCAACTGTTGTCTGGAGCTCATATCTGGTGCCATGTAGTTTTGATGATTATACCGTTCAGGCACGTTCTTATGATGAGGTCAACTGTTGTCTGGAGCTCATATCTGGTGCCATGTAATTTTGAATGTAGTGTTGTGTTGTAGGGTCAGCATTCCTTTCTAGAGAGGACATACAGGGGACAGTCTTGCAGGACAGAGACACAGGGGGGATGTGGACAATCGTAACCCGTTTAAATGTATGTTTAGTCTGTTATGTCCTATGCTAAGTCGGAAGATGCTAGTCTGTCCTTGTCTGTCAATTGTGTTGTAGTCATCGTTGGATAGTTTAGGTTCTTTTTTAATGTCCACGATAGCTCTTTTTTCAAAGTATGTGATTTCGTTGTCTACAACGTTCTGCTAATGTTCTGCTTCCTTTTTTGCAAGTTCGTCTCCCTTCTCGTTACATGGCTGTAGAACATGAATCCATGAGTGTTGTTTGAGATAGTTTTCTTAGATCATGCACGCAAGGACTGTTCTCTTCTGCAGGTCATTATAGATATCTCCAGGTGTGATTTCACTAATTGTTGTAATTATTTTTGCTGTATCACTAACTTGTTCCCAGGGGACAGGGTAAAGATTAGGTATCAGCGGTGTTGTGTGCATTGGTACTTTTTTTTTAGTCACTTTCCCCGATGATCGAAGCTGCTACATTTTAGTCGTCCAAGTGCCAGATTATTTAATCTTCCATAGATTGCAACATCAGCACTCTATTTTATTTGTGGATTTATCAGACACTTACATCGACAAGGCATAAGTCCAACAGTTCAATGTTTTTAATTTAAAAAAATATTTCATCGTGTCAGGTGACTTGTCCGAAAATTGGTGCTAACGAAGCAGTTTTTGAAGTGGCTTGGCCTATTGTAATAGTTAAAACAAATTTTCCCAATACTTTTAGCATAAGATCTGAAAGCAAAGTTCACAACCTAATGACGTCACCCAAAAAATAAATGTTATTTGGATCATTTGAGTTCGTTAAGTCTGTCGAGTCATCCATGTTTTATTTAGTCATTCTGTGTGTTCTTGAGTACTGGTTGAGTTAGTTAAGTCTGTCGAGCCATCCATGTTTTATTTAGCCATTCTGTGTGTTCTTGAGTACTGGTTGAGTTAGTTAAGTCTGTCGAGCCATCCATGTTTTATTTAGTCATTCTGCATGTTCTTGAGTACAGGATATTAGAAAACAAATGACTCACAGCAACTAGATTACTCATTTTCTGTGCCACGATATTTACCCCAATACTGTCTGTGACGATAAACAAACAATTGCACACAAGACAATTGCTGTCGATATGTGAAATTGTCAGGTGTACAATTGTCGTGTGTGCAATTGTCATGTAGCCTATTTTGACATAGAAAGAGTCACGAAGTGTTGGAAATGCATCATGGCAGGAGAAATCCCGACATAGAGAAGAAGAGGAAGACCACGGAGAAGATGGATTCAGGATATAGCTGATGGTTTGAGCATGCCGATTGCAGAGGCGGAACATCTGTTCTATGAAAGAGAATTTCCGAAGCACTGTTAGAGTGACAATGTTCTGCTCAGGACACTCTAGATGATGATGATGACTGTTTGACTTGTCTCCCCTCCATCAATTTGACATGTTGTCACGTAGGCGAAAAACATTTTCAGATCCCCGCGTCCTACACTAGTAGGAGAAGCCTAACGGAGGCTCAACGTTCTAACCGTTTTTAGCATAGACTGTTTTAAAATCACAATAAGAATGATCAAAATGGCCGAGAAGAGCGCATGTAAACAAACAACAAGAAATAATATGTTGTTACGAATTATTCCAACCCCTTTTCTAATTAAAACATCATCATAGCCCTGGTTTGGTTCCAAATCTCTGTTAAACATCATCATAGCCCTGGTTTGGTTCCAAATCTCTGTTAGACTCTTGTTTATTTATTGCTTGTCCATCACTTCCTTTCCTAAAACAGAAGTAGCTCTATCTAGAATTGAAGAGATCTGTTTCTTATTTACATTACCAAGTACTTGTTCAAAGCATGACATTAATTTCTGTGTTTGCCCAACCTAGACTATTTTCTCTCTCTCTCTCTTTCTCTCTCTCTCTCTCTCTTTCTCTCTCTCTCTCTCAGAACGACATCTGTTGTATAATGTTATCAAAGATCTTGTTTATTTTAAATCCGTAGTTCTCAACCTGGAAGGCACGTCTTCTCAGGGAAGCTTAATCCTTAGTATCATCATCAAGGTGCGCAGTCTTTATAGGTCGTTGCTCTCTTTGCAGCGTATCTTAAATGTACACCCTAAAACAGACATCTATCTAGATACTAGGCATCTTAAAACAGACATCTATCTAGATACTAGGCACTTTAAGACAGACATCCATCTACAAACTAGGCATCTTAAAACAGACATCCATCTAGATACTAGGCACCTTAAAACAGACATCTATCTAGATACTAGGCACTTTAAGACAGACATCCATCTACAAACTAGGCATCTTAAAACAGACATCCATCTACAAACTAGGCATCTTAAAACAGATATCTATCTAGATACTAGGCATCTTAAAACAGACATCTATCTACAAACTAGGCATCATAAAACAGACATCTATCTAGATACTAGGCATCTTAAAACAGACATCTATCTAGATACTAGGCATCTTAAAACAGACATCTATCTAGATACTAGGCATCTTAAAACAGACATCCATCTACAAACTAGGCACCTTAAAACAGACATCCATCTACAAACTAGGCACTTTAAAACAGACATTCATCTACAAACTAGGCACTTTAAAACAGACATCCATCTACAAACTAGGCATCTTAAAACAGACATCCATCTACAAACTAGGCACTTTAAAACAGACATCCATCTACAAACTAAGCACCTTAAAACAGACATCCATCTACAAACTAGGCACCTTAAAACAGACATCCATCTACAAACTAGGCATCTTAAAACAGACATCTATCTACAAACTAGGCACTTTAAAACAGACATTCATCTACAAACTAGGCACCTTAAAACAGACATCCATCTACAAACTAGGCACCTTAAAACAGACATTCATCTACAAACTAGGCATCTTAAAACAGACATCTATCTAGATACTAGGCATCTTAAAACAGACATCTATCTAGATACTAGGCATCTTAAAACAGACATCTATCTAGATACTAGGCATCTTAAAACAGACATCCATCTACAAACTAGGCATCTTAAAACATACATCCATCTACAAACTAGGCATCTTAAAACAGACATCCATCTACAAACTAGGCACTTTAAAACAGACATCCATCTACAAACTAGGCATCTTAAAACAGACATCTATCTACAAACTAGGCATCTTAAAACATACATCCATCTACAAACTAGGCACTTTAAGACAGACATCCATCTACAAACTAGGCACTTTAAGACAGACATCCATCTACAAACTAGGCATCTTAAAACAGACATCCATCTACAAACTAGGCACTTTAAAACAGACATCCATCTACAAACTAGGCACTTTAAGACAGACATCCATCTACAAACTAGGCACTTTAAGACAGACATCCATCTACAAACTAGGCATCTTAAAACAGACATCCATCTACAAACTAGGCACCTTAAAACAGACATCCATCTACAAACTAGGCACTTTAAGACAGACATCCATCTACAAACTAGGCACTTTAAAACAGACATCCATCTACAAACTAGGCACCTTAAAACAGACATCCATCTACAAACTAGGCACTTTAAAACAGACATTCATCTACAAACTAGGCACTTTAAAACAGACATCCATCTACAAACTAGGCACCTTAAAACAGACATCCATCTACAAACTAGGCACTTTAAAACAGACATCCATCCACAAACTAGGCACTTTAAAACAGACATCCATCTACAAACTAGGCACCTTAAAACAGACATCCATCTACAAAGTAGGCACTTTAAAACAGACATTCATCTACAAACTAGGCACTTTAAAACAGACATTCATCTACAAACTAGGCACTTTAAAACAGACATTCATCTACAAACTAGGCACTTTAAAACAGACATCCATCTACAAACTAGACACTTTAAAACAGACATCCATCTACAAACTAGGCACTTTAAAACAGACATCCATCTACAAACTAGGCACTTTAAAACAGACATTCATCTACAAACTTCTTCTTTCTTCTTCTTTTGTCGTCACACTGCTACCGGGTTGTTGCCCAGTGTCGTGGTTTTCTGTTTTTGTCTTGCGCTGTTATAGTGGCTTGTGTGATTGTTATCTTTGCTCTTTCACAGGATTCTGCTACGCTATCTAACCATCTTTTCCGTGGTCTTCCTCTTGCCTTCTTTCCCGATGTTCTGTTGTAGAAGACTCTGTATACTGTGGAGTTTGGATGCATTCTTATTAAGTGGCCAAACCACTTCATTCTATGTTTATCTATGTAATTCAAGAACGGTTTTGTGCCATTTTCAAACTAGGCACCCTAAAACAAACATTCATCTTCAAACTAGGCACCCTAAAGCAGACAAAACGTTTTTCAAAAGCTGCCTTATCATACTGGGAGAGATTCAAAAATGTTTTGGTCACAGGTTGCATTGTAATCAAAGTTTGTGTCAACTTTGATGGACACCAAGTTTACGTGCAGTCTGTTGACAACAACAGTTATGTTAATAGTAGTCAATTGTTACTGTAACACAGTCTGTTGACAACAGCAGTTATGTTAATAGTGGTCAATTGTTACTGTAACACTAGCTTTCAATTTCAGAAACTAGATACCGACTGGATTATCAAAAGATAAAGATAATTCTCACACGATATCCTATATGGATATCTTGATTCCACATCTAGTACTACTAAGTCTCAGAAACAGGGCAGTGCCGTACTATGACAGAGAGAGGCAGCCGCATCAGATGAAACTGTAAAAGGGGCGGCATAAGCAGAAAAAAAATCAAAATTACAATTGAAGGTTATTTTAAGGAAACAACATTTAAAGGGCGGCATTTCGAAGACTTGCATCATACTGAGAATATATACCGCACGCTACTGCTCAGAAGTAATAGTGTTGAATCTACCACACTAACCAGATTGGAGAATTCAAAGTAAAGTGTGGCGTAGCTAGACAAAAACACTATGCTGGTAGCCAAAGAAGATTAGTAAACCAACAAAGAACGGGTGTCGCTATTCGCCACACGTTGAGAGACATACTGAGGGGGATATCGGAGCACTTATGGACTGTTCTTCTTCTTCTTCTTTGCGTTCGTTTTTACGACCAATTTTAATCACTCTTTGTGATATGTTTGATCTTTGCCAAGAACGTGTATACGTTGCACATTGGTTTGGTAATTAATTAAAAAAAAAATTAATTGCGTATCCTTTACAGGACTTTGCGAATCAGTCCCCAACTTTTTAACCCTGTTTGTGATTTTTCTAGGCATTATTAAGTTCAGTAGTTTGCCATTGCTTACTGAACGGGTGGTGCCATCGTTCTTTTGTAAAAATCCACGCGAAACAACTTGCAACCAAGCTGTCCGCAGCGTGATTCGAACTCAGAACGTCAGGGTTAATAGACAAGTCACTATCCCCTAAGCCACTGACGTCGTTCTGTTAACGAGAGCATTGTTCCGTATACTCCTACAAATGTTTCTGGAACTACAGAGTTCGTGCTCTGTGTAATACATTCGACAGGTTGTATGCCATAGTTGCCCGAGAAGGACCGAGCCACATGAGGGAAACCCCGTTGTAATGAAGTCAATCTTTGTCTTTAGATTATGTAATCCACCCTTATGTTGTCGGGGGCTCAATGTGAGCAAAGAATAGTAACACTGCGGCCTACAAGGCATGCCATAAGAGGCGACTGAGGTAGGGGCCTATGGAAGCTACCCTAGCAAATAAAGTAAATAAAAAGCTTCGTAGAAAGCGGATGTGCTGGCATAATGGTAGGCGCATAACTGGCACAACGTACAATCACTCTTAGGCTTGGATCCCATACAAATCACATAGAGTGGTTAACAAGTAGTCGATATGGAGAGTTTGTAGAAGAAGAAGAAGACTGTGCACTCGAGCAGAGATCGAAGCTGAAGTTCAGCAAAGTACAAAATAATGTCATACTGAAAACATATATATTACGAACCCTGAAGCCGTATGGTAAACTCCTTTCTGTAGCGTTATTTTTTATTAAGAGCTCAACTTATTTGCTCCCTTTTTCGTGAAACAAGCCTCATTCCCTTGCAGATTTATTTCTCTCTTTTTTTTTATTGTGAAAGTATACACAACAGAATACAGGCGGATATCACATGGCAGAAAGATATGAATAAATACAATCAAATATGTCGATAAATCACATTATTTTATTTCATTCTGATGCAGACTGGATTGGACGCTTCCATACCCTAATGCAAAACGCTGCAAGCGTGTCGGATTAGCATTGATTGTCAATCACTTTGTATTTGCTCATGGCTAGTCAAGTGTAATTGAAGTTTAAGAGGAATTCCAAGCTGAGGTGTAAGGAAGGATAAGGAGTTGATATGTTGAGTTGATAAGGAATTACCGTGTAGGTGTGGTACGATGTGGGTTAGTGTGTGGGTAAGATAAGAAGTTGAGGTGTAAGGTGGGGTACGATGTGGGTTAGTGTGTGGGTAAGATAAGAAGTTGAGGTGTAGGTGTGGTACGATGTGGGTTTGTGTGTGAGTAAGATAAGAAGTTGAGGTGTAAGGTGTGGTACGATGTGGGTTAGTGTGTGGGTAAGATAAGAAGTTGAGGTATATGTGTGGTAACGAGTTGTGGTGTAGATTATACGATGTTTGTGTATTAGTGAGATAAGGTGTTTGCATGTTAGTTCTAGGGATGCTAACCTAGTAAATAAAAAGCAGCGCAGAAATCGGATGTGCTGGCCTACTTGTAGGCGCATAACTGGCACAACGTACAATCACTCCTAGGCTCAGATCACATACAAATCACACAGAGTGGTTGATATGGAGCGTTCAAAGAAGAAGAAGAAGAAGAAGACGCGTGTTAGTTGTTTTATAAATTTCTAAGCAGGACTATTAGCTTGTTTTCAAGGTTGCTAGAGATTTACTGGTATGCTCCCTAGGCAGCAGAAGACTACTTAGCTCGTGGTACCCATCAGTCCAAACTGTCAGTTGAATTAATATAACTACGCGAAACAAGCATCAATAAAGTAAATAATTTAACCACAGGGAATGAAGCGGTTAGTTGTGTTAATTTAACCATATTGAACGAAGCAGTCAATTTAGTTAATTTAACCACAGGGAATCGAAAAGTTAATTGTGTTAATTTAACCACAGTGAGACAAATAGTTAGTTGTGTCAATTCAACCACAGTGTTTCAAACAGTTAATTGAATTAACATAATCCCAATGACTCCAGCAACGTGTTGTGTTTGATTTGAAAGACGGCTCTGGTAAACTACAACCATCACAAAATTGTGATAAGGAAAATGAGTTACATAAAGTAAGACGTATCAGCTTTAATACCTGGTTCCAGAAAACGTGTGCATACTCCTGGTTCATGGAACATTGCAAAAAAATAAAAAATATTGATGTTTTAATACACAACATGTATCAGGAATAAAAGAAACATGTTTGAAATGCAATGCAACAAATAATCTTACCTGGATGTTGCTTGCAACATTAGTCAAACAACCAGAAGTTGTCAAATATTCTGCATGAACAGTGACATCAGATCTCCATTCTCCTGTATAGTCATGGCTTGTTAGCCCCTCCATCTGGCGCAACGAGTCCACAATGACCTTTAACCTGAAATTTTCCCGGTCCGGTTGCCCAGATAGATCTCCTACGCTCATCTCGTTTATGTCTGTGGCATGCGGCTCAGAAATTGATGTACTGGAAAACAACTGAATGTTGTGAGCAAATGGCTAGTCATGAAAGAATCATTAGCTAAATTCTCTTGATATTCACAACTGTCATCAAAGCTGCCTTCATCTTCTTCATCCCCGACACATTCACCATCAACACGACACACAGCAATGGACACGGATTCCCCAACAAACATTATATTCCCACTATGCGCTCTATCGAATAACATGCAAGGAAAGTATGCATTTCTTACCGTGTGTCGATAGGTCGGTAAAACACTAAGCTCACAACAAGAAATACGTTAATCGAAGGCTGTTAACTGGAAATTGGGGGCATCGATGACAGGCCCCAAATATATTGAGATACTCTTCGCATGTGATGGGCTATGCTCAATTTAAGGTTGGGTCGTTGGGTTAGTTCTGTATATATTATCAGCTGTTGAACGTCAAGACTTTGTAAAGAGCTTCATCAGCACATGCTTATTACGATACACAATTTATTATCGTTCAGATTTTCTAGGGAACAGAAGCTTTTTGTAATGTCGGCTAATTCCTTTTCGAACGCTCCATATCGGAAACTTGTTAACCACTCTTTGTGATGTGTATATGATCCGAGCCTAAGAACGATTGTACGTTGCACAAATTATGTGCCTACAAGTAGACCAGCACATCCGACTTCTGCGACGCTTTTTATTTACTATGGTAGCTTCCCTATGCCTTACCTCAGTCGCATCGAACGACGACATGTCTTGTAGGTCACAATGTTACTATTTTTTGCTCACCTTGAGGGACCCGGTCAAACACGGGTAGTGATGTTGGCAATAACATTGTATACATTTTGTAATGTTGGCTATAACATTGTATACATTTTGTAATGTTGACTATAACATTGTATATATTATGTAATGTTGACTATAACACTGTATACATTTTGTAATGTTGGCTATAACACTGTATACATTTTGTAATGTTGACAATAACATTGTATATATTATGTAATGTTGGCTATAACACTGTATACATTTTGTAATGTTAGCTATACCATTGTTTATATTATGTAATGTTGACTATAACATTGTATATATTATGTAATGTTGACTATATCATTGTATATATTATGTAATGTTGACTATATCATTGTATATATTATGTAATGTTGGCTATAATATTGTATATATTATGTAATGTTGACTATAACATTGTATATATTATGTAATGTTGACTATATCATTGTATATATTATGTAATGTTGACTATATCATTGTATATATTATGTAATGTTGGCTATAATATTGTATATATTATGTAATGTTGACTATATCATTGTATATATTATGTAATGTTGACTATATCATTGTATATATTATGTAATGTTGACTATATCGTTGTATACATTTTGTAATGTTAGCTATACCATTGTATATATTATGTAATGTTGACAATAACATTGTATATATTATGTAATGTTGGCTATAATATTGTATATATTTTGTAATGTTGGTTATATCATTGAATATATTCTGTGCACTTTTACTTAAGTTGCTATGCTTGACTGCAAAATATATTTTTATCAGAATAACTAGGTTTGCAAATTAGAACCCATTATCTATTACTAGAAACTACTAAAATACCAGAGTTTTCGAAATTCGAATTCCCATTTTAAAATTAGATGTTCCTGTATGAAAAATAGAAACTACCAGAGTAGAACAAGAACATCTCTTAAGTGTATGGCAATCACATGTTTCAGAAAACACTGGTACTGCTCCGGAAGTTAATTCGTCTTAGGGAACGAGGTTTTCGAGTCTTCCCTTCCTTTATAGAACACGCTGTTATCTTCCTTGCGCTTGGCAAAGTTAGACACAGTTTTAAAATGTTTGTAAAACTGTTTGTAGAAATAAAAGATTCACATTTCATCATCTGAATTCCGTAACATTCTTGACTTTCCTGAACAAGTGTTTTAGAAATGAACTTATAATGTGGTGAAATATCTGGTATACATGTGACAGTTACTTTATTGCTAAATGTTTTAGAAATGAACTTATAATGTGGTGAAATATCTGGTATACATGTGGCAGTTACCTTATTGCTAAATGTTTTAGAAATGAACTTATAATGTGGTGAAATATCTGGTATACATGTGACAGTTACCTTATTGCTAAATGACTATATGGTATAGATGCATCTACGAATGGTTCATCCGACCGAACTAAGGTGTAATCCATGGTGGAGTGATTTTTTGTTGAAGACGATATGTTTGCGCGACAAATCTCCAATTCAGAACGCACTGTCACGCTCGAGCAACGGCTTTGGTGTTTTCTGCTCATTTTGAGTGATTATCGCACGCAGTCTGCACCAAATCCTATTACCAACTGCCAACATTGTTGTCAATTTATACATATATCGATCTAGGATTTTATACATCATTTCATGCACTGGAGACTATTCAAGTCGTTATTATTTCCCATTACCCTTTGAGTTGTTCTCGCAGTTTCCACCTCGTTTGTTGGTGTTGAAAGCCTTCCAGTGAGCGTGAGCCGGTAGCGAGAGGTCATAAAATATGTGACTAAGTATGCATTCATTTCAGGGATAGAAAGACAGGACAATACAATGTTTATTGATGTTCCCGTTTATGGAATATTCAAGGGAATCGTTAGGAACCACAATCTGATGTTTGCTTTGTAATAAATCTGTTTGTTGTCACATTAGTAACGGTAAATCAATTATAAGCCCCCTCCTCCCAAAATGGTTAGTCTACAAAGGTGCATTTTTCTCTTTACATCGGCATTTTCCTGATGACGTGTTTTCAGATCGGACATGTATGAAGTGCGTGGTGTTCTCTGCCTGGATACAAACTGTTGGAGTCGTTACCAGCAACATGTAGTGTGGTAATTGCCCGTGGAGCACAGCAGGAAAATACCACTACGTTGATGGCCATCAAAGAACCATGTTCAAACTTGCGAATCTATTTGGTCAGTCGCTAATATACAGACGCTATATAAGACAAAGGTCGCTCCAACCTCCAAGTGAATTTCAAAGAGAAATCATTACCGTACAAACTTAGATGAAGTAGATTACGGTGTAAGGTAATAATAATATCACAGCAATATTTCCAACTGAGAGATCACAGAGGACAACAAAGGATACTGATTTCATAGAAAAATTGTAATGTTCACAGCCAGTTGACTTCTTCTTCTTTTTGGACGAACGCACCATATCGACCATTCTGTGTGATTTATATGTGATCGGAGACTAAGACCGATTGTACGTTGTGCCAATTATAAGTAGGTCAGCAATAAGATTTCTGCGATGCTTTTTATTTATTTAGGTAGCTTCCTATGTCTTACATCAGTCGTCTCTTTCGACATGCCTTGTAGGTCGCTGTGTTAATATTCTTGGTTCCTCTTGTGGGTCCTGGCAATACACGGGTGAATATTTGCAATTTAAATGTTTACATCAAGTAGATAAAAGGAATAACACGTAAATACAACATCACGTCCTAATGGTTACCGGGGCCCACATTTTGGGTGTAAAGAGTAGAACCACTGTTACCTGCCACTAAGAGGCGACTAAGGAGGTTTTGCTTCTTCTTCTTCTACTTTGCGTTCGTTCTTTACGACCAATTTGAATCACTCTTTGTGATATGTTTGATCTTTGCCAAGAACGTGTATACGTTGCACATTGGTTTGGTAGGCCCCTAAACGCATAGATTTCTACAAGTTTAGGACATGTGCATCCGATTTCAGCCAAACCTCCTTAGTCGCCTCTTACGACATGCATGGCAGGTAACAGTGGTTCTATTCTTTACACCCCAAATTTGGGCCCCGGTAACCACTCAGGCTGGAAGTTTTGCTGAAATCGGATGCATGTGTCCGCTAGGGAATGCTAACCCGAAATAAATGCTTGCAGAAAACGGATGCACCAGGCCGTAACATGGTGCAATGACCCCTCACAGTGAGGAATAGGATAACGGATTCTACGGTCGTCAATCTGCTTCGGAGACTTAGCCACGCAGTAAGAATGTCAGACCTACCATCACGAGGGTGGTAAAAACTTACTGCTGGAAGTGGTCAGCACAAACGGGGAAGAAGAAATCATAGGAATTATATCCTACATAACTGCCCCCAGTATGCAGACTTGAGAAGAAAGAGGTGGCCTACTTACACCAACGTCCAAGACAGACTGTATGGCGTGGCTGATAATCTGAGGCAGACGACTGCCTTTATTAGAGAATTCGAAATCCCGATCTAGTGAGAACGCAGAAGAAGATATACATCATCACAGATGTGAGCCAACAGATGTGAGCCATCAGATGTGAGCCATAAAATGTGAGCCATCAGATGTGAGCCATCGTTACTATTATACAATACTTCTTCTTCCCCATTCGCCACTAGGGATGCATTGGTCCATAGCTACGGCCTTCCAAGGACATCTTTTCCAGATCTCACCACTCTCCCCGTTTTCTTAAATTAGAAGATGAGTGGACAGCTCGAGTTCCTTTCGAATTTCATGGGTCGCTTCATGACTCCTTCCTTGAGGGTCCTTCTTCTTCATCGAGCGGCGAATTATGAATTTCATTGGCTGTGGTTTCTGTGGCTATCTAGTATTTTTTACGGGTAGTTTAGCTAGCCCCACGCCCACCTCCTTATTCGCCTCTTACGACATGCGTAACAGTGGTTCTATTCTTTACATCATTGATTTGGGCCCCAGCAGCCACTCGAATAAAATATCTTTACTATCTTCAAAGTTACATCAGGTACCATCGCCGGTGCTACACAGTTCGTGCACTACAGCTGAGATCTTCCTGTGTGCACAAGAGATCCAAGCACACATGATTACTCACAAAAGTGCAATGATGATGGTCCTATCAATCAATCAATCTATTATATTTTTTAAAAAACTCATAACACATTAGGGTAGTAATGGGTGCGCGATGATGGAATCGCTAACATATATCGCTTCTTTACCTCCCTTACAGCATTAAGCATTGACAAATTTTCTCCAAACTAGAACTGCCTGGAACATGTCAATTCAGTTCATTTCAAGTCTTTCCCGCCACTTCTCTTTTTCTGTCTATTGTTCGTCTCCATGTCTCTCTAAGTGACCCCCTACCTCTCCTGCCTTACGGATTCTATTTCATAGCCACATGTGGCTGTTTTGGTTTTTTGTATTCTTAATTTATCATTTCCATCTCCTTCTATTTATTTCATCTTTGATATTGTTGATGCATGTGTGCCAGATGCTCTCAGTATTTGGTATTCTTTGATCACAACGGATTCGGAGAAATCTTCTGAAACATCTTTCCTCGAATCATATTATGAGATTGTCTGTCTTTGTACTTGTTTTATATTTGTCTGATCCATACAGTAGGACTGAGCGCATATTTCATTTGTATATATTGTATTGTGACTGAACGCATATTTCATTTGTATATATTATGTTGTGACTGAGCGCATATTTCATTTGTATATATTATGTTGTGACTGAGCGCATATTTCATTTGTATATATTGTGTTGTGACTGAGCGCATATTTCATTTGTATATATTATGTTAAGTATGTATTCCTGTAAGTTGGTGATCTCCATATGTTTTCCAATGTTGCAGCTGTTTTTTTCTTCAATTATTGCGTTGATTTCTTTTCCTACATCTCCATCTATAGTTCCACAGCTGCCACAATATTTGAATTCTTTCACTTCTTTATCTTTCCTTCCTCTACCATAATCTCCTCTTATCTCTTCCTCTCCAATCCTTATCTTCTTCCTCCACCTAATCTCCTCTTATCTTCTTCCTCTACCATAATCTTTATCTTTCTTCCCTCTACCATAATCTCCTCTTATCTTTCTTCCCTCTACCATAATCTCTTCTTATCTTCCTTCCCTCTACCATAATTTCCTCTTATCTTTCTTCCCTCTACCATAATTTCTTCTTATCTTTCTTCCCTCTACCATAATCTCCTCTTATCTTTCTTCCTCTACCATAATTCTTCTTATCTTTCTTCCTCTACCATAATCTCCTCTTATCTTTCTTCCTCTACCATAATTCCTCTTATCTTTCTCCTCTACCATAATCTCTTCTATCTTCTTCCTCTACCATAATCTCTTCTTATCTTTCTTCCCTCTACCATAATTCCTCTTATCTTTCCTTCCTCTACCATAATCTCTTTTATCTTTCCTCCTCTACCATAACTTTCTTATCTTTCCTCCCTCTACCATAATCTCCTCTTATCTTTCTTCCCTACCATAATCGTTCTTATCTTCCTTCCCTCTACCATAATTTCTTCTTATCTTTCTTCCCTCTACCATAATCTCCTCTTATCTTTCTCCTACCATAATCTCTCTATCTTCTTCCTCTACCATAATCTCTTCTTATCTTTCTTCCTCTCATAATCTCCTCTTATCTTCCTTCCTCTACCATAATCTCTCTTTCTTTCTTCCTCTACTAATCTCTTCTTATCTTTCTCCCCTACCATAATCTCCTTATCTTCTTCCTCTACCTAATCTCTTCTTATCTTTCCTCCCTCACCATAATCTCTCTTATCTTCTTCCCTCTACCATAATCTCCTTCTTATCTTTCTTCCTTACCATAATCTCCTCTTATCTTTCTCCTCTACCATAATTCTCCTCTTATCTTCCTCCCTCTACCATAATCTCTTCTTATCTTTCTTCCCTCTACCATAATCTCTCTTATCTTTCTTCCCTCTACCATAACTTCCTTTTATCTTTCCTTCCTCTACCATAATCTCTTCTTATCTTTCCTCCCTCTACCATAATCTCTTCTTATCTTTCCTCCTCTACCATAATCTCCTCTTATCTTTCTTCTCTACCATAATCTCTTCTTTCTTCCCTCCTCTACCATAATCTCTCTTATCTTTTCTTCCCTCTACCATAATCTCTTCTTATCTTTCTTCCCTCTACCATAATCTCTTCTTATCTTTCCTCCCTCTACCATAATCTCTTCTTATCTTTCTTCCTCTACCATAATCTCCTTCTTATCTTTCTTCCCTCTACCATAATCTCTCTTATCTTTTCCTTACCATAATCTCTTCTTATCTTTCTTCCTCTACCATAATCTCTTCTTATCTTTCTTCCTCTACCATAATCTCTTCTTTATCTTTCTTCCCTCTACCATAATCTCTTCTTATCTTTCTTCCCTCTACCATAATCTCTTCTTATCTTTTCTTCCTACCATAATCTCTTCTTATCTTTCTTCCTCTACCATAATCTCTCTATCTTTCTTCCTCTACATAATCTCCTTATCTTTCCTCCTTATCCATACATCTCTTTTTCTCAATTTCTTATCTTTTCCTCTCCATCTCTATTCCATCACATATCTCCTTCTTTATCTTTCCTTCCTCTACCATAATCTCCTCTTATCTTTCTTCCCTCTACCATAATCTCCTCTTATCTTTCTTCCCTCTACCATAATCTCCTCTTATCTTTCTTCCCTCTACCATAATCTCCTCTTATCTTTCCTTCCTCTACCATAATCTCCTCTTATCTTTCCTCCCTCTACCATAATCTCCTCTTATCTTTCCTTCCTCTACCATAATCTCCTCTTATCTTTCCTTCCTCTACCATAATCTCCTCTTATCTTTCCTTCCTCTACCATAATCTCCTCTTATCTTTCTCCCTCTACCATAATCTCCTCTTATCTTTCCTCCTCTACCATAATCTCCTCTTATCTGTCCTCCTCTACCATAATCTCCTCTTATCTTTCCTCCCTCTACCATAATCTCCTCTTATCTTTCCTTCCTCTACCATAATCTCCCCTGTGTTGTGTGTATGTATTCTCATTTTCTTGCTTTTGTTAGTACTGTTATTGGTTACTAAACTGACGTCATTGCACTTCGGGCAGAACCATAGGTGCTCAGTCTCCCCAACAGATATCGAAGAATATGCATACTGATGGTTCCGTGGCTCGCTGATTACTTGTTAGTACTAATTGTTAGTACCAATTTTTAGAACTACTGATTTGGCAAATCGATTTACTCTGTTTATTTTCTCTTGTGTGTCCTCTTTAGTTGTGTGCTAACAGTGCTATAGCGACAGGAGTGCTCTTGTATCACCTACCACAGAGAGCCACACAGAAAAAGTATAACGAGTACAAAGCAAGAGGAAGACCATGCAAAAGATGGAGCGACGGCATCATGAACAGCCTTACGAAAATGAATATCAGCTTACAAAGTGTCTTAAAATAAGCACACACAAGATCACTACACACCCCCAAACACTTCTATAAAGAAGTAAATGGTGGAAGAGAAGAAAAAGAATTCATATGAATAAACGTTTAACTAATTTTTGCTTCTGTTAGTGCACATATGTATAACTCTGATGTAAAGTTGACCAAGACGCCCGAGTGGTTACCGGGGCCCACATTTGGGGTGTAAAGAATAGAATCACTGTTACCTGCCACGCATGTCGTAAAAGGCGTCTAAGGAGGTTTGGATGAAATCGGATGCACGTGTCCTAAACGTGTAGAATTCTATGCGTTTAGGGGCCTACCAAATCAATGTGCAACGTATACACGTTCTTGGCAAAGATCAAACTTATCACAAAGAGTGATTAAAATTGGTCGTAAAGAACGAACGCAAAGCAGAAGAAGAAGTTGACCAAGAGAAAGACAATAAATAGTAGTAACGTACATCAATAAATGTATATACTATATTAAATTATACACGACATTATATTTAAATACGGAAGAGAAGAAGAAGAACAGTAATGTGTTGTCCGCGAAGCAAGTATTTGTAAGTCTCTTAGTTAGTGACTAGATAATTATGTCGCCACCATCTTCTTTTTCCTTCTTAATTTCCCAGTCGATAACAAGTAGGGATAGCAATGGGTACATAATACGTCCATGTCGAACAGCTGACTTGATCTTGAACCATCTCCTGTGTGACCCCTGATACCAGACACAGAACTGGTTATTTGAGTACATGTCTTCCACGATATCGTTACTACATACGTCTGTACAAATATATTGTTCTTCTACGGGATAATGAGTTGCCACATTCGTCGTAAAATATATTGTTCTTCTACGGGAATGAGTTACTACATACGTTCGTACAAATATATTGTTCTTCTACGGGAATGAGTTACTACATACGTCTGTACAAATATATTGTTCTTCTACGGGGATAATGAGTTACTACATACGTCTGTACAAATATATTGTTCTTCTACGGGAATGAGTTACTACATACGTTCGTACAAATATATTGTTCTTCTACGGGAATGAGTTACTACATACGTTCGTACAAATATATTGTTCTTCTACGGGAATGAGTTACTACATACGTTCGTACAAATATATTGTTCTTCTACGGGAATGAGTTACACATACGTTCGTACAAATATATTGTTCTTCTACAGGGATAATGAGTATGGAAAAATATCTTTAATAGTCAACTTGATGTTGTTAACTCCATACTTATATCTTCTTTTACTTCTTCTTATACGATGCTCCATATCGACCACTTGTTTAACCACTTTTGTGATATCTGTGTGATCTAGCCGAAGAGCGTTGTACGTGTAGCAGTTATGCGTCTACAGTAGTCCGGCCAGCACATCAATTTCTGCAACGCTTTTATTCACTAGTTAGTATCCTATTGTTTTCCTCGATCACTCTTACGACATGCCTTGTAGGTTGCAGTGTTACTATTCTTTGCTCTCTTGCGAACCCCGCAACATGTGGGCGATCTTCCTTTACTAATACCATTCCCAACTATGACGAACTTTTTTGGAGAGGAAGTGATGTATGTTCCTGCGTTTACAATTAAGACTACAACGTTTTATCAGTTCCAGAAGTGCTGACATAAGGTAGGTAAGCATCAGATCTGACCAAGACCTTCATACTTTCAAAATGTGTTTGGTAAACGACTACATACTCGCAGCGTTAAACTAATAGAGATCATATAGAAAATGTTGGGCCGGTTCCAATATTATCGTGCGGAATACGAATGTGTCGAGTCAATAGTTGCAGATATCGCAGTCTCGTTATAATTTATTGATTGAATGATTGAATAATTGATTGAGTGATAGGATAATCATTGCATTGAAAAACAACATCTGTGCTTCTATCTCTGTTTTTGTTGCACATGAAAATCTTCCACGATGAATTGAACTCAAACACGCACGTACGAGCATGTGCGCTAACCTCTAAGCTATCACGGCTTCCAATGTAAAATACCAAACGCAGTTTACAGTCTAACGAAGAACAAGAAAACAACGTGACAAAATCGTCAGATTGCAAGAAAATGATAAGAAAATATCAAGACGGCAATATCCAAATCTAACTCTAAGAATGATCAAAACGATCTAACACTTCTTTGAGCTACTGATGTTGTGATCTGTTAACTTATTAACTAACGACGAACAGGCAACGATGATTTTTCGACTAATTTTCTGATATAAATGTAGTTTGCACGACAAGCCACGTGGTAGTAAATAACTAAAGATCTTCTTCTATTCTTTGCGTTCGTTCTTACGACCAATTGTAATCACTCTTGTATATGTTTGATCTTTGCCAAAACGTTATACGTTGCACATTAGTTTATAGGCCTAAACGCATATACTTCTACAAGTTTAGGACATGTGCATCCGATTTCAGCCAAAGCTAACAGATCTCCTAAATTTTCTAACAATGTTCGCTATTCTTCTGCAACTTTCTTACCGCTGTTTACTGCTAGCACTGTTAATTATATGCTGTTATTGTATCTCGACGATATTGAAGCTGTGTGGGTCAGACTCTCAACACAGTTCCCGTTGCTTCCTCTTCTCTGAAATTTCTTACCGCTGTTTACTGCTAGCACTGTTAATTATATGCTGTTATTGTATCTCGACGATGTTGAAGCTGTGTGTGGTAGCACTCTCCAACACAGTTCTGTTCTTCTCTTCTCGAAACTTTCTTACGCTGTTTACTGCTAGCACTGTTAATTATATGCTGTTATTGTATCTCGACGATATTGAAGCTGTATAGTCAGTACTCTCAACACATTCCTGTTGTCTTCCTATTCTTCTGCAACTTTCTTACTGCTGTTTACTGCTAGCACTATTAATTATATGCTGTTATTGTATCTCGACGATATGAAAGCTGTGTGGGTCAGCACTCTCCAACACAGCTCCTCGGCAGCCATGTTGTACATGGTTATACATTCATGGTGCGCTATTTTACTTTCCTTTATTTAATGTTAATCCGATTTCACGAAAAGAAAAGTTTTCAGTATTTTTGTTGCACTACCATTAACACGATCCGTTCGCTTTTGTAATATTGTTTTATTTTGTAATCAGTTTATTGCTTCTTAATCCCACCCTTTTCCTCGGAGAAAGCGTCAAGATTTTAATTATATTAACAGTACTATTGTTGTCTTCCTCTCTTCTTTCTTCTTCGGACGCTCCGTATCGACCACTTGATAACCACTCTGTGTGATTTGTATGTGATCTGAGACTAAGAGCGAGTGTACGTTGTGGTGTTATGCACCTACAAGTAGACCAGCACATCCGATTTCTGCGATGTTTTTTATTTTGTATTATTATATTGGTGGTGGTGGTGGTGGTGGTGGGTGGTGGTGGTGGTGGTGGTTTTGTGGTGGTGGTGGTGGTGGTTTTTGGTGGTAGTGGTGGTGGTGGTGGTGGTGGTGGTGGTGGTGGTATTGCAATTATTACATGGCACCCGCGCCTCCACAACCATCATTCAGACACGCCGCAGTATATTAAAACTTTCTACAACTAATAAAGAAAACACAAGATCTGCTAAATACGGAATGTACTAGCTACAACACAGTCATAGAGAGAGAGAGAGAGAGAGTAAGAGGGAGAAGGAGAAGAGAAAAGATATCAATCAGATACATGAGTAAATGAAGGAGATAACCAGATTGTATATATCTAAAACAATCACATTTAAATAAACTGAGATAGATAGCTACGGTAAAACTTGTCAAACATACGATAAATACCGGAACAGGCAGATTACAGTTTTACATAAACAAGGAAACATCACAAAATACAATTTTTAGAAAGAAGTAAAAGATAAAAAAACAGTAGACTTTTCGGATTATAATATTCATTAAGACATATAAGTCGAAATGTCGCTTGTTTATTTTTGTCCTGTTTGATTTTCCTCATGTTCCTTCTCTTCTTTCTTGTTCATTAATCCAGTTTTGTCTTAAAAAAAGTTAATTGCATATCCTTTACAGGACTTTGCGAATCAACACCAGCTCTTTAACGCTGTTTGTGATTTTTCTAGGCATTATTACGTTCAGTAGTTTGCCATTGCTTTCTGAACCAGTGGGGCTAATCGTCCTTTTGTAAAAATCCACGCCAAACAATTTGCAACCAAACTGTCCGCAGCGTGATTCGAACTCAGAACGTCGGGGTTAATAGACCGAGTCACTATTCCCTAGGCCACAGACGACACCTTTTTAGTCTTACAGTTGCAAATTAAGTAGAGATTTCTAGAATGGGCTATTGTGTGTCCGTTTACATAGTGTCTTCTGTTATTTATGTGGCCCCTCGTTTGCGTAGTCGATTTTCTGTTTTGTGTCTACTCTATCTGAATATTATTGCACTTTGAGATGCACTGCACTGCCTGTTGGTAATCTGTTTATGTGGCTGAACCGTTAAATTTGTTGTTTCTTGATAAAGTTCAGTACTGATGTTGTAGCAACTTTTGTTTTTACAGACTTCTTTATTTCCTAAATCTTTCCTTTCTCTATACTCCCAGTATTCTGCGTAGACACTTCGTCTCTGTTGTGACTAGTTTTCTTCAGCCATTTGATGTCAATGTCCAAGTTTGGAATTAATAGCATAACGCTGGTAGAAAGACAGCGTTGAACACTGCTCTTTAAGTGTTCAGGCGGCATAGTGGCAGTGAGCTCGATCACAACCAAAGAGAACCTGATTCAAACTCAGCGGCGGCAATTTCAATCAAATTTGTTCCCTTGGATTTTTAGGAAAGGTAAAAGTAAACTTCACAGTTAATAACGCATTGACAAACTACTGAACGTATAAGTGGTGTCTAGAAAAAACCGATTTTACTGTGGTTGATGACAACGTCCTATAAATGATATGCAACGATTTTCATTTCCATTCAATCTGCCTGTTTCGCTATTTATCACCTAATGTAAACACTAAGAACTCAATATACAACAATCATATCTTTCTCCAAGACAATGTTACTATTAGTTACTAAACACACATAGCTAGATAAACTAGCTTTAACAAGACTGTCGCTTGGACATGGCGACGACTGCAGACTTTGCTCTGGTGACAATCTCTTTATCTAGCAAGATCAGTTTTCTAAACGGACTAGACGACGGAGAAGTAAATAACATTTTAAACAGATCTCTTTCAAATTAAAATTTTTTTCTTCTTTTATCGATCCAGAAGCACTTGAGCTTTCAGCTCTTCGGTTCGGTGTCATGGACATCGTAACCTCTTCGGTCTCGTGCCATGGACATCGTAACCTTTCGGTTCGGTGCCATGGACATCGTAACCCTTCGGCTCGGTGCCTACGAACCCGTGAATCTGGTGAACCTGTGATTTTTCTGCCAGCCCGTGGAATTGAACCCGCACTCACAGGGAACTTGTCACCTGTAGTCCAATGCGCTACGAGCACGCTGGGCAGGCGAGCGTAGATAAGGATTAAAACAAATGTTGTAACTGTGTTTTAATTCTTATTAACTATACGTCACAACGGATATCAGGCTGGAGTCAGCTATGTTTGTTTACCCTATGCTGGTTCAGATCTGTCCATATTCTATAGTTCATTGTTCATTTGAGACTCTACCTGTGTGGTCCGGGCCAGCATGGAAAGCAGGTTTGTACCACTGCGACCTAAAGGTATGTGGTAAGAGGTGAATGATGTAAGACTTAGGGAAGCTACCCTAGTAAATAACAAGCATCGCAGAAATAGAACGTGCTGGCCTACTTTTAGGCGCTTAACTGGCACAACGTACAATGGCACTTAGGCTCAAATCCCATACAAATTACACGGAGTTCTTCTTCTTCTTTGCGTTCGTTCTTTACAACCAATTTTAATCACTCTTTGTGATATGTTTGATCATTGCCAAGGACGTGTATACGTTGCACATTGGTTTGGTAGGCCCTAAACGCATAGACTTCTGCACGTTTAGGACATGTGCATCCGATTTCAGCCAAACCTCCTTAGTCGCCTCTTACGACATGCGTGGCAGGTAACAGTGGTTCTATTCTTGACACCCCAAATTTGGGCCTCGGTAACCACTCTGGCGACACGGAGTTGTTAACATATGGTCTAAATGGAGCGTTCAAAGAAGAACATTTTCAGCATCATCTTCATCGCACATCGGATATGTCTATAATTGCTCCTATCTCCTTCCAAGTATGTATTTCAGTGTGTTTAGTCTACTAACAACTCCCGTTCTGTGTTGGTTGATGTATCTACTGGGGTTTCTCTTATGGTGTTTGCTCGTCTATAGTATAACTTAGTAGATGGGCATATTATCAAATTTGTTTTTTTATGTTTGTTGAGAGAGAGCCGGGTAGCGTAGTTGTTAGTGAACTCGCTTCTCAAGGCTGGTGGTCCGGGTTCAACTCCGCAGTGGGCGTGGAATTTTTCCCGATCGCGACGGCTCTCAGGTCGACCCAGCCTCAACTGGGTACCAGACGTGCTCTGGGAAAGTAAAGGCGGCCGGCGTGATGCTGACCACATCACCCATCGTGTGCCGACGGTCAATGAAAAATACAGGCCTAACACTGTATTGCCCTATATACCACGAGGTATGAAAGGGTTCCTTTACTTTTTTATTTTACTATGTTTGTTGAGACTTATCAGTAATTCATCTGTACAAGTATGTGTTTCACAAGAAAATATGGCCCCAGTTTATCATGGGTTGGGTTGAATGTAACAACATAAATATATAAAGTTACTTTGTTACATAAACTACAGTTAGTTACAGACTAGGGGTTATGAACAATTTTAGCAATATGTCTCATTAGAAATGCTGAAATGAAAACGAATATAAATGTTGGTAAAAAGTTGCAGCTCTTATGCTCCATTATGAACACTGAATTGAGAAGAAATATAAATGTTGGTAATAAGTTGCCGCTCTTATGCTCGATGAGGAACACTGAATTGAGAACAAATATAAATATTGGTAAAAATTGCAACTCTTATGTTCCAACAGGAACGCTGAATTGAGAACAAATATAAATGTTGGTAAAAGTTGCAATTCTTATGCTCCATCAGAAAGCTGAATTGAGAACAATATAAATGCTGGTAAGTTGCAACTTATGCTCACAGGAATGCTGAATTGAAAACACCGACCTGTGGATATAAACAGGACAGGAACCTATGACGACCTAGGTCGAGTGTCACTAGACAAGCACTTAAGGGGAACTCAGAACTAAGGTAAACGGAAAAGGGAACGTTCTAAACGAACCTGGAGATGGCCCGCCTGCCTGGTGTGTTCGTAGCGCGTTGGACGACGGGTGGCAAGCTACGGTGTTCGTGGCACCGAACTGAAGGGTTATGATGTCCATAGCACCGCCGAAGAGCTGAAAAGCTCAAGTGCTTCTGGATCGGAAAAACAAAAAAAACGGACCTGGAGGCCCATTCTTCTTGAGAAAGGATGCTAGAACATTCTAGATTGCCATAAAAAAAATGTGACGATGTTTAGTTAATAAGCAGACTTCCTAGAACGTCGATACACAACAATTTTTGCGACACAATTAGCTTAGGGCGAGATACTCCTGCTCTTCAAAACATCTGGCGATAACAGGAAGCAACAAAAAAAAATATGACAGCAACATGAACAAACACAGACATTAAAAAACCAAACATGCACATTCATGGTCGCACACGTAACCATACTCACGTACGCCCTCGCAAACACTATGAACTAGAAGCAAGTTACCTGACAATTATTTTACAGGTGTATCTCCTTCTTTCTCGAATCCATATGCAACGTGTTACCTAGTCTCAAATGAACCAGAAAGCCAAACATAAAAACCGCTTGATATGAAATGCCGTCTGATGATCAGATTACCCCATGCTGTGTTCCTCTCCTACGTTCTGTCATAGGAAATGTTTGTAATAGTAAATAATTTATTGAGCAAATTTTTGTGCCGACACATAATAAACGATATCAATTTAAGTGTACAAATTAATCGAATTTCGTGACAAATCGATTTCCCACGCGATATAAATCTTCAACTTAATCTTGGAGATGTCCAATAAAGGTAAGTGAAAAGAAATCTTCTTTCAATTTTTACTTAACTTGAGACTGCACTTTGACCACCCCGTAGCAAAATACACGCACAGAAGCTCGTTATATTCAGTTTAATTCTTCTACTAGACATCCGTGCATATTTTACAAGACTACACGTACTCCGTCCTCCAATGCAGTCGCCATCTCAATGGTCCTACACGTATCAGTTACCATATATCAGGGGACCAGTCACTGAAAAGAGATGACACTTTGAACGCCCACATAGAGTGTGGCAGTAAAGAAGATTTTAATTGAAACCAATCCACATCAACTACTAGATTGCAAGAGATGGGACTGAAGATTGGAGTAGCAAGAAAAGAACAGCACAACAGGAATATGAGTAGGCTCATCAATCAAAATCGAACTGGTACGGTCAGTCGCTGAACGCTGTTGGAGATATTGCGGAGGAGATCGGAGCACCTATGGACATGCCTTGAGTGCAATGAAGATATTCCAAACTGAAACTGATTCACTGTACCCAAGTGATATTGGTTGACAACTCTTCTCTTTCTCTACCTTGCCTGATAACTGACGTGCTTGTCCACGTTTAACCCCCATTTAAATCAGGCGGTTCAATATCTCTGATTCTGTTTCACCATATGAAAATCATGGCACATTTAATAGTTCTGCCATTTTCATACGCTTCCCCATTTGCAATAGATGATGTTTCAGCTAATCGCCTGTGTGGTGCGGGGTTAGAAAGGGAGCAAATAATAAGAACACTGCGACCTTCAAGGCATGTCGTAAAAGACGACTATGGTAAGGGTCTAGGCAAGCTACCCTAGTAAATAAAAAGGGTTCACATAAACCGGATGTGCTGGCCTACTTGTAGACGTATAACTGGCACAATATAAATCTTTTGTTGGCTCAGATCACATACACATCACAAATAGTGGTTTAACAAGTGGTCAATAGGGAGATTTCGAAGAAGAAGTTTTAGTTAATGTATCTTCCTTTCCATTTCCCTTCACAACTGTATGCCCAGACATGTCAAGTCAATACACTTTCTTGATACAAGACTGCGGAAAGCTGATTACCCATTCATTTCTTAGTTTATCTGCATCGATCTTCTTACGCAGATTCATTGAATCTGTTACTATAACTGCATGTGCGTCTCTTTTTGCTCTGAATATCATGAAATCGCCACAGAAACAGCAGTTATCTCCATTGTCATGCTTGAAGCGGTTGTAATCAAGCGCACAACTTTCCTTGTGCACCATCGTTCCGCTCATATGTACCATATACGCCCATCCAGATCGAACTCTCAGAATCACAGAACTATCCGTATAGATGACAAGGTCATTTGGATTATATGCTATTACTGTTGTGAGTTCTCTAACAGTTTTAGATTCTGTAGAATTTGTGAATTCTGTAACAGTTGAAGATTATGTAGAATTTGTGAATTTGCGGAAAAACCACAGGTTCTCTAGATTTACGGTGTTCGTGGCACCGAACCGAAGGGTTACGATGTCATGGCACTGAGCCGAAGAGCTGAAAGTTTAAGTGCTTCTGGATCGGGGAAAAAAAACTCGGGTTGGGGCATAGGCCCTCAACGAACCCATGCCAAGTCTTCCTATCTCTAGCTATCTCCTGCAGCTCCTTCCAGCTCTTTTTTATATTGTTGATCTCTGCCTCCAAATCTCATCTCCATGTGGATTCCAGGAAAAGACCCTTCTTGTTATATTCTCCTCAGTTTTAGCAAAGTGTGTCCTATCCAGTGCCAGCGTCTTTTTTAACCTCTTGGTCCACTGGAATCTGCCTTGCTCTCTCCATAGGTTCCTCATTGTAACCCTATCATACCATCTTAGGTCCATCTATTCTGTGCAGTTGATGAATGTTTGCAGTTTATGTGTTATTGTTTTAGTAGTTCTCCATGTTTCTTATCCATACAGCAGGACTGTTTTAACTTTAGAGTTAAATATCCGAATTTTTGTTCTAGATTTTATTTCTTTAGACTTCCATATGTTTCCCAGTGCCATATGTTTCCCAGTGCAATGAAAGCTCCTCTTGCCTTCTGTATTCTTATTTTGACATCTCTATCTGTTCCACCCTCTTTGTCTGCATTGTTGTCCAAATATGTGTATAATTCTGCCTCTTGAAGTGGTATTTCACCGAGGGAGATCGAATTGTCATTTGCTTGGTTAATCCTCATTATCTTTGTCTTTCCCTTATGAATGTTTAACCCTAGTTGCTGGGACTTTTGATCCAGTGTGTTAACTTATCCTGCGTAGTTTCTTTCACACATGTAATTTGTTTTGCACAAATAACCACTTTTATTGCAGTTGTGGTTTCTATAGCATTTCTTAGGTTCTGCAGCCGTTGTGACTTCCGTAAACTTGTTTTGTTTTGTGTAGTAATTGCTTAAAACTATCAGCTTATTTGTCTTGTATTCACATTAACAGTATGTGCACTTTGCGATAAGCTGTTGTTGACAACTATAGGTCATGTTATGTGTCACATTTAAAGTCTGGTTTCCATATCAACGCTATAGGAGGACAATTGTTGTCTATTTAAGTCTCAGTAGGAACCTGTTCATGTACAGACATATAGGGCACATGGTCACAAAAGGCATAAAGAGAGAAAGAGAGAGAGAGAGAGAGAGAGACAAATAGAGAGTTGTAGTTTGTATAATTATTCATATTCCCACTTTTTCTTCGACTTCTCTGTCTTCTTTGATATCTCTACGCCAATCGCTTGTTAAATCACTGTTTGTGCCCTGTATGCCATTTGTGTTGTATATCGTGAGTTCGTTGTGTAAGTTAAACGCCTATAGACCAATAGGCTAGCCCATACGGTTTCTGCATACTTTTTATTCGGGTTCGCCTACCTGATTGAGACAAAAACGAGACGGATGTACGGAAGTCCGTCTTTCTAGACAAGCCAGAACTAGATTAGCCTTGTATCTTGAGGTCAAGTTTACCAGTCTACACCACTGTGATGAGGGGTGGGTTTGTGTGTTCTCGCGTCATCAACAGGCAACTAACTTTCCCCCTTCCTAAGAGAGACTAGCCGATCACAACTCTGCTCAATGAAGAGTCAGGCGCAGAACACACTGTTCCCACTAATATTTCTGAAGTTATTGTACTATTAAAGCTATTGTTGAAGGTATTGCAAACGGTGATTGATTGATTGATTGATAAGACCATTATCATTGCACTTCGGTGAATAATCATGTGTGCTCCGATCTCTTTCTTACACAGGAAGATCTCAGCTGCAGTGCACGAACTCCGTAGCACCGGCGAGGGTCCCTATGTAATTTTGAAGATGTTGAAGATTTTTTTTAACTTAATTTAAAAAAATAATTTTGCCCTGGCAGTAGCTTTCCTGCCTGTTTTTCTCGATTTTGAACTGGGATCTCTGAGAAAATATTCAGATGGCTTCACGAGGAAGCGAACCGGGTGCCTTTAGCATGAGAGCCGAGAACCTAACATCAACGCCACAGATACCCATTTATCACAAACGTGTCATGGATAGAGCCCCATGAATTAGCTTTGATCACCTCCTCTGAATTCTTTGAACATCACTGAATTTATGATAATGTATTCTGCAATCGTTAAATATATAAACGGCTAGCTATTTATTAATTATCAGTGTGAACTCTGTATGTATTATGTTTGTAGTTTGTAAAATATTATTTAGAAGTCATGCTTCACAGAAGATCGGGACATCAAAGTGTAATTAACGTCAACGGTGTCACTCCAGGTCAGAATAGTTTGAATGGTAATATTAAACCAAGCTTACAATGTACCCTGGTCTCAGTGACAGCTGAGAACTCAAACTGACAAGTGATCTACACAGTGCACGAGCTTTAACGTCCCACTAACAATTACTCTATTGATGTGTGGAAACTGGATGAGTACCAGCTCGCGTGACTTCTGAACGTCAATAACATATCAAATGTTTAGTATTATCGCACCGCCCGAGTGGTTAACGGGGCCCAAATTTGGGGTGTAAAGAATAGAACTACTGTTACCTGTCATGCATGTCGTAAGAGGCGACTAAGGAGGTTATGCTGAAATCGGATGCATGTGTCCGCTAGGGAATGCTAACCCAAAACAAATGCTTGCAGAAAACGGATGCACCAGGCCGTAAGGCGAATAACATGGTGCAACGACCCCTCACAATGAGGAATGGGATAACGGATCCTATGGTCGTCAATCTGCCTCGGAGATTTAGCCTCGCAGTAAGAATGTCAGACCTACCATCAAGAGGCTGGCCAAAACTTACTGCGGGAAGAGGTCGGCATAATTGGGGAAGCAGAAATCATAGGAATTATATCCTACAGAACTGCCCCCAGTATGCAGACTTGAGAAGAAAGAGGTGGCCCACTTACACTAGCGTCCAAGACAAACTGTATGACGTGGCTGATAATCTATGCAGACGGCTACCTTATTAAGAATCCGAAAATTTAATCTAGTGAGAACGCAGAAGACAAACTGTAGCGGCTGATAATCTGAGGCAGACGTACCTTTTAGAGAATCCGAAATTCCAATCTGTGAAGCAGAAGACAACTGTATACGTGTGATAATCTGAGGCAATGCTACCTATTAGAGAATCTGAAATCAACAGTGAGAACGAAGAAGAAGAAGAAGTATTATCGTCACAATGTGATACAAATATACATAATTTCACTTTCTATCTAGTTCTCTTTCATTAGAAATAACACAGTTTATCAAACATTCATTTTTACAAATTCACATTTTCAACAAACATAAAACGTTGCTGTGAATTCAAGTCCCACAATCGATGTTTTACAAAGAAGAGAAGAAACTTGCCCTTCGACCTCCCGCATAATTTATTAAATTGTAAAACTATTGATTTCTTCTTCTTCCTCGAATGTTCCATATCGACCACTTGTTAACCACTCTGTGTGATTTGTATGTGATCTGAGCCTAAGAGAGATTGTACGTTGTGCGAGTTATGCGCCTACAAGTAGGCCAGCATATCCGATTTCTGCGATGCTTTTTTAAAACTATGATAGCTTCTCTAGGCCCATACATGTCGCCTCTTACGACATGCCTTGTTGGTTGCAGTGGTACTATTCTTTGCTTCCATTGCTGGTCCCGGTGCCACATGGGTGTATTGATGCCAATACCTAAGAATGGATACATTAAAGTGATGAATCTGTATTTAAAGCCACCACCAAAATAGGTTACGATGTTTGTATACGATAAACAAAGAGATTGTTCAACGAGCTGTTTCATCCAAATATCAAACTGAATGTTATGTTTTAGAATCAGCTTTCTACCAGTTTGACCATTTAAAAAACAATTTCCATGAAAGGCATAGAACAAAATTAACGTTACAGATTCAATGTCTGTCCTTCAAGAACAGCGTTTCCAAAGTGGCAAGCCTCCAGTGGGCGCTGAAATGTCCTAGGGGCGATAGTGGGTTCAGAAGATTTGGGGGTGGGGGAGGTGTTCAGACGATTATGGGCGGTGGCTCCTTAAAGAAGAAATTAATAATAAATATTTTTAAATAAATTATTTTCGTTATTTTGTGATTGAATAATCATTTGAAATTTGAATTCTTCATCTAAATTCATATTATGTCCGTCTTACACGATCCATTTTTTCATCAATTTTTTATTTCATGCATATAACCATTTGCAAATTGTCTATGTGTTACATATATAAATATATATATCAATTTTAGATGTCAAAGAGCAAATAGAGCATGTATATATGTAGAAAGGGGCAATGGCAAACTGTTATAATGTGGAGGGGGTGTTACAAAGTTTATGTCGTGCAAAGTGGGCGATGGGCAGCAAAAGTTTGGCAATCTATGCTCTAGAAGATGGGAGAGGGGAGCAGGAATTGTATACCTGAACCGTCTTATCTATCCCTAAGTAATGACTAACTTGTTACACATCCCATGTCATGAAAATAATGATTCAATGCATTTCTGGACATTAAAATACACGGTAAATTATAATGAAGACAATGTGGCTAAAAATAGGTCAACACAAGAAGTACAACACCCATCAACAATACTTTATACAGTACAGCACATCTTTAAAACAACAAATACATAAATGTGGTTGAACAGATCGGCTGTGTGATTGCCGGGGTTCGCAAGGAGAAAAGAATAGTAACACTGCAACCTACAAGGCATGTCGGAAGAGGCGACTCAATTTATTGCCTAGAGGAGCTACAGTAGTAAAAAGAAAAGCGTTTGAGAAATCGGATTTGCTGGCTTACTTGTAGACGCATAGCTCATACATTGTACAATCGTTTTGAGGCTCGGATAAAATACTAATCACAAAGAGTGATTAACAAGTTGTCCATATGGAGACAACTCTCTGAAATGCTTCGATATAGACACCTCATGCTGGGAATCCCTTGCGCAAGATCGCCAAATGTGGCGCTGTAACAACAAAAGAGGAACCCGCATAGCTGAGAATCATCGTATTGTTGAGGCACAGAGTAAACGAGCTGCGTGAAAAGACAGAGCACACAACACGCACATGTCTAACCTTGATCATGTATGCCCTACCTGTGGTAGGGGATTCTGTTCTAGGATATGACTCTACAGTCACCTCCGCACAAACCAGAGAGTGCAGCAGCACACGTCTGAGATTGTTGTCATCATCGCTTGCGATGGACGGCTGAAGATGGAGAATTTGAAAAGGAAGAAGAAGAAGATGGTTGAAGAGATGTGAGACACTGGAAGGAGATGTACAAACATGTGGTCACAATAAGAGTTCAAGAATGAAGAATTTTGAGAACTGGAACGAATGTAACAAACCCATTTCAATAACAATGACTAATGACAACATCAAACATACCAGAGTCACACTTTTGAAACGTTCGAACTAATCTAAACCTTTAATAATCATCTGAACATTATTAAACCACAACTTTACACCTCAGAGTGCCAGCATTGGGAACACCTTCTTGAAACCGTTCGCCACCACATCTGGGAACACCTTCATGAAACCATTCACCATCACATCTTCAGGTGCCAAGCGGTGGATGATATCATTAAGTTTTTGCTCTATCCAAGGCAAGATAAATAAAATACATTATATGGAACAAAGCAACCACTTAAAACATATGCAGATACCACTACATACCACAGAAGCCGAAGGGTAAAAGCATGGAAGCCGCTGATCATTGAAGAAAAGAAAACTGTTGAATAAAACTTGAGTATTTCTGAAGCCATGTGTTTTAAGACAGAATATTAACTGGTAACCTCGAGTTAAACCGTTACTAAGATTGAGGAGCCTCTCTGCATGGATTAGATCGTGGCTCCTATGAGAGACTATGCTCCATCCACGAGGCCAAGATTTTTTTCTGTGGGGCATAAAATACAAAATGCTAACCTGAACAGTTTCGCTGCGAATGACTAGACATGCGGACATTAAATTCTTCAGCTCGTCCTCTTGTCCTACACAGCCCTATAAAGCGGTATTACAGGCAGTGTAATGGCAGTTCAGAAAGCAATGGCAAACTACTGAACGTATAAGTGGTGCCTAGAAAATCAACGACTCGTTTACTGTAGTTGATGGCTACGTCCTTTAGGATATGCCACGATTTTCATTTTTTTTCAACGGCAGTTCAGAGCTTACAATTGAACAGTCATGTGATAATGCAACATAGGTAACATTGCTACGTGAAACATTTAGATTGTTGGTAGGATATTGGGAGAGAAGGTGGAGGGGGTGAACCACAGCAAACTCTAGATAACTAGGCCAGACAACTGACTGGGTTCCCTGACCTAGATCAGAAAAGGGGGCCAGAAATATATAGATGTTTAATAGAGCACTGCAAGCTTTTTTGCAATTGTACTCAATTCTGTGAGTCTATGGTTATTTATTGGTGAAAAATATTCATTATATTGATATTCCTTATTGTTAAACCTAGCTTGTTAGATAATATGACTTCAAGTTAGCATTTTGTGTTGATTTTAAAATGAATTCGTCTATATACACCAATACTGGAATGCGAGGTCACGTGGTGTAGTTGGGGGTCTGATTTCCCATAATTCTTACCTGAGTCCGAAGGCCCATACGTTTATATTTGGCTCTGGGTGAACATATTGACTGCCGAATTGAAAGTTCATTTTTTAGCTTCAAAATATATTAACTTAATTCTACACTGTATTATTAATTGGGACCAAACTCCTATCGAAGTGAGATGTATAAATAGATAGCTTTACCGTATATAAAAACCGGAAACTGGATCAGAAGAGGCTAATGTACTTATGTGAATACAATATCAACAGATTCACCAATATGTGAACACAGTTTAAATAGGTTCACAAGTATGTGAACTTAGTAGAGATTTATACCGGGGCAACAGATTTTAAACAGATCAACTAGTGTGTGAATACAATATCAACAGATATGTTTGTGTTTATTTATATATTGTTTCAAGCATCGTTATAAGTTATAAATGGCCTGCAAGCAATTTTTCTATACCGCTTTCTCCAGGGTAACATTTTCATCTCTTTTATGGAAGTGACTCTGATAACTCCTGCCTCGCTCAGTAAAGCCTGTTTCAGCATTTTCCTAGGGTATCTTCTCTTTCTTGAACCATTTGTTTCAAATTTCAATGCTTAGTTAATGAATTTTTGATAATTTCTTCTCAGATTACACCCAACATATCTCAATCTCTTTCTTATAACTGTCGCTATTAGTTTTCGATCAGACATGTCATTAATTTCATATTGTCTCCTAAATTAGAATCACCAGGTCTTTTGGCTGAAACATCGCTGTATATTGTTTTTGTACTTATTAACATTACAATACTTTGTTTTTACATGTTTCTCTACTATTAAATTGGACTTATTTTATGTTTATTATTTTATCAACAGATATAACGCCCGAGTGGTTACAGGGGCCCAAATTTGGGGGGTAAAGAATAGAACCACTGTTACCTGCCAAGCATGTCGTAAGAGGCGACTAAGGAGGTTTGGCTGAAATCGGATGCACATGTCCTAAACGTGTAGAAGTCATGCGTTTGGGCTAAAACCAATGTGCAACGTATACACGTTCTTGGCAAAAGTCAAACATATCACAAAGAGTGATTAAAATTGGTCGTAAAGAACGAACGCAAAGAAGAAGAAGATCAACAGATATGCAAAACAAGTATCAAGTAAAGATATTCAGAACCGTTGAAGAGCTTTCTATTCACAGAGTACTTTTAGTGAACTTTTTCGGTGAACATCTGGAATGTGGGCATGTCGGTTCTAGTGAACTTTTACAGAATGTTCACTGTATGTTGTCGTAAAATTCAAGCCCTAGCGACAAGGCTTTGATAACAATTGTATATACACTCATTTGAAAGTGTGGCCAGTGTGGTACCGGGCCCATAAGGGAAGCAAAGAAAAGTACCACTGCGACCTAAACGGCATGTCGTAATAGGCGACAGATGTAAGAAATATGGAAGTTATCCTATTAAATACCAATCATCGTAGAAATCGGATGAACTGGCCTATTTGTAGGCGCATAACTGACACAACGTACAATCTCTCTTAGACTCAGATCACATACAAATCAAACGGAGTGGTTAACAAGTGGTCGATATGAAGCGTTTCAAGAAGATTTGAAAGTGTTTTCCATCTCTCTAAGAAACGTATCACGTTTTTTTTGTAAACAAAGATCTGTCAAAACTAGACACAAAGATCAATATACTGGGCTATTGTTTGATGTATTTGCAGATGTGAACACAGGAACTGACATACACATATTTGAGCACACACTCTTGCAATTGTCAGGTACAGGAAAGATCTCGCAGGATATTCTTGTTTATTTTCAGATTGTTTTTCCTCTTTTTCTGCTTCTATTTCCTATAGTTTAAAAAAAAAAGTGGAAATGAAAACACGTTTGTGAAAAATTCAATGAAATCCCAAGAAATCCAAACTTGTGATATGCACAACTAAAGTGCTTAATGCATTTTACATATCTATTGGTTATGGACGCTGTAAATTTAATAAAGACATAGTGTATGCTTAAATTGATTGATTGATTTGTTCGTGTGCTGCAGCAGCTCGCAAGGGGAGCAAGGAATAGTAACACTGCAACCTGCAAGGCATATCGTAAGAGGTGCCTGAGGTAGGAGCCTGGGAAACTATAGTAGTTCTCTTTTGTCGTTCTTATGATCAATTTAATCACTTGGTGTATGATTTGATCTTGCATGACGTGATGTTGCTACTTGTTTAGACTCTAAACGGCATAGACTTACACGTTTAGGATATGGCATCGATTTCACAACCTCTTAGTGCCTACGAATCAGAGTAGTGGTTCTAACCCCAAATCTTGGAGCGTAACCAGACATATAGGAAAAAAGGTGCAGAAATAGGATGTGTTGGCCTACTTGTAGGCGCATAACTGGCACAACGTACAATTGCTATTAGGCTCGGATCACATACAAATAACAAGGAGTGGTTACCAAGTGATCGACATGGAGCGTCCAAACAAAAAGAAGAAGAAGAAAGCATATCTACTTACCTATGGACGAAGCAAATTTAATATGACATATTCTTAATATTTTATATTCTTAATATGATTGTTATGTTATGTTATTTTATGTTATGTGATCGACGTCATGACACATTGGGCATTCCCATTAGTGCTCTGTCCTCCGCTGCAGCAGCCATCCCAAAGTCCATTTGTTCACAGGACCCATGAGTAGTTGATTAGTATATCTTCTCTCTCTACCTCGAAGACGACACTGCCTGACATGTCCAAACTTAACGCCTAATTCTCGAACACGTTTCAGTGAATGAGACTTGCTCCTTAAAATGATTGATTGATTGATTGATACATTCGGTGCATACTTTGCACTTCGGTGAATAATCATGAGTGCACCGACCTCTTTTTTACACATGAAGATCAGAGTGATGGTGCACGAATTCCGTAGCACCGTCGATGTTCTACGATGACAAGGACGATGATGATAAAAAATTAAAAAAATATCGATAATTCCCGTAGCTTGAAACAATTTTATATGATTTGTCTTCAATTCTCTTATAAGCTGAATTCTAAAAAGTTCATATTCATATCCTTTACTGGACTTTGCGAATCAACACCAGCTTTTTAACGCTGTTTGTGATTTTTCTAGGCATTATTACGTTCAGTAGTTTGTCATTTCGGGTGGCTCCACCATCAGTTGAACGGGTGGCGCCATCGTCCTTTTGCAAAAATCCACGCAATTTGCAACCAAACTTGTCCGCAGCGTGATTCGAACTCAGAACGTCGGAGTTAATAGACCGTGTCACTATCCCCTAGGCCACAGACGCCACTGCTTAATTCTACTAGTACTATTAATATTAAGACATGAACGAAGAATAGTGTGAAATAATGCCACATCATTACAAAAACATTAGAAAGTGTTGAGGATTTATTGCATTTAATCTTCAATGAGTAAATTATCTCTTGTCAATCACTTAACTACCATGCGTACAAAGTAGATACTGCTCAGACTGCACAGTGTGCATGTCAAACAGAAACACATACCACAGAGCACACCCTGTATATCAATCACTTAACTACCAAGCGTACAAAGTAGATCCAGCTCAGACTGCACAGTGTGCATGTCAGACAGAAACACAGACCACAGAGCACACCCTGTAGTCATGTTCATCATACATTCCTCAACGAAACGAAACATGGTCTCATGAACGAAGCTTATAGAGCAAGGTATGGTAAACCTACAAGGAACTAGGAGTTCGTGCACTGCAGCTGAGATTTTCCTGTGATTGACACATGGTTATTCACCAAAGTGCAATGAAAATGGTCCTATCAATTATTCAATTAATTAAGAGATAAACAGAAAACAATAGAAATTTATTAGTTTGTTAAGTGATAGATTAACTCTAAACTCTTAGTGAACCAGAACAAAAGCCATGTTTTTACAAGCCATTTGTTTTTAGAATAAAATGCCCTTTAGTGTGACTCCTGGCAAAAAGACGTCCAACCCAAAGCCACGTAGTGGGACATTTGGTCAACAATGAGTTATGTGACTGATGCACGCTGCTTTCAACCTAAGACGGATGTCTTTTTGGTTATATCAAAACGTATTGGGAATTTTTCTTGGTCTGGCTATGGGGCCTCGGACGAGTGCTAAAAATGATTGTTTGTTCTATATAATGCATTCCATTTATCTAAGCTAGGAGGAAGAATAAACTTTCAATTAGGATTCAAGGCTTGACACTCACAATAATACAGATAACCAAAGATGTAGAGCATAGATTCCCAAACACCGTTCACTTTGCAAGACATCAACTTTATAACGCCGCCCTTCCCATTATAACAGTTTACCAACGCCGCCCCACCCTCATGCTCTGTTTTCACTTTGACATAAAAATTGATAATATTTCTGTCATACATGCTAAATTTTCAAATGATTATACAGTATACATGAAATAGAAAATTGATGGAAAAATGGATCGCGTAAGATGGACATAAGATGAATTGAAATGCAGAATTCAAATGTTAAATGATTATTCAATCGCAGTTACGAAAAAAAAATGCTTCTATACCCACTATCGCCGCCTCGCTCCTCCTGAAAGGCTTCAGCGCCAACCGGGGGACGGTACCTCCCACTTTGGGAAACGCTGATGGAGAGGAAAGCGCAGTGGAGGGAAATAATTAGACGATTTGATCACTAGTCGTCAGACTATTGAACCTGATAATGATGATGATGATGCTCTTATAGAATACAGTGCAATATTAATCTGAGTAAAACACTTTCACCAACTTGTACAACAAGATAAAAGAATAACTCTCTTTGATTATGATTTGACGACACCGCGTGTTTACTGTCTCAGTTCACCTGAGCTGATGGCATTAGAAAATGTTTAGAAGTATGAATATCAAGGTCAGTAGAGTCTGACCTGGTGATAGTATTAGCACACACACACACACATTACTTTACATTGTCTGGTACTCTGACCTTGTCTGTGACCTAGCATAACGTGGTTACCAAAAATGGAAACGGGCAATGAGTAATTGAAAAATGAAGGATTATGGGACGATCGTTCCAGTTGCAAATGCACAAATTTAACAAACGACTGTTCACGGTTGAATGGCTATTGTGGTAGTGTTGAAAGCGGGCATTGATAGAGCTAAAAGGCAAGCATAGTTTTGTGCTCCACAAATGGAAATTGTGTGTGTGAGAATGCAACCAAAATGGAAATCAAAGATATAAATGAAGAGTGACTAATATCTCGCATTAGTTGGGGATAATGGTGTTCTTGTGGTTCTGCTTTTGCAGCTGCCTGCTTATGTTGTTGCACTTGTGGTCTGCCACTACACAACTGTTGGAGAATTATGTTTAACAGGAATTTGTATGAAAATATCCGATACATTGGCTGTTTGTTTTTGCTCTAGGAAAATAAAACCAATACCTACACTTTAATTTACTCTTTCTGTTTATTGATATTTTGATGTTACTGCTTCTTCTTCTCTTCCACAATTTAATGATATTTTGATTTACAGTTCTTATTCTTACAATGTAATAAATATTGATGTTACTGCTCTTTCACCAAACTTTATCAATTTTGGTTCTGACGTTGCTGTCTTCACTTTATTGTATTTTGATGTAAACTAGTCTTTTGTCTTATTTGGTCGTATTTGTGTTTCATCTTTAATTGTCACCGTTTAGTACTGTATTTTGATAAAATGCCATGATTAGTCAAACGTTCTGACCACTTTTATCAATTTTGTCAAACTATGTATTGTTTGTACGTTTTCACTACTTTGTTATTGCTTGTTTCGCCATGTTAAATAGTTTTACTGCAGTCTCCCCCTATATATCGATAACAATATTCCACAATTGACATATTTATGAAGTGTTGGAAGGGGCATGTTATGATATATGTAAAAACAGTCCCCATTTTTTAATTCTTTGACACCGTAAAGAATGTTTATCGCTCAGTGTCTTCTCCTTTTTCTTCGAACGTTCCATATCAACCACTTGTCAACCACTCTGTGTGATTTGTATGTGGTCTGAGCCTAAGAGCGATTGTACGTTGTACCAGTTATGCGCCTACAAGTAGGCCAGCACATCCAATTTCTACGCTGCTTTTTATTTACTAGGGTAGCATCCCTAGGGTCTACACCAGTCGCCTTTTACGACATGCATTATTGGTCGCGGTGGTACTATTCTTTGCTTCCCTTGCGAGCCCTGGCATCACACAGGTGATCGCCCAGTGTTATAATTTGCAGAACATCTGCAACATCTTTGTCTTGCAATACAACAAATTTCTTTTAAGTACCGCATTTAATGTGACCGTTTCCTTTCTTCTGTGAACATGACTCGCATATGCAGACTAGAGTTATTCAACTTTTGCTTGTTATGTAAGATATTAAAACCTTTTTAAGCCGCTTTCTTCAACCTAAGAACTAGTCATCTTTTTTTAATTGTACCAGAACGTCTAGTCAACACACACACACAATCTTCTTCTTCTTCTTTGCGTTCATTCTTTACAACCAATTTTAATCACTTTTGTGATATGTTTGATCTTTGCCAAGAACGTGTATACGTTGCACATTGGTTTGGTAGGCCCTTAAATGCATAGACTTCTACACGTTTAGGACGCGTGCATCCGATTTCAGCCAAACCCTTAGACGCCTCTTACGACATGCGTGGCAGGTAACAGTGGTTCTATTTTCTACACCCCAAATTTGGGCCCCTGTAACCACTCGGGCAACACACACACTAAGAATTAACTTCATGCGAACAATCCAAGTACTCTATACTATATGTGGTGCGATCTGTTACCATAGTCACAATTTATAGGTGTAGTAGAGTCATGTCAGAGTCTCTGCGAAAACATGGACTGACAACGTCAAGTGCACCACTGCTGGCACAAGATAGAAAACTAACTCTCCCCACATCGCTTCACGGCAAATGTGATGTGTAAGATAAGATAAGATAAGTAGAGTCATGTTGGGATAGATTCGTGTAACGCGTTAGTGCCCACCTATCTACTCGGAAACAAAAGAGTTCTAGGTTAAATTCCACACTCGACGTTCCACGCATGATGAAAGGAATTGACTCTTCTACCTCCTGCAAGCTAGGATACAGAAATATGAAATAACACGTGCTTCATACCGTAAGGTCTGACAAGGCTACCCGCAATTTTACTTTATGATAGTAGAGTCATGGACAACTCTGGTTACCTGATCCTGACTCTACTATCTCATTCACGTTGTATTAAACCTCACTATCATACTCAATCATATATAGAAGAATAGGCAGAGTTTCATGGACAGAAAAACAAACAAATAAACTAGTTTTAGGAAAAATAGGCATGAAGAAACAATTATTAAGAGAAATAAAATTCAGACAAGTAAAGTATTTTGGGCACATAAAAAGACATGACACCATGATAAAACATTTACTAGAGGGGAAAGTTGAGGGGGAAGAGCAAGAGGAAGACCGAGAGATAAGTGGGAGGCAAACTTTAAGAAATGGACAGGTTACAGTCTGGCAGTGGCAACACCAAGGCGAAAGACAGAGGATGCTGAGATTCATTGTGACCTTCGATGTGGAGACGGCACCTGATGATGATGATCATACTCAAGTACTGAAAGAGAAACATTGGATATGATTATGGAAAAGACTTCCTCAAAGATCTAAGCAGAATAAACCAGGTCATTTTATTTTGACTACGTCCCGGGACACTGCACACTTAACACACACTTATATAGAGTAGGAATAAGTAAAACAGCTTATGTCAGTGTCAGCAGGCGGAACAGACACAGTAGCATGTTTTGCAAGACTGCCCTCTCCTTGGTGAGCTGAGAAGTAACATGTGGACATACCCAGTCGACCTGAAAACTAATGTTTTGGGGAAACCTGGAAGCCCTGAAGCTGACTGCCCAGTGTGTGGTCAACAATAAATTAAGTGCACGACAAGAGATTGCTGAAGAAGAAGAAATACTCAAATTTGGTCTCACAGCAAAACAATAATTTAACAGTAAATTCTACAATATTAACGTTACTAAATAGTTAGTGCTTGCTCATTCACAACATGCTGATCACTGAAGACATTTTTATATTTGAAATGACATCGTATCTAAACTGTGTTAACTTTACACAGTATACAGGTTCAGTAATTTACTTGTCTCTGTCTACCATACAAAGGGAAATAAGCATCGCCATAACAGTTTTAGGAATCTTCATTGTTTGAACTTCCGGGTTTTAAAAACGTCAGAACCGACTTCCTTCCTGCAAATTTAAATATCACTAGCCTCGCTATACGAAACTTTCCGGCAACTGAAGAACACTTTACATACTTAAAAATAGCTGTGAGTCAATGTGGCGATGAGGCAGTGTGGTTTTTAGATGGTAAACAACAAAAACATATCGGAATATTCGCCGTTCAATCCCTCCTTTCCAAAAACTCTGTTTAAAAAAACCCAGCTGTTTAATGGTTAAATATAACTACTCACATGCACAATGTTTACTTACACTTTATATACGTTTTGGCGATAGGCGGACGATGTAAGAAGAAAGATAATTAATGTGAACCAGTGGCGGCTCGTGGTAATTTTTGTTGGTGGGACCAGACAAAAATTTGCGGAAAAAACAGGATTTTGGGTTAGGTTATATTTTAATTCATAAAACAAGTACATGTTACTCATTATTTTTGGCGGGGCCTGGCCCCACTTGCCCCTAATAACGAGCCGTCACTGATGTGAACTATAATATGTTTTAAAAAAATATTGCATTCTCGTCAAGGCATCATTAAATGATGAAGATTGGACATGCATGTCGTATGCCAGTAGGGGTGTTGACTAGGACAGCTCTTAGATGTACAACAACTACCGGGCAGAGGCAGAGGCAATTAGAACAGCGGCTGAAATGATTCTAGAGAGAAGGGGCACCTCTCGCAACAAAGTCGTGATATTCACCGATGCTCTATCTTTCATCACGGCACTCAAAAGTGTAGGCATAACAGAGCTCAATGAGTTGAAAGCGACCCTCGATGCACTAGTGTACTCACTTAAACGCACCGTCATTCAGTGGATACCATCACACTGCAATATAAGCGGAAACGAACAAGCTGACAAGCTAGCTAAGAAGGAAGCCGACTACCGCAGAATGATCTCGAGATCAGTTATGAGGATGCCAGAACCACCATCGGCTGGCATTATAAAGACAAATGGTCGAAAGACCATTCTCAGTACAACAACAGCGACGGGTACTATGTTCTATCTCGTAGTAAACAAGTTGCTATATTCCGCCTTCGTACCGACCACAACAAGCTCCGTGCCCACATGTTTAACAAATTTTCAATTGGCACAACTAGCCTGTGCCCCTGCGAAAAGGCAGACATGACGGCAGAGCACATACTGCAAGATTGCCAATTGATAGCAGGCCTAAGAAAAGAAACCTAGCCTCAAAACACAGAACTTCTCGAGAAGCTGTACGGAGGAACGGAGTCTCTTAAAACCAAGGTAGCATTCATGATACAATCTGGTTCATCAGTCTAGGCGGGGATCGAGAGAGAAAGATGGACAACAGATGGGAAGATAAGGTCTGGACATATAAAGGAAACATGGAAAAGAACTGTGAAGAGTTGTGTGTATATTTTTGTATGCGCGATGTTGTATGCGTGTTGTTGTAGCGTGATTTTATGCGTGTTGTTGTATAGCGTGTTGCATGTAAAGACTGTTCTATTTACGCTCTCAGATAAACACTGTCTACCTGTTTCCATTCTCAACTAGAAAATGTCTCAGCTGGCACTAGACAGTCTTCAGTAGACGATTTGTGTACAGTTAGTGCCCAAGGCTATCTAACAATGCCAAATGTGTTTAAAGCCAGCAAGATGAATGAGGAATAAACAAGACAAATGCCTGTGGGCACATCATGGGTGAACTAAATAGAAATAGGTGTATCTCACCATATGTTGCTCGTTTCTGCTTAACGATGTTACAACGTTAAATTTTTCAATGTACCTTGCACATTCTTACCTGAACATACGATAAGATTGAAAACTTGCATGATTGTGGCATGAATGATTGTGCGGAGAAAGATTAAGACAAATGGTAGAGAGATGGAATTTATTATATGAGAACACAAAAAAGCTTATCGGATGTTTTTATGCAAATACTGTTCGATCAAAAATGACCTGATTATTATGTGTTCTTTATGTGACGCTGTTGATAAAAGTCACGACTTAGTGAAGCTCTTTTTATTGAAAGCTAATTAGTTGTGTTTTTTAAACGCTTGTCTTTAGGACTAGGCAATGAATACCGTAAGACATCAAAATTTGTGGTTCAAATACTGTGTTTTATTTTAACAATATTTCGGAAACCTCTTATACTTGTTTACTCTCTATTTCTTGATGATATTCATTGTCTCCGCTGCTTCACCTGGGGCATCCTTAAAACTGTTTATTCTCTTACATGAGAGTGATCATTGTCTACTACAAGAAGTCTGAAACATTTTGAATCATGAAGCACTTCACGTGCATACAAACGTTTGTTTCAATATTAGCTTCCTCAATATTCTAGTAATCAACTACGCTTACTTTTATTTTTAAAATTAGGTCTTCTTCTTCTTCTCTTCCTCCATTGTACCTCAGAACATGAACAAAGTTTACAGAGCAAGCTATATGGAACTCTAGAAGAACTCCAACTGACATACAGCTTCATAGAGGCAACCCATTTCATAGTTTAGATGAGCATACGAAACAGAACGCAAAGAAGAAGAAGAAGAGTACCTCAGAGGAGCTGGAGGAAGATGTCAGGATCTTCTGTTTGCCTTGTCCAATGCATTTTGTAAGCTGTTATTCCTTTCTCTAAAGTTGTTTTTGATGCCGTCACTTTATTTTTTTGCACGACTTTCTCTTGTTCTGTACTGTATCCTTTTTCTCAATGTGATTGAAGGATCATTTGTGTGGTCTGAGAACCTCATATACTTGTGCAGTCATTTGTCTTAGTTCTTTTCTCAATGTGATTGAAGGATCATTTGTGTGGTCTGAGAACCTCATATACTTGTGCAGTTATGTTTTTTTCTCAATGTGATTGAAGGATCATTTGTGTGGTCTGAGAACCTCCTATACTTGTGCATCTGTTCTTACTGTAACTTTTTCTCAATGTGATTGAAGGATCATTTGTGTGGTCTGAGAACCTCATATACTTGTGCGGTCATTGCTTAGTTTTTTCTCAATGTGATTGAAGGATCATTTGTGTGGTCTGAGAACCTCATATACTTGTGCGGTCATTTCTTGTCTGTTCCTTTTTCTCAATGTGATTGAAGGATCATTTTGTGGTCTGAGAACCTCATATACTTGTGGCACGTCTATGTATCCTTTTTCTCAATGTGATTGAAGGATCATTTATGTGGTCTGAGAACCTCATATACTTGTGCGGTCATTTGTCTAGTCTTTTTTCTCAATGTGATTGAAGGATCATTTGTGTGGTCTGAGAACCTCATATACTTGTGCAGTATTGTTCTAGTTCTTTTTCTCAATGTGATTGAAGGATCATTTGTGTGGTCTGAGAACCTCATATACTTGTGCAGTATATTGTCTAGTTTTTTTCTCAATGTGATTGAAGGATCATTTGTGTGGTCTGAGAACCTCATATACTTGTGCAGTATATTGTTGAGTTTTTTCTCAATGTGATTGAAGGATCATTTGTGTGGTCTGAGAACCTCCTATACTTGTGCGGTATTTCGTTAGTTTTTTTCTCAATGTGATTGAAGGATCATTTGTGTGGTCTGAGAACCTCATATACTTGTGCGTATTTCTTTGTAGTATCCTTTTCTCAATGTGATTGAAGGATCATTTGTGTGGTCTGAGAACCTCATATACTTGTGCAGTATATGTTAGTTTTTTCTCAATGTGATTGAAGGATCATTTGTGTGGTCTGAGAACCTCATATACTTCTTTTTCGTATGTCATCCTTTTTCTCAATGTGATTGAAGGATCATTTGTGTGGTCTGAGAACCTCATATACTTGTGCAGTATATTGTTCTAGTTTTTTCTCAATGTGATTGAAGGATCATTTGTGTGTTCTGAGAACCTCATATACTTGTGCAGTATATGTCTACTGTCATCTTTTCTCAATGTGATTGAAGGATCATTTTGTGTTCTGAGAACCTCATATACTTGTGCAGTATTTTGTCTGTAGTCATCTTTTCTCAATGTGATTGAAGGATCATTTGTGGGGTTCTGAGAACCTCATATACTTGTGCAGTACTTGTCTGTAGTTTTTTCTCAATGTGATTGAAGGATCATTTATGTGGTCTGAGAACCTCATATACTTGTGCGTCATTTGTTCTAGCATTTTTTCTCAATGTGATTGAAGGATCATTTGTGTGGTCTGAGAACCTCATATACTTGTGCAGTATATGTTAGTTTTTTCTCAATGTGATTGAAGGATCATTTGTGTGGTCTGAGAACCTCATATACTTGTGCGGTATTATGTTAGTTTTTTTCTCAATGTGATTGAAGGATCATTTGTGTGGTCTGAGAACCTCATATACTTGTGCGGTCCGATTCTGTTTGTACTGTCATCCTTTTTTCTCAATGTGATTGAAGGATCATTTGTGTGGTCTGAGAACCTCATATACTTGTGCAGTCATTGTTAGCTTTCTTTTCTCAATGTGATTGAAGGATCATTTGTGTGGTCTGAGAACCTCATATACTTGTGCGGGTCATATGTTCTAGTCATCTTTTCTCAATGTGATTGAAGGATCATTTGTGTGGTCTGAGAACCTCATATACTTGTGCAGTATTGTTATGTATCTTTTTCTCAATGTGATTGAAGGATCATTTGTGTGGTCTGAGAACCTCATATACTTGTGCAGTATTGTTAGTTCTTTTCTCAATGTGATTGAAGGATCATTTGTGTGGTCTGAGAACCTCATATACTTGTGCGATTTCTTTGTTCAGTATTTTTCTCAATGTGATTGAAGGATCATTTGTGTGTCTGAGAACCTCATATACTTGTGCGGTATATTTATGTTTTTGAATTTTTACCATCATGAAATCATTGCATGGCTGAGATCCCAATACGAGGTCCTGATCCTGTAACAGTTGTAACTTGTTATCCTAATTAGGGTCATTGTGTCGGCGTCAACCGAGTCCTTATTTTTCAGTTCGTCTGAATCCTTTTTTAATTGATTCAGATCAGTTTGTGTCCAGAGAACCTTAATTGATGAAGGGTTCTACTCTGAGTATGCGATCACTCATGTAAAATCGTGGATCTGAAACCAGAAGAAGGGTCCGATTGCTTTTGGTTCTGAAACTGTCATCTTCTCAAGTGAGAGAGGTCATTTGTCATGGTCAGAAACTCTTAGTTAGTGAGGTTTTTTCTAGAGATCATCCTTTATTTGGAGTGATGAAGTTGATCATTTGTGCAGTCTGAGAACCTCAATACTGGGTCACTTTTTGTACTGTCATCCTATGTTTAAGTAGATGAAGGATACATTTGATTTCTGAGAAACTAGAATGCTTTAACAGTGACTTTTAAATTGATCTGAACTGTCATCCTTTTCTAATGTATGAAGGATCATTGAGTGGTTGAAACTCAACATGGTCCGCTTACTTGCGTACACATCTCAATATGAAGGACATTTATCGAGAAATATACTAGTCGGTCCGTTTCTTTTCTGTACTGTATCCTTTCCAATGGATTGAAGATCATGTGTTCTGAGAACCGATGTCAGTCCGATTCTCTGTTCTGACTGAACCATTTTCCAAGCTATGAAGGATCATTTGTGTGGTCTGAGACCTCAACTTGTCGGACCAGACTTTCCATAGTTCTGTAACTGAAATCCTTTTTTCTATAAGGAATTGAACGACATTGAGGTTCTGAAACCTCATACGGCGGTCGAACTGTTCTGTTAATGAAAATCTTTTCCAATGTGATTGAATTCTATTGTGTGGCTGAAAAACCTCAATACTTTGTGTGGTCCGATTCTCTTGTTCTGACTGTAACTTTTTCAGGGATTAGGAATTTGATAGTTGGCCATATGTTGTTGTCCACTTCTCTAGTTACGACTGAATTTATTCAAGTGATTAAGATATTTTTGGTCGAGAATTTCTAACAGTTCATCTGTTTTTGACTTCACCTTTCCATGTGATTAGTCATGGTCTAGCCTATTACAGCGTCCACTTTCTTTGTTCTGTATGTATCCTTCCAATGAATGAGAGTTGATCATTTGTGGTTGAAATATATACTTATGGCGACTTTTCTTGTTCTGTTGTAATCCTTTTCTCTGTGATTATCAGTCGGGTTAGCCAAACTGTCTCATTTTCTTGTTTGTACTTCACTTCTCAATGGATTGAAGGATATTGCAGTGATCTAAATACTATAACTTGTGCGGTATATGTTATTATTTAATTGTTTACCATCATAGACTATTGCATACTGTGATCCTTGAACAGAGGTCCTTAAAGATCCGCTCTCTCCAGCTTCTATACAATCTTGATGCAGTCCCAAACACGATGGGCAGGACATGTGGTTCGAATGCCGGATTGCAGAATACCCAAACGACTCTTTATGGTGAGCTGCATAGCGGTAAATGCTCACATGGTGGTCAGAAAAAGCGATTCAAAGGCACACTGAAGAACTCGATGAAATCCTTTGGCATAGATGTCAACAACTGGGAGAATGTTGCTCAAGACAGATCAGCCTGGCGCACACTTCTTTGACACGGTTCCTCGGCCTGCTTGACAGGTAGAACATCACGGATGGAGCAAAAACGTCAAAATAGAAAGGCAGTAAAACTTCCCACAAGTGCAAGTATACCTTGCCCACACTGTACAAGAACATTTCATGCCCACATCAGACTCACTATTCATCTATGCACACACAGACAAACATAACTACATTCTCTTGGATCAAAATTGTGTGGTCATCATCACCCGTGATGGACGAGCATGATTACAAACTGACGATACATTAATGGAAAATGAGAAGATTTGAAGAAATAAAGATAAAATTGGTAATATTATCCCAACTGTCCCGAAGGGGCCAAGCTCTCATACCCCGTCTCCGGACTGGTCACAACAGAGTTATACACCACCTGTACACTAGATTCAAGATAGGCACCAACACATGTGCCCCTGTGGCTTGGCTAGTACAGAGCCAACTATAAACATGTGGCCTTCGGACTCAAGTAAGAATTATGGGGAATCAGGCCACAACTACACCACGTGACCTCGCGTTCCAGTATTGTTGTATATAGACGAATTCCTTTTAAATCAACACAAAATGCTAAATCGAAGTTATATTATGCAAAAAGTTAAGTTTAACAATAAAAATATCAATATTATTAATATTTTTTACTAATAAATAACCATAGACTCATAGAATTGAGTAAAATTGCAAAAGCGTGCAGTGTTCTATCAAACATCTATAATTTCTAGTCCCCTTCTCTGATCTAGGTCAATGAATCCCCGGTCAGTTGTCTGGCCTAGTTATCTAGAGTTGGCTGTAGCTAGTATGACTACAGAGCATATCCTACAGAGCTTCCCCCAGTATGCAGACCTGAGAAGAAAGAAATGGCCCACTTACACCAGCATTCAAGACAAACTGTATGGTGTGGCTGACAATTGAGGCAGACGGTGCCTTTATTAGAGAATCCGAAATCCCAATCTAGTGAGAACGCAAAGAAGAAAACTATGATCCCAACAAAACAGATAGAGTTATCATGTATCTCGCTCTAGAAGTCAACCATAGATAAGTTGTTGGACATGTCAAGTTATGACATTAGTATCACTCGAACTTCAGTTTTAATGCCATTGCTCCATCTGCTTTGGAATTTATAACTTATTTATTTATAATTTGTATCTTTCATAAATTGTTAAGCTTTTTGCTAACAAACACGGTTTTGTTTGTACTGGCATTGAGAAATGTTGTGACTTGTGTATTTTAAGCTTTCACAATCTCTAGAATGTTCCTCTCATCTCACAATCTCTAGAATGTTCCTCTCATCTCACAAAATTTCTCTTCTTCTTCGTAAATTTCACTGATAAACGATATTTAAGTTTATCATTGACTAGAATGATCTCTTGTTTAGTATTTATATTTGCCTTTATCGTTAATGTTATTTTTTTTTTTTAATTATGTTATTGCTTATATTAATCTTAGAAACCAGACTACTTTTCTTTCTGTTATCATATTCTTTTGTTATCAACTGTCAACTTGATCATAGTTACAGATTTCTGAAACGAAACTTTTGTATCAAGTTCTTCTGTAAATGTTTTATTGATCTATCTCTGTTATTTCTGCAGAGTGTCATCTTTTGGAGTGGACGGCCTTTACGTTATATCTAATGTATCGGAGTAACATTTATGTTTGACCTTTCACTGTTTGTTGGTAATGTGGCTGAACCATTGAATGTTCTCTTCTTTTTTTTTTTTTTCCAATCCAGAAGCACTTGAGCTTTTCAGCTCTTCGGCTAGTGCCATGGACATCGTAACCCTTCGGTTCGGTGCCACGAACACCATAAATCTGGGGAATCTGTGGCTTTTTCTGCCATCCCGCGGAATTGAACCCGCACACACAGAGGGATAGTCACCTGTAGTCCAACGCGCTACGAACACGCTGGGCGGACGGGCGCTCTTTCTTGATAAAGTACAGTACTGATGTTATACCCATCTTTTACCTGATGTCTTTATTTCTCTTAACTGGTCTCTTCTTGATACCTCCCATCATTCTGCGTAGACATTTAATCTTTCTTTAATCTTCTTAAAATTATGAACTTTAAAGCAGGAGAAATAAAATAGGACGCCAGGGATGCATCACACGTACGCCATGGCACCGGGGGCGCTAGGTTGGACACCACTGAAGTAATACATTGGGGAATATTGCTTTAGGCCTGTAGTTGCTTTTACCAGTGTGTACGATGTGTGATGTAGTAGTACACATCTCTGTAAATAGAGGTTAGGGATTTGTATCTCATGCCACAGGTACCAGGTTTGCTCCCTCGTGGAGCCATCTGGATTTTTTTCCAGAGATCCCTGATATCAATGTAGGTGAGATCGATTTCCTAGTCCTATCGGAGGCGGACGATAAAACGTAGGTCCCGCGTTCAATATGAGCACGTAACAGAACCCTTGGCAGTTCAAAATCGAGGAGAGTAGACTGGAAGATAACATTGATAAGAAAATATTACAACTACATTTCCTACAAAAATATCTTCACCATCCTGAAAATTACATCTTGACCCTTGCCGGTGCTAGGAGTTGGCAATGCATGAGATCCACCTGTGTAAGAAAGAGATCGTAGCACAATGGTTACTCACCGAAGTGCAATGATGATGGTCATATCATCAATCAATCATTCAATCAATCAACTACATCACTTCGTGGCCATAATTTCCTAGTTTTTTGTCTGATACCCAACTGATGCTGAGTCGACCTGATAGTCAACACAGTCGGAACAAATAATCCCTCTATAGCTCAGGAAAATGATCCTGGGCAACGCAACTTCAAAGCAAATGTACTATCCTTTACTCAATTGTTGCTCTCAATATTAGTAAGAATCATCATCATCAGGTGCCGTGCCGGCTGACGTAGGCGATCATGGATTTTCACAAATCTCTGTCCCTGGTGTTTGCTATCATTTCAGATGTTGACGCTCTTCCGTTACAGGCAGTCAGGTTGTCAAATTTTCTTTCTCTGCCTTCCTCTGTCTCGTCTCCCCTGAATGTTACCGGTTGTTGCAATCTGTTCTAAACCTCCCTTTCTCATCACATGTCTGAAATATGATGATTGCCCCTTTCTTATATTGATAATAATCTTTCTATGTGTCTGCCTCATGCAACACCTCCATATTTATCATTTTAGCAGCCCATGAGATTCTCATTATTCTTCTGTCAAACCACATCTCTGTGGCACCGAGAGATTTTTCTATCTATTTGTTTACTATCCATAACTCGCATCCATATGTCAGCATTGTTCCTATGTATGCATCACTGAATAACTCTTATTCTGACTTCCATTAACAGTGACTTGTTGCATATAATGCTTTTCATTTTCTGGAACCCTGCTTTGGTCTGCCCTATTCTGCTCTTTATTTCTGATCTGCATCATATGTTACCAGAACTCCGAGATATTTAAATTGATGTACTTGTCTCAGCTCTGTTCCGTTTACTGTAGTGATGAATTTTGTCGGATTCTGCTTGTTTGAGATAATCATAACTTCTGTCTTTTTAATGTTCAAACTCAGTCCTTTGTTGTTACATTCTGTCACAATCGTATCAACTAAATTATGTAACTCTATCTATCCATTTCAAGACAGGCACTGTTTTGGAGCCCGCAGGGAAAGAGGAGTAGGGGAAGACCTAGACAGACATGGAGAAGAGAGATGGAGGCTGATATTAAAAGGATAGGTAAAACATGGAACGAATTGGAAGGATGGCAAAGAGAGGAAGAGCTGGAAGAAGTTGTGAAGACCTATGCTCCGTTGAGAGTTGAAATGTGAAGAAGAAGAAACTATCTATTACTCTACCATTTGCTCTCAATATTAGTAAGAAGACACTATCTATTACTCTACCATTTGCTCTCAATATTAGTAAGAAGACACTATCTATTACTCTACCATTTGCTCTCAATATTAGTAAGAAGACACTATCTATTACTCTACCATTTGCTCTCAATATTAGTAAGAAGACACTATCTATTACTCTACCATTTGCTCTCAATATTAGTAAGAAGACACTATCTATTACTCTACCATTTGCTCTCAATATTAGTAAAAACCTATCTATTACCTACCATTTGCTCTCAATATTAGTAAGAAGAATACACAGTTCATATAATTGTAAAAATAAACTGCTCACGTTTTTTTCTTATTTAATGGTCTCATTCAACCGCTGTCATCTCCACATGCGTCTAGTTCAACGTTCAGAACAACAGCAAAACATTTGAGTGACAGAAATAATATAGGATCTCACATTTTGAGATCTGTTCTCAAATACTCATCCCCAAACACGAGAGGGATATTTCATATATATATCTTTATGCATTTTTGCGTATAGCTTTATTAAATATAAATTCCCATGACGATTTCTATGATAAATATGAGAAATGAACATTTACTTGAGTGCCTGTCTCCTGTGGAATTGATAACTTTGCAGATGAAAATGGCATTTATTTTCATTTTTTGTTGTTTTAGAAATGCTGCATATATCAAGTTATTCATTTATTTCGAAAAATCTTGCATATATTAAGATCTCATTTTTGTAAATATGTTGCATTTTTGTTTTTTCGTGAAAAATTGTTTCATATATTAACAATTCATTTTTTAAATAAAAATGTATATATTAATTCATTTTTGGTAAAATTGTTGTATATATTAGCAACTAATTTTTTGGGGTAAAATGTTGCAATTAACAATTCATTTTCTGTAGAAATGTTGTATATATATTAACAGTTCATTATTGTGTGTAGTAGAAATGTTATATATAGAAATTAATACAACATGTTTTATCAAGATGTTGCATATATTACATTTTTTGTTTTATGTAAAGATGTTGCATTTATCACATTTTTTTATGTAAAGATGTTGCATATATTACATTTTTGTTTTATGTAAAGATGTTGCATATATTACATTTTTGTTTTATGTAAAGATGTTGCATATATTACATTTTTGTTTTATGTAAAAATAACTAATTCCTCGAAAAATCTGGCCAGCAATGGCGGAATGCGGGAGGGCCGTTAAGAGTCAGAACTGTTTGATTCTGAACACGACTTTGCTAGCGCATTTTCGCCATGTTTGGTCGGTATTTTCCGGTTTCGTTTACCGAGCTACTGAGTTAGTGCTTGAGCAACGCTGTGAGCTATGACTGTTACATGGAATGCTTTTGCTGTGTCAACCGTGCATTTGTTTTGTGTATTCAGAAAATGGCGGACAGCGGTTATGACGAACAAGCTCAATCTGCCGTATGCAGTTATATTGCGAGTGCAGAAAGCTGGATTTTGTCATGATTGATGTTCCCTTCGACAAGAATTGCAATTCAAGTGATGAACAGTTTTGTATTGCTACATTAGCAACGGCCATATGCATTTTATGCGGTGCAGGTTGCTTTTTGTGGCGATACGCGGCTGTTTCATTCTGGAATTAGTTCACACAGGAAACATTTCACAGTTGTTAGCATTTCGTGTGATTTTCATTGGCACAAGAACGGAGCAATTATGGGGTGACCCATTGCAGTGAAGTTGGAACCGTACTTATGAACTATGAACTAATTCCTCTAGATATCAGTTATCTAATCACACAAACATGCCCATTTTATACTTTCTTTTTGTGGTAGTATGTCGTAACAAGGAACAGTTAGTTTGGCAGAAAATTCGTGACATATCCTTTACAAGACGTCACAATCACAGTAAACGACTCGTTGATTTTCTAGGTACCACTTATACATTCCGTAGTTTGCCATTGCTTTCTTAAAGGTGAGGTTTATTTTATCGTTCGTAAAAAACTCCACGGGAATAAATTTGCTTCCAAATGCCCTCCGCGGAGTTTGAGTTCACTATCGCTAAGTCACATTCGCACACACAGACCCACACATCACATTAATGTCAAGGTTTCTACCTGTGGTAGTATGTCATGATACTGGATATCCAAACATTTATGGGTACAACTTATTATCTATCAGACTGTTATGTGTCGTATTTACGCCATAAACAAAACTTGTAATTTAAAAAATGATATTACATTTGAGTCAACCATTGTTCTTCTTCTGCGAACGCTCCATATCGACCACTTGTTAACCACTCTTTGTGATTTGTATGTGATCTGAGCCTAAGAGCGATTTACGTTGTGTCAATTATGTGCCTACGAGTAGGCCAGCACATCCGATTTCTGCGATGCTTTTTATTTACTGGGGTAGCTTCCCTAGACTTTGCATCAGTCGCCTCTTATGACATGCCTTGTAGGTTGCAGTGGTACTATTCTTTGCTTCCCTTGCTGGCCTCGGCACCACACGAGCGCACCATTGTTAAATATGTAGTAATGGATCTGTAATATGAAAACTTCACCTTAGAATCTAAAAACGTAAAATTGATTTCACTTCACCAGACTGTACACCATATTGTTCAATCCCTCGCAGCAGAATGGACACACTATCTGCCTCGGGAACGCAAAGGAAAGGACACACTATCTGCAAAGAATATTGTACAAAGCACGAATTCCCGCAACAATTCTAGAGATCTCTGGAGAAAATAACCTCAGGAACAGCAAAACCTTGTCCTGATTCAAACCCACGACCTTTGAAACGCAAGGCTACAGCTTAAGCACTTAACCACAGAGACCCAACGAAGCTTCAACTGTTAATCCGACGTAAAAAAACACACAAAAACTATCAGAAATATTTTTTAAAGGTAGAAGTTGTTCGGAAATGATTAAAACAGATACCAGAAAACAACATGGTTGCTACAGAAACAACTTTTGTCGCTGCTGTGAAAACTACTAACGAGATAAATATTTCTCTTCCTTCTGAAACGTAACTTACTTGGTAAAAACATGAAATCTAAACATGAAATGGATAATGAGAAAGAAAACAACAGCACTATTTGCCTTCTTATAATGAATCGACAAATAATGCCAAGGATAAAACGTACATGACAAAAGATATTTTTATCAACCGAGAGAAAATAGAAAATGGGAACAGTTTTGAATATCTTCATTTACTGATAACAAGAGATGGAAATTGGATAAAGGAAATAAAAAGACGAACAAACATGGCTTTACATAAAATTAAACAACTAAAACAGTATGGAATGAGACTGACATGTAAACAAAGCTAAAAATACTAAGAGCATGCATATTCCCAGTGGCAACGTATGCATGTGAAGCATGGGCATTTAATAAAGCAGTGGAAAACATATTTGTGCTTTTGAATATAAGTGTTACAGAAGAGTCCTTCGTATATCATGGACAGAGAACAAAACAAATATATATCCAGACTGAACTCAAAATCAAAGAAAACTGGCTGATGCTACAAATAGAAATGAGAAAATTGAAAGATTTTGGACATATAAAAAGACACGAATGGTTGGAGAAGACCGTCATGGAAGGAGGCATACGCGAAGAAAAGTAGAGGAAGACCACGAGAAGATAGATTCAGGATGTAACTGATGGTTTGAACATGGTGGTTGCAGAGGTGGGGCAGCTGGTCTATGAGAGAAAATTCCGAGGACTGTTGGGTGGCAAAGTTCTCCTTAGGACAAGCTATTTGATGATGATGAATCGAATGTAAAATACAGGATTTAGAACTACACGATACGTATAATTGTAAAATACAGGATTTAGAACTACACGATACGTATAATTAATGCAAAATTATTGCTTAAATATACAATTGATAAAAGTATAAAGTTGAATTGAATAACACGCACTAACTGTAAGAAATAAGAACAGAATGAGCTGAACAACATAAACATGTTAGAGTGCTGACTATGAATTCGAGAGAAACTATGATCGGTCCCGGTTTCGGCATACTTAAGTCGACTTAGTAGAGCATCTGTGTATGCACCGTTAAGTTAGGAAATAGACTAGTTAACTAAGAGGAATGTAGACCACCTATCTTCAATTGTTAGGGTCGACTAATATGATAGTAGCAGTGGTAATAGTTGTAGTGGTAGTAGTTGTAGTGGTAGTAGTTGTAGTGGTAGTAGTTGTAGTAGTAGAATAGGAGACACACTTGGAGAATGAATGAAGGGCATCGGAGAGACTTATACGTGGAAGATTGATAAGGAGAAAAGGAATGACACAGAATAAGAAAACATATGAGATGAAAGGTACATTAAAAAAACATCAGGAACAGTTCACATGCAAAGTAAGAAAGTAGATGCGAAACAAAATTCAGGTTAACAAAACTAACGTCTCTCCAAGATTACCTCAGATAATACAATGTTTTTACAGCAGAACTTACACATTTCTGTAAAAGAGATTTATTCAGGTAATGTCAGAACTTGTGATAGAATCGTGATAAAACAAGGACAGATGAGCAGTAAGCACATTGGAGAAGTGTATAACATAGACAGAAATGATAACTCCTTAGAGGACTAAACCCCGAAAAATGAGATTTTAATGTGTAAGGATAAGATGGGTTAGGATTAGATGTATATTTCTGGGACGTAGAACAAGGACAAGAATTGTATCAGATCCATGTCATTCATTAACTCCATGTTTTCATTAATGCTAAATAATAATAATAATCCTTTCAGTTTCTTCTATTGATTAGTCTAAAACAACCATACATCCTGATTTTATGTTTTCTGTTATTCTTTCAAAGTTATTCCCTATCTTTCCAATCGCAATACCATCTGTTTCAAGCTTTCTCCATTACGACTTTTTTATTATTCAAGTCTCTGTTTTTACTTCATCGAGGACTTCAGAGTGAGACCCGTCTTGTTCAACTATTTGCTGTTTTTCTTAATGTATATTTTACCAAACACTAACTTTATCTCCTTTTACTTATGTTTTTTTCATGGTTTGTGTGTGTGTGTGTGTGTCACCAGCTCATTATATGTGACTTTACCATTGCATTTCACATTGTTTTTCTATGCAAGTACCAATTTATAAATATAATGATATTTCTATACTACGCATGCTGTTTATACTTTACTTATCATTTCTATACTTAGCTTGGGATTTATACTTTACTTATCATTTCTATACTTAGCTTGGGATTTATACTTTACTTATCATTTCTACACTTAGCATGCTGTTTATACTTTTCATATCATTTCTATATTTAGTTTAGCATGGTATTTATACTTTTCTTATCATTTCTATACTTAGCTTAGCATGGTGTTTATACTTGTTCTTATCCTTTCTATACTATGCATGGCGTCCATGTATTTCTGTGAAAAGTTGTGACCTTGGAAAACAATTGATAGAAACACAGTAGAACGACAATAATGGAAATCCTTCGAGGAAGCCGTGTGTGTCCTAAACTGGACACGAAGAGGATAAGTCATTCTTCTTGTTTCTTCTTTTGTCGTCACACTGCTACCAGGTTGTTGCCCAAGGTCATGGTTTTCTGTTTTTCCCTTGCTCTGTTCTGGTGGCTTGGGTGAATGTTATTTTGCTCTTTGACAGGATTCTGCTATGCCATCTAACCATCTTTTCGTGGTCTCTTTCTCCCTTCTTTCTTGATGTTCTGTTGTAGAAGGTTCTGTATACTGTGTAATTTGGGTGCATTCGTATTAAGCGGCCAAACCACTTCAGTCTTTGTTTCTCAATGTAATTCAAGCAAATTTCGGTGCCAACGTTCTTTCTTACGCTGATGTTGGTGACTCTGTCTTTTCTGGTGTTGTTGATAACTTTATAGTTTAGTATAGTAACAAACATTACAGAATAAAATCGAATCGTTTGAACAGTGCAATATAGAAATCATAGAACTTCCTGAAACCAAAGAAGGGGGAAAACACCCACAAGACCTTACCTTAAAAACATTGACGTTGACATATGAACAACATTGACGTTGACATATGAACAACATTGACGTTGACATATGAACAACATTGACGTTGACATGTGAACAACATTGACGTTGACATATGAACAACATTGACGTTGACATATGAACAACATTGACGTTGACATATGAACAACATTGATGTTGACATATGAACAACATTGACGTTGACATGTGAACAACATTGACGTTGACATATGAACAACATTGACGTTGACATATGAACAACATTGACGTTGACATATGAACAACATTGACGTTGACATATGAACAACATTGACGTTGACATGTGAACAACATTGACGTTGACATGTGAACAACATTGACGTTGACATGAAAACATTGACGTTGACATATGAACAACATTGACGTTGACATATGAACAACATTGACGTTGACATATAAACAACATTGACGTTGACATATGAACAACATTGACGTGATATGAACACCATTGACGTTGACATATGAACAACATTGACGTTGACATATGAACAACATTGACGTTGACATATGAACAACATTGAGCATTATGGGAGTTTTGCTGATTTAGAAAGAGCAATGATGACGTACATGGAAAAATATACAGAGGGCGATCAAGATAACAGTGGTATTATGACATTTAAAAAACCTTCAACTCGAGGATGGTGAATGTGGGAGAACTGACCAGAGATTGAGAGTAAAGATTTAAGCGATCAGGGATCTTCTTATTCGAGCGCTCTATATCGACCACTTGTTAACCACTCTGTGTAATTTGTATGTGATCTGAGCCTAAGAGCGATTGTATGTTGTGCCAGTTATGCGCCTACAAGTAGGCCAGCACATCCGATTTTGCGATGCTTTTTATTTACTAGGGTAGCATCTCTAGTGCCTACATCAGTCGCTTCTTATGACATGCATTGTAGGTCACAGTGGTACTATTCTTTGCTTCCCTTTCGGGCCCCGCACCACACGGGCGGGTAAGTGATGAGAGCTTAGGTCTACATAGGACATACTACATGCGGATGAACAATAATATAAAAATATATAATAGTAAATAAGTAAAACATAAATTTGAATTGAATAAAAATAAATTAAAGATGTAATGTGGGACGGGTTAGCGTAATGCTTTACCGCTCGTCTATCAACTCGGACACAAGAAGGTTGTGGGTTCAATCCCCTATTCGGCGCTCCATACGAGAGTAAAGAAAATGGCCCTACTACCTCCTGCATACTAGGGTCTAGAAACTTGAAGTGGTTTCTTACCCTGAGGTCTGAATAGGCTAAGTGAAATTGTATTTCTTAATGCACATAATGTCCTTCAAAATAGGTTTGTGTATATTGATTGGTTATTGAACTCACGTCACAACACTCCAGGCAGGCTAATAGGTACTCAGTCTCTTCCAACAGATGTCGAATGGTATGCATACTGATGATTCCCGTTGCTCGCAGGTTAAAAACACTCCTCTCTCTATCTCTCAAGTTCTACTTCTACAACGTTTGTATCTATTAATATTCGTTGTTGTTTACTTTTAAAGAAACAATAACTTAAAAAAAGAACTTCTATTCTTGTACATATGCACGAAACAAAATATTTCAGACGTATCATGTTTGTTAACAGACATGTGATAATAAACAAGTCAAGCCCTACTCAATCGCTCTTGTTCAACATTCAACGAGCAGGCACAGTTATTTTAACCCATTTAACACAACGAGAAATTGACATAAGCAATAGGTGCAAACAAATTGAGAAGTAAAAAACTCACGCTGTGATACTGTGAAATTTATCAGACTAAGAAGGATCAAGTGTTTCTAGAAACAATCCCTTTGACTGACAATCCTGTTTCAGTTTTGTAAAATATGTTAGCACCAAACATGATCTCATCGGTAAATTTTGTTAGTTTTGTTGCTGACTTTGCTAACGATTTAGATGTGTTGCCGAATAACAGGTGCCTGTGGGGTTAGTACGCAGCTTTTTAGTGATCAGATAACAGGTTCAAGTCTTTTGGAATTCTACATCGCTCACACGAAGTGGCGGCTTGTGATCATTTTTGCTGGTGGGGCCAGATATTTTTTTCCTGATATATCATGGATTTTGGATTCTATATTTTAATTTATAAAATAATAAATACATGTTATACATTATTTTTAGTGGGGCCAGACCCCACTGGCCCACGAGCCGCCACTGCTTACATGGTTTCCATATTCCAGCCGTCTCAGACATCACTGACTATCTATCTATTCTCTAATCCTGTTTTGCCTTTCAGCGTCAGGTAGAAAAAAGGAGACACGTGGAAGCGAGCCTCTTTATGCCCCTTGTCTTTCTTTCTATTCTTCAATCCTGATTTGCCTCACAGCTTCATGGTAAGAAGAGATTTCAAACACGGGCTTTTGTGTGCACTTCTTAAATAGTGTCTTTCGTCGCCTCTTTTATCTCTCACGTCCACCTTTTGTTAGGCCTACGTTTTGATTTGTATCCACTGTATCGGAGTAACATTGCTCTTTGTGGCACACTGTCTGTTGGTAATCTACATAAACATTGTTTACATGCTTGGAATGCCAGCTCTGTCCAGAACTTCTTTATTTGAGAAAGGATATTGCTACCTAATGTCGTATAATCGTCTGAGACAGCGCGTGTGAAAGGTGTTAAAGCAAAGCACATCAGTTTTGCTGTTTGCTGTTCTGTGTTTGCCATCTGAGAGCATGCACGAAAATTGCAGTCTTTTTTATCCCGGGGCAAATATCAAGACTTTTACCTTTTTCTAGTTCCACATTTTAAAGAAAATATTTTTACGGATTCTCTTTAAAATTCAACATAACTGATTGATTTGATGCGACAAGGAGCAGGGCTGTGCCGTGTTATGAAACAGAGAGACGGCCTCATCAAGCGGATCGTAAGGGGGGCGGCATAAGCAGCGACATCAAAATCACAATTAATTGTTATTTTAAAGAAAACAAGGGACGGCATTGCATTATCAAGGTAAGACTTGCATCATACTGAGAAAATATACCGCACGGTCCTGACAAGGAGCGTAATGACATGATCTATATATATTTTTCTATTGCTGAAAGAACCAGGAATGAAAGGAAATTGTGATGATTAGTCTTCTTATTATTAGACTGTCCTATGTATGTCCTCCATAGAAAGAAATGCTGGCCCTACAACCCAACACTACATTCCAAACTACATGGCACCAGAGATGAACTCCAGACAATAATCGACTTCATCATAAGAACGCGTCTAACGGTATCACCATCAAAACTACATGGCACCAGAGATGAACTCCAGACAACAATCGACTTCACCTGAAGAAAGCGTCTAACGGTATCACCATCAAAACTACATGGCACCAGAGATGAGTTCTAGACAACAATCGACTTCATCATAAGAACGCGTCTAACGGTATCACCATCAAAACTACATGGCACCAGAGATGAGCTTCAGACAACAATCGACTTCATCATAAGAACGCGTCTAACGGTATCACCATCAAAACTACATGGCACCAGAGATGAGCTTCAGACAACAATCGACTTCATCTGAAGAAAGCGTCTAACGGTATCACCATCAAAATAGCGATCGCAAAGAAGAAGTCTTCATACTCATTCTTTTTTTTACCATATTCTCAATCGATGCTTCGGAAGATCTAAAACGGCCGATTCCGATATGAGTGGATATTGTCTGTTGAAGTTTCTAATCTTCAGAGCCTGACATAAACCTACTATTCTGGACAAGCGAGAGCTCGGGGCACCACTGTGATTGCTGACAGGATTGCATTAACATCATCGATCGTTGAAGAGTTGAAGATGGATAGGGAGAACGTTCTTTGGTTTCTTGGACGAGCTTCAGTTTGATGAAAATATTACAATTGATGTTCAATCTATCCATTGATTTCATGAATTTGGAGTTACACGTTGTACAAGCACAGCTAGAAGTCTGAGAGGCAGAATGATGAGTGTGTTTAACCATCTAATCACGGGAACCGTCAGCATGCTTACACTGAACATCAGCTGATAGGGAAGATGGAACTTATTACCTATGCGTTTGCCTTGAGTAGTATCTCTCTCTCGCGATCACCGCTTAGACTGATGTACCAGATTTCCCCATAAATTCTGCTGTTATTTTTCGAGACTCCGTCCATCCGTACAGCTTCTCATTTAGCTCGGTATTTTCCAACCAGGTTTCGTTCTCAGGCCTGCTGGCAGTCTTGCAGTAGGTGCTCTGTCGTCATGTTCGTCTTCTCGTACTGGCACAGGCTAGTTGTTCCAATTTAAAATTTGTCTTGAGTAGTATAACATCAGCTCAGTAGCCAATAAACAATAACCATGGGCGGCCCTCGATATTATAAAACCTTTCAGTTTAATTGGAAAATTTGAATCTCTTGTTTATGAAAACTGACTTTTATTTATGTTGATAGAACATTGTAAACTTTATAGCAGTTTTACGTCACTTTAAGAGTCCATGCTTATGTATTTATAGAACATTGTAAACTTTATAGCAGTTTTATGTAACTTTAAGAGTCCATGCTTATTTATTGATGAACATTGTTAATAATAACTATATTTATTGATGAAAATTGTTAATAATAACTATATTTATGAACGTTAATTTAATTTGTGACATACTATAATATTGTTTTTGCAAGTTGTAATGTTTTTAAATTGAATTTGTTTTTATCTAACAATATTGTAATGCCACGGTCACGTGACGTGAATGGTCTGATTTCCGGAGATTTCCCCTTGAGCTGAAGGGCCTTATGGCTGCAGGGACTGTGCCAATAACCAATCCTGCCCCTGATCGTTAGATTAGTAGACCTGAGGCCCCTATTAAAGCAGTGGTGCTGCGCATGTCGTTCGTCATACAGTAGGGCTTGCCTTCGTCGATTCGGTGGCCATATTTAATCCTATAGCGTATAAGTGGGGCATGACTGCAATATGTGCAACGATGTTAGTTCAAGCGACGATACAAAGTCGATGTGAAATCGAAATTGTGTCGTCAAAATATGATTTCAAGATCATAGTTATTTACGTTAACTGACCACAAAATCAATAGACATAATTTGTCTTAGGACCGTTGCTGGCAACATTCAACGAGAAAACGGCACATGATTATTCATAAGAAAACTTGTTATCTACTTTAATAATTTCATTATGTTAATTTAATCATCATCATCATCAGGTGCCGTCTCCACATCGAAGGTTGGCTGCAATGAATCTCCAGCATCCTCTGTCTTTCGCCTTGGTGTTGCACACTGCCAGACTGTAACCTGTCCATTTCTTAAAGTTTCCTCCCACTTATCTCTCGGTCTTCCTCTTGCTCTTCCCCCTCAACTGTCCCCTCTAGTAAATGTTTTATCATGGTGTCATGTCTTTTTATGTGCCCAAAATACTTTACTTGTCTGAATTTTATTTCTCTTAATAATTGTTTCTTCATGCCTAGTTTTCCTAAAACTTGTTTATTTAATAGCATTTAGAATTTAAATTATAGCACATTATAAGAAAGTGGATACCTATGTCCCCTGAACACAACAATCCTTTGTGGTAGTGACCACTGTAAACAAACCAAGTCGAGATTCAATGTTTACAATAGTCAACGCAGATGTTGAAGCGTTAATAGATTACTATACATCTGGTGGAAGATGCTGTTGAATACACAGATGGTTCCATGATTCGGCACAGTCGGAGTGCATGTGCCTTTAGGGCTAGAACTACAGGAAAGGTCGTCACAGAGGCAAGTGGCGCATATGCGACAACTACCAGCAGAATGACTATGAAAGACGGGAAAACCTTGAGAGAAACCCCCAATAGATACATCAGTCAGCAAAGAACTGGAGTTGTTAGTCTAACCACACTGAAATAAATGATTTGGTGCGGGGGAGGGAGGCGGAGATTGGAGCAATTATGGGCATATCCAATGTGCCATGAAGATGATCTTCATATGAACAATGTATGAAGCAGACGGATTAGCGTAATGGATAATGGTTCGTCTATCGACTAGGACACAAGAGGGTTGGAGTTTAGATCCCACACTCGACGTTCCGCAGATGAGAAAAGGAATTAGCCCTACTACATGTGCTGCAGTTAGAGCCTATAAATGTGAAATGTCTGAAAAGGGTAGCTTATTTTCTAGGGTAGTTTCCCTAGGTCCCCACCTCAGTCGTCTCTTACGACATGCTTTGTATGTCGCAGTGTTACTATTCTTTGCTCCCTGTCGGCCACGACAATACACGGGCGACAAGCGAAACAGACGACAGATCATGAATGTCCTGCAATACTTTTCTCTCCTGGATGAGATGAGAAACAACATAATGTCACTCTCAGTTGACCTGAAAACTAAGTATTGGTCAAACCTGCAAGACCTGAAGCTGTCTGTCCAGTTTGTGGTCCACTGTGAATTTATAATTCTGTGTTTGTTTGTAAGAGAGCATACGTTTTTCCCTCCAATTTTAGTAGCACATTTGATTCAATTTTGCTTCAATTTGTACACCGAAACACTAGCACTTTCTAAACTTGATATGAATCATATACTGCACTTTCGCGCCCGAGTGGTTACCGGGTCTAAATTTGGGGTGTAAAGAATAGAACCACTGTTACCTGTCCCTCATGTCGTAAGAGGTGACTAAGGAGGTTTGGCTGAAATCGGATGCACGTGTCCGCTAGGGAATGCTAACCCGAAACAAATGCTTGCAGAAATGGAATATGGTGCAATGACCCCTCACAAGGAGGAATGGGATAACGGATTCTACGTTCGCCAATCTGCCTCGGAGATTTAGCCACGCAGTAAGAATGTCAGACCTACCATCACGAGGGTGGTCAAAATTTACTGCGGGAAGAGGTCGGCACAAACTGGGAAGCAGAAATCATAGGAATTATATCCTACCGAAATGCCCCAGTATGCAGACTTGAGAAGAAAGAGGTGGCCCACTTACACAAGCGTCCAACACAAACTGTATGGCGTGGCTGATAATCTAATGCAGACGGCTGCCTTTATTAGAGAATCCGAAATCCCAATCTAGTGAGAACGCAGAATGAAGAATACTCGCACTTTCTAAACTTTGTGACTGTAGACTGTATTTCTAAACTGTAAAAATTTTTTAAATTATTTATCCCTCTCGTATAGACATACACAGACACACACCAACATCTTTACACATAAATATTCCCACACACACAGAAGCATTTCTGTTTTCTCTCAATTCGTCCATGATCTCGTTAATTGTATCATTCTGTGACAGCACGTGAGACTTTTATGTCCATTCTTTCGTAAATACTTGGTGCCAAAGTCAGGAGAACAAAGAGAAGCACAAGCTGCCACGTTTTCTCACCTGAACAGGTAAACATAGTAAATATGTCTTGTGGTATCTATGAAGTGTGCAACATTCAGCTTAATCAGTATGTTTTCCAACATGGATTTATGCTTGTATGGGAAGCTTGAGCTGTAGAGAGAGAGGAGTGTGTTTAATCGGCGAGCCATAGGAAACATCAGTATGCATACCCTCCGATATCTGTTTCTGGAAAACTGAGCACAAATGGGCCTGCCCAGAGTGATGTTAACATCGTATGCGAGCCATAAACATCAGTATGCATCCCCTCCGATATCTGTTTCTGGAAAACTGACACAAATGGCCTGCCCAGAACATCAGTATCATACCTCGATATCTGTTTCTGAAACTGGCACAAATGCCTGCCAGAGTGATGTTACATCAGTATGCATACCCTCCGATATCTGTTTCTGGAAAACTGAGCACAAATGTGCCTGCCCAGAGTGATGTTACATCAGTATGCATACCCTCCGATATCTGTTTCTGGAAAACTGAGCACAAATGTGCCTGCCCAGAGTGATGTTACATCAGTTCAATAACGTTCTTCTTCGAACGATCCATATCGATCACTTGTTAACCACTCTGTGTGATTTGTATGTGATCCGAGTCTAAGAGCGATTGCACGTTGTGCCAGTTATGCACTTACAAGTTTTCAAAGCACATCATATTTCATAGGGTATTTTAATAGGGTAGCTACCATATTTTCTACCTCAGTCGCCTCCTACGGCGAGCCTTGTAGGTCGCAGTGGTAATATTCTTGGCCCATGCATGCCCCACACGGGCGAGTTCAGTAACCAATAACCAATAAGCAATTTGAAGATAACGAGTATTCTCTATCTCGGTTACGCAAGTTGTGCATACCGATAGGTGCGGCAAGACGGGATAACCACAAGAGAAAACCCAGTAGATACATCAATCAAGACAGAATTAGAGTTGTTAGCCTAAACGCACCGAGATACATGCTTGGGAGGAGATCGAAGCAATTATGGACATGTCCGATGTGCGATAAAGATGATCACTCAACAATTAAGCTAAGCTGGTAGCTCCTCTTTCTTCTTTAATGATCTAGCTGTGCCTAGACTCATGCTTTATGTTCCTATGTCGTGTCATTGATACATAACATTGAAGAACTCAGGTATCTCTAGGAGTTGTACCTACCTCGGACCGTCATAGCCAGAATTGAACTAATCTAGTACTAGGGGAACGAGGGTCTCAGAACTTCTCATTGATACAGCAGCTAAGGCAGGGTTCACTATGCTCATTCTTAATCACCAAATTACCTGCTGATCACGCTGAGTTTGAAGCATTTGTCAACATGTTCAAGATAAAACGATCATCACGCCTTGAGTCACTGCTCCTTTACACGTCCCCTCAGTCATCAGAAAGCTTCTCATATTAGTTCTCTATCCTTAGGTATACGTGGCCCGGGTTCAATTCTACAGCGGGTGTGAGATATTATTCGGACCGTAACTGCTCTCGAGTGGACTCCACCTCCATGTGGTACTAGGAAAGAAACTGGGAAGTAAAGGCGTACGACGTGATGTTAAATACATCACCCATCGTGTGCCACCGGTCACTGCAAAATATGCACCTAACACCGTATTACTCAATATACCTCATAGTATGAACAAGTGTTGCTATACCCTTTTTTAAAAATTCATTCCCTACTATAAATATTACTGAGTTTTGGTGATATTTGTTTTTTAATACGATAATTTTTATCACATAAATGTCTGGGTTGACATTGTTTTTTTGGTGATATTTGTTTTTTAATACGATAATTTTTATCACATAAATGTCTGGGTTGACATTGTTTTTTTGATGATATTTTTTTAATACGATAATTTTATCACATAAATGTCTGCTGACATTGTTTTTGGTGATATTTGTTTTTAATACGATAATTTTATCACATAAATGTCTGGTTGACATTGTTTTTTGGTGATATTTGTTTTTTAATACGATAATTTTTATCACATAAATGTCTGGTTGACATTGTTTGCTGTAGGTAAATACATTCATATATATTATCTAATATACAATAAAGCAGGGGAGAATACCATTAATGCTTTTGAATGGAAATGCTACAGAAGAGTGCTTAGAATATCATGGACAGAGAAAGGAACAAATGCTTCTGTTCCGCAACAGCTTGATATTAAAGAGAATTGGCTATTAAAAAGAGCATAACATCAAGGAAAACTAAATATTTCGAACATCTCAAACGACATGAGTGTCCACAGAAGATAATTTTGAAAGGAATGGTGCCTGAAAGAAGAATGAGAGGAAGACGTAGATGACAATGGGTGCAAGATGCCATTGAAGATCTGAGAATCACTGTTGCTGACTCATGTCAACTTGCACAGAACAGAGAGTTTTTCAGGAATGCTGCTGACGCCGGCCAACTTGCACAAAACAGAGAGTTTTTCAGGAATGCTGCTGACGCCGGCCAACTTGCACAGAACAGAGAGTTTTTCAGGACTGCTGTCATGGGAGCCAAGTTCCGGAAAGGACAAGCTACTTGATGATGATGTTATGTTATGTTATGTTATGTAGTTATGTTATCGATCGACGTCACGGCACATTGGGCATTCCCATGCATGCTCTGTCCTCCGCTGCAGCAGCCATCCTAAAGTCCATTTGCTCACCGTACCCATGAGAAGTTGATTAGTATATCTTCTCTCTCTACCACGAAGACGACACTGTCTGACATGTCCACACTTAACGCTTAATTCTCGAACTCGTTCCAGTGTCTGAGACGTGCCCATGTCACATAATTGAGAGCGTACCGCATTGATGATATCGGCTCTGTCCATACTTCTGCCTGTTTGAGTAGGGGCATTGTTTGCAAGAAAGTCTGCACGCTCGTTACCCTGCACTCCAGTGTGTACTAGTAGCATGTCCAGGTGTTTACAGCCAAGTCATTTTCTTGAGATGTGATCTCCGAATGCTGCCCACCCATTCCACACGCATACTTCCAGGTTCAATCAGTTGAAGCATATTCATCGAGTCTGATATGATGATCGTATGGGTAACTTGATGATGATGAATATACTATTTAGTGAAATATATTTGTTTCACTATTTATACCTGCAATAAAAACTTGGTAGATTTAGTAAACAATAGGAAAAGAAAGATCTATGTTAAAAGCCACTAAAATGGTTGACGTGCTTGACGCTCGTTTGTACGCCACTGCAGTGATATGAATTTAGTTAATTACAATGTGTTACTCCTGGTGTAGTATTCAGTTCCCATCCCTCACTGTATTACTACCTATATACACCACGGTATGAAAACGGGTTCTTTACTTTTATCTGAAACGATAAAACAGAGTAGACACAGAACTCTAAGACAATTAAATAGACTGGGAGTAGAGAATCAATATCTATATTCAATGGACTCACGATGCGATCACTTTTATTGTAAATAGACTGTTAACTAAATCAATTTTAAACACCAACCAAATTCTAACAACGCTCTTGTCATCATCACACTGGAGGCTTTTCTTGAATAATCACATTAATAGCATTGAAACCCCGATAGATTCGGTAGAATGCATATCTGAAACAGCTATCTACTTACAAATAGATTGAACGCTTGTCTGAGCTTGAAAGCGCTTGAAGAACTGTATTAAACGCTAGACAAGTGTAAATTCCAGACCACCTTTGATGTGTGATGCATGCAAATTGAACTTGTTTATTTAATGTCTTTCAACGATTCTCCAGTATTGATTTTTCACACCTTTACTAGAGACTACATCAGTTGGGGAGGTTAAGTCTAGTGATAGTCGGAAGAGATAGTAGAATTTGATAGATTCGACAAACAAAATATGTAGATGAATTAGATCAGAGGCGGAGAAAAAACGCATGTAGATGAATTAGATCAGAGGCGGAGAAAAAACGCATGTAGATGAAATGTAGAGTTCTTTATAAGCATAACACTTTTTCGCCCGTGATGCCGGACTCTCAAGGGGAGTAAAGAATAGTAACACCGCGACCTACAAGGCATGACGTAAGAGGCGACTGAGGGCCTAGGAAGCTACCTAGTAAATAAAAAGCGTCGTAGAAATTGGATGGGTGCATAATTGTAGGCGCATAACTGGCACAACTTACAATCGCTCTTACAAATCATAGACAAATCACAAAGAGTGTTTAACAAGTGGTCGATATGGAGTGTTCGTAACAGAAGATTAAGAAGAAGAACAATAGCAGATTTGCGACAGGGATGCATTCTGTTCTCTTTGTTGTTCTTACTATATAATAATCATACTGAAGGCAAGATAAGCGTGAACCTCACTATGCAATTTGTTGAAGTCTAAAGAAGTCAAATCTAGAACCAAATCAGAATAGTTAACTCTACTATTGAAGAAGTTATGGTGTAGGCGTTAGAAATATGAAGAGTTATTCAAACAATATCTCATCATCGTTAAATAGCTTGTCCTGAGCAATAATTTGTCACCCCAACAGTCCTCCGGAATTTCTTTCTCTCATATGCCAGATGTCCTGCTTCTGCAGCCGTAATGCTCAAATCATCAGTTACACCCTGAATCCATCTTCTCCATGGTCTTCCTCTTCTTCTCTTTGCCGATATGCCTCCTTCCATCATGGTCTTCTGCAGCACTTCGTATCTTTTTAATGTCCAAAATATCTAAATTTTCTCCTTAATAACTACTAAATTTCAAATAATAAACAACTGGTTGCTGCCCAGAATAGATGGACTGAGATGACAAGATAAAATAAAAAAAGCGAGACGCTTATGAAGATAACAAGATACACTAGGTGAACCGAGAGGTGAAGAAACAATGGTGTTGAATAGGATACACTTTGAGAAAACTCGATGGAATCATAACAAAAAGTACACGTTTCTAGAAGCGGCATGAAAAACGAAAGAGGGGAAAGTCTAGAAATAAATGGATAAGAGATTTAGAGGCAAAGATTAACAGTATACGGTAGAACTGAACAAAGCTGTAAGATGAAAGCTAACGCATGAAAGACTTGGTATGATTTGGTTGAGATTGCATGTCTCAACCTGGGTTAGAAAGACAGAGAGAAATAGCGAGAGAGAGAGAGAGAGAGAGAGAGAGCGAGATAGAGAATATAATTAGTTATCAGTTATCAGTTATATGAGGACTATCATCATAACACTCCGGACATGTCCATAGGTGCTCCGATCTCCGCCTCAGCAAATCCAGCAGCGTCCAGCGACCCAACACACCAGTTCGATGTTGATTAATCAATCTCTTTGCATATTTAGTATGTCGTTCTTTTCGGGCTGCACCAATATTTACACCCATCTCTTTCCATCTGGTCAGCGAGTGGGATTCACAGCCCTGAAACTCCTCTGTTCGGAAAGACTCTCTCAATGCGTGAAGAATATCACTTCGATCCATTGCAGCTCCTCTGATATTGTAGCTAAGCCAGCCAATCTATCAGCTCGTTCATTACCCCTAACTCCTGCGTGCCCAGGGACAAAAATGAAGGTGATTTCTCTGATCATTGTCTGTATCAGTACCTCCACCCAGTTGCGTCTCACCATACCTGATTCGACTTACGAATCATGCTCATGGAGTCACTGAGTATGAAAACACGAGAGTAATTGTGAAATGCCAACCAGTTCACCGCCTCCGTAACCGCCCGAACCTCCATTGTCAAGCTACTTGTGGTTGTTGCGTAGGCCCCACTGGCCTCTCTTATTATTTTTCCTCCTGAGCGTGCTGAAAAGCCCACGCACAGCGTTGTTGGCGAATGACTGAACCATCGGTGTAAATAACCACATCTGTATCATTGATGATGTCATTCAAGAGAACCTCCACCTCCACGTTTAGCAGTGATAGATTATTTTGTTCGCAGTTTTTCTTAATAGATGTAATAACGGTGAAAGCAGTCGGAAATTGAGGAGGCACAGTAACCCATTCCTCTCCTGTTTCAATTCCGGAAGGATCACATATTTTCTATTCTCAAATAATGAGTTATTTGAGAATAGAGTTTCATTATGATATGGTAGTTTAGAATTTGTGAAACTAGTTGAATACAATCAACTTATTCTCATATGTTCACATTTGATTAACATACTCTTCTCGTATCGTTATATGTTACATATGGGATCGCAGAGAGAGATAGAGAGATATGTTACATATGGGATCGCGAGAGAGAGATGTTACCTATGATTTGAAAGTAAATTCTACATTAATCTCCATCCTGTGCAACATGTCCTCTAAGGAATTGCTTCAGATATTACCCGATTCTCAGTAATGCTCATTTCGGATTTTTCATAGTTGTGCTTTCTTTCTTGAGCATATCGCATAACACTTCAAGGACTGCTTTATAATTCTTCGAAGATTTCTTCTCATATTATGTCCAACATATATCCATCTTCTCTTTCTTATAACAGTGTGTACTAGTGGTTTTCCAGGAATTTCTCTGATTTTATCACTTCTCATGAATTTGTCCCATGTTAAATTGTTTTGTTTTTTTGCAGACACCTATTATCAAATGCATTCAAACTCCTGTCTATATCTGTAGTGATATATGTCCACATTATGAATGTCAAAATAGGCAACTTATTCACATATATTATCTTATTTATCAAAATGAAATGAATTCAGGAGAAGTGATAAAATCAGAGAAATGTCTGGTCAACCATTAGTAGCAGCTGTTATAAGAAAGAGAAGATGAAGATATGTTGGGCATACTCTGAGAAGAAATGACCAAAAACTCACAAATCAGATATTGAAATGAAAGGTAAAGTGTTCAAGAAAAAATGGACGCCATAGTGAAACTCTGAATCGAACTGAGATAGACGAGAAATATCCTAACCTATTTCATAGAGATTGAACGGGTTTCCCAGGATAAAGCGGTATGGAGAAATTGACTACATGCCCTATGTACGAGAGGAATATTTATATTTCGTTGTTCTATTTTTCCCCATATCTAATTGATAATTGTTCCTATCGGATATAAAACTGTCACATGTCTCAGTCCAGTCCATACAGTCCTACAGTCTCAGTCCAGTCCATACAGTTCTACAGTCTCAGTCCAGTCCATACAGTCCTACAGTCTCAGTCCAGTCCATACAGTCCTACAGTCTCAGTCCAGTCCATACAGTCCTACAGTCTCAGTCCAGTCCATACAGTTCTACAGTCTCAGTCCATGTCCCATACAGTCCTACAGTCTCAGTCCAGTCCATACAGTCCTACAGTCTCAGTCCAGTCCATACAGTCCTACAGTCTCAGTCCAGTCCATACAGTTCTACAGTCTCAGTCCAGTCCATACAGTCCTACAGTCTCAGTCCAGTCCATACAGTCCTACAGTCTCAGTCCAGTCCATACAGTTCTACAGTCTCAGTCCAGTCCATACAGTTCTACAGTCTCAGTCCAGTCCATACAGTCCTACAGTCTCAGTCCAGTCCATACAGTCCTACAGTCTCAGTCCAGTCCATACAGTTACAGTCTCAGTCCAGTCCTACAGTTCACAGTCTCAGTCCATATCGTGGATGTACATAGTTACAGAATATATTTTTGAATTCAAGTGATGCATAAGTTAAGCCAAGTAAAAGTAAAATTTCACTTTGATTCGATCGTCGAACACACCATCAAGACAAGAATTTCTCATTTATATTCTATATTGAAAGCTTATCATCAATATAACAAAGAGGCAGTCCTCATTTTTCAGACACGTGATGAGGAAAGAAGGCTTAGAACACACTGTAGCAGCCGGTAAAATCGAGGGTAGACGAGACAGAGAAATACAGAGAGAGATAATTGTGGATAGCTCGAGGGTAGACGAGACAGAGAAAACAGAGAGAGATAATTGTGGATAGCCGAGGGTAGACGAGACAGAGAAATACAGAGAGAGATAATTATGGATAGCTCGAGGGTAGACGAGACAGAGAAATACAGAGAGAGATAATTGTGGAAAGCTCGAGGGTAGACGAGACAGAGAAATACAGAGAGAGATAATTGTGGATAGCTCGAGGGTAGACGAGACAGAGAAATACAGAGAGAGATAATTGTGGAAGCCGAGGGTAGACGAGACAGAGAAATACAGAGAGAGATAATTGTGGATAGCTCGAGGGTAGACGAGACAGAGAAATACAGAGAGAGATAATTATGGAAAGCTCGAGGGTAGACGAGACAGAGAAATACAGAGAGAGATAATTATGGAAAGCTCGAGGGTAGACGAGACAGAGAAATACAGAGAGAGATAATTATGGAAAGCTCGAGGGTAGACGAGACAGAGAAATACAGAGAGAGATAATTGTGGAAAGCCCGAGGGTAGACGAGACAGAGAAATACAGAGAGAGATAATTATGGATAGCTCGAGGGTAGACGAGACAGAGAAATACGGGAGAGATAATTTGGATACCCTCGAGGGTAGACGAGACAGAGAAATACAGAGAGAGATAATTATGGAAAGCTCGAGGGTAGACGAGACAGAGAAATACAGAGAGAGATAATTGTGGAAAGCTCGAGGGTAGACGAGACAGAGAAATACAGAGAGAGATAATTGTGGATAGCTCGAGGGTAGACGAGACAGAGAAATACAGAGAGAGATAATTATGGAAAGCTCGAGGGTAGACGAGACAGAGAAATACAGAGAGAGATAATTATGGAAAGCTCGAGGGTAGACGAGACAGAGAAATACAGAGAGAATAATTGTGGAAAAGCTCGAGGGTAGACGAGACAGAGAAATACAGAGAGAAATAATTATGGAAAGCTCGAGGGTAGACGAGACAGAGAAATACAGAGATAAATAATTATGGAAAGCTCGAGGGTAGACGAGACAGAGAAATACAGAGAGAGAGATAATTGTGGATAGCCCGACTTCATGACATGGAAGAGGGCCAACATCTGAATTGATAGAAAACACCAGAGACAGATTTTTGTGGAGATATATAATCGCCTACGCCAGCTGGCACAGCACCTGATGATGATGTTGATATTCTATATATATCTTCTTCATGTCTCGTTTGACATATAAGTCGTCCACAACAGATTTTCATTGCTACCGTTATACCGTCTTTTTATTAATTGTTTTAAACATTTGGTCACAATAATTCAATTATATTTCCAACGTTCTTCTCCATGTTTCCTTTGGGCACCCAGACATTCTCTACACATGTGCTGTCCACCTCTGAGATGTCCGAGCTAATGTCTCTACTGACATGAGACATACCAGACCAATCAATCTCCGGCTTCATCTTTTAATGATAATCTCCAATTATGCACAGTTTATTCGTTTTATAAGCTTTTAATTTAATATCGTATTTGATAAGAAAATGTTCAGAATTCTTCCTAACCAACTATTTTGGAATGTCTGCAACTTTTGTATGATGTTGTATGCCATTTTCCAGCACTTACTACTGTATAACAACACTCATAGCTAGGACACTGCTTCTATACATTTTAAGTTTTGTTTTAAGAATTGATATCGTGGTGTTCTCGATTTTGTTGAGAATTGCAAACGTTTGAAATGCTTTCTTAAATTTCCCAATGATGTGGTTTTCTGAATCACCATTCTGCGTTACAGTACATCCCAGCATTAACAAATCCTGAGCTTCCTCGATGATTTCATTTTGTAACATAATATTTTTTAATGTTTGTTTTATTAGAATAATGCAGCTATATAAAACTAAGACTGAAAATTACAAAAATCAATTTCAAATACGTTTGGCTGAATGGTATATTTACCATTCACACATCTGAATTTGATTTAAAACTTAGAAAATATGAAATTGAAGTCATTTTTTGAACCAAAAAAAAGTTAACGTACGGATAACTGTCAACAGCAAGAAAACAACAGAAAGAAAAATAGAATAATATTTCTTAAGACTCATATCATAGTTGGATTATAAACGATTTTAAGGGTATAACGTGTATGATATTTTCAAAGAGTCTCTATAGATATTGAACAAATTGTACTACAGGCCAAAAACCTACTTTGTGCATATTGAAATTTAGGAGACCAAGCAACAGAAGTTCATTTTTTATTTTGATTAGTTTTTCTTGACCAAAATATTTCTTTAAATAAAATGTACATCTTATCGATTAGAAAAAAGAAATTATAGTTCCCGCTTTCTGTGATGCAGTTGGCCCACTTTGCTTCCGCAGATTGTCAGGTCTTTTATATGTGAGTTGTCTCTCCTACTTCTTCTTCTTCTTCCTTGCCTTCGTTCTTTACGACCAATTTTAATCACTCTTTGTGATATGTTTGATCTTTGCCAAGAACGTGTATACGTTGCACATTGGTTTGGTAGGTCCCTAAACGCATAGACTTTACATGTTTAGGACACGTGCATCCGATTTCAGCCAAACCTACTTAATCGCCTCTTATGACATGCGTGGCAGGTACCAGTTGTTCTATTCTTTACATCCCAAAATTGGGCCCCGGTAACCGCTTGGGAGTCTCTCCTACTCATAGAACCTTCTCCTAATGTTGTCTAGAAATGTGAAGATTGGTTTATTCGCTGAGATTTCCATTGCTATGTATACATTTATATATTACATCGACTATTGTTTTCTATCTGTTTACTTCATTGAACATATCAGAAGCGTCTCGTCATTAGGGGCAAGTGGGGCCAGGGCCCACCAAAAATAATGTGTAACGTGTATTTGTTTTATGAATTAAAATATAACCTAAACCCAAATCATGATTTTTTTCACAAATGTGTGTCTGGGCCCACCAACAAAAATGATCACGAGCCGCCACTGGAACATATAATTGAAAACGCAGTCATCTGGTGTGCCAGCCTTGACCCGCGTAGTAAATACGGTGTTAGGTTCGTAATTTTAGGTGATCCATACGGTTGGTGGGTGATTTATTCAACATCATGCCTGCTACCTTTACATCTCGGAGTTTTCTTCTGGTATCCAGTTAGCTGAGTCGAACTTGAAGTTGCTGATATAACAAAACTTCATACTAACCATTCGTATCTCGGTAGTATATTTTGTTATTTATATATGAACTTCTTAACTTAGTGACAATTATTTATAACTGAGCATTGTTCTCAACTTAGTGACAATTATTTATAAATGAACATTCTACTCAACTTAGTGATAATTATTTATAAATGATAATTATTTATAATGAACATTCACTCAACTTAGCGACAATTATTTAAAAAAAACAAGTAAGTTAATCTCTTCTCTATTAAATGATATCACATACATTCATTTCTTCCTTATTATATGACATGAAGAAAATGTATTACTTTTTCTATTATATAATACCAAGCTGCGCGAAAAGAGAAAACATAAAACAGCCACATGTCTAACATCGATCGTTCATTCCCCACCTGTAGTAGGTGATTGTGTTCAAGTATTTGACTTTACAGTCCCTTCTTTACAGCCCAGTGAGGTGCAGCAACACACGTCTGAGACTGTTGTCATCATCGCTTCTTTTATATGATACGAGCGTATGGATGTCTTCCTAATATAATGAAAAGTCTTATAAATAATAGATTTCATATTACTGTATATTTTATCAAACATTTGTCACCCGTGTATTGCCACCGTTGTCAATAGGAGCAAAGAGTAATAACAGTAACCTGCAAGGCATGTAGAAAAATGCGACTGAGGTACGGGCGTGGAGAAGCTACACTAGTAAATAAAAGTGCCAAAGAAATTGGATGTGCTGGCCTACTTGTAGACGCATATAACTGGCAGAACGTACAATCGCTCTTAGGCTCAGATCACATACAAATCACAAAGAGTGGTTAACAAGTGGTCGATATGGAGCGGAAGAAGAAGAAGAATAAAACGCTTGTTACTTTTTGTCATCCGTGATATGACTTTCGATATTTGATATTAGATATAGTCTATACAGTTTTTATTAACAGCTTAGTTGTAACAACTACATCTCCTACATCAGTCGCCTCTTACGACATGCCTTGTAGGTCACAGTAGTACTATTTTTTGCTTCTCTTGCTATTCCCGGCACCACACAAATCACTTTCGGTATTTGATATTAGATATAGTCTATACAGTTTTTATTAACAGCTTAGTCGTAACAACTACCTCTCCTACATCAGTCGCCTCTTACGACATGCCTTGTAGGTCACAGTTGTACTATTTTTTGCTTCTCTTGCTATTCCCGGCACCACACAAATCACTTTCGGTATTTGATATTAGATATGTCTATACAGTTTTTATTAAAGTTAGTTGAACAACTACTCTCCTACATCAGTCGCCTCTACGACATGCCTTGTAGGTCACAGTAGTACTATTTTTGCTTCTCTGCTATTCGGCACACACAAATCACTTTCGGTATTTGATATTAGATATGTCTATACAGTTTTATTAACAGCTATCGAAAACCCTTCCTACATCAGTCGCCTCTTACGACATGCCTTGTAGGTCACAGTAGTACTATTTTTTGCTTCTCTTGCTATTCACGGAACCACACAGACCACTTTCGGTATTTGATATTAGACATAGTCTATTCAGTTTTTATTAACAGCTTAGTCGTAACAACTACTTTTCCTACGTCCTAACAAAGATGTACACGATATCGTGTCCCTTAGCTCTATAACAATTGTAACATCACTTCGCTTCAGATAACCTTTGACCTGATGCAATAAGTATCGGAGGTTCAAGATTCGTTTTAGATTACAGCTGATTTCTCTGAGACTGGAACTGGTCTGACAGCTTGAGACGGTACTTAACCTTAACCACGGATTTTGTTTGCTTTTTTCCCATTTAAATGCTTAGCGATACTTAGCTGTTTCCTTATACTTTCATCCTATTTTCATAGATGAATGAGAGAATAGGTTACTGTCTTGCTGATGAGATCCCAGGCAGCAAACATTAAGAGAATCTTGCTTGAGGGTTGGTGTTTGTATTCAACTCAGAAGATGAAAGATCAGAGGAATAGAGTAACGAAATGGGTAAGGAAATAAGAAGATAGACAAGAATAGACAAGACAAAAATGAGTAAGAAGATTGAGGAAGAAAGTGATAAATAAAGTTTAAAAACAAAATATGATGAATACTACTTGGTCTATCTATTGTCTATTGTCTTTCCCCAGGTGATGATAGAATTAGTTGTCAAGGCTTCCCTTTCAGGAAAAAGCTTTACTTTGTGTTCCCGGGTCAGATCAGTCGCCCTTGATATGTTATATCCGTGTTTATTTAGTGTGGTCTTGATATTGTCTATCCATATTTTTCTTGGTCTTCCCTTTATGTCCTTCTAAATGAACTTGGTGCGCTTCTAAATTAACTTTTTTTTGCAGATAATCCAGTAATTATTACCCAGACAGAATAAAACTTACAGAAGCGCATGCACAGACTAATTAACACATATAAAAATCACATGAAAATTAACATTGAGAAATGTGAGGTTATGATCAAGAGAAGAAAAAATACAAATATCTTCATAACAAGTGAAAAACTGATATCTGACTTACAAACTCAAACATATCATAAACGTGACTGGGTACTGTCTGCGCATCATTAGCCAAGCATTTCATTTGACATTGTTAAGTTGAGCATCATTTTCTTCAAACATCGGACATATCCTAAGTGTTTGATCTCCACTAGCGTGTATTTCGGTATGTTTAAATTAACAACTTATGGCATGCGCCGGCTGATGTATATACTAGCGTTTTTTTGCATGGCTTTTCTATATTGTCACACCAATCAGTTTGTCTAGATTTTGTCGATGAGAAAAACTTACCCTTTTTCTATTTTGTTGAAATCTTCAGAGAATGTGTTTTCTCTTTGCATTGACGATATCGTCTTTGTCTATAGAAAGCCCATTATTATTACAGCATTGCTCTACAATGCATTGTCTTTCTCATTGCTTTTCACACCAGAATGACATGGGGCAACCTTGAAAGGTGAGGGGTCAAAGGCGCAAGGAAGCGGCGCGCCAGGATTAGGGAGATGGCTCTCTAATACCCTACTCTCACCTCCACGTGGTGACCCTGGTAACAGACGGTGGTTCCGGTCTGGCCAAGAGGGCAGGTGCTGTGGGAGAGCTACTCTGGGGCAAGTAGAGACGCAAAGATAATCATGCTTAATGGGATCCGCTCGCAACTCGACAAGCGAACTATCAGAGTGGCTATTAATGCTCGCCTCTCCCGAGCGATGGGAAAAGCTAGAACGATGATACATGTGGATCCTTGCGAGGCGGAGCTCGGAGCCCGCGCATTCTCTCTCTTGATACACTTCTATTGAGCCGATGAGCATGTCGGGCGATGAGTTTCGCCTACATGTCCGCAAAATGGTCTACATGAGTCAAAAGCCTAGCCCTATCAAAACGAATCAAAACCATCGAAGGGACGTTGACCCACGTGTGGCAAAATTCAGAGCCCAAGAATGTTCTCTCTTGAGGCACTACTCTAGAGCCGATGAGCATGCTGGGAGTCGAGTTTAGTTGGACGTGGGCTTCATGGGGCGAAACTCGGGTTTGCCCCTCGAAGTCGGACAGCCCAGAGGAAATTGACGGAAATGGTGAGGTAGGCACCAGGGCAGAGCGAGCGAGCATACGGACGTTGCAAGGGTGGCACCACATGGGGCGAAACCCGTGACTCCATCTCATGGGTGGGGATCGGGTTAGTCACCGAAGGTGACAGCCCAGGCAAACGTGTGCAGGACATGGAAGGCGCGAAAAATGTGAGCACGGAAAAAGTCGATGGTGACAGCGAATCAGGGCAGATCTAGCACGCACGCTGGCAAAAGTCATAGAGGGCCCCATCGAGGGGCAGGCCGGCACGGCAAAAGGGTGAGCGTCCCACCCACATGAGTAGAACAACTGGAAAGTCCGGCAGAGGCAAAACCAGTGCAAGCGCGACAGCGGCAAGCAGGGTGCGCGTTCCACCCAAATGTACAGAGCAACCGAAAAACCCAGCAGAGGTAAAGCCAGTGCGCGTTCTCGCCCGCAGGGAACTACTGCTGCCTTGTAGTTGACTGGGGACAATCAAAGGCTAGCAGAGCAAACCGCAAACAAACCTGAACGAGCGGCAAACCAAGGTGTTCATTAAAACTACCGGTTTTGCTGGGCAGATGGCGTTCATAAGCCCGGGAGAGTAGGCCGTCTAAGGATCGCTGCCCTGAAAGAAAATGGCAACCCACTGCCTCGTAGGTTCGGCTGGGGACAGCCAAAGGCTTACGGAAAGCGTACCGCAGCCAAACGCTGGCTGAAATCGAACACCCCACCCAAGGATAAGCAACTGTGCTCCAATAGGTGCTGAAGGTTGGTGCACGTACATTACGTTCTGATGTTTGGCTGTTTATACATCACAATAAGAATGATAAAAACTAGCCTAGAACGATCGCGAGAGAGAGAGAGAGAAAAGTGAGTGTCTAGATTGTTCCGCGTCGTATTATTTGTATCCATTGCTTTCGCACATAACAGGTCTTGATCTTCTATAACATGCTCAAAGAGGCACTGAGCATGCATGCATAAGTTAACATTTGCTTCTTTAGCCACTCGGGATTTTGTCACCGCCATGATCTTTACAATCGTATAAACGTTTATACAATGATATAACGCATTTATACAATGGAGTATAAAGCGCATTTATACAATGGAGTATAAAGCCGAAATATTGACTTCATTGCACCGAGTTTTATCCCATATGGCTCGACCCTTCTCCGCAGTAATGACACGCCACTGCCAAGAGTATTGCACAAAGCACGAACTCCGTAGCTCCGGCAATAATCGAAGGGTCTCAGGAAAAGCATGCACCTGTAAACAAAAGACGGATTCGAACCCACGAACGTCGGAACGCAAAGGCAAAGACACTTAGCTACAGAGACCTCCAGATCATCATAGTGATGCTGCAGATAGCCGTCACAAATGAGACACTTAGCTACAGAGACCTCCAGATCATCATAGTGATGCTGCAGATAGCCGTCACAAATGAGACACTTAGCTACAGAGACCTCCAGATCATCATAGTGATGCTGCAGATAGCCGTCACAAATGAGACACTTAGCTACAGAGACCTCCAGATCATCATAGTGATGCTGCAGATAGCCGTCACAAATGAGACACTTAGCTACAGAGACCTCCAGATCATCATAGTGATGCTGCAGATAGCCGTCACAAATGTGCCACTTCCTTTATTGGTTACCTTCCCTATAGTTTTATCAGAAAAGTTTAACCAACTCTGAATATGTTGAATCAAGGAAACATCATTTAAGACAATATCATATTCTTTCGATGTACAGTCCTTTATTCAAGCTACGATTTCAGCATTGAATGTTGTAGGCAGCGAATCTATATGTGAATTAAGTTACGATGACTTAGATCAAACAATTCAGAACGACGCAGAGGCTACCGAAAACATGCTCTGTTCAAAATAACTTTCTTAGACATGTAATTACAAACGTAACTTCTGTAACATGCTTTCTTTTATTACCACAATACCAATCAGATTAGTTAGATTATCAATGTGCCAATTAGTTCTTATTTTTCTACAGCGATCTCTGGTCACGTGCTTAGTTTATTGTGCAGTCAGCTTCAGGTCTGTCAAGTTTCCTTAAAACTTAGTTGTTAGTTCAACTGGGCGTGACCACATGAGTTCATAACAAAGACACAAAAACACAAATGGTTGGGGAAAACTATTATGGAAGGGATAATCTCTGCAAAGAGAAGACCGAGACAATGGAGGAAATGGATTCATGATGTAATTGATGATTTGAGCATGACACCTGCAGAGGCGGGACATCTGGCCTATGAGAGAGAGAGCGAGAGAGAGAGAGAGCAAGAGAGAGAGAGAGAGAGCGATTTCGAAAAAAACGGTCAAGGTAACAAAGTTCTGCACAGGGCATCTTTTTAACAATGACTACCATAGTAAGAGATCAAATTATTACTACCTATTACAACCAAACTCCCAAAACAGATCCATAAATTTTAGTTTGAACGCAGCTTTCTTCAGTTGTTGGTAGATATTGGCGTACAACGTTACCAAATTACCAATAACATTACAGTAATACAATACTATAATGGTCAGATTTCAGACCTAATACACAAATAAGACAAGAGACCAAGCAATAAAATGTATCACATTTTATAAGAAAGCGCCGCTGGAACTACATCGGCCACACACTTAGAATGGATGAGAGAAGACTCCTTACCAATCCCTCATATGGACACCAGAGGGAAAAAGAAAACGAGGAAGACCAAGAGAGACTCTGCGTAGAACCATCACCAGAGAAGGCTCAACGATGGGCCTAGTAAACATTAAAGACCTAAAACAGATAGCAACGAACCGCGAGACATGGAGAGCTATGACCTCTGCCCTATGCGCCGCCCACAGGCCCAAGAGGAAAGACTAACTAACTAACTAATACAATACTAGTGGAATGGATTAGAGCAAGGGTTCCTAAAGTGGGCGCTACGCTCCCTCCCCCCTCCAGTGGGCGCTGAAAACTTCCAGGGGGCGATAGTGAGTTCAGACGTATTTGAGGGAGTTTTTTCGTGCTTTTGCGATTGAAATTTTGAATTCTGCATTCGAATTCATCTTATCCCCATCGTACACGATCCATTTTTTCATCAATTTTCTATTTCATGAATATAATCATTTGAAAATTCAATTTCATGAATATAATCATTTGAAAATTCAATTTCATGAATATAATCATTTGAAAATTGACCATGTATGACAGAAATATATATCAATTTTCTATGTCAAAGAGAAATAGAACATGTGTATATATATGGGAGGGGGGTGGTGGCATTGGCAAGCTGTTTAAATGGGGAGGGGGCGTTACAAATTTATGTTGTGCAAAGTGGGCGGTGGTCCGATAAAGTTTGGGAATCTATGGATTAGCGTAATGCACAAGTGTTAGTTGATGAATTCCGAGACAAGAGGATTGTGGGTTAAATTTCACGCTCGACGTTTCAAAAAGAAATGGCCGTCCTACCTTCTTCTTCTCTTCCACCATTTACTTCTTTATAGAAGTGTTGGGGGACGACGTAGTGATCTTGCTACTATTGAGCTTGTACTATTGTGCTTGTACTATTGTGCTTGTACTATTATGCTTGTACTATAGTGCTTGTACTATTGTGCTTGTACTATTGTGCTTGTAACTGTATATATGCTTGTACTATGTGCTTGTACTATTGTGCTTGTACTATTGTGCTTGTACTATTGTGCTTGTACTATTGTGCTTGCTAATATTGTGCTTGCTAATATTGTGCTTGCTACTATTGTGCTTGTTCTATTGTGCTTGTACTATTGAGCTTGTATTATTGTGCTTGTACTATAGTGCTTGTACTATTATGCTTGTACTATTGTGTTTGTTCTAATGCACTTTGTAAGCTGTTATTCATTTTCTTAAGACCGCCTGTGTGGTGCCGGGACCCGCAAGGGAAGCAAGGAATAGTACCACTGCAAGTATCCACTGTAACCTACAAGGCATGTCGTAAGAGGTGACTGGTGTAGGCCATAGGGATGCTACCCTAGTAAATAAAAAGCAGGCAGAAATCGGATGTGCTGGCCTACTTGTAGGTGCATAACTGGCACAACGTAAGATCGTTCTTAGGCTCAGATCACATACAAATCACACAGAGTGGTTGACAAGTGGTCGATGTGGAGCGTCGAAGAAAAAAAGAAGAAATTTTCTTAAGGCTGTTCTTGACGCCGTCGCTCCATCTTTTGCGTGGTCTTCCTCTCGTTCTGTACTAGTTATACTTTTTTCTATGTGACCCTCTGTGGTAGACGATATCAGAACATTCTTGTCAGGTGTCCAAACCATTTAATCTGTTTTTCTTTTTGGAATTGCATGACTGGTTTCACATCCAGTCTTCTTCTGATTTCTTCATTTCTAATTTTGTCTCTTATTGTCACACCTGCAGCTCTTCTAAGACACCTTATTCTTCTAAGCGATCCCTCCTACCTCCTACGTAAATCTGAAGTACAAAACTCTTCTTACCCTAAGGTCTGAAAAGTCTACAGGAAATTGTACTTTTTTTAAAACAGTTTGTTTTCCAAATTATAATATAATACTAGTTCATTTATTTTAAAAACTTGTAGATTATAAATGATGTTTACAAAACTATCCGTATGCTGATGGAGGAAATATTGATATATACCTAGAGAATTCAAAAGTAATTTGATTTTTAACTAGCAGAAGTTATCTATCATCAAATATGAGTTACACAGGTAATATAGTTGGTTCTGCTAAATATTATAGAGATACGTTTCAGGTATGATTAATGATCTGCCCGTACAAGAGAGAGAGAGAGACAGAAAAGAGAACTATCCAGGTGTGGGCCATCTGCACGTCACGGTATTCAACTTTTTTTTTACTTTGATCTATCAGATGAGATTACTAAAGAGACTTGTTCGAAACAATTGCTAACGTTCTGAATTATAGAACTCCCGTGTGTTTTCGGGGAGGGGGAGCAAAGAATAGTACCCTGCAACCTACAAGGCATGTCGTGAGGGATGACTGAGTTAGGGTCCTAGGGAAGCTACCATAGTAAATAAAAAATATCGCAGAAAACGGATGTGCTGGCCTTCTTGTAGACGCATAACTGGCACAACGTATAATCGCGCTTAGACTCAGATCACATAACAGGAAGTTACAAAGTGTCCCTGGTACAAAACAAGCGCACAAAATAAAGACGAATAACTAGCACAACGTACAATCGCTCTTAGGCTCAGAACACATACAGATCACAAAGAATGGTTTAACAAGTGGTCAATATGGAACGTTCGAAGAAAAATGGAAGGTAGGAGAAAAATAGTAGATTAGTAAGAATCATTACTACTCTACTCTGAATATGTTTAAATGTGCACCGGTCTCCATAATATCTTTAACCCCTATCAGACCAGTTCTGCTTTGAGTATTCAAACGTCTCGTGCCTATAATAAAGTTTTTGCGTCTGACTGCTCCCATTTTCACGCCCATCTCTTTAACTCCAGATAATGACTGATGCCTCTTCACTTAAAAGAGACGATGTACGGAAACATACAAAATTGAGGTGGTCAGAGCGAATCAGATCAGATATTGTTCGAGGACTATAGGTGGTCTGCTGGTGTTTTCATCGCTCAGCGCTTTGGCCAGCTTCCACAGTTTATGGCCGTCCCTATCGAGGTTCAGGGATTCGGTTGTTTTGACCCAACTCTGTCTCGCCGCTCGTTTTACCTCTCTTCTGTATTTTGCTGCTGCCGCCTTGTAGACAGTGTTTGTCTCCACTGACTGTGCATGCTCTGCCTCACTCCTTGTCTTCTCAAGGTCTTTTCAAGCTTCTGAACCTCTGCTGTCCAGTATGGCTTGTAATCCTTTCGTGCGCCTCTGGGGATGGTTTCCCGTGCCGCTTTCAGGATTGCTTCTGACAGTTCCCTTGCCACGATTCGCACGTTTTTCTTGTCATGCATGTTGATTCGTTCAACATTTGCATCAGTCAGTGCTCCATACTGTTTCCAATTGGCTCTCTTATAGTTCCACCGTGGCAACCACATTTTGGGCTCAGGTACGAAATTGAGGTCTACTTGCAATTTGACAGGTCTATGGTCACTATCCCCTAGTTGGTGGGTAACCGTACGGACTACTTTGGTGGATATATCGCTTGTTGCAAAGGCCAGATCAGGGGTACTCGTTGTGTGCCACGTTCTCGAGTAGAAAGTTGGTGGATCGTCTGGAGCGTTGATGAGGAACAGATTGTTCTCGATCTCCCAGTCTTCCACCTCAACTCCTCTACTGTTTGTTTCGGAGTACCCCCCATCTCTCCGAGCGGCTGTTGAAATCACCGACCACAATACATGAGTTCTCACTGATATTCATTGTTTCGAGTGACAGCGGCGTGTAACTTGGACAGTAAAGATTGTACAGAATGATCTGTATGTCTTTGCACGTAATTTGCACACCTATGATCTCAACTGCTCCGGGGTTTCCCTTTGTTCCTTCCATCTGCTTGGTTGGAATGCCATTTCTGACTAGGGTGAGGACTCCGCCCTTGTGTCCTTCTCTGTCTGTTCTGAAGGTCTGGTAACCTTTGATCTCGAACTTGTGTCTGGGATTGAGGTGCGTTTCTTGTATGCACGCAACGTCTATATCGTCTTCTGCAAGTCTTATTGCGAGTGCTTGCTTCTTGTGGTGGATACCTTCCGCATTCCATTGGGTGATATTTAATTTCTTATGGTCAATACTCGACCGTATCGCACCAGTAGCTTTAACCCGGTTACCTCGTTCGCTGCTGTGCCGAGTTGGAGGGCGGGGACCGTCGGTAGCATAAAGCGGGCCCTTCGAGGCATGGGGCCCGGCACTCGTCCTGCCCGGCGGGACTTCTCAGGCGTAGCACCATATCGAATTTCATTATTAATAAACATATTCATGATAAAATTTAGTCCATGCAGCGTCAGCATGGGTAGCTACGTTACACTTTCAGTGCCGTTTTGAGCTCAGGTGCTTATCTTTCGGACGTGTATCCGTTTTCAACCAGCGTTTGTATACGGTTCGCTCTCCGTTAGCCTTAGAAACAGACACTGGCGGTCTTGGTAGATATGGAGAAGGCTTTTGACACAGTCTGGAAAGAAGGATTAAGGCTAAAACTGCTCACCCTCGGCGTAAAGGGAAGAATGTACAATTGGCTCGATAGATACCTAGAGAACAGAACAGCAAGGGTTCAGGTTCAGGGGTACAAAAGTATGAAGGCCACACTGGAGCAAGGAGTCCCCCAAGGAGGAGTGCTCTCACCGACTCTCTTTCTAGTCTTCGTCAATGACATTGCAACATGCCTCCCAGAACGAGTTCACTCTGCCATGTATGCCGACGACCTGGCAATATGGGCGAGAGAAGAGTCAATGCCCACAGCAGAAAATCGACTGCAAGCTACATTAAATAACCTTGAAGTGTGGTCAGCAAAGTGGAATATGAAAATAAATCCTTCAAAGACCACTTACACTGTGTTCTCCCAGAATAACAAGGATTACAAGATAACGCTTAAAGTCAATGGGCAGAACCTTCCAGAAAATAAAACCCCAACGTACCTAGGAGTCACACTCGACAGAAAGCTGACTTGGTGCACCCAGATCGAGAATGCTACGGCAAAAGCGAGACACAGGCTAACAATGATGCGAAAACTCGCAGGTTCCACATGGGAGCAAACAGCAGAATTCTCAAGACACTTTACTCTGGTAGAGTGCGACCGGTCCTAGAGTACGGTATGGCAGCGTGGAGCAATGCATCGAACAAGCAATTCGCAAAAGTGAGCAGCAGTCAAAACCGGGCCCTACGCATTATCACTGGAGCCATAAAGTCCACGCCCATCAAGGCGATGGAGACCATCACAGGCATCCAACCAATGTCTGACCGAAGGGACAAGAAAGTAGTAGTACTTGCGGAAAAACTCAAACGGCTCGAATCGCATCCAATGCATGAAAGAATGTTTCAATCCGGAAAGTGGAGAATACAGAGATCTAACTTCGTTAGAATCTCTAACGCACTGACCACAGACCACCCAGTCTTGTCCAAATGCACAGCTAAACTAATCCCGGCAATCGACAAGTGTCCGCCATGGAAAACAAAAATGCCAGAACTAAGGGAATCAATCCCAGGCATAATGTGCAAAAGGGACCAAACGAACCTCGACAGAAAAACTGCAGCAGAAGAGTACATAGAATCAGAGTACCCTGAAAATGAGTGGACGCACGTCTACACGGACGGATCGGCAAATAACGCAATAAGCGATGGCGGAGGAGGAATAGTGCTTAAAATCTCCAAGAAAGTCACGGTCAAGAAAGCGATTGCAACTGGCAAATACTCGAATAACTACCGAGCTGAGGCAGAGGCAATCAAAAAGGCGGCCGAAATGATCTTGGAGAGAAGAAACACTACACGCAACAAGGTCGTGATATTCACCGATGCTCTATCGGTCATCACGGCACTCAAAGGCGTTGGCAAAACTGAGATGAATGAGCTCAAAACGTCCCTCGCTGAACTAACGAGTTCACTCAAACGCACTGTCATCCAGTGGATACCGTCACACTGCAACATTAAGGGAAACGAAGCGGCCGACAAGCTAGCCAAAGAGGGCGGGCGACTACCCCAGACTGATCTCGAGATCAGCTATGAGGAAGTCAAAACAACCATCGGTTCGCACTATCGAAGCAAGTGGGCAAAAGACCACCCGCAGTACACAGACAGTGACGGTTACTATGGTCTCTCGCGCAGTGAACAAGTTACCATATTTCGCCTCCGTACCGGCCACAACAAGCTCAGAGCCCACATGTTCCATAAATTTAAAATTGGCACAACTAGCCTGTGCCCATGCAATATGGCAGACATGACGGCAGAACACGTCTTGCAAGACTGTCCACGTTTAGCAGGTATACGAGAAGAGTACTGGCCAAAACACACAGAGCTTCGCGAAAAGCTGTACGGAGGAACGGAGTCCCAAAAACAACAGTTAAATTCATGATAGAAGTTGGTCCATCAGGCTAGGCCGGGAACGCAAGAGAGAGAGAGAGATCAGATATGGAGAAAACCGAGGGGAGGCTGTTGTGATACTTAATAAATTGGCGTTTTAGGACAAAGACGTATTTATGGTATCACATAAGCAAGCAAAATGAACAATTAAATTATCAAACTAACTAAAGTTCAGCGTTTCGACCTTAAATCTTTTTTCAAAAGCACATACATACACAAGGAAAACTAAATCATAGAACTAAGTAAGATGAATGACAAAAGATTGATACGAGTCTATACTTATCTGCCGCTCCATGGCACAGTGTTGACAGTAAGAGCGGAAGTTATTCAGGAAGATATTGAGCTTCTGACATGGGCAGCCGGTCGAACAATTGAACGATGGAGAGAAATGGGAGGTAACTGCTGTCTACATATATGTGATACCGGTGGAGGAGAGACAATAGACCAGTACAACGCGAAAAACGTGGGTCCTACTAGACTAATATGGATTATATAAAACCCCGACTAGGCGCATGTGTATAACCTAATGTCGAGATGTGCGAATATAAAATAAAAATCCTAACTACTCGTCAATAAATAAACATATATATATTATTGTTCAGAAACCAATGGCAAACTACTAAACGTATAAGTGGTGCCTAGAAAATCAACGACTAGTTTACTGTGGTTGATGGCTACGTCCTTAGGATATGCCACGATTTTCATTGTTTTTCATATATATTATTATATTAACAAACGAGGTGCTTTTGAAACCAACAAACTGTGCATCCTTGGAGACCATCATTAAGAGACGAAGATGGAGGTGGTTTGGACAAGTATGTAGTATGCAAGTGGGGGCATTGGCTAGGACAGCTCTCAGATGGACAGCGGATGGGAAGAGAAGGCCTGGACGTCCAGAGGAAACATGGAGAAGAACGGTGGAGAGAGAGTTGAAGGAGTGTGTCCTGACATGGTTATTGGTTATTGGTTACTAAACTGACGTCATTGCTCTCCGGACAGACTCATAGGTGCCCAGTCTCCCACAACAGATATCGAAGATCTGACATGGGAGACGGTTAGTAGAAAGGCAGCAGAACGGCAACAGTGGAGGTCTCTTGTGGAAGTCTTATGTGTCAATTTGGACACAAAGAAGATATAGATATTATTATATACTAAATTGAAGAAAACTGAACAACTTACTAGAATAACAAGGTTAAAAAGTAGTAGAAGTAAAACAGTAGAATTAAAAATAGAAAGACTTCTTATAAAGGAAGCAACTCTATGGCGCAGTGTGCGGCTAATGGCGTTCAACGGACTTTTGCCGTGGTGAGTGTGCGACTAAAAGCGTGGAAAGAGTTAACTTCGCTATCGTTGACCACCAACTCTCACTACGAATTTTGAGCCTGGTACCTCACGTCTACAAAGCAATTTCCCTAACCACTAAACTATCCCGTCTCTCTATTACACACGTGTTCCCAGATACAAAATCTCATGTTGAATTGAAATGTATGCCCGACATCAACAAATGTTCAGCTCGACCAGCCTTAAATTGTACTATAATAACACGGAAAGGTAATATCTATTTATTCTCTAATCCTGTTGTGTCTTTCAGAGTCAGATCGGAAAAGGAGACACCTGCAGCGTACCTCTCTATACAAGTTGTCTTTCTTTCTTTCTCTTCTCTAGTCTTGAATTGCCTCACAAGACGTAATGTCCACAATATCACTCATTCATCGTGTCCAGTTTGTTCTAAAAATTAAAATAAAATCAGAACAAACAGCGGACCCTTGCGGTGCTACAGAGTTTGTGCACTGTCGATGAGATCTTAATGTGTCAGAAAGAGATTGGAGCACACATGACTACACACCAAAAATTCATGATAAAAGTTGGTTAATTAGTCTAGGCCGGGATCGCGAGAGAGAGAGACTACTCACCGAAGTGCAATGATGATGGTCCTATCCAGTGGCAGCTCGTTGTCGTTTTTGTTGGTGGGGCCAGACACAAATTTTCGGAAAATCATGGCTTTGGGTTAGGTTATATTTTAATAAATTAAATAATAAACACACGTTACACTTTATTTTTTATGTGACCCTGCCCTTCTTTCCATAAATGACGAGCCGCCACTGGTCCTATCAATCAGAGACATACCTTATAGTTGTAAACATTTTGTTGTTGAGAAAGTAGGGCGTTGCGTTACTTTTACTTAACTTGTACAGACAATGCGACTTATTTAAAGGATGAAGTTTAATCACATCTGACCGTTTGTCGTTTGGTTCTTTATGTGTCAACATCTAACGATAAGAACATTTTATGGGGACTTCATCTCGGATCAACATCAATTGAAGACAACGAGTCTCTCTTTTGACACTTTCCAATTGTTCCATTATGTCAGTTGAATTCTTAATTAGTTAGGAATTGACAAGAGTACCATGAAAGAGCAGAAGGCTGCTGATGTCTGGGACGAGCTTTGCACACATGGTGCAATATCACAACACACCGTGGAGCTCAGAACATTCATCCCATGGGATATCAAGACAAGGATCGACTGCAATTGTTCTCGTAGGCTGACGAGATTTCTAATCAGCTTATTCATTCAAGTACCTTGTCTCCTGCAAGCTTGAAGATTTTCTATGTTTCACACCCGCATTGATCCCTGCGCATTTGGCAGGAATCTTCATGTCTTCAATGAACTCCAGAATCAGCTGTCAGGCTTTAGAAAGGAAACTGTGTTGCCCCCTGATAACCTGACGGACAGACAAAGAGCAGATTATTTTCATGAGATTATCAGATACACAATGACTTTTAACACCGATTCCATTTTTTATTATACTTAATATTATCTGACGGAATAGTTTGTACAAAAACATAATCACAGGAATGGTTTTTTCCGATCCAGAAGCACTTGAACTTTCAGCTCTTCGGCTCGTTGTCATGGACATCGTAACCCTTCGGTTCGGTGCCACGAACACCGTAAATCTGGAGAACCTGTGCCTTTTCTACCAGCCCGCAGAATTGAACCGCACTCACATGGGGCTTGTCATCCGTCGTCCAACGCGCTACAAACACGCTGGGCAGGCGGGCAATCACAGGTAATAAAACATTGTTAAAACTGATAAACCAAAAACAAACAGCTTAAAACATGACCAAACAGGAAGAACATCAAACTGGTTAGAACATTTTCAAACTAGTTAGAACATTATCTTCTTCTTCTTCGAATGCTCCATATCTCATCATTATCAGGTGCCGTTCCGGCAGGCGTAAGCGATCATGGATCTCCACAAATTTCTATCTCTGGAGTCTGCTATCAACTCAGATGTTGACGCTCTACCGTGCCATGAAATCAGGTTATCCAAAACTTTCTCTCTCTGTCTTCCACTCATTCTATGAGTGTTCTTTCATCACCTAGTCACTTATGTATATTTATTATTTATTTATTTAGATGTGAATATCTGTTTAAAATTTTCTGAAGCCTCGTGTGGTGACCGATGTTACGCATGACAAGGTCTCTGTCTTATCTGTCATGTCATTAAATGTAGATTAGATGTGTTGAATGTGGAGCCGCAGACCATACACGTAAAAAAACACCACACAGCTACAGAAACAGGGACATAAAAACCCAAAATGCACCTGAAGACACAGATGCCATTTCTAAAAGCATAGTATCGAGTTTTCAAAATAGTTGTCTGCGAAAAAAATGAATATAAAATGGAACAAATTCAGGAGAAGGAATGAAATCAGAGAAATGTCTGGTCAACCACCAGTGGCAACTGTTATAAGAAAAAGAAGATGGAGATATGTTGGACACACCTTGAGGAGAAATGATCAATGAATATCAAAGCAGGCATTGAAGTGGGATGCAAAAAAAGGTTCAAGAAAACGAGGTCGACCTAAGGAGACACTGAAACGAACTTTGCTGAGAGAGGCAAGAAATTTCGATGTCAGTTCCACGGAGGAGATTGAGCGAGTTGCCCAGGATAGAGCAGTATGGAGAAATTACATGCAGGCCCTATGTAACGAACAACGGTACGAGAGGAATTATTATTTATTATTATAGTATCGAGTTTAGTGGTAATTTTTTGTCAGTGATTTGTTGACCCTTGTGTGCAACAAGAACTAATGATGACAGTTAAATATTGTAGATCGATGATAGTTGTAGTCACATAACGTTTCTATTTCTATTTCAATTCCACCTGTGTGTTGCCGAGACTAGCAAGGGGAGCAAAGAATAGTAACATGCTAATTACAAGGCATGTCGTAATAGGCGACTGAGGTAGGGGCCTAGGACAGCTACCCTAGTAAATACAAAGCATCGAAGAAATTGGATGTGCTGGCCTACGTGTAAGCGCATAGCTGGCACAACGTACAATCACTCTTAGGCTCTGATCCCATACAAATCACAAAGAGTGGGTTAACAAGTGCTCGATATGGAGAGTTCAAAGAAAAAGGAGAATACTATTTCAAATTTACTTTAAAACAAATACTTTGATTTCTATTTAAGAAATATCCCAACTAATTAAAATATTTAACGACATTTCCAAAGTAATCTTTTCTCTCACTCAGACATCTGGAACAATCGACAGACTCATTCACCAAAACTGACAGTACTAAGTTTGAAATTCAATTTAATTTAAATGATTATGATTACATTTATGTCCATTAATTTAATTCCTCAGATTTAGAGAGTTGTACAATTCTCCCCGCTTGCACAGACAAGCGAATGAGTTTTAGAGTCAATGCTGATCAAAACTGAGGGTTAAACTCGACCAAAGCCCGGGTGAAAATGCCCCATTTTGCAACTGCAAAATTCACTTAACGTTGTCGTCTATACAATGAAGGTGTATGAAATATGTCCCAGACACATGGATATCGTGATCGCTTTCCCGTGTTCTGCTCTAACTTATGCTGACACCTTGTTTGTTAACGCCTGCGCTGGAAGAAAGTAATAATCTGACCTTACTCTCCCAATAATTAAATAAATAATAGAAAAGAAAACTGGACAAATAACACAATGGACAAAATGTTGAGGCATTTATTTTTTGCTCGCTATGAATTCAAGTATAGTCATACGCCTAATATAGCCATCCTGGTTGATGTTGCGTGAAGGCTTTCTTTCTTTATCATCAGTCTTTCTCGGCATTAAGGTGAACCTTACTCCTACTTCAACGGTGCTTGCAATTTAGATCCCCAAAGTAAAATTGTTAGAGCAGTAAATGTGGGTCACGTTAATTAACAGTAATATAATGTTTATTTCCACTGCAGAACCTGCCTGTTATGTCTTCTTCTTCTTTGCGATCGCTATTTGATGATTATACTGTCAGACGCGTTTTATGATGAAGTCGACTGTTGTCTGAAGCTCATCTCTAGTGCCATAGAGTTTTGAATGTAGTTATACGCCGTAGTGCCAGCATCCGTTTATAGAAAGATATCAGGACAGTTTTGCAGGACATGTTCTGTGTTTTATACGAGGCTACAAGGGCACAGAGGGAAGGAGACAATCGTAGACTGTATAAACGTTTTTAATGTTATCCTTGTCGCAACGTACCTGTAAAAGTTTTGTTCAATCTGTTGCCTTGTCTGAGACAATCGTAGCGAGCATGTTATGATAGACAAGTGACTGTTAAGTTTGCAATCTGTTATGCCTTGTCCTGAATGTAGCCTGTGAGTGTCAATCGTTAGTACCTTGTTGCTAGACCATGTTTTGTTCAATCTGTTAATGCCTTGTCCTGGAGACAAGAGCTAATTTGTTCAATCTGTAGCCTTGTCCTGAGACAATCTGTGTAAATGTTTTGTTCAATCTGTTATGCCTTGTCCTGAGACAATCGTAGCCTGTGTAAATGTTTTGTTCAATCTGTTATGCCTTGTCCTGAGACAATCGTAGCCGGTGTAAATGTTTTGTTCAATCTGTTATGCCGTGTCCTGAGACAATCGTAGCCTGTGCAAATGTTTTGTTCAATCTGTTATGCCTTGTCCTGAGACAATCGTAGCCTGTGTAAATGTTTTGTTCAATCTGTTATGCCTTGTCCTGAGACAATCGTAGCCTGTACAAATGTTTTGTTCAATCTGTTATGCCTTGTCCTGAGACAATCGTAGCCTGTGCAAATGTTTTGTTCAATCTGTTATGCCTTGTCCTGAGACAATCGTAGCCTGTGCAAATGTTTTGTTCAATCTGTTATGCCTTGTCCTGAGACAATCGTAGCCTGTGCAAATGTTTTGTTCAATCTGTTATGCCTTGTCCTGAGACAATCGTAGCCTGTGTAAATGTTTTGTTCAATCTGTTATGCCTTGTCCTGAGACAATCTAGCCAGTGTAAAGTTTTTTCAATCTATCTTGTCCTGTCGAGCCGTGTAAGTTGTAATCTATCTTTGTCTGTCGAGTGTGTGGTAGTCTATCTTTGTCTGTCGAGTGTGTGGTAGTCTATCTTTGTCTGTCGAGTGTGTGGTAGTCTATCTTTGTCTGTCGAGTGTGTGGTAGTCTATCTTTGTCTGTCGAGTGTGTGGTAGTCTATCTTTGTCTGTCGAGTGTGTGGTAGTCTATCTTTGTCTGTCGAGTGTGTGGTAGTCTATCTTTGTCTGTCGAGTGTGTGGTAGTCTATCTTTGTCTGTCGAGTGTGTGGTAGTCTATCTTTGTCTGTCGAGTGTGTGGTAATCTATCTTTGTCTGTCGAGTGTGTGGTAGTATCTTTGTCTGTCGAGTGTGTGGTAGTCTATCTTTGTCTGTCGAGTGTGTGGTAGTCTATCTTTGTCTGTCGAGTGTGTGGTAGTCTATCTTTGTCTGTCGAGTGTGTGGTAGTCTATCTTTGTCTGTCGAGTGTGTGGTAATCATAGTTGGATAGGTTAGGTTCCTTTCTAATCTCCAGAATAGTTCTTTGTTTTCAACGTATGTGATTTCGTTTTATACTTGTTCATAATCTCCTTTCTTTTTTGCAAGTTTGTCCGCTTTCTCGTTACCAGGGACTCAACATTGTGATGGTATCCACTGGAGTAGCTTGCTCTCTGGGCTCATGAGTATGGACTTCAATCTTCAAACTTACAAGACTACAATAAAATCTACATATATATCGATCTTCTTCTTCTTCCAACACTCCATATCGATCACTTGGTCACCACTCTTTGTGATTTGTATGTGATCTGAGCCTAAGAGCGATTGTATTTTATGCCAGTTATGCACCTACAAGTACATCCGATTTCTGGACGCTTTTTATTTACTAGGACAGCTTCCCTATGCCCCTACCTCAGTCACCTCTTACGGCATGCCTTGTAGGTCGCAGTGTTACTATTCTTTGCTCTCCTTACGCGTCCCGGCAACACACGGGCGGTATACCAATCAGAGAAGATGCTATTCTTTCTCAATTTAACAAACTATCCAAAGTTTTAGATAACGATAAAGTTAATTGCATATCCTTTACAGGACTTTGCGAATCAACCTTATCTTTTAAAGCTGTTTGTGATTTTTCTAGGCATTATTACGTTCAGTAGTTTGCCATTGGTTTCTGAACGGGTGGTGCCATCGTCCTTTTTGTAAAATCCACGCGAAACAATTTGCAACCAAATTGTCCGCAGCGTGATTTGAACTCAGAACGTCTGGGTTAAGATAACGATAAACATATGATAAAAGTACAACGAATAAAAGAAAAAGATAAGAACAAGTTTACTTATAAATTATTGATAAATGTTAAAACACTTCGGAACTGTTTGATAATTATTGTGAAGATTTTGAATTATTAATAATTATTATTTGAAGAAAGAAAATGATATTTGTTGTCAACGCTTTGAAATAATTGATATTTAAGCTGATGAACTAATTTTTGTGGAACTATTGATAAATATTGTGGGAACTTAGGAACTATTGATAAATATTGTGGGAACTTAGGAACTATTGATAATTATTGTGGGAACTTAGGAACTATTGATAATTATTGTGGAACTATTGATAAATATTGTGGAACTTAGGACTATGATAATTTTTGCTGGAACTATTGATAAATATTGTGGGAACTTAGGAACTATCGATAATTTTTGTTGGAACTATTGGTAAATATTGTGGGAACTTTGGAATTATTGATAATTTTTGTTTGAACTATGGAACTATTATAAATATTGTGGAATAAGAACTATTGATAATTATTGTTGGAACTATGGAACTTTATAATTATTGAGAACTACAACTATTATAATTATTGTGGGATAAAGAGGAATGATCAAGCTGAACATTGTTACAAGATGTGATAAATGACTTGAACATGACAGAAACAGAGACAGGACTTCCATAGCTAATAAATCTGTAAGCCGTAGGGAAAGATCCAGTTATTCATCTATTATTGTAGAAATATGCGCAGTATGAATTATCTCGCCCTTGACAACTTTATAAAGCTGTTCAACTGTAAAACCCCTGGTCAACCTCATATAATAGGGAATATATCTAACACGTACACAGATGATCTAACGTGATTAATGATGCATATTAAAGTGTACTTGAACCTAGCTCGACAGTAGAGCACAGATAAACGATAGGGACATCAGCAAGCGTATTGTTTAGATGAAGTTAACAAGCAGTTAATACTAGAGTATCATAGATTTACTGTTTAAATAAGGATTTGCTACAAGTTCTGTCAGAATGAAAGAATATGATGTGTATTGTAACAGCATTTAACATATGAATGTAGAGTATAACAGCTTTAACTTAAGTTATCGTGGTCCCAGATCCATTCCCAAGCCCGCCTGTCCAGCGTGTTCGTAGCGCTTGGACGACGTGTGACAAGCCCTCTGTGAATGCGGGTTCAATTCCGCGGACTGGAAGAAGAAGCCACATGTTCTCCAGATTTAAGGTGTTTGTGGGCACTGAACAGATGAGTTACGATGTCCGTGGCACCGAGCCGAAGAGATGAAAGTTCAAGTGCTTCTGGATCGGAAAAAAAAAATCCATTCCCAAAAGAACACACTAACATAAAACAAACACATACATAACAGAGAAGCTGGGAAAGTTTTATGAACTTGCCATCAGAAGAGCCACCAGAAGGTTGATTGATTGATTTATTGAATGATTGACAGCGGCGCCATCATAAATAGACTTTAATGAATAACTGTCTATCTATTATCTAGCCCTGTTTTTACTTTGTGAAAAAAGGAGACATCTGAAGCGAGCCTCTCTATGCACCTTGTCTTTCTTTCTCTTCTCCAATCCTGATTTGTCTCACAGCTTCAGGGTAAGAAGAGATTTCTAGCACGGGTTTTTGTATGTGCTTCATAAATAAGGTATTTCGTCGCCTCTGTTATCTCTGAGGACCACCTTTGCGTGGCTGACCTTTGCTTTGTATCCACTGTATCGGAGCAACATTGCTCTTTGAGTCAATGATGTCTGATGTTTCATTTCCCAGTCAGTCTGATGATTCATTTTCTAGTATTCCACAGTGAGATGGTATTAACTGCAAGACGATCTTGGACTGGTTGCTCATATCAGATAGTAGGACATGTAGACATGATCATTTTCCAGACTGATGTGACTAGAATGTTGATTTTTAGCTTGATGTTCAACAGTTTAATCTATCAAAAATGACGCATGTTGGGATCAAACTTGATGTTCAACAGTTTAATCTATCAAAAATGACGCATGTTGGGATCAAACTTGATGTTCAACAGTTTAATCTATCAAAAATGACGCATGTTGGGATCAAACTTGATGTTCAACAGTTTAATCTATCAAAAATGACGCATGTTGGGATCAAACTTGATGTTCAGCAGTTTAATCTATCAAAAATGACGCATGTTGGGATCAAACTTGATGTTCAGCAGTTTAATCTGTCAAAAATACCACAGGTTAAGAATCAAAATTGATGTTTGTTTTATCTATCAAAATTACAACAGGTTGAGATGAATCTTGATGTTCAACAGTTTCTCAGCTGACACCAAGATTGCTCGAATTTCTACAACATAATTATGACAGAATTTCCCCGTTTGTACTTTGATCATATCTCTGTTGTTTGTGTATAAAATAAGGTTAACTCAGCTGAATCTTACCAGCTAAAAAACAGCTCAAAGTAGATGATGGTTACCAGTAACAGGTACAACATTATGTCACACGAGCAACAAATACGAATAACAATCATTTTCTTCTGCGATGCTGGTTTCTATATTTGACAACACCGCCACTGTTTTCCGCATGGAAAACTTCTTGTTTTTCAATATTTATTTGCAGAAATCAAAGTTATCAATCATCTTTGATTTGACAATATTGATAACTCATGATGGCTTGCATGGTTAGCTCTCTTATTTATATATAAGCATATTACGTATATAAAAGCGTTAATATTATAAATATATATATATATATATATATAAATTGTCGTTTTATATGTTTTTTAAACTCTATAAAGTATGGACTATCATGAACGTGTCTTTGAAAACGACAAAATACAACGCAAATGAAAAAATAGCACTTTATTCTAGAGCAGAAGTAAAGAAAAGTCATCATTAGCATTTGCAAGGTCATAAACGATCTTGGCTCACCATCTCACATGATCATCCACGCCCCTGATCTCGTCTGTGTTCTTGTCTGGTCCCAGCAATTTAATCAAAGTCATCTTTGTTTTTTCTATTTATTTTCCCTTTGCTCTTTTTTCATCAAGTTTGCCAGTTGGCAAAACTTTTTCAATTTTATTTCTTCTCATAACGTGTTCGAAACATCTTGACTATCTACACCACATTTTTAAACTATGCAACTGACAGTTGGGTCATATGTTAAATATATCGATTTTTCAAATTCATCATTTTATGTTAGTATTGCATCTCTACAATCAAATTAAGCAAAGTGTTTTTATTTGTGATAACGAAAAATGATTCAAAATTATTATTGAACAGCTCTACCTCTAAAAATTCGTTATAGAAAATGTCTACAATTGTCTTTCTTTTGTCCCTAGATACAGTGTATGGCATTCAATTAACACAATCGAGTCATGTATCATTGTAAAGCTTGATCTGAGTATTAACAGATATATTACATTCAATTAGGCTAGGCAATGACTGTATGCTCTAACAGACGACTTCCTGACAATTTAGACTGAATTCACATTACATTTTTAAAACGCAGTTTTCTCCCATTTGTAAATTTCTTTAATGTGGGTAATTTATGTTTTTCCACCGTGAAAGAAATCTTCGAGATATCATTATGATATTAGGTGCAGACATATATCTATTAATATGGAAGGGACTAGAGAATAGAAAATGCACCTTTCTCAAGCAAATAAATTTATATGAATTTTTTAATGAACCAATGGGTCTTATTTTTGGCTGCGAATTGGGTAGGTCTTATTCGTTGCACCCCCAGAGATCAGTGGCATGTTACAGAACAAATCAAAGTTGTCAGGCACCCAGAATATTGATATATTTAGGCTGTGCAGTCAAAAAAATATGCAATTGTCATTTATTTCACTGTTTGGAGACCTACGACGTTGTTTACAATCCAACATGGCTGCCGTTTCCATGACAACCCGATAATTGATTAATGCCAAAGATATATAAATTTTCATTTTAGACACCTATAGTAATGCTATGTAACCCTTACTGCTAGTAACGTAGTACTGCTATATGTAACTGCTGCTATGTAACTGCTATGTAACTGATATGTAACTGCTATGTATCACATAATTTTATTGAGAGATAAGAAAGTTGAGAAATCCTCTACCATAACCCCTTAAATCACTTTGCGTTTTCATTTGTTTTTGAAGGACTGTTTCATTCGTTCTTCTGTCCGTCAATGTTTTATTTTTTCATATACTGCTCACAAGAGATGAACTGAAAGAAACGAATCACAGTTGGACAACAATGTAGAGGATGGTCAAGAATAGAGAAGAATGGAGAACATTTGCTGCTGCAATAAGCCCTAAATGCATCACATGTTAGAGTGAGAGAGAGAGAGTGAGTGAGAGAGACAACGAGAGAGAGAAAGAGACTGCTCCCAAGAAAAAGAAATGGGATAGATGATATTAAAAGAAGACCAAACATCGCGCTAGAAAAACGTAATAACTAAAAACAGTATTGAACTGATATGAAAACAAAGATCAGAATAATCATAGCTTGCATACCATGGCAACGTAGAAGTGAACGGGATTTAACGAAGCAGTGGAACATATGTGGTTGAATATAAGTGAGCCCAGCGTTTCGTAGCGTTGATGGGTGATATTGTGTAGTTCAATCTGGCAGGCAGAAGCAATATTCCAGTTTCAGGGTGTTGGACAAAAAGTTACGATGTCATGCAACCAGGCTGAAGTGGTTTGATGGAAAAAATATAAGTGTTATATAAGAGTCTTATATATACCACGGACAGAGATGAGAACAAATATATTTATAAAAATGGAGCTCAAAAATCAAAGAAAATAGGTTGATTCTACAAATAGGAAAAGGAAAATGTAGGAATTGTGCATATAAGACAAGGCATACATGGTTGAAGAAGATCATTATAGAAAGATGCCTCCCGGCAAAGAGGAAAAGATGAAGACGACGGAGAAGATGAAATCAGGATGTGAATGATGGTTTGATCGTGACGGCAGCAAAGGCGATACATGAGACCTATGTCAGACATAAATTTGGTAGGGCTGTTAGAGTAGCTAAGTTCTGCTCAGATTATGCTATATGATGACGATGCTACTACTGTAACGTTGTGCTTATGACAAGCTACTGGATGATGGTGATTATTATATAACCTTGTTCCGCCCAAGTGGTTACCGGGGCCCAAATTTGGGGTGTAAAGAATAGAACCACTGTTACCCGCCACGCATGTCGTCAGAGGCAACTAAGCAGGTTTGGGTGAAATCGGATAGGAATGTTAACCCGAAAAAAAGCTTGACGTAAGGCGCATAACATGGTGCAACGACCCTCACAATGAGGAATGGGATAACGGATTCTACGATCGCCAATCTGCCTCGGAGATTTAGCCACTCAATAAGAATGTCAGACCTACCATCACGAGGGTGGCCAACACTTACTGCTAGAAGAGGTCGGAACAAATGGGGAGCAGAAATCATAGGAATTATATCCTACAGAACTGCCCCCAGTATGCAGACTTGAGAAGAAAGAGGTGGCCCACTTAAACTAGCGTCCCTCACCGAGTGGTTACCGGGGCCCAAATTTGGGTGTAAAGAATAGAGCCACTGTTACCTGCCACGCATGTCGCAGGAGGCGACTAAGGAGGTTTGGCTGAAATCGGATGCACGTGTCCTAAACGTGTAGAAGTCTATGCGTTTAGGGGCCTACAAACCAATGTGCAACGTATACACGTTCTTGGCAAAGATCAAACATATCACTAAGAGTGATTAAAATTGGTTGTAAAGAACGAACGCAAAGAAGAAGAAGAAACTAGCGTCCAAGGCAAACTGTATGGCGTGGCTGATAATCTGAGACAGACGGCTACCTTTATTAGAGAATCCGAAATCCCAATCTAGTGAGAACGCAGAAGAAGAAGATATAACCTACTTTTTTAGAGGATCTCGATGGTGTTGAGGTACTGTGCTTGTCTCATGCTTCAAAAGCAATCGGTTCATGAATCGTGTAGAGCAAATGTGTTATTTTAACAGTTTTTCCTTACCTGAATGTAGCTGATATCGAGTTCCTAGTTCTATCGGAAATGGACGATAAAATGTAGGTTCCGTGTTCAATTTGAGCACGTAAAAGAACCCTTGACAGTGGATTTTATAGGAGTAAACTGGACAAAAGTCAGAAATACCAGTTGAAGCATTATCTCGTCTGTATGTTGCCCGTGTTCTCAAGGGAAGTAAAGAATAGTAACACTGCGAACTACAAGACATGTCGTTAGAGGCGACCGCGGTAGTGGCCTAGGAAAGCTACTCTAGTGAATAAAACATCGCAGAAATCGGATGAGCTGGCCTGCTTGTAGGCGCATAACTGGTACGATGTACAATTGCTCTTAGGCTCAGATCACATACAAATCACACAGAGTGGTTAACAAGTGGTCGATATGGAGAGTTCGAAGAGGAAGATATAAAAACAAGTCAACGATAAGTCTTACTGAAGAGCATGAAGAAATTCCAAATGAGAATTAGACGCTCAAACTAAGCCCAGCGATACAATATTAAGGAAAGAAATTGAACGTGTTTGTATCAAAGAGATTTAAAGGCTCAACACAAAAACAGAAATAGTTGAGTTTAAGTGTAAACAGTTGTACAGTACTATCGCGACTACGTGAGGTTAATAGTAAGTAGAAGTGTAAAGAGAAGGTTTAAAAAGACACAGTTCTTTAATAATGAAAAGAAAACTAAAAAAACAAAATCGGTCTTGGTTGATCTAAATCAGCGTTTCTCAACCTTGATAGAAGGAAGCAACGTCCCTTTTTGACAACTTATATTTCTTCCCTACCCCCGTTTAATACCTTCTTGCTATTTATCATTAAAAACCCATAAAATCTGTCGTTACTACATGTAGTACCGCTTTTAGGCGGTGCAGGACAGGTGGACGAAAGTCTAAGGAATTTAATGGTCGCATAGCTAGTGAAGTCACCGCGAAGCTGTTCAGGTTAGGAATTTTTATTTATGCCCACAACAGAAAAAAATCCTTGGCATTACGTGGAGCAGCACTCTATCAATTCGGTCAGACGCTCCTCTGCTCTCTATCATAAATACACAAAAATATAGGTATTATCGATTTTCTCCTTAATCTGTGGCATTAACCTTATTAAAGAAAGACTGGTTTGTTTACAGAATATTGTGTGGAAACGTTTTGGGAGGAAGTGTTTACACATTAGAAGTGAACAGAATAGGGAAGTGTCTATTGTCTCTAAATGACTATAATATCCACGTAGTAGGCGTTGGGTTTGGAAATATTGAGATACTCAGTGGAACTGCAAACGAATACAAACTATCGCGTTACATTCTCGTATATGATGGGTGATTTCTTATGTAATTATTTCATATTGTTTCTTTCTTCTTTTTAGTCTTATTCTTTGCTCTACACCAACCGCTTGTTAAACCACCATTTGTCTTCTTTGCTCAACACCAACCACTTGTTAAACCACCATTTGTCTTCTTTGTTTTACACCAACCGCTTGTTAAACCACCATTTGTCTTCTTTGCTCTACACCAACCGCTTGTTAAACCACCATTTGTCTTCTTTGCTCTACACCAACCCTTGTTAAACCACATTTGTCTTCTTCTTACACCAACCCTTGTTAAACCACCATTTGTCTTCTTTGCTTACACCAACCACTTGTTAAACCACCATTTGTCTTCTTCGTTTTACACCAACCGCTTGTTAAACCACCATTTGTCTTCTTTGTTTTACACCAACCGCTTGTTAAACCACCATTTGTCTTCTTTGCTCTACACCAACCACTTGTTAAACCACCATTTGTCTTCTTTGCTCTACACCAACCACTTGTTAAACCACCATTTGTCTTCTTCGCTCTACACCAACCACTTGTTAAACCACCATTTGTCTTCTTTGCTCTACACCAACCACTTGTTAAACCACCATTTGTCTTCTTGTTACACCAACCACTTGTTAAACCACCATTTGTCTTCTTTGTTTTACACAACCACTTGTTAAACCATCATTTGTCTTCTTTGCTTTTACACAACCGCTTGTTAAACCATCATTTATCTTCTTTGCTCTACACCAACCACTTGTTAAACCACCATTTGTCTTCTTCGTTTTACACCAACCGCTTGTTAAACCACCATTTGTCTTCTTTGTTTTACACCAACCACTTGTTAAACCACCATTTGTCTTCTTTGCTCTACACCAACCACTTGTTAAACCACCATTTGTCTTCTTCGCTCTACACCAACCACTTGTTAAACCACCATTTGTCTTCGTTGCTCTACACCAACCACTTGTTAAACCACCATTTGTCTTCTTTGCTCTACACCAACCGCTTGTTAAACCACCATTTGTCTTTTTCGTTTTACACCAACCACTTGTTAAACCACCATTTGTCTTCTTCGTTTTACACCAACCACTTGTTAAACCACCATTTGTCTTCTTTGCTCTACACCAACCACTTGTTAAACCACCATTTGTCTTCTTTGCTCTACACCAACCACTTGTTAAACCATCATTTGTCTTCTTCTTTACTCTACACCAACCACTTGTTAAACCATCATTTGTCTTCTTCTTTACTCTACACCAACCACTTGTTAAACCATGGCCTCCGATTAACATACGGCCGGCAGACTCATGTAAAATTTTAAGAAATAAGACCACAACTGTCACATGATCATCGCATTCCAGTGTTGCTGTATATAGACGATTTCATTTTAAGAACAATAGAACATGCTAAATCAAGGTTATATTATGTTACAATTTAAGTTTAAATCTAAGGAATATCAGTATTATTAACATTTCACCCCAATAAAAAAACCATGGACGCATAAAATTGCAAAATAGCGTAGAGTGTTCTATCAAACATATACAAAAATCAGCCCCCATCTAACAGGAGTTTCTGATTTGACGGCTAAGCTATTCGGTCTTATGTTACCTGGGGCTGTGGTTAAACCAGCCTTTGTAGTCGGCTCGTGACTTAGAGCGTGAATTATTCTGCTAGTTAGGCGCATACAGACCTGTAGGCCAGCACCTCCGGTTTCTGCATGTTTTTCACTCAGGCTCGCCTCCTACATGGGACCAGAATGAAGCCTAGGGAATCCATCTCCCCAGGCAATCCAGAGCCGTGTTAGTCTTTGATCCAACGGTCAAAGTTTCCTGGCATACAGCACTGTGAGCTAGAGTTGGCTTGTGTGTTGAATGGGTCATCAACAGATTACCAATTTCCACTTCTGCCCGTAGTCTTCTTCTTTACCCTTCGTATCTTTTTTTGTTGTTTCGATCCAGAAGCACTTGAGCTTTTCAGCTCTTCGGCTCGGTGCCATGGACATCGTAACCCTTCGGTTCGGTGCCACGAACACCGTAAATCTGGGGAATCTGTGGCTTTTTCTGCCATCCCGCGGAATTGAACCCGCACACACAGAGGGATAGGCACCCGTAGTCCAACGCGCTACGAACACGCTGGGTAGACGGGCGCCCTTCGCATCTAAAGAAGCATAGGTCCCTCAAGCAAGACATCGCAAGCTCTCATGCGCTTGGTTGTGGTGTTTTTTAGCTGAGTGTTTTTACAGAGTGGGGTAGCTAATCCCACGTCAAACCTCCACTTTCGTCGTACACGGCTTGTGGTGGGTATCTCTACCCGTTGTGTTTCTTGCAAATACTTGAAATTATCCAGACAGAATTATAGCGACCCATCATAATACCACCCAACAACTTTAAACGCCTCCCTCTGGTGTGGTTTTGCACAGTTTGAGAAACACTCACCTAGACATGCTTAGAACAACTTTAGTAAAAATGCACAGTCTTCGATCTATGAAATAATGAACATGAAGTCTCAATCTGTTATGGGTCGTGCTATCTATTTAGTTGGCAAACATTACTTGCTTTTGTGAGCTAAATGAAAAGCTAAGTTAAGTCTGTCATACAACTTGTCCTGATTGCTCTACTGACTGAACGTTCGAGAATGATTTCATTCTATGTAATGTTTCTATCTTGACTAGTAGTAGGTAGTGTGGTGGTGGTGGTGGTGGTGGTGGTGGTTGGTTTTTGAGGTAAGGGGCTTATTGAAATGGTACGTGTATGTTGGGTTTTTGTTGCTTTTTCCTATATGCACAATATATTGCCCATATGCACATAACTTATATGACATACATTCTTTCACGATCCAGAAGCACTTGAGCTTTCAGCTCTTCGGCTCGTGCCATGGACATCGTAACCCTTCGGTTCGGTGCCACGAACACCGTAAATCTGAAGAACCTGCAACTTTTCTGACATCCCAATATAGACATACATATAGCCTATAAGACTGGCTATGTTTTCAACACATTAAGTAAATTTATGACTCAGTTAAAGACATTATTCATCTCTAAGCCTGGCAAATCACTTGCTATAAAGAATATATAAAAAGCAAATGCGATTAACAACATGGAATGCTCAGAATTGATATATCGACAGGTAGAAATGACTTAAGACAGGAACAGGTAGAAAATTGTTATCAGATGTGGGCAAGGTTTTCATACACGCTTGATTTAATCCACATATACATACAGAGAACTCGGACAAACATACAGAGCGACATTCCATACATACACAGATAAGCCACACAAGCGTAGACATACGACGCATCATTATATATATGCACACGCAGAACTGATATAGACATACAAAGAGACATTCCACATATACACACAGAGAACTAGGACAAACATACAGAGCGATATTTCACACATACACACATAAGTCACATATACACGAAGAGCACCATTTCATATATATACACACAGACACACGGAACTTCATTTCACATTTATACACACAATTCACAGAGAGATACAGAGAACCATTTCCTAAATACATACACATAACTGACATAAACATGCGAACATCAATTCACATACAAACACATAACTCAGACAGCTGCCCCCTGGCAACATTTGTTATCGGAGGTCACGCTCAGACAAACATACACACATAATACGCAAACATACACACAAACAAATACAGATCACCATTCCACACATGCATACATAACACAAACATACATAACACCATTCCACATATACATACATAACATACACACATATGCAGAACACCATTCCACACATAAACGCATAACACACACACATACAGATCACCAGTCCACACATACACGCATAATACACACACATACGGATCACCATTCCACACATAAATACATAACACACACACAACATACATACATACATACACATTCATAACACACACATTCAGAACACCATTCCACACATACATATATAATACGCAAACATACACACACACACACATACAGATCACCATGTCACACATAGATACATAACACACACACACATCCCCATTCCCCACATACATACATGACACAAACACAGAGAACAAGATTCCACACACATACACACATAACTCCCACAAACATACAAAACACCTTTTCACACATACACACATAACTCACAAACAAATAATTTATTTGGTAGTTACAATTTGTCTTCATATATTTCATGTCACTGACCATTACTTCTAGACATGTACCATACGCCATTAATTATCGACCATCATTACTTGAGCATCTGTCAACATAGTTTGATCACCCAAGCAACAAATACGGAACCTGGTTCAGTTAACAATCAGGATGTCCTTCATTCACACCTGGTTAAAGTTTGTTAAAATAATAACCATGAACAACGGAGATTGTTAATGAACAGGTTAGAGGTAGCTGCTGCAGAGACGATGAAATTGAACTAATGATGCATTAGGAAATACGGAAGAAACGTTTGTAGAAGTTGTAGTTCAGTGGACATACGTCTCGCCTCACCAGATTTGTGGACGTTTCTACATTGATTCTAGCGTCCCTTACGCTACCATAGCAACGTTTAATTGAAACATATGATGACGTGTAGCTAATGCTCTTAAAAGCACCATAGACGTTGATTGCTTAGATATATTTTCTAGAATACTGTCGAGTGCCAGGTTGTTCGTCATAATTTACGCTTTTGAAGTGACTGATTAATAATGAAAATGCGATCCAGATAAAGACATATATCATGGTAGGGGACAAATAAAACTGGTCATGTTTTCAACACATTAAGTAAATTTATGACCCATTTAAAGACATTATTCATCTCTAAGCCTGGCAAATCACTTGCTATAAATAATATATAAAAAGCAAATGCGATTAACAACATGGAATGCTCAGAATTGATATATCGACAGGTAGAAATGACTTATGACAGAAACAGGTAGAAAATTGTTATCAGATGTAGGCAAGGTTTTCTTGCAGGCTTGATTTAATCTTGTTTGTGTATATTTTAAGAGCGATATCTTCCATTCAGTCCCTCTCTTACTCTGTATTTTTTTTATTTCATTCCCAATGAAACATAGATGTGAAACTTATCTTCTTCTCCTTTCAACTCCCAACGGAGCACAGGTCTTCAACTAAACTTCTTCCAACTCTTCCTCTCTCTTGCCATCCTTTCCAATTCTTTCCATGTTTTACCTACCCTTTTAATATCAGCCTCCAGCTCTCTTCTCCAGGCCTTCCCCAACTCCTCTTTCCCTGCGGGTTCCAAAACAGTGCCTGTCTTGCAATGCTTCCGGTCGATCTTCTCAATGTATGTCCTATCCATCGCTAGCGTCTCTTCCTGAGCTCTTTCTCCACTGGTTCGTGAAACTTATAGCTAACACGTATTTTACTTATTTTTTAAAATCAGCAATCGTTATGGAAGTTGATGTTAAAATTGTTATTGGTTACTGGGAGGCCATTATAGCATTCTGGGCAGACTCATAGGTGTTCTCTTTCCTCCAGCAGATAGCAAAGGGTATGCATACTGATGATTCCTGTGGCTCGCTGGTTAAGCACACTTCTCACTCTGTCCCTACTCGTACAACGGACCCAGTTATAATTGTACAATGGGTTATGTTATTAAACTCCTTAAATGGTTGGATAGACTTAACATTAATTTGAGTGTCCTCATCCAACAGAAGGTCGCCAAGAGACCCAAAGAACGTCCCCTTTATTAATCATAAACTCCCCGACGATCAATGCTATTGATACAAGTCTGTCGCCTCTCTAACTCCCGCGAGCATCTACATGCCCATGACAATAGATCTACATAAGCCTCTGCAGATTAAAAAAACATATGTAGACGACATCCACTCAGATCGCAACCTGCCGTTCTTGACTTTCCGAAGCATCGACTGAGACTTAGAAACAACAATCGCCCCAGTAAACGGAGTCCAAGAGAACCACTAGAGGACAGCAGTAACGACATCAACCTCCTTCATACTGGAGTAATTGTCTTGTATACTCCGTTTCCCTCTGCAACGATCCTACCATGCACACTAACCAGGAAACTATAGCTTTTAAGATTGTTTCTAACGAAATGCTCATTTTTCATTGCTCATTATGTCAAATGACTAATTTTGAAATTTAAATTAATTGTATAGAGCTTACCCGACATATTCTAACCAGCTAGCCACGGGAACTATCATTTATTTCTGATGGGGGAGACTGAGCACCTATGAGTGTCAGGAGTTGCAATTTCGTCAGTTAGTAACCACAAACCAATAACCAATTCTAACCTACAACGGAATATTGTCCAATTTACAAATGCGTTATTGATAGTATTATAAGAAATATATAAAACCCAGCGTTAGAGTACTAAACACGATTATAGTTTATGGTGGTTGCATCTCATAGACAAAGTCGTCAAACTGACTCATACATATTTTAATGATACATCATATCTCTCTCTCCTTTTGCCTTTTTACCCGGATTGGGACATAGGCCCTCAACCAACTCATGCCAAGTCTTCCTATCTCTATCTCCTGCAGCTCCCTACAGCACTGATACATAATATCTGAATAAAATTAATGTTATAATTTACTATGAATTTATATAATATAGTACTAAAAGAAAACATTTATTTGCACGAAACTATGAAACTGTTTTTAACTTGATTGAAAGGGATATATATATATATATATAGAGTGATTCTTTGATTGGTAGGTTTATTATCATTGCATTTCTGGGAATAAGAATTTGTACTTCGATCTATTTCTAACACAGGAAGATCTAATCGGTAGTGTACGAACGTTGACGTACTATTGAGAGTCCCAATTCAATTTTCAAGATGGTGAAAATTGTTGCAATAATTCTCAAGTTAATACTAGTAATGAATTAACACATACATCAGTTTTACAGAATATTCGGATCATTTTTCAACTGTTAGTAGTTCTTGTACCTCAATAGTTCTTGTACTTTCAATAGTTCTTTACTTCAATAGTTCGTGTACTCTCAATAGTTCTTGTACTCTCAATAGTTCTTGTACTCTCAGTAGTTCTTGTACTCTCAGTAGTTCTTGTACTCTCAATAGTTCTTGTACTCTCAATAGTTCTTGTACTCTCAATAGTTCTTGTACTCTCAGTAGTTCTTGTACTCTCAGTAGTTCTGTACTCCAATAGTTCTTGTACTATATCAATAGTTCTTGTACTCAGTCATAGTTCTTGTACTTTCAATAGTTCTTGTACTCTCAGTAGTTCTTGTACTCTCAGTAGTTCTTGTACTCTCAGTAGTTCTTGTACTTCAATAGTTCTTGTATCTCAATAGTTCTTGTACTCTCAATAGTTCGTCTTGTAGTTCTTACTCATAGTTCTGTACTCATAGTTCTTGTACTCTCAATAGTTATTGTACTCTCAATAGTTCTTGTACTCTCAATAGTTCTTGTACTCTCAATAGTTCTTGTACTCTCAGTAGTTCTTGTACTCTCAATAGTTCTTGTACTCTCAATAGTTCTTGTACTCTCAATAGTTCTTGTACTCTCAATGTTCTGTACTCTTAGTTCTCTCATAGTTCTTGTACTCTCAATAGTTCTTGTACTCTCAATAGTTCTTGTACTCTCAGTAGTTCTTGTACTCTCAATAGTTCTTGTACTCTCAATAGTTCTTGTACTCTCAATAGTTCTTGTACTCTCAATAGTTCTTGTACTCTCAATCAGTGTCTTGTACTCTCAATAGTTCTTGTACTCTCAATAGTTCTTGTACTCTCAATAGTTCTTGTACTCTCAGTAGTTCTTGTACTCTCAATAGTTCTTACTCTGTACTCTCATTTGTACTCTCAGTATTTTCTTGTACTCTCAATAGTTCTTGTACTCTCAATAGTTCTTGTACTCTCAATAGTTCTTGTACTCTCAGTAGTTCTTGTACTCTCAATAGTTCTTGTACTTTCAATAGTTCTTGTACTCTCAGTAGTTCTTGTACTCTCAGTAGTTCTTGTATTCTCAATAGTTCTTTACTCTCAATAGTTCTTGTACTCTAGTAGTTCTTGTACTCTCAGTAGTCTTGTACTACTCATCTTCAATCTCAATGTTTTGTCTCTCAATTTAGTAATCTCCATATTGACTCTCAATAGTTCTTGTACTTCAGTAGTTCTTGTACTCTAGTAGTTCTTGTACTCTCAGTAGTTCTTGTATTCAATAGTTCTGTACTCAGTAGCCTTGTACCTCAATAGTTCATGTACTCTCAGTAGCTCTTGTACTCAATAGTTCTTACTATCAATAGTTCTGTACTCTCAGTAGCTCTTGACTTCAGTAGTTCTTGTACTCTCAAAGTTCTTGTACTCTCAATAGTTCTTGTACCTAGTAGTTCTTGTACTCTCAGTAGCTCTTGTACTCAATAGTTCTTGTACTCTAAAGTTCTTGTACTTCAATAGTTCTTGTATTCTCAAAGTTCTTGTACTCTCAGTAGTTCTGTACCTCAGTAGCCTTGTACTTCAATAGTTCTTATACTCTCAATAGTTCTGTACTCTCAATAGTTCTTGTACCTCAATAGTTCTTGTACTCTCAATAGTTCTTGTACTCCAATAGTTCTGTACCTCAATAGTTCTGTACTCTCAATAGTTCTGTACTCTCAAAGCTCTTGTACTCCAGTAGTTCTGTACCTCAGTAGCCTTGTACTCTCAATAGTTCTGCTCTCAATAGTTCTTGTACTCTCAGTTCTGTACTTCAATAGTTCTTTTACTCTAATAGTTCTGTACTCTCAAAGCCTTGACTTCAGTAGTTCTGTACTCAGTAGCCTTATACTCTCAATAGTTCTTGTACTCAATAGTTCTGTACTAAGTTCTTGTACTCTCATAGTTCTTGTACTCAATAGTTCTTGTACGTACTCATTGAACAGAGGACCTACATGTTATTGTCGTCTTCAATTTAGAACTAAATCTCACCAATATGAGATTAGAAATCTCTGGAAAAATATTGCTACACACGGGATCGAGACGAGTATCTTTAGAGAGAGAAGCGAACACCTTACCTCCACGTCTAAGGAACCCCCGAATATATAGATTATGATTATATAACTACATGATATCATAGTCACTTTAAGCTGAGGCACAATGCTGTCATAGTCACTTAAGCTGAAGCACAATGCTGTCATAGTCACTTTAGCTGAGGCACAATGCTGTCATAGTCACTTTAAGCGAGGCACAATGCTGTCATAGTCACTTAAGCTTGAGGCACAATGCTGTCATAGTCACTTTAAGCTGAATCACAATGCTGTCATAGTCACTTTAAGCTGAGGCACAATGCTGTCATAGTCACTTTAAGCTGAGGCACAATGCTGTCAATATAAGAATGAGTTTTGTTTAAATCAAGACATGTTAGTCGTGCAAACATAAAACGATATATATATATGTGTTGCCCGAGTGGTTACCAGGGTCCAAATTTGGGGTGTAAAGAATAGAACCACTGTTACCTGCCACACATGTTGTAAGAGGCGACTAAGGAGGTTAGGCTGAAATCGGATGCATGTGTACTAAACGTGTAGAAGTCTATGCGTTTAGGAGCCTACCAAACTAATGTGCAACGTATACACTTTCTTGGCAAAGATCAAACATATCACAAGAGTGATTAAAATTGATCGTAAAGAACGAACGCAAAGAAGAAGAAGATATATATATATGTATATGTGCTGCGGGAGTGTTGTGTTCACATGCGTGTATGCGTATGTTTCCACGCGTGTGTGAGTGTGAAAGTTCCTCCACTTATGAACGAGTCATAACAAAACCACACATATTTATCACTGTGGCATAATTGTATGTCCAGCTATATTTGTTAAAGGCGCAAGTAACCAAAGTGTATGTGTTAATGTTTAAAGGGTTTTAAAGTCGAAGGATTGACTTCATTGCACCGGTTTACCCCATATGGCTCGGTCCCTCTCCGCAGAAATGGCACGCCGCCTGCCGAGAATATTGCACAAAGCACGAACTCCGTAGCACCAGCAACAATCCTAGGCATCTCTGGAAAAAAAAACTGCACTAGTGAACAGAACGGCGCTGTCCAGATTCGAACTCACAACCTTTGACTCACAAGGCAAAGGAATTAACCACTTAGTCGCAGAGACACCCATGTGTGAATGTGCGTTAACCGTTGTATCTCGGACCCACTCTATTATTTGTACTCAGTATATAATTTTCTATCATTGATTATGTTTTTGTGTTGTTGCTTTTGACATTTTACTTGATTCAAAATTATGGTGTGCTTTCTTGTACCCAATATGGCAACTAGAGCCGAGATCGCGTAGTGGTTAGAACACTCACTTCATAGATATGTAGTTCGGGTTCAACTTCAAAGTGGGTGTGGAGTTTTTTCCTACTGCAATGGCTGTCAAGTCGATCCAGCCTCAATTGGGTACCAGAAAATCACTGGAAAATAACAAACGGCTGGTCTGATGTTGACCACGTCGTTTATCATGTGCCAATGGTCACTGAAAAATAAGGGTTCCCGTTATTCTCCAGTATATCTTGTGGTATGGAAAAGGGTTCATTTTTAAAATATCAAGCAAACGTGAGAAAGTTAGTCAAGTCAAGTAGTATCATGTCCCTTGCGGAACATCGCATTCATCACAGCCCGCCTGTAAAGCTCTCTGTCTCTTGCAAGTTCTCCGGCCTCTTCTAACGTCATGTTTAAGGTTTCTTTGATGTCTTGCTGTCACCTTCGTATTGGTCGTCCACTGTCTCGTTTTCCAGGAACCATGCCTACCATTACCGTTCTCTCCAGACTGCTGTGTCTTTAGTGTGAAAGAGAAATGTGAAAGAATATTGAAACAAAATTTGCATCAGTACTCCAGCGAATGTTTGGAATAAAATATTGTTGACAAGAGAAAATAAGATTTAGACATGCTCCATTCTACGATCTGTTCAAGAATTTGTGAGACAGCAAAAGGATGGCACCAACAAATGAACCAATAATAAGAAAGAAAAGAAGAGGCCATCTATGAAATAGAAAAATGGTTAGTAAATTGAATGAAAGATTATATCAACAAGACATTCATGTAAGTTTCTGTCTATACAAGAAAGTTCTGTCTGCATGTACAGTTTTATTGAAGACTTGAGAAGAAAAACAAGACAAACGGCCAGACTTTCAATACAAATCGTGACTGAAATGAAAGTTTTAATACAGTGATGTTTTCAATAAAGTGAGATAAAGTTGCATTGATAAACAAAAAGAAGAAGATTTCATATAGATGTTGACGTTTAGACATTGCTCAGCTTTTTTGGAAAATGTTGAATAGTTGTTCACCAAATGATATTTATTAGAGTTCATGACTGACAGAGCTGCAGAAGAAATTGTAATAGATAGACCAGAACAAGACACATTACAATTTCTAGCATCAAAATATGCTATAATAATTGATACAGCCTTAAGCAGATATGATAACATAAGCAAACAAACTGATGAACTTAACTTTAGCTGCTATGGACGTATATATTCGTTTTTCATTCATCAAGACGCATTACACGTCTGTTATTATCTTTCCTTGGCTAAAGACGTTAACACGTTATACATTGCTACCTTTCATTGCTGGTACATTCACGTTTGTGACCTAGAAACAAAGTAGCATTTAGCCAGTCTTCAGAATATGTAGACAGTTAAACATTTACTCATTATCAAGGGTATTCTTCTTCTTTGAACGCTCCACATCGATCACTTGTCAACCACTCTGTGTGATTTGTATGTGATCTGAGCCTAAGAGCGATTGCACGTTGTGCCAGTTATGCACCTACAAGTAGGCAAGCACATCTGTTTCTGCACTGTTTTTATTTATTGTGTAGCATTTTGGGCCTACACAGTTGCCTCTTACGATATCATTGTGTTCAGTGTATATTCTTTTGTTGTTGCGGAGCAGCCCGTATGGGCGAATATCGGTTATAAAATACAGAAAATACTTGTCGGGGTCTCTAGGGTTAAATGGTTCATAATGATTGTTTTCGAATGATCGTTGGTCGAAACCTGGACCGGCCATTCTGTTTATAAGTGTATTTTATTCAGAACTTTAAGATTGTTGCCGGATCGACGCCCGTGTGGTGCCGAGGTCCAGCAACGGATGCAAAGAATAGTACCACTGCGACCTACACGGCATGTTGTAATAGGCGACTGATGTAGAGTCTTGGGAAGCTACCCTAGTAAATAGAAAACATCGCAGAAATCGGATGTACTGGCCTGCGTGTAGGCGCATAACTGGCACAACGTAGAATCGTTCTTAGGCTCAGATCATATACAAATCACACAGTGTGGTTAACAAGTGGTCGATATGAAGCGTTAGAATATGAAGTTGCCGGAGCAAAGGAGTTCATGCTTTGTGCAATGCTCTCTGCTAGTGGCGAACGAAAATGGACTTCCCTATGTCAAGTTTAAAAACACAAAACGTACATATGAAACGAACAGAATAAATAAAGCATGCAGAAATTGGATGAGTATTCTGAGATTGGTTGTTTGCCACCTGCCCAGCGTTTTCGTAGCGAGTTGGACGATGGGTGACATGCCCCTGTAAGTGCGGTTAAATTCCGCGGACTGGCAGAAAAGCCACAGATTTACGGTGTTCGTGGCACCGAATCATATGGTTACAATGTCCATGGCACCGAACAGAAGAGCTGAAAGCTCAAGTGCTTCTGGATCAGAAAACAAAAAACATGGTTGTTTTTCAAGGACCCCCAACCTCACCCTTCTCTTCTATTTTTCTTGCCAGAAAATCAACTAATTTCCCACTATACTGCAATATCCTGGGTACCATTGTTAACCACCCGGTTCAGCTTTTGAAGTACTGTCTTATTCCTATTTTCGTAGATATTTTTACGGCTTCCTACATACATTAACCAAGAAGCAAATATATCCCCCATAGAAGAAATAACGAATTTCCCGGTCACATCAAGAAAAGAGATGCAGCATGGATGTTTGCTTTAACAAGATCTTTTCAATTTTGAAATAATAATGAATCAGGTTATTTGAAAACATCACTGGGATGTTCAAGTTAATGGGAAGTGAATATGGGCCATCAAAGTAGTTGATGATCAAGTCATCAAAGAAGGAACTGCATCCGTGCAAAAACAGTGCATCAATATCAACGTCACGTACTAATTGTTTGACGTAAAGATAAATATTAGTAAGACTAAGGTTATGGTAATTGCCAAATACACCAATAGAAGAAATCAATATCATCGCAGAATGGGAGGCCATTAAAGAAATGTGGAGATTTCAATATCCGGACCAAATCAATACAGTGGATGCATGATGTGAAACATGCATCAAAATTGGGAATGCAATGACTAAGCAGGCACTCTACGAGTAATAAATATGCATATCACTAAATAATAATATACGAACCTGTTTTTATATCTTAAGATGTTATGTGGAATACGGTTTAAAGCCCGTATTTTTTGTTTGCCATCGACACACGATGTGTGATGTGGTCAACATTGCCCCGGCCGTCTTTACTTACCGGTGTTTCTCTGGTTGGTAAGATAAGATTACAAACGAGGAACCCAGAGAAAGAACTAAGCAGATACCAGTGGAGAAAGAGTTACGGAAGAGACGGTGGCGATGGATAGGACACACATTGAGAAGACAGACCGGAAGTTTTGCAAGACAGGCATTCTTTTGGAACCCGCAGTGAAAGAGGAGTAGGGGAATGTCTAGACATACATGGAGAAGAGAGCTGGAGACTTATGGCAGGAGAGAGGAAGAGCTAGAAGAAGTTTGTTGAAGATCTGAGCTCCGTTGGGAGTTGAAATGTGAAGAAGAAAAAGGAAGAAGAATTTATCTAGTTGCATTGAGGATGCATGATACAGGGCCGTGCCGAGCTATGATACAGAGATGCGGCTGCGTCAGGCGGAACCGTAAGGAAGGGTGGTTGGGCATAAGCAGCGAAATCAAAATCACAATTGAAGGTTATTTTATAGAAAAAACATAAGACTTGCATCATACTGAGAAAATATACCACACGGCCCTGACCTTATATATAGTTGCTGTTACGCGATCCGAGCCGTTACAGTCGGAAATAATTCCACAAACCACAGTGTAATTAAACCCAGATCATTCGCCTCCAGTACATGTGCGCTAACCACTATGTTATCGCAGCTCTCATGAACTAATATATACTACATATATCAAGCCTGCTGGGAGTGGGTCAGCTTTGACGGAAACTCTTATGACCAGACCGACACAATGCTACAACATAACTCAGTAACTGTGGTACTCAAATACATGGAAAAATAGTGCTCCTGACTGACGCATTGTCCCCTATCTCAGCACTGAAATCTGAAAGGAACACAGAACTAAGTGATCTCAGGTAAACCATAGCCCAGTTATCCCATGAATCTGAGAGGGTAGTAGTCCAGTGGATACCCACACACTGCAAGATCAAGGGGAATGAAGATGCTGATAGACTGGCTAAAGAGGGAGCAGGAATATCCCAAGATGACAACCTGGTTAGCTATGAAGAAGCAAAAACCATCTCCAAAGGGCACTACAAAGCAAAATGGGATAAAGAACACCCAAAACACAACAAGAATGATGGATATTACCAACTGTCCAGAAGGGACCAGACAGCTATACTTCGCCTCCGGACGGGTCACAACAGAATGAGACACCACCTGTACACTAAATTCAAGATAGGCACCAACGACCTGTGTCCCTGTGGCTTGGCAATTATGACAACAGAACATATCCTACAGAACTGCCCCAGTATGCAGACCTGAGAAGAAAGAGATGGCCCACTTACACCAACGTCCAAGACAAACTGTATGGCATGGCTGATAATTTGAGGCAGACGGCTGCCTTTATTAGAGAATCCGAAATCCCAATCTAGTGAGAACGCAGAAGAAGAAGAAGTAACTGTGGTACTACAACTTTATATGCTATGTTTCCAAAATTATAATATGGACATTTAATTAAGCAGTGGAGAAACATATATGTGCTTTTGAATATAAATGTTATAGAAGAGTCGTTCGTATATCATGGACAGAGAAGAGAATAAATAAATATATCCGGAAAGAGTTCAAAATCAAAGAAAACTGGTTGATGCTACAAATAACAGCGAAAAAATTAAAGTATTTTGAACATATAAAAAGACATGAAGGACTGCAGAAGACTATCATGGAGGGAGGCGTACAGGTAACGAGAAGAAGAGCAAGACCACGGAGAAAATGAATTCAGGATGCAACTGATGGTTTGAACATGACGGCTGCAGATGTCTATGAGAGAGAAAAATTATGAAAGACAGTTGCTGCTCAGGAAAAGCTATTTGACGATGTTAAAAATTATAACAGCAACCCTTCTGTAACGATGTGTGTTTTTCCGGACAGTAGAGGCCGAGATGGACAATGAACTAGCAGTTAGAAGACATAATTGATGCATTTGAGATGTGGATATATAGAAGAATAGGCAGAGTTTCATGGACAAAAAAAACAGACAAATAAACAAGTTTTAGAAAAACTAGGCATGAAGAAACAATTATTAAGAGCAATAAAATTCAGACAAGTAAAGTATTTTGGGCATAAAAAAAGACATGACACCATGATAAAACATTTACTAGAGGGAAAGTTGAGGGGGAAGAGCAACAGAAAGACCGAGAGATAAGTGGGAGGAAACTTTAAGAAATGGACAGGTTACAGTCTGGCAGAGTGCAGCACCAAGGCAAAAGACAGAGGATGCTGGAGATTCATTGCAGTCAACTTTCGATGTGGAGACGGCCCCTGATGATGATGAGCAGCCGAGATTATTCTGGGTAGGATCAAGGCTGACAACTTCAATTCAATCTTAAAAAAGCTTTGTCACAGAAAATGCTTTTAAAAACAATATCAACACCATGTTCCTTTATGAACTTCTGAATTGAAAAAAAAACCTAATATACATGTTAGTGACATGTTGCATCTCTATGCTTCATTGAAAACGATAAGGAAGAAGAAAGACTAAACGAAAGTGAGAAAGAGATCAAATTTGATTCACTTTTGTCATTATATTTCCTTCCATTATAGTCAACATGTCTGTGTTTATTTTTAGTTTACTAACATTTTGTTTTACTATCTATTCCGAACTCTTTTGATGAATTGATTTGATAGTATCACCATTATTACACTTTGGGGATAACCATGTATGCTCCGAATTCTTTTTCACACCGGAAGATATCGGCGACAGTGCACGAACTCCATAGCCCCAACGAGTGTCCACGATGTAATTTACAAGATTGTAAAAATATTTTGTAGGAATTTTATGTTTATTAAATTTTCTAATGAATTTTGCAGGTTGTAAAGCCGCTACCCGGGCAACATTCATTACATATATCACTGTTCTTTGCCCAAATCAAATGTAAATTCTTTACTATTGACTATATCGAGCCCATTCTTCCCTTTGAGCTTGTTAAATTGTAAAGAACTCTAACTACAAGTACGCATTCAGTATCAGATCAGAAGAATTGGTAAACATAGCAATCAGTAAAAGTCAAACAGAGTCCAAGGAAAAGTTTATTTTAGACTTTCACGACATGTTTTTATTGCTGCTGTCAGGATTTTGTTGGAGGAGCTGGTCATCAAAAGGTCGACTTTTAGATCGAGTGAACCGTTCTATGTAAGCTATGTGTTTTGAGGTTAACCACGGGGGTCAAGTTGTCCGAATCTCTTGTATATATTTACGGCGTCTAGTTAGCATTGTTTGATCGAAAGATATCAATAGATTCATACATATATATATATTGTTTGATTGGAAAGATATCAATAGATTCATACATATATATATATTGTTTGATTGGAAATATATCAATAGATTCATACATATATATATATTGTTTGATCGAAAGATATCAATAGATTCATACACATATATATATATTGTTTGATCGAAATATATCAATAGATTCATACATATATATATATTGTTTGATCGAAAGATATCAATAGATTCATACACATATATATATATTGTTTGATCGAAAGATATCAATAGATTCATACATATATATATATTGTTTGATCGAAAGATATCAATAGACTCATACATATATATATATTGTTTGATTGGAAAGATATCAATAGATTCATACATATATATATATATTGTTTGATTGAAAGATATCAATAGATTCATACATATATATATATTGTTTGATTGGAAAGATATCAATAGATTCATACATATATATATATTGTTTGATTGGAAATATATCAATAGATTCATACATATATATATATATTGTTTGATCGAAAGATATCAATAGATTCATACACTATATATGTATTGTTTGATCGAAAGATATCAATAGATTCATACATATATATATATTGTTTGATCGAAAGATATCAATAGATTCATACATATATATATATTGTTTGATTGGAAAGATATCAATAGATTCATACATATATATATATTGTTTGATTGAAAGATATCAATAGATTCATACATATATATATATTGTTTGATTGGAAAGAGACCACTAGACATATATATATATATATATATTTATTATTATATATATAGTGTTTGGTTTGAAGACCGATTAGAAGCATAGCAAGACATGCACTGTTTTCGAACCCGCAGAGAAAGCGGAGTAGAGGAAGGCCTAGACATACCTGGAGAAGAGTGCTGGAGATTGATATTAAAAGCATAGGTCTTCTTCTCCTTCTTTACGTTCGTTCTTTACGACCAACTTTAATCACTCTTTGTGATATGTTTGATCTTTGCCAAGAACGTGTATACGTTGCACATTGGTTTGGTAGGCCCCTAAAGTGCATAGACTTCTACACGTTTAAGACATGTGCATCCGATTTCAACCAAACCTACTTAGTCGCCTTTTACGACATGCGTGGCAGGTAACGGTGGTTCTATTCTTTACACCCCAAATTTGGGCCCCGGCAACCATTCGTGCGAAAAGCATAGGTAAAACATGTAAAGAATTGGAAGGGATGGCAGGAGAGAGGAAGAGCTGGAAGACGTTTTTTGAAGACCTGTGCTCCATTGGGAGCTGAAATGTGAAGAAGAGGAAGAAGTTCGGTTTGAAAGAGACCCTAGACATATATATATATATGCATTGTGTTGTCGAAAGAGATCACTAGACGAAGTTGTTCATTGTTTAACTAGATTTTACTAGTCTTTCTCTATTCAACTTTTGTTTAACCCTTTCACCCATCTGTGACAATATAGAGGCTCACATTTATACTGACAGCCAATGTACGATTAGAACAAATACAGGATTATCAGAAAAGTTTCACGCAGGGTCAGGAGTAAGACAAGGTTGCGTACTATCCCGCTGCTATTCATCACGTACATTGACCACATTTGTAAAATAGCTAACACCAGCGAAGGAAACAACCTCGGAGAACTCTTAAATGAATTTCTTTTGCAGACGATCAGGCAATCATTTCAACAACAGAAGAACAGCTACAGCAACACATCAACAGACTCCAGTTAGCTTGTAACGAATACAACATGAGAATTAACATCGACAAAACATAAGTAATGACATTCGCCAGAGAGGAAAACACTACCAACATCTACATCGATAATCATCTACTAAATCAAGCAAAAGATTTCACATACTTGGGGAGAATTTTTCAGCAAATGGAAGAATAACTAATGAAATTCAACACAGATGCAACAAAGCAAATCAAATGATAGGGCAAATGGCGCCAATTTTAAGATGCAAACACGTCACCATGAACACAAAAGAGCAATGTTCAACACAATCTTTCTCCCACATTATGTTACCAGTGCCAAACCTGGACGCTGACAACAAACGATAGAAGAAAACTAGTCACAACAGAGATGAAGTGTCTACGCAGAATGCTGGGTGTAACAAGAAGAGACCGGTTGAGAAATGAAGACATCAGGAAAAAGTGGGTACAACATCAGTACTAGACTTCATCAAGAAACAACAAATTAAATGGTTCGGTCACGTAAGCAGATTACCATCAGACAGTGCACCCCAAAGAGCAATGCTGCTCCGATACAATGGGTACAAAGCAAAAGGCAGGGCCACGCAAAAGATGGACCTCAGAGATAACAGAGGCGACGAAAGAGACTATCTACGAAGCGCATACTAGGGCCCGTTTTAGAAATCTCTTCCTGACCTGACGCTGTGAGGCATACAGGATTCGAGAAAGAAAGAAAGAAACAGTATACTATTTAAGATGACGCAAAGCCAGTATACTGTCTAATTTAATATACGTTTCAAAGTACATGCATCAGGAGGTAAAATAAATAACCGAGTACAAGAGCTTAAGAAAATGTTAAAATGTTAAACGAATGTTAGAGAGCAGTGACAAAGTAAAATTATAGTGAACAAAATGGAGATAGAATGTTGAGAGAGTAAGAGAGGGAGAGAGAGAGAGTAAGAGAGTAAGAGAGAGATATAAGAAAAAGAAAGATGCTACATAATTAGTCAATAAAAACATCTCCAGTCTGTGTCCGCCAAAGCTCTATTGTGTTATGCAGCATTTAATGGTGACGATAACAAATATATCGGTTGGAATGTCGGTTTCTAATCATTGTGATTAGTGTCACATGTCTATATTATCTATCTCACCTTCTCGTTTTCTATTTGTTGATGAGGAAGAAAATAGAAAGCCCTCACACAGACAATTACTTTATAATCTGATGTGTGGGAGAGTTGATTTGTTGTTCTTGATTTTTATTGATTTTTCTTCTTTTTTTCGGTCAACAATCATCTGTTATTTTCCATTACGTACTATTTTATTCAAGAACAAAAATCGAATCTTTTGAAGCAGAGAACTACAGAAACATTTTTTTAGAACGTCTTGGACAGAGACGAGACAAAATAAGGACATCCTACAAGACCTGAACATCCAGAAACTGGCTCATAAATAACATAATCTCCAGGAAATTGTAGTATTTTAGTATTAAATGTCGTAGTGGTCTAGAAAGATGAAACAGGGGACGGTCAAGACGACGGTGGTATCATGACATTAAAGTAGCCTTTAAAATGACGTTTGGGGAGACGGAAGAACTTGCGATAGACCGTTTTCCAGAGCAATGTTCTGCTAAATGACATGCAACAGGAAGATATATATATATGACCTTTTCGTCTTTACAGACGGTCAATTGGCAAGTGTTTTACTGTGACAACTTCTGAGTTTTCGCATTTCTCTCTTGTCGTTCAGCTCGTACATAAGTCTCTTCTCAAAAGACTCTGCGCCCTTTCGCAATTTGGCTTTCCACACAACTCTATCATCAGCTAGTTTTCCCCATGTGCTGGGACCTATAGAAAAGTTTTTCATTGAGCATTTGCAGACATCTTTATATCTGAGCAGTGGTCTGCCCTGGTGCCTCTTCCCCTCCGAAAGTTCACACAATAACATTTGTTTTGGTATGCGACAAGTTTCCATTCTTCTCAGATGCCCTAACCATCTTAGTCGTCTACTCCTGAACATGCTCATGATGAAAGGCAGATTTGCACGTTGCAGTACTTCAGAGTTGATTATCTTGTCGTACCACCTGATGTTCACAATCTTGCGGAGACATCGAAGGTGAAAGATGTTAAGTCTCCTCTATATATAAATGACAAATAGACCCTTCGTTATTGTTATATTAGCGGTGAAGACTGTAACTTTTGACCGCAAAGTCAAAACTTAACGGGCCCCTGGCTCGCCTAGGGGGCCACTGGCTCGCCTAGGGGATGTACTCCCTAGGTTGAATTTTTTCTCCAATTGTTCGATGGGCAGTAAACTCGAAACAAATCTTAGTGGAGGTCTGACGCCTAGACTATGTATATGGATGCAAACCGCTGCGTGGATTTTCCTTGATATTCAAGAACCAAATTCCCACGTATGGGTAAATAGCACCCCTGCGTTGTGGAAGTCGCGGGAGAGTCAAAGACTATGGGAGTGAACCAAAACAGAATATCTGGAGTGGAGCCACTAAGGGATCAAGGGATGCCCTACCCACAGCTAATGCAACCAGATTGATACCAGACGTCGTGCTTACATATCTCTGGACTATATCAGCGAAGTCGAGAGGGGATAGTTGACGTTTGGGCAACTCAGCAACTAAATAAAAATTGCCGAGGCATGCATCGCGGAGAAGTCACTTTATGGTCGACTCTGTTGACAAAACCAATCATTAAAGAACGAACTACGTGTCACAAATCCTATTGCTTCGTGAAACAAAGATACCAATTATATTGTTAAATTCAGCTCTTACCTTTTTACGTTACATATGACTTGTAAGCATACCGCTCCATACCGCTCTATCCTGGTCAACTGGTTCAATCTCTTCTATGGAATTAAGTTCGACATTTCTCACTGCTCTTAGTAAAGTTCATTTAAGGGTTTCTCTAGGGCGACCTTTCTTTCTTGAACCTGCTACGATTTTCATTTTCAGAAAGGCGCAAGATTGAATTGAGTGGAATATTGTTGTCTTGCTTTATCTGCTAACAGGCGTGACGAGAACTGATGATGATACAGATGAGGAAGATGATGATGATGATGAAGATGAAGAAAATGAAAATGATGATGATGACGATTATGATGATGGATGACGACGACGATGATGATGATGATGAAGATGATGATGAAGATGCTAATGAAGATAATGAAGATGAAGATAATGAAGATGAAGATAATGAAGATGAAGATGATGCTGAAGATGATGATGTTGAAGATGATGATGATGATGAAGATCGTCGATACTGGCGCGTACATCACGAGTCGTTGATGATGATAATTGGATTCAGATAGCGTGACCCATACTGAGACTGACGACTTCAATGAAAGCTGACTTTATGTTTATGATGTTCTGAATAAATCGTGGACTGGTCAACCGTACTCTACAGATTAGTAACCGACTGTCTGACATGTGCCGCATTGCAAGCACAACGTTAAACTATCCTGCTGGACGTTTGACTGCACCAATAAAACTGTCGACACCTTCGTTGTTCTGGTGTTTATGTATTCTCATTCTTCCCTTTGATGCGCATTCATCGGGTTCTTTTGCGTTTTTCGCATTATTTTTTTCGTCCATACTTTTGTTGTTTATAACATTTACTATTGTTATTTATACACAATTCTTTATAATGTTTGTGAGCAGTTTTTGCACTGTCTATTCATCCTTTCTGTTCTGTTTCTTCACTCTTCAATAATAACTGTATAATTATTCCTTCTGTTCATTGTTTAATCGCCATTTCTTTACTAATTCTTCTCCTTCTCCTTCTTTGCGTTCGTTCTTTACGATGAATTTTAATCACTCTGTGTGATATGTTCGATCTTTGCCAAGAACGTGTATACGTTGTACATTGGTTTGATAGGCCAGTAAAGGTATAGACTTCTACACGTTTAGGACACATGCATCCGATTTCATCCAAACCTCCTTATCGCCTCTTACGATATGCCTGACAGGTAACAGTGGTTCTATTCTTTACACCCCAACTTTGGGCCCCGGTAACCACTCGGGCGTTTCTTTATTAATAATTTTCCGTCTTTCTCCGGTATCTTGACATAAATTTATTGCATTCTTGCCGTGGACATATTATATATTATTTATTTCTATTTATCGTGTACAAAGGATAAATACATCATTATGTGTACACTATCTTTCTATTTTACATTCATCATTTCTTTTTTTTATGTATTGAGCTCATAGTCGATATCCTACATAATAATTCCTCTCGTACTGTTATACGTTACATATGGTCTGCAAGTAATTTCTCCATACCGCTCTATCCTTGACAACTCGCTCAATCTCCTCCATGGAACTGAGACCGATATTTCTTGCCTTTCTCAGCAAAGTTCGTTTCAGGGTCTCCTTAAGTCACCCTCTCTTTCTTGAACCATTTGCATCTCACTTCAATGCCTGCTTTGATATTCGTTGATCATTTCTCCTCAAGGTGTGTCCAACATATCTCTATCTTCTCTTTCTTATAACAGTTGATATCCTACATATTTAATAGTTATTTTGTTTTAAGTGTTCACACTTTGTTTTGTAACAAGGTGTTACAGAAAAGTTCTTAGAATATACTGAACAGAAAAATCACAAAGACAGCCTTACAAGACCTACATATCGAGAATCAATTTCTCATAAATAACATCATGTCCCTGAGGATGAAATATTTTGGCTATACGTAACAGTGGTTTTGAAAGCACGGTAATAGACGGCATGGTTCCTGGAATATGAGGCAGGGGACGAACAAGATGAAGCTGGCTGCAGGACATCAAAGAAACCTTGAGCATGAAGATGGATAGTGCGGGAGAACTTACTAGAGACAGAGTTTTTCTTATAGGCGTTCCGAAAGTGACGTTCCGAAAGGGACATGCTATACTACTTGAAGTCCACAACATCTTTTGTCTGTTGATGTGGTTTTATTCAAAGACAACAACAAAGATACAGTCATTAAGAAAACTAAAGTGAAGATTATAATCAGCGATCATGTACTTCTTTAACTCTAAGTATTGATTCTGTTAACAGACTAGAGACAAAATTAAGAAGAAATACTGTACTACTGTAAATTGGTAAACCAATTATTGCTCGATAAGGGAAGACACATTTGGTCATAATAGTTCTATAGTCAGTGGCGGCTCGTGATTATTTTTGTTGGTGGGGCCAGACAAACATTTTCGGAAAAATAATGGTTTTGGGTTTGATTACATTTTTATTTATAAAAAAATAAATACACATTACACATTACTTTTAGTGGGGCCCTGCCCCATAGGCTCTTAATGACGAGCCGCCACTGACTGTACTGAAAAATAATTAGTAGGACCAAAATGTGCACCAATATATAAAAACGATTGCCAACACTGCCCTATATTATCAAAACAGCACCACTGTCCCTGATTTATTTTTGCCTGCTGGAGTCGTCGACAATTTTATATGCTATGTCAAATATTATATTATCAGTTCTTTAGTCATTTCATTAAAGAATGAAAAAAATGCACTAAATTATAAACGAAACAATTTAAGCAACAAAATGCTGGTTGCCCAATTGTGAAATTTGAAATATATCGTCTTCAAACTCAAAAATAAATCAATAATATTATTACAAATTTACAATTAATTGTTATTTTTGTTCCATCATGAATTTATCATATCATATCCCCATACCTCGCCCATGTGTTGGATGGAGGGTTGGGGGAAGTGGCAAGAAAAGCAAAGAATAGTAACACTGCGACCTGCAAGGCATGTCGTAAGAGGCGACTGAGGTAGAGGCCTAGGAAGCTACCCTAGTAAATAAAAAGCGTCGAAGAAATCGAATGTGCTGCCTACTTTTAGTCGCATAACTGGCACAAGGTACAGTCGCTCTTAGGCTCAGATCACATACAAATCACAAAGAGGGGTTTAACAAGTGATCGATATGGAACTTTCGAAGAAGTAGAAGATATCCCTATTCTAAGAAAGTTTAGAATACATTACATATTGTTTCTATACACATATATGCCCACCTGCCAGCGTGTTCGTAGCATGTTGGACGACGGGTGACAAGCCCCCAGTGAGTGCGGTTCAATTCTGCGGGCTGGTAGAAAAGCCACGGGTTCTCCAGATTTACGGTGTTCGTGGCACTGAATCGAAGGGTTACGATCTCCATGGCACAAAGCCGAAGAGCTCAAAAAGCGCAAGTGCTTCTGGATCTAAAAAAAAAAATACACATATTATCTTCAGGCGCACGATGAAACTTAGAAGTTCAGTTTGTTTACTTAAGTATAATGTTAAATTTATCTGAAATCTTTAAAACTTCAAGCAACAGCTGTGTACTAAAGTTAAGGTCACAATTGTAGTCAACATGAAATTAAGTTCTGTTTTCACTTCGCTTCATAAACAGACATGCACTTGTTAATTTGCAAGTTTAAAATATCTGAAATGCTAGTCACGACATTGATGAAGTGTCTAAGCAGAGTGCTGGACGTAACAAGAAGAGACTGGTTTTGAAATAAAGACATGGGGAAAAAAGTGAGTACACTATCAGTACTGAACTTCCTCAATAAACAAAAAAATACAATTTCAGCCACATAAGCATATTACCAACAGGCAGTTCGTCTCAAATGGCAATGATACTTATATACAGTAAATATAGAGACCCACGTCGGTGCCATAGAGTTCCTGCGCTGCCGCTGAGATCTTTCTGTGTAAGAAAGAGATCACAGCACACATGGTTACTCACCGAAGTGCAGTGAGGATGGCCCAATCAATCAATACAGTGAATTCAAGGCAATCGACAGTCCAAGCACAAGGGGAACACAGAAATAACAGAGGCAATGAAAGACATCATGTACAAAGTTCCACGAAAAATCCGTTTTAGAAATCTGTTTTATCCTGTGAAGCAAAACATGGTTAAAGAAAGAAAAAGAAAAAGAAGGTGCATGCTATTTCATCCCTATTGTTCTGCAAGACATGTTATGCAGTCATTTTCGATATAAGGGAAGACTACAATAAAACTATGTAGCAACGGCGAAACACGTACAAACAAAGTAATGTAGTTTGACAAGCTAGAAAAACAATATACAGCGACGTTTCGACAAAAAATGCTTTATCAAACAAAGCAAAGGATTCAACAGAAGCCAAGAAAGACTTCTTGATTCCTGGTTGTTTTTTTTTAAAATTGTTTTTGTACTTTGTAAAACTACAGTACTTTGGTTTTTTTTAAAAATTGTTTTTGTACTTTGTAAAACTACAGTACTTTGGTTTTTTTTAAAATTGTTTTGTACTTTGTAAAACTACAGTACTTTGGTTTTTTTTTTAAATTGTTTTTGTACTTTGTAAAACTACAGTACTTTGGTTTTTTTTTTAAATTGTTTTTGTACTTTGTAAAACTACAGTACTTTGGTTTTTTTTCGTCTTTCGCCATACACAGTCATTTCAAAAATTAGCTTCAAGTTTGTCTAGCAAGAAGAACTATCACAAACCGGAGTAGCATAGTCTAATTTTTCCAGAAGAACATAACTCAAACACATTTCCCCGAGACAACAATGTCTGGTCTACATGAAAATAAATTAAGATTAAAAGTTCAATCAGCAACTGCTAATAACTACAAGCTAAAGACGGATGTGCTGAAGCCATGACGCATAATTTGCTGCAATACATCATCATCAGTCTACGTCGCGCCCAAGGGCGTATAAGGCAGAGGGAACAAAATATCCACTCAATGTGATCTTGTGTCTTTGTTTGTACCTCAAAGCTTGTCATAGACATGTCTTTGAGCTCTGCTTCACAATTGTTCCTAGACCTCTTGTCAAGACTCCGATGTTCCTGCAGTATCCACTGCATGGCGTGTCTTGATCGGCTTTATTTTCCCATCCTGAGCATATATCCAGTTTGCTAAAACACAACCTTATTTCTGGTGGGTCATTTCTGCACCAACAAATGGCGTGCAATTTTTGTCGACAGGGCGAAGCCATAAGGAAACCCCTTTACAATAAAGTCATTTCTTCGTCTTTAAACCTTTTTAGACAACCTTTTTCCCAAAACAAAAAGTGGGGGAAAAAAACCTGAATATTTAAGAAAATCATGCTCGGCCTGGTTAAAGTAATTTATCGACCTTGCTTTACCCTCCCTACCTTCCCATCCTTCTTCAAACATACATTTGAAACGCTAAATAAAAGAAACAGACAGACAAATGAATTCAGATTCTATGCTATTCAGTCAAGCACGTTTACATAAGCATCCGTCAAGACAAACATTATTGTCATATATATCTCTCTACATTTTATCTTATGGTTCTGCACTTGTATCTATTTGGTCATTTCAACTCGGCAAATATTTCATCTCTCCCTTTCTCAAATTATTACAACATAGATCAAGTTTTATTGAATACAGTTATGCTTGAGAACTCTAGTTTCTTGTATCTTTATTTTATCCTTAATGTTACATGATCAGATATTTCCGTTTGCGTGTAACATCTACCAGGGAGGTTTTAATAGAAACACCTTTCCTTGCACAATTCTCTCTTAAACCCCCGCCTCCCTGGATCTTCTCCAATTTTCTTCAGAACGCTATTTAAAACGTGTTAGTCTGGCAGACAGACGTTGTTTGAAATGATGAAAAGTTCTGCTTATCTGAACTAGTTCTATTTGAGTGAGTAGTTCCTTCATACATCATCCAGAGCTCTTCAATCAAGCTCTTGAAAATTCTTCTTTGAAGAGAGTGGGCTCTCGTATCTTTGATCCATATTTCCTTAGCATTACTCATATTCAAAAAACGTTGTGTAGATACATTGATGATAAAAGAAATGGGGATTGATAAAGGGTACGGGGTATTATTCACCATATTTACAGGGCAGTTACAAATCACATTTTAACACAACTAAAAGTAAGATGTAAAACTACCACTTATAACAGACGTAACTAGTCGTTGACCAGACATTTCTTTCTGATTTTATCACTTCTTTCCAACTCGTCCCATTTTATATTCATTATTCTTCACAGACGTCTATTTTCAAATGTATTCAATTTGCTTTCTATATCTTTCATTTGTCTCTTTCCTGATCCAGAAGCACTTCAGCTTTCAGCTCTTGTGCTCGGTGCCATAGACATCGTAACCCTTCGGTTCGGTGCCACGAACACCGTAAATCTGGAGAAACTGTGGCTTTTCTGCCAGCCCGCGGAAATGAACCTACACTCACAGGGAGCTTGTCACCCGTCGTCCAACGCGGTTCTCAAACCGTAACCGTTCTCAAAGTTCACTATGAGGTCAAAATGAAAGAACACGAAAATCGACTAACCTTACCTGCATCACTGGTGTGCAAAGGATAGAGTTTCATAGATCTATCAAAACAAAACAAATATAGTGATAGAAGATTGAAGGATGATACGAAAATGGGAATGAAGGCAAGAAACATAAACATAGAAAAAAATGATGTAGTAGATTTGACTATAGTCTGTCCATTAATTCGTGAGCACGTTTGAAATTGATTTTCTCGAAAACTACCTGTTGGATCTCAGTGATTTTTTGCATGCAGCCTTAGAATATCCATGACGCTAAAATAAAGCTAACCAGTAGTCCATAGATGCTACGGATTTTGCACATCGGCGAATTCCTTTGATCTTTTATGACAATTGCAAATACGGGGCTCAAATTTTAGATTTTACAGTATCCCTAGAATTTGTCCATGTCAATTCTATTCATAGGTGTATCTCCATATTAACTTGATAGGTCAAGTAATTAAGTGTGTTGCCCTTTATGTGCAATCGTGAACTTGGATACAATATGCAACAGTTAGTCCTCCCTTCGGTCACCATTAGACCCCAGGGTGTCTTAACTTCACCACAAATTGTATGATGGTAGACGCATTTGGATATGGAAATGTATACGTTGCTATTTCTCAGTCTGTAATCAAAATATGATTTGTATCATCCCGAATCTGACGATTCCATGAGGTTGATAATTGTTACTGGCTGGACAAATTGTAATCCATCTCGGTGCCAGTACTCGTCTTCCTCTCGGAGCACATGTTCAACACACTTCTTCCAGAACTGCATGTCTATCATTGAGAGGGACTCACGTGTCAGAACTTCAACATCACACATTTTAAACGTCCTGTTCTGTTCGGCAACTTGCCCTTTTACTTTAGTCCAGACAAGCTCTATCGGATTGAGGTGAGCATGATATGGAGGTAGTCGCAAAGACGTGTGGCCGTATTCCGCAATGATTTTGTCAATATGAAACACCTTTGTCTTATTTGTCATCCTCACCAGGTGCAACAACTCGGGTTTCAAATATGTATCATCGAAGCTGACATTTTCCTTAGCAAGCCAAGTCCTAATTTGATCTTTTGTATTTGATGCCGTTGGTACTTTGTCTTCCGCTGATACTGCGTTGTGATAGGATGCATTATCCATTACCAAGCATGATGGTCTGTTTAGAATTTGAAGTAGATCTTTCTCCATCCAGTGCCTGAAAATATGTCCATTCATTTCTGTGTGGTAGTCCTACCGTCGGTACTTTTGATTGGAAAATAAGTCCAGCGTCATGGACAAGACCTTCTTCACTACTTCCTGCATGTGTTAGTATAATACGCTGGCCTTTGCTGCTTGGTATTTTTCTTTTCTGTTCACCGTCTACTGATTGCCATTCTTTAGCATTGGTGTGGTGAGCATTGACCCTGGATTCGTCCAAATATACAATATCATAGCCTTGCCTCCGCCGCTCACGGATCTGCCTCAGGTATTTACTTCGGGCAGCAATTAAATGTGGCTTTTCACAAATAATATTCATGCCGCCTATAGTTTTTCTGAAGGTGAAGCCGGCGGCTCTTACAATTTTCATAGAGTACTTTTAGAAATGTCTATGCTGCAATCTGATTGCAGTTTTAATTTCAGTTTCCTGAGAGTAACAAGTTGATTTGTCGCAAACATTTTCAAGAGCTCCGTCTTATGACATCTATAATTCAAAGTCGTCAATTGTTCTTTTCCTTCCTTGCTTGACATTAGTGCACTTTGTGTCCTGTTTAATCCATCGGGAAAAGGATTCTCTATTCAGACCAAGCGCCAGTTGCGTTCGTTTCTCAGGGTTATGAATATCGCAATATAGATGACCTCTCTTAGATTTCCTACGGAAGTGTTGGTATAGTAAAACTGTAACCTTCTGCATTGTTATAAATGTGCACTTCAGACTCATTATGAATGTGATATCAATGTCAGTTTTGATAAGCCAACAAATATGATACAATAGCTTCATACAAATAGCGAGATACACCTATAACTATAAAACGGTATCCCAATTATAACGTCATATGCTTTCCGCTTTCAAAGTCGACTGGGTTAGGTGCACGGAATTCGTGAAACTCACGATATTTCAATGTTACCATAATGTATTTTTAGAACAACGCGTCTGTGTACCGTAAATCTGTTACTATTGTGTACAATCCGGTGAGGTTGATTTTAATATAACCTGAAGAAGAAATATTTCAAACTACATCAAATTTTCTTGGAAAAAAATATTTCTCTAGCGTCATGGATATTCTAAGGCTGCTTGCAAAAATCACTGAGATCCAACAGGTAGTTTTCGAGAAAATCAATTTCAAACGTGCTCACGAATTAATGGACAGACTATAGAAGCGTACGAGGAGTATATAGACCAGGGATACGACAACTGGGAAGATACGATACGTAAGATTGAACGATATGTGGAAAATAAAGGATTGTATATGCCAATTCAAAGAAAACTGAACACCAAAGAAATATAAGATTGGAACGTATGAGAGAAAGGAGTACAGAACCAGCAGCAAAGAGGTAGAAGAGGACAGAAACATACGACTCACAATGAAGAGAGAGAGAGACAGAGAGAGAGAGAGTACTAATCGAAACAGATAAACAGGGTTAAATGACACTAAAAAAAAAGAAAGGCTGTCTCAAAGAAACGAACACTTGCTAATGCCATGGAAAAACTTGGAAATTCTGCATTTCTTTATAATCTATATTTGGAGTGAGTAGTTCTATATAAGCTTTATCTGAGGCCTGCGAGACAGGTAGAACTGCACGGATGGAACAGAAAAGACAAACTAGAAAGACAGTAAAACTCCCCACAAGTGCAAGTATTCCTTGCCGACATTGTAAAAGAACGTTTCAAGCCCGCATCGGTCTGACTAGTTGTCTAGGCACACACAGACAAACATAATGCAACTACATTCTTTTGGATGAATGGTCTACATCAGCGTTTCCCAAAGTGGGTGGTACCGCCCCCAGTGGGTGCTGAAGCGTTCTAGGGCGGCGATAGTGGGTTCAGAAGAATTTGGAGGGTGTTCAGGCGATTAAGGGACGGTGGCTCCTTAAAGAAGAAATTAATAATAAATATTTGAAAATAAATTATTTTCGTGATTTTGCGATTGAATAATCATTTCAAATTTGAATTCTACATTTAATTCATCTTATGCCCGCCTTACACGATCCTTTTTTCATCAATTTTCTATTTCATACTAATAATCGTTTGAAAATTGATAATGTACTACATACATATATATCAATTATGTCAAAGAGAAAATAGTGCATGTATATATGTGGGAGGGCGTTGGCAAATTGTTATAATGTGGAGGGGGCTTTACAAAGCTTATGTTGTGCAAAGTGGGCGGTGGGCCGAAAAAGTTAGGGAATCTATGGTCTACATTCTCTTGGTCATCATCACCCGTGATGGACGAGCATCACCATCATCATTATCATCCTATTTTGAGTAGGAAACTGAATCCATAGTTGCATATTTAACATACTCGTTGCTACTCTCCCAAGTGAAAGCGAGAATCTCATGAGATGTGCTGCTGAAGTGAAAAGTAAAACTTGGACCATTACAGCAATTACCTAAATCATCCGCCCCTGGGATGCTGGGGTCAGCAAAGGGAAGCAAAGAATAGTACCACTGCGACCTACAAGGCATGTCGTAAGAAACGACTGAGGTAGGGGCCTAGTCAAGCTACACTAGTAAATAAAAAAGCGTGGCAGAAATCGGATGTTCTGTCCTACTTGTAGGCGCATAACTGGTCCAATGTACAATCGCTCTTAGACTCAGACGTCATACAGATCACACAGAGTGGTTAACAAGTGGTCGATATGAAACGTTCGAAGAAGAAGAAGAAGAAGAAGAAGAAGAAGAAGAAGAAGAAGACAGCAATTACCTGAACCATTGAATTGTGTTTTTATGTGAAACAAACAACTCTAGTCAAGAAATCCAACAAGATACACCAACATACGAACATACGAACATACGAACACACGAACAATAATGCCTTTTCAAATAACTTTACACCCGAGTGGTTACCGGGGCCCAAATTTGGGGTGTAAAGAATAGAACCATTGCTACCTGCCACGCATGTCGTAAGAGGTGACTAAGGAGGTTTGGCTGAAATCGGATGCACGTGTCCTAAATTTGTAGAAGTCTATGCGTTTAGGGGCCTACCAAACCAATGTGCAATGTATACACGTTCTTGGCAAAGATCAAACATATCACAAAGAGTGATAAAATTTGGTCGTAAAGAACGAACACAAAGAAGAAGAAGAAATAACTTTATTTGGAACCCGTATTGAATCTAACCGTTCAGAAAGCAACGACAAACTACTGAACGTATAAGTAGTGCCTACAAAATCAACGACTGTGGTTTTGGGTATGCCACAATTTTTTCATTGAAAAAGAGAAATATTCCAGTTTTTTAAATTGTTATCATTTGACTGGAGCATCGCTTCCACTTGCCAGTAATCAGACAAAGCGTCTATGAATATACCCTATGGTTTCCAAGACATCACAAATAAACCAACGATGCAAACGTTTTGCCTATCCATCTCTATCCATCTTTCTCATTTAAATGTATGCTTTAGTTTATTTAGTATTCCTTGTCTGTATTTGTCCCATTGATAAAGGTCTACAACCGAAACGTTTTTTGTGTGTTAGTTTTATCATTTCGTTATTCATTTTTGCTTGCTTATGTAATACAATACACGAAATAGAGGAAGACTGCAGTAAAACTTGGTAAATAGTGAAACACGTACAAACAAAGTACTATAGTTTTACAAAATACAGAAACAGTGACGATAAACAGCAACGTTTCGACCAACAAGGCCTTTATCAAGCCAACAAGGCCTATATTGGGGAAACCGGCAGGAGACTCAGTGACCGATTCGCCCAACACTTGCGCGATATACGCCAATGCTCTGTGACCCCTGTAGCTACCCATTTCAATGATACTGGCCATTCAGGAGCTTGCGATGTCCAGGTCACAGCCATCCGATCATGTTCCTCTGATGATCGTAGTCGATTTGCTCTGGAGAATCGGTTGATTTCTTTGTATGGTTGTATGGTACCTTGCGACCACGCGGGCTCAACGTATTACATTCTTATGCTTCTTAGTACTTTCTCTTCCCATGCTTTGTAATCTATATGGGTATATGTTGCATGTATTACATTCTTATGCTTCTTAGTACTTTCTCTTCCCATGCTTTGTAATCTATATGGGTATATGTTGCGTGTATTCAAGTTATATATTTACTAGATGTTTCATTGTTTCTTTTCCGTTCTATTTCTAGTTTTTATGTGTGTTTTTGTGTTACATTTATTTCGTTATTCGTTTTTATTCCAGATTTTCCTTAGATACGTTGGTATTTGGTCGTCCATTTGTGTTTCATTTTAATTTGTCACTCCTGTTTGTTCGTTTGCTTGATAAAGGCCTTGTTGGTCGAAACGTTGCTGTTTATCGTCACTGTTTCTGTATTTTGTAAAACTATAGTACTTTGTTTGTACGTGTTTCACTATAATACAATACATGCGTGTCTTTGTCCTTAAAGGCCAATTTATTACATATCACCACAGCCTCCCTCGATTTCCTCCCTATCTGATCCACTCTGACCAGACCAGATTTGTAGATCTCCGCAAATTGTATCCAAATTTAAGATAAGATATTGTGATACCCTCAACAAAGCGGGTGATCGAATGATTAAATCCGGTATTGTTTCATTTAGAAATGTCCCGTTTAAACCTCTCGGTAAGATCAAACATTTTTTGCTCTTTTTGTTTGTGTGAAATACACTAATGACGTGTACACGCGTGGTAAAAGCTTCGAGAAAGCAGCCTTAATCTCTGCCCTACTTATTCCACTAGCGTACTCTCAGAAATGAGAAGAAAACAATGTTATGACCTTTCTTTAATAATTAATAAGCTACAAAAATGTTACAGTTACAAGACTACTGTTAACAAATTTACTGTGGTAATTGACGGAAATGGTGTCCTGATAAAGATTTACGAAACCATCATTACATCCGAAAACCAAAAAGGAAAATTCTGGTAGCAACTTGCAGAGTGTGCATGCTTTAAGGTTTATCTATCATGAATTTATTAACCAAAAGTAAGAATATGTTTGGAACAACAATCCGTTATATACACTCTATTGAGTGGCAACAGAGAGAACTTCCATATGATCATATCTTGATGTTGGTGCAAAGTAAAAAAAAATTCCAAATGAAATCGAAACCTTCATAAATGCTGAACTTTCATTTTCGACCATTGACTCAACACTGTATGATATCATAATCAAAAACAGGATTCATGGACCAAGCTGGTTATAATCCTGGATTCTTCGCAAAGAGTTCATTCTTATTTTTCCTGTTTGTTGACCTACGCGATCTGATATAAACAAAAAAAGGCTCGTCCTTAAGTTGAAAGAGCATGCCTCGGCTTAAATCGTTTTTTATCCCCTACATAACGAACAAACAAACAAACAGATTCATGGACCTTGTGGTATTTTCAACCAAGTCTCCAGCTGCATGAAACCTGAATAACATACTTAACCCTTCCACTCTGTAATTTAGTTTACCTCTAGGCACACTTGTACTGCAATGTATATCCATTTAGACAATATAATGGCTTTGCGGCATCTTAAAAAATACATTGTGCCAGTATATCAGCACAGATGAGTGAAAGGATTAAAGCGATACCCTCGGTCATTTACGACAGAAAACAGGACAGAAGAGGATGGCTACCCCACGTGCATGCACCTGTCCCCACAAGCTGGAATGTTATCTATAGATATCGGACATGAAGGTGGGCTTGTCACTGTCGAGAACAGATGCGTTGTTCTCTATGGTTCACTATTATCAGCAACCTTAAATGCAAATATAAAAATATAGTTTTGCAACTCTGTAACATCGATTTTTCTAATTCTTCTACTTCTATGTATTCTTTCTTATATAGCAACCAGATTAACTATTCTTTGTAATCTGTGTGGTTTGCGCTGAGAACCTGAATACATTGCGTTCCCGTTATATATGCACGTATCGCATATAGGACATCCAAAAAATGTTGACCAAATAAAATCGATTGAATATGTATGCAACTGCATCAACAAAGAGAGGGATCAGGCAGCTTTCATTCTGAAAAATGACAGCGATGAAATTGAGCGGTATCAAACAGGTCGATACATCAGCACGTCAGAAGTTGTATGGCGAAATCTTTATTTTTGTTTCATTCATGGCAGAATCCAAATAGTAGTGCACTTATCAGTTCACCTAGAAATTTGTTAGAGAGTTTGTTTATCTAAGGAAAACTTATTGGAGAAGTTTCTTAACCCTTCTAAACCAACTCTGACGGTTTTCTTCGAGCTGTATTAAACAGACAACTTTGTTTGAACAGTTTCTATCACGGGATTGCTATTTATTACATTTGGAATAGAGAAAAGTTCATTTCGCGAAAACAAAGAGCTGTTGTACATGGCTAACCAAACATAAGGAGGAGCAATGTGCTTGGTCGTGTTTACACCGTATCCGTTCAGGAATATATGTGGCTAAGTTGTTAAGGCTATGAATTGAGTTCTGTAGGTCGTGGATTCGAATCCCGATATAGTCAATGTTTACTTCACAGATTCCTAGGATTGTTGCCGGAGCTACGGAGTTTGTAGTTGTGTAGAGGCGTGTATCTTCTGTAGATTAGCAAAATGCATGGTTTAGTACTGCAGTAAATAAAATAGCAAATAGTGTTTGAGCGAGAACACACCCTTGCTTTACTGCACTGTTGATATTGACGTTTTCTTATATCGGTTTGTTATTGGTTACAGAACTGATATCACAGCACCCCGGACAGACCCATAAGGGCTCAGTCTTCCCCAAGAGATGTCGAAGGGTATGCATACTGATTGTTCCTGTGGCTCGCTGGTTAAACATATTCCTCTCTTTGCAACATCCCCAGTAAACGGAGTCCCAGGGAGTCAATGGAGGGCAGCAGTAACGGTCTCAACCTCCATCCTCATAATGAAAGTAATTGAAAGGATGCTGGCATAACGTCCAATCGCTTTTAGGCTCTGCTCATATACAAATCACAAAGAGTGGTTAACAAGTGGTATATATGGAGCGTTCGAGGAATAATATGAAAGAAGATTTCTCTTCAGAAAGTACTCAAAATGATTGAAACAATCTGCAGTTTTTATTTGTATCTTTATGAATAGTTTTTTAAATCAAATGATAATACAAGTGGCGCCAATTTAAAAATGCAAAAATGTCACCATTAACGCAAAAAGAGCAATGTTCAACACAATCTTTATCCACACATAACGCTATCTGTGCCACATCTTGACGCTGACAACAAATGATAGAAGAAAACTAGTCACGAAAGAGATGCAGTGTCCACGCAGAATGCTGGGAGTAACAAGAAGAGACCGGTTAAGAAATAAAGCCATCATGAAAAAAGTGAATACAACATCAGTTCTGAATTTCATCAAGAAACAACAAATAAATGGTTTGACCACGTAAGCAGATTACCAACAGACAGTGCACCTCAAAGAACAATGTTGCTCCGATACAATGGATACAAAGCAAAAGATCGGCCACGCAAAAGGCGAACCTCAGAGATAACAGAGGCGACAAAAACACTATTTATGAATCTCACACAAAGGCTCGTTCTATAAATCTTTTCTTATCGTGACGTGGTGAGACAAAAAGCAGAAAAGTTTTTTTGGACGTTCTTCGTTTTCCTTACATTATCTTTAGAAACCACATCTGCACATCCATTCCACATATCATCATCCACAAATTAACTATCACTTTCTCTGTATACCATATCGGCTAGCATAGGTAATAAAGGACCCCCCATATCTTTATGTTCCTAGTAATATTAACGTACATATTATTGACATTCTCCGTGCCATAGGCTATGACGATAAATTAATAACAATTCCTGCGTAGTTTATATAAGTCAGGCTTCATCAAGAAGGTATTCAAATGTTTTCATGCACGTGTGCAGGCAGAAAATCGCACTTGTTGTTTTAGAAAATATTGCAACGGCTGCATTAGATTCTGATGCAAATCTCAAATGCAACGGTTCTCAACATGTGGGGTGTGATATTTAATGAGAAGCAGTAGATTTGAGTTTTCCAATGCGGTGCACACAGGTGTCATGGCGTACGTGTTATACATTTCTTGTTTTTTATTGCGACTGTTAATTAGTATTTTGAGGTTGAAAAAATGTATTCCTGAATAACAGTATTGATTGATTGATTGATTGATTGACTGAGTGATTGATTAATAAGACCAGCATCAATGCACTCTGGTGAGTAACCATGCGTGCTCCGATCGCTCTCTAACACACTCAGTGCACGAACTTCGTAGCACCAACGAGGGTTCCTGCTGTAATTTAGAAGTTGGTAAAAATATTTTGTAGGAATTTTATTTTAAAAATCTTCCTAATGAATTTTGTCCGGGCAGTGACTTTCCAATCTTCTTTTCTCGATTGTTGAACTGCCAAGAGTTCTTTTATGTGCTCAACTTGAACACAGGATCTATGTTTTATCGTCCGTCTCCGGCAGAACTATATACTCGATTTCACATACACTGTAAAAATACCCCAACGGCTTCACAAGGAAGAGAATCGTGTACTTTTGAAACGCGTGGCGAGCACCTATCTTCTGCGCCACAGAGGCTTCCCACATTTTAATGTTTTTATTTTTATATGGGAAAAACACGGAAAACATAATCGCGAAGTTCATCTTCAGACAACAGAGGAGTTGAAAAATTGGGAACCTGTGAACTTTTCTAATGCACCAAGAAATATCATTTTCAGTTCTAGAATGTACTATAATATTTCGTTGCAAAATATGAATATATCATTTCACTTTCTATTTGCTATTGTTAGATTATGTTGGATTATGTTCACAGAATAGTTCCAACAATCATATGATGTAAGAAGTTCAACAGCTTTTGTAACGATTTCTGATCTTTTAAATAAAAACGGTTATGTCTAACGTGGAGCAACAAAGCAGTCCACAGAGCATTCACTAACTACTTTAGAAGTATAGTACTTCACTAACTACTTTAGAAGTATAGTACTCCTTCACTAACTACTTTAGAAGTATAGTACTTCACTAACTACTTTAGAAGTATAGTACTCCACTAACTACTTTAGAAGTATAGTACTTCACTAACTACTTCAGAAGTATAGTACTTCACTAACTACTTTAGAAGTATAGTACTCCACTAACTACTTTTGAAGTATAGTACAAGTTGGTGTCCGTAAACTTTGGAGGAAGAAAAAGGTTATTGCAGTAATGCTTATGACTTGTACTTAAGCAGAACCGTTTGAGAAGAATATTTCGTTAGATGAACAGGTTGATTCGTTGTCTTTGAGATGATTTCCTCATAAAATTATGGCATAATTTTTAATAATTTATCTTGTTTTTCACGTTTCAATATTGTTAACCATTTCATTGTGCAACCTATTTTAGTGAGTAAATAAATAGCTCTGTTTGATCCCAAAGGTATGCGTCGACACCAGCTAGTATGACATCAGACAACCTAACTGTTTATCCTGGTTTCCATAGCAACAGTAAAGTTCATAGTCAAATTGATAGCATTTTCGCATACAGTGGTCTTCAGTATCAAACTATAAACCATATATGAACCTAAAAATGAAATAGTACTCAATCTAATTATTGACGGTAAGCATCGCTTTAACACTGTGGTAAGATTTATTAGATTTACGGGGGACACACATGTCTGGCAATGACTTCCGGGGACACAAATGTCTGGCAATGACTTCCGGGGACACACATGTATGGCAATGACTTCCGGGGACACAAATGTCTGGCAATGACTTCAGGGGACACACATGTCTGGCAATGACTTCCGGGGGCACACATGTCTGGAAATGACTTCCGGAGGACACAAATGTCTGGCAATCAAATTGAACATGGACCTACATAAGTAATGAACCTACTGCCAAGTAATAAGACGGACGTGTTAGTTTCCACGTCAAGCTAAGCTCTTCAGAACAAGAGTTATAGACTGCATGTCTTTCTTTAAACATCTTGATCTCACAGTATTGGAAATCAAACCAGACTCTCCCAAATAGTGTTATTACAAACAAAGTAAGCATCAAAGCTGATATATATATATATACTAGCTGATACAACAATTCACATAAAATTATATTCCCCAACATTTACTTATACAAACACATTGTACTCTGACAATAAGTGATAGAAGACAACTAGTCACTATCGAGATGACGTGTCTACGTAGAATGCTATGAGTAGCAAGAAGAGACATGTTTAGAAATGAAGACATCAGGAAAAAGTGGGTACACCATCAGTACTAAACTTTATCAAGAAGAAACAAATTAAATGGTTAGGCCACATAAACAGATTACTAACAGGCAGTGCAGCACAGAGAGCAATGTTGCTCCGATACAGTGAATACAAAGCAAAAGGCCAGCCACGCAAAAAGTGGATCTCAGAGATCGATAACAGATGCGACGAAAGACAGTGTTTATGATGTGCACACAAAGGCCCGTTCTAGAAATTTCTTCTTATCCTGACGTTGTGAGTTAAAACAGGAATGGAGAAAAGAACAAAAGAGCAAACACATTAGATATATAAGTAACTATCTATGTTGGAATAAGTAAATACAGATTTCTATGTGAACACAAGTGGAAGATTGGTTACCAGAAAACATGAAGATTGGTAACTATACAAACTAACTTAATACTTTTTTTTTCTTTGCGTTCGTTCTTTACGACCAATTTTAATCATTCTTTGTGATATGTTTGATCTTTGCCAAGAACGTGTAAACGTTGCACATTTGTTTTGTAGGCCCATAAACGCATAAGGCTTCTACACGTTTATGACATGCATCCGATTTCATCCAAACCTCCTTAATCGCCTCTTACGACATGCGTGACAGGTAGCAATGGTTCTATTCTTTACACCCCAAATTTGGGCCCGGTAACCACTCGGGCGACTTAATACTGAAACTGGTATATTAGAAGACTCCCGACGGACACAAACGCTAATTGATCATGTACCATTATTACTTTAATAGTACCACAGAGTCAGGCTATGAGACTATCAAGGAATCTATATTATCCAATACATTTTCAAAGTACAGGAGTTCATATATTTTTTCCCGATCCAGAAGCACTTGAGCTTTTCAGCTCTTCGGCTCGGTGCCATGGACATCGTAACCCTTTGGTTCGGTGCCACGAACACAGTAAATCTGAGGAATCTGTGGCTTTTTCTGCCATCCCGCGGAATTGAACCCGCACACACAGAGGATAGTCACCCGTAGTCCAACGCGCTACGAACAAGCTGGGCAGACGGGCGGAGTTCATATATAAAATTGTTTCCCTTTCGCTTTTATTCTGCTCCCTTTTCCTAAAGGGAGAGTCTCGTGATTAGTTTTCTCCTATGATTTGATGTCAGCATTCAGGTTTGGCACTGATAGCACAATGATAGAAGAAAGATTGTGTTGAACAATGCTATTTTAGTGTTCATAGTAACATATTTACATTTCAAAATTGGTGTTATTTGTCACCTGATTTGTTTTGCTTTATTGCATCTATGTTGGATTCGTTATTCTTCCATTTGCTGAAAAAAATACTTCATACTAAGCCAACCTCACGACCAACTACCCTTACTCGACTCTTGGCGACATGCATGGAAGATTGGAGTGCTTACTATTCTTTGCTTCTCTTCAAACCCCGGTAACTCACGGTGCATGCAGTAAATATTTTCAAATATCTGATAGATAAGATATAATGCAACATGATTGAATATATCCTAGGGTTTACATATGACCTCATTTTTGTGAACACGTCCTCATTTCACGAGTAAATCTGAGCGTCCACTAACAATTTTGAAAATTCGAAGATTTGTCCGCAATTTTACAAGGCAAGACAAAATTACCACTCTGTCAGCAATCGATATCACGCGATAACCACGTAGTAACTGATGAAATGTACATGTACTCTGAAATCGTGAAGATAGCACAGTACTTTTTTGCTATTCCAGCAGACAATACTTGGGTAGAAAGACTATTTTCTTTAACTCATGCCCAATGGACCGATGAAAGAAATCGTCTTAGTGTGGATTCAGTCAATTTCACTTGTAAAATGTAATTTCTAATATTTCACATAAAGGCAACTTTATGGAAATTTGATGCACAAGAAAGGCATTCTTAAAAAAACATGGATCAAAATTTATATGGAATTTAATGTTGGAAGGAAGTGTCCTCATTTCAGAAGATCAAAATATGTCAACCCTAATATATCTAGGTGGCGTCTGTGGCTTAGGGTTAGTGATCGGTCTATCGAACCCCGACGTTCTGAGTTCGAATCATGCTGCGGACAGTTTGATTGCAAATTGTTCCGCGTGGATTTTAACAAAAGGACGATGGCACTACCCGTTCAGAAAGCAATAGCAAACTACTGAACGTAATAATACCTAGAAAAATCACAAACAGCGTTACAAAGCTGGGGTTGATTCGCAAAGTCCTGTAAAGGATATGCAATTAATTTTAACTTAATATATCTAGTAGAACAAAAGAAAGTTGCATAAATAACACTAAACAAACAAACTTTGCAATATACTTAACTCAACAACGAGAACTTAGGTTTCTCCACAAGCTTTACTGTATAAGTGGTTAGACAGGAAGTAGAGACAAAGAAAAAGGGAGAGAGAGAGAGAGCGAGAGAGTTAGCTGTCGCCATTTCAAGGAGAGAGAGAGCGAGAGAGTTAGCTGTCGCCATTTCAAGGAGAGAGAGAGCGAGAGAGTTAGCTGTCGCCATTTCAAGGAGAGAGAGAGCGAGAGAGTTAGCTGTCGCCATTTCAAGGAGAGAGAGAGCGAGAGAGTTAGCTGTCGCCATTTCAAGGAGAGAGAGAGCGAGAGAGTTAGCTGTCGCCATTTCAAGGAGAGAGAGAGCGAGAGAGTTAGCTGTCGCCATTTCAAGGAGAGAGAGAGCGAGAGAGTTAGCTGTCGCCATTTCAAGGAGAGAAGAGCGAGAGAGTTAGCTGTCGTCATTTCAAGGAGAGAAGAGCGAGAGATTAGCTGTCGCCATTTCAAGGAGAGAGGACGAGAGGTTAGCTGTCGCCATTTCAAGGAGAGAGCGAAGAAGTTAGCTTGTCGCCATTTCAGGAAGAGCAGAAGTTGCTGTCGCCATTGCAGAAGAGAGAGTGCTAGAATTTGCTTCGCCATTTAAAGGTAACAGCGAGAGAATTACTTTTACCATTTCATAGAGAAGAATGCAGAGCATTAGCTGTATATCCTAGGGTACATAGACCATTGGTGAAAGCGTCCCATTTCACAGAAACGATGACAAACAATTTGAAAATTCGCCATTTTCAAGAATGAGCAAGGAGTAGCTAGTCACTTCTCAGAAATCAGATTAGCTGTACCCATTTCAAGTGAGAGAAGCTGAAGAGAAATTAGTCAGCATTTACTGAGACATCAGAGAAATAGCTGGTCGTATTTAGAGCAGAGACCAAGACTAGCTGAAGAATTCTAGGAGGATTCAGTAATTTCCTGTGAATAATTCTATAGTAAAAGAGAGAGTTTTGGACTTGATCAAGAAAGGCATTTAAAAGAAATAGATCACATTTATTTCAATTAAGTTGGAAGGAAGTGTCATTCAGAAGATCCATTTCAAGCAATAATCAGGAGTTGCTGTGGCCTTTAGGTAGGGAGAGCATGAGCTTGCTGTCGCATTTCAAGCAGAGAGCGGAAGTTTGATTGCGCAATTTCTAGGGGATTAACAAGAGGAGAGGCTCGCCATTTCAAGAGAAAGAGTACGAACGTTACTGTCGCCATATCAAAACAGCGAGCAAAGGAGGTTGATTGCAAAGCCTGTAAAGGAAGGCAATTAATAATTTAGTGTCGCGAAATTAAAGAAAGTGAGAAATAACGAAAAAGAAATTTGCACAATACTTACCAAGAAGAGAACTGAGGTTTACAGCTGTCTGTATTTTAGAGAGAAGAGAGACAAGAAGAGATAGTGACGCCAGAGTTAGCTCGCCATTTCAAGTTCACATTAACCATTGAAAATAATATTTTTTTCTGTCAACATTTTTAGAAAATAGGGATTAAAAGCAGTTCCACTAAACGCTTGTGAATCTGCCATTTTTGGTAACCTTGTTTTTATCCCATAGGCATCTGTTCCTAGCTGTCTGTTTTAGGCAGCAGTCGTCAATCATGCAATGTTAATTAATGACCTTTTAATCCCATTAAGCAGATTTTTGACGACCAGATGGTATAAAAATATCTGTTTCCTTCAGTTTCAAATAGAGTTTTGTTGACAGGTTATTTAGAACTTACTTTTAAAACGATTTTCAAACATGTTCTTGAAATCATCTTTCGGTACTTAAATGTTTATCACATTAAGCCATTGATTGGTTAGCGAGTACATTGTACTTCCGCTAGAACCCCATGACAAGCTGTTGAGGCAGATCCGAACTTTAGTCGAAGTGTATGCATATTATCCTTTTTCGTCTTCAGCGATCTCTGGTCATGCACTTCATTTACTGTGGACCACAGATTGGGCAGTCAGCCAGGACCATGCCGCGCTATGATACAGAGAGGCGGCCGCATCAGGCGGCCCGTAAGTGGGGCGGCATAAGCAGCGAAATAAAAATCATAATTGAATTTTATTTTAAAGAAAAAACATTTAAGGGGCGGCATTTCGAAGACTTGGATCATACTGAGAAAATATACCGCACGGTCCTGCAGTCAGCTTCAGGTCTGTCAGGTTTTCTCAAAGCTTAGTTTTCAGGTCGACTGGGTATGGCCACGTGCTTTCTTCGCAGCTAAACCAGGAGAGGACAGTCTTGCAGGATATGCTCCGGTGTCTGTTCCGCCAGCTGACACTGGAAGAGAGCTGTTTGATGTATTCCTAGTCTACATAAGTGTTTGTTGAGTCTGCAGTGTCCGGCACTATATTATCCAACAAATATCTGAAGTCGGAGTAACGCTCGCCTGACAGAGTGAGGGACACTGCTGTTGAGGGGGGCAAGCCGTCACGCAAGAATACATTACAGTATCAACGTTAGATACACTGACTACGCCTGAATTCATAGAAATAAACCAAAATAAAAATCTAAAGTCCAACAAGAGACGATTAACTGTACAGATGATTAACTGTACATACCTCTGACGTCGGAAAACGCACACCTGTATGGCGGGAGACACTGATAAAAAGGAAAGCAGGCCTTCATGCAAAAATCAGTCGAAGCGCAATGGCTACACCGGAATTCATAGCAGACGATCGCAACAGCAAGAAGAAGTAACTGTAAGATTTTACACAAAAGGGGAAGACTGCAGTAAAACTTGGTAAAATATCGAAACAAGTACAAACAAAGTACTATAGTTTTATAAAATACAGAAACAGTGACGATAAACAGCAACGTAACGTTTCGACCAAAGGCCTTTATCAAGCAAACGATACAACAGGAATGACGAATTTTAAAGAACACTACAAATGGACGATTACAGAAAGATTCATTAGATCCTTTTGTTCATTAGATCCTTTTGTTCATTAGATCATTTTGTTCATTAGATCATTTTGTTCATTAGATCCTTTTGTTCATTAGATCATTTTGTTCATTAGATCCTTTTGTTCATTAGATCCTTTTGAATTTTTCTGTAATCGTCCATTTGTAGTATTCTTGAAATTCGTCATTCCTGTGTATCGTTTGTTGATAAAGGCCTTTTGGTCGAAACGTTACGTTACTGTTTATAGTCACTGTTTCTTATTTTGTAAAACTATAGTACTTTGTTTGTACTTGTTTCGCTATGATTTTTCATCAGAAAATGCAGCTTAAAACACATCTGAAGTCATACTGTATTATATAGTATCAAAGCTGATTAGTTATAAGTAGCTCTGCTAGAGCTGACTCGTGCCTTATCACTCATCTATTTACAATAAATAATAATGTTTTTCGCCATCTGATTACAAAATGGCAGTGGCGGCTCGTATTAAGGCCAGAGTGGACGGACTCCACCAAAATAATGTAACGTGCATTTATTATTTAATAAATTAAAATATACCTAACCCAAACCATGATTTTCCACGAAAATTTGAGTCTAGCCCACTCAACAAAGGATCACGAACGCCACTGCAATATGATGTCGATATGGTCATCCACTTGTTTTTGACAAACTCCATAAGAATGTGTTTTCTTTTTTAATACTATAAAGTCTAAATACGAAGGGCATACTTCATTGCACTGGGTTTTCCCCATATGGCTCCGCCCTTGTCTCCCTAAATGACACGTCATCTGCCGAGAGTGCTACACAAAGTATGAACTATGTAGCTCCAGAAACAATCCTAGGGGTCTCTGGAATAAAGGCAGTCGTGAACAGAACGTCGCTGTCCGGAATTGAACCTACGACCTTCGAAAAACAAAGGGCAAGTGCGTAACCACTTTGCCACATGGACATTCTGATTACATTGTTCTAAAACAGTTTCCGTTAAGAATAAAATACGTAAGACTTATATATCAATTAGGGAATTCAGAAATGATCTAGAACGCGTTATAGCGGCTGTAGCAAGCAAGGGATACAAGGAGAAGATCAGTACATCTTCTTCTTCTTCAAAAGCTCCATATCGATAACTTGATAAACCACTCTTTGTGAACGCTATTCATTCCGAGCCTAAGAGCAATTGTACATTGTGACAGTTATGCGTCTACAAGTAGGACAGCACATACAATTTATGCAACGCTTTTTATGTACTAGCTCTTTCGCTGCTACATACTTTCCGAAGGCTGAGCTAAAAATAACTACTCCTTGTTTCTAGGTCACAAACGTGAATGTACACCTATAGCAATGACAGTAACATGTATAACGTGTTAACACGTCTTTAGCCCACAGAGGAGAGATAATAACAGACATGTTAATGCGTCTTTAGAAGTGAATGGAAAAACGTATATATACGTCCTAGCAGCTAAAGGGCTAGGATAGTTGTAGCTTAAGTAGAGTGAGCTGATCACAACCCAATCTTGATTCAAACTACGCGGCAGGCGGTTTGGAAGAAAATTCGTTTCCGTTGAATTTTTACAAATGGTAAAAATAATCACTATTCAGAAAGCAATGGCAAACTACTGTATATATACGTGGTGCCTAAAAAAATCAACGACTCGTTTACTGTAGTTGATGTCTACGTCCTGTAAAGAATATGCCACGATTTTCAACTTTCCTAAGCTCCTACCTCAGCCACCTCTTACGCCTTGTACGTCGCAGTATTACTATTCTTTGCTCCCTTTGCGAGCCCTGGCAATAAACGAGTGAGGTCTGTACAGATATCTTACTTTCTCTTCTTCAATCCTGATTTGCCTCACAGCTTCATGGTAAGAAGAGATTTCTAGTACGGACTTTTGTGTGTGCTTCATAAATAGCGCCGTTCGTCACCTCTGTTATCTCTGAGGTCCACCTTTTGCGTGGCCGGCCTTTCGCTTTGTATCCACTGTATCGGTGCAACATTGCTCCCTGGGGCGCACTGCTTGTTGGTAATCTGCTTATGTGGCCGAACCATTTAATTTGTTTCTTCTGAATAAAGTTCAGTACTAATGTTATACCCACTTATTTTCCTGATACCTTCATTTCTAAACCTTCCTCTACTTGTTACTCCCATCATTCTTCGTAGACATTTCATCTCTAGATTGGTATGTCATGTTTAAAGTCATTTAGTAAGAAAGATTCAATGAAATTGTACCCAGATAAAGGAAAGTCACTTAGAGAAGCTACTGGCCACATCTGTAACCTCAAACAATGTATGATAGGAGGTCCTCAGAAACGCAAAGGATGCTTTGTTACAAAGACAATCTAGTAGCATGCTCACAAGTACACGACAAAGAAAACATACATTGCTTGCTGACTCTCAGATGCCACACAGAGCGCTGGTGGAAATGTTATCACACGTGCCCGTGCGCGTGCCCTCACCATTCCAGCGCTCCCACGCGGCTTGTTTACTAGGCTATCACGCACTTTTCACAATGTGACCGGCTCGTGTCAATCCAGGACAATGCAGTTAAAGGAATTTAAATCTGAGCAATTTGGAATCCAAGAGAGGGAAGCATTCAGATAAAAATAGCATAAACTTCAACCATTAATTTTTCTTTTTTATTGCAAGAAGCAGAATCAGCTTTAACTAGCATTAAATTTAGATCAATTATTCACGTAGCTAATTCTTTGTTCCAAATAATACAAAAATACTTAGGAGACTTGGAAAACGCTGCCAAATAAGTTAATGAATAATGTAGATATATATATATATATATATATATATATATATATATGAGAGCGTCTGTAGCTCAAGCTGTAGTGAGAAGACCCTACCTGAGTAGGAATCTTGCAGCACAAAGTATAGCACTATACGCCTAGAGTTCTTGGAGGTTTTGGGTTTGAAAGAAAGCGGTACTCTACCCCACATAAACATGGGGGAAGGGTGAAAGCTCATAATTCATGGGGTAAAAGAAGAAAAGAAGAAGAAGAAGAAGCGGTTGGTAGTAAGCTAGATCACAACCCAAGCGTATCTGATTAAACTCGCGGCGGCAAGTTTGTAAGCAAATTAGTTTCCATGGATTTTTACGAACGATGAAAATAGACCTCACCGTTCAGAAAGCAACAGCAAACTACTGAATGTATAAGTGGTGCCTAGAAAATCAACGATTCGTTTACTGTTGTTGATGTCTAAGTTCTGAAAAGGATATGCTAAACACGTAAACACAAAGTACTACAGTTTTACAAAATACATAAACAGTGACGATAAACAGCAACGTTTCGACCAAAAGGCCTTTATCAAGCAAACAATACAACAAGAATGACGAATTTCGAGGAACACTACAAATGGACGATTACATGTGGAAACATAAACCTATCTAATGAAAATCTGGGAATAAAAACGAACAACGAAATGAGTGCAACACAAAAACCGAAAGTGGAAAAGAGAGAAACAATAAACAATATAGTGGATAAATGACACATATATGGAGCAAACACACATATAGATAACAAGGCACGAGATAAGACAGTACTAAGAAGCATAGGAATGTAATGCGTTGAGTTCAAGAGGTCGCAAAGTGCCATAGAATGAAATAAAACGGTTCTCCAGGGCGAATCGACTGCGATCATCGGAGGAACATGATCGGATGGCTGTGACCTGGACATCGTCAACTCCTGAATGGCCAGTATCGTTGAAATGAGTGGCCACAGGAGTCAAGACGTTGGCGAATATCGCGTAAGTGTTGGGCGAATCGGTCACTGAGTCTCTTACCGGTTTCGCCAATATAGGACTTGTTGCATCGTTTGCAGGTGATGGCATAGATGATATTGCGGACTCACGTGAAACTGTCTTGAATGGCATACGTAGCTTTTGGAAAAGAGACAGTGGGGGTCTGTATTACATATGCACATGTATTACAGCGCCGACGTCCGCACTGGATGGTGCCAAAGTGACTCTGGATATTAGGCTTGAGGCGACTGTGTACCAACAAATCCTTGAGGCTTCTGTCCCGTCTGTAAGCCACCAAAGGATAGTGTTGGAAGACTGAACGTGTCTCAGGATCAGACTGAAGAATAGGGAGATGATGGAATAAGACCTTTTCACCAGGGAACTATGAGGGTGGAAAGTTAAGATAAGTTTAACCCTGTCAGACTTGGGGGTTCTATGTATGTGAGAAAGGGCCTCCTGGCGAGCAATTAGCTGAACCCGATGCATGGCAGATGTAAGCACATTCTCCGGGTACTGCAGCTTCCACCTTTTTTCGAAAAGGATATGCCACGATTTTCATGCGTTTGGATATATATATATTTATAATTTTCTCTAGCTTTTTGAGAAATTGGGATATGAAGTGTCTGTCACTTTATATTTCTACATCCTTATGTGCAAGAGATAAGAGGGTCAATTCCTTTCCTCACGCGTGGAACGTCGAGTGTGGAATTGAACCAACAACTCTCTCGAGTCGGAATCGATAAGCAAACGCTTACACATTACGTTAATCCGTCCCTCTACAAATAAATCCATCTAATCTGAGCTACCCCCTACATTTATCAAAATTGGACAGAAATTTAAAGAGTCGATGTTTCTACCAAAAGGTGTTTGTTAAGAAATGCACAAATAGATTTTTTAAAACCAGAATGACAAAAGTAGCCTGAGTGCAATACTAATATAAAAGAAGCTTAAGTAACATGTACGAAGTTAGGGGGAAAAAAATCTAACTATACTGCAAATGTGATCTACTATAGTCCGTTCAACAACTCATGCCCACAGTCCAATGCGAATTGTAACAAAACCATCAATTCTACAGTAGCGAAACTTTGCACCAAATCTTAGAATTATACCGACACAAATGTCTGATAGCAGAAATTGTTATAGGAAACCTAGATTTTGTAATATAACAGTTTCTTTTTATGTTGGCAGCATATTTGGCTAATCTGAAACGAAATTTTAGTATTTACAGTAAACGCACCAATATGACATTTGATGACTAGTCTAATGCAAAGGCATCATCCCAGCTTATACATGGGGGCCAATTGTGATATTTGCAATAGTCATTTAATAAACAAGAAATGTAAACAAAATCGTATTATGTTTTTAAATAATTTACATTACAGTTAAAGTTAGCTGTCATAATGTCATCCTCCTTTCATGTCCACGCTTGGGATTGGAAATAGCGGAGCTACTTGGAGACGTTCTTTTCAAATCACTACTTCTTCGGCACAATGTTCATGTCTTAACATATGTGGTAGGGAGGTATAACTACAATAAAATAGCTCTTTTCTCTGGTTCTTGTATACTGTTGTACAGAAGACCCATATGTGCCTATTTGCGGAAATGCTTGTATAGTATTATGACACTTTCTGCATTGTAACTTCAAACTCATTAGAAATGTTATATAAATGTCTGTTTTGAGCAGTCAACAATATGACCCAATAGCTTCACACTAATTTTGAAATACGACTTTAACTAAAAGTCCGTTTCGAACTTATGACGTCATTTGTTTACCACGGTCAACCTCGAGTTAATTTGGTGCTCGGAAAATTCAAAAATTGTTTTTAAAAACCATGGAATTCGTCCTGAATGTTGCTATTTTTGTCATCAATGTATTAAGTGGCTGTAAACCAGTGTTACCCAACCTTTTTTGTGCCATGCCCCACCAAAGCTTTTAGAAAATTCGTATGCTCCCCACCTCCTTTTTATATTATTTTAAACTTCAGTAACGGGATTGTTAAGCAACATTAATTTTTGTCAACAGAGATCCAAAAGCCGAGATATCGGTTTTGCAACATCATGAACATTAGTTAAACTCTGAACAAGTCCATTGCCCCCCTTAACGGTGAAAATGCCCCCTGTGGGGTGTGGGCCCCACGTTGGGAAACAGGGCTGTAAACATTAGTTTTCTCCAATCATGCCAGTGGATGCGTTAAATATATAGCACAAAGAAGGAACCTTCTAGATGGTATGATTGTTTGAATGGCAAAAAATTTTTGTAGCGTCGGGAACATGTGTAGTTCACATGCAAGTTTTCAAGCTATTTCATCAAATGGTTACAAAGATACACATTTTTATCTGTGGGCATGACAAGTTGATTGGACTATAGTTTTTTGATTACTGAACCCACGTTATAACACTCTGGGCAGACTTATCAACGGGTATTGGATCCACGTAATCCTCAAAATATTATATATGCTCAATATTTATATTTTCAATAATATCTAGAAAAAATAGGGGAGGGCGCACGAAGTTTTGAAACCTGAAATCTTACCCATTTCCTGTTTTTACGCCCCTGGTTCGTCTAAATGAAGCTTGCTTGAAAAATAAGACTGTTTACTGCAAAAAGAATATATAATGTTGCAACAGACTTGTCACGAAACGTGCTTTTTTGTGTTATTTACCAGTGTCAATGAATTTGGGAAAGAAAGAATGTTGAATGGAATCTGCTCCTGCAATGATTTCTGGTCGTAGAGCAGCTGGAGGTAATCATGGAAGCAAAACACTAATAACAAGCAGATAATGTATGAGGTGTGCAGTTTGACACTGACATTGCCTTTCACAATACTAGACCATCAATCAAGACCAATACGAGTGACAGTGACACAGTAAGGAAGTATGAAGATCTAGTTTTACCCATACTACGTTAAGCGTTTACACGAACATTCAAATACGACATGTTCCATCCGTCAACATAGGTTTTTTTTTAAATTTTGTTCTTTGTATTTATGTCTTCCAGACTAGTTAGTTCTGAAATAAAATTTAATTGCAACTAAATGGCGGATTTTGTAATCGTTTCTCGCCCGAGTGGTTACCGGGACCCAAATCTGGGGTGTAAAGAATAGAACCACTGTTACCTGCCATGCATGTCGTAAGAGGCGATTAAGGAGGTTTGGATGAAATCGGATGCATGTGTCCTAAACGTGTAGAAGTCTATGCGTTTAGGGGCCTACCAAACCAATGTGCAACGTATACACGTTCTTGGCAATGATCAAACATGTCACAAAAAGTGATTAAATTGGTCGTAAAGAACGAACGCAAATAAGAAGAAGAAGTAATCGTTTCTCGCCTTGGATGTTTTACTGCAGTCTTCCCTTGAATCGTCAGTAATATATGCCAATTTTGATGAAGTTATTCGTCGTAAGGTCCTCATGTATCCCATTTGTTCTTGTTTTATCTTGTTTTGTGCATGTAATTAGCTATCTTGTTTTGTGCATGTAATTAGCTATCTTGTTTTGTGCATGTAATTAGCTATCTTGTTTTGGCATGTCAAACTATGTTTGCAAGTATTAAGATTGTTGTGCATGTAAAGCTAAACTGTTTGGATGTAATTAGTATCGTTTTGCTGTTTAGATTTTTTTTACTGTAAATTCTTCTTTATCGTCAGTAATATATCTAATTTTGATGAAGTTAGTATCTGTTGGTCTCATGTAATTTCCTATTTGTTCTTGTATTCTATCTTGTTTTGTGCATGTAATTAGCTTTACTTATTCGAATAAAAGTAAAAAAACAATAATGGAACCCTTTTTCATAACTCGTGTTTTCTTAATATGGTGTTAGTCCCGTGTTTTTCATTGATCGTCGGTACACGGTGGGTGATGTTGTCAGCGTAACACAGGCCACTTTTACTGCCCAGTGCTTCTCCTGGTACCCAGGTACCCTGGTACCCAGTAGAGACTGGGTCGGTTTGAGAGTCGTTCTTCCTCTTCTTATTTACCCCTTTATCTCCAAGGAGGCATTGGTCCACAACCAAGGTCTTGCAAGCTCTTATGCGCTTGGTTGTGGTTGTTAAAGCTAATGTTTTTATTGTGCGTGGTAGCTAATTCCACACCAAACCTCAACTTTCGCTGTAAACAGCATGTGGTAGATAGTAGTGGTTCTATTTTTTACCCCGAATTTGGACCCCGGGCAACCACACGGGCGTTACTCTGAATAGTCTGCCTTCTTCGACTATTGGACAGGAGAGACGTGTAGGCGCATTTCCTTAGATTCTCATCGTCTGTATTGCGATCAAATCTTGAATCAGACATGTATGCACCTACCCTCTACTTATACCAGAGTAGCTCTCAATCGATCCCTACCCGCTAGCCAGACATTAGTCTTTTACCAGGGCCACCCCTTTGATATGGGATAGGGTCTCGGTCAGTGCCAGCTCACTGACACGCGCCAACTTATATCCTACACTATTGCGCCTGCGGCCTCTTGAGAGCTATTACGGTCGAAAACATATTCTACGCACACTATGGAATTGAACCCGGGACTTCTAGCCTTAGAAACGAGTTCACTAGCAACTACGCTACTATGGCTTTTTATACTCATAAAGACTGTGACAAACGACAATAATAATTCCTCTCTTACCGTTATACGTTACATAGGTAAGTAAAGTAAAGGAACCCTTTCATACCTCGTGGTATATAGGTCAATACAGTGTTAGGCCTGTATTTTCATTGACCGTCGGCACACAATGGGTGATGTGGTCAGCATCACGTCGGCCGCCTTTACTTTCCCAGAGCATGTCTGGGTACCCAGTTGAGGCTGGTCGACCTGAGAGCCGTCGCGGTCGGGAAAAATTCCACGCGCATTGCAGGAGCTGAACCAGAGCCAACTATAAACTACGAATTCATTTTAAAATCAACACAAAATGCTAACTCGAAGTCATATTATCCAACAAGTTTAGTTTAACAATAAGGAATATCAATATAATGAATATGTTTACCAACAAATAACCATAGACTCACCGAATTGAGTAAAATTGCAAAAAAAAGCGTGCAGTGTTCTATCAAACATCTGTATTTTCAGATCCCTTTTCTTAAGGTCAGGAATACCGGCCAGTTGTCTGGCCTGTGCTGAGAGCCGGCTGTGGTTGAACCCAGACCACCAGCCTTGCGGAGCGAGTTCACTAACAACTACGTTACAGCGGCTCTCTACGTTACGTAGGGCCTGCAAGTAATTTCCCCATACCGCTCTATCCTTGGCGAACGACAAGCTCTATGTAAAACTGTTATTTTTTCTCTGTGACAGTATGCCCATTATTCTAGAAAGTAAATGTAAAGGAACTAAACAAGTTTCTCCATCAACCATTTACTTTTTCATCAGCTTTATGGTCACTGTCATGATTGATTAATTGATTGATTGATTGATAGGATCATCATCATTGCATTTCGATTAGTAACCATAAGCGCTCCGATCTCTTTGTTACACAGGCAGATCTCAACTGCAGTGCACACACTCCGTAGCACGGGCGGGGGTCCCGATACATTTTTTAAAGATGGTTAAAAACATTTTTGTAGGAAGTTTATTTTAAATCTTTTCTAATGAACTTTGCACAGGCAGAGGCTTTCCAGCCTGCCCTTCTCGATTTTGAACTGAAATGGTTCTTTTACATGCTCAAATTGAACACGGGACCTACGTTTTATCGTCCGTCTCCGATAAGACTTGGAACTCGATCTCACCTACACTGAGATCAGGGATCTCTGGAAAAATATTCCGATGGCTCTACAATGGAGCGAAACTATCTATCTATCTATCTTCTTTTCTTCTTTTGTCGTCACACTGCTACCGGGTTGTTGCCCAGTGTCGTGGTTTTCTGTTTTTGTCTTGCGCTGTTCTGGTGGCTTGGGTGATTGTTATGTTTGCTCTTTGACAGGATTCTGAATGTACCTCTCTCTCTCTCTCTCGCGATCATCGCCCAGACCGATGTACCAGACTTACCCATAAATTATATTCATGTGAAAATCTGATTCATGCAGTCTTAGCATTTGTGTGTTTTACGTCACACCTTCAGCACCATTTGAAGCTATATTGCTTATCCTTCGGCGATGTGTCTAGTTTCAGCCAGCGTTTACTCTGTTCGCTCTCCGTTCTGTAGCCATCTAGTGTTTTTACGGTGTGAGGTAGCTAACCCCACGACCAACTTCCTCAGTCACCTCTTACGACATGCATGGCAGGTAACAAAGTAACTGTGGTTCTATTCTGTACACCCCAATTTGGGCCCCGGTAACCACTCGGTCACGAATGTATCTATCCATCGATCTATCCATCTATCCATCCATCCATCCAACCACACATCCATCTATCCATCCACCATCCATCCATTCATCCATCCATCCATCTGTCGATATCTATATTTACCTATGTTTACAGAATGTGCTAGGAAAACTGGGTACCATTGTGGTAAGCCTACTGATGATACTGTAAACATCTATAATTTCGTGAGACAGGTTTGTAGTTATACTGTGCCCTGCTTGCAACTCTAAATATAGTAGTCTGTTGCGTTCTGTCTAACTTGGAGATTTGGTCTTCTGGTTAATTACTGTCAATTCTAAGATCCCATTCACGTTTCTATTTTCCTTTAATAAGTGTGTCTGCTTCTTTCTGTAAAATTCTTTGGAAAAATGTTCATTTTTGGTGTTTTCTTTATGTCCATCTCTCTCTCTTCTCTCTCTTCTCTCTTTTGCCTTTACCGGAATGGGGTATAGGCCCTCAACCAACTCATGCCAAGTCTTTCTATCTCTAGCTATCTCCTGCAGCTTCCTCCAACTCTTTTTTATATTGTTGATCCCCGCCTCCAAATCTCGTCTCCATGTATTTCTCGGCCACCCCTTCTTTCGCTGTCCCTGCGGGTACCAGGCAAGGACCCTTCTTGTTATATTCCCCTCTTGTTTTCGCAAAGTGTGTCCTATCCAGCGCTAGCATCTTTTTCTAACCTGTTCGTTCACTGGAATCTGTCTTGTTCTCTCCATAAGTTCTTCATTTCCATCTCTAATATTTATTAATTTACAGGTTTCTTTCTCTTTCTCTCTCTCTCTCTCTCTCTCTCTCTCTCTCTTTATATATATATATATATATATATATATTTATCTGTAGGTTGCTTTATATATATACATATATATTTATATATATATATATATATTATCATTTGTCAAATATAAATATATTTATATGTATGTATGTTCGTGCGTGTGCGTATATCTGTGTGTGCATGTATGTTCGTTTATTTATATTATTTACCTTTCTCTTTCTATCCATCATTTATTCATGTATATGTTTATCTGTATTTCGGTATATCTTTATAAATGTATATATAAATATGTATGTATCAAACTTTCGTATTTTATATATGTATGTCTGTATGTCTTACTTTACTGAATCGTACATTTTCTACTACAGGGTGGGTGTATTGTTTTAGTTAGAGTTTTTTTTCCAGAGAAAACGCGATACGGTCAGTTTTTTTCTGTCACGGTACGAGTCTAAGCCACGGTACCTCAAGGCAACAGCAGTAAACTAGTCGTAAAGTTGTCTAGGCACCACTTATAGGTTCAGTAGTTTGCATTGCTTTCTGAACGGTAAGGTCTATTCTTACCACTCGTAAAATCCCCAGGGACCACATTTGCTTCCAAATTGCCCCCCGCTGGACTTGAGTCAGGTCCTCTTAAGTTGTAATCAAGCTCACTACCGCCAAGTCACAGTCGCCGACTATATCTATATATATGTTTATCAGTGGCGGAGCGTGAACCTTTTTGTTGGTGGGGCCAGATACACATTTTCAGTAAAATCACGTTTTTGGGTTAGGGTATATTTTAATTTATTAAATAATAAATACACGTTACACATTATTTTGGTGGGGCCAGGCCCCACTGGCCCTTAATGACGAGCCGCCACTGATGTTTATTTTACTTTTAATATTTTTTTTCTCCCACTTATTAAATAATTTTACCATCTAAATTTAGCTGAAAGCTTTCCTCAGTTATAATCTGCTGCTTATTTTTGTGGAAAACTGACTGAGAAATATTTTGCTATTATTTTGTCACTAGCACATTATCAATTCTGATTTGTCTGTGTCTTTCAATCCCCGCTCGATGGTCTCTATGGCGAAGTGGTTAAGCTCTTGTCTTATGTTCCGAATGTTGTATGTTCGAATCCGGACCGCGCTGTTCAGTTCACGGGTGCATTTTTTCCAGAGACCCTAGGATTGTCGCCGGAGCTACAGTGCTTTGTGTAATGCTCCAGGCAAATGGCGTGCAATTTCTGCGGAGAGCGACAGAGCCATATGGAGCAAATCCCATTGTAATAAAGTAAATCCTTTAACTTTAGATCAGTTTTTTCTCAATCCACGAGTAATATTATTCAACTTTTTCCTGCTTTTTATGCAACTTACTGTGTCGAAAACGTATATAAAGTTGAAATCGAACTGATGTCTTAGCTAAGGAGGGCAGTGCCAAAGAGCAAATTTACCAACCCTTGTCTTTTCAAGAGGTCAAAACCCTCATACAGAGAAAATCTGCAGTAGACTGGAAGACAAACACTGGATATGATTATGGAAAAGACTCCCTCAAAGACCTAAGCAGAACAGACCAGGTCATTATATTTCGACTACGCACCGGACACTGCAGACTCAACAAACACTTATACAGACTAGGAATAAGTCAAACAGCTCTCTGCCAGTGTCAGCAGGCAGAACAGACACCAGAGCATATCCTGCAAGACTGTCCTCTTCTGTGTGAGCTGAGAAGTAACATGTGGCCACACCCAGTCGACCTGAAAACTAAGCTTTGGGAAAACCTGACAGACCTGAAGCTGACTGCCCAGTTTGTGGTCCACAGTAAATTAAGCGCATGACCAGAGATCGCTGAAGAAGAAGAAGAAGAAGAAATCGAAAGATGACCTTCGTCGACATAACCTAGAGAGCTCTGCTTGAAATAAATATATCATCGATAAGGATTATTAGCTTCCAGGTGAGGTCATCTTGTATGTGTTTATTGCTTCTTGTCTACCCTGCAAGCGCTGTTTGCGATAAACAAAATCCTACACCAGGTTCATTATGTATTTTTTATCTTTGAAACAGAATGCTAACGCTTCATTTCATTACTCAATGTATATCTTATAACGACCAACAGGAATGCCAATACCAGCCATGCGTAGTCTCACGGTTGGAGCAATATTTTCCCCTTTCATGTTTCAAGAAATACCCAAAAGACGCCAATACAAACGACAGGTGTTGCTTACCTGCAGATGGATGTTAGTTCTTGACTATAAGTTAGAATAACAATTCATGTTATTTCGCTTTGAGTTCTTCTTATTCACTGAACAGTTGGTAGTTCACGACATTAACAGAAGACATTATATTCAGCAAGTATTACTAGACTAGTTTGTTTTTTTACGTTCCACCATTTTTGTTTTCTAACTATTATTTATTGTACCGTATTCCCAGTTTAAAGATGAATCGCTCTAGTTTTGAGATTTTACATTCTCATTGAAAAGTTTCAATTCCAATGCTGTATTAATCCTAGCATATGCCAGCGAGAGTTGGAAATTTACTAAAGATATAGAAAGTAAGTTGAATGCATTTAAAAATTGATGTCTGCTAAAAATAATGAACATAAAATGGGACGAATTCAGAAGTGAAGAAATCAGAAATATGTCTTGTAAACAAATAGTAAGAACTATTACCAGAAAGAGAAGATATAAACAAAGCAAACATTGAAGTGGGAGGCAAAGGATTCAAGAGGAAAGGACGCCTAGGAAACCCTTAAGGGGGATTCGGGTCTTGAAAATCAAGAATCTATTTTCGTTGTTTTCATATTAATATAAAATTTGTATAAGCATTTTGAAAGAGTATGAATTAGAATAGTAGAAAAAAATTAGTAAAAATAAAAATGTCAAAGTGTTGCCATGGAAACAATACAAAATGGCCGCCAAAAACAAAATTTCAAATCCTAAGGCTCTGAATCTAATGAATGTAAATGAATTCTGTTTTCACTTAAGGTGCGCAATTGTAATATCTAAAATATTACACATGATTTTTAGGATATATTAAATATTTAATTTTTATAAATTTTGGGTAAAATTCCCTCAAAATGTGGTCAAAAAAGCTGTTTCTGGAGGGTGTGTTTACACAAAATTCATAAAAATGTAATATTTAATATATCCTAAAAAGGATCAGTAATTTTGTAGATATTACAATTGCGACCTTAGAGTGAAAACAGAATTCATTTATATTCATTAACTTCAGAGCCTTAGGATTTGAAATTTTGTGCTACGGCCATTTTGTATTGTTTCCATGCAACGCGTTGACTTTTTTTTCTAATTTTTTCTACTATTCTAAGTCATAATCTTTCAAAATTGTTATACAAATTCTACATTAATACCAAAGCAAAGAAAATAGTTTCCAGACCAGAGTCCCCCCTTAAACAAACTTTACCGAGAGATATGGGACTCAGTTTCATAGAAGAGATTGTGCGAGTTGACCACTATATAGAAATTGAGAAACGACTTCCAGGTCCTATATAACTATAACGGTATGAGAGGAGTATATATATATAAATATTTATATATATATATATATATATATATATATAGTTATATATTATAATTAAAGGTCCTGGATTTAATACGTAGTGTCTAGTCATATCGGAGAAAGAAGAAAACTCTCAAGTTCAGTGTGCGTGTTCAGCAAGTGATTAAAAAACACATTGGCAGATAAAGGATCGATGTATAAGATTAAAATTGTATGACCCGACAAAACAAATGCATATCTAAAGATTAATATCAATTCCTACAGAATAACAGAATAAAATAATTTTACGTTGGTTATCCTTGACGATACTACGGAGCTTGTGCACTACCTGGAGATGTTCATGTGTAAGAAAGAAAACTGAACATATATTAACGGTTGAAGTGGTGGTGGTTCCAATACAAAACTTAGAATAAAATCTAAACTAGCTTATCCTTATGTAGCTTTTGTTTATATTTGGTCTTCATGTGTTATTACATATAGAGCAATAATATTCACGTAATAGCGGCTAATCCACAACACTAACCAGACTGCAAGAACTCAAAGTTAAGTGTGGTGTAGATCGACTAGAACGCTATGCTGGCAGACAAAGAAGTGTAAACCAACAAAGAACCGGTGTCGTTAGTCACCACACGCTGATGGACATACTGAGGGAGAGATCGGAGCACTTATGGACTAATTTGTTCGACGTGCAGTGATGGTGATCCGACGACTAAACTAAACTAAACTAAGAGCAATAATATAGTTTACATATTTGGTTAGAACAACGACGCTGTAAACTCGAGAAGAAAGGTTCGAGTCCCAGTCAGAGCTATTTTCTAGAAAACTGTCTAGAATCGACGTCTATGCATTCTGATTCACTCCATAAGTGCTCAGTCCCTTTCAAATCACTGCAGATGTCATCATCATCTTAAAACTTACAAAGTAACTCTGGCATCGTCAAATAGCTTGTCCTGAACAGAACTTTATCACCATAACAGTCCTTTGAAATTTATCTCTCTCTCTCTCTCTCTCTCTCATAGGCCAGATCTCCCGCCTCTGCAGTCGTCATGTTTAAATCAGGATCAGTTACATCCCGAATCCATCTTATTCACAGTCTTCCGCTTCTCCTCTTTGTCGGGATGCATCCTTCAATAATGGTCGCCTCCAACCCTTCGTGTCTCATTTTATTCCCAAAATACTTCAATTTTCGAATTATTTTTAGCAGCAATTTCCAGTTTTCTTTGACTTAACTGTGAAAATAATTCCAAAATAATGCCTACTCACAAACTCCATGTACCCATTTTGAGCTAGGTGTCTGGAGAATCGATAATTCGGGAATTTCATCATCCTTTATATAACAAACAATTCTAACTGACATTCATTATACAACATCAGATAACAGCTTAGACGCCATTTCATCAACAAAGACAAGCATGTCACCATTTTTTCTTCTTCATTTCTAAACGATCTTTAGTTTCCATTCTATTATATCCTTCGTAAAACCTCTTTAATGTTACTTGATGTGAACAGGCGTTACGCATTAAATTTCTAGAAATTTAACCGCACTCACATCACGATTCTCTGAGCAATTTTTTTCCCTTCTTTGGTGTCTGCAGCTTAAATTCTGATTTTGATGTGCTTTCCGATTGATGATTCTATGTGTTTGTTAGAGTACGCACACGCGCGCGCACACACACACATTGGCGGCTGGGTCTAAAAGTGTTAGTTGCTATGAGACAAAGGGGCCGTGGGCTAGAATGGGGAGGTAGGGGGAGACATGCAGAAAATTCTAAAACTATTTTTGAAAGAGGTATAACACCATCAAAACTTTGTTTTTTTTAAATTGTATTTATTTTTCAAGCTATTAGTATCTGTGAAAACTTATTTGTGAAATATGTATTAAAATAGTAGCACAATGCAAATTTTAGTTGCGTACAGTAATAGAATCGGAACTTTTATTATATTGTAATTTGTAACATTTTCAACATATTCTTTAGGCAGAGTGAGAGGTGTGTTTAATCAGCGAGCCACGGGAACCATCAGTATGCATACTCTTCGATATATTTAGGGGGAGAGTGAGCACCTATGGGTCTGCCTGGAGTGCAATGACGTCAGTTTAGTAACCAATAACCAATGACCAACATATTCTTTAAGGCCGAGGGGGCCCACTTCTTCAGGGGCACGTTTGTCATCGAACAAGCTAGTAACTTGGCCAATCCTCCACTGCCGTCAAACACTCACACACACACACGCACACACACACATACACACACACACACACACACACACACGAGCATACACACATATCTTCAGGCAATTTCAAGTTCATCAGTTAAAACTAATAAAGGTTTACATTTATTTTTTGGTCACATATTTTGTGTCAGAGATAGTGAGCTTAGTCGTCATAAATTCTGTGGCTGAGTGGTAAAGCCCTTTGCCCTGTGAGTCGAAGGTCGTAGGTTCGAATTCGGACCGCGCCGTTCTAATCACGAGTGCAAGTTTTTTCCAGAGACCCCTAGGATTGTTGCCGGAACTACGGAGTTCGTGCTTTGTACAATACTTTCGGCAGGTGGCGTGCCATTTCTGCGGAGAGGGGCCGAGCCATATGGGGTAAAAGCCGGTGCAATGAAGTCAACCCTTCGGCTTTAAAACCCTTTTAAAAAAAAATTGAGGAAAAACAACCAGACATACATACGTATGTTCGCGCCTCTGTGTGTATGTGCGATAGTTTCACAACTTTAATCCATAATGATACTGACTAGACCCATGGACAAAGAATCAATATGTGCAACTTTGTGATAACTGATACACATCATTAAGACACAGTGACTAAAGACGTGATGATCTCTTGCCTTTAATATGTGGATATATGCCTAGAGTGTAGTTAAGCTTGGAATGACTAGAAGGCATTCAGGTGGCGAGAATGTTTTTTTTTTTTCGATCCAGAAGCACTTGAGCTTCCATCTCTTCTGCTCGGTGTCATGTACACTCCTTCGGTTCGGTGCCACGAACACCGTAAATCTGGAGAACCTGTGGCTTTTCTGCAAGTCCGGGAATTGAACCGCACTCACAGGGGACTTGTCACCCGTCGTCCAAAGCCCTACAAACACGATGGGCAGGCAGGCAAGTGGCGGGGAATAAGAACACTGAGCCCTACCTTGGCTGCTGTGTCAGTGAATGACAGAGAGAGCTCACTCATTCCCTAGAACTAGAGCAGTCCCAATTCTTCCTAGTTTCCGGGATGGGAGAAAAAACCCCAGACTTCACAATCCTTCAATGTTATGTCTACATTGCATTGGGACGAAGGGTTTCAAACATCGTTAATTCTATCATTGAAAAAGAGAAAGTATATATGCCTACATTCGCACGCACGCGCGCGTGTTTGTGCGTGTGTGTGTGTGTGTGTGTGTGTGTGTACGTTTGTGTATGTGCATTGCAGAATGTCCAGGTGGGATAGACCAGTCACGTAGCTCAGATGGACAATACATGCATCCCAAAACAGTTGATGTATGGCTAGCTTGAAGGGAGTTGGGGGCCAGACGATCGGAAACCTTTCTGATTATTAAGTTATTTTCCTGGCAGCACATTGTAGCTGAGACCCGAATAAGAATTATACTTATTTAGCTTGGTTGGATCTCGCCTGTGTGGTGACGGGCCCGCAAGGGAGCAAAGAATAGTACCACTGCGATCTACAAGGCATGTCGTAAGAGGCGACTGATGAGACCGAGAACTACAGAAAAAACATCGAGAAATGAGGCTGGTATTTGAGACCTAACGGAAATGTACAATCCCTAAGCTAGATCACTAGTAAATAAAACCAGTGGCTGACAAGTCCGATAGAGCTGTTCGAAGAAGAAGAAAGCCGGTGGAAAATCGGTCTTGATGACAAGAACATCGACTGATGGTTGAAATAAGGTAGAGAGTAAAGGAAAAAATGAACCTTTCATACTTTGGGGGATATAAGGTAATGACAGTATTTTCGTATTGACTAGGTACGGATGGGTGATGAACTTTCATCATCCTGCCGGGCTTACTTAGGAGCATGTCTGTCCCATGCTTGAGGCTGGGTCGACCTGAGAGCCGTCGAAGTCCGGGAAAATTCCACGCCCACTATGGGAGCTGAACCGGACCACCAGCCTTGAGAAGCGAGTTCACTAACAACTACGCTACCGAGGCTCTCAAATGTAGAGAGTAGTTCTTCTAAATCACTGCTGTTTAACTTGTCTGTATATATATTAGGTCCCATCTGACTGATGGTTGTGGAGGTTCGGACGCTATATGTTGATTACAACACTACTACTCATTTTAAAATCCAAGATCCAAGAGTAATCTAAATATAATTGAGATATAGACGTTTTCTCTATTGAAAAGAAAAAAAATTGACGGATACACTCAGGGCCGTGCGATATATTTTCTCAGTATGATGCAAGTCTATGAATTGCCGTCCCTAAATTGTTTTTCCCCTTAAAATAACCTTCAGTTGTAATGTTGATTTTGCTACTTATGACGCCCTCCTTACGGTACCGTCTGATGCTGCCGCCTCTTTGCATCATAGCTCGGCTCTGGATTCACTTAAGGGACAGTAGAAAGGTTGCCTCCCACCCCAAAAACCCACAAAAAAACAAGACTGCAAAAGCGGGAAGATCATGTTCATGGAAGTGATACAAAAATAAACAGAAAAATTGTGTTTACTTGAGAAATCTGGTTAACATTAAAGCCGACATAGTAAAATAGGGCGCCATAAATATAGAGCAGGGCGCCATAAATGTATTCGATGACGCCCAAAGGCACCACTTTGGATAGTAAAGTTCTAAACTATTCTCTACTAACCAAAAGCACCGACTCTTTAAGACAATAATAAGTGAATGGCTTGACAAAGTATATTTCTACGAGCCAATGTTTCCACCTTCAGGAACAGCCACACATTATTTGTTCTGTCCTGAAATACATTCCCATGCAGGCAGTGGCGGCTCGTCATTAAGGGCCAGAGAGGCCAGGCCCCATCAAAAATAACTTGTAACGTGCATTTATTATTTAATAAATTAAAATATAACCTAATCCAAAACCATGATTTTCCCGAACGTGTGTACCTGACCCCACCAACAAAAAGAATCACGAGCCGCCACTGCATGCAGGTAATTTAACAGAGTTGTATGCAAAATGTGCTCCAGTAGAGCATTCTAATTAGTGTAATAAACCTGTCTTGGGTTAAACAGTTTTTAACATAAAATTTATCGCATCCGCTACAAATGTTTGTCTGTAGGATATTGTCTGGTGTATATATTTAACCCTTACACACTTCTTAGCCGATATAGTGGCTCACAGTGTTTTTTCAGATGGCACAAATCCAGTATATGGGTTAAATCAGTATGCATTGTAATATAAATGCGTACCGAGGGGGAAACATGTACGGAGTGAGAGTGTTAAGTAGGTGGTCTCTGTGGATAAGTGGTTTCTGTGGCTAAGTGGTCTCTGTGACTAAGTGGTCTCTGTGAATAAGTGGTCTCTGTGACTAAGTGGTCTCTGTGACTAAGTGGTCTCTGTGGCTAAGTGGTCTCTGTGGCTAAGTGGTTACGCAGTTTCAGAAGATTGAGACGCCCGTCCTGAAACACCCATTTATTGCGTATCACCGTAGCCTCCCTAGGTTTTCTCCAGATCTGATCTGATCCGCTCTGATCATATCAGATTTGTAGGTTTCCGCACACTGTACCTGGGCCCGCAAGGGAAGCAAAGAATAGTACCACTGAAACCTACAGGAATGTCGTAAGAGGCGACAGATGTAGGACCAGGAAGTTACCCTAGTAAATAAAAAGCATCGCAGAAATCGGATGTGCTAACCTACTTGTAGGCGCATAACTGGCATAACGTACAATCTATCTTAGGCTCAGATCACATACAAATCAGACAGGGTGGTTAACAAGTGGTCGTTATTGAGCGTTCAAAGAATACAAAGAAGAAGGTTGAGAGTTAGAATCAAGAACCGCCCGAGCGGTTACCAGGTCCCAAGTTTGGGGTGTAAAGAATAGAACCACTGTTACCTGCCACGCATGTCATAAGAGGCAACTAAGGAGGTTTGGCTGAAATTGGATGCATGTGTCCTAAACTTGTAGAAATCTATGCGTTTGGGGCCTACCAAACCGATGTGCAACGTATACAAGTTCTTGACAAAGATCAAACATATCACAAAGAGTGATTACAATTGGTCGTAAAGAACGAACGCAAAGAAGAAGAGGAAGAGATTCAAGAACACGCTTTTCTAATTACGAATGCACATTTTTCTGAGATATCTAGAATTGTTACCGGAGCTACATAGCTCGTGCTTTGTGCAATATTCTTGAAATATGGAGTGCCATTTCTGTAGAAAATGTACGAGACACATTGAAAAAACTGATTAAGGAAGAAAAGAAAGCTAAACGTAAGCAAACATTTAGAAATTGTTTGTCAACAATGATGTTCTCAAATGCGTCTGTTGCTTATATGAATGAAAATCCGGGCATACCCTTTACATGACGTTGACATTAACCACAGTAAACGAGTCGTTGATTTTCTAGGCACCACCTATACGTTCAGTAATTCTCAATTACTTTATGAATGGTAATTAAATGGTGGAAGAGAAGAATGTCTATTTTTACGTTCGTAAAATCCACGGCAATAAATTTGTTTCCAAATTTTCCTCCTCGGAATTTAAGCCAGGTACACTTGGATTGTGGTCGAGCCAACTACTGCTTATGTATATGAACAATAATGAACTTAAAATGGGACGAAATCAGTAGAAGGGAGGAAATCAGAGCCAATTATTGCCAGTCACTAGCAACAGCTGTTATAAGAAGGAGAAGATGGTGATATGTTGAGCATACTCTAAGAAGAAATTGTCAAATAATCACAAAGCATGCAGTGGGAGACAAAGGGTTAAGGAAAGAAAACACGCTTTAGTTAAACAATGAAATGAACAGTACTGAGATTGAATAGAAATGTCGGATTCAAATTTCATACAAGTGATTGAGTGAGTTGCCCAGAAAAGAGCGTATGGAGAAATTGCTTGCATGTCCTATATAACGTATAACGGTGTGAGATGAAAATGGTAATACTTCTTCTCTGACACCATTTACTTCTTTACAGAAGTGTTGAGGGGAAAATGTAGTCTTCTTGAATATATATGCAGAAAGCAGAAAAGCCACATGTTCTCCATATTTACGGTGTTCGTGACATCGAACCGAAGGGTTACGATGTCCATGGAACCGAGCCGAAGAGCTGAAAGCTCAAGTGCTTCTGGATCGAGAAAACATTTTTTTTTTAAATATTGTATATATATATATGTGTATTTGTCAGTGTGTCCTTTTATTTTTAATGTTTGTTCATGTGAATGAGTGTGTATGTGCCCGTTTGTCTCTGTTTCATTGTGTATGTGTGTGTATTATCTATGGTATTGTGTGTTTAATACAAAATACTACTCAAGCGTGTATCTGTGTGTGTGTATGTATGTCTGTGTGTGTGTGTGTGTGTCTATGTGCATGTGTGAGTGTTTATACATAACAAGATATGTTATCTGTAAGTAAGGGTACATAAATAAACAGTTGTCCGTGAATAAGAGAAAATATTATTCTCAATTTGATTGGTGGAAACGTGGTAAGCATGACGGTGTTACGCTATTTATAGATGATCATAACACACAATTCACGCACGTACACACACGAAAGCACTCACGAACAAATGTAGAAGGCCAGCCCCTTTCTCTTAGTTTCCTTCTGGAATCTACCCAAAGTTCATAAAAATATGGGAAGAGACCCCAACCCTACAATACCCTAACAAAGTCAAAATTAAACAGAAGATCAAGCGAAATCTGATATGGTTTCCATTATTATACACTCTTCATGCATTTCTTTAACGAGACTGCTCTGTGCATGGGGGAAAACATAGTTCTGGATAAAAAAACAAGATCTTTCTTATAATTTCTTGATTTTTTCCCCCTATTTTGTCCTTAGTTTCCATTTAGCGAGGAATGCATGGCTCAACTTAACCGGTTATATTATGATGCATAACGGGTTTCTTCTGTGACAGTGGTCTGTCTCTGGCTAATTAAAATGACATCTGTAAAATTATTTTGACACTAGAAGGTTGAATGAATCGTCCCCATGGGTCATTGCGACTTTGTGATCAGAACGAACTGACCTTCCTCTTTGTTCAACTTCTCATAAATCGGATTTTTGTTCATGTTATCCAACATTAAAGCTCTGAAGGAACAAAAAACTGAACACAAATCTTACATCATTTTGAATATTTGATGCGTTAAATTATGCAAATCTGTCGTCTATTGTTTAATAATGTTCAGGTTTACACACAAACTGAGATCTTAAGATCATTTCGTTGGGAATATTTAATGGTGGTTTTCCTAACAGTGCACACAGAAACATGCATGTGCAGTCACTAGTCGGTGATTTATAATGGAGTGCAATACACTAGCTTAATCTGACTAACGAGCTCATTAATGATCCAATGAAATCGCGCAAATGATCCTCAATTCCTTTTGCGTGTTTTCAACATCAGCTCATTTTTGTCTTTTAAAAAAAAACGAACAAAAATAAAGCACTAGAAAAGAAAGAAAAAAAATACAGAAACAAGCAGACGGGCGATGAATGAGTTGAGTGAGAGATTGGTTCTTAGTTATGGGAACTGCAATCATAACATTCCGAAGGCCGGATCCATACGTGCTCAATCCTCTCCTTTACCCAAACCCAACCGATTCAACTTTTCTCCACAAGCAGACGTTGAAGGTTATGAATGTAAATAACTTCTGAGATTTGTTTGCTAAATATACAAGCAACAAACGTGCTTATTCTTTTATCACTAGACGAGTACTACAAGAGAAAATACATTTGAGAAAATTTGTACTAATGTATTTAGAGAATGTAACAAAATAATTGTAATTAGCAAAACAAGAAAGATATAGGTGGTGAGCATAATGGTATGTATGCATATACCAGACATAGGTGGTGAGCATAATGGTATGTATGCATATACCAGACATAGGTGGTGAGTATAATGGTATGTAGGCATATACCAGACATAGGTGGTAGAGTATAAATGTGCTAGGGTAGAGCATATACCAGACATAGGTGGTGAGCATAATGGTATGTAGGCATATACCAGACATAGGTGGTGAGCATAATGGATTTGTAGGATATACCAGACATAGGTGGTGAGATAATGGTATGTAGGCATATACCAGACATAGGTGGTGAGCATAATGATTTGTAGGCATATACCAGACATAGGTGGTGAGTATAATGGTATGTAGGTATATACCAGACATAGGTGTGAGCATAATGGATAGGTATATACCAGACAAAGGTGGTGAGCATAATGATGTAGGCATATACCAGACATAGGTGAGCATAATGATGTCATACAGAATAGGTGTAGATAATGGTATGTAGGTATATACCAGACATAGGTGGTAAGCATAATAGTATGTAGGCATATACCAGACATAGGTGGTGAGCATAATAGTATGTAGGCATATACCAGACATAGGTGGTGAGCATAATATGTGGCATATGAATAGGTAGAAAAGTATAAAACCAGACATAGGTGGTGAGCATAATAGTATGTAGGCATATACCAGATATAGGTGGTGAGCATAATAGTATGTAGGCATATACCAGACATAGGTGGTAAGCTAGTAAAATACGAATGATTGTAGGCATATACCAGACATAGGTGGGGTAAAGGGTTCTCTGTGGTGAAGTGGTTAAGACGTTTGCCTGTCATTCTGAAGGTTGTGTGCTCGAATTCGAACCGAGTCATGTGAACAATTTGGCCATGATATTTCTAGGATTGTTACTACGGAGTACGTGCTTTGTGGAGCACTCACGACAGAGTGTGTGCTAGTCCCGCCGGCAGGGACTGGGACATATGGGGAAATCCGTTTGCGATCAAATCAATTCTTCACCTTCAGACCCTTTAGAGCAAAATTATAAATTGAGAAATCATCATCAAATAGCTTGTCCTGAGCAGAACTTTGTCACCACAAAGTTCTCCGGAATTTCTCTCTCATAGGCCAGATGTCCTGCCTCTGCAGCCGTCATGTTAAAACCATCAGTTACATCCTGAATCCATCTTCTCCGTGGTCTTCCTCTTCTTCTCTTGGCCGGTATGCAAAGCGATGAAGAGAATTCCTGAAACAATTGTCAAGTTACGTATAACTTAGACATGCAATAACAGAAGATGGCAGATATGCTAAGCGAAGTGAGGTCAAAGGCGCAGTCCCGTGGACAACGCCGCGCCAGGATTAGTGAGCTGGCTCTGTTCAAGATCATACCCCGACTCCACGTGGTGACCCTGGAAACAGACAGAGGATCATGTCTTAGCGGATAGGGATCGAGGGAGTGCTACTCTGATATAACAAATACCCGGGACAGAGATTTGTGGCGATCTATGATCGCCTAAGCCAGCCGGCACGGCATCTGATGATGATGATATGACAGAATTGCAAACACTGACCTGTGGATAAGAACAGAACAGGAACTCATGATAACCCAGTTTAAGAGGATAAAATGGCGATGGGTCGGGTATACCTTACGATTGATATTAATTTTAATATTAATAATAAAATTAATACAACATATCTTCACCATCTCTAAAATTACATCAGGGTCCCTCACCGGTGCTACGGAGTTCGTGCACTGCAGCTGAGATCTTCCTATGTAAAAACAAGAGATCGGAGCACACATGGTTACTCACCGAAGTGCAATGATGATGGTCCTATCAATCAATCAATACACATCACTATACATCACGGAATACACAGTCAAATGTCACTAGACAATCACTTCAGTGGAAATCGCATGGGAAACAGAAAGAGGACGTCCTAAACAGACATGGAGATGGGGTCTTGTTTTTTTTTAGGAACTGACAAGTGCCGGACTATCCTGGTAGGCCATTAAGAAAGCGGCCAGAGACTGTATCACCGTAAAGGTGGCGAACTACTGTTTAGGCACTATGCCCCACGAGGAGCGGTGAGAAAGAAGTAAGTATATATATTTTTTCCGATCCAGAAGCTCTTGAGCTTTTCAGCTCTTCGGCTCGGTGCCATGGACATCGTAACCCTTCGGTTCGGTGCCACGAACACCGTAAATCTGGGGAATCTGTGGCTTTTTCTGCCATCCCGCGGAATTGAACCCGCACGCACAGAGGGATAGTCACCCGTAGTCCAACGCGCTACGAACACGCTGGGCAGACGGGCAGTAAGTATATATATAGATATACGTATATGTGTGTACAAGAACATATATCTGAATCTGCTTTGACTTTCGAGTCAGTTCCAGATATCTATGACATCACTTATTTAACTCTGGTAAGTTTGTCCTGGTTCCGGTCAGGTTCGTTTGTTTAAATAAAGTGAACAATGAACAACAGCTGTTCAAAGTTTGATGGAGTTCCTAAGTGTGGCACGTGCTTCCGGTAGATTTAACTTCAGATAAAATGTAAGTACTGAAAGATTTTTACATTGATGCTATAAATTTGACATTGATGTATACCTGGCTGCAGCCCCCGCGCAGTGTCTGACGTTTTTGTTAGCGATATGTAAAGTTTTAACATTGGTTGGTGAAGTATATTTGACTAGTGATCAGACCTTCATTAACTTAAGATGAGCTGTGAATGTCTCGCTACAAAATGATGGAATGTTTAACTCCTAGTGGACCAAGGCAAAAGTCATGTTATTTACAAGCCATTTGTTTTTAGAATTAAAAACGTCCTTTAGTTTGACTCCTGGAAAAATGTGTCCCACCCAAAGCCACATAGTATGACGTTTGGTCCACAATGAGTTAATTTAACAAGCGATAGATTGCGCTCTTGCTTTCAAGTTATGTATGAGCTTGCAGTGTTCTATCAAACTCTTGAACAAAGAATTGGCTGATAAAAACATACTGTACAGAAAAATTAGATACGTGGTCACATCAAGCGTCACGATGGTCTGGAAAAAACAATACTAGAGTACAGGATCCCAGGACACAGAGGCAGATCAAGAAGAAGATGGCTACAAGATATTAAAGAAACCATGAATATGACCATCGACGAAGTGGGTGAAGTGGCTAGAGACTGAATTTCAGATGCGCTGCAAAGAGAGCAATGTCCTATAAAGGATACACACCTTGATGATGATGAGCTTGCAGACTCACCCACAAACTGAAAAAAGTGTAAATGTTTGTGAGACAATGCAATTTTGTTATGAAACTGATGCCCATGACCTTCTACACTCAATAGTAATTAGAATTCAATCCTGGACTAACTACTTTCGGTCAGTAACTAAGTTAGCGATTATCCCAAAACAGTTGATGTATGGCGAGCTTGAAGAGGACAGACGTTCAGCTTATGGCCAGAAAAAAACGCTTTAAAGAAACTCTGAAATGCTTCGATATAGACGCTACGTGCTGGGAATCCCTGACGCAAGATCGCCAAATGTGGCGATGTAACAACACAAGAGAAACTCGCATAGCTGAGAATCGTCGTGCCGTCGAGGCACAGAGAAAACGAGCTGCGCGAAAAGGCAGAACACACAACACCCACATGTCTAACCTTGATCATGTATGCCCCACCTGTAGTATGGGATTGTGTTCTAGGATTAGACTTTACAGTCGCCTCAGAACACAAGCGAGGTACATCAGCACTCGTCCGAGACTGTTGTCATCATCGTTTGCGATGGACGTCTATTGAGTTAGCAAACATGAAGTGGGGGTCTTTCATCTTCACCGTAAGCAAGAAATTATCTATAGCGCGGACCGTCTGCTAATTAACGCTCACGTTTTTTCTGGGACTGTAAATGTTTAATCCAGAATCATTATACACTAAAGGACACGCCATTCATAGTAAATAGTTGGCCATTGGGTGTTCTTCCCAAGGTTGCCAATTTGGCATTTTAAAAGCCAGATTCGAGAAATTTTGCCTTTTAAGAAAGTGGTTGGCTTAAAAAAAATGTTTGGCTTATTGGCAGATTTTAGTCCTTTTTTCATTTGCAATTTTTTTTTAAATGTTTATATTTCTGAAGAGTAAATTGAGCAAATATGCTTAATATATGGTTTTGTATTGGTTTAGGTTGGTATTGCTAAAATATGTTTAGTGCAATAGAAGAACAATGCAGAAAGATAATTTGTGTTGATTGGAAAGAAGAAGTCCAAATTAAGAAAGATGGATTTTTAGCCAACAGGGAAACGTTTTGGATTGGTGTTCTTCAACACGAGTCATTTAAAGAGCTTGCCACCTTTGCTCTGACTTGTTTAATAACTCCAGTTAGTAATGCTCTTATTGAAAGGGTGTACTCTCTTGAATAATCAGTCAAAACACAAGCTAGAAATAGAACGCAGCTGCAGCTTCTTGAGGCTATAGTGAAAATAAGAACAGAACGGTTCTTATCTAACAAATGTCGCAAGGACTTTACTGCATCCCCTAATATGGTAAAGGACTTATCTACTGAAAAAAGTGTATTGTACTGGTTTCAGTGGTGTGGATAGTGATGACCTTGATTTTGGAGCTCTTACTGTGATGTGAGTATGAAATAGCACTGTGTTTCCTCCAGGCTTTTTTTTGACCTTTTACGGCCAGTGTTTGGCCGATTTTCTAAATTTTGAGTTGACAACCCTGGTTGCCTCAAAGCCAAATTAAAGTTGTAATTGGGTCAAAGACTCGTGTTATGCAAACTTCGTTTTATCTTTGTGGTATGATAATTCCTGACCGCACACAGCTCGTGTGACAGTAGCAAAACTGAAGATGTTGCTGATGAACTTTCTTTTACGCGTTTATATTGCGAGTTGCCTCAAGTGCACGCTACTCGCTGGTTTAAAAAACCATGAACAATAGACTGACAGCCAGATGGACAAACAGACAGATAGACATACAAACAGATAGACAGACAAACATACGGATGGATGGACGGATAGATGGACAGACAAACGGATGAATTTACAGCATTTGCCGTAAAATATTCAAAAGGGGGTTTGGACAGAGCAGTAATAGAGAGCATGGCTCCTTGAAGACGAGACAGGGGACGACCAAGGTGACGGTGGCAACATTTTATTAAAGAAATATGTAACAGGAAGTTGGAAAAGAATAAGGAATCTGCTGATACAGTTGTTAAACCACCAGGAATTATGGGTTTTCTCCCTTTTTCCTATATTTGAGAAGGGGAGACTATCTGGCTTTCTTTAAACCTCAGAAGCATCCGGCAACTCTAGGCGTATAGTGTTATACTTAGTATTGCAGCGACCTCTATTCAGTTAAAGTCTACTAAAGAAGGCAATGAATATATACACACACACATACATCTTAAGTCATATTTTACCCTTTGCCAAAACTAGACATGAAATTAAAAGACATAGTTTACCCCTTGCCAAACTAGACAGAATTAAAGACATATTTTACTTGAAACTAGACTGAAATAAGACTATTTTATTCCAAATGACATAAATTAAAATATTTACCCTTGCCAAACAGACATGAATTAAAGATATTTTCACTGCCAAACTAGACATGAAGTCAAAAGACATATTTTATCCTCGCCAAAACTAGACATGAAATTAAAAGACATATTTTACCTTGCAACTGACATAAATTAAGCAATTTTACTTGCCAAACTAGACATGAAATCAAAGACATATTACTGCAAACAGACATGAAATTAAAGACATATTTACCCTTGCCAAAACTAGACATGAAATTAAAAGACATATTTTACCTCCCTAGCCATAAAACTAGACATGAAATTAAAAGACATTTTTTACCCTTAAAACTAGACATGAATAAAGACATTTATTGCCAAAACTAGAATGAAATTAAAGACATATTACCTCAAAACTAGAAAATAAGACATATTTTACCTCCAAACTAGACATGAAATTAAGCATTACCTTCAAAACTAGACATGAAAAAGACATATTTACGCAAATTATAAACAAAGACATATTACTGCAAATAGAAGAAATAAAAGAAAGATGAAGATTACATCCGATGCTGTTGGTGTCAGAGTTAAGGCACTGAAAAATAATTGACAAAGATTGTGACAAAATAACGAACGTTGTGACATAATGATGAACGTTGTGACATAACGGTGAACATTTGGTCCCCAAGTTTTGTTCTCTGGCAAAGTTTATTAGACAAGGAGTGAGCTGCAATCGACATCGTTAGAATCGTAAAGATTAGGTTCAAGATAATGTTTTTGTGACATGGCTTCCATTGGTCTGTATCCACTTCACGGCCAAAGCGGACGCAATCAAAGACTATCTGAACTAGAAACACGGCGACATAAAGCATCAAGGTTTCTTTTTAAAAAGAGTGATTTTACGAGATTTCAAGCGTCACTCACAATTAATTGCTCGTGTTATCATCCGTAATGTCTGTTTTCATCGTCAGCCAAAGATTGTTTATGTTGTTACAACAGTCATTTTTTCTCCATAGCAACAATTAAAACAGCTAGTTTTTTTGGTCTCACAACCTGGAAAGCTCTGCATAATTATCGTCATAACCATTACCATTATCGTTATCATCTTCGTCGTTTTTGACGTCATTTTAGCATCATTTTTATCAATATTGTCGTCGACATCGTCTTTACGAGAACAAGTATTATCGATTCATTGTTATCAATAAAATAGTCGCCACCAAAGTTAACATCATAGATCCTTGAGTAGTGCATTTGCTTTGTAGACTAGTAGTTCCAGGTTTGAGACCATAACTTGGAGTAAAGGTTTTTACGGGCCGTTACCGCTTTTAGTTCAACCAAGTTACAAATGAGTACCAAAGAAATGGCAGCCGGACTAATGTTGACCACATCACACATCGTGTGCAATTGTACAAGGAAACATTGGGGGACTGCCTAGAGTAGTTGATAGTAGCTCGGCATGCTATAGTCTGTCCATTAATTCGTGAGCACGTTTGAAATTGATTTTCTCGAAAACTACCTGTTGGATCTCAGTGATTTTTGCAAGCAGCCTTAGAATATCCATGACGCTAGAGAAATATTTTTTCCAAGAAAATTTGATGTAGTTTGAAATATTTCTTCTTCAGGTTATATTAAAATCAACCTCACCGGATTGTACACCATAGTAACAGATTTACGGTACACAGACGCGTTGTTCTAAAATACATTATGGTAACATTGAAATATCGTGAGTTTCACGAATTCCCGTGCACTTAACCCAGTCGACTTTGAAAGCGGAAAGCATATGACGTTATAATTGGGATACCGTTTTATAGTTATAGGCGTATCTCGCTATTTGTATGAAGCTATTGTATCATATTTGTTGGCTTATCAAAACTGACATTGATATCACATTCATAATGAGTCTGAAGGGCACATTTATAACAATGCAGAAGGTTACAGTTTTACTATACCAACACTTCCGTAGGGAATCTAAGAGAGGTCATCTATATTGCGATATTCATAACCCTGAGAAACGAACGCAACTGGCGCTTGGTCTGAATAGAGAATACTTTTTCCCGATGGATTAAACAGACACAAAGTGCACTAATGTCAAGCAAGGAAGGAAAAGAACAATTGACGACTTTGACATAGATGTCATAAGACGGGAGCTCTTGAAAATGTTTGCGACAAATCAACTTGTTACTCTCAGGAAACTGAAAAAAAACTGCAATCAGATTGCAGCATAGACATTTCTAAAAGTACTCTATGGAAAATTGTAAGAGCGCCGGCTTCACCTTCAGAAAACTATAGGCGGCAGGAATATTATTTGTGAAAAGCCACATTTAATTGCTGCCCGAAGTAAATACCTGAAGCAGATCCGTGAGCGGCGGAGGCAAGGCTATGATATTGTATATTTGGACGAATCCTGTGTCAATGCTCACCACACCAATGCTAAAGAATGGCAATCAGTAGACGGTTAACAGAAAAGAAAAATACCAAGCAGCAAAGGCCAGCGTATTATACTAACACATGCAGGAAGTAGTGAAGAAGGTCTTGTCCATGACGCTGGACTTATTTTCCAATCAAAAGTACCGACGGTAGGGACTACCACACAGAAATGAATGGACGTATTTTCAGGCACTGGATGGAGAAAGATCTACTTCCAATTCTAAACAGACCATGATGCTTGGTAATGGATAATGCATCCTATCACAACGCAGTATCAGCGGAAGACAAAGTACCAACTGCATCAAATACAAAAGATCAAATTAGGACTTGGCTTGCTAAGGAAAATGTCAGCTTCGATGATACATATTTGAAACCCGAGTTGTTGCACCTGGTGAGGATGACAAATAAGACAAAGGTGTTTCATATTGACAAAATCATTGCGGAATACGGCCACACGTCTTTGCGACTAACTCCATATCATGCTCACCTCAATCCGATAGAGCTTGTCTGGGCTAAAGTAAAAGGGCAAGTTGCCGAACAGGACAGGACGTTTAAAATGTGTGATGTTGAAGTTCTGACACGTGAGTCCTTCTCAATGATAGACATGCAGTTCTGGAAGAAGTGTGTTGAACATGTGCTCCGAGAGGAAGACGAGTACTGGCACCGAGATGGATTACAATTTGTCCAGCCAGTAACAATTATCAACCTCATGGAATCGTCAGATTCGGGATGATACAAATCATATTTTATTACAGACTGAGAAATAGCAACGTATACATTTCCATATCCAAATGCGTCTACCATCATACAATTTGTGGTGAAGTTAAGACACCCTGGGTCTAATGGTGACCGAAGGGAGGACTAACTGTTGCATATTGTATCCAAGTTCACGATTGCACATAAAGGGCAACACACTTAATTACTTGACCTATCAAGTTAATATGGAGATACGCCTATGAATAGAATTGACATGGACAAATTCTAGGATACTGTAAAATCTAAAATTTGAGCCCCCGTATTTGCAATTGTCATAAAGATCAAAGGAATTCGCCGATGTGCAAAATCCGTAGCATCTATGGACTACTGGTTAGCTTTATTTTAGCGTCATGGATATTCTAAGGCTGCATGCAAAATCACTGAGATCCAACAGGTAGTTTTCGAGAAAATCAATTTCAAACGTGCTCACGAATTAATGGACAGACTATAGCTGTGAGACACCTCATAGCTCGGGTTCGAACCTACTTCCGGCATTTGTTCGAGTCCCCTGGTCTTACTCAGGACGATAACGTGAGTACCTCTGAAGTTGGAGAAAATCTGCCTGTATGGCGAGGGAATACTATAGTCTGTCCATTAATTCGTGAGCACGTTTGAAATTGATTTTCTCGAAAACTACCTGTTGGATCTCAGTGATTTTTTGCATGCAGCCTTAGAATATCCATGACGCTAAAATAAAGCTAACCAGTAGTCCATAGATGCTACTGATTTTGCACATCGGCGAATTCCTTTGATCTTTTATGACAATTTCAAATACGGGGGCTCAAATTTTAGATTTTACAGTATCCCTAGAATTTGTCCATGTCAATTCTATTCATAGGTGTATCTCCATATTAACTTGATAGGTCAAGTAATTAAGTGTGTTGCCCTTTATGTGCAATCGTGAACTTGGATACAATATGCAACAGTTAGTCCTCCCTTCGGTCACCATTAGACCCCAGGGTGTCTTAACTTCACCACAAATTGTATGATGGTAGACGCATTTGGATATGGAAATGTATACGTTGCTATTTCTCAGTCTGTAATAAAAATATGATTTGTATCATCCCGAATCTGACGATTCCATGAGGTTGATAATTGTTACTGGCTGGACAAATTGTAATCCATCTCGGTGCCAGTACTCGTCTTCCTCTCGGAGCACATGTTCAACACACTTCTTCCAGAACTGCATGTCTATCATTGAGAAGGACTCACGTGTCAGAACTTCAACATCACACATTTTAAACGTCCTGTTCTGTTCGGCAACTTGCCCTTTTACTTTAGCCCAGACAAGCTCTATCGGATTGAGGTGAGCATGATATGGAGGTAGTCGCAAAGACGTGTGGCCGTATTCCGCAATGATTTTGTCAATATGAAACACCTTTGTCTTATTTGTCATCCTCACCAGGTGCAACAACTCGGGTTTCAAATATGTATCATCGAAGCTGACATTTTCCTTAGCAAGCCAAGTCCTAATTTGATCTTTTGTATTTGATGCAGTTGGTACTTTGTCTTCCGCTGATACTGCGTTGTGATAGGATGCATTATCCATTACCAAGCATCATGGTCTGTTTAGAATTGGAAGTAGATCTTTCTCCATCCAGTGCCTGAAAATACGTCCATTCATTTCTGTGTGGTAGTCCCTACCGTCGGTACTTTTGATTGGAAAATAAGTCCAGCGTCATGGACAAGACCTTCTTCACTACTTCCTGCATGTGTTAGTATAATACGCTGGCCTTTGCTGCTTGGTATTTTTCTTTTCTGTTCACCGTCTACTGATTGCCATTCTTTAGCATTGGTGTGGTGAGCATTGACACAGGATTCGTCCAAATATACAATATCATAGCCTTGCCTCCGTCGCTCACGGATCTGCCTCAGGTATTTACTTCGGGCAGCAATTAAATGTGGCTTTTCACAAATAATATTCCTGCCGCCTATAGTTTTTCTGAAGGTGAGCCGGCGGCTCTTACAATTTTCCATAGAGTACTTTTAGAAATGTCTATGCTGCAATCTGATTGCAGTTTTTTTTCAGTTTCCTGAGAGTAACAAGTTGATTTGTCGCAAACATTTTCAAGAGCTCCCGTCTTATGACATCTATGTCAAAGTCGTCAATTGTTCTTTTCCTTCCTTGCTTGACATTAGTGCACTTTGTGTCCTGTTTAATCCATCGGGAAAAGGATTCTCTATTCAGACCAAGCGCCAGTTGCGTTCGTTTCTCAGGGTTATGAATATCGCAATATAGATGACCTCTCTTTAGATTCCCTACGGAAGTGTTGGTATAGTAAAACTGTAACCTTCTGCATTGTTATAAATGTGCACTTCAGACTCATTATGAATGTGATATCAATGTCAGTTTTGATAAGCCAACAAATATGATACAATAGCTTCCTACAAATAGCGAGATACGCCTATAACTATAAAACGGTATCCCAATTATAACGTCATATGCTTTCCGCTTTCAAAGTCGACTGGGTTAGGTGCACGGGAATTCGTGAAACTCACGATATTTCAATGTTACCATAATGTATTTTTAGAACAACGCGTCTGTGTACCGTAAATCTGTTACTATTGTGTACAATCCGGTGAGGTTGATTTTAATATAACCTGAAGAAGAAATATTTCAAACTACATCAAATTTTCTTGGAAAAAAAAATTTCTCTAGCGTCATGGATATTCTAAGGCTGCTTGCAAAAATCACTGAGATCCAACAGGTAGTTTTCGAGAAAATCAATTTCAAACGTGCTCACGAATTAATGGACAGACTATAATTACGAGTACATTGAGCACACGGCCTGCCAGTGTAAAGTAATTTACAATGTACACGCTGCTGCCATTGTAAGAAATTGGGAAAAAGGATTTTCACGCAAAAATCAGTTTCAGAGATGAAACTTCGTCTGAGTTGAAAGGACGAAAGATAAAAAACAAAAACAAGAAACATTGAAAACAATGTCAGCTAGTCTAATGTTGACCACACTACACATCGTGTGTCGTACAAGGAAACATTGGAAAATAATAGTAGGTAGTTCAATGTTGCACATCGTGTGCAGATGTACATTGGAAAACAATAGCAGTTAGTCTAATGTTGCACATCGTGTGCAGATGTACATTGGAAAACAATAGCAGTTAGTCTAATGTTGCACATCGGGGCAGATGTACATTGGAAAACAATAGCAGTTAGTCTAATGTTGCATATCGTGTGCAGATGTACATGGAAACATTAGAAAACAATGTAGTCTTAATGTTGACATATCACATCGTGTTCGTGTACAAAGAAACACTGTAAAGAAATATCAGCCGTTGTCAAATCTTCTACTAATGTTCTAAATTTACCCTCAGTTAGGTTATAACTGATAGCTACTATTGTATATGTAATTCTCCTGCACATTTCTGACAAAGAATCTTTACATGTGGTTGTAAAACAACCTGCGGAAGATATAGCTTTATTGGAGTCAATATAACTAAACCAGGGAGGCAGAGAAAGAAAGCACATACAATAACGTCGCTGTATAACTCAACTTAAGGTTGTAAATACTTTGGCTTCAGTGCCTGGCAGGTGAAATGAGCCAGGTTAACTGATACGTGGTCATTAAATATGTCAAGGTTACGTTCGTTTACGTTGTCATTAAATATGTCAAGGTTATAGTGTGTGTCTACCATAACATAACTATCAGGGATACACGCTCTTCAGGAACAGCGTCAAATAAAAAAAAAAATAATTCTTCTTTAAAGGTAAATAAAATTTGACTGTTATGTTTAGTTGATAGTTTACTTTTTAAACAAGGAGGAACAATTGTTGTCTCAAGGTGAAGGATTGACTTCAATGCACCGGGTTTTACCACATATGGCTCAGTGCCTCTCCGCAGAAACGGCACTCCACATGTCGAGAGCTGTACACAGCCTTGACAACAAATCTAGGTGTATCTGAAAAATGCACTTTTGAACAGAATGGCGCAGTCCGAATCGAACCACGACTTTCTAAAATCACGGTAAAAGTGTAATCACTTAACCACAGAGAGTCCCCAAAATTATTATTTTTATTTTTTTCGATCTTGAAGCACTTGAGCTTTCAGATCTCCGGGTCGGTGCCATGGACATCGTAACTCTTCGGTTCTGTGCCACGAACACCGTAAATCTGGAGAATCTGTTGCTTTTCTGCCAGCCCACGAAATTGAACAGCACTCACAGGGGGCTTATCACCCGTCGTCCAACGCTCTACGAACACGCTGGGCAGATGGGCCCAAAATTGTTGTATAGATATGTGGGGAATGTATGACTGTCTATGTTGATGTTTGGTCCCAAAATGCACTTGGGAACCAGTGGTTACCGGGGCCCAAATTTGGGTGTAAAGAATAGAACCAATGTTACCTGCCACGCATGTCGTAAGAGGCGACTAATGGAGGTTTGGCTGAAATCGGATGCACATGTCCTAAACGTGTAGAAGTCTATGAGTTTAGGGCCTACTAAACCAATGTGCAACGTATACACGTTCTTGGCAAAGATCAAATCATATCACAAAGAGTGATTAAAATTGGTCGTAAAAACGAACGCAAAGAAGAAGAAGAAATGGTATGGTCTGGACCCGAACCTACCACCATCGGAAATCAAGGTAAAGGCTTAACAGCTTAGCCACAGACTCCCAAAAATTAATATGCAAACATGTGCTTGAATGTATGATTGAATGTTCATGTTTGAACATACTACTTCAGATCGACTTAGCCACAGACTCCAAAATTAATATGCAAACATGTGTAATGTATGATTGTATATGTTCATGTTTGAACATACTACCAGACGACTAGCCAGACTCAAAATAATATGCAAACATGTGCTTGAATGTATGATTGTATATGTTCATGTTTGAACATACTACTCTCAGATCGACTTAGCCACAGACTCCCAAAAATTAATATGCAAACATGTGCTTGAATGTATGATTGTATATGTTCATGTTTGAACATACTACTCTCAGATCGACTTAGCCACAGACTCCCAAAAATTAATATGCAAACATGTGCTTGAATGTATGATTGTATATGTTCATGTTTGAACATACTACTCTCAGATCGACTTAGCCACAGACTCCCAAAAATTAATATGCAAACATGTGCTTGAATGTATGATTGTATATGTTCATGTTTGAACATACTACTTAGATCGACTTAGCCAAGACTCAAAATTGATATATAAACATGTGCTTGAATGTATGATTGTATATGTTCATGTTTGAACATACTACTCTCAGCTCGACTTAGCCATAATTAAGTAACAGAGAATCAAAGAAACACAAGAAAGAAAAGACAACGGGCGTAATGTTAACCACATCATCCAAAGTGAGCTGAGTGAGAGTCAACGAAGAGTTTATTGCATGTATAATGAACGAGCAGTTCTTCTTCGAAAGGATTGAAGACGAAATTATGAAATTAATGTTAAGACAAACTGTTAGTACATACAGATAAAATTGATTTAACAAGGGTATATATGATGTTAAAGAGATGGCACATGTAAGGTAAGAACTGACATGTCATTAGTATATATCTCTCGTATTGTTATGGTTACATTTAATAAACTTCCCTTCTAAAACAAAGTCCCCAAGAAAATAAGTTACCCTTCTTGATTTGAAAACGGGTTTCACTTTAAAAAATATTTTTATATTTGTTATTCTATGTTCCAATCAGCTCAAACGGATCACATTAGGCTAGATACTGTCACTGACGGCTATTTTTCCAGACCGCTCTATCCTATGCAACTCGTGCAATCTCCTACATGAAATTGAGTCGGATATTACTCGCCGCTCTTAGTAAAGCTCAGTAGTTGAGGTCCAAATTGTTTTCCATGCAAGACGGTAAGGTGCAACATGTAGCGCTAAATATACCAATGAAATACACTATATATTCAATAACCTGATGACTAAGATAAGATAAAGAGTCGACATAAGTTCTAGCCGCAGATATGAGCCTCGGGGTAAGCAAGCCAAACTGCTGCGTTTCATTCATTATGGGGATATAGCAAGACTTTAGAACGCAACCCAGACCGATAACACAACGTTATCAGCCGAAGACGGAGTGTGTCAGCTACAGTGCAGAAGCGGAATAAATCAAAGGCCACAGTCAAATATAGGAATATGAACAAGTGGTATCAGATATGTCATCATCATGATGCTGTTGCTATCAGTTGCAACTGACAAGTAGCGAAATTGATGTGACATGAAAAAGGATGACGTGATGTTGACCACCATTACCCGTCGTGTCAGTTGGTAAAGAAAAGCTCCAGCTGTTTCAAAAGATAGCTCTTATTATGAAAACGGGTTTTTCACTTTTTATTTTTTATTTTGCTGTTCGGTATGCTATTCTTCAATCAGCTCAAACTGGTCATCATTGTGGACAAGATACGATCGCTGTTTCAGTGAAGCTTTTTCTGCTTCTGCTTCGAACGCTCCATATCAACCACTTGTTAACCACACTTTATGATGTGTATGTGATCCCAGCCTAAGAGCGATTGTACGCTGTGCCAGTTGCGCACCTACAAGTAAGCCAGCACATCCGATTTCTGCGATGTTTCTTATTTACTAGTGAAGCTACCCTAGGCTCCTACCTTTGTTCCCCTTGCGAGCCCCGACAACACACAGGTGTCAGTAGAGCGGTCTGGAACTATTTAACCATATGGCAAATGTTTACACACGTTCTAGGAAGCAGGTCGTATGTAGTATCAATTTCTTGTCATCATTTTTAGTCAGAACTATGTTTTAGTTTATTTAGTATTCTATGTTTGTAGCTGCTTTCTTGATAAAGGCCTATGTTCGAAACGTCAAGTGTTGTCATGTTTTAAATATTTAATACTTCATTTCTCCCTTCTTATTAAATACTATAATATTTTTCTCCACGCAACTAAACGCCCGTTTACACAATATTACCGTAGGCTCCTCGCAGATTTCTCCAGATCTGATCCGATCCGGTCTGACCATCTCAGATCGTCAGGTTTCCGTAGATTACATATTAAACAAACTCCATCGGTTTGATAAATAAATTCAGAACATATGAAAAACATCACTGTAATCGATATTTGAACTGTGTAACGCTGCATTCGTCTTGAATGCAGTATCGCACCTGGTTGTTTTTTTTTAAAGAGACTATAACCTTTTAACAAGACGAAAGCAAATAACGTAATCCTTCATAAATATCACCGCAGGGAGTTATCACAGAAGTCAACATAAATATCCAAATTAAAACTCTGAAAATAAAAAATAATCTTATCTTGGTAGACATGTTATTTTTATTCGCCCCACATTCAGTTTACGCTGACTCCATCTTGGAGTTTTGTTTTCTATATATCAGATTTTCGCTGAACATATGTGTCGGAATGTAGTATGGTTGCACATGTGAAGCGGACCTATGATGAAGGTGTTAGGTGGGTTAATGACTGAGTTAGATTGATGCACCTGGTTGTAAAAATCTTTTAATGCTTTGCAATATACAGCGATGTTCACTAGGTCAAGTCTACATTTTGTTTTTTGTTGTTACAGAATAGGTGTTTATTTAGTCAACACAGCTCTGGTCTGTGATGGAAATTGTTTTGTTTTTAAGTTTTCCCGTAATCTTTACAGACTTTAGAGTATGAAAAGCTTGTCATCTCACATTTCTTGGACCTAGTGTGCAGGAGGAAGGAGAGTCAATTTCTTTTCTCACGTTTGGGACGTCGATTGTAGGATTGAACCCACACCATCTTGCGTCCAAGTCAATAAGTGAACGTTAATCTGTCCAACACAAGGAGCTGGGGTACTAAGCAAATATGAAGAGTTGACTTTTGCTTAAAATACTTCTTCATTCTAGAACTGTCTGCCGTAAGAAATTTTTGAGTGGTACTTACTATGTTTAGAGGGAGCTTATGCTACTCCAGTTTATCTGAACCCTGCGGCCCAGTACACCCCGCCTCTGCGTGCATTTTGGATGTGCTTCCTAATCCCTGGTGACGCCCCCCTGTCCAGCGTGTTCGTAGCGCGTTGAATGACAGGTGACAAGCCCCCTGTGAGTGCGGTTCAATTCCACGGGCTGGCAAAAAAGCACAGGTTCTCCCACATTTTCGGTGTTCGCCGCACCGAGCTGAAGGGTTACGGTGTCCATGGCACCGAGGCGAAGGGTTACGGTGTCCATGGCACCGAGGCGAAGAGCTGAAAGTGCAAGTGCTTCTGGATGGGAAAAAAAAATCCTTGGTGACTATTACCTATCCATGGGGTAATAAAGTTTTGTGAACAGAGTGTTCTTCTCTTATATGGATTATATGTGCAGCTAATAAGACAGTGGAGAGACATATATGTGCTTTTGAATATAAGTGTTACAGAAAAGTTCTTCACAAATCATGGACAGAGAAGAGAACAAATCGACCTATCCAGAAAGAACTCAAAATCAAAGAAAACTGGCTGATGCTACAAATACGAAAGAGAAACTTGAAATATTTTGGACATATAAAAAGACATAAAGTGCTGGAGAAAACCATCATGGGAGGAGGCATACCGGCAAAGAGAAGATAGAGGAAGACCACGGAGAAGATGGATTCATGATGTAACGGATGCGTTAAATATGAAATATGACGGCTGCAGAGGCAGGACATCTGGCCTATGAGAGAGAGAAATTCCGGAGGACTGTTGGAGTGGCAAAGTTCTGCACAGGACAAGCTATTTCATGATGATGATGTTACAGCTGTCCGATTATATTGAACCGCATAAGAGGAAGGGGAGCAGAGTAGCTGTTACATTCGATCAACTTGGAAGGCCTTAGCTAACACCCTAGTCTTTTCTCTTAATATTTGCTCATTATCTATTTATTGATCGTATTTATTGACTTTGTTGCTTCCCATGAGGTTCAAAGAACTCCTTATTCTCTTCTGGGAATAAACTGCTGTAACAAATCTACACAGACTAAAAGAAATATGCAAGTAAAAAACTCAACGGGTTTACTATGTTCGACATCGCTTCCCACCCGTGTGTTGCCGGGTTCACATTTGGAGGACAGAATAGTAGCACTGCGACCTATAAGGCATGTCATAAGAGACGACTGAGATAGAGGCATATAGAAGTTACCCTAGTAAATAAAAAGCATCGCAGAAACCAGATTTGCTGGCCTGCTTGTAGGCGAATAACTGACACAACGTACAATCGCTCTTAGGCTCAGATCACATACAAATCGTGGCATATCCTAACGGACGTAGCCATCAATCACAGTAAACGCGTCGTTGATTTTCTAGGCACCACTTATACGTTCAGTAGTTTGCCATTGTTTTCTGAACGATGAGGTCTATTTTTACGTTTTGTTAAAATCCTACCGAAACGGATTTGCTTCCAAACTTGCCCACCGTGGGGTTTGAACCAGGTACGCTTGGGTTCGTGATTGAGTTCACTACAAATCACAAATAGTGGTTAACAAGTGGTCGATATGGAGCGTTAGAAGAAGAGGAAGAATACACCGCCTTCAACAATTTACAGGTACTGGTACAGGTAAGTCGTGTGTTCTCACAAACGCTAGTCTGTATGGTTAGGCAATGGGTGCCATAAGAAATATAAGTTTGTGGTAATGTAAGTGAAGCTGGGGTATGAGAACAGTAAAAACTTGGGGGTCTCTGTGGTTAAGCCGTCGCCTGACGTTGCGAAGGTTCTGGGTTCGAATCCCGACTGCGCCGTTCAGTTCCCGAGTGCATTTTTACAGAGACTCTTCGAATTATTGTCGGAGTTACGAAACTAGTGTTTTGTGCAATAATCTCGTCATGTGGAGTCTCGTCACGTGGCGTCTCGTCACGTGGCGTCTCGTCACGTGGCGTCTCGTCACGTGGCGTCTCGTCACGTGGCGTCTCGTCACGTGGCGTCTCGTCACGTGGCGTCTCGTCACGTGGCGTCTCGTCACGTGGCGTCTCGTCACGTGGCGTCTCGTCACGTGGCGTCTCGTCACGTGACGTCTCGTCACGTGACGTCTCGTCACGTGACGTGGCGTCTCGTCAGGTGGCGTGCCATTTCTTCGGAGAGGAACCCAACCATATGGTGTAAAAACCGGCGCAATGAAGTCATTTCTTAATTCATAGACCCGTTCCTAAAAGCTTTGCATCTTAATGTTATAAATATTGCTCAATAAACTATTTTTGTTCTTGAATAATGAAATTATGTATTGCCCTCGAGAAGTAATCTCGATCAATATTGTTTCACAGACAACTCTAATATATGAGTTTATAGTTGGCTTGTGGTTGATTCACCAGTTTTAATTGACTTAGTGCAGGAAGTGACGACACGCTTATGTCTAAACTAGATTAGTGTCTGGAACGTTTGTAGAGTTTGTCTTTCCTAGAAAATACAGTTTGCTCAGCTTGACAACTGACTAGTGCTGATTTGGAATCGTCCAAAAAAGGGGTTTAAATCTAAATGATTGGTTTCATATCACCAGGTGTCTCCATACGGCTCCGTTCTTCTCCGGCGAAATGAGATGCTGCCTGCCTAACGTATTGCACAAAGCACGAACTCTGTAGCTCGGGCAAGAAATGATAAAGGATCTCAGAAAAAAAAAAACTGCACCTAATTTAGAACATAATGACACTATACATATTCGAAATGATAATCTCGAAAATACAAAGCAGACTCCTTGAATACTTAATCATATAGATCCCATGTGGGCGTCTATAGCTAAAGCAGTAGTCAGTTCGATCACAACCCAAGCGTAACTGGTTCAAACTCGGCGGGGGCAAATTAAAAGCAAATTCGTGTCCGTTGGATTTTTACCTTCCAATTTTTACGAAAGGGAAAAATAGACCACACCGTTCAGAAAGCAATGGCAAACTACTGAGTGTATAAGTGGTGCCTAGAAAAATCAACGATTCGTTTACTGTGGTGTATGGCTACGTCCTGTAAAGAAGAATATGTACAAGAAAGAGACCCCCCGCCCGAATCTGAAATAGTTCTGATTCTTGTCAGATTAATCAGTACATATCCTTTACAGGACGTAGGCCATCAACCACAGTAAACGAGTCGTTGATTTTCTAGGCACCACTTATACGTTCAGTAGTTTGCCATTGCTTAATGAACGGTGAGGTCTATTTTTACCTTTTGTAAAAATCCCATGGAAACAAATTTGCTTCCAAACTTGCTCACCGTGAGGTTTGAAGACAGACTGGAAACATTGCAAAACATGCATTGTTTTGGAACACGCAGGGAAAGGAGAGTAGATGAAGGCCTTGAAATACCTAAAGAAGAGAGTTGGAGACTGATATTAAAAAGATAGCGCCAGGCGTGAAAATAATTGATAGGGATGGTAAGAGAGAGGAAGAGTTGGAAGAAATGTGTTGAAGACCTGTGCTCCGTTGGGAGTTGAAAGGCGAAGAAGAAAATTGATTATGCCGAAATCAAACCGTTAAGAAACGACATTTTCAAGAACACGTTGATTACAACACTCTGCGCAAAAACCTAAACCAAAGTTTTGACAAAAATAAAAACCCAACTGAAAGGAAAATATACAACTACCTACCAAGCCAGTATCTCATTTGAAGAAGGTTCTCACGTGATGAGGCACACGATGAACATCCGAGAAAATTGAAAGGTGCCAAAGTTGTCAACTTACCTTTTCTCTACACGGGAAGCTTTCAGAGTTGGTACCTGTTCTGTTAGAAGATCAAAGACATAATGCATAATGAATAAATGAATAATGTGTTGATTGAGAAGAATTGGCAAGTCCCTCGGAAGAAAGATACGAAAGGCGAACATTTGTTAAGGTCTTGTTCTTCAGAGCCAGTTCATATGTGTATTACTATTATTAGTTTGACTATTATTATAATACCATGGGCGTTTGTAGCTTAAGCGGTGCTGAGCTTGATCACAACCCAAGCGTTTCTGGTTCAAACTCCACGGCGAGCAAGTTTGGAAGCAAATTAGTTTCCTTGGATTTTTACAAACGATATAAGTACACCTCACCGTTCAAAAAAGAATGGCAAACTACTGAACGCTGTGATGCTTTGAAAATCAACGACACGTTTACTGTTGTTGATGGCTATGTCCTGTAAAGGATATGCCACGATTTTCATCTTCATAATACCACGGAATTAAAGACGGACAACTATACATGTAAATTAAGAACGATCATATATGATAACTAAAACGTTCTTTAAAAATGTAAGTTAATGATACCTTATCTGGGTAGTAAATCTTCTTCTCTTCACCCTTCGCCCCTAGAGAAGCACAAGTCCGCAACCAAGGCCTTCCAAGCCCGCCTATCCAATGCCATCCTTTTCAGTTCTCTGCATGGCTACTAAAGAATAAGAAATGAATCTAAAATATAAAAAAGACCACGTATGCCTACAGACTAACGAACCACGTATGCCTACAGACTAACGAACCACGTATGCCTACAGACTAAAGAACCACGTATGCCTACAGACTAAAGTACCACGTATGCCTACAGACTAAAGTACCACGTATGTCTACAGACTAAAGAACCACGTATGTCTACAGACTAAAGAACCACGTATGTCTACAGACTAAAGTACCACGTATGCCTACAGACTAAAGAACCACGTATGCCTACAGACTAAAGAACCACGTATGCCTACAGACTAAAGAACCACGTATGCCTACAGACTAACGAACCACGTATGCATACAGACTAAAGAACCACGTATGCCTACAGACTAAAGAACCACGTATGCCTACAGACTAAAGAACCACGTATGCCTACAGACTAAAGAACCACGTATGCCTACAGACTAAAGTACCACGTATGCCTACAGACTAACGAACCACGTATGCCTACAGACTAAAGAACCACGTATGCCTACAGACTAAAGAACCACGTATGCCTACAGACTAAAGAACCACGTATGCCTACAGACTAAAGAACCACGTATGCCTACAGACTAAAGAACCACGTATGCCTACAGACTAAAGAACCACGTATGCCTACAGACTAACGAACCACGTATGCCTACAGACTAAAGAACCACGTATGCCTACAGACTAAAGAACCATGTATGACTACAGACTAACGAACCACGTATGTCTACAGACTAAAGAACCACGTATGCCTACAGACTAAAGAACCACGTATGCCTACAGACTAAAGAACCACGTATGCCTACAGACTAAAGAACTACGTATGCCTACAGACTAAAGAACCACGTATGACTACAGACTAAAGAACCACGTATGCCTACAGACTAAAGAACCACGTGTATATGTATAAAGAAACGGTGAGAGAATATGAAAACAAAAATCGTGACATATCCTTTACAGGACGTAGCCATCAATCACAGTAAACGCGTCGTTGATTTTCTAGGCACCACTTATACGTTCAGTAGTTTGCCATTGTTTTCTGAACGATGAGGTCTATTTTTACGTTTTGTTAAAATCCTACCGAAACGGATTTGCTTCCAAACTTGCCCACCGTGGGTTTGAACCAGGTACGCTTGGGTTCGTGATTGAGTTCACTACAAATGACAAATAGTGATTAACAAGTGGTCGATATGGAGCGTTAGAAGAAGAGGAAGAATACACCGCCTTCAACAATTCACAGGTACTGGTACAGGTAAGTCGTGTGTTCTCACAAACGCTAGTCTGTATGGTTAGGCAATGGGTGCCATAAGAAATATAAGTTTGTGGTAATGTAAGTGAAGCTGGGGTATGAGAACAGTAAAAACTTGGGAAGGGGGTCTCTGTGGTTAAGCCGTCGCCTGACGTTGCGAAGGTTCTGGGTTCGAATCCCGACTGCGCCGTTCAGTTCCCGAGTGCATTTTTTACAGAGATTCTTCGAATTATTGTCGGAGTTACGAAACTAGTGTTTTGTGCAATAATCTCGTCACGTGGCGTCTCGCCACGTGGCGTCTCGCCACGTGGCGTCTCGCCACGTGGCGTCTCGCCACGTGGCGTCTCGTCACGTGGCGTCTCGTCACGTGGCGTCTCGTCACGTGGCGTCTCGTCAGGTGGCGTGCCATTTCTTCGGAGAGGAACCCAACCATATGGTGTAAAAACCGGCGCAATGAAGTCATTTCTTAATTCATAGACCCGTTCGTAAAAGCTTTGCATCTTAATGTTATAAATATTGCTCAATAAACTATTTTTGTTCTTGAATAATGAAATTATGTATTGCCCTCGAGAAGTAATCTCGATCAATATTGTTTCACAGACAACTCTAATATATGAGTTTATAGTTGGCTTGTGGTTGATTCACCAGTTTTAATTGACTTAGTGCAGGAAGTGACGACACGCTTATGTCTAAACTAGATTAGTGTCTGGAACGTTTGTAGAGTTTGTCTTTCCTAGAAAATACAGTTTGCTCAGCTTGACAACTGACTAGTGCTGATTTGGAATCGTCCAAAAAAGGGGTTGAAATGTAAATGATTGGTTTCATATCACCAGGTGTCTCCATACGGCTCCGTTCTTCTCCGGCGAAATGAGATGCTGCCTGCCTAACGTATTGCACAAAGCACGAACTCTGTAGCTCGGGCAAGAAATGATAAAGGATCTCAGAAAAAAAAAAACTGCACCTAATTTAGAACATAATGACACTATACATATTCGAAATGATAATCTCGAAAATACAAAGCAGACTCCTTGAATACTTAATCATATAGATCCCATGTGAGCGTCTATAGCTAAAGCAGTAGTCAGTCGATCACAACCAAGCGTAACTGGTTCAAACTCGGCGGTGGGCAAATTAAAAAGCAAATTCGTGTCCGTTGGATTTTTACCTTCCAATTTTTACGAAAGGGAAAAATAGACCACACCGTTCAGAAAGCAATAGCAAACTACTGAGTGTATAAGTGGTGCCTAGAAAAATCAACGATTCGTTTACTGTGGTGTATGGCTACGTCCTGAAAGAAGAATATGTACAAGAAAGAGACCCCGCCCGAATCTGAAATAGTCCTGATTCTTGTCAGATTAATCAGTGACATATCCTTTACAGGACGTAGCGCCATCAACCACAGTAAACGAGTCGTTGATTTTCTAGGCACCACTTATACGTTCAGTAGTTTGTCATTGCTTTATGAACGGTGAGGTCTATTTTTACCTTTTTTGTAAAAATCCCATGGAAACAAATTTGCTTCCAAACTTGCTCACCGTGAGGTTTGAAGACAGACTGGAAACATTGCAAAACATGCATTGTTTTGGAACACGCAGGGAAAGGAGAGTAGATGAAGGCCTTGAAATACCTAAAGAAGAGAGTTGGAGACTGATATTAAAAAGATAGCGCCAGGCGTGAAAATAATTGATAGGGATGGTAAGAGAGAGGAAGAGTTGGAAGAAATGTGTTGAAGACCTGTGCTCCGTTGGGAGTTGAAAGGCGAAGAAGAAAATTGATTATGCCGAAATCAAACCGTTAAGAAACGACATTTTCAAGAACACGTTGATTACAACACTCTGCGCAAAAACCTAAACCAAAGTTTTGACAAAAATAAAAACCCAACTGAAAGGAAAATATACAACTACCTACCAAGCCAGTATCTCATTTGAAGAAGGTTCTCACGTGATGAGGCACACGATGAACATCCGAGAAAATTGAAAGGTGCCAAAGTTGTCAACTTACCTTTTCTCTACACGGGAAGCTTTCAGAGTTGGTACCTGTTCTGTTAGAAGATCAAAGACATAATGCATAATGAATAAATGAATAATGTGTTGATTGAGAAGAATTGGCAAGTCCCTCGGAAGAAAGATACGAAAGGCGAACATTTGTTAAGGTCTTGTTCTTCAGAGCCAGTTCATATGTGTATTACTATTATTAGTTTGACTATTATTATAATACCATGGGCGTTTGTAGCTTAAGCGGTGCTGAGCTTGATCACAACCCAAGCGTTTCTGGTTCAAACTCCACGGCGAGCAAGTTTGGAAGCAAATTAGTTTCCTTGGATTTTTACAAACGATATAAGTACACCTCACCGTTCAAAAAAGAATGGCAAACTACTGAACGCTGTGATGCTTTGAAAATCAACGACACGTTTACTGTTGTTGATGGCTATGTCCTGTAAAGGATATGCCACGATTTTCATCTTCATAATACCACGGAATTAAAGACGGACAACTATACATGTAAATTAAGAACGATCATATATGATAACTAAAACGTTCTTTAAAAATGTAAGTTAATGATACCTTATCTGGGTAGTAAATCTTCTTCTCTTCACCCTTCGCCCCTAGAGAAGCACAAGTCCGCAACCAAGGCCTTCCAAGCCCGCCTATCCAATGCCATCCTTTTCAGTTCTCTGCATGGCTACTAAAGAATAAGAAATGAATCTAAAATATAAAAAAGACCACGTATGCCTACAGACTAACGAACCACGTATGCCTACAGACTAACGAACCACGTATGCCTACAGACTAAAGAACCACGTATGCCTACAGACTAAAGTACCACGTATGCCTACAGACTAAAGTACCACGTATGTCTACAGACTAAAGAACCACGTATGTCTACAGACTAAAGAACCACGTATGTCTACAGACTAAAGTACCACGTATGCCTACAGACTAAAGAACCACGTATGCCTACAGACTAAAGAACCACGTATGCCTACAGACTAAAGAACCACGTATGCCTACAGACTAACGAACCACGTATGCATACAGACTAAAGAACCACGTATGCCTACAGACTAAAGAACCACGTATGCCTACAGACTAAAGAACCACGTATGCCTACAGACTAAAGAACCACGTATGCCTACAGACTAAAGTACCAAGTATGCCTACAGACTAACGAACCACGTATGCCTACAGACTAAAGAACCACGTATGCCTACAGACTAAAGAACCACGTATGCCTACAGACTAAAGAACCACGTATGCCTACAGACTAAAGAACCACGTATGCCTACAGACTAAAGAACCACGTATGCCTACAGACTAAAGAACCACGTATGCCTACAGACTAACGAACCACGTATGCCTACAGACTAAAGAACCACGTATGCCTACAGACTAAAGAACCATGTATGACTACAGACTAACGAACCACGTATGTCTACAGACTAAAGAACCACGTATGCCTACAGACTAAAGAACCACGTATGCCTACAGACTAAAGAACCACGTATGCCTACAGACTAAAGAACTACGTATGCCTACAGACTAAAGAACCACGTATGACTACAGACTAAAGAACCACGTATGCCTACAGACTAAAGAACCACGTGTATATGTATAAAGAAACGGTGAGAGAATATGAAAACAAAAATCGTGACATATCCTTTACAGGACGTAGCCATCAACCACAGTAAACGAGTCGTTGATTTTCTAGGCACTACTTATACGTTCAGTAGTTTGCCATTGCTTTATGAACGGTGAGGTCTATTTTTACTTTTAGTAAAAATTCCATGGAAACAAATTTGCTTCCAAACTTGCTCACCGTGAGGTTTGAACCAGATACGCTTGGGTTTGTGATCGAGCTCTCTACTGCTTGAGCTGCAGACGCTCAGAGAGAATATACCTGGGGCATTAAGGATGGAGAGATGCCCACCTGCCCAGCGTGTTCGTAGCGCGTTCGACTACGGGTGACAAGTCCTCTGTGAGTGCGGGTTCAACTCCGCAGACTGGCAGAAAAGCCACAGGTTCCCAGATTTACGGTGTTCGTGGCACCGAACCGAAGGGTTACGATGTCCATGACACCGAGCCGAAGAGCTTTCAGCTCAAGTGCTTCTGGATCGGAAAAAAAGGATGGAGAGATATTAATTCTTTAATCTTGATTTCAAATTTATTTAATCAAATTAAAATATACTGACAAATCGAAGTGTCCTTATCGAACAAAAGTGACTCAACATCTGCAGTGTGTTACCATTACCTTAATCTCTAGCATCAAGAACTACACAATATTTGTATGCAAGCTTTGTCTGCTTTCCATTACGCAATCGCAAACTTATCATGATACTAAATCCATGTAAGACGGTTAATCCACATAATCCAAACATTGTTTTAAAATAGAAAGCATATGTTAAAGCTACTAGTGAAACAGACTAGTATTTCAATGTGACAAGTGAAGTAAGGACAGGGTTGCGTCATATCAACTCCCCTGTATTTGTTTAACTTCAGTGTTGAAACTACATTGAAAAATGTCAGTCCACAACCACAAACATCGTGCATTTTTATTTGTGTTTTACAAATTGTGTAGATATTATTCCAGAACTAAGATACGCAGATGACACAGTTTTCTTGTTAAACAGTGCTCTATATCAGCGGTTCCTAAACTTTGCATTACCGCAAACCCACTTTCTCTCTCTCTCTCTCTCGCGATCCCGGCCTAGACTGATGAACAACTTTTATCATGAATTTTACCGTGATTTTAAGGGACTCCGTTCCTCTGTACAGCTTCTCGCGAAGCTCTGTGTTTTGGGGCCAGGTTTTTTTTCTTAGACCTGCTATCAGTTGACAATCTTGCAGTATGTGCTCTGCCATCATGTCCGCCTTTTTGCAGGGGCACAAGCTAGTTGTGCCAATTTTAAATTTGTTAAACATGTGGGCACGGAGCTTGTTGTGGTCTGTACGGAGGCGGAGTATAGCAACTGAACCCCCTTTTTAATAGGTTTTACTGCTGCGGACCTCCAAAAGTTTCTATATATGAAAATCTTCTACTGAATGAGTTATTATTACACCACACCAACAGTCAAGTTGGCTCCAATTTCTCAGACTGCAAGAAACTTCAAATGATCTTTCATTTTCTCCTGTCAGACATTTAGACTCCGGTCTGGTCAGTGTCCTTTGATTTAGCAGTGGAACTAGTTTACCACAGTTTTTATACATGTTTCTGAAATGTATCTGTTTAAAATTTCAAAGATCATAAAGGGTTTTAAAGCTGAAGGATTGACTTCATTGCACCCCATATGGTTCGGTCCATCTCCGCAGAAATGGGACGCCACCTGCCGAGAGTACTGAACAAAGCACGAACTCCGTAGCTCCAGCAACAATCCTAGAGGTCTCTGAAAAAACTGCACTCGTTAACAGAATGGCGCGGTCCGGACTTGATTCCACGACCTTCGACTCACAAGGCAAAGGGCTTAACCACTTAGCCACAGAGACCCCCGAAAGATCATAATATTTCTTCAAGTACTTGAGCACAACGTGGACTCCCGGGTGTCCGCGAACATCAGATTGAGAAACACTGCTTTAGATTATACGTATGGACGTCCATGAAGACCTGTAGAAAAGTAAAAATACTATTAACCAAGCATTGAAGATCTCTATTATACTTAGACAAATAAATTCTGGCCTGTCACGTAATCGATATAGCAACCACTAACTATGGGGACCTGTTCAAATCTAAAATGTTAAAAATTGACCCATTACCCGCCCGTGTGGTGCTGAGGCCCGCAAAGGAAGCAAAGAATAGTACCACTACAACCTACAAGACATGTCGTAAGAGTCGACTGATGTAGGACCTAGGGAAGTTACCCTAGTAAATAAAAAGCGTCGCATAAATCGGATGTGCTGGTCTACTTGTAGGCGCACAACATTAAAACGTGCAATCGCTCTTAGGCTCAGGTCACATACACATCACATAGAATGGTTAACAAGTGGTCGATATTGAGCGCTCGAAGAAGAAGAAGAAGAAAAAGAAGAAGACCCAGCACCATAATGTGGGCAAGTTCAAACTTTCTCCGTGCGTGGGAAATGTATACACTTCACATTTTCCATCATTACCAATTTAAATTAGGATGAACAAAATTACATATTATAACATAACTTACAGCGGCGTATCGTTGCACATCCTACCAATAGGTAGTTTCAATTATAGCTATCTAGTCAATCCCCTTACAGGTAAATTAAATCTAGTTATCGCAATGTGCATCTCCAGGCAATTTGTACGTGTTATTCTTGCACGTTTCTACTTAGTTCTGAACGACCTCATTAATATCATCTTTGCTAAAGTTTTATAACTTTTCATACTTGCTCATAGTGCTAAGCTTTGGGAAATCTGACAGACTTGAAGCTGACTGCCCAGTTTGTAGTACACAGTAAATTAAGAGCATGGGCAGAGATCTCTGAAGAAGGAACCTGACAGACCCAGCGCCGGATTAGCCTAGTAGCAGAAGTAGCAAATGCTACGGGCCCGCGCTTCTGGGGCCCGGCCCTTGGGTCATAAACAAGGAACCAAGGTTGGGAGGTGGGTAATAATATTCCCCTTTCATTTGTTTCTTATTTAGGTTAGGACCAATGTCATGTTTACTCAATTTCGGACTTAGGTGGGCGGTCACACTGAGTTGACTAACAACGTTACAGTTTTTTAAATTTGTGTGTAGGAGTGTCCCCTTTTTGCACACGATTCTAATAAACGAAAATTTGAAAGCTTGAACAAAAGGACCATTACATTTTATTCATAACCACTTTCTGTTCTTTCAGCAGTTTTTGTGCGCGAAACTTAGTTTAAAATAAATGCAAGTGGTCGGTTTACGAAAGAAGGATTTGACGACTGGAAAACGCAAATAATTTGTTGAAAAGACATGAAGAAAGCACCTCTCATAGACAAGTGATAATTTCGCTGTTAGTTTACAAAAAGAAGGATGCTCGTGTCGATTCTCAACTTGTAAGCCAAATTGAGACCGAACAAACATATTGGCGGACATTTTTGGAGCGAATTACTTCAGTTATCCAATTTTTAACAGAACGAGGTTTTGCATTTCGAGGTAATAATGAAACTATTGGTTCACATAATAATGTAAATTATTTAGGTTTATTGGAATTAATAGCCAAATTTGACAATATTTTTAGCTCAGCATATAAATACTTACGTAAATAAAAGAAAGGGACATACATCACACTTATATTTTAAAAAAAACATGCGAGAAATTTATCTATCTAATTGCATCAGCTTACTGGATCATATTATTTGTGAAATTAAGAAATGCAAGTACTATTCCGTATCATTGGACTCTGCTCCAGACATTTCGCATGTGGACCAACTCACTCTAATAGTGCGCTATGTCTTACCATCTGGACCAGTGGAAAGGTTTGTGAAGTTCTTGGATATGGAAGGTGATACTGCTGAACAACTCGCCCAAAGTTTACTCTCTGCTTTAGCTAAACGCATGGAAGCGTACCATAGAGTGACTGGTGTATTTGGAATACTTCGGCAGTTAAAATCTCTTACAGCAGAAGAGATCTTGAAAAGAACTCCAAATACTGTCAGCTCTTACCAAGAGGATTTGGAAGAAAGCCTAGGCGACGAACGTGTGCAGTTTGCTGAACTTCTTAAAACTAATGTAGCTGCTGCTATTAACAGCAAAAAGCATGAGGCTCTTGAACTGCATTTTTATCAACTTATAATGGAAAATTCATTAGAGTCGTGTTTCCCAAATGTAAAAATAGTCTTACGAATTTACTTGTCTTTAATTATTACTAACTGCAGCGGAGAACGTTCTTTTTCAACATTAAAGCGTATAAAACGTGAGTTAAGGAACATGATGGGACAAGATCGTCTAAATAACCTCACCTTAATGAACATTGGATGTAATTTACTTAAAGAAATTGATTTGTCTAGTATTATCTCTAATCGAGACACGTTTGTATGTAAAAGTTGTGTTTTATTATTTATTATCATATAAAACCTAGGGCCCCGCGCTAAAATTTGCTACAGGCCCGCGCTGGCCTAATCCGGCCCTGGACAGACCTGAAGCTGACTGGCCAGTGTGTGGTCCACAGTAAATTAAGTGCATGACCAGAGATCGCTGAATAAGGAAACCTGACAGACCTGAAGTTGACTGCCCAGTTTGTGCTCCACAGTCTATGGGATTCTCATCATTCTTCTGTAAAACGACATATCTTACACCTTTAAACTAATAAGTAGATACCAGAAAAACTAAAACAATCTTTGTGTGACTCGATCAAAATGGTAAGTTTTTTTTAATCGGTTGTTTAAGTAGATTTTGAGTAGACGGAGACAGCAAACTCCACTACTTGTTGTTACATTGTGCAACTTGTTGACTATCACGAGGTATTGACTCGGTTTCGGTAATTTAGAGACGACAAAAGAATATTTCTCATGTAGCATCATGAACAAGAAAAACATAAGCGATCGTTTGAAAGATTGTTCTTGTTTAGTAAAATTAGCATGCTTCTTAAACATCTTCACTAGTTGAAATATGTTCAACTTAAAACTTCAAGAAAGAAGCAGCTGCAGGATCTCAAGATGAAAACAAGATTAAAGCAATGATTTAAAAGTGTTAATTCTGGCGTCATGTCTTCTTGAACACAAAATATGAGATAATTTCAAGCTTCACAACTGTTTTTTGTTCCACTAACAAAGTCTTGTATGAGGACACATTACTTAACTCGCAACGTTTAAAAGATTTACAATACAGTTTTCCAGAATAATTTCCTATTCCTGATGCAAGAAAAAACTGGGTTTAGAGTTCCATTTTAACATAATGTTAATGAGCTATGAGAAAGGCGTACAACAGCAGAGCAAGATAAGCTCACAGAATATATCTACGGATGGTGCTCAGAAATTAAATATCAAAGAAAAGGTCCTTGCAAATTTCAGGGCTCACTTATATCCGAAAATATCAACGAGTGGGTTGAAACTACTGATGTCTTTTTAAACACTCTATCTCGTACTTGAGTGAAAAATCGTTCTCTGCTCTCGTTTACCTTAGAAATATAAGTATAGAAACATTTTGAGAAATGTAATAATAGTCGTCCATCGCAAACGATGATGACAACAGTCTCAGACGTGACCTGCTGCACCTCTCTGGTGCGGAGGTGACTGTAGAGTCCAATCCTAGAACACAATCCTCTACCACATGTGGGTGCATACATGATCAAAGTTAGACATGTGCATGTTGTGTGTTCTGTCTTTTCGCGCAGCTCGTTTTCTCTGTGTCTCAACGGCATGAGGACTCAGCTATGCTGGTTCCTCTTGTGTTGTGACAGCGCAACATTTGGCGATCTTGCGCAAAGGATCCTCAGCACGTGGTGTCTATATTGAAACGTTGTTGGTCGAAACGTTGCTGTATATTGTCATTGTTTTTGTAATTTGTAACACTACAGTACTTTGTGATTACGTGTTTTGTCTATATCTAAGCATTTCAGAGACTCTTTAAGAGAGTCTTTAAAGCGTTTTTTTCTCCCTCGGCAGAACGTCTGCCCCCTTCAAGCGCGCCATACATCAACTGTTTTTGGGTGCGTTTATCAGGCATCCGAGCAACGTTAACAGTCTATCTCACTTGGGCCTTCTGCAACAGGACGTTGGAGGACTTCTCTATCTGGAATTTTGTCCTGCCAGTTTATTTGTAGTATTCTGCGTAAACAGCTTGTATGGAAGTGGTTTAGATTTCTTGTGTGTCTGCTATACACTGTCCATGTTGAGAAATGTACGCAGAAGTCGGAATACCAATTTCATATATTAATCCCGATATAGCAAGACGTGTAGGTAAAATGCATCACCCGCTTTCTCATTAAAGAAAGTCAACATTCTTCTTCTTCTTAAACGATCTCTGGTCTGGTCATCTGAGTTTACTGTGAACCACAAACCAGCTTCAAGTCTTTCTGGTTTTTTTAAAGCTTAATTTTTAGGTCGACTGGGTGTGGCAAAATAATAATTCTCAGCTCACTCACGAGAGACAGTCCTTCAGTACATGCTCTGGTGTCTGTTCCGCTTGCTGATACTGGCAAAAAGCTGTTTGACTTATTTCTAGTTCTAGGAATAGTTTATGTAAGTCTGTTGAATTTGCAGTGTCCGGTAAGTAGGTGAAATATAATGACCTGGTCTGTTCTGCTTATGTCTTTCAGGAAGTCTTTTCCATAATCAGTCTACAGCTCAATTGTATTTACAAGAAGTGTTGACACTGAGGTAGAACATCGTCTACAAAGCCTCAGAAAACAAGATTTTGCATTGACGAGGTCTCACAACTCACTCAGTCTCAAAAGAGGATCTCGCCCGAGTGGTTACCGGGGTCCACATTTGGGGTGTAAAGAATAGATCCACCTAGTGGCGGTTCGTCATTAAGGGCCACTGGGGCCGGGCCCCACAAAAATAATGTGTAACGTGTATTTATTATTTTATAAATTAAAACATAACAAACCAAAGCAATGATTTTTCCGATAATTTTTGTCTGGCCCCACCAACAAAAATTATCACGAGTCGCCACTGGAACCACTGTTACCTGCCATGCACGTCGTAAGAGGCGACTAAGGAGGTTTGGCTGAAATCGGATGCATATGTCCTAAACGTGAGAAGTCTATGCTTTTATGGTCCTACCAAACCAATGTGCAACGTATACACGTTCTTGGCAAAGATCAAACATATCACAAAGAGTGATTAAAATTGGTCGTAAAGAACGACCGCAAAGAAAAATAAGAAAAGAGTATCTGCGGGTAAACGATTGACTTCATACGACTCCGTCTCTCTCGGTAGAAACGGAAAGCCACCTGCCGAGTGTTGCACAAAACACAAACTCCGTAGCTCTAGCTACAATCCTAGGAATCTCCGGAAACAATTACACATGTGACTGGATCCAGATTGGAACCTACAACATTAAGAACTTCAAGCAAATTTGTTAACAACTTCACCGTAGTGACTTATTTAGTAATTGGATTAAATAAACATTAAGGAATGTAGATTATCAAGTAGCGGTTATACTGTTTCAGATTGATATATTATATATAAATATTACTTGAAGTAAACATTTGCAGATATTAGTTTGTCCACAACCTAAATAACACTATACATTATTGTTGTTTAAATATTATTGATATGTAACAAGTGATGATACTTTCTTAGATTGTGTAAATATGAATAATCATCATCAAATATCTTGTCCGGAGCAGAACTTTGCCACCTTAACAGTCCTTCAGAATGTCTCTCTCTCTCTCACACAGGTCAGATGCCAAGCCCCTGCAGCTGTCATGCTCAAACTATGAGTTACTTCCTGAATAGATTTCCTCCGTGGTCTTTCTCTTCTTCTCTTTGCCGGGGTGTCTCCTTCCATGATGGTCTTCTTCGGCACTTCTTGTCTCTTTATATGTAAAAAACATACTTCAATTTTCTCATTCTTATTTGCATCATAATCATGTTTTCTTTTATTTTGAGTTCTTTCTAGAGAGATGGTAAATATAAATATTAATGAAAATACATTATTGTTGTAAGCTGTAGATATGAACGATTCATACAAAATGGACATTAGAGATACCATTTTTTCATTTTCAAATATTTTCCTTTTTATTAATAACACATTTCAATTACCGTTTCAAAAGTAGATATTTTTATAATTGTAAACACACAGATGAATCACAAAGTAGGTATTGGCGTGGTAGCAAAAGGTTTCAAGAATAAAAGGGCGCTGTAGAGAAACCGTGAAATGATCTTTACTGTGTTAGAAATATAGGGTTCATGATAGAACGGCATAGAGAAATTGTTTGAATGTCATATTAACATATAACAGTACAGGAGGAATATAATAAGCGCATATATAATTCATTTATTAACAGTTTCATGTATGGAATATGTTGGGGAACCGCTGCGATAAAAGGTATTTAGAAGGGGTCTGTGATAGGGACAAGTTAAGAACCGCTGATCTGCATCATCACATTGTGTCTTTTAATTTACCAACAAATAGTGTACGCTAATTTGAAATATTTCGTTGGAATTTTTGTTATCCAATCCGTATGTTTATGAGAGCTTATATTAAGATTGCAGTCAATTTGTTGATTGCATTTTTTTATTATTTAGATTTGTGTTTCAAATATTTTCGACTTTTCCGTCTCAAATTGGGAAAAAAATGGAAGCCGTGAGAATATGAAGTATTGTAAATATTTGTAAATGAAGATCAGGTTTAAAAACAAACCTGTACGGAGAAAAAGGTAATGAACAATTTATTTCTGCTGCAGATGTTTTTAAATAACTGAAAAGTGTTAAATCAACAAAGTTTAGGTAAAGTAAACTTGTAGCTCTCTGGGTAGATTTGTCCGTTTTTTTCCCTTCATTCTGCTTTATCTTAACAGTATTTATTTACACCTTCGTTGATTGCACATATTATCCAGTATTATGTGTAAATATGTGCGTATATATATATATATATATATATATACATACATACATACATACATACATGCATGCATACATACATACATACGTACACACACTCCCTCTCTCTCTCTCGCACAAACACACACTAACACACGCACGCATACACGCACATACTAGTGCACAAATATACGCACATACATGCGTACAAACGTGCGCACAGACATACATAGCTCAATCATAAAACACACATGCATAAGACACATCATCGTCATCATCATCAGGTGCTGTGCCGGCTAGCGTAGGCGATCATGGATCTCCACAAATCTCTATCTTTGGTGTTTGCTATCAATTCAGATGTTCAGATGTCCAGCAATTCATAACACATACATGCATAAGACACACACAAGCATAAGACACACACATGCATAAAACACACATATATATAAATGTGTATTTCATAGCTATTCAGAAAAATACTAATTAAACACTGCTAACAACATTAGAATCATCCTTGATGACTATAAATCACACTTGTGATCTTGTGATATAAAGGGTTCTATGTGGCTAAGTGGTTAGCTCTTTGCCTTACGAGTCGTAGGTCGTGGGTTCGAATCCGGACTGCGCCGTTCTGTTCACGAGTACAGTTTTTTTTCAGAGCCACCTAGGATTGTTGCTAGAGCTACGGAGTTCGTGCTTTGTGCAATACTCTCGACAGGTGGCGTTCCATTTCTGCGATGAAGGACAGAGCCATATGGGGTAAAACCGGATTCAATGAAGTCAAATCTTCGGCTTTAATATCCCTTTTTTAAAACACTTGTGAATGACAGTGCACTTTTAAGTTGTTGTACATAGTAATTACAACCAGGCTGCCATTGATTTAAAGAACAATTACCATTGCTGTCGTCATGCAGTACGTATGTTGGCATTTTTGTTAAACTTCATAGTAATTACAACCAGGCTGCCATTGAGGTAAAACCCGATTACCATTGCTGTCGTCATGCAGTACACATGTTGGCATTTTTGTTAAACTTCAGAAAAAAAAATATCTTTAACCTAACATGGGATTTGAACTCGATATCATGACTGAGAAACCAATATTCTAACTCCCCCACAGAGAATGACTGATGGTGTCGGATCTGATTGATCGTAGTAGAAACCGTCAAAGGTGACCGATACAATCTTCTTGAAATGGATGTATCGCCAAAAATATATAATAAAGCAATACAAGCAGTTGTGAAAGCAACAAATCAACAGCAGACAAAAATTACACAAGACGGAAGATTGAATCAACAGCAGACAAAAATTACACAAGACGGAAGATTGAATCAACAGCAGACAAAAATTACACAAGACGGAAGATTGAATCAACAGCAGACAAAAATTACACAAGACGGAAGATTGAATCAACAGCAGACAAAAATTACACAAGACGGAAGATTGAATCAACAGAAAATAACACAACAATTTTTCAACTCAGAACAGAACGCTGAATCTTCAACCACCAGACGCACACAATGAAACCTGCTATGACTGCACGGTGTGCATAGTTCATAGTTCATAAGTACGGTTCCAACTTCACTGCAACGGGTCACCCCATAATTGCTCCGTTCCTGTGCCAATGAAAATCACACGAAATGCTAACAACTGTGAAATGTTTCCTGTGCGAACTAATTCCAGAATGAAACAGCCGCGTACCGCCACAAAAAAACAAAACATGCACCGCATAAAATGCATATGGCCGTCGATAATGTAGCAACACAAAACTGTTCATCACTTGAATTGCAATTCTTGTCGAAGGAACATCAATCATGACAAAATCCAGCTTTCTGCACTCGCAATATAACTGCATACGGCAGATTGAGCTTGTTCGTCATAACCGCTGTCCGCCATTTTCTGAATACACACAACAAAGGCACGGTTGACACAGCAAAAAGCATTCCATGTAACAGTCATAGCTCACAGCGTTGCTCAAGCACTAACTCAGTAGCTCGGCAAACGAAACCGGAAAATACCCGACCAAACATATCGGAAATGCGCTAGCAAAGTCGTGTTCAGAATCAAACACTTCTGACTCTGAATGGCCCTCCCGCATTCCGCCATTGCTGGCCAGATTTTTATTTTCAGGAGTCTGTGTTTCTGTCCGACGATGTGCATGTCGGACAGAAACACAGATTCCTGAATCACATGCTAGACTCTTGTCCATCATACCTATACCAATGAAACGAAACACGCTTACAAAGCAAGATGAGAACAAGGAATTTTGTATAAGAACCCCATGGAAAGCAACGGAAACAAAGAATATGACTGTACAAGCAGGGCCGTGCGGTATATTATTTTAGTATGATGCAAATTTCGAAATTACTTACTTACTTAATCCCGTCATGTCTAGTGACACATGGGGCTTCAGAAAGGACTTTCCATGCTCTCCTGTCCGTGCAACCTTCAGCGCAGAGCCCCACGTCAGAGATGCGGTGTCCAGTTCCTCTTGCATCATGCACCTCCATGTTGTCCGTGGTCTGCCTTTCTTTCTCTTTCCTTCTGGTGCCCAAGTGAGGGCTATCCTTGCAGGCATTTCTTGTCTCATTCTCATAACATGTCCGAGCCATTTCCATCTTCTTTTTGAGTATGTCATTCATTGCCTCTTGTCTTGTCTTGTATCTTGGAGTAGTTGGTTATTGGATATTTTTACTGGCCAAAAGATTCCCAAGACTCTGCGAAGACAAGAGTGGTGGAAAACTGACAGCCTGCTAGTATCTCCTTTGGTCATCCTCCAACACTCCGATCCGTAGAGCAAAACTGGCAAAACAATGCTTTTTTAGAGTTTAAGCTTTGTGGTCCTATTGTAGATTTTGGACTTCCATACTGGTTTCATTCTGGCAAAAGCGGTTCTGGCCTTACTTAGACGTGATTTTATATCTTCCTCTGTGCCACCATTTAGTGTCAGTACGCTACCAAGATATGTAAACTGCTCAACCCTTTCCAGTGTTTCATTTTCTAACATTACTGGTTGTTGGATTTCACTGTTTGTCATAATTTTTGTTTTTCCTGTATTTGTTTTGAGGCCTACTGTCTTTGCCGTGCTGTGAAGTATTATACTTTTCTTTTGTATATGTTCATATTTGTGTGACACCAGGGCTATATCATCTGCAAAGTCCAGGTCCTCAAGCATATCGAAAGGGGTCCATCTTATTCCTCTTGGTGCTTGTTGTTTTATGGCATTTTTAGCACCCAGTCAATTGTAATACTAAACAAAAGAGAGGACATTACGCATCCCTGTCTTAAAATTTCGAAATGCCGCATCTTAAATGTTTTTTCCTTAAAATAACCTTCAATTATAACTTTGGTTTTTCCTGCTTATGCCGCCCCCTTTACGGCACCGCCTGATGCGACCGTCTCTCTGCATCATAGCACCGCACGGCTTCTGTGTACAAGTATAAGAGGTTTCCGAAACGTTTACAAAGTAAGCTATGATGAGGCCTCGAGGAACTCCAACTGACGTGCAGCTTTATAAAAGTAACCCACCTCACTGTTTATACTGAACATACACATCGATGAAATAAAGAACAATGTAATGTGTATTATGTGTCATAAACATGTAATTTGCTACTTCATCTCATCAATTTGTCTTTTTAATATTTAATTTGTTTTCTTGTTTTATGTCTTGTTTTTTTCCTTTCATTTCAGTCCTATTTTCTGTATACTCACTCATATGTCAATTTGTTCATTTCTTCATACATCTGCAATACATGTTAAATAAAGAAATAGTGAAAAAAAAGTATAGTGAAAGGATTAATTCATTTTTCTATTAATTTTAAGAATAAAGAAGACCATGGTACGAGTTTAATAGTGAAGAACTCATGCATTTCAGCTATTTATTTTAAAAAAAACAATTGCAAAAGAGAAAAAAGTATAGTGGTAGCCTCATGCGTTTTCCAGTTATTTACAAACAATAAAGAAGAGCAAAAGTGTAGTGGCAGGCTCATGTATTTTTCAGCTTTTTTCAAACATCGAAGAAGAGCAAGGTAAAGTGGTGAACTCATGTATTATTTATAAACTTTCACCCAGACACGAACATAATAGTGGGAGTCACCAGGAAAGGCAGACTACGAAATGAGAACATCAGAAGCAGAGTGGGCATAACTTCATGCACCGAATACATCGAAAGACAACAAATGCAGTGATTTGGACATTTAATGAGAATGGAATACAACCAACCACCAATAACAGCATACAATAAAAAGAAATCAGGTACTAGAGCTAAGGAAGACAAAGAAAAGATGGATAGACAATATCAAGACCACACTACATAAACACGGATATAACATAACAAAGGCGACTCATCTGTCCCTAGAACGCACATTAAAGCTCCCATCCCTACGCTTAACGACAAGAGTGGACAGCCAACTACATCTTCCACCTGGGAATAGACAATAGACAAAAAGAACATAATTTCTCTAATTTTCTCTTTCTTTCCTTTTCTACCTCTCTCTTTCCATCTTTTTCCTCTCTCCCTCTCTTTCCCTCTATTTTTTTTCTAATTTTCTCTCTACATCTTTCTCCATTTCTCTTTCTCTCCCTATCTTTTGTTTTCTCTCTATTTGTACCAATTTCTATCTCTTTTTCTTCTTCTTTTTCTTCTTTGCGTTCGTTCTTTACGACTGATTTAAATCACTCTTTGTGATATGTTTGATCTTTGCCAAGAACGTGTATACGTTGCACATTGGTTTGGTAGGCTCCTAAACGCATAGACTTCTTCAAGTTTAGGACACATGCATCCGATTTCAGTCAAACCTCCTTAGTCGTCCCTTACGACATGCTTGGCAGGTAACAGTGGTTCTATTCTTTACACCCCAAATTTGGGCCCCGGTAACCACTCGGACGTCTTTTTTTCTTCTTTTCTGTTTTCTCTCTCTCTCTCTCTCTCTCTACTATTATCATAATTATTATTAAATTCAATCTATTGAAACCGCTAAGATTAGTCAAATATTTCAAATTGTCCTCCCGTGGAGTTTGGTTACAACCACCAAATATCACACTTCTATTATGCACTACAATCAGAACATGTCCAGTGGACTCACACCGCACGTGACCTCAATGCAGACCAGGGCTACTGGTCATGTTGTACAAACATCAGAGGCGTATAATGCTTCAGAAGGGGCCATCTGACATTTCTGGCTCATCTGTTCACTTGACATTTTTGAAATCAGAATATCACAAAATCTGTGATATTTCCTTAACTTGATTACTAGCAACCGATATTTCAACGAACTCTTGACTGGCCAGTATCAGTATATGTCCAGTATCAGTATATGGCCAGTATCATTATATAGTCAGTATCAGTATATAGCCAGTATCAGTATATGGCCAGTATCAGTATATCTCAGTATCAGTATATGTCCAGTATCAGTATATGTCCAGTATCAGTATATCTCCAGTATCAGTATATGTCCAGTATCAGTATATGTCCAGTATCAGTATATGTCCAGTATCAGTATATGGCCAGTATCAGTATATAGCCAGTATCAGTATATAGCCAGTATCAGTATATGTCCAGTATCAGTATATGACCAGTATCAGTATATAGCCAGTATCAGTATATCTCCAGTATCAGTATATGTCCAGTATCAGTATATAGCCAGTATCAGTATATGTCCAGTATCAGTATATGTCCAGTATCAGTATATGACCAGTATCATTATATAGTCAGTATCAGTATATGTCCAGTATCAGTATATGTCCAGTATCAGTATATGGCCAGTATCAGTATATCTCCAGTATCAGTATATGTCCAGTATCAGTATATGTCCAGTATCAGTATATGACCAGTATCAGTATATGGCCAGTATCAGTATATAGCCAGTATCAGTATATAGCCAGTATCAGTATATGTCCAGTATCAGTATATGACCAGTATCAGTATATGTCCAGTATCAGTATATGTCCAGTATCAGTATATGGCCAGTATCAGTATATGACCAGTATCAGTATATGACCAGTATCAGTATATGGCCAGTATCAGTATATGACCAGTATCAGTATATAGCCAGTATCAGTATATAGCCAGTATCAGTATATGTCCAGTATCAGTATATGACCAGTATCAGTATATGTCCAGTATCAGTATATGTCCAGTATCAGTATATGACCAGTATCAGTATATGGCCAGTATCAGTATATAGCCAGTATCAGTATATAGCCAGTATCAGTATATGTCCAGTATCAGTATATGACCAGTATCAGTATATGTCCAGTATCAGTATATGTCCAGTATCAGTATATGGCCAGTATCAGTATATGACCAGTATCAGTATATGTCCAGTATCAGTATATGTCCAGTATCAGTATATGACCAGTATCAGTATATGTCCAGTATCAGTATATGTCCAGTATCAGTATATGACCAGTATCAGTATATGTCCAGTATCAGTATATGACCAGTATCAGTATATGACCAGTATCAGTATATAGCCAATATCAGTATATGACCAGAATCAGTATATGACCAGTATCAGTATATAGCCAGTATCAGTATATAGCCAGTATCAGTATATGACCAGTATCAGTATATAGCCAGTATCAGTATATGACCAGTATCAGTATATGACCAGTATCAGTATATAGCCAGTATCAGTATATGACCAGTATCAGTATATGGCCAGTATCAGTATATGACCAGTATCAGTATATGACCAGTATCAGTATATGACCAGTATCAGTATATGACCAGTATCAGTATATGATCAGTATATGTCCAGTATCAGTATATGACCAGTATCAGTATATGTCCAGTATCAGTATATGACCAGTATCAGTATATGACCAGTATCAGTATATGTACAGTATCAGTATATGACCAGTATCAGTATATGACCAGTATCAGTATATGTCCAGTATCAGTATATGACCAGTATCAGTATATGACCAGTATCAGTATATAGCCAGTATCAGTATATGACCAGTATCAGTATATGGCCAGTATCAGTATATGACCAGTATCAATATATGACCAGTATCAGTATATGACCAGTATCAGTATATGACCAGTATCAGTATATGATCAGTATATGTCCAGTATCAGTATATGACCAGTATCAGTATATGACCAGTATCAGTATATGACCAGTATCAGTATATGACCAGTATCAGTATATGTCCAGTATCAGTATATGACCAGTATCAGTATATGACCAGTATCAGTATATGACCCAGTATCAGTATATGTCCAGTATCAGTATATGACCAGTATCAGTATATGACCAGTATCAGTATATGACCAGTATCAGTATATGTCCAGTATCAGTATATGACCAGTATCAGTATATGACCAGTATCAGTATATGACCAGTATCAGTATATGACCAGTATCAGTATATGACCAGTATCAGTATATGACCAGTATCAGTATATGACCAGTATCAGTATATGACCAGTATCAGTATATGTCCAGTATCAGTATATGTCCAGTATCAGTATATGACCAGTATCAGTATATGCCCAGTATCAGTATATGACCAGTATCAGTATATGTCCAGTATCAGTATATGACCAGTATCAGTATATGACCAGTATCAGTATATGGCCAGTATCAGTATATGTCCAGTATCAGTATATGACCAGTATCAGTATATCAAAATGAAAATCGTGGCATATCCTTTACATGACTTAGCCATCAACAACAGTAAACGAGTCGTGGATTTTCTAGGCACCACTTATACGTTCAGGAGTTTGACATTGCTTTCTGAACCATGATGTCTATTTTTATCGTTCGTAAAAATCCAATGGAACTAATTTGCCTCCAAACTTGCCCGCCGCGAAGTTTGAACCAGGTACGCTTGGGTTGTGATTGCACTCACTACTATTTAAGCGACAGACGTTCACTGGCGCTACAGACGCTCAGTATGTAGACGAGGAATTAATTACCATCCCTACACATGTATTCATTAGTTACCATCCCTACACATGTATTCATTAGTTACCATCCCTACACATGTATTCATGCTATTTAATTTGTACAAGTTTCAATCTGGCAATTATAACTTCCTTATCGCACTCAAGAGTCACTTAGACAGACAAATAAATTCCCACTCAACTCGATCTTGTGTCTTTATTTTTACCTAAATCCGCAACTATGACCTCCGATTTATCTTGGGCAGTTTGTCTTTCTTTTCTGTTTATGTTCTTGTAGCTGTTTGTTTGTTTTTGGTTGGGTTTTTTTTTTTTTTTTAATGTGGTGTCGCAGGCCTTATGACCTTCCCCTCCCAGTTACCATTTACGTCATGCGAGATGAGACAATAGTTCTAGTGTTCGCTTACCCGAAAACCACACTGAGTAATTATCACCTAACGAGCTTATATAAACAACCGCGCTAATAGCAATGTTTTTATGTCCTTCATAAATTACCCACCCATGTGTGCCGGGGCTCACAAGGGGAGCAAAGAATAGTAACACTACCACCTACAAGGCATGTCGTTAGAGGCGACTGAGGGCCCGTCTGCCCAGCGTGTTCGTAGCTCGTTGGACTACGGGTGACTATCCTCTGTGTGTGCGGGTTCAATTCCGCGGGATGGCAGAAAAGCCACAGATTCCCCAGATTTATGGTGTTCGTGGCACCGAACCGAAGGGTTACGATGTCCATGGCACCGAGCCGAAGAGCTGAAAGCTCAGTGCTTCTGGATCGAAAGAAAACAAAAACAAAAAACAGGCGACTGAGGTAGGGGCCTAGGGAAGCTACCCTACTATATAAAAAGCGTCACAGAAATCGGACGTACTGGCCTACTTGTAGGCGCATAACTGGCACAACGTACAATTGCTCTTAGGCTCGGATCCCATACAAATCACAAAGAGTGGTTAACAAGTGGTTGATATGGAGCATTCGTCGTAGAAGAAGAAGAAGATACAATACCCAGCTTTACTCATTAGCGAACGTGTTAACAGAAAGTAAATAATTATTCTTTTACGTTTGAATATTGTATATATATATGTGTGTGTGAGTGTGTGTATAAATTAAGCTAAAGTTTTCTTGTTTTCCACTTTTGAGCCTTTTTTTTAAACCAAAAATGAAATAAATGAAATGGTATATAATCGAATTTACTTTTATCACAAATTAGCAAAATGAGAAATAATAAATTAATAAGATAAAACGATAAGAATGTGTTAATGTGAATTTAGAGCTAAATAGATAATAAAACAAATTATACGTGGTTTGCGGCTCGTGACCAAACATGACAAACATGACGGGCACATTCTGCGGCATGTTGTAGCTTATTTGTTAATATTTTACTAATTAATTTTGAGAAAACTAAATTCATTCTTTCCAGCTAGTGTATATATGTATATATATATATATCATATATATAACAAGATTTTACTTCTAAAACATGTGATAATTTCTCTACATCTTGAAATTTCTTTGTTTTGTTTTGTAATAACGCATCACATTCATATGTATTTAAGATTTTTCATTTTTCTTTTATTTATGAATCAAAGATATTATACACTAATTAATTATAACATTTCGCAAGTGTATGACTTTTGCGAGTTTATGACTTCAAAGATCATTCACTGGTAGAATTAAAGAAATAATTAATATTGTCAACATCAACCCAACTTGTGCATCTGTCAGTATTGTCAACTTGCAATCAAAGAAGTTTAATGTGTCATTGACACGGCACTTGCTCGCTTAATTCGCTTGAATCCCCTTGGAGTTTTCGGCTTCAATATTAGCACTTTCTTGGTGAATGGGATGTCAGTTAGCTAGAGGACTGTGCTATTCACCATCTCAACCATTATCTGATCTCCGTCCGTCAGGACTTCAGTTGCTGCTTTCTATTGTTGTTGAAAGGAAATCGATGTTCTCTTGTTGGTTTCCATCAAATAATTACTAAAGGCAAATTTGATTTTGGTGCTCTTGTTGTGGCTAGCAAATAAAATCACAGTGTTCAAGATCGACATAAATTCTGTTTTGTTATATTGTTGTTAATGTTGTAATAAATGTTACAACGTAACTGCAGACATTCACAAGTACATGTCGCATTTACAACGTTGTATCAGTGAGCCAGAAGTATTCTCAAATACAGGATAGTAGAAAGGATGAGAGGGTATTCTAGTGTACTTGGTTTGAATCCGGACCTCACCGTTATGTTGACAAGTGTATTTTTTTCAAGAGACCACTAGCATTGTTGCCGGAGCTACAGAGTTCGTGCTTTGTACAATACTCACGGCAGGTGGAGTGCCACTTCTGTGGAGAAGGACTGAGCTATATGGGATAAAACGATATAAATAAATATGTGCAATGAAGTCAATCTATCTGCTTTAGGTCCTTTAAACCAAGATATTCACATTGCTATTGTGTGAATCTCTTAATTACAATACTCAACAAAGATATTCACTTTGCTCTTGTGTGAATATCTGAGTTACAACACTCAACAAAGATATTAACCATTGCTCTTGTGTGAATCTCTCAGTTACAACGCTCAACAAAGATATTCACATTGCTCTTGTGTGAATCTCTCAGTTACAACACTCAACAAAGCTATTCACATTGCTCTTGTGTGAATATCTGAGTTACAACGCTCAACAAAGATATTCACATTGCTCTTGTGTGAATCCAAGTGTTGCAACACTACACCAAGTTAATAACAGTGCTCTTCTGTGAACCTAGGATTGCAACACTACATAAAGTTTTTTTTCTTTTTTCGATCCAGAAGCACTTGAGCTTTCAGCTCTTCGGCTCGGTGCCATGGATATGGTAACCCTTCGGTTCGGTACCACGAACACCGTAAATCTGGGAAACCTGTGGCTTTTCTGCCAGCCCGCGGAATTGAACCTGCTCTCACAGAGGGCTTGTCACCCGCATGCCAACGCACTACGAACACGCTGGGCACGCGGGCACTACACCAAGTTAATAACAGTGCTCTTCTGTGAATACCAGGGTTAGAACACTATACCAAGTTAATCTCATTACTCTGATGTGCATCCCATGGTTGCAACACTGAACCAAAGTACTCACATTGTTGTTGCATTAATACTATGATTAGAATACTAAACCAATATATTCACAGTATTATGAAGTGAATCTTGTTGCCAAATACTTAGGAGCAATTTTCACAGCAGATGGAAGCATCGAAATCAGCAATCGTTGCACAAAAGTTAACGAAGTACTGGGACAGTTAACACCACTGTTGTCACATAAAGAGATACCGCTAACAACTAAAGCAAATCTCATAAGAACGATTTTCTGGCCAATACTATGTTACAAGTGTCAAACATTGCCAATAACAGCAGCTAATGAGCAGAAAATCATAACGACAGAGATGAGGTGTCTTAGAAGAGCTGCAGGTGTGACAATAAGAGACAAAATTAGAAATGAAGAAACCAGGAGACTGAATGTGAAACCAGTCTTGCAATTCATAAAAGAACAACAGATTAAATGGTTTGGACACCTGACAAGAATGTCCTAGTATCGCCTACCACAGAGAGCCACACAGAAAAAGTATAATGAGTACAAAGCAAGAGGAAGACCACGCAAAAGATGGAGCGATGGCATCAAGAACAGACTTACGAACATGAATATCAGCTTACAAAGTGCCTTACAGCAAGCACACACAAGATCACTACGTTTCACCCCCAACACTTCTATAAAGAAGTAAATGGTGGAAGAGAAAAGAAAAAGAAGAATCTTGATGGTAGAACACTAAACCAAGACACTAAAGCACATTCATTTAGCGTATTCTGAAAACAGACATACTCGAGGTAAAGACGTTACTTGTCAGGGTTTAATCACTGACCACAGATATAACTTTAATGAGAATTGTAGGACACAAGACGTGCAATATCTTTGAGCACTAGCATTCAACCATAGTTGGTCAGTCTGTCAAGATAGTATGTTTATGACAACTGTCTGTCTGATACAGTCAGCAAATGTCATTAAGACAACATAGATAGGCAGATTAAAAGATATTATCATAAAATATAACATCAGGAAAAAATCTACCCAAACAGAGAGAGAGAGAGAAAGAGAGAGTAAGATAGACAAAATAATAGACACAGAGAAACCTACAGATGAACAAACAGATGGATAGACAAATACAGAGAGAGATAATGAAAATAATTATGTGTCCGTGTCATTTTATGACTAATTTTCTGTCAGTAATTTTGTATTTATACATTGCTAAATTTAACATAAATTTATTTCATGAATGCAATTTATTATCATTAATATTATATAATGATAATGATATTATACTATATCCTTGCTTTCTTTCGTTCGCTTCAAATATTGTCCCAATATTCAATGTTGTCTCTTGTATAAACTTCTTTGTCCTTTGTAGCGTATACACTGGAACGAGTTCGAGAATTAGGCGTTAAGTTTGGATATGCCAGACAGTGTCGTCTTCGTGGTAGAGAGAGACGATTTAGTAATCGACTTCTCATGGGTACGGTGAGTAAATGGACTTTGAAATGGCTGCTGCAGCGGAGGACAGAGCACGAATGGGAATGCCCAATGTGACATGACGTCGATCGCATAACATAACATACAGAGGTATGTGTATTGTTGTTTTTAGTATTGTTTCATTAAGCGAGTTAGTTTACCACAGTAAATCAAATTCAGTGCAGTTTTGAAGTGTGTTGTCTGCAGTGCATGACAAAATGTACACACGACTGAATTGTCAATCCTGGACTTTGTACATATGGGTCTGCAGAGTCGATTGTGTCTTGCTCTGAGGCATAAAATGAGAACTTGTTCTAATCTGCACATATTTTTATAGCTTAAGGGTTTAACATTTTTATAGCCATACTATGTTAGTATTGGTAGCTAACTGATTTAATCACCATTTTCTTTCGGTGATATCTAACTGGTACAGCTAGCTGTTCGCATGCAAACTCTTCCTTGGCCTGATGGTCTGCTGTCTCATTTCCTAGTATTTCATTGTCGAGATGGTATCCACTACAAGACAACTTTGTTCTGGTTGCACATTTCAGACATTAGGTTTTGTAGATCTAGCCGCCCGAGTGGTTACCGGGCCCACATTTGGGGTGTAAAGAATAGAACCGCTGTTACCTGCAATACATGTCGCAAGAGGCGACTAAGGAGGTTTGGCTGAAATCGGATGCATGTGTCCTAAACGTGTAGAAATCTATGCGTTTAGGGGCCTACCAAACCAATGTGCAAACGTTCTTGGCAAAGATCAAACATATCACAAAGAGTGATTAAAATTGGTCGTAACGAACGAACGCATAGAAGAAGAAGAGGAGAGGTAGATCTAGTAATTTTCTAAACTGAAGTGTTTGAAGTGTTGATTATGTTTAACCTCGATATCAATACAATTACTTAAAGATTAAGAAACCTTTTCTCATACTCCGGAATATATTAAGAAATACGGTGTTAGACCCGTAGTTTATATTAACAGTCGGCACCCGATACCAACATCATGCGGTCAACATTCCCCCGATCACCTTTACTTCACAGTGCTTTTTCTGGTACCCAATTGAGACTAGGTCAACCTGAGAGTCGTAACGATTGGAGAAATATTCCACGCCCACTGTGGAATTGAACCCGTACCATTAGTCTAAGAAGTGAGTTCGCTATCAACTTCACAACAACGGCTATCATATTAGTACAATGCCAATACGAATTGTCAAGCCTAGTGATACAATCACATGTATTAAGTCAACCAACAATTGTAGCAGGGCGCAAATCGGAAAACAGCTACGAAATATCAGGTAACAGTGGATGCTTTGTGACTTCTCTCGAAACATTGGTATACTTTCAAAGTGATTTAAAAAGTTAATTGCATATCCTTTATAGGACTTTGCAAATCAACCCCAGCTTTTTAACGCTGTTTGTGATATTTCTAGGCGTTCAGTAGTTTGCCATTGCTTTCTGAAAGGTGGTGCCATCGTCCTTTTGTAAAATCCACGCGAAACAATTTGCAACCAAATTGTCCGCAGCGTGATTCTAACACAGAACGTCGGAGTTAATAGACTGAGTCACTATCCCTAAGACACAGACGCCACAAGAAATTGGTAAGAAACAAAATTATGTCTCTTCAGGATTTATAACTGACACGAGACTCCTCGTACGTGGAAGTCATTACAACTGAGAAGTTGTGTACTTATTTCCCTTGCAAGACACAATGAGCTTGCAATACTCGCATAACGAAACCGTTTATCTAGTCTCACCTACATTGTAAATCTCCACGTCCTGCACGACAGAGAGATAGATAACAAAAAGAAAACCATAGAAAACGAAAAAAAAAGATACAAAATAAGAAGATGTGAAAGAGATTGAGGGAGATAATGAGAGATAGGAAATGAAATAGCAAAGATGATAGATACGGAAACTAATAAACATACCCAAAAAAAAGAAGAATGCTATATATTCTTCTTAGTGAAAGGCAGGAATGTAAAAGCATTGACATAATTTGGAAGAGATCGAAATGTTTACGTTTGTTCTCTCGATGCTTGTTTTTACTCAGAAGCTCCAGTTCCGTGACGTTGGATTCAGATGTTGAGTTGCAAAATGTGGTTCAGATATTAGGTCCAGATGTCCAGATGTTTGTGCACATGTCCATAGGTACAGATGTTAAGTACATATGTCATATGTTACGTACAAATGTTACGTGCATATGTAGATATATTAAGTCCAGATGCCCGGTTGTTAGGTACAGATGTTACATTCAGGTTGGGAGTTCAGAAGCTGGATAAACTTGGAGTTAATTCTTATTTTTCATGTTTGTTGGTCTACACGCTCTTATATAACCAAAAAAAGGTTCGCCTTAGGTTGAAAATTGCGTGCCTCGGTTTAAAGAAGCTTTAACCCCCTACTAAACAAACAAACAAAAAAAGAAGCTGGATTCGAATGGGATTAAAGCCAAACATAAAATCCTGTGTCGAGTCTCCAAGGCGAGCATGCATCATGTGATGCCCTACCGGCAGCTCCTGGAACCAAACTGATAACAAACGTCTAGCTTGCACTTCTCTGGACTCTCTTAGCGAAGTTGAGAGGGAGTATCTGATGCATGAGCAACTCAGCTTTTTCATCAAAATTGCACAGGCACGCGTCCCATATCGAGGCCCAAAAAAATGCAGAGAGACCGTCTTCTTCATCAGTTCCAGTTTCACCTGAAGCAACTTTGGCAAGGATTGCAACTATAGAGTAGATAATTACAGGCACAGCAGACGTTGGGATTCAGAACAGAACAGACAACGAGAAACAAAACCTACTGTCTCCTGAGACAGATGTCAATGATAACTGATACCACAAATAAAGCTCAGACTTGTCGACCTTAGAAAAAAACAACTTTCTTGGTCTCAGTTTCTCTCTTTTTAAAGACACAAACCGATTTTGTTCTCAATGTCTGGTTGCTAGCATGTGTTTAATTTTCATGATCAGAGATTAGATGTTTTAAAAAAGCATTTTCTTTTTTTGCGACACTATTTGCAATTCATTATTGCTAAATTGCCTAAATTTGTTTTTTTTTTTTTGTGTATTTTTAATGTATTTATTATTAAATTGTACATGGATTTTAGTTGTTTGATGTGCATTTGTTTTGGTGTATATTTTAAACCGTTTTTTTAAACTGGATGATTCAGAGTGTATCATAATATTCGACCAATTTTGGACACAGGTTGAAATATCTTGACGGTTCAGTTCCTGCCAACATGTCGGTATTGTCTACTTTCAAATAAAACAAAGCATCCAAAAACAGTTTATGTATGTCGAACTTGAAGGGGCAGACTTTCAGCTGGTGGACAGAAAAACGCTTTAAAGACACTCTTAAAGTGTCTCTGAAATACTTCGATAATGACATCACATGCTGGAATCCTTGCGAAGATCGCCAATATTGTGCTCTAATAACACAAGAGTAACCTGCATAGCTGAGAATCATCGTGCCGTTGAGGCGCAGAGAAAATGAGCTGCGCGAAAAGACAGAAAACACAACACCCATACGTCTAACTTTGATAATGTACGCCCCATCTATCGTAAGGGATTGTGTCGAGGATTGGACTCTAGAGTCACTTCCGCACACACCAGAGATGCGCAGTAGTACACGCCTGATGCTGTTGTCATCGTCGCTTGGCAGGAGCGGTTATTATTATTATTATTATTATTATTATTATAGCTATAATGGACGGCTATTATCATTATTATGATATAAAATAAGGATAAGTAAATAGTCCAAACCAAATTTTAGTCAAAATTAGATGTGTCAAGCCTAAAAATGCATATTCAACATTATCGATGTAAACACAACGTACTGAAGTTAAAAAAATATGAAGTCACAAAGATGAACATTCTTAGTTTTTACAGAACGAAAGAAGATAAGCAAGAAGGATACGAAAATATGCAAGAAACAAGAGAAATTGATAGAATATCTTTATAACAAAGTACACTGTTAACAATGTTTACTTTAAAAAAAACTAGGGTCACAAATGAGGAACTTGTAGAGAGCACAAAACAGGTTCCAGTGAGCCAAGAGGTTTAAAAAAGACGTTGGCGCTGAATAGGACACTAAAAGACGCTGGTGTGAATACTTGAGGGGAATATAACAAGATGGGTCCCTTACCTGGAACACACAGGGACAGCGAAAGAAGGGGATACCGAGAAATACATGGAGACGGGATTTGGAGGTAGAATTCAATAATATAAAGAAGAGCTGGAGAGAGCTGCAGAAGAATAGCTAGAGATAGGAAAACTTGAGATGAGTTGATTGAGGGCATATGCCCTAATCTGGGTTTAAAAGGCACAGAGAGAGAGACAGAGAGCGAAAGAAAGAGAGAGAAACTCTTCTGAAAATGATTTTAAAGAAATATAAATCTAAAATAAGAAGAATAAAAGGATCTAAATGCTGAAGATTTACTTTATTGCACCGGCTTTCCCAATATTTCTCCGTCACTGTGGTGCATAAATGGCGCATTATCTACTGAGATAACGCATAGCTCCAGTAACAATCCTAGGATCTCCTGAAAAAAATTGTACATTGACTCGTGCCGAATTCGAACTCACAACCTTCAGACCGACAGGCAGACGTCTTAACCACTACACCATAGCGACTTCTTTTTCAAGATCTTTCTCATAAAACAAAGAAGAAGAAAAGATTGAACAAAATCATCTATTTGCCCCTAGCATAATCTATTTAGATGAGAACAATGAGTGTTGGTAAGAAACACAGAAGAAGAAACAGAAGCAATGAATATTATTAATAAATAGACAGTGTATAAGTATTAGGGTGAGCGTCTGTATCTCAAGCGGAAGTGAGCTCAATCACAAACCCAAGCGTACCTGGTTCAAACCCCACGGTGGGCAAGTTTGGAAGCAAATTCGTTTCGTGGGACTTTTACAAAAGGTAAAAATATACCTCACAGTTCAGAAAGCAATGGCAAACTACTGACCGTCTAAGTAGTTCCTAGAAAATCAACGACTCGTTTACTGTGGTTGATGGCTACGTCCCTTAGGATATGCCACGATTTTCATTTCATAAGTATTAGGAGATTCTGAAAAAGCTAATTACCAAACTCAGGATTCGAACCATTTACCCTTATATCTTACGGCACCCATTGCCTAGCCCTCTTAGAACTTACATATGCTTCATTCAATAATTCTTTCCTTCTATTCCAAACTCAGGTTCCAAGTGAACACTTATATAAATGCATTCATTTCCAAGCAAGAAAGCAACATCGTTTAGAAATGCACTCAGTTATTAACCCCACAACTTGACTTTACATCCAAATGTCTTTACCGTTTACAAGCATACTCATTCAAATCATGTCTGCCTTTCTGTACTTGAATCAAGAGCTACAGGGCAAGATGTGCTCTTTTTTCAAATCTTGAGCGTTCTCACCGACGCCAGACAAACTGTTAAGTGTACAGTCTGAGTCACCTACAAAGAAGAGTTGTGTGCACTTTAAAATAAAAAACGGTAGATCATATACTAATATTTAAGAATCACTGATTGATTGATTGATTGATTAATTGATTGATTGATTGATTGATTGATTGATATGGCATCATGTCAATTGTTGTGGGTATTCAGAAAAATGAATTAACCTCTGTCTCATGAGACAATAGGTTTTGCATCATCATTGCGCTTTGGTGAGTTGACCATATGTGGTCCGATCTCTTTCTTACACGGGAAGATCTCAGCTGCAGTGAACAAACTCCGCAGCACCGGCGAGGGTCCTCGATGTAATATTTTGAAGATGGTGTAGATAGTTTTGTAGAAATTTTTATTTTTCTAATGAATTTTGCCCAGGTAGCGGCTTTCCAGCCTGATCTTCTCGATTTTGAACTACCAATGGTTTTTTTCGTGCTCAAATTGAACACGGGACCTAATTTTTATCGTCCGTCTCCAATAGGACTAGGAACTCGATCTCACCTACACTGAGATCAAAGATCTCTGGTAGAATATCCAAATGGCTCCACGAGGGAGCGAACCTGGTACCTTTGGCACGAAAGACTAAGGCCTAACCTCTACGCCACAGAAACCAATAAGAATCAGTAATCACTAAGAGGAATTATCACATTTTTCTGTTTCATTTCAATGACAACAGGCAGTCATATCTACTATAGGCCGTCTTTTTCAATCTCCTTTCTTCTTCTTCTCCCAACGCTCCATATCGACCACTTGTTAAACCACTCTTTGTGATTTGTATGTGATCTGAGCCTAAGAGCGATTGTACGTTGTGTCAGTTAAGCGCCTACAAGTAGGCCAGCACATCCGATTTCTGCTATGCTTTTTATTTACTAGAGTAGCTTTCTTATGTCCCTATCTCAGTCGTCTCTTATGACATGTCTTGTAGGTCGCAGTGTTACTAGCCTTTCCTCCTTTTTGCTAGCCCTTGCAACACACGAGCTTAAAAGTGTATAAAGCCGAAGGATTTATCTGTTGCATGCCAGTAGGAACATTAGCTAGAACAGTTCTCCGATAGATAGCAGCAGAGAAAAGGAGACCTGAACATCCAAATAAAATATGGAGAAAAAGTTGCTAAATCGTTGAAGGATTTTAGTCTGGGTTTCTTTGTTTGAAGCCACTGGTTCTTTCCTTTTTTCTCAGTGTGATATTTCTTTATTTCTTCCCCATCTTTGCTCTATCCCTAACCCTTTACATTGTCCAGCCCCTCATTATTCAACGAAATATTCACTTTCAAATTAAAACATAACAATCTGCAGAATTTGGTATTGCTCATTCTTCTATTTAACATTATAGTTAATGATGAATTGTGAATCTGACATCTGTGTTTGTGGTATGAATATGAATAAATTAAACACATCGTCAGCAGTTTCATTGGTTCCTTCTCATGCAATTAAGTCTTCACGTCATACTGCTAAGGAAAGACAATTCTTCCACTGAAATTCAATCAAAGGAAAATCCTCCACAAGAGGAGATAATCATCTTTTCATTATTTCTTTGATAATTGTGCGAATGATTTGTTAATTAGAAATGACTGCAACGAGATTTTCTTTTCGATGGTTAACAGACGATTCTACTAAATATTTATTTTTGATAATTAAAGACCTTTTCATGTATATTTATCTAACTCTCTCTTTCTTGTTTTTGTTTCTCTTCTATTATATGTTTATCACTTTAGTTCTAGATTGCTTCGTTTTCTAAATGTTTTCATATTCTTTTAACCGTGTTAATGTCGATCTTTCTTCCGTTCTCTATTTTTATTTATTTCTCTATTCTCACACGCTTTCTTTTTTTAAATATCTCTATTTTTTCAATATATTTCTTTCATTCCCTTTCTCTGTATTTCGTTCTATTTTTCTCTTTAGTCCTTTTTTTTTTTTTTTTGTTCTCTAGCCCGCCTTTGTATCCAAAACTCTCTAATGTTTTTTATGCCTCATACTTTCTCTATATATGAATATATTTCATTTAATTCTGAATGTCTGTCTGTCTCTTGTTACTTTTATGCGTCATATGTCCATTTCCTCTTTGTTTAACCCTACCCTACTCCTCTTTCTCTCTCTCTCTCTCTCTCTCTCTCTCTCTTTCTCTACAGTTTTATGTCACTGTCAATATATTTTCATTATATATGTTGCTTTCGTTTTTTTCTTTTTTTCTCTTGCATTTCTCTCTCCATCTCTCTCTTTCTCTCTCTCTCTCTCTCTCTCACTCTACAGTTTTATGTCACTGTCAATATATTTTCATTATATATGCTGCTTTCTTTTTTTTCTTTTTTCTCTTGCATTCTCTCTCCATCTCTCTCTTTCTCTCTTTTCTCTCTCTTTCTCGCTTTTCTCAATCAAGAAAACAAATTTTACTATTATTTCCTAATAAAATTTTATTAACGGCATTAACAGAAAGCTGCTTTAAAAAATCTTAATTATAGCTGGAACCGATGTTACTACATTTAGAACAAACTCGCCAAATGCTCTGTTTTTTATAGAGTTCGCTCGTCTTTGCGTAACCGTAACTGATTCTCTACATCTCTTTTTGTAACTGTAAGTCGGACGTTTTATAGTCGTACCTTATCTACTATATCATTTATAATAATAATTCCTCTCGTACCGTTATACGTTACATAGGGCCTGCAAGTAATTTCTCCATACCGCTCTATCCTGAGCAACTCGCTCAATCTACTCCATGGAATTGAGACCGATATTTCTTGCCTCTCTTATTCAAAAATTCGTTTCAGTGTCTCCTTATCTACTATATCATTTGCAGCCCGAATATTGCTTTTGAATAAAAAATATTACAGTTGACTTATCTGTATACAATGAACAGAGAAGAGAACAAATAGATATATCCAGAAAGAACTCAAAATCAAAGACAACTGGCTTATGCTACAAATAAGAATGAGAAAAATAATATATTTTAGCATTTAAAAGTACCCGTATGGTCGGAGAAGAGATTATGTAAGAGGACATCCCGGGAAAATAAAATAAGAGGAAGACAACGGAGATGTTACAAGATGTAACTGATGGTGTAAGCATGACGACAGTAGAGGCGATGTATCTGGCTTATGAGAGATAAATATTGCCAAGAAATGTTGGGGTAGCAAGTTCTGCTCAGGACAAGCTATTGCATGATCACACCACCTTACGAATTGCGTAATCGTCACCAAATAGTCATTATGTGTACATATTTGTTCTTAGATCACACTCTCTAATTTACACTTATCTTCGTTCCGGTGAATAGGGTGTCGTTGGCAATGTGAGAGCAGACAGGCTGGCCAGCTCTGCCACCATATCAGGGTGCCAGCAAATTGATAGAGCAGACACTCTGAACGCTCTCATAGAGTGTGGCCGCAAAGATTATTTTCATTTAAACCAATCCACGTCAACTGCTAGATTGCAAAGCTTGGATTGAAGATTGCAAAGCTTGGATTGAAGATTGTAAAGCTTGGATTGAAGATTGCAAAGCTTGGATTTAAGATTGCAAAGCTTGTTGAAGATTGCAACGCGATTAGTTCAAAGCTTGGATTGAAGATTGCAACGCTTGGATTGAAGATTGCAAAGCTTGGATTGAAGATTGCAAAGCTTGGATTGAAGATTGCAGTGGCCAGAAAAGAATAGATGAATGAGTAGGCTCATCAATCAAAATCGAACTTATACGGTCAGTCACTTGACACTTATGGAGTTATTACGACGGAGATTGGAGCACCTATGGCCATGTCCAGATTGCAATGAAAATATTCTAACCTGAAACTGAAACGCTGTAATTTAAAAACACACCAAACTAGCTAGTTTACACTTTGACTTTTTAAAAATAGTAACTACATTTCCGAATGCTCAATATTCCGGACACACAGAGGGACATGTTGCTACTGTAGTCAGCAAGTCTACGTTATAATATTATTGTTATCGTTTCGGGAACATAAAATATTCGCAATATAATTCGCTGTTGCATTATGCGCCCAAATCGGGCTCATCAGCCTTCTTTGTACACATCAATAATAATAAGTTTTCCCTGGTGAGCTGATGACAATCTGATGTAGAGAAAGGTCATCATCTCATGGGATGAACAAACAACAATCTCAGAAACAGATCAATATGATGTAATTCGTGATTAAGAATATAATTTCATATTTATATATCATGTAGAGTGTCCTTCGCAGAATGGCGTTATCTCGTCATAGTTTACATGGAGAACTTTCTGGCTCTAGTAAGTTCCACGTTTCCTCCAACATTATGTTCAAGGGGTTTTTATTGCCGTTTCCTGTTGCCACAGTCATCCCCAGTTTCGACTACCAGGAACCATGCCTTCTATTACTGTTCACTGTTTATACGTAATACATGACGTGTGTCTTAATTATATATATAGAAATATATATATATATATACAGTGGCGGCTCGTCATTAAGGGTCAGTGGGGCCGAGCCCCACTAAAAATAATGAATAACGTGTATTTATTATTTTATAAATTAAAATATAGCAACCAAAAACCATGATTTATCCGGAAAAAAAGGCTGGCCCCACCAACAGAAATGATCCTAGCCGCCACTGTATATATATATATATATATCGAGAGATGCAGTAACGTAGTTGTTAGCGAACTCACTTCTTATGCGCGGGCTGCGGGTTCAATTCCACATTGGGCGTAGAATGGTTTTTTTTTTAACTGGGAAGTAAAGACGGCCCGTCGTCATGTTGACCACATCAAGCATCGTGTGCTGACGGTTAAAAAAAATGCAGGTGTAACACCGTATTTTCCAATACATCTTGAAGTATGAAAAATGTTTCTTTGACTTTTATTATTACTTATATGATGCGAGTCATGGACAATGGACACACAGATCGAAAAATCTCTGAGGGCCACAGAAATGTGGTTTTATAGAAGAATAATGAGAATCCCATGGACTGCTAAAATGACTAATGTTGAGGTGCTGAATGAGATCAACACACAGAGAAAGTTTATCATCAATATAAGGAAAAGGCAGTCATCATTTTTTCGTGCATGTGATGAGGAGGAGATACTTAGAACACATTGTGATAACCGGTAAAATCGAGGGGAGACGTGACAGAGGAAGACAGAGAGATAACATTTTAGACAGCCTGACTTCATGGCACGGAAGAGCGTCAACATCTGGTATGCTAACAAACACCAGCGACAGAGATGTGTGGAGATCTATGATCGCCTACGCCATCCGACACGGCACCTGATGCTGATGATGACACTGTTTAAAATTGTATTTTTCTATATTCTGAGCAAACTAACAATATATGTTTTGTTTAAAATTTCTCGCCAAGTCAGCAGTCTCCTCTCAATTTTCCACTGATATTCTGATTTCATATTTCTTCTCTAACGCACTCGTTTTTTTTCCTTCTTAAAATAACGTTATTTTTTTTACCTATAAATAAATGAAATTCAGAAAGTTGGAAAGTCTGGATACACGATAATCCCTTTACAAAAATGTTATTTAAAGAAGAAATCAAACTTTTTCAAGATTTATCGTTCCTTAGTTGGACATCAATTCAAATTAAATACCAGCCAATCACACACCTCACATTTCTTAGACATTGTCCAGATTTGGTGCAGTAATATAGCGCGTGCGGCAATGAGCACTAGAAGTGCGCGTGCTGGTGAAATTTTTTAGACAATTTGATGACGTTTGTAAATGTCATCACTTGTATGTTTTATCCGGCCGTGTGTTGTCGGGGCACGCAATGTGTGCAAAGAATAGTAACACTGCGATCTACAAGGCATGTCGTAAGAAGTAACTCAGGTAGGGGACTAGGGAAACTATCCTAGTAAATAAAAAGCGTCGCAAAAATGGGACGCGCTGGTCTACTGTAGGCGCATAGCTGGCACAACGTACAATCGCTCTTAGGCTTAGATCACATACAGATCACAAAGAGTGGTCAAACAAGTGGTCAATATTGTACGTAAGAAGAAAGAAAAAGTTTGTTCTATCGAAAAGGCGGTTTATTCAAAGTTGGAAGGTATCTTGGACTGACTTGTGTATTTGATAAACCGACAAATCTAAACAAAGCTCATTCGTCTAAGAAAAAACAAATAGAGAATATATCTATACATTAAAGAAGAAAAGTATCCGGTCAGATAATCAAAATTGGTCATTTTATCGGAGATTTGAAGATCTAGCTTGTCGTAGTCTTTATTTTAAAGGGTTTTAAACCGAAGGATTGACTTCATTGCACCGGGTTTTACCCATATGGCTCGGTCCCTCTCAGCAGAAATGGCACACTACCTGCCGAGAGTATTGCACAAAGCACGAACTCTGTAGCTCCAGCAACAATCCTAGGGTCTTTGGAAAAAACTGCACTCGTGAACAGAACGTCGCGGTTAGGACTCACAAGGAAAATGGTTTAACCACTTAGCCACAGAGACCCCCTCCTGTGTCGTAGTCTTAAACAAACTCGTCTTCACGGCTCGGAGATTGGCAATGAGAAAGATAAATAAATCAAAGTAGTAGTCCAATGAAGTGTTTGGTTTATCAGATTACCAGATTTTCATTATAACATAATTCGATATAAGTGCAGGGGCGGATTGGCAAAATTGTCCAACGGCAAGCGGACTCCCTGATGAAGTAATCTACATTGGCGTTAGAAAAAATAGTTAAAATATAATAAATATGAAAACATAATAGAACTCTCAATATTATAACTGTATACTACTGAACTTTACGTGATTCTGCTATTTTAATAAAGATTTAAAACATCTTTTTTCAAGGATACTCTATCTAGAGCCGTGCCGTGCTGTGATACAAAGAGACTGTCGCCTCAGGCAACGCAGTAGGAGAGACGGCATAAGCAGCAAAATCAAAATTACAATTGAAGTTTATTTTAAAGAAAAACTATTTAAGGGCGACATTTCGAAGACTTGCATCATACTGAGAAAATATACCGCATGGTCCTGACTCTTTCTATTATCTTATCATGTTTTGCCTTTCAGCGGCGGGTCGAAAAAGAAGACACCAGGAGCGAGTCTCCTATGCGCCTTGTCTTTCTTTCTTTTCTCCAGTCCTGATTTGCTTCACAGCTTCAGGATAAGAATAGATTTCTAGAACGGGCTATTGTGTGCGCTTCATAAACAGTGTCTTTCGTCTCCTTTGTTATCTCTGAGATCCACTTTTTCCGTAGTCGGCCTTTTGCTTCGTATCCATTGTATCGGAATAACATTACTCTTTGTGGCTCCCTGTCTGTTGGTAATCTGCTTTCAGTTTCAGTTTCAGTTTGGAATATCTTCATTGCACTCCGGACATGTTCATAGGTGCTCCGATCTCCTTCGCAATATCTCCATCAGCGTCCAGCGACTGACCGTACCAGTTCGATTTTGATTGATGAACCGACTCGTATACCTGTTGCACCGTTCTTTTCTTGCCGCACCAATCTTCAAACCCAGTTCTCGCAATCTAGTAGTTGACCTGAATTAGTTTAGATGAAGGTCTTCTCTGCTGCCACGCTCTATGAGGGCGTTCACGATGTCAGCTCTGTCCATTGGCTGGCCCTCTGATATAGCGGCAGAGCCAGCCAGTCTGTCTGCTCTCTCATTGCCAACGACACCCATGTGCCCCGGAACAAATACAAGTGTAATTCTGCAAATTGTTGACGCCTGCAGTGATTCAGTCCATTGCCTGCGCACCGAACCGACCTCCACCTTTCGGATCATACTCAATGAGTCACTCAGAATTCACGCATGAGTGTAGTTTTGTGACTCTAGCCAGAGTAGTGCATTGGTCACCGCCAGTAGCTCCATTGTCATGTTGCTTGTTCCCATACTAAATGCACCACTGGCTTCCTTGACCATTCTGCCACATGAGCTTGCAGAGAAGGCCCATGCAGATTTTTCGTGACGAACTGTCGATCCATCCGTGTAAATCACAACGTCGTCTGCATTGTAGTTTTCATCGATGATGGCTTTGACGTCTGCATTCAACGCCACGGGATTTCCTCTCTGCAACCTTTGTCAAATTTAATGATGGTTGAAAAAGTGTTCCAGTATATTGGACGCATCGGTATCCATTCTTCCCATAGTCAATATTATTGAGCCCGCATACCAGCTGAACAGTATCTGCGGCACGACCAACCCATGACTTGCCCAGCTTCAGCCGATTTCCACCACTTGTGCTAAGCTGTTCATGCAATGGGTGATCCTTTTTGGCATTTATTTTGAGATAGGCACGTGCTCTAGCTATCTTGAGTTTATACTCCATGGTCGGAAAATTCAGGAGAAACCTCATCGCCACACAGGGTGTATCCCTTGTGCAACCGAGGATGATGCGCATAGCTTCGTTCTGTATTCTCTCCAGTCTTTCGATTTGCGTTTTGTTGACAGTGAGGGTGACCATTGCATATTCAATGATGGAGAGGACCAGTGTCTGATACATGATGACAAGCAGTCGTTGCTCGATGTTAACAGCCGCCATGACTCTCATTGCCGCCAAACCTTTGCGTGCCTTGACAATGACATACTCAACATGTTCCCGGAAACACAGGCTGCGGTCAAATGTCACACCCAAATATTTCATCGATTTATCTACGGACAAAACAATACCGCCAAGTTTCACACTTGGCGAACATGCGTTAACGGTGTGATTATTTGGATAATCTGCTTATCTGGCCGAACCATTTAAGGTGCTTCTTGATAAAGTTCAGTACTGATGTTGTACCGACTTTTTTCCTGATGTCTCCATTTCTAAACTCAGTCTCTTCTTGTTACTCTCAGCATTCTGCGTAGACACTTCATCTCTGTCGAAAAGTCACAAAAATGTTACAAAAAATTGTATGTAGTTTTGTCCCTTTAAATACTAGCTTTATAGTTATGTGTACCCCCACCCTTCACTCCGCCCCTGCCGTATTCTTACAACCAACATTTTTAGAACCAGATAATTATTGCATACGTGGATTAGACTATATGATATCCTTTGTGCCGTGATCGGACCTGTCCGTAATTTATCCATACCACGCGCTCTGTCTTATGTACAGGTATGCTTGGGTTGTGATCCAGCTCACTTCCCGTTCTGCTACAGACGCACACTCACTGAATAATATCCTGATCGCTCCACACAGTATGTGAACAGAGTACTTTTAATAGTATTAGGCGAAGAAACGCTTGTTAACGTCCTTGAGTGTCCATATACATCTTTCTAAAAGGGGAAGGAGGTACCAAAGGATTAAAGGAAATTTTAGTTTGGTATTTTACTATGTGGAAAAAACTGAAGAATGCAATTACTTTTACTTAAGAAGGTAATATCATTTGCAAAATCCAAATCTCCCAGCTTATGTATGTATGTATATTGCCTTTCACCAGGTGGATGATGGAATTGAATTCCACTTTTGCCGTTAAGCGTAGGGGTGGGAGTTTTACTTTGCATTCCAGGGCCAGATGAGTCGCCCTTGTTGTTTTATCTTTCTCTCTCGAGATCACCGCCCAGACTGATGTACCAGATTTCCCCATAAATTCTATTCATGTGAAAATCTGATTCATGCAGCCTTAGCTTTTGGTGTGTTTTACGTCACATCGTCAGCACCATTTGGAACTCTGGTGCTTATCCTTTGTCGATGTGTCCGGTTTCAGCCAGCGTTTACTTGGTTCGCTCTCCGTTCTGTAGCCATCTAGTGTTTTTTAACGGTGTAGGGTAGCTAGCCCCACGTTCAACCTTCTTAGTCGCCTCTTACGACATGCGTGGCAGGTAACAGTGGTTCTATTCTTTAGACCCCAATTTGGGCCCGAGTAAACACTCGGGCGTGTTGTGTTATATCCGTATTCACCAGTTCTCTTCCTTTACTTACTTACACCTAAGTCCTCTAACTCATCTCTCTCGCTCTGTCTCTCTCTATCTCTGTCTATCTATCTATCTATCTATCTATCTATCTATCTATCTATCTATCTATCTATCTATCTATCTATCTATCTATCTATCTAATCTATCTATCTATCTATCCATCTCTGTCTGCTGAACTAACCCAATTTCATGTTATTAATTTTCACCTTCACTTTTCACATATTCCCACACATAACATACATATACATACAAACGTAAACAAGCTGCAAAAAATGCACCTGTGAACTCACCTTTTTTTCTGTAGTCATAATAAGGATCTTCTGATCTCAGATAATGAAAGAGGATTAATTATAGATTCACCTGTGATTAAGACATGCTTAAATTGTAGACTTTCATCCACACCTGTTTCCGTCAGGTAATTGGGATTAAGTGAGTTGCGCACTTAAAGCCACATGAAGTTAATGATCAATCAACAGTCAACTCCGAAAACAGAGTGAGAGTGATAGGATAAGTCTATGCTGGGAACAGTTCATTTCAAAGGGAAAAGCGGACGTTTTCTAAGTAGAGAAAAGCTCACGAGAAGAAGCAATAAGGGAAGATTGTATATTCTTTTTTAGTTTCAGATATTCTTCTTATTTTCTTCAACCATAAACTGACAAATCAGGGTTGTTGCTCATTGTTTCACATTTTGAAATAACAACTTGCTCGCTCGGTCCAACTTGCTCGCTCCACCCTGCTCGGTCCAACTTGCTCGGTCCAACTTGCTCGCTCCGCCCTGCTCGGTCCAACTTGCTCGGTCCAACTTTCTCGGTCAAACTTTCTCGGTTCAGCTTGCTCGATCCAACTTACTCGCTTCAACTTTGCTCGGTCCATCTTGTTCGGTTCAACTTGCTCGGTCCATCTTGTTCGGTTCAACTTGCTCGGTCCAACTTGTTCGGTTCAACTTGCTCGGTCCAACTTGCTCGGTCCAACTAGCTCGATCTGACTTGCTCAGTTCAACTCCCTCGGTTCAACGTGCTCGGTCCAACTTTCTCGGTCCAACTTGCTCGCTCGGTCCAACTTGTTCGGTTCAACTTGCTTTTTTCTAACTTGCTAAGTCCAACTTGCTCGGTTTTTCTTGCTCGGTCCAACTCCCTCAGTCCAACTGGATCCGTCCAACTCGTTCGGTCCAACTTGCTCGGTCCAACTTGCTTGGTCCAACTTTCTCGGTTCAACTTGCTCGCTCGGTCCAACTTGCTCGCTCGGTCCAACTTGCTCGGTCCAGCTCGCTCGGTATAACTGGCTGGAAAGCCGCTGCCCAAGCAAAATTCATTAGGAAGGTAAAAAAATACAATTCCTACAAATAAATTCACCATCTTCCAAACGACATCGGGGACCCTCACCGGTGCTACGGAGTACGTGCATTGTCGCTGAGATCTTCTTGTATAAGAAAGAAATCGGAGCACACATGGTTACTAACCGAAGTGCAATGAAGATGTTCCCATCAATCAATCATTCAAACCAAAAGCAGCGGAATGAGAACAGTTGAAAAGAAACTGAAATAAATGAATCACAACTGGAACACAATACAGTAGACAACCAAGAACAGAGAAGAATGTTGTTCATTTGTTTCTGCTCTTAGAGTCAAGGGCGTCACAGATATGAGAGAGAGAGAGAGACAGGCAGAGAGAGAGAGAGTGATATAAAGAGAGAGAGAGCGATATAAAGAGCAAGGGAAACTTTATTGCATTGAGTAAGATATGAAAGTCAAAGAAGATCAAAACAAACACAAAGCTGATAGATTCTTTCAATCAAATTTGAAGTCAGTGCTGTTCCATGGCTCGGAAACATGGAAGATAACAGAAGAAATCACCAGAAAGTTACAGACTATCATAAATGGATGTTTATGTAGAATAGAGCGACTGAGATGGTATGATAAGATTATGAATGAAAAACTCAGAGAAAGAACTAAGCAGATACCAGTGGAGAAAGAGCTATGGAAGAGACGCTGGCGATGGATAGGACACACACTGAGAAAACCAACCGGAAGCATTATAAGACAGGCACTGTTTTGGAACCCACAGAGAAAGCGGAGTAGGGGAAGTCCTAGACAGACCTGGAGATGAGAGCTGGAGGCTGATATTAAAAGGATAGGTAAAACATGGACAGAATTGGAAGGCTGACAAGAGAGAGGAAAGCTGGAAAAGTTTGTTGAAGACCTATGCTCCGTTGGGAGTTGAAAGCGAAGAAGAAGAAGAAACTGCCAACTAAACTGTTCTTTTATTCATTTTGCTCCTCCCCCCCTCCCGGACAAATGTATGTGGATACTCATAAACGTTTAGGGCATTTCTTGCCTAATAATACAAAAATTACTCTGTTCGCACTATTATTCAGTGAGTCCTGATTCCAGTGTAGATGAGATCGAGTTCCTAATCTTGTCGGAGACGGGCGATAAAACATAAGTAATGTGTTCAATCAAGATGAACTCGCAAAAGAGCCATGGTAGATAAAATTCGATAATATTATGCTGCTAAATTTTTACTGTAAAAAAATAGATTGAAACACTATGATTATTTATCAAAGGACAATGATGATGAAACTATCAAATATTCAAATAATTGATCAATAATCTATGAAGAGACAGGGGTGACTTCACTGCACCGGGTTCAACTCTTATAGCTTGCTCCCTCTCCTAATTCGACCGTGTGGTGCCGGGGCCTGCAAGGGAAGCATAGAATAGTATCACTGCCACCTACAAGGCATGTCATAAGAGGCGACTGATGTAGGACCTAAGGAAGCTACCCTAGTAAATAAAAAGCATAGCAGAATTGGATGTGCTGGCCTACTTGTAGGTGTATAGCTGGCACAACGTACAATCGCTCATAGGCTCGGATCACATACAAATCACAAAGAGTGGTTAACAAGTGGTCGATATGGAGCGTCCGAAGAAGGAGAAGAAGCTACCTCTCCGCACAAATGACACGCCACCTGCGGAACACTCCGTCAACGATCCTAGGAATCTTCGAAAAAAATACACACTTGAACAGAACGGTTTCGTCCGGATTCGAGCTCACAACACTCGGAACGTAAGACAGCGGCTTAACCACTTAACCACTTAACCACTTAACCACTTAACCACTTAACGAACAGACTACGAAAAAAATCTTTGAAGAGTGCATTCCTACTATTATTCGCTTCTTAGTATCTGGTATCGATGTGTGCAAATGTGATTATGTCGATTACTCACACAACACTTGTCTTCTGCTCTAACTATACCCAACCTTCTCTCGTTTCTGCTTGCACGTTCATCTATCTTTAACTCACATATGCCCGACAGCACTCATCCATGAACAACCGCTGCTTGGGCAGGTGTGATAGTTTATTGCAAGTAGATTGTACGGCTCAGAGACAAACATAAATATACAGTTTGTTTAGCTCATGAAGCGATGGAAAATATAAAGAGAAAAAAACCTGGAAGGAGTTCATTACTGGGAATCTCTGTTTTGGCAAGCAGGAAGCAGAGATAGAAATTCCTTCTTTCTGCTGCTCACAAGCACATCACAAGATGAAAACCGCAGACTGTTCGCATCATTTTTCAAAGCAGTTGTCAGACTGCACGTCCGATCTTTCAGACAATTTCTCCAATTTCTGACTGTTGACCCCTCAAATAGAAAGAATGCTGAAATGGCAGGCCTTCTGTGCCTGCAAGGGGGATGTCTTTGAAATCTGATTTTCGAACTCAGCGGGATCAGGATGCGATGAACAACTGGAAACGTTAAACATTCTGTCATGCAGGCAGAAAGAAAAAATCTGGTTTTTTTCAAGACAGACCAATACATAAATCAAAATTACAATTTCGTTTTAGTTTTTTAGTTTGTGTAACTTAATTAAGTTCTGATGTTGTTCTTTCATTTCAATCTGATGCTTTAGTTCTGCTGTTTGCGTGGATGTAGTATCATCTAGTGCAGCGTTTCACAAACTGTGATCCGCCGACCACCAGGGTCAGCAAGGTATTCACAGGGGAAGGGGGTTTCTCAACCGCTTGAAAAAATATTATGAACTGTGACATTTAAAAACCAAAAAACAACATTTTAAATCATGTATAAAAACAGTGGCTAACGAGTTCCTCTGCGAAATCAGAGGATCCAGACCAAACCGGAGTCTAAATATCCAAGAGGACAAAATGAAAGATCATTTGAAGTTTCCCACAGTCTTAGAAATTGGAGCCAGCTTGACTGTTGTGTGGTGTAATAATAACTCCATCGCTAGAAGATTTTCATATATAAACTTGTGGGGGTCTGCGGCAGCAAAATGTATTTAAAAGAGTAACCGCGGTAATGTAAAGTTTGGGAACCGCTGAACTAGCGCTGAATTCTTTTTTCTCCTATTCCCAATCTCCCATTACCGTTAGTTTATTGAAAGAATGAATGCGCACGTTCCTTGTTTGGACTTAATGAGTTGCAAAAAAAATTAAGAAAACTTTTTTTGTAACCGGCTGAGCAAGGAAATAGTTAATGAAACTAGTTACTTGTACCCCCAGCTGTGGCCTCACCTAGTTCTTTGTTGACCATTCTAGTCAGACACAGAGGTAATTTATAAACATGATGTTTGTAGTTTTGACGTTTTACCTGTTTGTGAAGCGTACCCAACCAGCGGGCGAGATGGATAAATTTCGATTTTTTTTTAAACTGTGAGAAAGAAAGAAAGTCCATATATTTTTTTAATGTGAGATAGACAGACGATGGGCGAGAAACTTATATGAAACTGATAGACGATAGATAAGAAACTGTGATATAGAAAGATAAGAAACTGTGAAATAGAAAGAAGAAACTGTGATATAGAAAGAAAAGAAACTGTGATATAGAAAGATATGAAGCTGTGAGATAGAAAGATAAGAAGCTGTGAGATAGAAAGATATGAAGCTGTGAGATAGAAAGATATGAAGCTGTGATATAGAGAGATAAGAAACTGTGAGATAGAAAGATATGAAGCTGTGAGATAGAAAGATAAGAAACTGTCAGATAGAAAGATTAGATACTGCGAGATAGAAAGATAACAAACTGAGATAGAAAGATAACAAACTGTCAGATAGAAAGATAACAAACTGTCAGATAGAAAGATAACAAACTGAGATAGAAAGATAACAAACTGTCAGATAGAAAGATAACAAACTGTCAGATAGAAAGATAACAAACTGTCAAATAGAAAGATAACAAACTGTCAGATAGAAAGATAACAAACTGAGATAGAAAGATAACAAACTGAGATAGAAAGATAACAAACTGAGATAGAAAGATAACAAACTGTCAGATAGAAAGATAACAAACTGTCAGATAGAAAGATAACAAACTGAGATAGAAAAATAACAAACTGTCAGATACAAAGATAACAAACTGTCAGATAGAAAGATAACAAACTGTCAGATAGAAATATAACAAACTGAGATAGAAAGATAACAAACTGAGATAAAAAAAATAACAAACTGAGATAGAAAGATAACAAACTGAGATAGAAAGATAACAAACTGAGATAGAAAGATAACAAACTGTCAGATACAAAGATAACAAACTGTCTGATACAAAGATAACAAACTGTCAGATAGAAAGATAACAAACTGAGATAGAAAGATAACAAACTGTCAGATAGAAAAATAACAAACTGAGATAGAAAGATAACAAACTGAGATAGAAAGATAACACACTGAGATAGAAAGATAACAAACTGTCAGATACAAAGATAACAAACTGTCAGATAGAAAAATAACAAACTGAGATAGAAAGATAACAAACTGAGATAGAAAGATAACAAACTGTCAGATAGAAAGATAACAAACTGAGATAGAAAGATAACAAACTGAGATAGAAAGATAACACACAGAGATAGAAAGATAACACACAGAGATAGAAAGATTAAAAAACTGACTTAGTTCACAGCTAATCTGTGAAAGGTTTTTTTTTTATGCTGTTTATAAGAGTATTTAGTTTTTTACAATTGGTGCAATTCTACGATTCTCCATATATTTTTTCTGCAAATGAAGTTTTTAGTTTGGGAAATGTTTGTAATCAGTTTGGATTTATCGTGTTCTGTCTATTTTTTGTGTGATTTCATTATTGTCTTGGCGGTGTCTGGTTTGTTTTCTATGCATGTGAAGATTTTTTTAACGGGATTTAACTTTTCAACATTAAAACCACTATGTTTATAGTTGTTTTTTATATATTTATTCCGTTCTTCGGTTCTAATACTGGTTGTCCTCTGTGCTGTTTTTTTGTTTTTTTTTTTTCCGATCCAGAAGCACTTGAGCTTTTCAGCTTTTCGGCTCGGTGTCATGGACATCGTAACCCTTCGGTTCGTGCCACGAACACCGTAAATCTGGGGAATCTGTGGCTTTTTCTGCCATCCGCGGAATTGAACCCGCACACACAGAGAGATAGTCACCGGTAGTCCAACGCGCTACGAACACGCTGGGCAGACCGGCCTCTGTGCTGTTTAACACTACTTGTCCTATGTGTTGTTTTAACACTGCTAGTTCACTGTGCTGTTTTAAAACCCTTTAGCTGCTAGGGACGTAAATAGATGTTTTTCCAATTCACTGCTAGACGCATTAATACGTCTGTTATCATCTCTCCTCTGTGGGCTAAAAACGTGTTAATACGTTAGACATTTCAACTGTCACTGATATAGGCGTACATTCACGTTTGTGGCCTAGAAACAAAGAGTAGCTATTTTAATTCCGTCTTCGGAAAGTATGTAGCAGCGAAGGGTTTACAGTGGTCGTTGTATGGGCTGTTTTAACTGTGGTGTTCCTAGTCTTGTTTTTAACAGTGGTCACGCTATGAGCTGTTTCAAAAGTGGCCGTCCCATGTGTTGTTTTACCAGTGGTCGCTCTATGTGCTGTTTTAACACCGGTCGTCCTCTGTGTTATTTTAACACTTACCGTCCTATATACTGTTTCAATATATCGATTGTTATCACCTGCCGTTTGGAATCCATAGATTCTGCTAATACACTATCACAATTGACAGTACTATCTGCAACAGTCAACCGTCTGCCCTGGAGGGCGAGGGGGACTTCAAGAGAGATCAAGGCTAGGGAAGTAAGCCTTGATAGAAAAACCCCACTACCTTGTGGGTCAGTAGGGATAGACAGAAGGCTAGAAGGGAGAAAACAAATCGGGGCATATCCTTTACCGGACTTCACCATCAAGCACATTAAACGAGTCGTAGATTGTCTAGGCACCACTTATACGTTCGGTAGTAGTTTACCATCGCTTTATGAACTGAGGGATTTATTTTTACCGTTCGTAAAAAGTCACGGGAACAAATTTGCTTCTAAACCGCAAAAACCAGGTAGGTGTGGGTTGTGATCGAGCTTACTACCACTTAAACTATAGACACCCACAGACCCGACCTTATGCATCTTTAAGTACGCCTCTGATTAATTTTTAAGAATCAGCAAGTACTTGTGTTTTTTTTTTTAGTCTGGTTTTTTTGTTCTTGCAAATCTACAACTTATCTTCACAATGCCTGATGGTGATATTATCTTTAGAAAAGCAGGGCGCAAGATTTATTTATCTAGTGCTGTATTTCCTAAATGAAGTTTCCATGAAACCGTTGCTATTGAAAGTCCATCTGGTCGGATGACAACTTGTTTCGCTTGAGTAGACTCGTTACTAACATTTCACAAGTGAAAGTTACTAAAGATGTTTGCAGAGAATAAGCGGTTATTTTCTTCACTCTCTCTCTCATCACTCTCCTCTCTCTCTCCGTTTTTCTCTTCCCTCTCTCTTCCTTCCTCTCTCTTCCTATCTCTTTCTCCCACTCTCTCCATTTCTCTCCTTATCTCCCCCTCTTTGTATATATGTTTGATAGAACACTGCAAGCTTTTTGCAATTTTACTCAATTCTGTGAGTCTATGTTTATTTATTGGTGAAAAATATTAATAATATTGATATTCCTTATTGTTAAACTTAACTTGTTGCATAATATAACTTCGATTTAGAATTTTGTGCTGATTTTAAAAATGAATTCGTCTATATAAAACAATATTGGAATGCGAGGTCACGTGATGTAGTTGTGGTCTGATTTCCCATAATTCTGTCTCCGAGGCCTATAAGTTTATAGTTGGCACTGGTTTATCCCATGATTTGCCATGAAACCGGCATTTGTTACGATTTCTTAATATTTACAGTAAAACTGTGAAACATGCATCTTTTAGTCAGACAACCTTTCTTATTCTTCTTCTTCTTGCGTTCACCTGCTATGAATTCAGGCGTAGTAATGTGTGACACTTCTGACAAATTTTTGCGTGAAGGCCTGTTTTCATTTTTATCAGTGCCACCCGTCATACAGGCGTGCATTCTCCAACTTCAGAGGCGGACACCATTGTAATCGGGTTTGCCTTTCATCTTCTATGACTTCTCACTTTGTCAGGCTGCACTGATACAAATTGTTTTCAAGTTCACCACGTGGATGTTGAGTATAGTATGGCCATGGTCAGCTCTAGTTAACTGAACTTGATTTCTATCGAGTTCACTGGGCTCTATATCTCAACTCATTACCACATTTTCTCTAACAGCATGCCAAGCCGAGAGTATTGATATCTTCTGAGTATGTACAAAATGTATAGAATCACTTCTCCGCCCGCCTGCCCAGCGTGTTCGTAGCGCGTTGGACGACGGGTGACAAGCCCCCTGTGAGTGTGGTTCAATTTCGCGGCTTGCAGAAAAACTACAGGTTCTCCAGATTTACGATGTTCGTGGCACCGAAACGAAGAGTTACGATGTCCATGGCACCGAGTCGAAGAGCTGAAAGCTCAAGTGCTTCTAGATGGGGGAGGTGGGGTGGGGCGGGAATACCCTGACTCAAGACCACATCTTCTCTAACAGCAGCGCATACCATGTCGAGAGTATTGATAGCTTCTGAGTATGTACAAAATGTCTAGAATCACTTCTCTAACGTTACATAAAGAGAGAAGGTCCATTCGTTTTTCCTTTGAGGTTGTTCACAAACGGTGAATATGACAACGTGATGTAGTTTTACATAGCACCCAAGCGAGACAATGCGAGGTTTCTAACAAAAGACCTTCGTCCTGTACAATTTATACAAGACAACGCGGATACACATTTCCCGCTAGTGCATACATTTTACTGTCTTTTGACTGTTATAATCGTTTCTTCTGTTCTAGAGTGACGAATCGCCCGAGTGGTTACCGGGGCCCAAATTTGGGGTGTAAAGAATAGAATCACTGTTACCTGCCACACATGTCGTAAGAGGCGACTAAGGAGGTTTGGCTGGAATCGGATGCATGTGTCCGCTAGGGAATGCTAACCCGAAACAAATGCTTGTAGAAAACGGATGCACCAGGCCGTAAGGAATAACATGGTGCAACGACCTCACAATGAGGAATGGGATCGACCCTCGACAATGAGGAATGGGATAACGGATTCTACAGTCGCCAATCTGCCTCAGAGATTTAGAAACGCAGTAAGATTGTCAGACCTACCATCACGAGAGTGGCCAAACTTTATTGCTGGAAGAAGTCGGCACAAACGGGGAAGCAGAAATCATAGGAATTATATCCTACAGAACTGCCCCCAGTGTGCAGACTTGAGAAGAAAGAAGTGGCCCACTTACACTAGCGTCCAAGAGAAACTGTATGGCGTGGATGATAATCTAAGACAGATGGCTGCCTTTATTAGTGATTCTGGAATCCCAATCTAGTGAGATCACAGAAGAAGAAGATTTACGAATATATCTTCACTTGCTTATAAATAATGTTTTAATAAACACTAAATGTCTAAATCTGAAGAATTTACATCCTTGCAACAAGGTTTTACTACATATGGCTCGTTTCTTATTCAAGAGATTTGAAAAACAGCACGAACTCTGTAGCTCCAGCAACAATCCTAGGGATCTCAAGATTCATTCTTCAACAAAATATCGCGGTCCGGGTTCGAACCAAGACCATCGGAGCTCAAAACAATAACTTAACCTCTTAGTCGCAGAGACTCCACACACAAAAAATGCACACAAAATAAACATTGGACTCCCAACCAACCATGGCAAAAAATAAACTTCTTGTCAAGACTCCCCAACAAAAATGCAACAAAATAAACATTGCTTTGTCATCAACTCCCAACACATGTCAACAAAATAAACATTGCTTTGTCATCAACTCCCAACACATGTCAACAAAATAAACATTGCTTTGTCATCAACTCCCAACACATGTCAACAAAATAAACATTGCTTTGTCATCAACTCCCAACACATGTCAACAAAATAAACATTGCTTTGTCATCAACTCCCAACACATGTCAACAGAAAGTTACAAGAATTTGGTTGCCTTGACGAAGCAATTGTTTTCTAAAAGAAATATATCAAGACAGACATCAACTGTATATATTTATACTTTACCAGAACAAGAAAGCAGGTTGAAAGATAAATGTTCTTTACTTGTTGACAGAAATAAACACAAAGTACCAATAGAAAATCGAAAAAAAAGTTACTCAAATGGGACCATGAAAACTTTCTTGTTAGTTTACAAAAATTATAGTTCGCTTCGAGGCATAACAGTATTTTGGCATCACCCATAAATGTCTAGTTGTTGACAGAAATAGATGGTAGCTACCGAATTTTAAAAAATTTAGTCAAACGGAAAAGTAAAACATGCTTGTTAGTTTTCAATGCTCCAAGGCACGACAGTATTTTATTATCAAGCACAGCTCATCCTGTTTACAATTATATTTCTTGAAAAAAAAATAATAACAAACAAATTCCTACCTATCATCTTTATCCCCTTCTTAAGTTTCCGTAGAAATCATATACCTGTCAAGTTCACCTCTGGCTAGTGCACTGTTCACACTTGGCTACCCCCACAACTGACTATCAATAAATATACTATTTGGAATGTTTTGAGATTGTTGTTTTGTGTTCCTGGGGAATGTAGTTACTTTCCATATCTTCGGGCAACAAATCAGGATTGTTGACTGGTCTACATTTACTTGACTTTTCCATCTATTTCTTCCTCCAATTTCTGCTTCATATTGATGTTACTCAGGGCGGCTCGTCATTAAGGCCAGTGGGTCCGGCCACACCAAAACCGAAAGGGAATAAATTCTTGGAATAGACAAATAATAGTAAATACTCAAAAAACCACGATTTTTCCGAAAATGTGTGTCTGACCCCACCAAGAAAAATGACCACGAGCCGCCACTGATGTTACTCAACTATATGGTCACTTTCTGCTCTGCCTGATATTGAAGTAAAGTACAAAACGTTTTGTTCACAAACCTCGAGGTGTATTGGGTTAATTTAGTTCAGTTATCAGATGACTATCATCATAGTACTCCGGACATGTCCATAGGTGCTCCGATCTTCGCTTCAACAAATCCAGTATCGTCCAGCGAACCATCAGTTCGATGTTGATTAATAAGTCTCTTTGCATATTTGGTTTGTCGTTCTTTACGGTGTATCAATATTGACACCCATCTCTCCAGTCTGGTAACGAGTGGAGGCTGATAAAATTAGGACAAGTACGATTTAAGCCCGTATTTTTCATTGACCATTGGTACACGATGGTCAACATAACACCGGCCGCCTTTACGTCCCAGTTATTTTCCTTGTACCCAATAGAGACTAGGTCGACCTGAGAGCCGTTACGATCGGATAAATATTCCATGCCCCGTGTGGAATTAAACTAGTGTCTGCAATCATATCGTGCTCTGAAAGTCACATTCTAAAGGAATCACTGCCAGAAAGCACTGTTATTGTATGTCACGTAGTACATTACTATTACGCATTGATTTTCATCAATTCGTTGAGCTTCCGAATGGAGCGATAGGGATATTTTCTAGAGATCCAAATCTGAATTTAGGTGCGATCTCACCCGTGTGTTGACAGGGCTCTCAAGGGAGCAAAGAATAGTAACATTGCGACCTACAAGGCATGTCGTAAGAGGCGACTGAGGTAGGAGCCTAGGGAAGCTATCCTAGTAAATAGAAAGTGTCGCAGAAATCGGATGCTGGCTCATTTGTAGCGCATAACTGCACAATGTACAATCACTCTTAGGCTCAAACCACATACAAATACAAAAGGGGAAGTGGTCGATATGGAGCGTTAGAAGAAGAAGAAGAAGAGATTTAGTTCCTAATTCTATTTAAAGCTAACGACCAAACATTGGTCATGTGTTGGAGTTGAGCACTAAAAATGCTTTTAGCAGTTGAAAACCGTTAAGAGTAGACTGTCACATTTCTGCCTTTGCAAAATTCATTTTAAAATTCCTGAATTTTTTTACCATTTAAAAATTGCACCCGTGACCGTCGCTGGAGCTGTTGAGTTCATGCACAGCCGCGAAGATCTTCCCGTGTAAGAACGAAATCTGTGCATATTTGGTTATTTACCGAAAGACAATGATGAAAGCGCTATCAATCTATCAATTCGTGACGCTGAAATTGGCATACGTTGTATGATTAATTTATTAACTAATAGTACTATCATTACTGAACCTCCAGGACTAGTCTTAGGTTTTTAGGTATTTCTTGAAAGCAGGGGCGGCTTGTGATCAAGGGCTAGTGGGGCCAGCCCCACCAAAATATTGAGTAACCTGTACTTATTATTTAAGACATTATTTGTTCATAATTATTACTTTCAACGAGATACTGATTAGCTTTGAAAGTTGATATATAACGCTAAAATATGATACACAGTCTGAAATTTGAAATTCATAATTTTTTACCCCTAATTAGTATACGCCCCTGGTCATTAGGGGCCAGTAAGAACCGGTCCTATCAAACCAAAAAGAAGTAACGTGTACTTATTATTTTATAAATTATTTTTTCGTAATTATTACTTTTAACTTGACAATGATTAGCTTTGAAAGTTGAATATATAACACTAAAATATAAATATTATATCAGAATAATATAACAATCCTGTCATTTATATAATATCTCCTTATTAAAAAACATTATATATAATGAAGCTCATCATTTTGCCTTTAATACTTCAATCATTGTCCCGTGCACTATTTCTGGGGCTAGTTTACAAGTTCTACATAAGATGTAACATTGCGACCTCTGACCTTTGATCGCTATTGCAATGATAATTGCTAAAACAATGTCATTTTCATTCACCCGGGAAAGATATATTCATTCTTACGCAGCCAAACTACTTCCCAGATAAACGAGGACTATAGCTCAAATAGTCCGTTTAATTATCGATTGAATCCCCAATTTTATATAAAAATAATATGAAATTATATAAAATAATAGCACTAAATAACAAACTTTCTTATAATAAGATTAGTTTTATGGAATTGTCCCTTGCATTAATACATCTTGTCTCCAGCAATAAATGCGACATTCGTGACCTTTGAGCCTGGTTCCCCTTTACGTCCGCTTCCGTGAACTCTGACCGGTCGACTGACGTCATTTGATCTAGGTTAGCAAGTTTACCCTTTTTAATGTCGAAACACGTAATAACAAAGTATTGTAGTTTTACAAATTATAAAAACAATAACAATATACAGCAACGTTTCGACCAACAAGGCCTTTATCAAGTAAACGAACAATGACAAATAACAAAAACCCACTAACATATGGACGACTACATACAGAGGCATATTGGCAATATTTTTACGATTATCTGATCTCATTCACAAATTCGTGGTTTGTTGTCATGTGGGTGCCGCATTTTCAATTTGCGTTGCAGACAAGTCTTTTTTTTTAAATATTCTCTTGCCGCTCCTGTCGTTTGATGTGTCCGAAATATTTAATTGTCCTTGATTTTATATTATTTAATAGTCAACCTCTTTAATATCAAGCTGTTGCAGAACAGAAGCGTTTGTTTTTTCCTAAAAGGGGTAATGAGGTCTAAGGTGCATAGTGACAACGTCGCGCCAGGATTAGTGAGCTGGTCCTAACCAAGATCATACCCCACCTCCACGTAATGACCCTGAAACAGACAACGGTTCCTGTCTGCTAAGCGGTAGGTATCGAGGAGAGCTACTCTGGTATAAGTAGTTATGCAGACGCAGCTACATTGGATGAGATCCGCTCGCAACACAGACGAGTAGAATCCCAGAGTGACTATTAATGCACATCTCTCCCGGCCGATGGGAAAAGCTGAACAAATAAACATAAGGGATGAAGGGTGCATCCAGAGAAGAGACTGGGCCCATATGGGGCGAAACTCGGAGCCACGAGGTGGGAGGTCGAATTGAGTTGCGTGCCATGACAGTCTCGAGGCATAGTAAATGTGAGCACGGTGAGAAAACAGATAATAAAGGTGAGCAGGTACCAAAGTAGAGCGAACACGCATACGGACGATACACAGGGGAGCCCACCCGTGGGGACAGGCATGCACGGTGCTTATGATAGAGCAACGAAAAGTCGTGGCAAACGTAGGGGTGATCGGACGCCCAAATTGTGCAGAAAAACTGGAAAGTACAGTAGAGGCTTGAATCCAGTGCAAAAGCTCCTACCGAATGGTGATAAACTGTGCACTGTGCACAGTGAGATAGAAATGGGTAACGTATCGCCCAGTAGAACAATGTGAGCACAAGTGATGGGAAAAACAGGGACGGGTTCAGTCGATGGACGAGGGCACAAGCAGAAATGGGCGAATGGGCACCAAAAGAAACGCGAGGTGGCGAAGATGGGGTCTCCATCCAGAGAGCAATAACCGCTTTTCCCGTCGCAGATAACTACTACTGCCTTGTAGTTTGATTGGGGACAATCGAAGGCTAGTGGAGCAAACCGTACACAAAACTAGACGACAGGCAAACCGAGCAGTCCAAAAAAAGACTGGCAAACTGGGAAGATGACGCTCAACAACCCTGGAGGGAAGGTTGTCTAAGGGTAGCTACCCTAAAAGAATATTGCAACCTGCTGCCTTGCAGGTCGTCTGGGGACAGCCCGAGTCGACGGAGAGGGAACCCAGTAAACGCTGGCTAAAACCTGACACATCGCCGAAGGATAAGCACCAGAGCTCCAAATGGCGCTAAAGATGTGACGAAATACATCCATGCTAAGGCTGCAGGAATCAGATTTCCACATGAAAGTAGAATTTATGGGGAAATCTGGTACATCAGTCTTAGCGATGATCGCGCGCTCTCGAGAGAAAAAAAAGAGACAGAGAGAAATAAGAGAGAGAGAAATAAAGAGAGAGAGAGAGAGAGAGAGAGAGAGAGAGAGAGAAAAGAGTAATAACTTCCCGGAATAGACAAGAAATAGTAGCGTGTAGTAAAAGAGGGGCGTTTAACTAACGAACCAAAAAGTACTTCATAGCATACACAGCCTTCGACACTTCCTCAGGGAGACTGAGCACATATGGATATGCACTATGTGCTGTGAGGTAGAGTTCTATAATCAGTGACATTATCACCCTCGTTACATTTCACTTACCAGCATTCATTCACATGTGCTTCCGTTATATGTCACAGTTCATCATCACATCACAAAATAGCTTGTCTTAAGCAGAACTACACCACCCTAAGAGTCCCTTGGAGTTTCTCTCTTTCTCATATGTCAGATGTCCCGTCTCTGCAGTCGTCGCGCTAAAATAACCAGTTAGCCCTGAATCTATTTTTCCGTGGCCTTCCTCTTCTCCTCTTTGCAATGATACTTCCTTCCATACTGGTCTTCTCCAACTTTTCGTATCTCTTTATATTTCCAAAATACTTCATTTATCATTTTTATTTGTAGCATTAGCCAGTTTTCTTTGATTTTGAGTTCTTTCTTGACATATGAATTATTCTCTTCTCTCTCCATTATTTTCTTCTACTTCGAACGCTTCATATCGACAACTTGTTAAACCACTCTTTGTGATTGGTATGTGATCTGAGCCTGAGTGCGATTGTACGTTGTGCCAGCTATGCGCCTACAAGTAGGCCAACACATCCGAGTTCTGCTACGCTTTTTATTTACTAGGGCAGCTTCTCTATCCCCCTAACTCAGTCGCCTCTTACAATATGCCGTGTATGTCGCAATGTTGCTATTATTTGCTCCCCTTGAGAAGCCCGGCAACACAGTGGCGTCTCCATCATCTACAAAGTTTTATTAAATATTTTTTACTTCTTATATATTCTCAGTCTGTATTAATAAAACTTTGTCTTTCATTTCAAACACTCGATATCTGTGTGTGTTTCTTTATCTATCATTCACACACAAACAAACACAACAACGATTGCCTTCTTCCTAAATTCTTTCAGATGACTTCACAACAATAAACAATTTATACTTGTTGGCGCCCTTGTCTTCTTTAGATTATTAAGCACTGCAAGCTCTGGTCTTATACTTGAAATATACATCTCAACATAAGATTACTCACCTGGTGCCTGCGGTCTGCATTTTTCTTTAAGCAGGTAATAATACTGTCAGTGTCTGTCTTTGATCTAGAATAAGTAGGCAACGATTGATGAGGATTGAAGATACTTCATCTGTTAAATATCAGATCAATTCAAGTGTTGGTTTCAAATCAAGTGTTGTCTGCAATAAATATTCAATAACGTATCTAATTTGTCATAATAGAACACTTTTTTTTCATTTATAAATATTATTTTCGTGGTTTGGCGCCATAAGATCTGATTATATTCATCGTGTCCATCTATTAAGATCTTAAAGAAAATTTTACCTCTTTTATTTGTTTCAAACATTTTTTTAATGTGTAATCTAGTTGTTAGCAAGGCATTTGTTTCTCATTTCATTAATAGTTTATCTATCTAAAACTTAGTAATTGTTTTTTGTGCTTTTGATGAAATATGAAATGAAAATCGTGGCGTTGCATCTACCTAGCGACAATCCAATATTAGATTTCTCTTGTTCCAACATCTGCATCTACCTAGCGACAATCAAACATCATATTTCTCTTGTTAGAACATCTGATCTACTCAGCGATAATTAAACATCACACTTTTCTTGCTCCAACATCTGTATCTACCTAGCGTCAATTTATTTAAAGACTTGTTTCAAAGTAAAAAAAAAAAAAAAAAAAGAATCGATTCTAATAGATTTTTATTTGTGGGATATTTCCAATAAAATAAATCATATGTTCAGTCGGTTTACCATATCGATATTCTCAGTGTCTGTCGTGCTTTTTGTCCACACAATAGACACTTTCAATATGTAATTGAATGCAGTTTTTTAAAAAAAAATTGACGACGTGGTGAAGAACTAAGTGGGCCCCTCTCTGCGACCAAATTACCACCGTTGATTGGAACCATGATCCTAACAAGTTCTGACTGCGGTAACCTTAATAAAGACTGCCAGGAGGCAGCAGAATGAATTACAATCGTCAAAGACAATAGCTATAGAGATGGAAGTCATGGTGCTTCAACTCAAAGCTTGCTGCGACTCCATCATAATGCGTGTTGTTTTCCCAGGCTAAGCAAATAGAAAAATCATTAACCTTTAGGGTGTAAGGGTTTGTTAAAAAAGATTTTGCTGGTTGTTCATTTTGTCGACATGCCATCTGGCAATCTGACTCTCCCTGCCTGCATTTTCTAAGCGGCTTATTATTATTGCGTCAACTTTTGTTCTTTTTTGTCACATAATCAATATGTAAGTATGTCTATTGATATGTGTTCATTAACACGTTTATTACATTACTATCAAGATTAGAATGTTAGCTTGTTAGCTTAGTTAGTTAGTTGTTGTTAGTTATTAGTTAGTTAGTTAGTTAGTTAGTTAGTTAGTTAGTTAGTTAGTTAGTTAGTTGGTTAGTTGGTTAGTTGGTTAGTTGGTTAGTTGGTTAGTTGTTAGTGAGTGAGTTGAGTAGTAGTAGTAGTAGTAGTTAGTTAGTTGAGTAGTAGTTAGTTGAGTGAGTGAGTAGTTAGTTAGTTAGTTAGTTAGTTAGTTAGTTAGTTAGTTAGTTAGTTAGTTAGTTAGTTAGTTAGTTAGCTTGAGCTGTCAGCTAGTAGTAGTTAGTTAGTTAGTGAGTTGAGTTAGTTGTTAGTTAGTTAGTTAGTTAGTTAGTTAGTTAGTTAGTTAGTTAGTTAGTTAGTTAGTTAGTTAGTTAGTTAGTTAGTTAGTTAGTTAGTAGTTAGTTAGTTAGTTAGTTAGTTAGCTGGTTTGTTGGATGATTGGTTGGGTTTAGTGGGTGGTTGGCTGGTTAATTGGTTGGTTGGCTGGTTAGTTGGTTGTTGTTGGTTCGTTGGCTTGTTGATTGATAGATTTGTTAGTTAGATGTTTGAGGTTGGGAGGTGTAAATATATATGTGCGCCTTGTTTAATGCACTCTGTAAGTTGGTATTCCTTTCTCCAATTTTGATTTTGGTGCCGTCACTCCATCTGTTGCGTGATCTACCTCTTGCTCTTTATTCAACAAATTATTTTAATGTGGCTCGCTGTAGTAGCCGATACCAGAACCTTCTAATCAGATGACCAAACCTGTTACTCAACTTATGCACTGTGAATATGCGATGTTCGTAAAACAAATTCTTCCATTTGTAACATGTCTCAAAGTTATGAGAGTTACAACAAACTACCCAATAGCCCGTGCAGTGCCGGGGCCCGCAAGGGAAGCAAAGAATAGTAACACTGCAACCTACAAGGCATGTAGTAAGAGGTGACTTAGGTAGGGGTCTAGGAAAACTACCCTAGAAAATAAAAGCTCGCAGAAATCGGATGTGCTGGCCTACTTGTATGCGCATAACTGGCACAACGTACAATCGCTCTTAGACTCAGATCAGATACAGATCATACAGAGTGGTTAACAAGTGGTCGATATGGAGGGATCAAAGAAGAAGAAGAATCTACCCAGTGCAAGCCTGGCCAGTTTGAGGTAGTAGACACAGCGCTATAATTTCAAGTAGTCTCTGTGACGTTAATGAATGGATCTCGCCTCTAGCCCCAAAAGTACTCGGTTCGCATCCCTTTTGAAGCGATAGGGCTATTTTCCCAGCAATCCCTGATCTCATTGTATTTGAGATTTAGTTCCTAGTCTTGTTGGAGATGGACGATAAGACATAGGTCACATTCAAATTGAGTACGTAAACGGACGCTTGGAGTATTGAAAACTGAAAACAATCGTCTGAAATATCACAATACTGAATATAAATTTGTAAAAATATTCTTACATTTTTTCTCAATCCTCAGAACTACACAGAAATCCTAGCAGTTTTCTTCTTTGTTTTTTTTTGGGCTTTTTTATTGGACTCTCCCTTGAATCTCCTTGGAAATATTAAATATTGAAGGACCGTTTGAGTAAACTGTGTCTCATTCTTTTGAAGAGATCTATCTACTGGGACATTTGAATGAGAGTTTAATATTTTGCTAGTCTGGGATTAAGTGCAGGAGACTGTACTTTCATCGTAGTCAAAGTCTAGAAGCTTTTTGTACCTCGCCGATGCTACGTAGCTCGTGTACTGCGAGTGAAATATGCATGTGCAAGAGTAGTTTTCTGTTTAGGAAATTTCAGCTTTGTAAAGTCCTACTCGGAAGTGTCACACCGAGTGGACCCAGTTACGGTTGAACATGTAAAAACTCAGAATGTCCTCATTCTTTTGATTGAGAGCTGCTAGGAATTTGTTTAAATGTATTTAGTTGCCTATGGCCCTATGAAGGCTTCCACGCTTTGATCGCAGTCAAGTTGACACTAAACTTGATCTTAGCCAACAGTCCGACTTGCAGAGAATCCAAAGTTTTGTTTTCCTATGTAAGAAAGAGATTAGATCACACATGGTTGCTCATTGAAATGTAGTGAAGATGGTCCTAGCAAACAATGAATAGATGTATAATTTGAACAATAGCTCTTGAAAACAATCTAACTGGAAAGTATCGTCATGAGTAACGATTCCATAACCATAAAACATGGGTGAAGCGTCCATGTACACTCTCTGGGAAAGTCAGCAGCAACAGCAGTAGCACCTACGTGACTATCTATCTTTGTCCTTTGACCTCGTTTGTATAAGTTACTATACACCAGTGGTTCTCAAACTTTTTTTCAGCTGGCAACTCATTGAAGATGAAGCAAGGCTTCCACCCTTCCTCATTTTTCCCAGCGAATTAACTGTAAATTCTATGAGCAAACGAAAATGTTTCTCATTCTGCGCTGTATAACAGTCAAATGAAAATCCTGGTATATCCTTTACGGGACTTCACCATCAACCACAATAAACGAGTTGTCGATTTTCTAGGCACCACTTATACCTTCAGTAGTTTGCCATTTCTTTCTGAACAGTAGGTCTATTTTTACGGTTCGTAAAATTCACGCAGACAGATTTGCTTCTAAAGTGACCGCCGAGACGTTTGAACCAGGTACGCTTGGGTGACTTGGATCGAGCTCATTGCTGCTTAAGCTACAAACTCCCACTGATACCTACTTATAACAGTACTGTCCCCTAAACACAATAACATTGGCAGTGAGAAATGTAAGTAACAAGAAAAATTTGAGAAAAAAATGTCAACATGAGTCACATTCAATAATGTTCTTGGTTATTTGATGTTTGGAGTTTTTTTTCTGAACCAACAGTTGTAATGAAAAAAATTGTAACAAAAAAAAACAAGTTAGTATAAAAACTTATTGAAACATAAAACCCACTAATTTTCGTACCGTTTCACCCATCCCATGATACTGCCTTACGCCTCCCTGGGGAATCGCCCATTCCAGGTTGAGAACCACTATTCACTATCAGAGAACACAAAACTTGAAAACTACAGAGCGACTTAGATTTCCTAATGGAAAAAACAGATAAGGTTTGATGGAAAGTAATTTCATGTTTTTTGTATCTCTTGCAATAATTGTTTGTCAGAAAACACAAAATTATGTTAGTAATATTTATGTTTTCATTGAAGATAAGAAATGCGACTCTGATGTAGCAACGGTATATATTTAGTAACACGTATAACGTTAAAGTGTAAATTGTTTTCATGTTCGTCAAGTTCTATTAATGTTAAGTAAAGAAAATCTAAGTGTGTGCACTTCAGATGTATCTGCTATGATGTTGCTTTGTTACTTTTATCTGATCTCCTATCTCATTCTTGATTGATTTTTGTCTAAACTAAACAAGAAATTTTCTAAATAAAAGGTCAACTCTTCTATCTTCTGATCATCTTGATTGATTGATTGATAGGATCATCATTGCACTTCTGGGAGTAACCATGTGTGCTCCGAACTGTTTCTTACAACAGGACGACAAACTCCGTAGCACCCGTGATGGTTCCCAATGTAATTTTTAAGATGGTGAAGATACTTTTGTAGAATATATTTTATTCTTTTCTAACGAATTTTGTTCGAGCAGCGATTTTCCAGCCTGCTCTTATCGATGTTGAACTGACAAGTGTTCTTTTACGTGCTCAAATTGAACACGGGGTCTACGTTTTATCGTCCGTCTCCGATAGGACTAGGAACTCGATCTACGGGGTCAAAGGCGCATAGTGACAACGTCACGACAGGATTAATGAGCTGGCACTAATCAAGATCCTACCCCACCTCCACGCAGTGACCCTGGTAACAGACACCCGATCTTGTCTGGCTAAGCGAGTAGGGATCGAGGGAGATCTACTTTGGTACAAGTAGAGATGCAGATGTAGTCCCGTTTGATGAGATCCGCTCGCAACACAGATGAGAGGAATCACAAGTGACTATTAATGCACATCTCTCCCGGCCGATGGGACAAGCTGAACGGATATACAGGGTCAAAGGCGCAAGGAAAAAACGGCGCACCAGATTAACGAGCTGGCACTAATACCCTGCCCTCACCTCCACGTGGTGACCCTGGTAACAGACAGTAGTTCCGGTCTGGCTAAGAGGGCAGGTGCCGTGGGAGAGCTACTCTGAGGCAAGCAGAGATGCAAAGGTAGTCACGATAGATGGATCCGCTCGCACAGACGAGCGAACTCCCAGAGTGGCTATTAATGCTCGCCTCTCCAGGCCGATGGGGAAAGCTTGAAGGATAAATGTGGAACCGCGTGTGGCGAAACTCGGAGCCCGCGCATGCTCTCTCTTGAGTCCTCTCTCTTGAGCCGATGAGAATGCTGGGAGTCGAGTTGAACTGCACGAGGGACCACATAGGCCGAAACTAGGGCCCCTATCTCACGGATGTGGGCACGATTATAAGTCATCGAAGAGACGTTGAATGGCGTTGAATTTGATAAAAACGACAGAACGATTGCGAGAGAGAGAGAGAGAGAGAGAGAGAGAGAGAACGGATAAACAAAAAGGGAGGAGGGTGCATCCAGAGAAGAGACGTGGGCCCACGTGGGGCGAAACTCGAAGCTCGAAGGTGGGGCTCCGAGTTGAGCTACGCGTGGGTCCATATGGGCCAAACTCGAGCCCTGGGGAGGGGGATTGTCCGAACAAATAGACATAAAGGGATGAGAGGTGCATCCTGAGTAGAGAGGTGGGCTCACATAGGGCGAAACTCGGAGCTCTGAGGTGGGAGCCCGAGTCGGGTTGCGCGTGGGCCCACATAGGGCGAAACTTGGAGAGCAGGTGGGGGCCCGATTTGAGCTCTAAGCTCAGACAGCCTAGAAGCATGGCGAATGTGAGAAGGATGAGAACTGATAGACACGGTACTGATATTTCAAAAATAAAATATATTAATAATTAAGAATGAAAGACGAAAAAAATGTATATTGAAAAACATTCTCTCTTAAAATATAATGTATAAAATTATTTTTTTTTAAATCACAGCAAACCAAAAATATATAAAAGACATGATCATAGAGCCTACAGAAGAAGTATCCTTGGGCTTATTTCAGGAAGTAACAACAGTTTTGATACATAACTATTCAGTTTGGAAAGTAATACTATATCTAGAACAATATATGTACTATATAATTTAATGTACACGACTCTGGAAAACAGAGATCACACTGGAAAGTACACAGAGAGAAGATGATGATGACGGTGTGTTATCCAGAGGCGTCGCGAAGATTGGGGTGGCGAGTGATAGACTAGATTGCAGGAGAGAAAAAGAAAGTCATCTATTAACATCTTATCCTTCATCTTGTCTGGTTCCATCATGACAGGGAGATCGTCTTGTTCTATGTCTGTCTGCATCGTTGTCGAATGTCGAAGTTGTTGTTGGTTGGTGTGGAAAACTTGAAATATAATAGTGTGTTTGAGTTCCTATTCTTCCACATTTTTCTATCATTTGTTGTTGGTGCTTACAAATCGACTTCCATGTCTGGCTGACTGTTAACTTTCAAGCTGGGATTAGAAATTGTTAACATTTTAACACAAAGGAGGATAGTACGGTTGTGAGAGTTTTTTTTTTTAATCTACAACTTTGAAAGAAAGAACAATTATTGACTCATGATGATTTGATCTATTTCTTTTCTCTAATCATGTCTTACCTCACCGCAACAAGATAAGAAGAGAGTTATAGAACGGGTATTTGTGTGTGCTTCATAAATAGTATTTCTCATAGCCTCTGTTTTTTCTGAGGTCCACCTTTTGCGTGAACGGTCTATTGCTTTGTATCCACCGTAGCAAAGTAGCATTGCTCTTTCAGGTGCAATGTCGGTTGGTAATTTTCTTATGTGGCCGAGCCATTTAATATTATTTCCTGATGAAGTTCAGTATAGTATTGATGTTGTATACACTTTTTTCCTGATGTCTTTACGTATGAACTGGTCTTTTATTAATACTCCTTCATTCTGCGTAGATACTGCATCTCTGTCGTGACTAGTAATGATCTTATCTGTACTGTAATATGAAAGGATGGATGTTTTAGTCTAAACTATCCGTAAACGTATTGTCAAATTAACACGTTTTCAAATCAAATTGGATTTCTTCCACGTATCTCATCTCATCGTCTCGTCTTGTGCCTCTCGTACCTTTACTGTGTCAGTGTGACATATACCAGATAAATCTTGTATGCGTTTCGTACATAGAAGTGTTTAGGGATTTCACTATTGCAGCACTCCATCGTTTGCATGGCTATCCTCCTCCGTTTCTTTTTACTCTGTGTATCACTGTCTTTTGTGGTACACCATGCAAAAACAATCACGTTTTATGGTCAATTTATTTGACCTGTTATCTGTGAATAAATTCTCTTGCTTTAAATATCATATCTGATTATGTACTTATTATAAATATCATATCTGATTATGTACTTATTATAAATATCATATCTGATTATGTACTTATTATAAATATCATATCAGATTATGTACTTATTATAAATATCATATCTGATTATGTACTTATTATAAATATCATATCTGATTATGTACTTATTATAAATATCATATCTGATTATGTACTTATTATAAATATCATATCTGATTATGTACTTATTATATGGAAGGGAGGAGGGGGTTCTATGAAACTTTCATGTACTGTTTTTGCCTTTCTCTCCAAACATATTTGGCTCGCTTCACACGGGAGATATTGGACTATTTTTCTAGTCATCCATGATCTAGACACTGGTAAGATCGAGTTTTTAGTCCTACCGGAGACGGAAGTTCACAGTTCAAGTTAAACGTCGGTCGTGTGGTGCCGGGGCCCGCAAGGGAAGCAAAGAATTGTATGACTGCGACCTACAATGCATGTCGTAAGAGACGACAGATGTAGGGCCTGGGAAGCTACCCTAGTAAATAAAAAGCATCGCAGAAATCGGATGTGCTGTCCTATTTGTAGGCGCATAATTGGCACAATATACAATCGCTCTTAGGCTCAGATCACATACAAATCATACAGAGTGGTTAATAAGTAGTCGATAGAAGCGTTCGGAGAAGAAGAAGTTAAACGTATCAAAATAACGGTCAAATCAATATGAAGGCTAAAAAGATACTATCTTGGCAAAACAAAAGTCCCAAACAGCAACATCAGCAAAACAACTCCTGCAAATGTTTATTATTCTCAAAATTACGAGTAACGAATTCTATCCGGAGTTACGAAATTCGTGCTCTGTAGTTGTAATCTTCCAGTGCAAGAAATATATCGAAACACACATGACTATTCATCTTCTTCTTTTTTTGTCGTCACACTGCTACCGGGTTGTTGCCCAGTGTGATGGTTTTCTGTTTTTGTCTTGCGCTGTTCTGGTGGCTTGTGTGATTGTTATTTTTGCTCTTTTACAGGATTCTGCTATGGCATCTAACCATTTTTTTCGTGGTCTTCCTCTTGCCTTCTTTCCCGATGCTCTGTTGTAGAAGACTGTATACTGTGGAGTTTGGATGCATTCTTATTAAGTGGCCAAACCACTTCATTCTTTGTTTCTCAATGTTATTCAAGCACGGTTCTGTGACTATTCATCAAAGTACAGTAATGATGATCTAATCAACCAATCTATCCCGGAGTGAATATTAGAGAACTCTTTCTTCTTCTTTCTTTTCTCCAACCTTTTTTTTGCCTCACAGCGTCAGGGTAAGAAAAGATTTCCAGAACGAGCCCTTGTGTGGGCGTTATATATATAGTGTCTATCGTCGTTTCTGTTATCTCTGTGGTCCACTTTTAGCATGAGTTGCACTGGCTGTTGGTAATCTACTTATGTGGCCGAAACACTTACTGTGTTGTTTCTTGATGAAGTTTAGTACTGATGTTGTACCCCCTTTTTTCCTGATGTCTTCATTTCTCAACCGGTCTCCTCTTGTTACCCCCAGCATTTCTCAACCGGTCTCTTCTTTTACCCCAGCATTTCTCAACCGGTCTCCTCTTGTTACCCCCAGCATTTCTCAACCGGTCTCTTCTTGTTACCCCCAGCATTTCTCAACCGGTCTCTTCTTGTTACCCCCTGCATTTCTCAACCGGTCTCTTCTTGTTACCCCCTTCATTTCTCAACCGGTCTCTTCTTGTTACCCCCAGCATTTCTCAACCGGTCTCCTCTTGCTACCCCCAGCATTTCTCAACCGGTCTCTTCTTGTTACCCCCAGCATTTCTCAACCGGTCTCTTCTTGTTACCCCCTGCATTTCTCAACCGGTCTCTTCTTGTTACCCCCAGCATTTCTCAACCGGTCTCTTCTTGTTACCCCCAGCATTTCTCAACCGGTCTCTTCTTGTTACCCCCTGCATTTCTCAACCGGTCTCCTCTTGTTACCCCCAGCATTTCTCAACCGGTCTCTTCTTGTTACCCCCTGCATTTCTCAACCGGTCTCTTCTTGTTACCCCCTGCATTTCTCAACCGGTCTCTTCTTGTTACCCCCTTCATTTCTCAACCGGTCTCTTCTTGTTACCCCCAGCATTTCTCAACCGGTCTCCTCTTGCTACCCCCAGCATTTCTCAACCGGTCTCTTCTTGTTACCCCCTTCATTTCTCAACCGGTCTCCTCTTGTTACCCCCAGCATTTTCAACCGGTCTCTTCTTGTTACCCCCTGCATTTCTCAACCGGTCTCTTCTTGTTACCCCCTGCATTCTGCGTAGACACTATTGGAAAATATAATCACTAATGCAGAAAAATCATCACAGTTCTCAATTCTACTTCCTTGACTTATTTCTAAACATCTTTCGCATTACATGTTACAACTCATAACAAACAAACAAACAAAAACTATAGTTGAAAATAGAAAATGACTAATGGAGAGGGTAAGGGTGCCGAAAGAAATATGTTACCAAACGTTACAATTTCTCTCAGTCGATGCATAGGTATAACAGATGTTGAATTACTCATTGTGTGATCATTTTTCTCAAACCATTGAGTCAGTCATCACAGAGTTATTTTAAAAACAAGACATCAGTAAGAATAAACAAAATAAAATAAATAAAATAGAAAAAAGCAGCAAAGTTTTTGTAGGTAAACTTTGTGTAAAATAACAAACAACTAATTCAATTACAATTGTGAAGGTTACATAATTCAACACCCATTATATTATCACGTATCACAACAGTATCAGCATTAAGCAGTTTTTCCATTCATGATTTAAAGATTTGCATGTTTCTCCATGTTTCTTTGATATTTTTCTTTTTTTCTTTTCCAAACATCCATATTACCGTTTGATTGAGATTTTAAATGTATATCTCAAAACGTCTTGCGTTGTATATTCAAGTAATATATATATATGGCCTTTTTCGTCTTTACAGACGGTCAATTGGCAAGTGTTTTACTGTGACAACTTCTGAGTTTTCGCTTTTCTCTCTTGTCGTTCAGCTCATACATAAGTCTCTTCTCAAAAGATTCTCGCCCTTTGTAATTTGGCTTTCCACACAACTCTGTCATCAGCTAGTTTTTTCCATGTGCTGGAACCTATAGAAAACTTTTCATTGAGGCTTTGCAGACATCTTTATATCTGAGCAGTGGTCTACCCTGGTGCCTCTTCCCTCCGAAAGTTCACAGAACAACATTTGTTTTGGTATGCGACAGGTTTCCATTCTTCTCACACGCCCCAACCATCTTAGTCGTCTACTGCTGAGCATGCCCATGATGGAAGGCAGATTTGCACGTTGCAGTACTTCAGAGTTGGTTATCTTGTCGTATCACCTGATGTTCATAATCTTGCGGAGACATCGAAGGTGAAAGATGTTAAGTCTCCTCTCGTGTCTTGAGTAGGCTGTCCATGTTTCTGAGCCATAAAGTTAAGAACAAATTACTCAGGCTTCAAGTAATAGTGGTGAATCTATAACCCTAACCAAACTGCAAGAATACCAAGTCCAATGTGGTGTAGCTAGACTAGAGCACTATACTGGTAGCCTAAGAAGAACAGTAAACCAACAAAGAGCCGGTGTTGTTAGTTGCCACACGCTGAGAGGCATATTGAGGAAGAGATCGGAACATTTATGGACTAATTGGTTTGATGTGCAGTGATGATGATCTGACAACTAAACTATACTAAACTAAACGTTTAGCTTACACTTATATTTATAAACAATAATATCAGTAGATCATGAGTGATGATGGCAGTAGTTTCATAGTGTGTTGTCAAGTCTGGACTAGCATATGAGTTAAGCCTGGGCAAGCCAGAATGTCGTCTTCGTGGTAGAGAGAGAAGATATGCCATAAACTTCTCATAAGCAAGGTGTTTGTTTTGTTTATGCAGAGGATTACAGCCTGTTTAAGCTAGGCACGATCGTTCAACCTAAGGATGAACCTTTTATTGGTTATCTCAGAGCGTGTAGGTCAACAAATATGAAAACTAATAATTAACTGTTTTCCCCTTGGTAATGTGAGCAGTTAACTTTGGAATGTCTGCTGCAGCGGAGCACGCAGCACGCATAGGCTTGTCCAATGTGTCATGGCCTCGATCGCATAAACATAGCATAACGTGTGTTGTTTCAACACGTCTCTATGTGAGAAGATGATTGTAGTGTCTAGTTTTGGTGCAGAATCTCCTAGCTAAAGTACAATATATTTCATCATTTTTGTAGTATTATGATCTTTCTTGTTATGTCTTTTCGGGCAACTCTTTCACACATTTTTAGCATTATAGTGTACCTCAAAATTACGAGTGTTTCTAGTGTTGTTACTGTGCCATATTGGACAATCCTGCGTTACGGTTTTCAGGAGGTGATGTTATCGAATCGGTTTATGTGTGAGCTGAGAAGCAATATGTGTCCACACCCAGTCGACTTTTCTTTTTTTTTCCGATTCAGCTCTTCGGCTCGGTTCCATGGACATCGTAACCCTTCGGTTCGGTGCCACGAACACCGTAAATCTGGGTAATCTGTGGCTTTTCTGCCATCTCGCGGAATTGAACCCGCACACACAGAGGGATAGTCACCCGTAGTCCAACGCGCTACGAACACGCTGGGCAGACGGGCACCCAGTCGACTTAAAAACCAAACTGTGGGGAAACCTAATGGACCTGAAGCTTACTGTCCACTTTGTGGCCACAGTAAACTACGCTTATGACCAGAGATCGCTGAAGAAGAAGGAAGATTTTTAAATTCACATCTTAAGAAAATCGTTGAAGTATTTCTATACGCCGGACAGTCTTTTGCTCTTGCTGGGTTGCTTGTCCTTCACGAGTGATGACGGCTACTTATTTCGTCCAATGAATGTGCTAGAAATGAGATTTGTGTGTGCGAATGTGATTGACGAAGCCAATTTTAGCGTGGGCTTTGTATGTGGACATGTAATTTTGACCGCACCATTAAGGGTTTGCCGTGATCTTTTGCTATGCAATATTTGTTTTGAAGTGCGTTTTCAGGCCAAAGTTCATCATGTCCAGTTCAACTCACTTTGACTTTCTGTAGCAGCTTGTTGGGGGTCTTGAATGTTTACCCTCACGGAAACTTCAGTATTTGATGAAATGAAAATCGTGGCATATCCTTTACAGGACGTAGCCATCAACCACAGTAAAAGAGTCGTTGATTTTTCTAGGCGCCACTTATACGTTCAGTAGTTTGTCGTTGCTTCAAACTTGCCCACCGTGGGGTTTGAACCAGGTACACTTGGGTTTGTGATCGAGCTTACTACCGCTTGAGCTACAGACGATCACTATATTGTTTCACAGTATATGATACATTGTTCTATCACTTCACTGAACATTCTTTGCAAATAGCTCATGTGAAGGTTATTTATTTGTATTGCACATCTAATCTTAGCGCATTTAGGGAGTCTTTCCAAACAGAGGTGTTTCGGGGATGGGAATCACAGTTGCTGACCAGATTGAGAGAGATTTGTGTCGATATTGACACAGCCCGAAAAGAACGACAGACCAAACAACATCTAATTGGTGTGTTGGGCTGCTGGATCCTACTGGTTTTGCTGAGGCGGGAATCGGAACACCTAGGGACATGTCCGGAGTGCTACATATGCTACATATGTGATCCAAGTTTCCCTGTTGTATACTACGGTAGTGAATACTATGTCATACTGGATTTTTAATTTGGTGTCATTATTTACTCCCATCTGATAATTCTACACATTTTACACCGACTTTCAAACACCACAATGTCTATGAAAATTCTCTTACTAACCTTAGAGTCTATGACTTTTGTTCCCTGATCTAGCAATAATACTGCCAAGATATAAGATGCTTTCAACTGACAAAAGATGTTTATTGTTTTAAAATGTTTATATCTGGTATGTGGTACTGTTCTCTAGTGACAGATTGAAACATGGTCTCAATTGTCTTGGTATATGTGATACTGCTCTTTAGTGACAGATTGAAACATGGTCTCAATTGTCTTGGTATATGTGGTACTGTTCTCTAGTGACAGATTGAAACATGGTCTCAATTGTCTTGGTATGTGTGGTACTGTTCTCTAGTGACAGATTGAAACATGGTCTCAATTGTCTTGGTATATGAGATACTGCTCTCTAGTGACAGATTGAAACATGGTCTCAATTGTCTTGGTATATGTGGTACTGTTCTCTAGTGACAGATTGAAACATGGTCTCAATTGTCTTGGTATATGTGGTACTGTTCTCTAGTGACAGATTGAAACATGGTCTCAATTGTCTTGGTATATGTGGTACTGTTCTCTAGTGACAGATTGAAACATGGTCTCAATTGTCTTGGTATATGTGGTACTGTTCTCTAGTGACAGATTGAAACATGGTCTCAATTGTCTTGGTATTTGTATAGAGAGAGAGAGAGAGATTAAATATATCACACGCTGTGGGAAAATTTCTTAGCACCGGGCGTCCCCATACGGCTCGGTCCCTTTAGGCAGAAATGGCACGCCCCTATTGCACATTACAAAACTCTGGTATCTCCAGCAACAATGTTTGCATTTTTTCCGAAAAATACACTCGTGAACTGAACCTACGAGTCCAGATTCAAACCCACGACTTTCATGACACACGACAAATTCTTGACCACTTAGCCACGTAGACCTAAGAGAAATACAGGTCTAAACCTGTATCCCCCTAATTTACGACTTAGTGTGGAAACATGTTATTGACTTACTTACATGCTTGTGTCTACAGACAACATATAATGACTTATACAAGACAGTAAGCAACTCTATCACCTACACCACAAACCTAGTATTACCAACGTTAAGATATCTTACACTGCATAACAAATCACGACACGCTAGACAAGCGTATGTTACAATGTTAGTTCTACAAAATGTCATAATAAACTCTGAAAACACGATACCGGTGTTGAAATTAGCATGCCAAAGTCAAGCTAGTATGTAATTAACCGTGATTGTTTACGAAAGTATTTCATATATTATTTGTTCCATTTTCTTTGTTTGTCTAATTTTATCTTCCTTCTTTTTTATAATTTTAAGTGCTCTATATTATTATATTTATGTTGTCTTTTATCTACTCAAATATTAGTGTAGCTGGATGTTTGCTTATTTTGGTTTTCAAATCGAAAGAACTACTCATATTTCTTAACTACTTCTATTCTCTAATGCGGTTTAACCTCACAGCGTCAGAAAAAGAGATTTTTAGAACGGGCTCTTGTGTGCGCTTCGCAAATGGTGTTTGTCACTGCTTCTGCCTAAGATAGAAAATATTGAAACTGAAATATCAAGTCAGTCCGCGTGTAATGCTCTGAGACAAGACGAACAACGGCAACAAGAACTTATACTGAAAAGATACAGGCTTTCGTAAAAGAGTGCTACACAAAATAGAAGAGATAAAATGACAACAAGAAGGGACAAGAAAAGAATAGCATAACAGGTACGTGAGTAGGCTCATCAATCAAAATCGAACTGGTACGGTTAGTCGTTGGACGCTGTTGAAGATATTGCGAAGGAGATCGGAGCACCTATGGACATGTCCGGAGTGCAATGAAGATATTTCAAACTGAAACTGAAGGGATAAAATTAGAAAAGAATGTAACTAATGAAAAACAGTTTAACTAAAGATTAAGACAAGACGTTGATTTTATATAATACAAACCAACAGCAGAAGAACAGCTACAACAACACACATTAAAAGTAAACAAAAAAGTAAGGAAAGCATTTTTATACTACGGGATATATAGGGTATTACAGTGTTAGACCCGTATTTTTCGTGGACTATCGGCACACGATGGGTAATGTGATCAACATAAGGCCGGTCGCATTTATTTTCCAGTGATTGTTCTGGTACCCAATTGAGGCTTGGTCGACCTAAGAGCCGTTAACTCCTTGTGGACCAGGAGCTACACTACGTGGCGTTTTACTCTATAATGGCCTTTGCCCTGGTCCACTAAGAGGAAACAACTCCCGTAGTGCGCGTGGAATTTTTCCCGACAGCGACGGCTCTCAGGTCGACCCAGCCTCAACTGGGTACCAGACATGCTCTGGGAAAGTAAAGGCGGCCGGCGTGATGCTGACCACATCACCCATCTGTGCCGATAGTCAATGTAAAATATAGGCCTAACACTGTATTGATCTATATACCACAAGGTATGAAAGGGTTCCTTTACTAAGAGGAAATACATGGATGCAGAGAGCAACAATATAAAGAAGAGCTGGAGGGAGCTGCAGGAGATAGCTAGAGATAGGAAAATTTGGCATGAGTTGGTTGATGGCCTATGCCCCAACTCAGAGAGAGAAGGGAAGAGAGAGAGAGAGAGATGAGAGAGAGATGAGAGAAAGAGATAGAGATGAGAGAAAGAGAGAGAGATGAGAGGGAGAGATGGCAGATAAGGGAAAATTGTCACAAATTTTTACCCCACCACCTCTACCCTAACCAACCCTAAATCCCCTCTCCCCCCCTTCATCTCCAAACCGTACCCACAAAAATGGTTTACAAATATCTCAGTCGAGCTCTGTTTAGTTGAAAAAATTTGAAGAATCTAGCCCAAGATTTCCAAACTTTTTCGGCCCACCGCCCACTTTGCACGACATAAACCTTGTAACGCCCTTCCCATTATAACAGTTTGTCAACGCCCCCATATATATAAATACATGCTCCATTTTCCATTTGACATAGAAAATTGATATATATTTCTGTTTTCAAATGATTATATACATGAAATAGAAAATTAATGAATAAATGAATCGTGTAAGATGGGCATAAGATGAATTAATAAAATGCAGAATTCAAATATTTTATGATTATTCAATCGCAAAATCACGCCAAAAACGACCCCAAATGCTTCTGAACCCACTATCGACCCCACCCTCCCTGGAAGGCTTTTTCCGATCCAGAAGCACTTGAGCTTTCAGCTCTTCGGCTCGGTGCCATGGCATCGTAATCCTTCGGTTCGGTACCACGAACAGTGTAAATCTGAGGAACCTGTGGCTTTTCTGCCAGCCCGCGGAATTGAACCCGCACTCACAGAGGGCTAGTCACCCGTCGTCCAACGCGCTACGAACACGCTGGGCAGGCGGGCTCCTGGAAATTTTAGCGCTCATTGGGGGGCGATACGCCCACTTTGGGAACCCATGATCTAGCCGAAGGCGTATGCTCAAGACGGGCTAACAAAACCAAGAAGAAACTATATCTCATTTCGTGTTACGTGTTTGTTATTTCTTCTCATTTCGGTATGTTTTTAGTTTTAGATAAGAGTGGGTAAGTATCACATACCGAGTCTGCCTCTGCGCACGTCCACTAAACATGGCATTTCAGACAAACATACAAGTGATAGAGGAAGTCCTGCCAGCTTCTATGATTGACTGCGGCAACAATGTAAACAAACACAGCATTTTTTTTTTTAAAGTTGAGGAAACATTTTTTTGTTCTGCTCTTTTTTAATAGCAGTTTTCAACATCTAATTTGACATTTGCTTGACTTTGATAATCGAAATGTCTTAACCCTTTCGCTGCTACATACTTTCTGACAACTGGCTAAAAATAGCTACTCTTTGTTTCTAGGTCACAAACGTGAATGTACTCCTATAGCAGTGACAATAGCAATGTATAACGTGTTAACACGTCTTTAGCCCACAGAGAAGAGATAATAGACGTGTTAATGCGTCTTTAGAAGTGAATGGGAAAATGTATATATACGTCCTTAGCAGCTAAAGGGTTACTTAATTAATCTCTTCCGTTAGTTTTAATCCTTAGTGAATACTTCTGATGTTATGTATAATTTGTTACACATGGAGTTCTATGTAGCGTAGAGTTGGGTGCTCGTCTCGTGTTCCAAAGGTACTCAGTTCGCTGTCTAGTGGAGTCATAGAGATTCATGATCTCAGTACAGGTGAGAACGAGTTCCTAGTCCTTCCGGAGACGGACGATAACAAGGAGGTCCCGTGTTCAAGTTAAGCACGTTAAAGAACCCTTGACAATTTAAATTCGAGAAGAGCAGTCTGGAAAGACGCTCCCCTCATAAAATTCATTAGATAAATTTAGAAATAGTTTTGATTTTAAAATTCCTACAAAATATTGTTACCATCGGGACCCTCGTCGGTGCTTTGTAGTTCTTACACTGCCGCTGAGATCTTTTTATATAAGAAAGAGATTGGAGCACGCATGGTTACCCACAGAAGTGCAATGATGATGGTCATATTAAACAATCAATCAATTAATTGATTACACATTTTTGATGATGCAAATAAAAGTTTGGTAGCAGGAAGATGTTCTGTTTAGATAGAACTAATTATACCAAAGTCAGAACTTTATGTATCGATAGAACTAATTATACCAAAGTCAGAACTTTATGTATCGATAGAACTAATTATACCAAAGTCAGAACTTTATGTATCGATATAACTAATTATACCAAAGTCAGAACTTTATGTATCGATAGAACTAATTATACTAAAGTCAGAACTTTATGTATCAATATAACTAATTATACTAAAGTCAGAACTTTATGTATCGATATAACTAATTATACCAAAGTCAGAACTTTATGTATCGATAGAACTAATTATACTAAAGTCAGAACTTTATGTATCGATAGAACTAATTATACTAAAGTCAGAACTTTATGTATCGATAGAACTAATTATACTAAAGTCAGAACTTTTTAGATAAATTTATGAAATAGACTTTTGATTTATAAAATTCATACCAAATAAATTTTATCGATCAGGACTCATTATACTAGTCAGTCTTATGCTGATGAGATCTATTATAAAGTCAGAATTAGCACGATGACTTTATACAAAGTCGCAATTTATGTATGCATAAACAATCAATAAATTATATGATTACACATTTTTGAATGATGTACAATAAAATTTGAGCAGGGAAAATTTTGTTTAGATAGAACTAATTATACAAAGTCAGAACTTTATGTATCGATAGAACTAATTATACCAAAGTCAGAACTTTATGTATCGATAGAACTAATTATACTAAAGTCAGAACTTTATGTATCGATAGAACTAATTATACTAAAGTCAGAACTTTATGTATCGATAGAACTAATTATACCAAGTCAGAACTTTATGTATCGATAGAATAATTTCCTAAAGTCAGAACTTTATGTATCGATAGAACTAATTATCCAAAGTCAGACTTTAGTATCGCTATAATTAATTATACCAATGTCAAAACTTTATGTGTCGATAGTAACTAATTATACCAAAGTCAGAACTTTACCATTCAAAACTAAACAATGATAATAATAATAATGGATTGAATGAATGAATGGATGATTGATTGATAGGACCACTTCGATAAATAACTATGTATGTTTCAATATCTTTCTTAGACATGAAGGTCTCAGCGACAGTGAATGAACTACGTAGCAGCGATGAAGATCTCCGATGTAATTGAAACAGTGGTGAAAGTTTATAAAAATGTTATTGTAATCCTTCCAACTATGTTTCATATGCAGCGGTTTTACTCCCTATTTCTATCCATTTTACTCCCTATTTCTATCCATTTTACGCCCTATTTCTATCCATTTTACTCCCCATTTTATCCATTTTACCCCTATTTCTATCCATTTTACGCCCTATTTCTATCCATTTTACTCCCTATTTCTATCCATTTTACTCCCTATTTCTATCCATTTTACTCCCTATTTCTATCCATTTTACTCCCTATTTCTATCCATTTTACTCCCTATTTCTATCCATTTTACTCCCTATTTCTATCCATTTTACTCCCTATTTCTATCCATTTTACTCCCTATTTCTATCCATTTTACTACCTATTTCTATCCATTTTACTCCCTATTTCTATCCATTTTACTACCTATTTCTATCCATTTTACTCCCTATTTCTATCCATTTTACTACCTATTTCTATCCATTTTACTCCCTATTTCTATCCATTTTACTACCTATTTCTATCCATTTTACTCCCTATTTCTATCCATTTTACTCCCTATTTCTATCCATTTTACGCCCTATTTCTATCCATTTTACGCCCTATTTCTATCCATTTTACGCCCTATTTCTATCCATTTTACTCCCTATTTCTATCCATTTTAATACCTATTCTATCCATTCTACTTATTTCTATCCATTTTACTCCATTTCTCCATTATTGACTCCTATTTCTATCCATTTTACTCCTATTTCTATCCATTTAACCCCTATTTCTATCCATTTTACTCCCTATTTCTATTCTTTACACCTATTTCATCCATTTCTTCCTATTTCTATCATTTACTCCATTTCTATCCATTTTTCCCCTATTTCTATATTTAATACACCTATTACTAAACCAAAATTTTACATCCACTAAATCTAACATGTAACGAGAACATGTAATCTATAATTTACCTTGATACATCCATTTTAGCGCCTTTATTTCTATTCGTTTTATTCCACTTTTCTATACTTTTAGCTCCATTTGTGTTTCATTTTATTGTCCTCCTGTTTTTCATTTTATAAGCCTATTTCTATCATTTTACTCCTATTTCTTCATTTTACTTCAGTATTTCTATCCGTGTTTACTCCTATTTTATCCATTTACTCCTATTGCTCTATTTTTAGCCTATTTCATCCATTTTAAAAAAAAACTCATTTCATCACAGATACTTGCACAGACTATTCATCATTTCGTCCGCTGTTCGTCGATGCGATTTTACCCCTGTTAGTACGCTTTACTCGCGCTATAAACCATTTTAGTTCTAGGTTTCGTATCCATTTACGTTCCATTTCTACCATTAGCAGCTATCTTCTGATCAATTATACTCTTCCCAGATCATTGCCAGTAATCTTATTTCATCCCTTTTACTCCTATTCGATCCATTATACTCGTTTTCTACCTCCATTTTACTCCCTAGTTTCGATCCATTTCCCACATATTCTATCTTTGTTTCTATCATCCAATTTTACTCCTGATTTCTATCCATTTTCTTCTATCTTCCCATCCATTATTATACTATTTTATCCATTTTACTACTATTTTCATCCAGTTAAACTCTATTTCTATCCATTTATCAGCTGTATTTCAATCCAAAATTTACTCCCCTGACTTCTATCCATTTTACTACACTATTTTAATCCATTTTACTCTATTTCATCCATATGCTTAAGATCCTATTTCTATCCATTGTACCCTGATTTCAGTCCATTTTACGCCCTATTTCATCCATTTTACTCCTATTTATATCCATTTTACTCCTATTTCTATCATTTTACTCCTATTTCTATCCATTTTACTCTATTTCTATCCTTTTTCTCCCTATTTCTATCCATTTTACTCCCTATTTCTATCCACTTTACGCCCTATTTATATCCATTTTACGCCCTATTTCTATCCATTTTACTCCCTATTTCTATCCATTTTACTCCCTATTTCTATCCATTTTACGCCCTATTTCTATCCATTTTACGCCCTATTTCTATCCATTTTACTCCCTATTTATATCCATTTTACTCCCTATTTCTATCCATTTTACTCCCTATTTCTATCCATTTTACGCCCTATTTATATCCATTTTACGCCCTATTTCTATCCATTTTACTCCCTATTTCTATCCATTTTACTCCCTATTTCTATCCATTTTACGCCCTATTTCTATCCATTTTACGCCCTATTTCTATCCATTTTACTCCCTATTTCTATCCATTTTACGCCCTATTTCTATCCATTTTACGCCCTATTTCTATCCATTTTACGCCCTATTTCTATCCATTTTACGCCCTATTTCTATCCATTTTACTCCCTATTTCTATCCATTTTACTACCTATTTCTATCCATTTTACGCCCTATTTCTATCCATTTTACGCCCTATTTCTATCCATTTTACTCCCTATTTCTATCCATTTTACGCCCTATTTCTATCCATTTTACGCCCTATTTCTATCCATTTTACGCCCTATTTCTATCCATTTTACGCCCTATTTCTATCCATTTTACTCCCTATTTCTATCCATTTTACTCCCTATTTCTATCCATTTTACGCCCTATTTCTATCCATTTTACTCCCTATTTCTATCCATTTTACGCCCTATTTCTATCAATTTTACGCCCTATTTCTATCCATTTTACGCTCTATTTCTATCCATTTTACGCCCTATTTCTATCCATTTTACGCCCTATTTCTATCCATTTTACGCCCTATTTCTATCCATTTTACGCCCTATTTCTATCCATTTTACTCCCTATTTCTATCCATTTTACGCCCTATTTCTATCCATTTTCAAATACCAAGGGTTCTTTTGCTTGCTCAACTTGTACTAGGGACCTACATTTTATCGTCCATCTCCGATAGGACTAAAAATTCGATCTCAGCTATATTTAGATCAAGGATTTTGGACAAATATCCAGAATGCTCCATGCTGGGAAACAAACCGAACACATTTGCAGTAAGTAGTGAGCACTTTACCTGCACACCACAAAGACGTACTCAATTACAGAATGATGTCTATCATCAATTCTAATGTTGATGCCAGGTTATCATTTTCCTACTACTTGCATGATACAACAGATTGATATATCATTTACGCCCGAGTGGTTACCGGGGCCCAAATTTGGGGTGTAAAGAATAGAACCACTGTTACCTGCCACGCATGTCGTAAGAGGCGACTAAGGAGGTTTGGTTGAAATCGGATGCACATGTCCTAAACGTGCAGAAGTCTATGTGTTTAGGGGCCTACCAAACCAATGTGCAACGCAAAGAAGAAGAAGATAATATATCATTTACATCACAGATGCGCGATTGGCACAACAGATCTTAGTAATACATCATTGCCCGCCTGTCCAGCGTGTTCGTAGAGCGCTGGACGATGGGTGACAAGCCCCCTGTGAGTACGGTTCAATTCCGCGGGCTGGCATAAAAGCAACAGGTTGTTCAGATTTACGGTGTTCGTGGCACCGAACACAAGGGTTATGATGTCCATGGCACTGAGCCGAAGAGCTGAAAGCTCAAGTGCTTCTGGATCGGAAAAAAAATTATAATACATCATTTACGCCACAGATGCGCGATTGGCACAGTAGATCTTATTGATACATCATTTACACCACAGATACGCGATTAGCACAACAGATCGTTGGTATCTACCGTACCTGATACTCATCATCATCATCAGGTGCCGTGCCGGCGTAGGCGATCATGGATCTCCACAAATATCTATCTTTGGTGTTTGCTATCAACTCAGATGTTGACGCTGTATAGTGCCATGAAGTCAGGCTATCCAAAATTTTCTCTCTCTATCTTCCTGTGACAGTTAATTACATATATATATATTATATATATGATATATATTAATGTTTTTCAAACGGTACTACAGGAAGTAAACGTAAAGCTAAGAATCTTTCAATCAAATGTGAAGTCAGTGTTGTAATATGACTCGGAAACATGAAAGACAACAAAAGAGACCACCAGAAAACTACAGACCTTCATAAATGGATGTTTATGTAGAATAGAAGGACTGAGATGGTATGATAAGATTTCGAACGATGAACTCAGAGAAAGAACTAACAGATACCAGTGAGAAAGAGTAACAGATACCAGTGGAGAAAGAGCTCAGATACCAGTGGAGAAAGAGCTACAGATACCAGTGGAAAGAACTAGCGATACCAGTGAGAAGAGCTATGGAAGAGACGCTTGTGATGGATAGGACACACACTGAGAAGACCGACTGGAAGCATTGCAAGACAGGCACTGTTTTGGAACACGCAGGGAAAGAGGGTAGGGGAGGCCTAACAGACCTGGAGAAGAGAGCTGGAGCTGATATTAAAAGGTAAGGTAAAATATGGAAAGAGTTGGAAGGGATGGCAGGAGAGCGGAAGAGCTGGAAGAAGTTTGTTGAAGACTGTGCTCGTTGGAGTTGAAAAATGAAGAAAGACTACAGACAGTAGCGACAGTGTTTTTAAATATTCCTTCTCTGCGTTATACAAAATATAGGGCATGCAAGTAATTTCTCCATACCACTCTTTAGTTCGAATTTTGCCTCCTCTGTCAGTAAAGTTCGTTTTATAGTTTGGCTAGTGGGTCCTGTCTTTCTTGAATCCTTTGCCACCCACTTCAATGCCTGTTTTGTTATTCTTTGATCATCTCTTCTCAAGGTATATCCAGCATATCTCCATCTTCTTTTTCTTATTTTTTTGTTAATTATGCCCTCCTCGGATGTGTCACAACGTGTGGACCCAGTTCATTTACGTTTGAAACCTGTGACCTCCGAACGTCTTTATTCTTTCGAATGAGAGAGCTCGGAATCTGTTTAAGTGGGGTCTTTTTTTTTTTATTGCGATTCGGCGTTTAATGAAGTCTCCCACCCTTTGGTCACGATCAAGTGGGCACTAAACTTTGATATTTGTTTTTATTAGTGTTGAGCCCTTACCCGTTAGTGCCGCATATAGTGGTACCCAGTCACGTTTTAAACGTAGAAATCCCGAGCGTCATTGTCGGTTCGAACGATAGCAGCTCGGAATTTTAAAATTGTGTTTAGCTGCCTATTGGCTCTATGAAGGCTTCCACTATTTGGCCGCGATCACTTTGATCTTAGCCAAAAGTCTGAGAAGCATTACAGTTGTTACTAGTGTTTGGTCAGACATTTCTCTGGTGTCATCACTTCTGAATTCGTCATATATATATATATATATATATATATATATATGTAGTAGTCATCCAGGACCGGGCACAACTGTTCCCCAATCCTAGGTAGTAGCCAACAGACTAGACAGGTAGTTTAGATAGATACGTTTGTAGAAATGCATAAGTAGAGACTGTAGTGTTTTCACACATCTGCTCACTTGCAGTCATAGCAACACTAGAACGAGAGACATTGACGTAGTGAAACTAGTTGACGTAGATTTGTTATATGCTTGGTGACGTAGTGACAACATAGAGAGACGAACATAAACACTACAACTGAACAGACGTGTTTTAGAAAGCTGTGAATAACATCAATAAACATATATATATAAAGTCTTCAGCATTGAGTTGGTATCTGTTGTGATCTTGTTACCATCGTTACCAGTAAATAAATAATAACCACACAAAAGGAGAAACCCATCAACTGACTACAAATTAGAATCACACCGAACAGAATAAAAAGCGCCTACTACAACATATATATACGGGACGGCTCGTCATTAGGCAGTGGAACCGGCCCCCAAAAAAATAATGTGTAACGTGTATTTATTATTTTATAAATTAAAAATAACAACCCAAATCCATGATTTTTCCAAAAATATTTGTCTGGCCCCAACAGCAAAAATGGTCACGAGCCGCCACTGTATATATATATTGTTTTATCAGGACGTATTGACTATTTATTTCTAATGGGCGTGTCTTAACACCAGATTTGCTGCTGGCTTAGAGATTGATTCCTTGAATACATCAAATTTTTGTCTCGCTTTCATTTCTCTCTTGTTTTATTTGTATACGCCAGATTCTCTGTTCAGATCTACATTTAAAACAATTTTGACGCATAATTATTACCTCCCTTTGATGTCTTCGAATTAGTTTAATCTGAGTATTCTCCCTTATCGATCTTCTGTGCCAAACGAAATCTACACGGACGTTTAAAAATCGCTGGACAAATATTTACAATAAACAAGTGATCAGTTTGTACGGCAGAATGCACACAAAAGAAAATATTAACACGATGTCCCAAATCCTTTGGATGAAGAGCATCTGAGAGACGTTCAATCAATAAGTAGCTGAGTGCTTGTTACCGCTTACAAAAGGACTTCTTTTAAGGCGGTTCATCGAGTGCTACTCTCGTGTATCCTTGAACACATGTGACCCTGACCTGGACTAGGAATTATATTATGAAAATACTGTTTCAAACATTAGCTGGTTCAATACACCGGTTCAAGATGCGTTAACCAAATATGAATATGCATTAATTGCTGTTTTTTAATTAAAAATATGGTGGTGAAGACAATGACGTTAGAAATCACTGTATGTTTATGGTTTCTGCATAATGGGACCACGAGGAGCGTCTGGTCGAACGGATTAGAGCGCGGCTCCTATGTGGGAGACCCGTGTTCAATCCACAGTATGGCCAATGATTTTTATTACTGTTACGAGCATAATAGAAAATACTAACCTGAAGAGCTTCGCGGCGACTGCACTAGACATGCGGCCATTAAATTCCTCAGGCTCACGTCCACCTGTCCTACACTGCCCTAAAAAAGCGGTTCTACAGACAGTAATGGCAGTTTATGGTTTCTTTATATTTGTGTAGTAACTTGGCTGTTTGAAATGTGTAATGAAACCAGAGTATTGCATTTAGCATGATTAGTGGTATCATGCATTCAGCATTTTCAGTGGTGTCATGCATTCAGCATTATCAGTTGCGTCATGCATTCAGCATTATCAGTGGCGTCATGCATTCAGCATTATCAGTGGGGTCATGCATTCAGCATTGTCAGTGGTGTCATCCATTCAGCATTATCAGTGGCGTCATGCATTCAGCATTATCAGTGGCGTCATGCATTCAGCATTATCAGTGGCGTCATGCATTCAGCATTATCAGTGGCGTCATGCATTCAGCATTATCAGTGGGGGCATCGTTAGAAAAACTAATAACTCTCTGGTATAGTGAAAAGTATGCCACTGACATTTCAGAGTTTGATACCAGCTTGGTTAAAAATTCTTGGTGCGCTCACGGTACGCGGTTAGTCTACAGGAGAACTTGATAATTTATTTGAGGGTCTATTTCTTCGTCCGTTCGCCAACTATAAATTCATGAATGGTCAGAGCGCCTCTTATGGCGCTTCTCACTGATTTTTGCGAGAAGTCCTGCTTTCCTTATTATCATTGGCCTGGTCATACAGATGTGCCTTCTCCAACTTCAGGTGTACTTGGGGATCTAACTTACTAGTACCTTTGAAGTCGGAGTAAGTCTTGCCTGAGTCTTGGCGAGGTACACTGTTGATAAGGTAAGCAAACCTTCATGCAAAAATCAATCAGATGCGTCATACTGAAACTATCACCCGTTGGTTGACGAGGCTCTCAAGGGAAGCAAAGAATAGCAATACTGCGCCCTACAAGGCATGTCGTAAGAGTCGAATGAGGTCGGGGCGTAGGGAAGCTACCCTAGGAAATAAAAAGCATCGCAGAAATCGGATGTGCTTGCCTACTTGTTGGCGCATAACTACCACAACGTACAATCGCTCTTATGCTCAGATCACATACAAATCACAAAGAGTGGTTTAGCAAGTAGTCGATATGGAGCGTTCGAAGAAGAAGAAGAAGCTATTGAAGCCATGACTACGGTCCGAGTTCATAACGTGAGAAGAGTAACAAATTCATCATCATTATGTGTCGTCTACACTTCGAAGGTCAGCTACAGTAGAAGTCCATCTGATTATGTTACATTCTCATTAGAGTCGTATTTTCCTCTCTCTCTCTCTCTCTTGCTTTTACCCCGGATTGGGGCATAGGTCTCAACCAACTCATGCCAAGTCTTCCTATCTCTAGCTATCTCCTGCAGCTCCTTCCAGCTCTTCTTTATATCGTTGATCTCTGCCTATATATATTATTTTATTGTTATGTGACTTGTTCATGGTTGGTTGGATTTTGTGGCTAAAATTTTCTACTGGATAGAGTAGCCAGCCCTACGCCAAACCCCACCTTAGTCGCCTCTTACGACATGCCTTGTAGGTCGCTATTTTTGCTCCCTTACGAGCTCCGGCAACACACGTTCGAGAATTGTATTATAACATCATGATTGTTATCTCTCAAAGAATTTCTGTTGATGATGTTTGTAGTAGGTATCACAGTAATGTATATCATTCAATATAATATTTATATATACATTTATTCTTCTCAAGGAACTACAATAGAACATCAGGAAAGAAGGCGAGAGGAAGACCACGAAAAAAGATGGTTAGATGAAATAACAGAATCATATCAAAGAGCAAAAATAACAATCACCCAAGCCACCAGAACAGCGCAAGACAAAGCAGAAAACTACGAAACTGGAAAACAACCCCTTAGCAGTGTGACGACAAAAGAAGAAGAAGAAACTCCTTTTCGCTGACGATGCTGCCTCACACAGTGAGACTACCCTGCAGTCCCAATCAACAATTTGGGCAGGGCATGCGACCTGTTTTCTCTGACTACAATAGTATTTAAAAGTTAATTGCATATCCTTTACAGGACTTTGCGAATCAACACCAGCTTTTTTAACGCTGTTTGTGATTTTTCTATGCATTAAAATTGCTTTCTGAACGGCTGGTGCCATCGTCCTTTTGTAAAAATCCACGCGAAACAACTTTCAACCAAGCTGTCCGCAGCGTGATTCGAACTCAGAACGTCGGGGTTAATAGACTGAGTCATTATCCCTAAGCCACGAACGCCACCACAATCGTATTACGACATCACAATTGTTATCTCTCAAAGATTCTGTGTTTATGTTGTTTGTAGTAGCTGTCACCGCAATATAGATTATTCTATATACTATACTATTTATATATATATATATATATATATATTCTACTAATTGTAGCTATAAGGGGGCAGACAATCAGTTGCTGGTCAGAAAAAAGTCTGTAAAGACACTCCTAAAGTGTCTCTAAAATACATCGATATAGACACCACATGCTGGGAATCCCTTGCATAAGATCGCTAAATGTGGCGCTGTAACAACACAAGAGGGACTCGCATAGTTGGAAATCGTTGTACAGTTGAAGCGCAGAGAAGAGAAAGCGAGCTCCGCGAAAAGACAGAACACACAACATCGCTCACTTGTTCAATCTTGATCATGTATGCACCACCAGTGGTGGAGGATTATATTCAAGGATTGGACCCTACAGTCATCCTATCACACACCACAGAGGGACAGCAGCATGCGAATGATGCTGTTGTCGTCATGGCTTGCGATGGACCGCTATTATTATTATGGCTATAATAAAAGTCAAGAGGAAGGTACAGGCCACGAAAAAGATGGATTGATGAGTTTACAAATATCTTAAAACTCCACAATACCACAGCATATCCAGGGACCCAACGTTACAAGGGAGATAGAGTGAGAAACGAGAATATCAGAAGCATCGTTGGTACTATACCATGCATACAGTGCATCGAGAAGCAAAGAATCAAGTGGTTCGGCCATCTAATGAGAATGGAACCATATTTACTACCAACACGTGGCTACAATAATCGACACTCATGACGCAGAGCACGAGGCAGGCCAAGAACACGATGGATAGATAACATCTCAGAGTCCTTGCGAAAGCATGGACTGACAATGTCAAGCGCAACACACCTGGCACAAGATAGAAAACTGACTCTCCCCACGGCGCTTCGCGACAAATGTGGTTAAGAGAAGATAAGATAAAATAAGATCAAGCGACCGAGCTTACACTATCTCGGAAACTGGTCATCAGTTAGACCTGCTATGCCTAACGTCAAAAAAGCAGAGAAGGACAAAAGAACGATAGATATAATAAAAATGTGGAAGGTTTAGTATAAAGAGAAATAAAGTACTCAACGTGAAAAACCACTATAGTGGCTGGCTGTGTGATTGGTACACATTTGTACGCCAATATAGTTGTGAATGAGAGCAGCTGTAGCGTAGTTGTTAGTGAACTCGCTTCGCAAGGCTGGTGGTCTGGGTTCAACCAGTGCCGGATTAGGCTAGCGCGGGGCCCGTAGCAAATTTTAGCGCGGGGCCCTAGGTTTTGTATGATAATAAAATAAAACACAACTTTTACAAACAAACTTGTTTTGATTTAATGTGAGCAAATTTAGAGATAATACTAGACAAACCAATTTCTCTAAGTAAATTACATTCAATGTTCATTAAGATGAGGTTACTTAGACGATCTAGTCCCATCATGTTCCTGAATTCACTTTTTATACACTTTAATGTTGAAAAAGAACGTTCTCCGCTTCAGTTAGTAATCATTAAAAACAAGTAAATTCGTAAGACTATTTCTACATTTGGGAAACACGACTCTAATGAATTTTCCATTATAAGTTTATAAAATTGCAGTTCAAGAGCCTCATGTTTTTCATTGCAAATAGCAGCAGCTACATTAGTTTTAAGAAGTTCAATGAACTGCATAAGTTCGTCGCCTAGGCTTTCTTCCAAATCCTCTTGGTAAGAGCCGACAATATTTGGAGTTCTTTTCAAGATCTCTTCTGCTGTAATAGATTTTAACTGCCGGAGTATTCCAAATACACCAGTCACTCTATGGTACAGCCTAAATCAATAACTTTGCAAACAAAACAGAACAGTTGTCCTTTAGTTTCTGTATAACACAACCAATCTCTCACGAGAGTTTTGTTTGTTGGTGTATGTGTGTATGTGAAAAACGACTTTCGACAAAATCATGGATTGTTTACTTTATTTTTTTGTTTTTTAAGACATGAAATCACTGTTCATATGTTGCACTTCGCTATTTTCTTTCACAATCCAATAATCTCGATTGAAGTTGTTTGGCCATTCACCAATATCGTTGGAGTACATTTTACTTTCGTTGTGTTTTGGCTTGTAGAAGATGTTGCTACATTGGAAGCATGTGCTGTGCTTTCTGACTCTTTGGCTTGAAGATGATATGGCTAAATTGGAAGGACTTTCTGTACATTCGATTTCAGTTTGTCTTGTGAAAAATGTGGCTAAATCGTGAAGAGTTGCTGATCTTAATGGTAATATTGGTAAAGATGATTCTTCTATAGCACTGCTTTCATCTACTACACAGTGGGACACGTCTTCTGTATTTTCTGCTTCGATTTCGTTGGATTCGGCACCATCACATACAACATTAAAAATTCAGACAGCGTGCGTGTTTTTGATATAACATCTGGTTATTTTTTCCATTTTAATCTCTGTCACATAGGCGCGGGGCCCCCTAAAAGCGTGGGCCCGTAGCATTTGCTACTTCTGCTACTAGGCTAATCCGGCTCTGGGTTCAACTCCCGCAATGGGCGTGGAATTTTCCCCGACCACGACGGCTCTCAGGTCGACCCAGCCTCAACTGGGTACCAGACATGCTCTGGGAAAGTAAGGCGGCCGGCGTGATGCTGACCACATCACCCATTGTGTGCCGACGGTCAATGAAAATACAGGCCTAACACTGTATTGACCTATATACCACGAGGTATGAAAGGGTTCCTTTACTTTACTTATAGTTGTGAATGGTATGGAGGTAGTTTAAGACCCCAAGTCTCAAAGATGGGCATTCTCCTTCAGTGCTATAGCAACGTGTCACTTGAACTTCGTGTTCTTTATTTTTTTAAATACAAAATCTTAATCGTCTCTGCAACTGCTGTTGAGCCCTGTGATGATACTGTGCCAATCTGAATGAAGACTGAAAACAAATACAGAATAGCATGTGTGGAGATAGTACTTATGTTTTTTTCTCCATTTCCTGAAGTCTTTACAGACCTTAGGGTATTAAATGCCATTCACTTCATATTTCTAGTCCCTAGTTTGAAGGAGGTAGGACCAATTCCTTTCCTCATGTGTAGAAAGTCTAGTGTGGGATTGAACCCACAACCTTCTCGAATTTGAGTGGATAGGCGAACGCATACGCATTACGCTAGTCCGTCTCACGAGTACTTATTGTTCGACTAAATTGTCCATGCTAGCTTTGCGTTATTAAAGAAAAGTGGACAAAGGGAGACAAATGAGGATTTATTCGGTCAGAGTTTAACAAAATGTTCGGTAACATGTGCAGATCGTTGGGTATGACGTTCGGCGATATACGGAAATCTACAGATCTCAGGTGGTCTGGTCGGATCAGATCATATCCGAAGAAAACTAGAGTAAGGCTGTGATAAAAACTGAATAAACAGGCGGGTTTGAACGAAGGCAGGTATACGATAGTTTTACATTAATTAACAAGGATAATAGTGAATTGCTTGTCATGTCGGATGGTGAGATATTCATCCTGACCCTGACCTACATGTTGATATTTGGTATTAGAAGAATAAAAAAAAGTTAATTGCATATCCTTTACAGGACTTTGCGAATCAACTCCCAGCTTTTAACGCTGTTTGTGAATTTTCTAGGCATTATTACGTTCAGTAGTTTGTCATTGCTTTCTGAACGGGTGGTGCCATCGTCCTTTTGTAAAAATCCACGCGAAACAACATTCAACCAAGCTGGATTCGAACTCAGAACGTCGGGGTTAATAGACCGAGTCACTATCCCCTAAGCCACAGATACCACCTGAAGAATACAATCATTCCAAAATTCATTGATGTGTTGTTTTTTTGTTTGTTGTTTTTTTCTCACCAGCAAGCTGGAAAATTAGACGAAAGATGTCAAATTACAACATGTTGAAAAATGTTGGGAAAATGTCAAGGTTCTCGTTTCTGGTAGTGAGCACAACATATTTTCAGAATCTCTTCTTCTTCTTTTTCTGCGATCAGATTTCTATGCTTAGAGTTATAAACAGCAAGGTTAGTCGTCTCCATGAGTTGAATATCAACAGGAGGTCCTCATGGATGTCCCACGATGTCTCCTTCAAACTAGTCTTACTTAGCCATGTTTGAGACCTTAGATCTGCGTTTCCCAAAGTGAGCGGTATCACCCCCCAGTGGGCGCTGAAGCCACCCAGGGGGGCGATAGTGGGTTCAGAAGCATTTGGGGTTTTGTTTTTTTCGTCATTGTGCGATTATATAATCATTAAAAATTTGAATTCTGCATTTTAATTCATATTATGCCCATCTTACACGATCCATTTTTCATCAATTTTCTATTTTATGTATATAATCATTTGAAATTCGACCATGTATCACAGAAATATATCAATTTTCTATGTTAAAGTGAGAATAGAGCATGTATATATATATGGGGGCATTGGTAAGCTTTTATAATGGGGAGGGGGCGTTACAAAGTTGACGTCGTGCAAAGTGGGCGGTGGGCCGAAAAATTTTGGGAATCTATGCCTTAAATCCTCAAAACAGATTCACAGAACGTATTCGGGAGTTTGAGAACCCTTACGACATGAACATTTATCAGTTTTTATTTAGTGGAGATTGGCACAATGAAATACAACCAACCACCAATAACAGTTAACAATAAAAAGAGATCGGGTACTAGAGCCAAAGGAAGACCAAGAAAAGATGGATAGACAATATCAAAACCACACTACATAAATACAGATACAACACAACAAATTCGACTCATCTAGCCCTAGAACGCAAATTAAAGCTCCCATTATTACGCTTAACGGCAAGAGTGGACAGCCAACGCTTAACGGCAAGAGTGGACAGCCAACGCTTAACGGCAAGTACGCCAACGCTTAACGGCAAGAGTGGACAGCCAACTACATCTTCCACCTGACAATAGACAATAGAGATTGGTTTGAATCTACATCTCCTGTGCGGATCATAAAGATGCATTTTGTTGGTTTGTGTCTAGCTTTAGAATGTGATCTTGTGAGTAACTGATGCCTGCTCTATTACTCCACGCTCCTTTGTTTGTATTTCCCTTTAATGGTTTTTTCTATGTTTGGTTAAAGTCATTCACGGTTGACTGGACATGCAAAACTAACGGGCATATGTGTGAGCTACAAAAGACAGTGAAGTTTATACAAGACACAACGTTGAATATATAGACACTATTTCAAGAGAACTAAGGAAAGGATGGAAATAGAATCGGTAGTGAAATTGTTCCTTTTCGGAAACAAGAATGAAATGTTGCAACATTTGACTGCACTGCAATATAAATTCATCCTTGATCATCAAAAATGAACTGTTGAGAAGTTGAATATATGGTGAAGCACTGTGATCTGTGCCTGACAGGTCAGAGTATGATAATCATAGTTAAGTAGATTATGTTTCGCCCGTGTGGTGTCAGGGCCCGCAAAGAAAGCAAAGAATAGTACCACTGCGACCTACAAGGCATGTCGTAAAAGTCGATTGATGTAGGACCTAGGGAAGCTACCCTAGTGAATAAAAAGCATCGCAGAAATTGCATGTGTCGGCCTATTTGTAGGTGCGTAACTGGCACAACGTACAATCGCTCTTCGACTCAGTTCACATACAAATCACACAGTGGTTAACAAGTGGTCGAAGTGAAGCATTCGAAGAAAAAGAAGAAGATTATTTTTAATCTTACAGACTTAATGGTTCTATTTTTGTCTGTCTAGAATTATGTGAATTCAATGTTGCAAGTAAAAGTGTTGCAGTAAAGTAGAATAGTGGTTGACAATAAGTTGCATTGTGTCCATTCAGACGTTTCTCAGCATCTCCAAGAATTGTTGAATAGCAACAAAATAATTATCCAGGAACAGACAATAACACATTTCTGATGGACTGCAGTTCTCATCTGAATACTTTGAAACACAATGCCCAGACATTTTGTTAAAAAACTGTTAGCACTAAGAGTATGCCGTGGTTCAGTCTGTAAAGAATTAATTAAAATAATGAGTTTTGAATACTGAAAAGAAATAATTGTGGTTTAATCTTTAAACCCGTCAACACTCTCATTGCTACACCCGTTTGTTGCCGGGGCTCGCAAGGGGGGCAAAGAGTAGTACTACTACCACCTACACGACATGATGTAGGGGCCTATTGAAACTACCCTAGTATTTAAAAAACAGTTTCAGAAATAGGATGTGCTGGCCTACTTGTAGCCGCATAACTGACACAACGTACAATCGCTCTTAGGCTCAGATCGCATACAAATCACAAAACGTGGTTTAATAAGTGGTCGATATGGAACGTTCGAAGAAGAAGAAAAATCTATTAAATTAGTAACAGATTTCGTTATAAAAATAATCTAAGCAGTTTTTATATACACCATAATTGATCTGAAATGCACATTCTGAGGCTGACTTGGGAGCCAGTCCATCTTGGTAAAGTATGTAGATGGTGAAGAGGAGATCCATTTTGACATATTCGAAAAAAGGATACACCAGACAACAGCAGTTGAGAACCCTGCTACAGATTTCATTTCCTTCTTTCTTATTCTCCATGTATTGCATCATAGCAAAAATGTTCACTACAACCAGAACTGTGTTGTACATAATTTGAGATGATGATGAGCCAAATTCTTTATGAAATAACATACGGTTTTCAAATCAATATAAAACAAATATGTACGGTCAAAATTGCTGATGACTAAACCATCATGAAAGTAACATATATATTGATGCGAAAAACACAGCTCCTCCTACAAAAACAGCCATTCAGCTTGAAGATAAAAAATAGGTACCGCGAAGGTTATAGACAAACTAGCCCTAACAATTGCCAAACAAACCCAAAGTAGTAATATCAACATAGAAGGTAATACCATTAAGCAAGTGCACTGTTTCGATATATGGCAAAATCAGTAATGCCGGCAGTTAAATCGGTATTAAGCCTATGATTGCAACAGCTAAACAGGCACTCAGCGAGGAATACAAATTTATGTCCTCATCTAACATCGATATGAAGCTTCGCAAAAAATAATAGCCACACATATCTAGCCAAACTGCATTATATGGCTCAGAAAGGTGTACTCTGAAAACAACGGATAACAATAATTTTAAGGTTTTAGAGAGTTGGAGTTATCGCAGAATAGACCGAGTGAATTTGCCAGATAACACGTGAAATTGCTATATTATTGAAGACACATATCTGTTTATAGACAAACTACGAGTCCAGTATGAAAACAATAAACATAACCTGGATTGATCATATTGACATCATCTAATAGCTTGTCCTGAGCAGAACTTTGCCGGCATGCAGTACCCTTTAATAAAAGTCTCTTCAACCCTTTGTGTCTTTTTCTATGTCCATAATACTAAATTGTCCCTTTTTTATTTGTAGCAGCAGCCAGTTTTCTTTGCTTTTGAGCTTCGTCTGAATATATATATATTTCTTCTCTTCTCTGTCCATGATATACGGCTGACTCTACTGTAAAACTTATAATAAAAAGCACATATATGTTTTTCCACTGCCTTGTTTCATACCCATACGTTGCCACTGGGAATATGCGCGCATGCTCTTTTGATTCTGATCTTTGTTTTCCTATCAGTTTCATTTCATACTGGTTTTAGTTCAAGTTTTTGTAAGGCTATATTAGTTCTTCTTTTAATTTCCTTACATTCATTGAACATATTCAATCAATCAAGTGCCATGTCTTTCCCCTGCGCAGACGATCATGTTTCTCCTCAACTCTCTTCCTAGTGCAAGTAATGAGTTCTGACGTCGGTCTTGTGTCGCACCATGATGCCAGACCATCCAACATTTTCTCCCCCTGTCTTCCACGATCTCTCCTTCCTGGCAGTTTACCATTTGTTACCTACTGCTCTTAATCTCCTCTTCACATTATATGTCTGAAGAACCTTGATTGTCTAATTCGTATTCCTTTGATAAGGTTTCTTTGAGTGCAGGCCTGTTTTAAAACCTCATCATTTGTTTTCTTCGCTGCTCATGGAATTTTCAGCATTTTTTTTTCCCGATCCAGAAGCACTTGAGCTTTCAGCTCTTCGGCTCGGTGCCATGGACATCGTAACCTTTCGGTTCGGTGCCACAAACACCGTAAATCTGGAGAACCTGTGACTTTTCTGCCAGCCCGCGGAATTGAACCCGCACTCACAGGAGCTTGTCACCCGTCGTCCAGCGCGCTACGAACACGCTGGCCAGGCGGGCTCGGCATACTTATATAAAACCACATCTTTGTGGCTTCAAGCAATCTTATTGATTGCTTGTTCAGTGTCCATGATTCGCTGCCATACATAAGTATTGGGACAAAATAGCAATGGAGTAGACGTTTCCGCAGTGTCATTGGTAGTTAATTCACACATAGTATGTATTTCATTTTAATAAAAGCTACTTTCGCTTGAGCTATTCTACTTATAATCTCTGTTTTACATCCTCCACCTTTCTTTCTTTCTCGAATCCTGTTTGCCTCACAGCGTCAGGTCAGGAAGAGATTTCTAAAACGGGCCCTAGTATGCGCTTTATAAATAGTCTCTTTCGTTGCCTCTGTTATCTCTGAGGTCCATCTTTTGCGTGGCCGGACCTTTGCTTTGTACCCATTGTATCGGAGCAGCATTGCTCTTTGAGGTGCACTGTCTGATGGTAATCTTCTTACTTGGCCGAACCATTTAATTTGTTGTTTCTTGATGAAGTCTAGTACTGATGTTGTACCCACTTTTTCCTGATGGCTTCATTTCTCAACCGGTCTCTTCTTGTTACACCCAGCATTCTGCGTAGACACTTCATCTCTGTTGTGACTAGTTTTCTTCTATCGTTTGTTGTCAGCGTCCAGGTTTGGCACTGGTAACATAATGTGGGGAGAAAGATTGTGTTGAACATTGCTCTTTTTGTGTCCATGGTGACGTGTTTGCATCTTAACATTGGCGCCATTTGCCCTATTATTTGATTTGCTTTGTTGCATCTGTGTTGAATCCTCTATCTGATGTTAGTAATGTTCTTAGATACTTGAATCCATGGACTTGTTTCAGTGTTGTTGTGTTGTTGGTTTTTTAATCTGGTTTTCTCCATTTCTGCGTAGTAAACTATCAACTAAACATTTATTTGATTCATTTTCTAGCCTCCCCCTTCCCTCCCCATCCGTCCCTACTTTCCCCAGAAAAAAAAATTATATGAATTCTCATTGGTACAATGCAAAATGTCGTCCACAGAAATAACAGAGGCAGTGAATGATACCAGGAAGCACACATAAGAGTTCGTACTCGAAATATTATCATATACTGATACTGTGAGGCTAAACGTCATTAGAGAAAATTAAGAAATAAAAAGACGAAAACGTTAGACCAGTATTTTTTACTTTGACCAATGACACACGTTAGATAATGGGGTCAACATCACGTCAGCAGCCTTTACATCCCAGTGTTTATCCGATTCCCAATTGAGACTGGGTCGATCTAAGAACCGCATGATCGAAAAAAATGCCAGGACTGTTGACTTGTATCCTAAGACCAAAGAACATACACTTGAATCACTGTTGCTGTTTGGCCTGGTTCTGTAATAGTACAAGTGTATTGTTCTCTCTTATGTAAATTCTTTTACTGCTTTATTTATATCTTGCAAAGTTAGATGAAGACTACACCAAATACAGAACAGCAAGAATGAATAGTAAAAATAAAGTAAAGTCATCTAAATCAGAATCTTGGGCAAAGTATGGAGAACATTTAGCGGAACTATGCACTAAGGCACCAAGAAAGTTCTACAGAAGCATAAAGGCAATGAGGCTAAAATAAGAACAATTCAATCCAGTCACCATTATAAATAACAAGTCTAGGAAACCTGTTACCAACGGCAAAGATATTAACAACAGATGGAAAGAATATTTAACGGAGCTGTTAAACTGCGAAACACAAGGTACAGAAACATTTCAAATGAAACATGGAAAATACCAACAATTGAACATTTTAGAATCCGAATTTGAAATGGCACTAAAACAAAGCAAAAGCAAAAAGGCAGCAGGGATAGATGGGTTTTAACAACAGAAATGTTACTTGCATGTAAACAACAACAATAACATGGCTGACCAGAATTTTAACATAGCTTGGGAGGCACAAGAAGCTCCAGATGACTGGCAGAGAACTATTATAGTCCCAATATGGAAGAACAAAGGAAACAAAAAAGAGTGTGAAACATACAAGGGTATCTCTCTTTTGAGCCATATAGGAAAAATATTTGCAAAAATATTGGAGCAAAGAGCAAGACATAGACCAAGAAAAGGCATTTTATAGAGTAAACAGGTGCAAGCTATGGAAGATTCTTGAAGAATATGGCGTCCAGGGACAACTATTAGGTAATATCATGGCCTTATATCAAGATAGAGAGGCCGCGGTAGCGTAGTTGTTAGTGAACTCGCTTCTTAAGGCTGGTGGTCTGGGTTCAACTCCCACAGTGCGCGTGGAATTTTTCCCGACCGCGACGGCTCTCAGGTTGACCCAGCCTCAACTGGGTACCAGACATGCTCTGGGAAAGTAAAGGTGGCCGGCGGGATGCTGACCACATCACCCATCATGTGCCGACGGTCAATGAAAATACAGGCCTAACACTGTATTGCCCTATATACCACGAGGTATGAAAGGGTTCCTTTACTTTTACTTATATCAAGATAGCCAGAGTACAGTAAGAACAACAGAAGGAATGACCGACCGGTTCTCCATTACATCAGGTGTTAGACAAGGTTGTGTCCTCTCACCACTACTCTTTATTGCATATATGGATAAAATAACTCGAGTTAAATTCAGATAATGATGAAATAAATGAACTGCTTTTGCAGATGATCAGTGCCTGATACATCAAAATGAACAAGATCTACAACATCATATTGACACCTTTTACAAAAATTGTATAAATCATGATATGAAAATCAACAACACTAAAACAGAAATAATGAATATTGGAAGAAAACATAATAAACTAGACATCCATATCAATGGCACTACAATAATCCAAGTGAAAGAATTCAAATATTTAGGAAGCATATTCACAGAAGACGGAAGACTAGATAGAGAGATAGAGGCTAGAATGCAAAAGCAAATGCTGTAACCTACCAGCTAGCCCCATTGTTAAGGCACCCAAAATTTCACAGGCAGCTAAGCAACAGATGATCAACAGCATTTTTATACCTACTTTGTGTTAACCATAGACTCACAGAATTGAGTAAAATTGCAAAATAGCTTGCAGTGTTCTATCAAACATCTATATTTTCCGTCCCCATTTTCTGATCTAGGTCAGGGAAACCCCACTCAGCTGTCTGGCCTAGTTATCTAGAGTTGGCTGTGTCTCACATAACTTAAAACGCATAGAACGTTGGAAGAAATTGTGGCAATCGAAAATAACCGCAATTCTAATTCTCCGATTATAGAGGTTTGAATGTTATTATTTACAAATAAAAGGACGTGGGTTGACCGAAAATATATACATGTATATATATATATTTGCTGCTGCTGTACATGTTCTTTTACTTACTGGTCATTTATTCACAGCCAGATGGAAGATATCGCTACACAAGAAAATAATAGACATTGTGCCATGGTAGATGTTCATACACATCTAACAGACAGTCGTTTAATCCAGGTGCGTCCGAATATTTGCATCAGTTTTTTAACATCATAACTTTATCGTCAATCATCAATAGTAATGAAATGTCCATATCATCATCATGAATATGTATTGAATGACTGTGATACTGCGTATATTATTGTATATACTTTATAGTAATATTACTATTATTTTTCATATACAACCATATATGCTCATAAAACGGGTGGTATAAATGAGCTTTCATCCATCGTCCATGGGTATGCCCAGCACCTACTTTATAATTGTTCAGGGAAGTCACAATTATAATTTACACATATCGTCATATGCAGCAGCAGTTGAATAGTTTAAACACTCAGAACCCAGATGCATCCAAGATTCTACTTAAACTTGGCTTCAATAACAATTTACCTACATATATTTTCTGCTTTTACTTGTCTCACATAAATATAGTGTAGGGAGGAATTTTGTTGGTTCTGAAAATAAGGGGTTTATGTATTGAAGTTCTGAATATTTATATTATACCACATGATAAGGATTATCTTTGGTTATTAGGAATACATAAGTGGAGTTGCTGAAGAAAACTAATTGCACGTCCATGGCAACCACAATCAGAGGACAAAGTTGGTGATGGCTGAGACATGTGTGTAGAATATCACCATGGGCTTTGACAAAAATAGCTCTCCAATGGACAGCAGATAGTACAGAGGGAGTAGATAGGTCAACCTAATGAAAACAGTGAGAAGTTATGTTATGCAATTAACGTCTTGGCACATTGTGCATTCCCATTTATCCTCTGTCATCCACTGCAGCAGCCATCCAAATATCCATTTGTTCACTGTACCATACAATGAGAAGTTGATTAGTATATATATCTGCTCTCTCTACCAAGAAGACAAAACATAACATATACAGTCATATAATAAATCTCAAACCTGTCTGACTGTATATGTTATTGTCCGCCATATAGGAAGACTGAATTTCTTTGTTTATGTTGTATTCTTTGCTTGATAAAGGCCTTTTGGTCGAAACGTCGCTGTATTGTTTATGTACTTTGCAAAACTACAGTACTTTCTTTCACATGTTTGCTATAGAATAGAAAGTGAACTGAAATCACAACAATGTAATTGCTTGTAAGATGTTAGTTATCTTTACAGTGAAATGATACAGATATTTTACATGTTCTCTGATCTTTACAGTGAAATGATAGATATTTCACATGTTTCTGGTATCTTTACAAGAAATGTTATGTTTCACAGTTCTCTGTATCTTTTACAGTGAAATGATAGCAGATATTTCTACATGTTCTCTGGTATCTTTACTAATGTGATATTTTACATGTTATCTTTAGTGAAATTTTTCAATTTCACATGTTCTCTGGTATCTTTTTCTTTTTTATCAAAACATTTTGTTGTAACTTTACAGACTATCTCTGATGTTATTGACAGAGCTTTGGCTGTAAGTAATGATTTCACAATTTTAAAAAATGCTCAGATATATTAGCTTGTATATTTATACATTTAATCATTGATACATTTATTTATTGGTATAGTCATTTTTTGCTATATTCATTTAGTTATTAGCGAACTCACTTCTTAGGTGGGTGGTCCAGGTTTAAATCCGCAGTGGGCATAAAATATTGTTCCCTATCATAGCAGCTCTCAAATTGATCCAACCTCAATTGGGTACCAAAAAAGCACTGGGAAGTAAAGGCAGCTGGCGTGATGTTGACTACATCAACCATCATGTGCCGACAGTCAATGAAAATTAAAAGCCTAACACCATATTACCCAATATACCTAGAGGTTTGAAAAATTGTTCCTTTATTTATATTTTTTTTGCTTACATTGTCAGTATGTAAAATGTAGTTGCTGTTTTTATAATGCTCCTGTTTTATTTATATATATATATATATATGAATCTGTATTCAGTAAGTTTTTAATATAATTCACATTTATTCATAAATGACTTCTGTTGCTCAATTTCCTGTGACCCTTTGAAGATCTTCTGTTCAGAAATGGTAATATGTTTTTTATATTGCATCTCAATTTTAATTTGTTCCTTTTTCTTTATTAGAAAAATGTGCTGGCAGCATTAGTAGTTACAGAAAGTTTTGCAGACTTCGAACCAGTTATGGAATTGTACAAGAGGTGAGAATATTTCTTTTAGGAGCCAAGTGTGTAGTTAACCTGCTATAAGAACTGACTGATCCAAGATAGATGCATTTATGGATTACAGATAGTGAAACAATCTTCAGACATAGAGTGTCAGTTCTAGATTTAGAGTAAGTCTGTAGTTGCCTTGTCTGATTCACATATAAAAGATATATTTTCTCACTGTGGCTATTTAACCCATACATATAAGACTTGTGCATATTTGGGAAGATATAAACCTTATCCTATGGCTAGGAAATGTCCCCTAAAGATAGTTGTAACAAGACAGACTAGAAATTCAGCCGTGGTTAGATGCTTGCATAGAAGTACAGCTTTGACAGGCGAATAGATAATTACTCTTCTGACCCAGGAACTTCTACAGTTTGCCTGGTTCTGAATATATTATTGTTATCTTTTCTTTAAAGGCCACAAATACTGTCATTGTTTTCCATTTTGTTTTTTCTTACAGATTTCCCAAGTTTGTTTTACCATGTCTTGGAATTCATCCTGTGCAGGTAAATATGTTGCTGCCATTTTAATTATGTCTTCAAATACTTATGGATTTTGTTTAGCTGTAGTATTGGCTGATAAACAACATACTATACAGAAAAATTAGATACTTTGGTCACTTCAAGCTTAACGATGGCCTGGAGAGAACAATATTAAAGGGCAGGGTACCAGGACGCAGAGGCAGACCAAGAAGAAGATGGCTACAGGATATTAAAGAAACCATGAACATGAGCATCGACGAAGTTGGTGAACTGGCTAGAGACAGAGTGAATTTCAGATGCGCTGCAAAGAGAGTAGCGTCCTATAAAGGATACGCACCTTGATGATGATACAGATCACAGAGTGGTTTAACAAGTGGTCAATTTGGAGCGTTTGAAGAAGAAGAACGCCCGAGTGGTTACTGGGGCCCAAATTTGTGGTGTAAAGAATAGAACTACTGTTACCTGCCACACATGTTGCTAAGAGGCTGAATCAAGGAGTTTTGGCTGAAATCATTTAGGGGCCTACCAAACCAATGTGCAACGTATACACGTTCTTGGCAAAGATTGAACATATCACAAGAGAGATTAAAATTGGTCTAAAGAACGAACGCAGAAGAAGAAGAAGATTTGTTGCCTGAACATAATCAGCATCAAGTTTTGACAATTTATTTTATAAATGGTTTTTTGTTCACATATGAACTAGAAAGGTGCTTCCACTTTTTCTTAAAAATATTTATGTAGTGTACTACCAATGTGAAAATTGTACATGATTTGATCAGATTCAGATGATTTTTGTGTTTTTTTATTTCATTCTAATAGAGCACAGGAGCCGCAGATAACAATGGCATTGAAATAAAGCGAAGTGTTTCTCTTGAGGTATGACTATAGTGAGGATGGGGATGAAATTACTATTGATAATTGGAATTCAAATAAAAAGTAAAGACATCATTTTTCATAACATTGGGTTATATGGTGTAGGCCCGTATTTTTAATTGACTGTCAGCACGATGAGTGATGTGATCAACATCATGTCGGCCACCTTTACTTCTCAGTTCTTTTCCTGGTAACCAATTGAGACTGGGTCAACATGAGAGCTGTTACGGTTGGAAAAATATTCCAAGGTAATTCAAATAGAGGAGGGAGAATTGATTGATAGAACCATCATCATAGTACCTTGATGATTAACCATGTGTGCTCTGATCTCTTCCTTACACAGGAATATCTCAGCGACAGTGCACAAAGTCCATAGCACCTTGATGATTAACCGTGTGTGCTCTGATATCTTCCTTACACAGGAATATCTCAGCGACAGTGCACAAAGTCCATAGCACCTTGATGATTAACCATGTGTGCTCTGATCTCTTCCTTACACAGGAATATCTCAGCGACAGTGCACAAAGTCCATAGCACCAGTGAGGCTCCCCGATGTAATTTTAAAGATGGTACAATTTTTACTGCGTTTTATTTTCATTCTTTTATTGAATTTTTCACTGCAGTTGTTTTGCAGCCTATTCTTATCAGTTTTCATTTACCAAGCATTCTTGAACGTGCTCAACTTGAACATGGTACATATGTTCTGTTGTCCATCTCCGATAGAACTTGGAACTCGATCACACACATCAGGGATCTCAGGATATATCTCAAAGATCCATATGGGGAATGAACCAAGAACTTTTGAAACAAGAGACGAGCATATTATCTACATGCCACAGAGATGGAAAATGACATTATAGTGATTATGTTTATTTGTTAATACTAAGATATCATTCGTGGGGGTAGCTACTCCACCCTGTTAAAAACACTAAATAACTACAGAAACCACTACCAAGAAAATCCATAAAATGGACTTGCATAGTACTTGGGATGCCTTGGTTGCAGACCTATGCCTCCCTGGGAGCGAAGGATGGAGAAGAAGAAGATATTATAATTACTACCTCTAACCAGTTTATTTATTAATACTTTAATATCAGTATAATTACTTCCTCTAACCAGTTTATTTATTAATACTTTAATATCAGTATAATTACTTCCTCTAACCAGTTTATTTATTAATACTTTAATATTGGTATAATTACTACCTCTAACCAGTTTATTTGTTAATACTTTAATATTGGTATAATTACTTCCTCTAACCAGTTTATTTGTTAATACTTTAATATCAGTATAATTACTTCCTCTAACCAGTTTATTTATTAATACTTTAATATCAGATATAATTACTTCTCTAACCAGTTTATTTGTTAATACTTTAATATCAGTATAATTACTTCCTCTAACCAGTTTATTTGTTAATACTTTAATATCAGTATAATTACTTTCTCTAACCAGTTTATTTATTAATACTTTAATATCAGTATAATTACTTTCTCTAACCAGTTTATTTATTAATACTTTAATATCAGTATAATTACTTTCTCTAACCAGTTTATTTGTTAATACTTTAATATCAGTATAATTACTTCCTGTATTAATAAAATAAAATTTCCCATAACCTTTTCAGAACTTAGGGTATGCAGAGCATGTCATTTCATACTGCTAGGTGGATATCTATAGCTTAATCAGTAGTGAGCTTGACCTCAACCCAAGAGTATCTGGTTCAACCTCCGCAGCGGACAGTTTGGAAGCAAATTTATCTCCCTGGATTTTTACGAATGGTTAAAAATAGACCTCATCTTTCAGAAAGCAATGGCAAACTGCTGATTGTATAAGTGGTGCCTAGAAAATTGATGACTCGTTTACTGTGGTTGATAGCGAAGCCCTGTAAAGGATATGCCACGATTCTAATTTTTTTACAGTGTGTAGAAGGTAGGAGGACCGATTTCTTTCCTCATGTGTGGAACATTGAGTGTGGGATTGAGCCCTCAACCCTCTTGAGTCCGAGTCGATAGGCAAGTGCTTACGCATTACACTAATCCACCCCACTTCCTGTGTTAGGGTAAACAATTTCCTACTTGAACATACATGTTTTATTAAAACACTTCTTGATATTGTTAATGATATTGTCTGAAAGACTTTTCAATGATGCAGGATTATGATGGAGTTGAAGCAGTAATTGAGAAATATGTGGATGTTATTGGTGCAGTTGGTGAGGTAAGCAAGTTCTTTTAGTACCTTTAGTTTCTTACTGGTATGTTAGGAATAAAGTAGACTAGATAACGAGAGCGTTTTTAGAAAATAAAAGGTATTATGTGCATCAACTCATTGACTATAGAAGTCTGAAGGGGTGTTCTTTGATTGATGTAACATAGAGCAAGTGCTGGCATATGGAAGCAAGTCATTGACAATAAATAAGTAGACAGACAAAAATGTTATGGGGGGGTCACAGAGATGGGGTTGGTTGGTTGGTTGATTAGTTAGTTAGTAGGTTGGTTGGTTCGTTGGCTGGCTAATTAGTAGGTTAGTTGGTTGGTTGGTTGGCTAGTCAGTAGGTTGGTTGGTTGGCTAGTTAGTTAGTAGGTTGGTTGGTTGGTTAGTAGGTTGGTTGGTTGGCTAGTTAGTTAGTAGGTTGGTTGGTTGGCTAATTAGTTAGTTGGTTGGTTGGTTGGCTAGTCAGTAGGTTGGTTGGTTGGTTAGTTAGTTGGTAGATTGGTTGGTTGATTGATTATTTTGATTGTTAGTTGATCATCAGATCGTGAGAGAGCAGACATGCTTGCATTGAGAACATCAATTGTTGAGGAGTCTAGGATGGATAAGGGGGATGTTCTTTGGTATCTTGGCGATCTACTGTTGGATGAGGACACTAAAATTGATGTTGAATCAATCCAGCAATTTAAGAAATTTGGAATGACTTATTGTACAAGTAGAGCTGAATGCTTGAGGGACAGAGAGAGGAGTGTGTCTAGCCAGCAAGCCACAGGAACCATCGGTATGCATACCTCTCGACATCTGTTGGGGAAGACTGAGCACCTATGGGTCTGTTCGGAGTGAGGTGATGTCAGTTCAGTCAACAAAAACTGTCAGATCATCTTCATTGCACAAGGAATGAGTCCATAAGTGCTCTATCTTTCTCATCTTCCTTTTACCCAATAGAACATGCAGGCTGACAAATCCAGTCATATATTGGCTAATGGACCATCATCTACTTATTGTGCTCATATTTAGACTTTCATCTTTCCAAATTTCACACAGAACATTTAGAGTCATGACTCCAAGAATGGAATCTTCTTCACTAAGAAACTAACATTATATATTTCAGACGCTGTGACAGTGGGTACCTACAATTTTTCTACGAAAGACGATCTATTGCAGTAATTTAGATAGGTTACTCAATCATTTGGATTAGAACGCAGACCAGGCTAATGAAGACCTTATATTGATTCATCGATATAAGGGAAGACTGCAGTAAAACTATGTAGCAATGGCGAAACACATAAAAACAAAAAGATATATTGATTCATCAGAGAACAATCAGAATATTTTGTTACCTATGTATCTGTCCTGTCCTTGTATGTCGTTATTTTTTTTAAAGTATTGTTTCTCCTGCAAGTTTCATTATTTTGTAATCCAGATTGGTCTAGACTTCACCCCTAGGTTCTGTAAGACAACAGATGACAAGGAGACCCAGAAACTGATTCTAACTAAACAGGTACATGGTGAATCTGCATGATTTTACTGATTTTAGTTGACTAGTGAGATACTGGGTGCACACCAAAATGGCGGAGAGAATAGGATTCGTTCTCTTCAAAAGTGCATTATAATGTGTTAGTATTTTGTTTCTATAACAATCACGACAACGAGAGAGCAGACATGTTTGCATCGATTGTTGGGGAGTTTAGGATGGATAATGGGGAAGTTCTTCGGTCTCTTGGTGACCTACTGTTGGGATGAGGACACTTAAATCAGTTCTGCGATTTATGGAGTGTGGAAGCACACATTGTACAAGTAGAGTTGGTTGCTTAAGGGATAGAGAGAAAAGTGTGTTTAACCAGTGAGCCACTGGAACCATCAGTATGCATACCCTTCGAAATCTGTTGGAGTGATTGAGCACCTATGGGTGTGCCCGGAGTGCTGTAATGTCAGTTACCAATAACCAATATAACATGAAATGTTCAAACAAGGATGAATCTGCGACAGGTCCAGCAAACCGGTAGATAATCTCTTTGTACTAACCTCATTGTTCAGGAATTATGGGAAGAACTAAAGAAAAAATCTAGATAACACCTGCATCCAAAACAAACACACTATGACAAAGTAGGTAGAAGTAGTAACAACACGGTAACACAGCAATACAAAAACCAAGAGAGTTTAAGATAGCGAATTGGAATATCTAGGGATTAGTTAGTTAGTCAGTTACCTGTGTGTTTTTTGTAAAATTATACAGAAAAGTACATTGATTTCATCATGGCAATGATGTAACCAATGTACACTTCTGTATAATTTTACAAAAAAACAGCTAATAATTATCAATTTCTTCAATGCTTGCACTAGTCAGTGACCTCTTATTTTGTTAGCAGTATATCTTTTTGCTTATTTGTCAAACAATTTTTCAGGTTCAGTTAGCACAGAAATATGATCTACCTGTGTGAGTATACATAATATATTAGACATATTTATATTGGTATTTATATTAGCATGTACATTTAATAAAGCAGTGGAGAAAATATATGGGCTGCAGAATATAAGCGTTACAGAAGAGTCTGTATATAATGGATAGAGATGAGAATAAATATATCTATCTAGAAAGAACTCAAAATGTTTTTAAACTGGCTGATGCTACAAATGAGAATTAGAAAATTGAAGTATTTTGGACATATAAAGAGACATGAAGGGTTGGAGAAAACCATTTTGGAAGAAGCCATACCAAAAAAGAGGAGAAGAGGAAGACCATGGAGAAGATGAATTCAGGATGTAACTGATGATTTGAGCATGACGGTTGCAGATGCAAGACATCCAGCCTATGAGAGAGAGAAATGTTAAAATGGTAAAGTTCTGCTCAGCACAAGCTATTTGATGATGATGATGATGAAAATAGGTTTTTAATTTTTTTAAACCTTTTTAATCTAGAGAGTAGACTGTGCCAAGAATAAAAGACTTGCCTTTAACATTTTGAAAGGTAATGATTGGTGAAAAGTTGGAAACCTCTATTGACCAAAATAGGAAGAAGCAGTTTTCATGATTGTGTGTGTTGCACATGTAGCGATCGATGATGTACTATGTTCATGCAGTATTTTATTAATTCCATCTATCATCTCTTGAGATTTCTTTGTCATTATTAGCAAGGATGAGACAAATATAATTGTCACATTTATTATACACTTTCTACTGATGTACAACTCCAGCTGACTGTCATGTAGCTGCACCAACTCCAGCTGACTGTCATGTAACTGCACCAACTCCAGCTGACTGTCATGTAACTGCACCAACTCCAGCTGACTGTCATGTAGCTGCACCAACTCCAGCTGACTGTCATGTAGCTGCACCAACTCCAGCTGACTGTCATGTAACTGCACCAACTCCAGCTGACTGTCATGTAGCTGCACCAACTCCAGCTGACTGTCATGTAGCTGCACCAACTCCAGCTGACTGTCATGTAACTGCACCAACTCCAGCTGACTGTCATGTAACTGCACCAACTCCAGCTGACTGTCATGTAGCTGCACCAACTCCAGCTGACTGTCATGTAGCTGCACCAACTCCAGCTGACTGTCATGTAACTGCACCAACTCCAGCTGACTGTCATGTAGCTGCACCAACTCCAGCTGACTGTCATGTAGCTGCACCAACTCCAGCTGACTGTCATGTAACTGCACCAACTCCAGCTGACTGTCATGTAGCTGCACCAACTCCAGCTGACTGTCATGTAGCTGCACCAACTCCAGCTGACTGTCATGTAGCTGCACCAACTCCAGCTGACTGTCATGTAGCTGCACCAACTTCCCTAGAACTACTTTCTACTGATGTGCAACTCCAGCTGACTGTCATGTAGCTGCACCAACTTCCCTAGAACTACTTTCTACTGATGTGCAACTCCAGCTGACTGTCATGTAGCTGCACCAACTTCCCTAGAACTAATAGAAAATGGGAGAGAGATTAAATAATGTGCACAAGACAAGTTTTCATGGAAAGTTATAATGAAACACGTAAAAACAAATTACTGTAGTTTTACAAAAACAATCGCAGAGTGGTTACGGGCCCAAATTTGGGGTGTACAGAATAGAACCACTGTTACCTGCCACGCATGTCGTAAGAGGCGACTAAGGAGGTTTGGCTGAAATCGGATGCATGTGTCCTAACGTGTAGAAGTCTATGCGTTTAGGGCCTACCAAACCAATGTGCAACGATACACGCTTCTTGGCAAAGATCAAACATATCACAAAGAGTGATTACAATTGTTCAGTAAGAACAAGCAAAGAAGAAGAAGAAGAAGAAGACAAAAAACAATAACAATACATAGCAATGACAAAAAGGCCTTTCTCAAGTAAAGAATACAAAAGAAGTGAAGAGATTCACTTCTTACATGGCATACAACATATAGAATCAGACAATAAGTTCCTAATGGCCCTAAAATGAAAATCTGTGACTAAAAACGATTAAAATTTGTGTATTATCTTTGTATTATGTAAAACTACAGTACTTTGTTTTTATGTGTTTCGCCATTGCTACATAGTTTTACTGCAGTCTTCCTTTATATTGCTACATAGTTTTACTGCAGTCTTTCCTTACATTGCTACATAGTTTTACTGCAGTCTTTCCTTATATTGCTACATAGTTTTACTGTAGTCTTCCTTACATTGCTATATAGTTTTACTGCAGTCTTCCCTTAAAACGTTGGAAAGATACAACAAAATATATTTGCTTTACTCTTTATTCAGAGGGATAGCGGCTCTTGAAATAATTGTGTATTAGGTGATTGTATTAGTTTAATTATTAAAAATCAGAGATAGATAGCCTCATTCTCAAAAACCAGAGATGGCCTCATTCTCAAAAATCAGAGATGACCTCATTCTCAAAAACCAGAGATGACCTCATTCTCAAAAACCAGAGATGGCCTCATTCTTAAAAACCAGAGATAGCCTCATTCTCAAAAACCAGAGATAGCCTCATTCTCAAAAACCAGAGATGGCCTCATTCTCAAAAACCAGAGATGACCTCATTCTCAAAAACCAGAGATGGCCTCATTCTCAAAAACCAGAGATGGCCTCATTCTCAAAAACCAGAGATGACCTCATTCTCAAAAACCAGAGATGGCCTCATTCTAAAAAACCAGAGATGACCTCATTCTCAAAAGCCAGAGATGGCCTCATTCTCAAAAACCAGAGATGGCCTCATTCTCAAAAACCAGAGATAGCCTCATTCTCAAAAACCAGAGATAGCCTCATTCTCAAAAACCAGAGATAGCCTCATTCTTAAAAACCAGAGATAGCCTCATTCTTAAAAACCAGAGATAGCCTCATTCTTAAAAACCAGAGATATGCTAATTCTTGGAAGGTGGATAGTTTGGATGTATCATGTTCTGTCATTCTCCAGCATCCTAAATTGTATAGCAAAGTTGATAGCACACAGTTGCAGTATATATTAATCTTGGTTCAATTATGTTTCACTGGGAACAAGAAGATTTTGGGGTGCTAGTGGTGACGACTACAGCTTTGTCTATTGTCTTTCCCAGGGGATGATGGAATTGATTTTCCACTCTTGCCGTTAGCGTAGGGTGGGAGCTTTAATTTGTGTTCTGGTACCAGATGAGTCGTCCTTGTTGTGTTATATTCATGTTTATGTAGAGTGGTCTTGATATTGTCTTTCCATCTTTTCTTGGTCTTCCTTTGGCTCTAGTACCTGATCTCTTTTATTGTATGCTGTTATTGGTGGTTGGCTGTATTCCATTCTCATTAAATTTAGCTTTGTACATTGTGAATTAGATCCATGGAAATATTGTTCATCTTTGCTTACAGAAATGTGCATTCTAGATCAGCAGGCAAGCAAACAATACAAATTCTGAAGGAACTTGGTAAGCAAATGCTACTCTAACCGTGCTGTTCTTTTATTTCAGTTCATGTAAATCATGTTATTGTTTACTGAATTGCCATCATTGCACGCTAGGCAGACCCATAGGTGCTCAGTCTCCCCAAATAGATATCGAGGGGTATGCATACTGATGGTTCCTTGACTCGCTAGTTGAACACACTCCTCACTCTGCCCCTCAGGTATCCAGTTCTACTTGTACAATGAGTAATCACTGGATCAATTCAGAATCTATTTTAATGTCTTTACTGCCAATCAGTGGAGAAAGAGTTAAGGAAGAGACACTGTCGATGAATAGGACATACATTGAAAAGACTGACCTGAAGCATTACAAGACAGGCACTGCTTTAGAACCTGCAGGGAAAGGCCTAGAAATACCTGGAGAAGAGAGCAGGAGGCTGATAAAGGATAGGTAAAATATGGGAAGAATTGGAAGGGATGGCAGGAGAGAGGAAGAGCTGGAAGAAGTTTGTTGAAGACCTATGCTTTGTTGGGAGTTGAAATGTGAAGAAGTGCCAACAGGCAGTCCCGAAAAGACCGAAGAACATCCCCCTTATCCATCTTCAACTCCCAACAATTGATGCTGTTGATGCAAGCCTGTCCGCTCTCTCATTGCCGCAAACACCTGCATGCCCAGGACAGTAGATCCACGTACGCCTCTGGAGGCTAGAAACTTTGATAGACAACATTCACTCATACCGAAACCTGCCATTTTGATCTTCTGACGATCGACTGAGAGTCAGATACTTTTCTTTTCTTTCGTCCGCTTTCAACTCAGACGAAGTTTCATCTCTGAAACTGATTTTGCGTGAAAATCTGTTTTTCCAATTTCTTACAATGGCAGCAGCGTGCACATTGTAAATTACTTTACACTGGCAGCGTGTGCTCAATGTACTCGTAATTAGTATTCCTCGCCATACAGGCAGATTTTCTCCGACTTCAGAGGTACTCACGTTATCGTCCTGAGTAAGACCAGGGACTCGAACAAATGCCGGACAGTAGGTTCGAACCCGAGCTATGAGGCGTCTCACAGCTAGCAGGCCGAGCTACTATCAACTACTCTAGGCAGTCCCCAGAGTCAGATACAACATTGGCCGAGTGGTTACCGGGGACCAAATTGGGGTGTAAAGAATAGAACGACTGTTACCTGCCGCACATGTCGTAAGAGGCAACTAGGAGGTTGGTAGTGGGCTAACTACCCACACCGTAAAAAACACTAGATGGCTACAGAATGGAGAGCGAATTGAGTAAACTCTGGCTGAAACCGGACACATCGCTGAAGGATAAGCACCAGGGCTCCAAATGCTGCTGAAGATGTGACGTAAACACACCAATGCTTAGGCTGCGTGAATCAGATTTCCACATGAATAGAATTTATGGGGAGGTCTGATACATCGATCTGGGCGGTGATAGAGAGAGCGAGAGAGAGAGATATAACATCGGCCCCAGTAAATCGAGTCCCAGAGAAATCATATTAGACAAACGTATTTTGTATTTACCGTATCTGGGAGATAATGTCTTGTTTAATTGTTTTCTTTTGAATTTGATCCATGATTGTATCAATCTTGAGTAGTGGTTAAATATGTTGATGATTGTGTGAACTGGACAACCTGTAAAATATGATGATTGTGTGACCTGAAAGACCAGTATATTATGATTACTGTTGGCATCAGAGCACTTGCAAACATAACTCCAGAAATTATTCAACAAAAATCAACAGTACCATTATTTGAACCACCGTCTACTAGTGCACAGTTTCAGCTGACTACCAAATAGCTAGAACAATTCCCTTGTACAATCCAGGCTAAGAAGAATGATTCTATTTTGATTTCATGTTGGTGTTCATAAAGAAACAGTCCTTCTCAAACCCAGTATATATTTCTTTTAGCAAAGAATACATGTAACCAAGAGATTCAGAAAAGTCTCTGGGGCTGGATAGGACACACTTTGAGAAAAATCAAAGGGAATATAGCAAGAAGGGCCCTTTCCTGGAACCCACTGGGACAGCGGTAGATAGGGAGGCCTAGAAATACTTGGAGACGAGATTTGGAGTCAGAGATCAACAATATACAAAAGAGCTTGAGAGGCTGTAGGAGATGGCTAGAGATAGAAAGTCTTGGCTTGAGTTGGTTGAGCATGAGTTGGTTGAGGGCCTATGCCCCAATCGAGGTTAAAAAGGCATAAGAGAGATAAAATACATGTGATGATTGTGAAGGAACCAGGTATCACAATTATTGCATCCAAACACGCCTGTGTTTTGCCGGGCCCGCAAGGAAGCTAAGCATAGTGCCACTGCAACCTACAATGCATGTCGTAAGAGGCAACTGATGTAGGCCCTAGGAATGCTACCCTAGTAAATAAAAAGCAGCACAGAAATCAAATGTACTGGCCTACTTGTAGGCACATAACTGGCACAACATACAATTGCTCTTAGGCTCAGATCACATACAAATCACACAGAATGGTTGACAAGTGCGAATATGGAGCGTTCAAGAAAAGGAGAAGTATCCAAATGTATCACTTTACTTTATTTGTTGCTTCAAGGAAATCAGTTTATGGCAATGATAGTTAGCAGGATACTTTCTTCCCAGGTGCAAGGAATGTCTTGTTGCATGCCTTTGATGGGAGACAATCTGTAGCAATGGAAGGTGTATCTAGTGGCTTTTACTTTTCGGTGCCTGCATCAATATGTAGAGATGAACAGGTTAGTACAACACCATCTTGAGTATGAAAACCATCATCATTTTCTTCTTTAGTTGTTACATAAAAAATAAAAATTACAGCGACAGAAATGAGAACCATGAGGAGAATACTCAATGTATCAAGAAAAGAGAGAGAGCCAGAAATGATAGAATCAGGTGTAAAGTGGGTGTATAAGCAGCAACGTAATTATTCAGAGATGACAGGTAAAATGGTTCAGTCATATAACACAACCATCTTGAAATAGTATACCACAACAGGCAATGATAAACAGATACCACAACAGGCAATGATAAACAGATACCACAACAGGCAATGATAAACAGATACCACAACAGGCAATGATAAATAGATACCACAACAGGCAATGATAAACAGATACCACAACAGGCAATGATAAACAGATACCACAACAGGCAATGATAAATAGATACCACAACAGGCAATGATAAATAGATACCACAACAGGCAATGATAAACAGATACCACAACAGGCAATGATAAATAGATACAACAGGCAATGATAAACAGATACCACAACAGGCAATGATAAACAGATACCACAACAGGCAATGATAAACAGAGTAAATGGAAACTGGGGAAGTGGCCAGTCATGCAAGCGATTGGACTGATAAAGTAGCAGAGTCCCTTAACATCTCTATCATATCATCATCAGGTGCCGTCTCCACATCGAAGGTTGGCTGCAATGAATCTCCAGCATCCTCTGTCTTTCGCCTTGGTGTTGCACACAGCCAGACTGTAACCTGTCCATTTCTTAAAGTTTCCTCCCACTTATCTCTCGGTCTTCCTCTTGCTCTTCCTCCCTCAACTTTCCCTCTAGTAAATGTTTTATCATGGTGTCATGCCTTTTTATGTGCCCAAAATACTTTACTTGTCTGAATTTTATTTCTCTTAATAATTGTTTCTTCATGCCTAGTTTTCCTAAAACTTGTTTATTTGTCTGTTTTCTGTCCATGAAACTCTGCTTATTCTTCTATATATCCACATCTCAAATGCATCAATTCTGTCTTCTAACTGCTTGTTCATTGTCCATGTTTCCGAGCCATACATTAATATAGGATATATATAGCATTTGATCATTCTAATTTTTAGCCTGTTTGTGATTTGTTTGGATGTCAGTAACTTTCTCATACTATTGAAATTATCCTTGGCCATTCCTATTCTCTTTTAATTTCAGTTATACATCTGCCATCATCTGTTATCATCTGACCGAGATAGGAGTAGCTTTTACTTGATGTAGTAATTCTCCATGTATTTTATATTCATTTTAGGTTTTTCCATTTCCTTGTTGATTACCATAGTTTTTGTTTATCTCTATATAGAAATTTTAAAAATAAAATCATAGCATATCCTTTACAAGACAGAATCATCAACCACAGTAAATGAGTCATCAATTTTCTATGCACCACTTATACATTCAATAGTTTGCCATTGCTTTCTGAATGGTGAGGTCTATGTTTACCGTTCGTAAAAATCCAAGGAAACGAATTTGCTTCCAAACTTTCCCACTACAGAGTTTGAGCCAGGTATGCTTGGCTTGTTATCGAGCTCACTACAAGCTTAAGCTACAGACGCTCACGAAGCACATAAGAAGGCCCTCTCCCACACCCTACCCTCTATACTTTACCTCAACAATGCAAGGTTACAAGAGCAACAAGATGAGATGATATATATATATATATTTGACCTGACTCCCATCACACAATGCTACCAAGGGCCATCTCTTGCTTCAGTTTCCTTAATGCAATTTTTGTTTTACAGAAGTGGGTTCTCAGCCCCTTGCCCTCCCTCCAACTTGGAGGACCATGAAATCACATTTTGTCTGCCCTTTATTCTTCAACATATCTGACATGGGTGTCCCTACCAGGAGCTTCTTCTTCTTCGATCGCTTCATATCGACCATTTGTTAAAGCGCTCTTTGTGATTTGTATGTGATCTGAGCCTAAGAGCGATTTTGCGTTGTGCCAGTTATGGGCCTACAAGTAGGCCAGCACATCCGATTTCTTCAAAGCTTTTTATTTATTATGGTAGCTTCCCTAGGCCCCTACCTCAGTCACCTCTTGCGACACGCCTTGTAGGTCGCAGTGTTACTATTATTTGCTCCTTGAGCACAGGCAACACACTGGCGTCTACCAAGAACAAAGCTTCTGTTTGCATAGCTTTCCGGATCATGGAGCTTCTTCTTCTTCGATCGCTCCATATCAACCACTTGTTAAACCACTCTTTGTGATTTGTCTATAATCTGAGCCGTAGAGCGATTGTACGGTGTGCCAGTTATGTGCCTACAAGTAGGCCAGAACATTCAATTTCTGAGACACTTTTGATTTACTAGGGCAGCTTCCTAGGCCCCTACCTCAGTCCTCTTCGACATGCCTTGTAGGTCGCAGTGTTACTATTATTTGCTCCCTTGTGGCCCCAGCAACACACTGGCGTCTACCAAGAACAAAGCTTCTGTCAGCATAGCTTTCCGGATCATGGAGATACACAAACTTCCCACCATCTTCCCACCTCCCCATGTCTAAGGCAGCTCTCCTATAGACAACAGATGGGTAAAGGATACATAGACCCTCAAAGGAAACATGAAGATGAATAAAGAAAAAAAAATTGAAAGAATGTGACCTGACATAGAAAACAATTGGTAGAAAGGTGACAGAATGGCAACACTGGAAACCTGTTTTTTTTAACCGATCCAGAAGCACTTGAACTTTCAGCTCTTTGACTCGGTGCCCTGGACATCGTAACCCTTCGGTTCGGTGCCACGAACACTGAATCTGGTGAACCTGTGGCTTTTCTGCCAGCCCGTGGAATTGAACCCACACTCACACAGAGCTTGTCACCCGTAGTCTAACGCGCTACGAACACGCTGGGCAGGCGGGTATGGAAATCTGTTATGGAAGATTTATATGTCAAACGGAACACACAAAGGATATAGCTAGATAGACATATGTATTTGTTCTGTCAATGTACAAGTTTTGTGTGTACAGTTTTTGATTTGTATACATTATCTTGAAAAAGGGTTTTTTAAATAGGGTTTTAAAGCCGAAGGATTGACTTCATTGCACCAGGTTTTACCCCATATGGCTCAGTCCCTCTCAGCAGAAATGGCTCGCCACCTGCTGAGAGTCTTGCACTAAAGCACGAACTCCGTAGCTCCAGCAACAATCCTAGGGGTCTCTGCTTGAATCAGTACCAATATTTTCTGCATGTTTTGATGTTCATATACCTCTTTTCTGTATGTCTGCACAAGAATACATTCAAAGTGTCACTAAATACTGCTGCCACTACTCAAACCAGATCCAGAAGATGGTGAAAAACTTGCCTCTTGAAAGGCTCATGCTGGAAACAGATTCTCCTGCCATAGCACCAGTCAAAGGAGTGAGTATTCTCTCTCTGTCTCTCATACAAATCTTGCACACATCTCACAATGGGGAAACACATATGTATTAGGTGTACACATTTATTTATTTGATTGTTTAAACATTATGTCACTACCGGCAGGTTTTCATAGAGACTGGGCAGGCAGATTTATAAATGCTCAATCTTCCCCATCAGGGTATGCATGCTGATGGTTCCTGTGGCTCACTCGTTAAACACACTCATTGTCTTTCAAATAATGCCCCTATTCAAATTGTTCAAATTGGCAGAAGTATAGAAAGAAAATAGTGGCATATCTTTTCCAGGACGTCACCATCAACCACAGTAAATGAGTCATTGATTTTCTAGACACCACTTATACGTTCAGTAGTTTGTCTTTACTTTCTAAGCTGTGAGGTCTATTGTTACGGTTCCTAAAAATCCACTGGAACAACTTCCAAATTGCTTGTCACAGAGTTTGAGCCAGGGACTCTTGGGTTGTGATCGAGCTCACTACTGCTAAGCCACAGACTCCCACACAGTATAGACAGAGCTGATATCATTAATACATTACACGCTCAATTGTGGGATTTGGACAAGTCTCAGATACTGGAACAATTGTGAGAATTAGGAGTTAAGTATAGACATGCTATACACTCAGATTGAACACTAATGTCTTCAGAGTAAAGAGAGAAGATTAATAATCAACTTCTCATGTGTATGGTGAAAAGGTGGATATTGAGATGGCTGTTGTAGTGGAGGACTGCATATGCATAGGAATGCACTTTGTGCCATAATGCTGATCGTATGAAAATAACAATTTACCCCTCAGGTCCAACTTGTACAACATTTGATCGAATCCCTTCAAACACTGTCTCCTTCTTCTTCTTGTTCTTTCGACCAATTTTAATCACTCTTTGTGATATGTTTGATCGTTGCCAAGAACGTGTATACGTTGCACATTGGTTTGGTAGGCCCCTAAATGCATAGAATTCTACACGTTTAGGATATGTGCATCCGATTTCAGCCAAACCTCCTTAGTCGCCTCTTACGACATGCGTGGCAGGTAACAGTGGTTCTATTCTTTACACCCCAAACTTGGCCCCGGTAACCACTCGGGCAATACCTTCAAACACTGTATCGCCAGTGTGTTGCCGGGGCTTACAAGGGGAGCAAAGAATAGTAACAGTGCAACCTACAAGACCTGTAAGAGGCAACTGATGTAGGACCTAGGAAACTACCCTAGTAAATAAAAAGCATCGCAGAAATCGGATGTGCCGACCTAATATTAGGTGTAGAACTGGCACAACGTATAATCGCTCTTAGGCTCAGATCACATAGAGTGATTGCAAGTGGTCGATATGGAGCGTTTGAAGAAGTTTGAACAGAAGAATCAGTATATGCTGACCACTGTCTCATGTCTACTTTCTCTTCTACCCAGGCTGTGAATGAACCATCAAATATTTTGATTTCATGCGAGCACATATCAAGGATCAAGAATGTTGATATTGAGTGTGTGAAGCGAATTACTACTGAAAATGCAGTGAAAGTGTTTCCAAGACTGAAAGCATTAATAGAATTATGGCATGAAAATGTATGAATAGAAGGAAAGTTGGTCACTGATATTACATAATTGTTTCAGTGCTATACTTTTAATGGAGATTATCATGAGATCTTTAATTTATTGAAAATAAAATTGTAAACTGATTTTTATTTAGTTATTTTGTATTTTTTTAAAACCAATATACTATTAGATTCATGTTGACAGTAACAAAAATTGACACAGAAAATGTCAGCATTGGAACTGAAGTCAGTACTCAGGAAAGGTGGCGATTCATGATTGCTGGCATATATGTTGTTATTTTTCTTGTTCGAGTCCCAAGACATTTTGTGTTTGCGTTCAGGAGTCTCCACTTATGATACACGAGGTAAAGACTCCTACTTTGAATGAGAGTACTATAGAGTTTCTACAGCATCCCAGACACCGAAGTTGACACTGGTAACATGTTTCAGGATCAGAGGTGTCACCACACATTTATGTTTTGTTCAGAGTCCCCAGACATTTTGAGTTGCACTCTATGAAGCATAGGTGACATAGGACATCAAAGAACTTTGGAACATGCTTGAAGGAATGAGGAGAACTTGCTAGAGACATGAGAGTTTTTCAGGCGGGCTGTGAAAAAAAGTGATGTTCTGAAAAGGACATAATGATGATGATGACTTGCCTTGCAGTGAGCTGTGAAGACTCCTACTTTGGAGGGGTCTATAGGTACTTAATAAGAGTTGGAAAATGACTAAAGATATAGAAAGCAAGTTGAATGCATTTGAAAATAGATGTCTGCGAAAAATAATAAATATAAAATGGAACGAATTCGGAGAAGTGATGAAATCAGAGACATGTCTGGTCAACCACTAGTGACAACTGTTATAAGAGAGAGAAGATGGAAATATGTTGGACACACCTTGAGGAGAAATGATCAAAGAATATAAAAGCAGGCATTGAAGTAGGATGCAAAGGGTTCAAGAAAGAGAGGTTGACCTAAGGAGACCCTGAAACGAACTTTGCTGAGAGAGGCAAGAGGTATCGGTCTTAGTTCCATGGATGAGATTGAGCGAGTTGCCTAGGATAGAGCGGTATGGAGAAGTTACTTGCAGGCCCTATGTAACGTATAATAGTACGAGAGGAATTATTATTTATTTATTATAGGTACTTAATGCAGCATCCCAGACACCGAGTTATCATCTCTGGTAACATGTTTCAGATCAGGGTGTCACCGCCACAGTAGCCTTAAGACAAAACTTTGAGTTCATATGATGAGGAAAACAACAAAGTTTCATTTCAGTCACAGTTATTTATATTTTGCACATAAATCAAAAATAAAAACAAATCTTGAATACAACCATCAGTGTTGTCACATACAACAGTCAAATACATGACAATTATTTTGTGTATATATATATATATATATATATGTGAAAGGACAATAATATAGTGATGTGTTGTACATATATGACCAGTCATCAATGTTATCATCAAATCTTCTTTTGTCTTCACAAATCTTCTTTTGTTATCATCAAATAATATCACAAAATTGATCATGACAGTTTCAGCCATTCATAAACATGTTGACGAACAACCAATAGTTTCAGTCAAATTTACACCAATTGCATCAATTTACTAAAGTTTGCATTCATAAACATGTTGACACACACCAATAGTTCAGTCAAATTTACACAACCAATAGTTTCAGCCATTCATAAACATGTTGAACGTACACAACCAATAGTTTCAGTCAAATTTACACAACCAATAGCTTCAGTCAAATTTACACAATGCTTCATCAAATTTACAACAATAGCTTATCAAATTTACACAACCAATAGTTAGTCAAATTTACACACAATACTTCAGTCAAATTTACACAACCAATAGTTTCACTCAAATTTACACAACTAATAGTTTCAGCATTCATAAACATCTAACTTACAACAATAGCTTCAGTAAATTTACACAACCAATAGCTTCAGTCAAATTTACACAACCAATAGTTTCAGCCATTCATAAACATGGCTAACTTACACAACCAATAGCTTCAGTCAAATTTACACAACCAATAGCTTCAGTCAAATTTACACAACCAATAGTTTCAGCCATTCATAAACTGCAACACACAACCAATAGCTTAGTCAAATTTACACAACCAATAGTTCAGACATCTATAAAACATGACTAACTTACAACCAATAGTTCAGACATCTATAAACGCTAACTTACAACCAATAGTTTCAGACATCTATAAAACATGACTAACTTACACAACCAATAGTTTCAGACATCTATAACATGTACACAACCAATAGTTTCAGACATCTATAAAACATGCTGCTTACAACCAATAGTTTCAGACATCTATAAAACATATACTTAACAAAACACTTCAGACATCATAAACGCACTACAACAATAGTTTCAGACATCTATAAACAATACTTACACAACCAACACTTCAGACATCTATAAACATTCTAACAACAACCACACTAGACATCTATAAACGACTAACTTACACAACCAATAGTTTCAGACATCTATAAAACATGACTAACTTACACAACCAATAGTTTCAGACATCTATAAAACATTACTAAATTACAACTGATAACTGGTGTCATTATTTCTATAAGTTATCAAACTAGTAATATTGATTACAGTGGACAGTCATATCTCACAGCCATATGCTAAATTACTTCTAACATGATACAAATAATGATATTTTCTAATGATTACATTCTACAATACTAATTCTTCTTCTCTGTCTACATTGTACTTCAGCAAAGTGTTGCGGACCATACGAATTACCATTTACACTGAATAGATTCTACCATGATACTGATTACTTTACAAGATTCTAATAAAGAACAAGCCATTCCTTACTAGCCACACAGGAGATTCTAAACTGAGATAGTATATATGCACATCATTTGTTCTTGTAACAACATCAAAATGACATGAGAACCACTGAATGATGCCAATGTCGAAACACATAAAAACAAAGTACAAAACATTAACAATACACAGCATTGTTTCTACCAAAAGGTCTTTATCAAGCAAAGGATACACCAGAAGGGAAGAAATTCACTTCTTAACTCTTAGTGGACCAGGGTAAAAGCCATGTTTAACAAGCTATTTGTTTTTGAATAAAAATGCCCTTTAGTGTGGCTCCTGGTAAAAAGGTATCCAATCCAAAGTCACGTAGTGTAGCATTTTGTCCACGAGGAGTTAAACAGAAAACAATACAATTTAACAATAAATCCCTAACGGCCCTAAACGTATGATGTCACAAAATATACATATATCACATATTTGAGAAATGATGACAGATGTGTGATTTATTGTGTGCACTGAATAGTTCGATACAAGTATTAATTAACATTGCATGATAAAATATCACATGATTGTTATTCTGCCACATTATGTTCTGATTGCTCCCTTTACCCACAACATACTCTGATTGCTCCACACTTACCCACCAACATACTCTGATTGCTCCACACTTACCCACCAACATACTCTGATTGTTTCATACTTACCCACCAACATACTCTCATTGCTCCACACTAACCCTCCAACATACCTCATTGCTCCACACTAACCTCCAACATACTCATTGCTCCAACTAACCTCAACATACTCATTGCTCCACTTACCCACCAACATACTCTCATTGCTCCACACTAACCCTCCAACATACTCTCATTGCTGCACACTTACCCACCAACATACTCTGATTGCTTCACACTAACCTCCAACATACTTCATTGCTCACACTAACCCTCCAACATACTCTCATTGCTCCACACTAACCCTCCAACATACTCTCATTGCTCCACACTAACCCACCAACATACTCTCATTGCTTCACACTTACCCACCAACATACTCTGATTGCTTCACACTAACCCTCCAACATACTCTCATTGCTGCACACTTACCCACCAACATACTCTGATTGCTTCCACTAACCCTCAACATACTCTCATTGCTCCACTAACCTCCAACATACCCCATTGCTCACACTTACCCACCAACATACTCTCATTGCTGCACACTTACCCACCAACATACTCTCATTGCTGCACACTTACCCACCAACATACCTCATTGTGCACTTACCCACCAACATACTCTCATTGCTGCACACTTACCCATCAACATACGTCTTCAACAACAAAATATGAATGAATATTCATTGATATCACACAGATGTATATACTGACCATGGAGTGATTATTCAACACTGAGTTTGTACAACAACAATTAATTACAGTCTAGAACAAAGATGTCCAATGTTTTTATATATTGGGCCACATCTGAATGATGGTTGTGGAGGTGTGTGCGCCATGTGTTGATTTACAATACTACTACTACTGATAATAAGAGTAATGATAATATAGTTAAGATGTTGATGCTTTCTCCGGTGAACAAGCAAAGGATAGGGTTGGGGGCAGTAGAATGGTTACATACTAAAACAAGATTGCAAAAACAGGAAATGCTATGGAAATGAAAAACAAATGTTTTCTTGAAATCTAATTAACATTAAAGATGGTAGAGTAAAATAGGGCACAATGAATGTATGACATGGATGCCTGCGTGCGCCGCGCTGGTCTAGAACATGCACAGGTAGCTTGTTTGTTTTTTTATCCGAGTAGGACAGCATACCTAGCTGTGCAACTGGAGTGGACTTAGCTTAAAAAAAAAAGTTAAAATTTGACTTAATATAACAGCCACATTTCTTCATAACATGATGGATTTTTTTCTGATCTGAAAGATTATGAGCAGAAAAATGACTTAAATTAGAAATATTTACCTATATAGTTGGTATCAAATTCTACAAGTCAAAGTTATCTAGTACCATTAGTTATCAAATTCTACAAGCCAATGATGTATTGAGTATCATGTTTGATAAGACCAAGAGGTATCTAACAAGTTAATTGCATATCCTTTACAGGACTTTGCAAATCAACCTCAGCTTTTTAACACTGTTTGTGATTTTTCTAAGCATTATTACATTCAGTAGTTTGCCATTGCTTTCTGAACGGGTGGTGCCATCGTCCTTTCGTAAAAATCTACGCAAAACAATTTGCAGCCAAACTGTCCGCAGACGGATTCGAACTCAGAACGCCAGGGTTAATAGACCGAGTCACTATCCCCTAAGCAACAGACGCCACCATGAGGTATATAGTACCATGAAATATCAAGTTCTACAAGACCACAATGTATTGAGTATCATCAAGTATCACATTTTGTAAACCCATGAGGTATTGAGTACCACGAAGTATAAGTAACACCTGTTGCGTCAAATATGTTGTCTGGGTTCGAACCAACGTTCCATAGATTGATACATTCAAAGCACAAGCTTGATTAAACTACTTTAATAACAGATTTCAACTCTTGAATCTTACCCCCACACACATCCATTTGTGTGGGTGAGCCTGAGATATTCCTTACCAAATTCATTGACTTATGCCTCTGTATCGTCCAACTACAACAATAATAGCAGACACATTTATTGGGTAGATGAGTCCCACCATTCTGAAGGATGTATCTGATTTTAAAACAGCTGCCACATTGTAGTCAGTTGGTAATGACTTGTTATCAAAGACTAACAGAACACAATCACAGCAGCACAGGCAGCTGGTACCACCTATCTTGAGTGTGGTATACGAGTGGTGTCTCATTTTGTTGTGACCAGTCCGAAGGCAAAGTATGACAGTATGGCCTTTCTGGAAAGTTGGTAATATCGTTAGCAAAGACTAACAGAACACAATCACAGTAGCACAGACTGCTGGTAACATCTATCTTGAAAGTGGTGTACAGGTAATGTCTCATTTTGCTATGGCTAGTCCGAAGGCAAAGTATGACAGTCTGGCTTTTTCTGGACAGTTGGTAATACCTATCTTTCATGTTGTGTTTTGGATGTTCTTTCTTCCACTTTGCTTTATAGTGTCCTCTGGCAATGGTTTGTTTGCTTCTTCGCAGCAGACCAGGTTGTCATCTTGAGGCATCTACACTCCCTCTTTAGTTTGTCAACATCTTCATGTCCCTTGAGCTAGCAGTGTGAGGGTATCTACTGGAATACTACCTTCTCTGAATCATGGGACTGCCCTTGTGGTGCCGGGGCCCGCAAGGGAAGCAAAGAATAGTGCCAATGCAACCTACAATGCATGTTGTAAGAGGCAACTGATGTAGGCCCTAGGATGCTACCCTAGTAAATAAAAGCAGCACAGAAATCGGATGTGCTGGCCTACTTGTAGGCGCATACTGGCACAACGTACAATTGCTCTTGGGCTCAGATCACATACAAATCACGAAGAGTGGTTGACAAGTGGTCGAAATGGAGCATTCGAAGAAGAAAGAAGAATCATGGGACAACTGGACTAAAAGTATCATAAGATGTTTCAGTTCTGTGTTACTTTCAGACAATCAATTGCAATTTTAAACTATTAATGTTATGGCAAAAAGTCACTTTAAAAAAAAGCGTCTGAACCTAAATAGTCAGGAAAACAAAAGCAACTCTCATGTCTATGAAATGAAACATAGTTCTACCTAAAGCTGCTTAAAGTCAATAAGACACAATTACAAAAGTCCATTAATTTAGAAATAAATGAGCTGTGACAATATCAGTTGGGATATGAAGTGAATTGACACAATTACAAAGTTCATTTATCTCAATACCAGGGAGCTGTAATGAACATCTGGTAAAATATGAAGTGAATTGACACAATTACGAAGTTTATTCATCTAAATACCAGGGAGCTGTGATGAACATCAGATAAAATATGAAGTGAATTGATACAATTACAAAGTTCATTCATCTAAATACTAGGGAGCTGTGATGAACATCTGGTAAAATATGAAGTGAATTGACACAATTACAAAGTTCATTCATCTAAATACCAGGGAGCTGTTATGAACATCTGGTAAAATATGAAGTGAATTGACACAATTACAAAGTTCATTCATCTAAATACCAGGGAGCTGTAATGAACATCTGGTAAAATATGAAGTGAATTGACACAATTACAAAGTTCATTCATCTAAATACCAGGGAGCTGTGATGAACATCGATAAAATATGAAGTGAATTGACACAATTACAAAGTTCATTCATCTAAATACCAGGGAGCTGTTATAAACATCTGGTAAAATATGAAGTGAATTGACACAATTACAAAGTTCATTCATCTAAATACCAGGGAGCTGTTATGAACATCTGGTAAAATATGAAGTGAATTGACACAATTACAAAGTTCATTCATCTAAATACCAGGGAGCTGTAATGAACATCTGGTAAAATATGAAGTGAATTGACACAATTACAAAGTTCATTCATCTAAATACCAGGGAGCTGTGATGAACATCAGATAAAATATGAAGTGAATTGACACAATTACAAAGTTCATTCATCTAAATACCAGGGAGCTATAATGAACATCAGATAAAATATGAAGTGAATTGACACAATTACAAATTTCCCATGTATATAAATACCAGGAAGTCACATTAACATTAGGTTAAAATATGAAGTGACCTGCAATAAAATTGAAAAGCTCTTCTGTATTCAGAACATTGATCATACTAAATCATCAAGTAGCTGTCTCTATGGCGAAGTGGTTAAAATGTTTTCCTGTCATTCTGTAGGTTGTGGGTTCGAATCCGAAGCGAATCAATCAAAAATATTGACCTAACACTGTATTACCCAATATACCTTGAGATATGACAAAGGAGTCCTTAATTTTTTGTAAAACTTTACCATAAGACAAACATGCCTGATGATAATGTTAACCAAGCACTTGGGTTATAAGGTGCGTGCCTCAACTTGATGAGGCTTGAACCCTCTTAAAAGCAAACAAAATAAAGCTATTTACATAATTTTTCATTTTTAGTTTGGTCCAATGTTTTGGTTTATTAACAAATCTTACAATGAACTATATTGTACTATTTTATAAAAAAAAAAGAGCATCGAAAGCATAGTGGTCAGTACACTTGCTTCATAGCAGTGTGGTCCCAGTATCAAATTCCACAATGGGAGTGGGATTGTTTAAGACTGTATGGTTCTCCAGAAGTTAGAAGAAGACTAGCCATGGCACCCCAGAGGGTAGCTAGTATGAAGAAACTATGGCACGACACAAGCAAAGAAACAAAAGTAAGACTTCTGAGAACATGCATATTCCTGTGGCAACATATGGATGTGAACCCTGGACCATACGACAAACATTAAAAAAAAAAAATAAAAAAAAAAAATTGAAGCTTCTGAAACAAAGTGTTACAGAAAATTTCTTAGAACATTCTGGACAGAGAAGAGAAAAACAAAGACATCCTACAAGACCTGAATATCAAGGAGCATTGGCTCACAAATAACATCATGTCCCGGAAGATGAAATATTTTTGCCAAGTTAAACATCACAGTGGTTCGGAGAGAGCGGTAATGGAAGGCATGCTTCCTGGAGTATGAGGCAGGGGATGACCAAGAGAAAGGTGGCAGCAGGAAATCAAAGAAACCTTGAACATGATGCTGGAGAACTTGCTAGAGACAAAAGAATTTTTCATGCAGGCTGTGATGAAAACGATGTTCCGCAAGGAACATGATACTATTACTTATGTAGTTCTCAGGTCACAAAGAAACACTGGGAAGTAAAGGTGGTTCTTGTGTTGTTGGTCAAAGAAAAATATGGGCTCAACACTCTATTTCCCAAAATATCTGATGGTATGAAAACAAGTTCTTTACTTTTTTTTCAACTATTTTATAAACAGTTTCTTCTACTATAATCACTGCCAGACTTTTATATCAAGTCCCCAATATTATACAGAACAGACATAGCTAAAATTAGATCATCGTCATCAAGGTGCGTATCCTTTATAGGACATTGCACTCTTTGCAGCGCATCTGAAATTCACTCTGTCTCTAGCCAATTCACCTACTTCGCGATGGTCATATTCATGGTTTCTTTAATATCTTGTAGCCATCGTCTTATTGGTCTGCCTCTGCGTCCTGGGACACTGCCTTCTAATACTGTTCTCTCTAGACCATCAACAATATAATTATTATTATTAATGTTGTATGTGCTGTCCAGATATTGGTTGGATTTTATTGAGTCATGACAAAAGAGGAACTAATTTTCTGTGTTCAACCCTTAGTCTAGCTATCATCTTCGAAAAAGTGCAGCTGATGCTATATTCTTGTCTGAAGAAGCTAGTATAGATACAACAATATAATAATTATTATTAATGTTGTATGTGTTGTTCAGATGTTGGTCGAATACTTCTTCAACCGCTCCATATCGACTACTTGTTAACCACTCTGGTGATTTGTATGTGATCTGAGCCTGTGAGCGATTGTACACTGTGTCAGTTATGTGCCTACAAGTAGACCGGCACATCTGACTTCTCCGACGCTTTCTATTCACTAGGTAGCTTCCTAGGCCCCTACCTCAGTCGCCTGTTACCACATCCCTTGTAGGTCACAGTGTTACTATTCTTTGCTCCCTTGTGAGCCCCTGCAACACAAGGGCGGGCCGATACAGTCATCAAAGTCTTGATTTTATAGAGACAGATCATAAGACCTTTCTGTGCTACACCCTTAGTATAACAGTCATCTTCAAAAAGGTGCAACTAATGATACATTCTTATGTCTAAAGAATACAAGTGTGTATGAACATGTATATATTTCTCTATCAGCTAATTCCACTCACATCTACATATTACAGCTGCACTGCTTCATATTGTTTCACTGATTTGGTTGCAAAAGGATTGGGATTTGATCCATTCAAAGACTTGGCAGCCCAGGCTACATCAAAAGGATCCACTCCTGGACCTTGGGAAGATGCAGGGTGTACTTGAGGAGTTGAGGTCGACCACGGGTTCATTGAACTGGAAACATGAGAACCGCCATTCTGAATGATATCAGTTTTCCGTTGATTGGTAGAGTGCTTCCAGTCTACAACTGTCTCAGTGTCCGTGAAAGGACTTCGTGAATTTGTAACAGCATGCTGTTGATTAAGCTGCTGGTGGTGGTGGTTGACTGCTCCATGTGATGGCTGAGAAGAACTATTCTGTGAACCATTAAGCGTGGCAGTCTGAGGGTAAGATGACGCAGCTGTAACAAATGGGTTGTAGCTATTTGTCGTGCTTGCTGTGGTTGCTGCAGCATGAGTCGCTTCTGTTCTCCAGGAGGGTGCAAATTGTGAAGTGGTGGTGCTCCCCCATGGATTTGTAACAGGCTGGCTGGGATGTTGCTGAAGAGCTAAGATAAATAGAAAACAATAAATAAAGCATTACAAAATAGATATCATACAAACCTTTCACTCAAAGTTAACACAAAAATACAATGGGCACCTTACTAGGTAAACTTATCAAATATCTACCAATGATAGGGTCTCTGTGGTGTAGAGGTTAGTGCTCACCTCTTGTTCTAAATGTATTCTGTTTGTTTCCTTATAATGCCATCGGAATACTTTTCAGAGACCCCTGATCTCAGTGTAGGTGAAAAAGTTCCTAGTCCTATCGAAGTCAGGCGATAAAACGTGGGTCCTGTGTTCAATTTGAGTACGTAAAACAACCCTTGGCAGTTCAAAATTGAGAAAAGCAGGCTGGAAAGCTGCTGCCAGTGCAAAATACATCAGAAATAATATACCTTGGTGTATAAAAAGGGTTAAAAAAATAAAATTCACAAACAGAAGTTCTCCAAGATGGTGGCGAGTTTACGTGTCGGTCAAATACCTACGAAATGTGTGTATGTTTGTGCATTTCTGATGGATTACTAGTGTATTTCGAAGGAAGGAATAGTTGTTTCGTCCATTCTTTCATATTAGGATTCAATTGGACTGTTAGGCAAACGAACACAGAAGATTTGATTCGAGTGACACTGACACAATGTTCATTCTCGTGGCCGGCTTGTGAAAGTAGGTCACTTACAAGCCACAGAGGCAGGTAGGGGGGGGAGGTGAGAGCAGCCAAAGCTTATTGCTGGTAATGGTCTCCACTCTTGGATGGCAGGCAGATGATCTCAATTGTAGAGACAATGGCTGCAATATCCGACTAGCAAAGTTACTGCCCAGAAGGAAAGCAACAGTAAACTACCTTCTTCTACTGCCAAGAAACCCATGAAAAACATGATGCCAAAAAACAGCGAAGATCAAAACCTTTATCTCAATACAATGAAAACGAAGATATTTACAACTGATAAAACAGAATTGATGGCTAATATATGTGTCAACGGCCACAAAATAGAAAAGAGTCGACAACTTTGAATACCTAGGGGTATTGCTAACAAATGACGGGAATGCTATGAAAGTAATTAAAAGAAGGCTGAGCATTGCCTTGCAAAAACTAAAAGAACTAACTAACCTATGGAAGATCATTAATTTCTTTGAATGCAGATGCTACAGAACTTAGAATATCATGGACAAAGAAAAGAACAAATGCTTCTGTTCTGCAACAGATTGATATTAGAGAGAGTTGGCCTTTAAAGAGCATAACATCGAGGAAGATTAAATATTTAGGACACATTAAACAACATGAGTGCCTAGAAAAAATAATTTTAGAGGAAATGGTGCCTGAAAGAAGAATGAGAGGAAGACCTAGAAGATGATGAGTGCAAGATGACATTGACGATCTGAGAACGACTGCTGCTGATGTCGGCCAACTTGCACAGAACAGTTTTCAGGAATGCTGTCATGGGAGCCAAGTTCCAGAAGGGACGAGCTACATGATGATGATGAACACCATATTACCCAGTATACATCGAGGTATAAAAAAGGTTAAAAGGAAAGAATTCATAAACAGAAGTTCTCTTATGCATATTTTTCTAACTTAAGTCTTTTCTCAAGAAGACTCTGTGTCTCCAGTTCTGTTTAGAGTGGCCTCTTTTTCAATTTAGTTGTGGTTCCACTCAAGAGCTTGTCTAGTAACATTCGGTTGTGTATATCTGACCCATCGCCATTTTTGTCTCTGAACTAGGTTATCATGGGTTGTTGGTTGCTATGACAATGTGTAAGTAGACACATCTCTCCTTGATTTGTCTCTCCCCCAATCCCACACAAAATTGCCTTCCCATATCTGATTGATTGACTGTTTGGACCATCATCATTGCACTTTGGAGAGTAACCATGTGTGCTTCGATCTCTTTCTTACACAGTAAGATTTCAGTGTCAGTGCATGGACTCTGTAGCAGCGGTGAAGGTTCCTGATGTAATTTAAAAGATGATGAAAATATTTTGAAGGAATTTTTAAAAAAAAATTATTTCTAATGAATTTTGCCAGGGCAGCGGCTGTCTATTCTGCTCTTCTCAATTTTGAACTGCCAAGGGTGTTTTTATGTGCTCAACTTGAACACTGAGATACATTTTTATTGTTTGTCTCTGATAGGGTTAGGAACTCTCTCTCACCTACACTAAGATCAGGGATCTCTGGAAATATATCCTGATGGCTCCACAAGGGAGCAAACCTAGTACCTTTGGAATGAGAGGTGGGGCACCTAACTTTACACCACAGAGGCCTTCCCTCCCTCCCTTCTTCTTTGCGTTCGTTCTTACGAGCAATTTTAATCACTTTTGTGATATATTTGATCTTTGCCAAGAACGTGTATACGTTGCACATTGGTTTGGTAGGCCCCTAAACGCATAGACTTCTACACGTTTAGGACACATGCATCCGATTTCATCCAAACCTCGTTAGTCGCCTCTTACGACATGCATGGCAGGTAACAGTGGTTCTATTCTTTACACCCCAAATTTGGGCCCGGTGCCTCCTCCCTTATCTGTAGTCATTCAACATCTCATATTTCCATAAACAATGCTATAGGTAACTTACTCTGTGAAGCTGGTAATGTTTGCTGTCGTGTGAGCATAGCATGCTTGTGGGGTGGAGTAGGAAGTGATGTCTGGTGTGTAGAGTATAACCCGGGTGCCACCTTGGTTGGGAACACCTGAAAATGGATCATCCGATGTCATTGCTATTAGACCCTGCGTCAACTGTTGACACATCTGAGTTATAGTGTCCTCCTGCTCCTGTGATACTTCAGGAATTGTTCCTCCAATAGCTGAAAAAATAGTAACATTTCTCTATGAAATATTTAATGGTAGGTATTCTGTTCACCAAGTGAACACCAACTATAATTATTCTCTTGTCTGGTGGTTTCTTTCTTCCATTCACTAAGCAGACCACAGGTAGAGAAAAGACTGCATGTTCTACATTAAATATCTTTTATAACATTTATACATACACATATATGGGGGTCTCTGTATATACATATTAGGGATCTCTGTATATACATTTTAGGGGTCTCTGTTAAGTGGTTACGCCTTTGCCTTGCATTCCAAAGATTGAAGTGGGTTCGAATCCGGATTTCACCATTCTTTTCACAAGAGCAATCTTTTATTAGAGACACCCAGAATTGTTGCCGGAGCTACAGAGTTAGTGTTTGTGCAATACTCTCACAGGTGGCGTGCCATTTCTGTGGAGAGGGACCGAGCCATGTGGAACAGACTGGATGTTAAGATGATGTAATCTCAGTGTTTTTTACCTTTAAACAGACAATGGAAAGACATTTTTCACACAATTCAAGAAGCAAATCAAAATCACATACTTTTTCTTAATTAGTTTGTGGATTATCATATGGTTGTAATTTTCTGCTTTCTAAAATAATTAAATATTTCTAAATTTCTGATACTATATTGCTATTTATTTGTTAACTTATAGTGTTTCCTAAGTGGTACAATTGTTTTACTTAATGCAACTCATATGTTCATATGTACGGTCCCAACTTCACTGCAACGGGTCACCCCATAATTGCTCCATTCCTGTGCCAACGAAAATCACACGAAATGCTCTGTCTCCTGTGTGAACTAATTCCAGAATAAAACAGCGTACCTCCACAAAAAAGCAACCTGCACTGTATAAATGCATATGGCGGTCATTAAAGTGTCAACACAAAACTGTTCATCACTTGAATTGCAATTCATGTCGAAGGAACATCAATCACGACAAAATCCAGCTTTCTGCACACGCAATATCACTGCATACGGCAGATTGAGTTGGTTCATCATAACCGCTGTCCGCCATTTTCTGAATACACACAACAAACGCACGGTTGACACAGCAAAAGCATTCCATGTAACATTCATAGCTCACAGCATTGCTCAAGCACTAACTCAGTAGCATGGCAAACGAAACCAAACTCAATGCTACTGCATGGTATTAGTGTACATTCTCTACTATGTGTGCTATCTAGATAAGTAGAATTCCTCATAAATTGAAGAATTTCCTTAGGTTCCTGTGACTTCTACTTATCCAGACTCCAGTGTAAATAGAATGTAAAAATAAATGAAATTGAGATAACATGCAGATATGGTTATGATGTATATGATGAGTATGTATGGTATAAGTTTGAGACTAAATCTCTCACCACTATTTTCATCGTGTGTAGGTGACTCCATGATAGCATTCTGTCTCTGCAGTGTGGATGGCAGATCATTTAGACGAAGTGATAGCGTTCTCTTGAAGGGAGAAGAGGTCTCTTGAAGTTTTTCAAAACCTCTGAATGATCCTTGTCGTTCCAACAGGTTGGCAGATGCACGAGGTCGCTGCACAGCATAGGGATTGCTAGCTGATCTCACTGGTACTGGCTCTAGAGGAAGATAGTACATGTTTAGCTTTTATAAGCTATAGACAAGAGTTTAAAACATATTGTGACAACAGGACAAATTGCTGGAAAGAGAGATAGAGGATGACATCAAGACAGTATGGTATGTAGTCGCTGGAGTAAGTATGGTATCTAGCCTGACAGTAGGTATGGAGTTGACAGTAAGTATGTAGTCTGACAGTACGTTATGAGCTGACAGACTACATGTAACCCGACAGTATAGCATGTAGTCTGACAGTATGGTGTGTAGCCTGACAGTGGTATGTAGCCTGACAGTTGGAATGTAGCCGACAGTTGGCATGAAACCTGACAGTATATGGAGCCTGACAGTATGGCATGGCACCTGCCAGTATGATATGGAAGAGTGTCAGCAAAATTTATAGCATAGAATTGATCGTCAGAACTGGGGATCGAATGTTAGAATATGCATGATCGCCAATGCCAGAAGATATGTGACATGATGATGTACAGACATCAAAAATTAGTCATTTGTATATATTTGTACTAAAAAAACACACACACAAAAGTTTGAACATTTCCAATATAACTGAATGTTGAAGAATGATCACATGCCTGTTGAGAACATAGTCAGTTTTATTCACACAATTACAATTCAGAAATGGCCAATTTTATTCAAACAATTACAGTTCAGAAATTATGGAAACCAATTACCGCCTTGTTGGTTAACAGAACATATATCATTGCACTCTAGACAGACACATAGGTGCACAGTCTCTTTTAGCAGACAGTGAAAGATATGCAAGCTTGCAGTTCTTGTAACTTACTGGTGAGTCATTCATCAAATAGCTTGTCCTGAGCAGAACTTTGCCATCTTAACAGTCCTACAGAATTTATCTCTCTCATAGGTCAGATATCCACAGATGTTCTGCCTCTGTAGCGGTCATCATCAAACTATCAGTTACATCCTGAATTCATCTTCTCTGTGGTCTTCCTCTTCTCCTCTTTTCCTGGATGTCTCTTTCCATGATGGTTTTCTCCAATCCTTCGTGTCTTTTTATATGTCAAAAATACGTCAATTTTCTCTTTCTTATTTTAGCATCAGCCAGTTTTCTTTGATATTAAATTTTTCTGAAAAGATATATTTGTTCTCATCTGTCAATGATATACAGAGTAACAAATGGTTATATACATATAAAATATATCCCTGCAGGAATTCCTGTCGGAACATGCCACATTTTATGCTAAATTCCCGTAGAACCATGCCACATTTTATGCTAAATTCCCGTAGAACCATGCCACATTTTATGCTACATTTCCGTTGAACCATGCCACATTTTATGCTAAATTTCCGTTGAACCATGCCACATTTTATGCCAAATTCCTGTCGAACCATGCCACATTTTATGCTAAATTCCTCCAATCTAAAGAGAGCATTTTCTTTGATGGTAGAGTTATCATTACAGGAAAGGTGGTCCTGGCAAGATTTTATTATGTCACTCCTAACCATATTATATCTGCCCACCAGTCTTTATCAGTAGTAGCCGGTCATTAGAATTCAGAAAATACCATCTCTGTCAGTGCCGACTTGTCCGGGGTCAGGGTTTTGTGTAAAGTCTTAAAATGTGTTACTTATGATTCCACTACCCGCTGGTGATGTGGTCCAAATCTGTTACTTATGATTCCACTACCCGCTGGTGATGTGGTCCAAATCTGTTACTTATGATTCCACTACCCGCTGGTGATGTGGTCCAAATCTGTTACTTATGATTCCACTACCCGCTGGTGATGTGGTCCAGATCTGTTACTTATGATTCCACTACCCGCTGGTGATGTGGTCCAGATCTGTTACTTATGATTCCACTACCCGCTGGTGATGTGGTCCAGATCTGCTACTTATGATTCCACTACCCGCTGGTGATGTGGTCCAAATCTGTTACTTATGATTCCACTACCCGCTGGTGATGTGGTCCAGATCTGTTACTTATGATTCCACTACCCGCTGGTGTTGTGGTCTAAATAAATCAGACAAGTTTTGTAACCCTTTCGCTGCCACATACTTTCTGAAGGCTGAGCTAAAAATAGCTACTCTTTGTTTCTAGGTCACAATCGTGAATGTACGCCTATAGCAGTGACAGTAGTAATATATAACGTGTTAACACGTCTTTAGCCCACAGAGGAGAGATAATAACAGATGTGTTAATGCGTCTTTAGAAGTGAATGGGAAAAACATATATATACGTCTTTAGCAGCTAACGGGTTAAGAAAATTAATCTAAGTTATATCTTACCAGCCAAAATTGCGCTCTGTGGATCAACAATTCTTTCTGTCAACGTGGTCTGTCGAAATGAGCCTGTACGTTCAAAACTTGTTCGTGATTGGTTGTAGGTAACTGTCACTCCTGTTTCCTTGTCCCTTTTCTGTTTCTTCTCCAGGCAGATAGCAAAAGCACATCCCACTGCATGGCTCAACCTCTCACCCTAAATGTAACAGGGACAAAAAATCTCAGTGCTTTATAAGATGAGAACAAGGAGTTTTTGTAAGAACATTAGGTGAAGCAACAGAAGTAATGAATATGATCAATAAATAGATAGTGTACAAGTATTAGGAGCTTCAGAAAAAACAAATGACCAAATACAGGATTTGAACCATTTACCCTTATTTCTTACGTGTTTTATAACCAATTTGCCTGTTATTATGGGGAGTCAATGTAGCACTTTATAACAAAATATCCACCAATACTAGAAGATCTAAACTAGTACAAGGCACTCTGAAGCCAGAGAAGGCACTCCTGTATGGTGGCGGGACACTGATAATAAAGAACGTAGGCCTTCCTGAAAAAATCAGTCAGAAGCACCATACCAGGTGCCCTGACTACGTCTGAATTCATAGCAGACGAACAAGGAAGAAGCAACAAAATAAAATAACAGAACAAAACAGGAAAAGATAACTTGTTATTACTGCATAAACAAAATGAAAATATATTACAAAGAACAGTATAGAAAGCAGGATATAAATAGCTAATAAAGAAAAAAATGGGTGTGATTGTTGGGTAAGATATGTAGAAGACACAGTGATTTACATATAGTGGATTTTTTTCCCGATCCAGAAGCACTTGAGCTTTTCAGCTCTTCGGCTCGGTGCCATGGACATTGTAACCTTCGGTTCGGTGCCACGAACACTGTAAATCTGGGGAATCTGTGGATTTTTCTGCCATCCCGCGAATTGAACCCGCACACACAGAGGGATAGTCACCCGTAGTCCAACGTGCTATGAACATGGTGGGCAGATGGGCGATATATAGTGGATTAGAAGATCATATACTGGGTTGATTGGGTAAGAGATCGCATACAGGAGACTACAAGATCACATACCAAGTTGAATGTGTAAGTGAGATGGACAGAAGACTACAAGATCATATACCAAGTTGAATGTGTATAAGAGTACACACAGGAGTACGGACAGAAGACTGCAAGATCACATACCAAGTTGAATGTGTAAGCGAGTACGAACAGAAGACTACAAGATCACATACCAAGTTGAATGTGTAAGCGAGATGGACAGAAGACTACAAGATCACATACCAAGTTGAATGTGTAAGCGAGTACGGACAGAAGACTACAAGATCACATACCAAGTTGAATGATGTAAGCTGAGTACGGACAGAAGACTACAAGATCACATACCAAGTTGAATCTGTAAGCGAGATGGACAGAAGACTACAAGATCACATAACAAGTTGAATGTGTACAAGCGTACATACAGAAAACTACAAGATCACATACCAAGTTGAATGTGTACAAGCGTACATACAGAAGACTACAAGATCACATACCAAGTTGAATGTGTACAAGAGTACATACAGAAGACTACAAGATCACATACAAAGTTGAATGTGTAAGCGAATACAGATAGGAGACTACAAGATCACATACAAAGTTGAATGTGTACAAGAGTACATACAGGAGTCTGTTTACATACAATGCCCCACTTCAAGGAAGTTAAAGTAAAGCAAAACACATGTTTTCATACCCTGAGGTATATTGGGGAATACTGTGTTAGGCCTGTATTTTTCTCTAACAATGGGTGATGTTGACAATCTGTCAGCCGCCTTTACTTCCCAATGTTTCTCTGGTACCCAGCTGAGCCTGGGTTGACCTGAACACCATTTGCTGTAAGAATGAACCCCCCTCCACTACAACAGATTTCTAACATGAGTCCACCATTCATCTAGAAAACAAGAGCATACTATTCACTGTGCTACCATGAATCTTGTAAGATAATTAGAATATCTCTTACTGGAATGGATGGCCAAACAATTATACAGTGACCCACATACAGAGGGATTAGAAGATCAGACAGAGAAGCTTCAAGACAAAACGGATACCAGATGTGTAGACCTACTGTCTGGGGATCTAGCACAACTTCTCTAAGCAATATGTGCAAGGGATTTCTTGCTTATCCAAAACTTACATAAAAGTCATACAAATCCCTCTACAAAACTACAAGATTCAGAACTCCCCACATTTCTCATTGCAATTACAGTAATTGTCTCAGACATTTGAAAGAGAACAAGAAACCAGTGAAGCTTTTCATTAGACCAAGATGGCATTTAATAATCTTTTTTTGTGGTACAGCTACCATTTTTGAACTTCCTCAAATGTTCTTTTGTAAGCAAATATAAACAAGTTTACAGAAATAATATTAGAAAATATTATATATAGGTAAACTACTCTATTCTACTACAAAAGTAGAAACATTTTTATTTTCTAAGTTTATTAAACCCAATCATATTAAGAGGAGCATTATTAAAAGAGGTGGACACAGTTACATATCTGGGAAGTGTTATTAACATTCAAGGTGGCATAGATGAAGATGTTCGCTGGTATATGTTAGGACTGATACAACATTGGAATTGAATATTAGCAATTAATAGTTCTAAAATTATATAACTTGGAGTTACATATTTATTTAGACTTTTAAAAGCTGATGTTACTTTGACAACTTACTTTAACATATTTTTTATAAGTATTTCCTGTGCAATAAAAATTGCTACCCGAATAGGTTAACTGCTCTATATATATATATATATATATATATATATATTGTGCCAAAGATTGGCTAGCGGCAATGAGGGTAGCTCAAAAAGAAAGAAGAAAAACACCATCCCATATGGAGGTAAGGAGAGCGCAGAGCGGAAAGACCATCCTATGTATCAGCTCTAGTCTCCAGTTTCACCTGCAGCAAACTATAGCAAGGATTACCACTCCAGAATAGACCATTACAGCTGCAATAGACGTGATTCAGCATTGAACAAACTATGTGACGCAAACCATATTGTCTCCTGAGACAAAGAGGATAATGAATTAAATGAATATATATATATAAATAATAATGATACTTACTGTCTCTTTGGTGGCAAGAAAACCATGACACATCCACCTCCTTGTTGTTCCATCTCGGCAGATATAAGCAAAGCCTTTCTCATGGCTGCGATCAGGAGCACAGAATGATACTTTCTCTATAGTTTGATCCACTATCATACTCTAAGATAAAAATGACACATTCATTAAGTTATATATATTTTGGAAGGGGGGTGGCAGGGATTTGAAAGAAAACAGTGAACAATTTTTTTATGAGGCAAAGACATGAGAAAATCAAATATAGTAACAGCGAACAAAGTGTCAACTGGCAAAACAAGAAGAAAATGTCACATAACTTTTGCAGACCATACGGTATGTGGTACATGTCCTTCCCATTTCTAATTCCAAGTATACAGGAGGAAAGGTGGTCAGTTCCATATAAGGACACTCAAGGAAGTTATACAAACACACTTGCAGAATAAGACAAAATGCAAGACTCGAGAAAAGTGATACAAACACATTGGCAGAAGAAGACACAAGACAGACTCAAGGAAAGTGATACAAACACATTGGCAGAAGAAGACAAAAGACAAGACTCAAGGAAAGTGATACAAACACATTGGCAGTAGAAGACAAAAGACAAGACTCAAGAAAGTGATACAAACACATTGGCAGTAGAAGACAAAGACAGACTCAAGAAAGTAATACAAACACATTGGCAGTAGAAGACAAAAGACAGACTCAAGAAAGTGATACAAACACATTGGCAGAAGAAGACAAAAGACAAGACTCAAGAAAGTGATACAAACACATTGGCAGTAGAAGACAAAAGACAAGACTCAAGAAAGTGATACAAACACATTGGCAGTAGAAGACAAAGACAGACTCAAGAAAGTAATACAAACACATTGGCAGTAGAAGACAAAAGACAGACTCAAGAAAGTGATACAAACACATTGGCAGAAGAAGACAAAAGACAAGACTCAAGAAAGTGATACAAACACATTGGCAGTAGAAGACAAAAGACAAGACTCAAGAAAGTGATACAAACACATTGGCAGAAGAAGACAAAAGACAAGACTCAAGAAAGTGATACAAACACATTGGCAGTAGAAGACAAAAGACAAGACTCAAGGAAAGTGATACAAACACATTGGCAGTAGAAGACAAAAGACAAGACTCAAGGAAAGTGATACAAACACATTGGCAGTAGAAGACAAAAGACAAGACTCAAGGAAAGTGATACAAACACATTGGCAGTAGAAGACAAAAGACAAGACTCAAGAAAGTGATACAAACACATTGGCAGTAGAAGACAAAAGACAAGACTCAAGAAAGTGATACAAACACATTGGCAGTAGAAGACAAAAGACAAGACTCAAGGAAGTGATACAACACATTGGTGGTACAATATAAGAAACAGACTGAAGGAAAATGATATAAACACATTGAAAATCACTGATAAAAGACAAGAAACAATAAATATAATACAAAACAAAAACTGAGCTGAAGACACATAAACTTCTCTCTACCTTGCTGATCTCATCCACTACTCTAAGTGCATCTCCAGAAACATACAACACAGCTCTCTGATGCTTGCCTTTACATTGCTGATGATAAACAAACTTACTATAAACAAAATATATATAGATAAAAACTGCAGTAATGGCATACGCTAGAGAAGAAATAACTACCAATATCTCAATCGACAAACACCAATTTAAACAACTTAAGGACAGACCGCACCCCTATATTTAACGATTTTTCTTAAAAAAATGAAATTTGAATTTTTTTATATTTTAGGTAATACATCCAATTTCGAACAAGAATCTATCTTTAGTTTGATAAAAAAATGTAGTTTTGTATTTTAATTACATTTTTTAACTAGGCATGTATATGTTTATTTAGCTAATTATATAGGAAATATCATAACTTTGCTTCAACAGATGGTAGCAAAGTGTTTATAGTAATATGGTAGTGCAGATAGATTAACAAATAGCATCATTAAACTTATGGAGCGTGATTATGATGAGTTTGTATGAAAAATTCTGGGAAACTAGAGCCCATTGGTTTGATAAATAGTATTTGAGCCATATTTAAACATCACAAAGATAACCATGAGAACTGCGATAGGCTGAGTAGCTTGTGCCCTAAAGATAAAGTTTTAGTTGATTAAAACACACTGCCTAATTTTATTGTTGGCAGCATAATGCAAGTATTTGTCAAGCTATCTTGCGACTTCGTTGACAAAATATATTCATGGTGGTTCTCACAATGCTAATGAATCTTTCCATAATCTTATATGGACTTGGTGTCCTAAGATCTCATTTACTTTGAGGAGGAGCTTAAAAATAACTGTCAATGATGCCAATATTGTAGTTAATAATATGAAATTGTGCCAATATGAAACTTTTGTTTTAGTTTAACTTTTCCTTTGGAAAACATTATTTTCAGTATTTTGCTGTCATCTATAAAACCACATATCTTCCTTACTAATACAGAATTTAGGCACAAAAAGATAGAAAGATGTAAAACAATTAGCGTTAGCATCTAAAGCATGGGCTGAGGCAAGTTTGTATGCTCCTGGGGATCTTAAAGTAAATTAATTTGGTCAATAATTGAAAATATGTTAGTTTTTGGCTTTTTCTCAAAATTGTTATTTTCCATAAATGTATGTCACTAAATACACGTTTTTTCAAAAACTACTCAAAGGATTGCTGTATAAATTTGCATACTTCTTTCTTATGCATATTTGATCATTCCCTACCACTTTAATAAGAATTCATTGAACAGTTTTTGTGTCTCGTGCAAAAGAATATCTCCTACCCCATATTTTTGAGTCAAAAATCTGGATTTGTATTTAAAAATTCAGAAAAACTCATTTTATTATACTTTATAAATATTTTGCTACCAGTTCAAGATATGCCGATTTACAATAACATCTGAAAGTTCTATAGAGCTAACCTGAACAGAACATAAATCATCCTGTATTTTGCAAGGTCACTTTTTGGGCATTTTCCCTTAAAATCCCCTCTATATTAAATTTTTTCATAGAATATACATGCTTGGATTTTTTGAAATTTTTTCCCGAGTTTTAACATCAAGTTGATCATTTAGAATCATTAACGCAACCTCAATGATCAATATTTCTGTTTAGGGGTGCCGTCTGTCCTTAAAGACGTTACATATCTGGGGAGCATTTTATTCAACAAGTAGAAGAATAAATAGTGAAATCCAACATAAAGGAAATCAAATCATAGGGCAAATGGCACCAATTCTGAAATGCAAGCTTGTCATTTCAGAATTGCAGCTTGGCAAACACAGAAGGAGAAGAAGGACTATCATCACAGCCCTATGGACATATCCATAGGTGCTCTGATCCCAGCATCAACAAATCCAACATGTCAGTTCGATGTTGATTTATCAATCTTTTTGCATACTTGCTATGTAATTCTTTTCGGGCTGTACCAATATCGACACCCATCTCTCTTAATCTGTTCAGTGACTAGAATTCACAAACCTGAATCTATTCGGAAAGATTCTCTCAATGCATTAGGAATATCATTTCGGTTCATTGCAGTTCCCTCTTTTATCATAGCAATGCCAGTCAATGTATCAGCTCATTCATTACCCCTTGACTTCTGTGTGTTCAGGGACAAAAATGAAGGTAAATTCTCGAATCCCTGTCTGTACCAGTAAGTCCCCCCAGTTTCATCTCACCATTCCTGCTTCGACTTTTAGACAATCATACTGATGGACTCACTAAATCTCTTTTGATCACTGTACTTTTTTTACAACTAACATTTTTGTTTCAGTTTTTCAGAGTCTTAATCACAATCCAATCTCTTTTATGAGAATATATGCCTACAGCCCATTCTTGATTTTCAATGCCTAATAAGGGATGGATATAATTGGAGCTTCTGGTCGAATGGATTAGATTGTGGGCTTCCATTTGGGAGACCTGGGTTCAATCCCTGGTAAGACCAAAAGGTTTTTTCTATCAGGGGCATAAAGAAAAATCCTAACCTGAACAGTTTAGCGGCAACTGCACTAGCCATGTACCCATTAAATTTCACAGGCTCATGTCATCCCCCTCCCCATCCTATACTACCGCCCTAAAATGCAGTATTAGAAGCAGTAACTAGATTTTTATTGTTTGTTTTTTTAACAGACAACAGAGAGAATTTTCAAGAAACAAAATCTATTCCTGCAAATAGAAATCAATACAGCAATTTGCCATCAACAATCATAACATGCCCAACAACAATAAATGAAGGATCTGATTGATCCACTTTCACACATCAGCTTACCAAACAAACAGTTCCAGATGACTCACCTCACTAATGGAGGTAAACAGGTTTCTAATGCTATTAAAGCTGCACTTCTATGTGGTATTATGGATAGAGTAATTGTTTACCAGATCCCAACAATGCAAGCCAAGTGTACATTACTTTTTTGCATCTTGTATCATTCCGTTTCCAATGCAATGTGGGCTGCAAGTTATTACAACCATTTCTGTTAGTTTTTCAATCCAGCGGTCCTAATGGAACGTAACGCTGAAATTGTTCCTATGTCTGTTTTTCATTGCAGCTTTTGTAGCAGAGGCATTTTATAGATTTAGGTTGTTAGTCTTTTTCTGAATGCTCCATATCGACCACTTGTTAACCACTCTTTGTGATTTGTTTGTCATTTGAGCCCTAAGAGCAATTTTTCGTTGTGCCAGTTATGTGCCTACAAGTAGGCCAGTACATCCGGTTCCTGCAATGCTTTTTTATTTACTAGGATTGCTTCCCTAGGCCCCTATCCCAGTTGCATCTTACGATGTACCTTGTAGGTTGCAGTGTTACTATTCTGTGCTCTCCATGAGGGCCCCGGCGATACACAGATGAGGTTGTTAGTCGTAACCCAACATCCAATAGCGATGGGGATTATCATCTAATACACACATTTGCACAGATTTTATAATATAAAACACTTTTTTTCTTTCTTTTTTTCTCTTTCGTCCGCTTTCAACTCAGACGAAGTTCCATCTCTGAAACTGATTTTTGCATGAAAATCTGTTTTTCCAATTTCTTACAATGGCAGCAGCGTGCACATTGTAAATTACTTTACACTGGCAGCCGTGTGCTCAATGTACTCGTAATTAGTATTCCTCGCCATACAGGCAGATTTTCTCAGACTTCAGAGGTACTCAAGTTATCGTCCCGAGTAAGACCAGGGGACTCGAACAAATGCCGGACAGTAGGTTCGAACCCAAGCTATGAGGCGTCTCACAGCTAGCAGGCCGAGCTACTATCAACTACTCTAGGCAGTCCCCCAAACACCACTTTATAGTACCGCTTCTACTAAGTTATCATCATCAAGGTGCGTATCCTTTATAGGACGTTGCTCTCTTTGCAGTACATCTTAAATTCACTCTGTCTCTTGCCAGTTCACCCACTTCAGCGATGGTCATGTTCATGGTTTCTTTAATATCTTGTAGCCATCTTCTTCTTGGTCTGCCTCTGCGTCCTGGGACCCTGCCCTCTAGTATTGTTCTTTCCAGGCCATCGTGAAGCTTGATGTGACCAAAGTATGTAATTTTTCTGTATAATATGTTGTTTATCAGCCAATTCTCTTTAACATTTAGTTCTTTCAGGACATCAGTGTTCTTTTTTTTTCTGTTCATGGTATTCGTAGGATCTTTCTGTAGCGTTTAGTTTCGAAGGACTGGATTTTCGTTCTTAATTTCTGTGTAATAGTCCATGATTCACAACGATAAGTAGCCACTGGGAAAATGCATGCTCTCAATATTTTTAATTTTAGTATTTTGCAGGTGCTTTGCCACATGTTCTTCATTGTGTTTAACTTCTTGATTGCTATTGCCAATCTTCTACTAAGTTATACTGTAGTATTTATACTTATATAGTATTGTGTGAGATATGATTGATTATAGGTGGTACTATTGGAGCCGAATCAAGTCCAACAATCACATAGAGTAGAAGAAATAAAGAAGGTAGATTTCAAACATAAAGTCACTGTGTGATGTGAGGAGATGGTTTAGCCACTTAACAAGAATGCAACCAAACTCCATTGTATACAGAGTCTTCTACAATAGAACATCAGGAACGAAGGCGAGAGGAAGACCACACAAAAGATGGATAGATGGCATAGCAGAATTCTTACAAAAAGTAAAAATAACTATCACCCAAGTCCCTAGAACAACACAAGGTTAAAACAGAAAACCACAACACTGGGCAACAACTCAGTAACAGTGTGGCAACAAAAGGAAAAGAAGAAGTTAGGAAAGTTAACATGCTGCCCTAGTGAACATGCCCTGTGGTAATTCCATGGTTCAAGGCCAGCTTTGGCAAACAAATTCAGAGTGCATACAGTATTTGGCTGGACTTCAGGACAACCCTGATCCTTTAGTTGGGATCTAAATTAAAAGTACCTCTGAATTCGGAGTAAGACTCACCTGAATAGCGAGGTACACAAGTGATAAGCAAACCGCACATAAATCAGTAAGAGGTGTCATGACTACATATGAATTCAGAGAAAAACAAATGAAAAAATTTGATACAAAATGGGAGGATTGAGCAAGTACAAAATATGGCTGTAAAACTAAAAGTTAAAGTTAATTGCATATCCTTTACAGGACTTTGCTAATCAATCCCAGCTTTTTAACGTTGTTTGTGATTTTTCCAGGCGTTATTACATTCAGTAGTTTGCCATTGCTTTCTGAACAGGTGGCGCCATCGTCCTTTTGTAAAAATCCATGCGAAATACAATTTGCAACCAAACTGTCCAGCAGCGATTCGAACCCAGAACATCGGGTTAATAGACCGAGTCACTATCCCCTAGGCCACAGACGCCACTCGTAAACTACAACTATGATTAAAAAGGTTCTTTTTTTAAAGTAAGAGAATCAATATTTCAATCCAAAAGTATTTTGTAGTAGCAGATGTGATTCCAAAAAAGAACCCAAAAACACTGTCATAGGAACATAGACTGTGACTTATGTTGATGTCACTAATGATCTTGGTAATTCCAAAATTCCAATTAGGTCACATGACCATGGATGTGAGATAACAATAAACAACAAACTCATCATAACAGCTTTTAACTATGAAAAAACATGTGTTTGTTTGTTTGTTTGTTTGTTTGTGGAAAACTCCAAGGAGTAAGAGTTCTCACTATTTATTTATGTTGCGATGGTGGGGTGTTTCGTGTGAGTTTTTCTTTGAACCCAGGAAATTCCAAATCTTTTACAGCTGCATGCAATATCATTAGATATGGAATTTTCTACTCATATGGATTCTAAAGTATCCCAGGCACTAATCCTTTATTTCTTATATGATGTTCAAGATCGGTGGATCACCACCACAGCTGTTCAAAACAAACACTGCTTGCATCAATGGACTCATCTACTTTCTTTGCTAGACAAAATCTGGCAAACATTTTTGCAAAACTGTCAAAGTTGTCACAGAGCCTGTTTTTTTTCTGCTAACATGCTCTATGTAAATAGGACACAAAGAAAACTCATGAATCAAGCAGAAAATATAATACAGAAAAGATATGTGTACAAAGGTATTTTAGAACAGGGACGGGGAATAAGGCACAGTGAATGAGATGGTATCATCATGCTCAGTAAAACAGAGTTGACCAAGACTATACTCTGTCCCCTAGTGGTAATCGACTAAACAACTGCAATCTGAGAGGGAAGACAAACATAGCCTCAAATATGTCATTTGGGTAAACTGCAACAAAATCTCAGAAAAGCTTCCAGTGCAAACAAAGAAAAAAAGAAAAACAGGAAATAAACTGGCTGAAGTTTTCATATAATTCTCCAAAAGAAGTTAATTCTGATTTCTTTCATGCTTGTTGGCCTACTTGCTCTGATATAACCAAAACAAGGTTCGTCCTTAGGTTCAAAGAGGTTTTTTTTCCAATCCAGAAGCACTTGAACTTTCAGCTCTTCGGCTCGTTGCCATGGACATCGTAACCCTTCGGTTCGGTGCCACGAACACCGTAAATCTGGAGAACCTGTGCCTTTTCTGCCAGCCCGCAGAATTGAACCGCACTCACAGGTGGCTTGTCACCCATCATCCCACGCGCTGCAAACACGCTGGGCAGGCGGGTGAAAGAGTCTTTAATCCCCCGACATAACAAACAACAAAAGTATTCACAGATTTTACTTACAAATTTCAGTGTCTTAACTGCCTCCTCACAAATATTCATTCCTCTCGAGTCAAATACTTCAATGTATCCCAGGTACTGTTCAAGAAAATGATAGAAAAGACAAAACTATTATTTATATAAACATATGCAGATATATTAAACTAGACTATCACAAACTTTGAAAATCATGAATAATCACGACTGCGAGTTCAAAAACTAGCAAGGCACTGGTTGGCCTAGGGTGATAAATTTCCCTATGTTCGTTTTTTTTGGTCCTGCGTACAGAGACAAACTCGATCATAAAGAGTGGTTTAACAGATGGTTGGTGTCAAGCCAACGAAGAAGAAAATGATTTTTATGGCATGCCATTAGAGAAAATCATGTACACAGCAACATGTGAGAGGGGGAGGGGGAGAAGAGCATGCACACATGGATGGAAGAGAAAAACGATTCCGGACACTTTCATGTCATGGGAGGGAGAGAAGAGCATGCAGACGCAACATGTGGGGAAATTAAGAGGATGAGAAGAGCACGCAAACAGCAACATGGGACTGTGGATGGAGATAAAAACAAATCTACACACTTTCATGTCAAGGAAAAATGTCACAACTTATGTAATTACAGTCAGTTCTCATGTCTGACTGTTCTGGAAACCTATAACAACCGGCCTACACATATAATAATGGTCAAGTGAAAATTTAGCAGGCTGAAACAAATAATAAAACGGGATTGAATCTGGAAGTCTCCATGTGGAATGGGTGGACAGCATTCGGAGATCACATCTCAAGACACTGACTTGGCTGTACAGACCTGGACATGCTGGAGTACAAGGCGACGAACATGTTGACTTTCTTGCATAGAAAATCTCCAACTCAAGCAAACAGAAGTATGGGCAAAGCCAATGTCATTAATGCAGCACGCTCTCATTTATGTGATATGGGTGAGTCTCAGACACTGGAAAAAATCTGGAAATTTGGAGTTATGTTTGGACATGCCAGGCAGTGTCGTCTTTGTTGTAGAGAGAGAAAATATACGAATAAACTTCTCATGGGTACTGTGAGCAAGTGGACATTATGATGGCTGCTGCAGTGGAGGACAGAGCACTCATGGGAATGCCCAGTATGCCATGACGTCGATCGCATATCGATAACATATAACAATGAAAAGGGAAGTTGTGAGGATAAACAACAAATGAAAGATAGAAATACTAACCTTGACTTGGGAAACTGCAACTTCCATCCCGCACCTTCTTTTCATCCTCCTGCCATTGATGAGGTTTGGAACATTCAGGAACATTGTCTTTTTTCTTTCGAAAACTCAGCCTTCTGCGCAGACTTTGCATGATAGTTCTGTAGTGTCCAAATCGAGTGCTACTGTGAATGAGAAATATTTAAAATAGAATATTAAATAAATATAATTTGAGATATACATGCTAAAATATTAGGAGCCATGTGCTTTGAAACTATGCAAAATTGGGAGCATGCGCATACAATCATCAATATATATATATATATTTAACTGCAAATATTAGAAGAAGGCAGTCATCATTTTCGGGCATGTGATGAGGAAGGGAGGTTTAGAACACATTGTGACAACCGGTAAAATCGAGGGTATACAAAACAGAGGAAGACATGGAGAAAATTTATGATAGCCTGACTTCATGGTACGGTAGAACGTCAACATCTGAGTTGGTAGCATAACACCAAAGACAGAGATTTGTGGAGATCCATGATCACCTACGCCAGCCGGCACCTGATGATGATGAACTTAAAATTAGATATATTAGGAGAGAATAGATTGGGCAGTTTAATGGCATCGTAATGAAAGGAGTGGAGTTATTGTCTGTCTCAAGTCCAGGTGAAAAATGATGATGGAAACAAGTCGCATAAAAATCATGGGTTCAGCTGATCCAGTTCAAATTAGCTAGTCGCTGTTACAGGTATCGAAGGTCTCTGTGGCTTATTGGTTATGCAAATTAGCTAGTCGCTGTTACAGGTATCGAAGGTCTCTGTGGCTTATTGGTTATGCAAATTAGCTAGTCGCTGTTACAGGTATCGAAGGTCTCTGTGGCTTATTGGTTATGCAAATTAGCTAGTCGCTGTTACAGGTATCGAAGGTCTCTGTGGCTTATTGGTATCATATAGCTACCAATTAGCGGGGTAGATCAGCTGTTACAGGTATCGAAGGTCTCTGTGGCTTATTGGTTATGCAAATTAGCTAGTCGCTGTTACAGGTATCGAAGGTCTCTGTGGCTTATTGGTTATGCTAATTAGCTAGTCGCTGTTACAGGTATCGAAGGTCTCTGTGGCTTATTGGTTATGCTTTTGCCCTACGTTCCAAAGGTTGTGGGTTCAAATCCGGATAGTGCAGCTCTGTTCATGAGTGTATTTTTGCCTAGAGACCCCTAGGATTGTCGCTGTAGCTACGGAGTTTGTACTTTGTGCAATACTCTCGGGAGGTGGCATGTTATTTCTGCAGAGAGAGACCGAGCCATATGTGGTCAAACCCGGTGCAATGAAGTAAATCATTCAGCTTTAGATCCTTTTTTTTTTTTTTATCCAAAAGCACTTGAGCTTTCAGCTCTTTGGCTCGGTGTCATGGAAATTGTAACACTTTGGTTCGGTGCCATGAACACCGTGAATCTGGGGAACATGTGGCTTTTCTGCCAGCCCGCGGAATTGAACCCGCACTCACAGAGGGCTAGCCACCCGCAGTCCAACGCACTACGAACACGCTGGGCAGGCGGGCTAGATCCTTTTTTAAGACCCTTGTTACAGGTATGCCTGAATTAAGGCAAAGTTACATCTCCCAACCAGGGGGAAAAGCGTAAGTACAATCTGCTTTAAGAACAGATGTTGAAGAAAGAAATACATAGCCAGTGGCAGAATTGTTAAACAGTAGAAAGAGTCATAGTCTCCCATATGATTCTGCTCAGTATAACCTACTTGAAGAAGATAAGAATCACGGAGCATGTGTATAGTTCACATGTGTAGTCAATGTGTAGTATATGGTGTTCAATGTTGTTGATATGTCCACTGATATCACAATGTTCAACCTCAGATGCGCCTGTGTGTTGCCGGGGCTCGCAAGGGAGCAAAGAATAGTAACACTGCAACCTACAAGGCATGTTGTAAGAGGCGACTGAGGTAGGGGCCTAGGGAATCTATCCTAGTAAATAAAAAGTGTCGCAGAAATCGGATACGCTGGCCTACTGTAGGCGCATAACTGGCACATCCAGATGGCACATCCAGATAGCACATAGCATATCCAGAGTGCTATGATGATAGTCCTCATGTAACAGAACCAACTGGTTGACTGTTTGTCTATGACATGCTTATATAGACAGAATAGACGAAGAAGAGTATTCGAGTAACGACAAATGCGATCAACAACAAATGGAACCATCATTTTCAAATAACTATTAACATCTAGCGCATCATTGTCCTTTACAAAACCGCGACCAGGAGGGGGAAAAACTAACATAAACAACATATAAAGAACATCGTGAATGCAAAACAAACTATGAGGATTAGTTAGCGAGAAAGAGAATTCGTTAACCCCATATGCATAATAAACACTGATTCCTGTCCACTTTATAATGCACAAAAGTCATTAGTTCATTCCACCACCATCCATCACCTATAATTACTAGCCATTTAAGCAAACAGAATGTCGGTTAGTAATGGCTAAACATCCGTTTAACTGCATAAATGCATATTCGGATAAACAGTCAAATAAATGCTTAGACATGCTTACGATCTATAATGATAGGTCAGGTTAACAGTTATATTATACAATGTTTTATGCTACGTCAATGTATTTAGTGACACTGCCCAGCGTGCTCGTAGCGCGTTGGACGACGGCTGATAAGCTCCCTGTGAGTGCGGGTTCAATTCCGCGGGCTGACAGAACAGCCACAGGTTCTCCAGGTTTGCGGTGTTCGTGGCACCGAACGTTACGATGTCCATGGCACTGAGCCGAAGAGCTGAAAGCTCAAGTGCTTCTGTATCAGAAAAAAAAAAATATATATATATATATAGTGCCACTGATTTTGGTTTTTTTCTTCGAACGCTCCATACTGACCACTTGTTAAACCACTCTTTGTGATCTGTATGTGATCTGAGCCTAAAGCATTGTGCCAGTTATGCGCCAACAAGTCGGCCAGCACATCCGGTTTCTGCAACGCTTTTTTATTTACTAGGTAGCTTCCTGACCCCTACCTCAGTTGCCATGCTTTACGATATGCTTTATAAGTCGCAGTATTACTATTCGTTGCTCCCCTTGCGAGCCCCAGTAACACACGGGAGATAGTACCACTGCGACCTACAAGGCATGTTGTAAGAGACGACTGGGGCAAGGGCCTAGGAAACCTACCCTAGTAAACAGAAGTCGAATGTGCTGGTCTACTTGAAGGCACATAACTGGCACACCGCATAATCGCTCTTAAGCTCAGATCCCATACATATCCCAAAGAGTGGTTTAACAAGTGGTCGATATGGAGCTTTCGAAGAAGGTGATCCAGCAATTGGGTTGAAATAAAGGTGCCAGTGTGGGATTAAATGACCCATCGTATGATATGGGTCACAGAAAAATATATATATATATATATATGAAAGACATGTATATGAACACAGTAGTCCCCTATAACTGAACGTAATAATGCCTAGAAAAATCACAAACAGCGTTAAAAGGCTGGGGTTGATTCGCAAAGTCCTGTAAAGGATATGCAATTAACTTTAGTCCCCTATACACCACAAAGGGTTCTACACTATTTTTGTTCAACTATACATTCGTGCATCACTGGGGATCAACATTTGAAGATAGATGTGAATTGAGTCAGCGTCAACTATCACAGCGTCAGAGTTGACTGTGATTGAGCATGTATAGCAAGTGTCAGCAGGGGTATTGGAGCAAGTGTCAGCAGGGGTATTGGAAAGGACAGCTTTCCGATGGACAACGGATGGGAAAATAAGATCTGAGTGTCCATAGAAAAAGTGGAGAAGAACTGTCCAAAGAGAGTTGAAATATTGTGACCTGACCTCCCGAGTAGTTACTGGGGTCCAAATTTGGGGTGTAAAGAATAGAACCACTGTTACCTGCCACGCATGTCGTAGGACGCGCCTAAGGAGGTTTGGCTGAAACCGGATGCACATGTCCTAAACGTGTAGAAGTCTATGCGTTTAGGGTCCTACCAAACCAATGTGCAACGTATACACGTTCTTGGCAAAGATGAAACATATCACAAAGAGTGATTAAAATTGGTCGTAAAGAACGAACGCAAAGAAGAAGAAGACTGTGTGACCTGACATGGGACACAATTAGTAGATAGAATGCAGAAGGGTAAACAATGTAAATCACTCGTGGAAGTATGACGTGTTAAACCACAGCCAACTCTAGATAACTAGGCCAGACAACTGACAGGGTTCCTGAGCTAGATCAGAAAAGGGGCCGGAAAATATAGATGTTTGATAGAGCACTGCAAGCTTTTTTGCAATTTTAATCAATTCTATGAGTCTATGGTTATTTATTGGTGAAAAATATTAATGATATTGATATTCCTTATTGTGAAACTTAACTTGTTGCATAATATAACTCGATTTAGCATTTTGTGTTGATTTTAAAATGAATTCGTCTATATACACCAATACTGGAATGCGAGGTCACGTGGTGTAGTTGGGGTCTGATTTCTCATAATTCTTACCTGAGTCCGAAGGCTCATACGTTTATAGGTGGCTCTGGTCAAACGGTACAAGAAGAGGATATAGATAGATAACCTTCGTGATTACGTTAAGTTATATCAAGTTTCAACACCAATGTAATTCTACTGAGCAGTGAAGGAATTACACATAACCTTAGCGGTATGCATATACGTTTCAGGGTATACGTGGTTAGCAAGCACATATTTTTTTTTTAAACCGTAAAATGGATATATGTAACTGAAGCACACAATTCATCATCATCAGGTGCCATGTCGGCTGGTGTAGGTGGTCATGGATCTCCACAAATATCTGCATCTGGTGTTTGCTTTCATCTCAGATGTTGACACTCTACCGTGCATGAAGTCAAGCTATCCTAAATGTTCTCTGTCTTCCTCTGTCTCGTATACCCTCGATTGTCACAATGTATTCTAAACCTCCCTTCCTCATCACATGTCCCGAAAAATAATGACTGACTGTGTCTCTTTCTTATATTAACGATAAGCTTTCTCTGTGCCTTGACTTCATTCAACATTTTAGCAGTCCATCGGGATCATCATTATTCGGTAAAACCACATCTCTGTGGCCCTCAGAGATGTTTCGATCTGTGTGTTTATTGTGTATACACAATTACTATAAATTATTAATGTAGTGGGCATGAAACAGGCAGGAAAGGAAGGAAGGCTGACAAGAAATGCTACCAATACTGTAAAATACTGAAATCTTTACACATATGTAATGTTTGTTTCTTTTCGATCCGTCAGGAATTATGGGTTTATTTTGCCCTATTTCCTATATTGAATGGGGAAGAGTACCTGGCTTTCTTTGAAGACCCAGAAACCTCCAATAACTCTAGGCGTGTAGTGCTGTGCTTAATATTGGGGAGACTCCTACACAGGTGGAGTCTATTGGTGACCACTGTCGTACTCCCTCATTCCTAGCGCTGAAGTTGTTCTAGAAACATCCCTCATTGACCACACTGGTCAATCTGCATGTGATTATAGTCGGAGGGCTACTTCCTCGATTGTTCTAGAACAACCACCCGTTGACCACTCTATGTGCCCGTTGTGTGATTTTCGCCAGAGAAGGTACTGAGCGATAACCTACACATACTTAATAGAACTTCGTGCCACAGCCACGAAGTAGGTGATCGAAACGATAATATTAAAATACACAAATAGGAGACAGGCAGACATCGACAAAAAAAAAAACTTGCATCGCTGCAGTCTGGCTAAGCGAATAGGGATCGTAAATAGAAATCAACCCAGTATAGTTAAATAGCGACTATAAATTTATATTTGGTAAGTACGATGTACGGAAACCTACAAATCTGATCTAGTCAGGGCGGATCTGATCAAATCTGGAGAAAACCGAGCGGAGGCTGCGGTGATACGTAATAAATTGACGTTAAACAGGATAAAGACACGTATGTATGGTATCACATAAGCAAACAAAAAATGTTATTATTTGATAAGTACAACGATGAAATAAATTAGCGCAATGCATATATTAGGCGTCCTTTCTTGAATAGGACACAAAAAGAGTTGTGGGTTCATTTCCTGTACCTGACGTTTGTTAGTTTATATTTTATTTAATTGATGCTTACTTATGTGATACTATACACATGTGTCTGTGTACTTAAACGTTAATTTACCACATTAGTATCACCACATCCTACCCACGGTTGTCTCCAGATATGGTCTGACCACCTCATATTTGTAGATTTATGTACATCGCCCAAGTGAGAAAAGGAATTTTCCTTCTTACCCCCTTGCATACTTGAATCTAGAAATGTAAAATGACAGGCACTTCCTACCAGGACCGTGCGGTATATTTTCTCAGTATGATGCAAGTCTTCGAATGTCGCCACTTAAATGTGTTTTCCTTAAAATAACCTTCAATTGTAATTTTGATTTTGCTGCTTATGCCGCCCCTGCCCCCTTTCCGTGTCGCCTGATGCGGACGCCTCTCTGCATTATAGCACCGCCCGTCCCTGCTTCCTACCCTACGATCTGCACAGGCTACGTGACATTTTCATCAAGTATCTACAAAATCCCAGAGCTCCAGACAGGTACAAGTTATATATATATATATATCAAATGACTGAATGTATCCTACAAGTTAAGACTGATACTTAGACCTGGCATCTTCTAGTAGCGGCCAAATGAAAAGTGTTAGATCGATACGCGACATGAAGAGGCACAATTTATACGGCGTCTATGAGCTCCACAGAATTCAATATCCGGCCGTTATTTATTATATTTATATACATCTACTGACAACGAGTTACAGTCCATCATTTTTATTTTCGCTTTACTTCTAAAAATAGGTGTGAGAGAGAACATTAAGATCGCTGCTGCACTGGTCGGATGGAGTACGAATGGACTTGTCCAATGTGCGAGGATGAAAAATGAAAATCGTGGCATATCCTTTACAGAACTTCGCTATAAACCACAGTAAACTAGTCGTTAATTTGCTAGGCACCATTTATACGTTCAGTAGTTTGCCATTGCTTTTTGAACGGTGAGGTCTATTTTTACTGTTCGTAAAAATCCACGCCGAACAAATTTGCTTTCAAACTGCCAGTCGCGGAGTTTCAACCATGTAGGCTTGGGGTATGATCGAGCTCACTACCGTGTTAAGCTACAGACGGCCACAATGTGTGATAATATCAGATGAGAAAACTGAACTCAGCTTCTAATTATAGTCCAATAATTGAGGATAGTCAATGTAAACTTAAGGAATCAGAGACAGTAGGAATAGATAACCTGTACTTTTTGTTATCGTTCGCCATCTATGAATTCAGGCGTAGTCGTTGCGACTACTATGCCACCTATGACTGATTTTTGCGTGAATGCTTGTTTTCTTCATAATAACTGTCCCTTGTCATCCAGGCGAACCTTCTCCGACTTCAGAGGTGGGTACTTTATAACATAATTTTTTTTTAAACTCGTTACAGTCTGTGCTGCTTTTAAGGTGGTGTGCAGGGGAACATGTGTCTGTGGAATTTAATGGCCGCATGGCTAGTGCAGTCGCAGTGAAACTATTCAGGTTATTATTTTCTGTATGCCCCCGACAGAAAAAAACTTCATTGGCCTTACCGTGGATTGAAACTTGGTCTTCCGCATAGAGGCCGCACTCTACTTCATTCAGCCAGACGCCCCAATCTTTATAACATAGACTCGCCCCACTCTTTATAACATAGACTCGCTCCACTCTCTATAACATAGACTCGCTCCACTCTCTATAACATAGACTCACCCCACTCTTTATAAGATAGACTATCTTTAATACATGTATTTCAACGCGCTGACTGTCAGCCACTTCGGTGTGCTGAAAATTACGGAGTTAACACGGTATTTCTTTCTTCATATACCATACGGTATGAAAACATGTTCTCTTTACTGTGATACACTCTTTATCCTTTTACGTAAATGATGCACATGTTTTACAGTATTCTGTGATCGTTTTCAATGACACCGAATGGTAAATGAAATAAATGAAAAAGTAGAATCACCAAGCTAAGGCAGTTGTATAGAAGAAAATGAAGGAAAAAACGTGTTGTGCAATAATAGTTAATAATGGAAGTAAAAAGGCAGTATTACAGCTCAATATAGAAGCAGTTCTGACATGAGGATGTGAATTATGCACACAATAACAAGAATAGTAAATGATTTAATAATAATAATTACTCTCGTACCGTTATGCGTTACAATAAGGCCTGCAAGTAATTTCTCCATACCGCTCTGTCCTGTGCAACTTGCTCAATCTCTTCCATGGAATTGAGACCGATATTTCTTGCCTGTAACGGCAAAATTCGTTTCAATGTTTCCCTAGTGCGCCCTCTTTTTCTTAAACTCATTGTCTCCCACTTGATTGCCCGCTTTGGTATTCTAGTAAACTCTTTGAGACTACTGACAAGTGGTTTGATAGAAGAGTTATGAGAATATCATAGACAGAAAACATAACATATGACAATGTTCTCATGAAAGCAAGCGAGAACAGATCGCGTCTAAAACTCAACAGAAAAAAAAACCCCAGCATTCTTTGAATATGTTACGAGAAGATAGAAGCTTGAATACAACAGCTTGTAAGAACATGCACGATACGAGTGACGAGCGAAAGAATTCGACAGAGGGAAAAGATTCTAGATAGATATGACATGTCGTGAAAACAGTATCAGAACTCATAGACATAACAAGAGTTGTGGAAGAACATCATGGCCTACGCTTGTTGGCATGGCTCTTGGTGATGATAATTTTCAGTTATATAAACTGTGCATGCTATTTTGTTCAAAGTTTACATAATTTAATGGAGAAGGACTGACCTCATTGTATCAGGTGTCCACATATGGTTCGATCTCTCTCTCTCTCTGTACAAATGGAATGTAACATGCCGAGAGTATTGGATTATCATCAGGGAGTTCATTATTTTTATCATGTTTGTTGGCCTTCACGTGCTGATATAACCAACAAATGCTCGTCCTTAGGTCGAAAGAATAGTGCCTCGGCTAAAAAAGTTTTAATCCCTACATAAAAAAACAAAAACAAGAGTATTGCACACAATAACGAACTCCGTATCTCCAGCAACAATTATATGGATCTCCGGGGGAAAATGCACTCGGATTTGAACTCACGACCTTCAGAACACAAGACAAACAGCGTGACAACTTCGCCACAGACTCCCAAATAGTATTATTTAAAGAAAGAATCGTATGATATTGTCATATTACGAGAACATAAAGGCAATAAATTGTGGCAACAAAATAAATTAACGGGAAAAGAATCAGAGGACGACATCTAAACTAAAAAATGCTGAACAGTTTAACACCATGACACGCAACAAACACATCAATACAGTTGATATATATATATATATATATATAGCCCGTGTTACCGGGGTTCACAAGGGGAGCAAAGAATAGTAACACTGATACCACAAGGCATGTCGTAAGAGGTGACTGAGGTAGAGGTCTATGGAAGCTATCATAGTAAATAAAAAGCGTCGCAGAAATCGGATGTGCTGGCCTACTTGTAGGCGCATAACTGTCACAACGCACACTCGCTCTTAGGCTCAGATCACATACAGATCCCAAAGAGTGGTTTAACAAGTGGTCGATATGGAGCGTTTGAAGAAGAATATATATATATTAGCTAAGAACACGATGTTCTGATCTATAATCAACTATGCCAGCTGTATCGCACACAATTAACGGTAAAGAAGATTTGAATTAGTAGAATAATATAGTGTTTCGTGATTACTTTTGTAAAGCGAACTGGTCGTCCACTTGATTGGCTGATTGACTGGCCCATTTTTGTTTCACTTCGGTTAATAACAATGTCTGTTCCGATCGTTTTCTTACACGTGAAGATCTCAGAGGCAGTTCACGAACTACGCTGCACGGCAAGGGTCCCAGGTGCAATATTTCTATATATTGTGTATATTTTTTCCACTTTAAATAAATTTCCAGCCTTCCCTTATCGACTTACAACTGCCACAGTTTCTTTTACATTCTCAACATAAACACATGAACTACGTGTTATTGTCCGTGTCCTATAGAACTAAAAACTTGATCTCACCTACAATGACGTCATGGATCACTGGAAAAATAACACGCTGGCTCCACGATGGTAGTGAACCGAGTACTTTTAAAATGTAGCAACGAGAGGCGAGCACAGTACCTCTCCACCAGAGGGACCACACACCGTGGGCCTAGATACATACAGTGTTCACACAGAGAGAGAGAGAGACAACTATTGTTTTTGAATTCTGGAAAATCGATGATACAACAAACACGGCGTTTGCTAGTGCATAGAAGAAGCCCCCTAACAGAACAATGATAAACTGAATATGTGCGTGATGTGCATACCTAGTGTCACATTCATGCATGAGGTAGTAGACGTCTTGTCAAATTTGTGAAATTAAGGCCACGCGGCTGTTCTATATACTGTCTCGTTATATAAATGATATATTATATCGTACTAGGAAATCCCTGAAACGAACTTTGCTGAGAGAGAGGCAAGAAATATGGGACTCATTTCCATGGAAGAGATCGAGAGAGTTGCCCAAAACAGAGCGGTATGGAGAAATTACGTGTAACTAACATTTTTATGTAAGTGAGAGGATATATATATATGTGTGTGTGTGTGTATGTATATATATATATATATATTGTTACTCCTGCTGCTCTTTTAAGAGATCTCATCTATGTTATGATTTGAGACGTAGATGAACACCTTAGTGAAAGTTGTGTGGACAAACAGGAAAGAGGGCGTCAACGATTTAAGAGGAAATGAAACATTTAAAAGATGGACAAACAACAGTAAAACAGAGAATGTACTAGCATGGCAAGAGACATGATACGCTAGAGATTCGTTATAGTTATACCTTCGATGTGGAGATGATACGTGATCCATATTACCAGAATGAGAATCAGTTGTTAGAACATGCAAGTGACAATGAACTTGTATGTATGGGCAACAGAGATAACAAATAAGAGAAGTATACAATAAGTGAGATACGGGAATCACTAGAAGTCACAAACGAAAGACAACACTAGTAGATACGGATACTGAGTTGTTAAGAGACATGATCGCCTACGCCAGCAGGCAGGCACTTGCTGACAATTATACAAGTAAGCTACACAATCAACAGAAAGTGACATATAAAAGAAAAGATATTAGTTAGTATGTATGGGCACAACTAGGAAAACAGAAAGGAAATCTATACAACGGGCAAGTTACACGAACTATCAGAAACTGATCGACCGTGCTTACTGTCACGAGTGCTGTTAAGTCGCTTATGTTTATAATAACAGACAGAATGTCAGTGCTAAGATGACAGTTGTGGGCGAGATAAATGACATAAATATGAGATGACAGCATTCTTTCTACTCTCCAACTAGCATCAAAAAATAACAGTCACGCATGTATTTATGTTTCTATAACGTGCACACACACATAACATTTTCACATTGTGCCGTGTAGTATTGCACAATCGTGAGTTTTGAGCGAATCATCTAATGATAAAGCATGACAATTTTTATTTTTCAATATGCAAGGAGAAACCAATTAGAACTCATTAGAAAATGTTCTCACCGTTTTATTCATTCTCTCTCTGGAGATTTATCTTAAGGATTGGAAAGGGAATTGTACGGAAGTCAGTGTGACTAACAAAGGACATTTGTTTTTTCTTATACGAACGCTCCATATCGACCACTTGATAACCACTCTTTGTGATTTGTATGTAATCTAAGTCTAAGAGCGATTGTACGTTGTGCAAGTTATGCGCCTACAAGTAGGCCAGCACATCCGATTTCTGCGATACTTTTTATTTACTATGGTAGCTTTCCTAGGCCCCTACCTTAGTCGCCTCTTACGACATGCTGTGTAAGTCGCAGTGTTACTATTCTTTGCTCCCCTTAAGGGCCACAGCAACACACGGGCGCAAAAGACATTTAAGTTAATACTTCTTCTTCTCTGGTAATGCATGTAGTTTACTGTGGAAAACAAACTAGGCAGTCAGCTTCAGGTATGTCAGGTTTCCCCACAGCTTAGCTTTAAGGTCGACTGGGGGTGGCCACATCTTGCTTCTCACCTCACCCCGGAGAGGACAGTCTTGCAGGACATGCCCCGGTGTTTGTTCCCGTCTGCTGACACTGGCAGAGAGATGTTTGACTTATTCCTAGTCTATGCAAGTGAAGTGTATATTGAGCCTGCTGTGTCGTTCGGTACGTAGGCGAAATATAATGACCTGGTCTGTTCTGCTTAGGTCTTGGAGGAAGTCTGTTCCATAATAATATGCAGTGTTTGTCTTCCAGTCTACTGCAGATTTTCTCTTTTGTGAGGGGGGTTTGACCTCTTGAAAATACAGTGGCTGGTAAATTTGCTATTTGGCACTGCCTTTCTTAGCCAAGACATCGGCATTCTCATAGCATCAGACGTGGAATACTGCACTTAAGGTTACAAGAGAACATGGAAAACCCTTACTGAAGCTTCATGAGCCAATTCATATGCTCATTTGAGGAAAGTCGGTTGAGTGTGTTGAATCAGAGACAAATACAGGGCGTTCAACATAAAAGTAGCCCAATTTACAGGCTTTGATTAGTCAGTCGGGCTACTTTTATCTTGAACACCCTGTATAAAAGTATGGGCCTTCGGACTCAGGTAAGAATTATGGGAAATCAGAGCCCAACTGCACCACGTGACCTCGCATTCCAGTATTGGTGTATATAGACGAATTCATTTTTAAATCAACATAAAATGCTAAATCGAAGTTATATTATGCAACAAGTTAAGTTTAACAATAAGGAATATCAATATTATGAATATTTTTCACCAATAAATAAACATAGACTAATAGAATTGATTAAAATTGCTAAAAAAAAAAGCTTGCAGTGCTCTATCAAACATCTATATTTTCCGGCCCCCTTTTCTGATCTAGGTCAGGAACCCCTTGTCAGTTGTCTGGCCTAGTTATCTAGAGTTGGCTGTGGTTGAACCCAGGACACTTTTTTGAGTTCCATTCGAAAAGTGAACGTCTTGCGGTGCGCTATTCCGCCCCACTAAAGTATAGGATATCAGCACTAAAAACGTATGATATGTTCAACTAAACAAATAGACATCAGTTTCATATACAAAACACAGTATGTTCCATACAGTCAGAATTTGAAATATTTTAACATACGAAGCAACGTATCACTCGCTTGTTCTGTATATTTGAATAGCAGTAATAGACATTAGGACCAAGTTCACAAAAACCATCATCCGTTTTCTTTAACAAGTATCTCTTCTATGATGATGGTCTCAGTATAGCATATATACTCACATAATCGATATGAAACTATACTGGGTATGACACAAATCAGATTGATCCGATCATCAGAAGCAAAATCAATACTAGACAAGCTGGCATACTTATATATAATTAAGTCAATAAGAAGTCCATGTACTCAGTATTATAACTAAACATACAGGACCAGATCCGTGACTCAGAATGAAGTGATCTATCATGATGACATCTCAGTGTGTGGTGTCTGTCAATACTGACCGTTTCGTCTCTATATGTGAAGGTACCATACACTTTGAAAGGAAGTGCTTGAGGAAGTGAGGAAGGCGGTGGGGGTCACCAGGAAAGATAGACTACGAAACGATGACATCAGAAGGAGAGTGGGCATAACTTCATGCACCGAATACGTTGAAAGGCAACAAATGCAGTAGTTTGGACATCTAATGAGAATGGAATACAAACAACTACCAATAACATCATATAATAAAAAAAGAGATCAGTTACTAGAGCCAAAGGAAGACCAAGAAAAAGATGGATAGATAATATCAAGACCACACTAAATTAACCACAAGGGCGACTCATCTGACCTTGGAATGCAAATTAAATCTCCCCCACCTACGCTTAACGGCAAGGGTGAACAACCAATTCCATCACTCACCTGGGGAGAGACAATAGACCATGCACTCTCAAAACACTTTCTTCTGGAATGTCAACTAGTTTTAAAATAGACATTAATTTGTAATGCATCTCTTGCACAACCACAGATGTAATGTCACAGGGGATTAGTTTATTATGTATCATGTTCTGGAGGAACAATACGGTTCACCAAATGTGCATATGCACAAAAGGTACTTTTTATTCATCATTGGATATCGTTGATATCGCTAGGGAATCAGCCTGTCTGGCATTTAATTATAACTATATAGAACAATCATATTTGGAGATATATACGATCGATATAGCACCAAGTACCGCCATGTTGCGAGACACAAGTGGGAGGGGAAAACATCAAGAGAATAACATATTACAGCCTGGTACGACCGAGTGGTTACCGGCGTCTAAATTTGGGGTGTAAAGAATAGAACCACTGTTACCTGCCCCACATGTCCTAAGAGGCGACTAAGGAGGTTTGTCTGAAATCGGATGTACGTGTCCTAAGCGCGTAGAAGTCTATGCGTTTGGGGCCTACCAAACCAATGTGCAACGTATACACGTTCTTGGCAAAGATCAAACATATCACAAAGAGTGATTAAAATTGGTTGTAAAGAACGAACGCAACGAAGAAGAACAGCCTGGTAGAGTATAACATCAAGGCGAGAGATAAGGGGATGGTGGATGTCCGTTGCAAACAACTTTATATGCGGAGACCGTACATAATGATGATGACCGGATATTCTGAGATCGGCGATAGCATAATGGTTAACGTACATGCTCTGTAGTGCATGTCCAATGATACAATTCCACAGCTGCAGTGGAATATTTTACAACGGTCAAGGATCTCAAGTCGATCAAATCTCAAGTTATGTTTCATTGTCTAAAAACATATTATCGTGTGACCATGTGTCTAAACGGTATCCTATCCTTAGAACTTCTATGACAGCAGGTCTTACAACCAATCTCATGCATCTCTAGTTGTTGTCACTGTGAATTTGCAGACATAATGGCAGAACACGTCCTACAAAACTGTTTATTGCAGGTAGAACTGAGGAAATGAATGTGACTCACACTTACTATCTTCGAAGAGATACCGTACGATGAAACCAAAATCCCGAAACAGCAGACTAAATCAGATAATCCGAAACCTGCTGCCTTGCAGGTGGGCTGGCGACAGCCAAAGGCTGACGGAGAGCGTACCTAGTAAACGTTGGCTAAAATCGGACACATAGCTGAAGGATTAGCACCAGAGCTCAAAATGGCGCTGAAGATGTGACGAAACACACCCATGCTAAGGCTACATGAATCAGATTTCCACATGAATGGGGAAGTCTGGTATATCAGTCTAAGCGATGATCGCGAGAGGGAGAGAGAGAGAGAGAGAGAGAGAGAGAGAGAGAGATAATCCAAAATCTCACTATAACGAAGGAGATGATAGCAGAAGAAGACGAATATTTCGTGTAATGTCATTTTAATTTTTTTTTCATAATTGCAAGCATGCAAGTCGGCGACTGACATTCATACCGAGTAGAGAGAAACCAGAGTCTGGTGTGTGGATATCAGATTGTAAATTACGGATGACATATTGGTAACAGTTTTCAGATCTAACTAAATGCTCCTACGGTGGGTATCGCAACTAACATGTTTAATTAACAGATGTATATGGAAGTTACTGTAGTAAATAAAAAGCGTTGCAGAAATCGGAAGTGCTGGCCTAGGCACCCGTATGTGCATAACTGGCGCACGTACAATCGCTCTTAGGCTCAGATAACATACAAATCACAAAGAGTGGTTTAATAAGTGGTCGAGATGGAGCGTTCGAGGAAGAAGAAGAATTAACAGAAAAATGAAGATCCTGACCTTTCCTGACGGAATCATTTCAACTAGCAGGAAACGAAACAAAATGTGTGTCTCTCACGCTTCAAAACCAGAAGTTTAATTTTTTTTTTTATAATGTAGGTGAATAAAAGCTCTTTAAACCAAGGCACGCCGCTTTCAACCAAATGATGAGCCTTTTATTAGTTATATCATAGAGTGTGTATGCCAACAAAAATGAAAAATAAGAATTAACTCCTTTTGGAGAATTCAAGTAATTTTGTAACCACAAGCTTCAGGTAAATGTGATCCTTTATATATCTACGGCAGTTTATATAATCATTAGTCATAATATTTCCATTTGTAGCATTTGGGATAAATTACTGTTCCTCCAGTCCTGCTCTAGAAGAAGGTAAAACTGTCTGCCTATTTCAACCCGCCTTACAATTCATGCCACGGGTTATGATATTTTTATAGTTCATAATGTTTACATCTGTGATGTTACAGTATTATTGGTTATTGGTAACTGAATTGACGATATAGCACTCCGGGTATACACAGAGGTGCTCAGTCTCCCGAAATAGATGTCGAAGATGTCACACACTCATGGTTACTGTGGCTCGCTGATTAAACACGTTTCTTACTCTGCCCCTCAGGTATCCAGTTCTGCTCGTACAATGGGAAAACTGCACACTTCTTAAATCGATGGATCAACATTTATTTTATTATCATCCAACATGCCATCGTAAAGAGACAGAAGAGCATCCACTTTATGCATTCTCAATTCCAAGACAATCAATGCTGTTGATGCAAGTTTGTCCGCTCTATTGCCGCAAACACTCGCATGCCCAGGACAGTAGATACACTGGTTGGAAATCTGACTAGACTCAATGCTTGCATTCTTACACTTTAGCTATAGTCGCAACTGGGGTAGTTTGACTTCCTTGATCTAGTAACACAGCATATGCTCCTACATTTAATTTGTTGTATAAAATAATGAAGAAATCTCTATAAATAAAACATTAGAAAACCATCAAGGTCTCTGAGATATGTAATTAGTAGCAAATATTCTACAACTACTACAGCGATGTATTCTCCAGCACAGTAATTGTGTCTCATGCTCTGGTATAATAGAATATGACCAGTTAACCAATAGTGAATAAATAACAAGCTTGCCGTGAATATTTAATGAACTAAATAAACAACATGGCAGAAAGCCAACAATAGAACTGGCTGACAGTACTGAGACTATGAAACTAGGAGACCATGATCAAACAGTGTTGGAATAAAATACAATATAGATAAATCCAATGACATATTACATATAGTATATATATAAAAGATAACATATAAGAAATTAAGTATTACAGTACAATGTATTAGGAGTGTGCAGGCGTGTTGTTGAATCTAAACATAAAAATAGATGTGTTTGATATTTTTTGTTTGTTCTCTCAGACCATTTTGATCATTCTTATTGTGATATATAAACAGTCTTTGCTAAGTACATTACTATTGTGATATATAAACAGTCTTTGCTAAGTACATTACTATTGTGATATATAAACAGTCTTTGCTAAAGTAACATTTTATTGTGATATATAAACAGTCTTTGCTAAGTACATTATTATTGTGATATATAAACAGTCTTTGCTAAGTACATTCTTATTGTGATATATAAACAGTCTTTGCCAAGTACATTCTTATTGTGATATATAAACAGTCTAAGAACTACTAGATACATTTTGATCATTCTTATTGTGATATATAAACAGTCTTTGCTAAGAACGACTAGATCATTCTTATTGTGATATATAAACAGTCTTTGCTAAGAACGATTAGATACATTTTGATCATTCTTATTGTGATATATAAACAGTCTTTGCTAAGAACGACTAGATACATTTTGATCATTCTTATTGTGATATATAAACAGTCTTTGCTAAGAACGATTAGAACGTTGCGCCCCCGTTAGACCCCTATTAATGTATCCATTCGCATCCATACCATCCAAATCAAAGTTTTCGGCCTAGGTTCGAGTCTGTTTTGCTGACAGTCAAACTCCCTTCGCTGTACATTTCTCTTGATCCGTTTATCGCCGTATATTTTGGCTTGGATGGAAATGTGTTCAATTCACATTTACCATACGTAATACATTTTCCATACGTGAGGAAAAGAACTGGCCCGCTTACCGTCCGCATACTTGGTTTAAAAATGTAAAGTAATAATATTTCACAATATAAAGTCGACAAAATAACACAGAACATACTCATAAAATTATCACTTTTCATTATCATTTTATCAGTCCATAGTATTCTAATCATTCTTTTGTTTGAAGCCAAAAAGAAAATATCACATTGCTGTGGCCTCTAGAGACTTCTATTTCAGTTAGTTTATTTTTGTCCATGACTCGCTTTCAAATGTCAGTATTGGCTCTGTGTAGTACGTACAGAAGCACTCTCTTTGTGCTAACAACTTGTTGCATACAATTTACTTTCATTTTGTGGAATGCTGTGATCTAAATCTAGTATCTGACGTTATCATCAGTCATCATTATCAGGTGCCGTGCCGGCGTAGGCGATCATGGATCTCCCCAAATCTCTGTATTTGTTGTTTGCTATCAACACTGAGCCATGAAGTCAGGCTATCCAAAATTTTCTGTCTTCCTCTGTCTCGTCTACCCTCAATTTTACCGGTTGTCACAATGTGTTCTAAAGCATCAGAGTACCGAGGTATTAAAATTGATGGACTTGTGTACGCCCGCCTGCCCAGCTTGTTCGTAGCGCGTTGGACGACGGGTGACAAGTCCTCTGTGAGTGCGGGTTCAATTCAGCTGACTGGCAGAAAAGCCACAGGCACTCCAGATTTACGGTGTTCGTGGCATCGAGCCGAAGGGTTAAGATGTCCATGGCACCGAGCCGAAAGCTCAAGTGCTTCTGGATCGAAAAAAAAAATTGACTTGTGTTATCAACGTCTCGTGTACTTTAATTGTGTGATTTTTTTATGAAGTTGAAAAAAATCATCATCATGTGTTAGGCCCGCTGACGAATGCGATGATGCGTATCCACAAGCGTCTGTCCCTAGTGATATCAATTCAGGTGTTGACACTCTTCATTGTCATGATGCCAGACTATGCAGAGTTGTTATCCCTGTCCTGTCTCTTGATTGGTTTTACCAGTCGCAACAATGTGTTCTTCTTCTGCGCTCGCTCGCTCGCTATGAGTTCATGCGTAGTCATGAGCTCATATATATATATATGAGGTTTTGATTAAAAGGACAGCGATTCCCCTACCCTAAGGTAGCAGTTAATAGACTGGACAGGTAGTTGAGAGATCATAGAAGAAGGGTAAAAAGACTGCGAAAGATGCACACCATCGTATGTATATAGTGACTAGAATTAGTTGAGTTTGACGTAACGTGAATAAACTAAGAACAGATAACTAAGGACAGATAAACAACAACATAACAACGGGAGAGACCGAGAGATATGGCAAACGTACACTGTGTATGTATATATATATATATATATATCGTCAACTGTAGTTTCATTCATTTTTTAAAACATTTGTTTTACGTAAGTTCATTGAAATAAAATTCTCTATTAAATCCACAAGCTGTATGTTATTCATAATATCACTCTCAACTAATATGATAGAAAGGTCTGTTTAATCGATCTTGTCCCATTACTGATCTGTATGTATTTGTATATATGTTTTAGCTTGGAGAAACTGATTTATCTAGCGAGATTTCTTACTACCATCCTTGACCACAGACCGACAATACAACCTTCTTCTACTTCTTCCAACGCTCCATATCGACCACTTGTTAAACCACTCTTTGTGAATGATGTAGCCTAAGAGCGATTGTACGTTGTGTCAGTTATGCGCCTACAAGTAGGCCAGCACATCCGATTTCTGCGACGCACTTTATTTACTAGGGTAGCTTCCCAAGGCTCCTACCTTATTCGCCACTTACCTAGGCAGATGACGCTCATCAGCCCATGAGGGTAGGTCGTCTAAGGGTCGCTACCCTAAAAGAAAATAGCAACCTGCTGCCTTCCAGGTTGGATGGGGACAGCCAAAGTCTGACGGAGAGCAAACCCAGTAAACGCTGGTTGAAATCGGATACTTCACCGAAGGATAAGCACTAGAGCTCCAAATAGTACTGAATGTTGTGACGTAAAATTACGTTCTTGGCAAAGGTTGTATATATATCACAATCAAAATGATAAACATGGCCGAAAAAGAACGATCGAGAGAGAGAATCGCCTCTTACGGCATGTCTTGTAGGTCGCAGTGCCACTATTCTTTGATCCCCTTGCGAGCCCTGGCAACACACACGAGCAGACAATGCAATCAAAAAGTCATCGTGCATGTTGGTATCTTGTATGGCAACAACAAACTACCCAAACGGCAACCATCATGTGTAAGGTACGCAATGAATGCTTCTTGATTATCCAAATCTCATCAAACCCACTTGCTGTTGAAAAACAATATTTATGAAGCACACACAAAAGTCCGTTCTATTAATATCTTCTTATTCCGACGCTGTGACGCACGAAGGGATTACAAACCCCCAAAAAAACCAGAAGAAATAACAGAAAGAACAATTGTGAATATCTCCATTCATTAATAACAAGCAACGGAGAAAAAGGAAGAAGACCAAGGTGAGGATTGGTACAAGATGTGATCGATAACTTAAACATGGCAGCAACTGGGGCATGATATTTATAACTAATAACGATGGCAATATTATAGATAAATAACAAATATATTCTATTCTGATATCTAAACTTCTAATCCTATTTATCTCCCGATGTCTTCCTCTTTGTATACTAAGATGTCTCTGTGGTCTAGAGGCTAAGTGCTTGTCTCTCGTGTCAAAGGTACAGGTTCGTTCCCTCGTGGAGTCATCTGCATATTTTTCTATAGATCCCTCATCTCAGTGTAGGTGATATCAAGTTCTTAGTCCTATCGGAGACGAGCGATAAAACGTAGGTTCCCGTGTTCAATTTATAAAAAAAAACATTGGCAGTTCAAAATCGAAACGAGCAGGCTGGAAAGACGCTGCCAGTGATAAATTCATTAGAAAATGTTAAAAATAAAATTTCTACAAAATATCCTCCATATCTTCAAAATTACATCGGGGACCCTCTCCGGTGCTACGGAGTTCGTGCACTGCAGCCGAGGTCTTCCTGTGTATTATGAAAGAGATTGGAGCACATGTGATTACTCACCGAAGTGCACTGATGATAATCTCATCAAATCAATCAATTTTAATAACGTATTATATTCGGCTGTTGCTTTTTTTTTTAAATTGCAGGCAAGCAATCCACTAGCGCTATCCACTCCATCCTGTTGTGTGTGTGTGGTGGATTTTTTTAGCTGCCAAAGAAAATCGGTCAAGTTTTAACATCTGCACTCGATGACATCGAACAGCAATCTAAATTAAGCAAAAAGATCGCTAAGAACAACTCTAACTAAATTATTCAGCCTGTCCGCTCGGGTCTTGGATAGTTCACGATTTACGACTCCGCAGACGCGATTATCGTCATTTGGATAACAAAGCAAACGTTAAAAATAAAATATTATTCCGTCTTTTTCGCTCCAGACTGAGCATGGTGGAACAATGTTTAAAGCCTGTGTCAAAGCATATATGTGCTCGTATAGCCATATTTCCCTAGTTCGCTTTAGAATAACCACTTGTGATTTCAGCTAAAGTGTTGTATGTGTGTTGTACGGTTAGGTCACAGCGGTTAGGCTGCGATATTTGTGCCTTTAGGTTCAGAACGTCAGTGTTCGTCATCTCGTATCTTAACTATAAAACAATATAGATAGAGACTGCAGTAAAACGATGTAGAATGGCGAAACACGTAAAAACAAAGTAGAGACTGCAGTAAAACGATGTAGAATGGCGAAACACGTAAAAACAAAGTAGAGACTGCAGTAAAACGATGTAGAATGGCGAAACATGAAAAACAAAGTACTGTAGTTTTACAAAATACAAAAACAATGACAATACACAGCAACGTTTCTACCAAAAGGCCTTTATCAATAAAACACAAAATAGGTGTGCGTTTGTCTGTCACAGAAAAACTCTCGAACACTAAACTTTGGAACCATGAAGTTTGCAAGTTTATTCATACTGTATTAATCCAAGGACTATATCTAACGAAGAACTGTTTATACATCGTTGGCAGGATAATGTGAATACTGTCATTCAAAAGAGACGATGAATATGGATGGAATATGTTAATTAAGCGAGAAGGCTAACTCTGATACGAAAACTGCACTGAGATGGACAACGGAGAATAAAAGAAAAAACGTAGAAGATCCAAGACCACCTGAAGAACAGTCAAACAGGAATTTTAAAACAGTGAATTACAGCTGGAACACAATGTGTAGGGCGGCCATAGATAGCGAAGAATTGTGTGCTTTTACTGATGCCGTAAACGTCAAGAAAGAAAGAAAGAGAGCGAGATAGAAAGAGATCGCCAATAAGCGTCTGTCTGGACAGGTTTGGTAAGGTGCATATGTAAACTATGGGCGTCCATATGTTAAGGCAGGGAGATGGAGTGGGGGGTGTCAACCCTGGAAAGTGGCTTTTTGATAACAGTTTTATGCGAATATGGTCTTCTCCATTTCTGTGTCGTAAACTACCAACTAACATTTTTTTTTAAATTCCCTTTGCCCTCCTCCTGGAAAACGTTATGTGGACGCCCATGATGTAAACCTATTCTTTACTGTCTAAATAAACAACTCTGGTATTGACACATATAATGGATTGGTCACCTGATCCGGATAGATGACGACCGAACCCCCAAGGGCATTTTATACGACGAGCTGACTTATGGCCAAAAACAAATCTGAGGTTCGACCCTTCCTTCGTTACAAAGGCGTATGTAAGGGTGACTTACACAACACTGGGGAGAGGGTTGACAAGGACATGCCCAGCTGGAAACAGGCTCCTGAAACAGGTTTGAAAACTTACGAAACCATACTCAAAACAACTTGCTGACATGCCAGAAAAAAAAACATAAATAAAATTCATCATGAGTTTTAAAAAAGGGTTTTAAAGCCGAAGGATTGACTTCATTGCACCGAGTTTTACCTCATATGGCTCGGTCCTCTCTGCAGAAATGGCACGCCACCTGCCGAGAGTATTGCACAAAGCACGAACTCCGTAGCTCCGGCAGCAATCTAGGGTCTCTGGAAAAACTTGTCACTCGTGAACAGAAGGCCGCTGTCCGGATTCGAACCCATGACCTCAAGGCAAAAGGCTTAACCACTCAGCCACAGAGACCCCCCCAATCATGTGTGCTACACTGGAGATCAAAAATTGGTCTAAAGATGAAGGATTGACTTTACTGCACCGGGTTTCTCATATAGCTCCGTCCTCTCGGCAGATATGGCAAGCCACCAACAAAGTATCGCACAAAACACGAACTCCGTTTAACAGTGCTAGGGTTCTCCTGGAAATAATTGCACGTGTGAACTAAACGACGCGGATTTCGACCTACAACTTTAAGAACACAAGGCAAATGTCTTAACCCCTTCGCCACAGAGATTTTCGATGAATTATCTATAAAAGACAAACAAGATGTCATCATCATCATCGATATCCTCCTAGAAAAACACTAATATACTCACTGCATCATGGATGTAGTGGACGTCTGTAGCTTAAGCAGTAGTGAGCTCGATCACAATCCAAGTGTACCTGGTTTCAAACTCCGCATAAGCTAATTTCTCCACGTAGATTTTTACGAACAGTAAAAATAGACCTCAGCGTTCAGAAGTCAATGGCAAACTACTAAACGTATAAGTGGTGCCTAGAAAATCAACGACTCATTTACTGTGGTTGATAGCGACGTCCTGTAAATGGTTCCACGATTTTCATTGATTCAGTTATCAGAGGACTATCAACATAGCACTCCGGACAGGTCTATAGGTGCTCCGATCTCCGTCTCAACAAATCCAGAAGCCCAACACGCCAGTTCGATTTTCATTGATTCAGTTATCAGAGGACTATCAACCTAGCACTCCGGACATGTCCATAGGTGCTCCGATCTCCGCCTCAACAAATCCAGAAGCCCAACACGCCAGTTCGATTTTCATTGATTCAGTTATCAGAGGACTATCAACATAGCACTCCGGACATGTCTATAGGTCTTCCGATCTCCGCCTCAACAAATCCAGAAGCCCAACACGCCAGTTCGATTTTCATTGATTATGGAATGCTATACTGCATCGAAAAACAGCCGTCAATTGTAAGTAAACATAACGGTAACTTTGATGCTTCCTTCCTTCCCTATCAGGCTTCAACTTGAATATGCTCCAGAAAAAGCACTGGCCTGTGTTAATTTACTGAAAAGAACTAATCCTACAATTGCACTGATGTTGGTAATATTTGAATAAAAAGAACATGAATGCTATATACCAAATAAAATACGTATACTGAACCACATAATTTTAATATCAGTGTACGGTCCTAGAAAACGTAACGGTAAAGAATGCTTCTGCCACGTACTCTTACAAGCAGTAACAATGGCATGGATTTATGTTTCTAGAGATAGTACAGGAAGCCTGCTCTCTGACTCGGCATCACCGTCGGCGCCTGTACAAATCTTAATTAGACTTGTTTAGCACGTAGCTTAACTACGTGTTTATGATGGAACAACCAGTCTCTTCCGGGTTTAAGACCACGTATTTCATTTCTTTATACAGAATCAGGATGATATTTTTTTCTAAAGGTTAGACCACGGTCTGAGCCTCGTTCCACTCACTGTCGTTACTTGTTTAATGGAAATGTCAGACGGTGGGGAACGTCTTAACGAACGTTGTGAAGTCCCCGGGTGATATTTGTCCAGCTAAAGTAAGTTACAAAACTACAATAATTATTAAACAGCGAGAACACATGATGTAATGTCAATGGAAAAGAAAGAAAGATTACAAAATCGCAGATAATTCTATGCGTACACGTCAGACATTTTGCTTGCGTACTTTAGCGATTTTGTCGATTTTTCGCTCATTAAAATAACACGCGATGGACACACACCATCTTGTGGTTTTTGTCAACATTTATGTGGCATGACGATATTGCTAGTCTCCTGTCCCCAGACAGCTTTGTATGCTGTATGTAGAAATCATTTTCTTAATTTGCCAGTACAGGACTACAAGATCGGTATGGTCATTTCTTCTGGGTATGCTTCTTCTTCTTTTGTCATCACACTTTTACCGGGTTGTTACAGTGTCGTGACAATCATTTTCTTACCTTGCCAGTACAGGACAAGATCGGTATGGTCATTTCTTCTGGGTATGCTTCTTCTTCTTTTGTCGTCACATTTTTACTATATTGTTGCACAATGTCGTGGCAACATCGATTCACTCGTGCTGATATGTTTGAAACTATAACTCAGACTACATAAGTCAGGACTGTCCAGCTTACAATAAGCAGTACGACTAATCTGATCGAAAAGTGCATGAAGAAGGAAGCCAATGGGTTGCGGACACGACTTGGAAACGGCAATGGACTTCGTATTAGAAACAAAAGTGATTGAAGATCTGACCGTATCACACAAGAATAAACAGAAGTAAATTCTCAAATAATGCACATTCTATCTTCAGTGTGTATGCTGGGTTAGTTTGTTTGTATGTCCCATAACAATAACTGTGGATCAAACGCGTGTCCTCTAGGATAAGAGACCTTATATTCATCATCGTTCCCGTTACAATCGATTCTCCAAAGATGGGTGTCCAGTCTTTCGGAGTGTGTCGGGGCGGGAAGGGGAGGGGGTGTCGGAATCGTTGATTGAGCTGCTGTTCACGATTTATGTCACTGAAACCATTAACAAGCTTATATGGGTCGGGCACCTATGAGGGCGCTTTGAGTTTACATACGTCAACTGTATTCAATTTATTTGTTGGGTTTTTTTTAAGCAGACACTATTAACGTTTCGGTTTTTCCCACTGCCTTATTAATGCACTTATCTAAGGTCAAATCTCTACCCTGTAATACTGATGTATTGTTTGTACATTGCCCCGTCTGCCTTGTTTTGTAATCCCACCTAAATTGCTAGTGTAGTTCTCTCTTTTATGAATTCGTTTTCTACAGTAAGAAAAACCGGTCGATGGACACTGCTTCCAAGTGGTATAAAAAAACACGCGTGTAATCTCCCACTCTATGACTGATGAGTGGAATGCCAGGTCTGGTGTATATGGGGTGAGCCATGATCGCAAGTAGGAGAATGGTGGATTGAGTAGCTGGCTAATAAGGATAAACCTTTTGTCACCCTGCCAGTTTGCAATGCCCGCACCCCTTCTGTCCATTTGATTATACTCCCCAGTTCTGGGATTGGTCGTAGCCTCCGATAACCATGCGGCCGGCGGCCTCATGTAAATATTTTAGGAAATAAGACCAAAACCGTCGCGTGACCTCCCATTTCATTATTGTTGTATAAAAACGAATTCATGTTAAAATCAACACAACATGCTAAACCAAAGTTATATTATGTAACAAGTTCAGTTTAACAATAAGAAATATCAGTATTATGAATATTTTTCATCAATAAATAACCATAAGCTCAGAATTGAGTAAAATTGCAAAAAAAGATTGCAGTGTTATAGCAAACATATACAAAAACCAGACTCCAACCCAAAACTAGGTCATGATTTCCCCGGTCAGTTATGCGGCCCAATAGTAGAGTTTCCTGTGGATTGGCTTTTTAAAGTTTTCACAAACAATCAGTCTTACGTTTTCTGGAACTGAGTCTTGAGCCAGCGGGTGGTCAGTAGCAGATGCAAAAAAAAGAAATGAAAATCGTGACATATCCTCCTTTAAAGAACTTAACCATCAACCACAGTAAACGAGTTGTCGATTTTCTAGACATCACTTTATATATTCAAGTCAATATTTCGACTTTAGACCTCTTTTTTTTAATTCTTTCTCTCTCACTTGCACACACAATAATAATCAATGCGAATGTATGATATATAAACTAACGAATCAGAACACGCGCACACTCACACATGCTTGGATAGAAATATATATGTGTGTGTGTGTGCTTTGTATATATTTATATGTGCATTATATACATTACATAACTGCTTTCTCTATCTACGTTTTGATTCATTCAACAAAAGACAGGTATGATTCTTATGAATTATTCGCTTGGGAGAGAAAGCCGTCGTTACATTGTATGCTCAATTGCAATAGATTGCAGTCCTGGGGAACATCATACATTTTACTGATCGCTTCTTCTTGTATTGATTACTTACGCCGTGAAGCATTGTATATTAATGTTCAAGTTTTTCATTCAGACGGCTATAAAGACTGCCTGGCGTGCTGACATTTTATGTCTTTGTAATATTAATCACCAATTTCACGACCTTGCTCTATTTATCTCGATCTAGTTAGGGTTTTCTTTCATATCTCGTAGAACATAGGCTAGGAATGAAACTTGCATAACCGTTCGTCCATGTCGTGTCGGGCCCGCAAGGAAGAAAAATAGTACCAGTGCGATCTACAAGACATGTTGTAAGAGGTGACTGGGGTAGCGGCCTAGGAAGCTACTCTAGTAAATAAAAAGCGTCGCAGAAATCGGATGTGCTGGCCTACCTGTAGACGCATAACTGTCACAACGTACAATCGCTCTTATGTTCAGATAACATACAGATCAAACAGAGCGGTTAACAAGTGGTCGATATGGAACGTTCGAATGAGAAGAAGCTTAACCGTCCATTTGTAACTTGGAATCTCAATGTTTAATTCTTCTGTCTATCTCCCCATCAGGTTTGCTTGAGCTGTAGTAGTGAGTTGGTTACATTGGACGATGTTCAAATCTAGGTGCAGCCGACTCTTCAGTCGCTCTTATGAAAAATGAGTTCCCGGATTTCCTGGAATGGGTAACAGTTTGAGGAAAACAGTCATTGGAGCTATTACGTTTTATGGAATCTGACAAGGATCAATCACCTATTGGGACCCATGAAAGTCGATTCTACATGGTGTTCAAGATAATTGCAGCCCCATTGACAAATCGAAAGTTGCCAGATAACCTATCGCGTTGTGTCAATTTACTATTTAAACCGGTTCTGACTAGCTCGTCCTACGTCACATTTGTTCATCGCCCCTTCCCGCACTACAATTACATACCGTCACACAACCTTGACCTATACTACGTCATAGCTGAACCTTCTCATTTTCATACATATATGCCAGATTAGCTCCATTGATAGACCGCTTTTATCTTGAACACCCTGTATAATGACCTGGTCTGTTCTGCTTAGGTCTTTGTCGAAGTCTCTTGTACATACTCATAACTAGTGTTTGTCTTCCAGTAAACTGTTCAACCACAACGCAATTTCGAATTTGCACTTTCTCCTATGACGTGTTGAAAATGGTTTCTAGTTTTGTTTTCCTACCCAGGAAGATCCATTCATCTAAGAGGGGTGTACATGTCGCGAAATATAAATTTATAATCTGGAAGGGTCTACAGGTAATTGCTGCAGCACTCAGGCACTTGACCGTTATCTATAGGAAAATGTTCTGAGCTAGGTCGTTTAAAACAAGTCGTTTAAAACAAGATGTGTTCACATGAACAGACATATTAAAACAAGATGTGTTCACATGAACAGACATATTAAAACAAGATGTGTTCACATGAACAGACATATTAAAACAAGATGTGTTCACATGAACAGACATATTAAAACAAGATGTGTTCACATGAACAGACATATTAAAACAACAAATGAAAGGGTTCGGCCACATAAGCAGATTACCAACAGACAGTGCGCGCCATAGAGCAATCTTACTCTGATACAGTGAATACAAAGCAAACGACCGTCCATGAAAAATGGGACGTCAGGGATAACAGAGGCAACGAACAACACTGTTTATAAAGCGCACACAAGAGCCCGTTCTAGAAATCTCTTCTTATCCTGACGCCGTGGGATAAAACCGGATTAGAGAACAGAAGAGCAGAGGTATGTACTTTTTTGTCAGTGAAAATCTGGTATATATGGTAGTAAGATTACTGCAGTGCTTCACAAGCTTTTTTCTATGGGAGAGAGAGTGCTCCAAACAAAAGGAGCCCACTTAGTCGATAGAACATTGATTGCTTGTATTTGTTGGCACCGGATCAAGAGAGTTTTTGCAGAACCCAAGTCGATTCATTTATCACGATCACAATGAGAACCCCGGGGACGTGTCATTTTCTCTAAGAAAGTGTTTCCCGTGTCACTACCACCGTCATTTAGGACAGAGCTAGTTTTTAGTTTCGCTTATTTCAAAGATCAGTGAAAACCAAAACGAAAGATAGATAACAAAGAATGCGTAGGAAGGCATGGGACGATATTACAATATGAATACAAAGAAAGCCTACGATGACATAGATGTGTGCCGACATTACAATATGAATACAAAGAAAGCCTACGATGATATAGATGTGTGCCGGCATTACAATATGAATACAAAGAAAGCCTACGATGATATAGATGTGTGCCGACATTACAATATGAATACAAAGAAAGCCTACGATGACATAGATGTGTGCCGACATTACAATATGAATACAAAGAAAGTCTACGATGACATAGATGTGTGCCGACATTACAATATGAATGCAAAGAAAGCCTACGATGACATAGATGTGTGCCGACATTACAATATGAATGCAAAGAAAGCCTACGATGACATAGATGTGTGCCGACATTACAATATGATTGGAGAAACATATAACACGGAAAACAGTTTAAGCTTTTTTTCCGATCCAGAAGCACGTGAGCTTTCAGCTCTTCGGCTCGGTCCCATGGACATCATAACCCTTCGGTTCGGTGCCACGAACACCGTGAATCTGGGGAACCTGTGGCTTTTCTTCCAGCCTGCGGAATTGAACCCGCACTCACAGAGGGCTAGTCACCAATTTCAACGCGCTACGAACAAGCTGGGCAGGCGGACTTTCAAGCTTCTACAAAATAAATGGTTGTAAATAAAATTGGTCACGTTACAACAATAAAAAGTGATGCTTCTAGCATCCGGTTTCATATTATTTTGTTATCTGGTCTTATTATCTAAATCTCTTAGATATTTTATTCCATGATTTATCTGTATTGTCATTAATGTCAATGTTTCACACATAAAAGTACAATTCTAGAACATATTACGTGTGCAAAGTTACAAATTACATAATAAAATAACAGTCACCAACATCGGCATTAGAAATAGAAATGGGATAGAACTTTGAATAACATTGAGAAAACACAGAATCAAGTGGTATAAGAATGCAACCAAACTCCGCTGTATGCATAGTTTTCTACAATAGAACATCAGAAAAGAAGACCACGAAAAATATGGTTAGATAGCATAGCAGAATCCTGTCAAAAAGCAAAAATAACTATCAACCAAGCCACCAGAGCAGCGCAAGACAAAAAAAAACAGAAAACCCAACGCGCTGAGCAGCAACCCGATAGTAGTGTGACGACAAAAGATTATTACGAAATTCTTAGTTTGGTGAAGTTTTATGTATAATCACTTACATCTTCAGATGCAGCATCATCATCATCCACGAACAGAACTTTGTCACTTATAACAACCCTTAACTATTTCGTTATCTCTCTCATATGTCACATGTTCCGCCTCCGTTGCCGTCGGGCTCAAATCATATATCCCAAACCTGAATCCATATTCTCTGTAGTCTTTCTCTTCTCTTTGTAGGGATGTATCCATCTATAACCGTGTTCTCTAGACCTTCATGTCCTTTTATGTGTCAAAATATTTCAATGTTCCCATTATTTGCAGGATCCGCCAGTCTTCTATGATTTCCCATTATTTGCAGGATCAGCCAGTCTTCTATGATTTCCCATTATTTGCAGTATCAGCCAGTCTTCTATGATTTTGAGCTTCTTCTGGAGATATCTATATCTTCTTTTCTCTGGACATAATATACAGATGGCATCACAGGGGAATACATTATTGGACTATATTGAGAACCATTAATTAACGAAGATGGACATATGGCATCACATGGGAATATATTATTGGACTATATTGAGAACAATTAATTAATGAAAATGGACAGATGGCATCACATGGGAATACATTATTGGACTATATTGAGAACAATTAATTAATGAAGATGAACAGATGGCATCACATGGGAATACATTATTGGACTATATTGAGAACAATTAATTAATGAAGATGAACAGATGGCATCACATGGGAATACATTATTGGACTATATTGAGACCAATTAATTAATGAAGATGAACAGATAGTCAAAGAAACATACGACCATAAAACCGGATTACGAAATAAACCTTAAGTTACGAACGCGGGTTCTTTACTTTACGATCTACACTAAATATAATAAACACACTGTCGTTGTATTTGAAAGCCTCCATTAGCTTGTGTGTATTTCTCTCTTGGTACATCATATAACCTTAATTGTATCAATACTTTACTATCAGTCTATATATGGTACGTTAATTAGTCGACACTCTACAGATTTCCAATTCTAGACGTAGTTAGTTAGAGTGAGAGTACATATGCGAGGTTCGTTCAGAAAAAGTAAAGCACCACATTGGTTTTCTCAGCTTATAATGAAGATAGAATCATGCAATGTAGTGTCACACTTCAAATATGACATATGCTGATTGTGTGTAGCAAATTTTACCACAATTCACCAAATTATACTATACGGCTGCGCTAAACCATTGACATTGAGAATGTTTGCAGCGTGCGCTACAAGCAGCGAATTGTGATTGAATTTATCGTTGCAGAGAAGGAATCTATTGTGAACATTCACAAGCGTATATGTGATGTGTATGGAAGTCTTGCGGTGGGCAGAAGTACAGTAAGTTGCTGGGTTCTGATAATTTAAAAAAATCAGGGAGTGGGGATACGGAGCTGCATGACCACAGCCACCAACTCAGAAACGATGAAATGCGCTGAGGGTATTATTCTTAATGATAGGCGAATCACTACTCAACAATTGGCCTTACAGGTATATGAGTAGGCTCATCAATCAAAATCGAACTGGTACGGTCAGTCGCTTGACGCTGTTGGAGATATTGCAAAGGTGATTGGAGTACCTATGAACATGTCCGGAGTGTAACGAAGATATTCCAAACTGAAACTGACCTTACAGCTGTCAGCAATGGTAATGCAAATGCATTTATTAAAAGTCTAGGATTATCTAACATTTGAGCAAGATGGGTTCCTCATAGTCTGACAATTCATCACCGAATACAAAGGGAAGCAATGTCTTCTGAATTGTTGGGGCGTTTCAATGCTGATGGGGATAACATATATGTTATAAGATCGTTACATGTGACGAAACATAGACACATTATTTTGAACCTGAGACAAAAAGACTGTCAATGGTATTGCATCATCCGTAATCATCACGAAGACAAATTCAAAACAACTCCTCCCGGAGATGTAATGATAAGTCTTTTTGTGGGAGGAGAGGAGAGGGGCAATGAAGGTGTGATTCTTGTGGATATCATGCCAAGAGGAGAGACAATTCGAAAAGCTGAAATTAACACATTGATAAACTCAATCGACGTTTCCGCAGAGTTCGACCTCACAAGAATCCAACAGACCTGCAACTCCTTAACGACAACGCGCGATCTCTCACAGGTCTGTAAACACGGAAAGCAATCATGAAATTGCGCTGGACTGTACTACCCCATCCACCCAATAGTCCCGATTTAGCACCCTCTGGTTTTCTTATGTTCGGTCCACTTAAAGATGCACTCGGCGAGACACGGTTTGAACACGGATGAGGGAGTAATTCATGCAACGAAAAAATTGCTACATGATCAAGACAAAATTTGGTGCAGGCTAGGAATACATGCCCATGTTTCTCGCTGGCATAAATCCGTACAAATTGGTGGAGATTATGTTAAATAATACATATGTTTAAATGACATGTCCGTGTATAGCGTGTATCAATCTTATGCTTTTTGATTAAATAGTTGGTGAGAAAACTGATGTGCTGATTACTTTCTGAACGACTCACGTAATTTAGGGTCAAAGTAAAAAGGTGGTCACTTGAAGTGTCATATTTTTTTTATCATCAGGTGCCTGCCGGGTGGCGTAGATATCTCAGATATTGACGCTCTTCCGTGCCATGAAGTCAGGCTATCCAAAATTGTCTCTCTCTGTCTTCCACTGTCTCGTCTCTCCTCGTATTTTTACCGGTTGTTACAGTGTGTTCTGATCCTCCCTTCCTCGTCACATGTCCCAAAAATGATGACTGCCTTTTTCTTATATATTGATGATAAGCTTTCTCGTGTCTTGACCTCATTCAACCCCTTTTTTAAAATATATCTTTCAATATTGCACATGACAAATCTAACGTTTCCAGGGCTGTGTTTGTTTATGTTTCCATGACAGGCGTCCCATTTTTCTGTACATATATTTTTTTTTTTTTCAAAACTTGAATGTTACTCTCTAACCGGCTATATTTTATTGTTCACGACTCTGCATCATATGTTATCTCTATCTCTCTCGCCTGTTACACCCTTGGCATTTAGGGCAGCAACAAACGCACACCATTCTTCTCTATTCATGGCCTTCCTCTGTATTGTGTTCCAGCTATGATTCATTTATTTCAGATCTTCCTCTATCGTTCTCCGCCAGGTTGTCTTGGGTCTTCCACGTTTTAGTTTACCCGCTAGAGTCCATCTCAGTGTAGTTTTTGTGTCAGAGCCAGTTTCCATGCGCATTACATGCCCGGTCATATGTTATACCTCTTGTTTAATACGACGATTTCATGGGAGTTTTGGAATTACACATTGTACAAGTAGAGCTGGGTTCTTGAGGGGGCAGAGAGAGAACTCTGTTTAACCAGCAAGCCACAGGAACCATTAGTATACATACCCTTCGATATCTATTGGGGGAGACAAAGCACCCATGGGTCTGCACAGAGGGCAGTGACGTTAGTAACCAATAACTATTATATACCTAGTGGGCCGCCCATGTGGTGCCAGGGTCCGCAAGGGAAGCAAAAAATAGTACCTCTGCGATCTACAAGGCATGTCGTAAGAGGTGACTGATGTAGGACCTAGGAAGCTACCCTAGTAAATAAAAAGCATCGCAGAAATCAGATGTGCTGGCCTACATATATGTGCATAACTGAAACAACGTACAATCGCTCTTAGGTTCAGATTACATATAAATCACACAGAGTGGTTAACAAGTGGTCGATACAGAACGTTTGAAGAAGAATACATAGCGGGCAATAATAATAAGTAGTTTTGCCAGTACTTCTTACATCTTCATGACATCTTGAAGAAGAAAATAAAAGACAACTATACAAAGGTAATTTGAAGAAAAAAACTTAAACCAGGCGCTGGAATTGGCAGTTACAGTATTCAGATCATTGGAACAACATATGGAGATCACTAGATGACACAGTCTAAACTCAATATACACAAATTAACTGTAAGTTCAGTCTAGACAGTTGCATAACAGGCTTTAAACTAAGATATCCACAAATAATTATCTGAATTTCTGGGATCAAAAAGTACCTAATACTGAGATCACCCCACGGGCGGGCATCAACCAGATCATAGAGAAAATTAAAAAATGAGGATGTTGAAATAGTTGGGACATGCACTGAGAATGCAAAAATGACCAGAAATGCACATATACGACTCTGAGATGGAACATGGGAGGCAGGGTATGGCTACAGAAAGATTGAGAGAAACCTTAGGGAGAGAAAGAAAAGACATGGGAATGATCTGGTATGAACTATACTGACTTACTCAAAACAAATCTAGTTGAACGAAATTTGTTGATGATTTATCCCTCAAAGTAATTTTTACAAATACAATTACTTATCTTCCAATTTGAAAAACAAAGTCAAACCAAGAGATGGAATTGGCAGCTGCAGTATTCAGATCATTGGAACAACATATGGAGGTCACCAGACTACATGACACAGACTAAACTCAATATACACAAATGAAATGTGAGCTCAGTCTAGACAATTGCATAACAGGCTTTAAACTAAGATATCCCCCAAAGAATTCTCTTAATTTCTTGGGATCAAAAACTACCTAATACTGAGATCACCCCATTGGCGGGCATTAACCAGATCATAGAGAGAAAATAAAAAGAGGAGATGGAAATAGTTGGGACATGCACTGAGAATGCACAAATGATCAGAAACGCACATATGGCTCTGGAATAGAACTTGGGAGGCAAGAGAGGTAGGGGAATGCCTACAGACATATGGAGAGGAACTTTAAGCAGAAAAAGAGAATAGTTGGGAATGACGTGAAATGAACTATACTGACTTGCTCAAGAGAAATTGAATTGAAAGAAATTTGTTGATACCTTATGGTTCATGGGGAATTAAGAGAAGATACAAAAGAAATGTCTATGAAGACTCAGCTTTTAAATAAAACAAATAAACCAGATTAAAACTCAAGGAATGTATGGACTAATTTTTAGGGTTGGGCTAGCTGAACAGAAAATATAAAGCCAAAAATAACAAGTCTTTGTACAGGACACAAAATACTGAGATGCCATCTGTTTAACAAGATTAAGATCTCAACATCTAATGAGTGTAGCATAGAAAAAAATGACTGCTTAACCTCTCTAGCAAATGTGCTCAATATATGAGGAATAGAAAAAAGTATATGGATCTCTCCTGAGATACTAAGTTTCCAACTCACTATACAGTGATCAGAAGTTATTTCCATACCAACACAGAACTGGAACTGTTAGTCGCTGTGTGCTGACAGATAAACTAAAGATGAGATCAGAGCAGTTATGGACATGTTCCTTGTGTAGTGCGGTTGATCTGATGATTAACAAACTTTAATCAAACTATATCTCTCATGATGTAATTATATTAACTGTACTTTATTTATTCTTGTTCTTCGATCTGTTGATCTGCTTCAGTGAATTCACATCCAAGTAAACCCGAATTATCATTCACGTGAGCATATTGATTGTCCATGACTCACTTCCATCTGATATGATAAACTCTATGTGACACATACAATAATACCAAATTTCTCACTTCTATGCACAAAGATCTGATTCATTGGTATCTGCATATCATGCTCTTATTTTTTGTATTGGGATGCTGTTTTCTGTTTTGGTTTATCTGTTATTGAACTCAAGCAAGTTGGTGAGGAACAAATAAGTGAACAAGGAAAGGAACAAAACCAAAAAAATAGAAAGTATACATACATGGTATCTGTTTTTTTAAAACAAGAGAACAAGTAATAACGGTCAGACTGCACAAGCGCTTTAGCTTTCTCATGCTTTTTCCAACAAGAGTAGGGCATAGGCCATCAACCAACTCATGCCAAGTCTTCCTATTTTGTCTATCTCTTGCAACTCTTTTGTATACCATTAATCTCTGCCTCCAAATCTCTTGCCTGTGTATATTTCTAGGCTTCCCTCTCTTTGCTCACCCAGCAGGTCCCAAGAAAGAGATCCACTTGCTATATTTTCAAGTTTTCTTTAAGTGTGTCCTATTCAGCACCAGCATCTTTCATTCACCTCTTGGTTCACTGGGATCTGTCTCGTTTTCTCCATAAGTTCCTCATTTGTGACCCTATCATATCATTCCCTCTATTCTGCTCAGATACCGGGTGACGAATGTTTGCAGTTTATTAATTTCTCATTTAGTCTTTCTTCATGTTTTTGACCCATATAAGAGCAGAACTGATTTAACATTGAAGATGAATATTCTAATTTTGGTTCTAGATTTGATTTCTTTACACTTCTATACATTACCTAGTGCAATGAAAGCTCTTCTTGCTTTATGGGACATATCAGTTTCAGTTCTTTATTGTCCAACAAACTAAGATATGAATCTTTGAGGTGTATTACTGGAGTATTGACAAAATAAACACTTTAACATCTATTTCCCAAGTGTATAAATTAATAGGACCATAGAATGTTTGTTATCAGACTGTACCATTGTGTTATCTTTCAAGAAATATGTGGGTTAAGTTTATAAATTTAGAGGACAACGAAGAATTCTATTTATTTGTTTGCGTTCTTTCTTATAAAACCAAGTTAGCTCTTTGTAATATGTATGGTTTGCCCCGAGAACATGGGTAGATTACATCTCTACGGCATATACGACATGTACACCTTCCTTACCGACAATAGCGAAACACGTAAAAACAAAGTACTGTAGTTTTACAAAATACAAAAATAATACACAGCACTGTAGTTTGTACACTTCCTTACCGACAATAGCGAAACACGTAAAAACAAAGTACTGTAGTTTGTACACTTCCTTACCGACAATAGCAGCTGTGTGACAAATGGGATGCGGTATATAAAAGTTGATAAATATAGTCTTATTCTTCTTCGAACGCTCCGTATCGACCACTTGTTAACAACTCTTTGTAATTTGTATGTGATTCAAGCCTAAGAGCGATCGTATGTTGTGCCAGTTATGCGTCTACAAGTAGGCCAGCACATCTAATTTCTGTGATACTTTTTATTTACTAGGGTAGCTTCCCTAAGCCCCTACCGTAGTCGCAGTGTTACTATTTCTTTGCTCCCCTTGCGAGCCCTGGCAACACACAGGCAGATACATATAGAGAAAGTGAGCATTACACAACTCTACTTCTGGACTTGTGTCTTTTCGGCAATAGAAACTTATTAGGCATGAGAAACTACCATAGAAAGAGAGCTGACCAAACACTGGTTATTTTAATGCTAAGGTTGCAAAAAAGTAATATGGTAATTAGAAACAAATTTTCTATTCATATATCCGATAGGTCACTGCAGGCTCAACCACCACATGCACAGAATAAAGCCTGCTCAGACTGCAGAGTGTGCATGCCAGACAGAAACACAGATTTCAGAGCACATCCTGCAGTCATGTCCATCATACATACACCAACGAACGAAACATGGCCTCATGAACAAAGCTTACAGAGCAAGGTATGGAGAACTCTCGAAGAACTCTAATTGACATGCAGCTTCATAGAGGTAACCCATCTCATGGTTTAGATGAGCATACGAAACCGAACGCAAAGAAGAAGAAGATATATCCGATAAAGGGGAAGACTGCAGTTAGCAAAGTATTGAAACACACAAGAACAAAGTACTTTAGTTTTACAAAATACAAAAACAGTGACGATACACAGCAACGTTTCGACATCAAGCAAACGATACAACAGGAGTGACGAATTTCAAAGAACACTACATATGGACTACTACATACGGAGACATTCAAACGTTCCTAATGAAAATCTAGGATTAAAAAGGAGTAACGAAATAAATGCAACACTAAAAACACACACAAAAACTAGAAGTAGAAAAGAAGAGAAACAATAAAAAATCAAGTAAATTATATAGCTTAAATACATGCAACATATACATATATAGATTACAAGGCAGTCGCCTCTTATGACATGCCTTGTAGGTCACAGTGGTACTATTCTTTGCTTACCTTAGGGCCCGCACCACACAGGTGTAATGCCTCATTCAAAACACTATATTGGCACATTGATTATACATATATACAATGGTGCTTTGAAGTTTTTATGGGTCTCAGCGGTGTTCTTGCACAGTACTCACTTCTAATGTACTTGATTTGCAACCTTGCCTGAAGCAGCTTAAGTATTTTCAAGTGATCTCTGACCTCAATGTAGGGGGAATCAAGTTTCTAGTTCAATCGGAGATGGACAATAAAACATAGGTCCTGTGTTCACGATGAACACGCAAAAGAGCCTGTGGCAGTGTTACATCTAGAAGATTAAGCTGGAAAGTCGCAGTCATGACAGAATTTGTTTAACTCTTAGTGGACCAGGGTAAAAGCCATTATAGAGTAAAAACGCCACTTAATGTGGCTCCTGGTCCACAAGGATTAAAACCAATAATTTCTATACATTTTCACCATCCTCAAAATTACATTGGGGACCCTCACTAGTGCTAAGTTGTTTGTGCACTGCTGCTGAGATCTTTCTGTGTAACAAGAAAGTGGTCGAAGCACACATGGAATGGATACTCAGTAACTGAAAGGTCAGCAATGATGATGGTCCTATAAATTAATCTTTGCGCCTTAGATTTAATATAGTATATAGAGTCCATGTTTAATATTGTTAGACTTAGAGGGAGTGTCTGTATGTGACTGTATTATAATGTCTTGACTTTTAACTGGTTAGCTGATGATATGCCCCACAACAACTCACTATGACTATTGTATTGTTGAGTATACTGTATAAATATGTTTTGTAATACTTACTAATATTGTAATTTTTATATTGTATTGGAGTAGTTCGAGTAGGTTCCGTAGTATTAATATAGTAATACAAAAGCTTGTGTTGATTGTGATTGATAGCGGCTTTTTTTATCATAACCTGCTTAGTATCAGTCAGTGAGTCAGTAATCTGAATCACAACTTTATCTGGAATCCGATGTCAATAATTAAACATTTACAACAGTAAATTATGTAAGCAAGTAAAATTTTTCTTACCGTAACTTTTAATTCTAAGAAAAAGTGCTGTCTGTATGCTACTGTGAGTAGTGTGGGTGACTAACGAAAGTTTCCTTTAACCTGCAATGATATCCTGTGAATTTGTCATCCTTGAAGTTTTCAAAGGAATTCCACCATCACCATGGCATGAGTTACTAAAAAACTGAACTATGTGGTCAGCATTCTATCACTTCTCACTTCAGTTCTTTTAAGTTTAACACTACTTATAGTTATTTCCGATATATATACGTTTCGGGTAACTGCTGGCTTGATCGTTGACTGAACTGAGTACTCCAGTACGGGTACAAGCTACTAGTTTAACTAGTAGTAGTCCAGTTGAGTCAAAGAACACTGAACAGTCACTTGAGTCAACTGCTTCCGTGTAATTATTTTAGAAATATTCAGTAACAAGAGCCAAGGCGCAAAGCAAAACAACGAGTATACGGGAATTGATAGTTCTACGAAATTACAAAGAAGTCCAAGCAAGTCTGGTACAGAAGGATTGTATGTAGTCAATGCTTCACACGTCCTATGTTACTCCAAACCAATTTACGAAATCCGAAATATTATATTTTCTGCGAACCGGATGTTATTCAGCGCATGCGCTCTATCAAAAATTGTTTATACGATATATATTATTTTAATTATAATCAGTGAATATTATGTTCAACTTTAAATGATCATCACAACACTCCAGACAGGTCTATGAGTACTCCGAAATCTTCCTCAATATCTTTACCAGCGTATTATAGCCAATCCTACCCGTCGTGTGTTGATTAATTAAATCTCTCATGCCTCTAATAAAGTGTTAATGTCTGGGAGTTTACAGTTTCAATCCCATCTCCTTCACTCTGGGTAAGGAAGGATACAGAATCATAAATGTTTCCCAAGTCGTCTATACGACCAGCTGCTCTTATGGTGTTGATTATATATGAACTATCCATTGATATCCTTCCTTGACCACTGCTCTATCAGTAAGGTGATCTTTTTTCCTTGTACTTTCGCATGCCCTAGTACAAAATTATGATGATGAAATTGATCATTCAGGAAGTATTCAATGTGACAAGCAATTTCTTCTTTATAGTCGGAATTTTCTTGAGCACATGCAATGAGTTGATCAACATTCACGCATTTGTAAATTCATGTGTAATAAATAACTCAGGGCCATTGTTACCACATTGATTTCTAACGTGAGGCTGCTCTCAGTTACAGAAAAGGCACCGCTGTCTTCCTTGGGTTTTGCATCTCGAACTTGCAGTCAATGCTAATGTAATCCTCTTGTCTACAATCATCAGCCTGTGTTTATTCATTAAATATCGTTTGACCTCTGTAGTTACTATAGTAGGAGCATCACTTTCTGTGCATGGATCCATGTTGTGTCTGACTCTCAATCTATGCTTCGGAAAGTCCAAATGGCAGCTAGTGGTATCAGTGGATGTCGTCTATTAAAGTTTCTAATCTCCAGAGGTTTACGTGGATAATCTGCCTTGAACATGTGAGTGATTGTAGCAATGAGAGAGCGAACAGGCTTGTACCAACAGCATCGATAGTTGAGAGTTAAAGATGGATATAGGAGGACGTTCTTCCGTTTGTCCTCGACAACCTTTTGAATGAACTCAAAAATCGATACTGAATCTATCCAGAGTATTAAGGCGTTTGTAATTACACGTTGGGCAAGCAGAACTGCATTGGAAATGAGGAACAATCAGTATTCATAACATTCGACACCTGCTGTGGGAGGAGACTGATCACCTATGGATCTACCGTACGCGAAGTGCGATAACGTCATTTCAGTAACTCATCATCATCAACTAGCCTGTCCTGAGCAGAACTTTGCCACCCCAACAGTCCTCCGGAACTTCTCTCTCATAGGCCAGATGTCTCGCCTCTGCAGCCGTCATGTTCAAATCATCAGTTACATCCTGAATCCATCTTCTCCGTGGTCTTCCTCTTCTTCTTTTTGCCAGTATGCCTCCTTCCATGATGGTCTTCTCAGCCCTTCATGTCTTTTTATATGTCCAAAATATCTCAATTTTATTTTTCTTATTTGTAGCAACAGTCAGTTTTTTTTTATTTTGAGTTCCTTCTGGATAGATTTATTTGTTCTCTTCTCTGTCCACGATATATGTAGGACTCTTCTGTAACACTTATATTCAAAAGCAGATATATGTTTTCCACTACCTTATTAAATGTCCATGCTTCACACCCATACGTTGCCACTGGGGATATGCATGTTCTTAGTATTGTGATCTTTGTTTTCTTATCAGTTCCGTTCCATTCTGATTTTAGTTGTTTAATTTTTTGGTAAAATCATGTTTGTTCTTTTAATTTCCTTCATCCCATTTCCATCTGTTATTAGCAGTGAACCAAAATATTCAAAACTGTTCACATTTTCTACTTTCTCTCCGTTGATAAAAATATATTTTGTCATGTTCGTTCTATCTGTTGTCATTATTTTTGTTTTTGTCACATTGATATATAGATTTTGTTTTCGAATTATCTTTCCTTCTCTAATTTCTCAACCCTTTTTGTGATGTTGCAGTAACAAAAAGTATTTAGTTCACATTTCTCTTCCTCCATTATAAAATGACTGTATTTGTTCTTTTCGCATTATTTTCTGTAACATTCCTCATGTTTTCTGCATATATGTTAAACAGACAAGAACAAATTCACTCTACAAATTTCAGTAACTACTAACCAAATACTCGTTACTTCTTACTCTCTTAAATCCCCTTGAAGCATAAAGCATCAACACATTTCCTCCAACTAGATATGTCTTGAACAAGCCATCTTAGTTCATTCCTGGTTCTTCTCTTTATCTGTCTACCGTTCGTCTATAGGTCTCTCTAGGTCACCCCAATCGTAACTTAGTGATTGAGTAATAGCATGCAATCGATTTGTTCATAACGTAAGTAACACTCGTAAATTAGTGGTGTTCAGATATGGCAACTGGTCATCGAAGCTTGTAAGCGTCAACTCAGGGTTGACTCGGGGATCTGCTTTGTCTCCTGTTCTTTTGTAATGTTTACGCAAGCAGAATCACAGGTGAACAGCTGAGTGGCACGGCCAGAAGTTTCTCCTACGCAGATGACATCCTAATCAGACAGGAAAAAAAATTGAGACAGTATTATTCGGGAGTTGAAAAAAAGAATTGAAGGGCTTAGTGGAAGAAGGGCCTATCCCACTTTCCCATCAAAATTAGTTTTTTTTCCATAATACTATAGCTGGATAAATGCAGTATTTACCTTCAAAAGTTCTTTATTGTGGATAGACCCAATAGTTTTATTTGTATTAATGAAGCTAGGGTTTAAAAGAAGAAGATTTAATGTACTCAAAAAAGTTTGAAAACTGTTTTCTCTGAACTTGTGGAATATGTCCTTTTCCCACTAAGCCTTCAATTCGATCAGATATGCTCCTTGTGCATTAGCCATGAGCAGCAGTCAACCCATCCAAAGCAATAGTAACTTGGTTGTCAACACACCAATGCTAACAGTGAAGCTTTGTGGATGGACCGCAGCCTGGCTTCTAACACAGGCCAGACAACTGGCCGGGTATTCCTGACCTAGATAAGAAAAGGGATCTGGAAAATACAGATGTTTGATAGAACACTGCACGCTTTTTGCAATTTTACTCAATTCGGTGAGTCTATGGTTATTTGTTGGTGAAACATATTCATTATATTGATATTCCTTATTGTTAAACTTAACTTGTTGGATAATATGACTTCGAGTTAGCATTTTGTGTTGATTTTAAATGAATTCGTCTATATACACCAATACTGGAATGCGAGGTCACGTGGTGTAGTTGGGGGTCACCCATCAAGCTTACCTGAGCCAAGGCCCAGTAGTTAAGTTGGCTGGATGGACACTGACAGAATCAGATCAGCGAAATACTTCGGCGTCTAAAGCCAAAGATCTGACTTCATTGCACCGGGTTTTACCCCATATGGCTCGGTATCTCTCCGCAGAAATGCATGTCACCTGCAGAAAGTATCGCACAAAACACGAACTCCGGCAACAATCCTAGGGGTCTCTGGGGAAAAATACCAAGTGAACAGAACAGTGCGTCCGGATTCGAGCCCACGACCGTCAGATAGCAAGGCAAAGGCTGAACCCTTTAGCCAGATTCAAAGAGCACATATTATCAAAGTTAGGAAAAGTATATCGGCAATAAAAGTCATGGGTGCTATGAACTTTTAACAGCGTCCACTTATGGTAAAGACCAACAAGCATCTGTGAGAATAGAAGAGGGAACATCAGACTGGTTTGGCATATGCCAAGGAGTGAGACAGGGCTGAATTTTGTCACCCTATTCAATATATATGCTGAAAACATCATGAGGAATTTCATAGTATCTGCAGATATGAAAAAATATGACGCTCTGGTGATCGGAGGTCACATGTTACCAGAAATAAGATATGCTGACGATACAGAGCTATTATCTACATCACAAAATGGAATAGAGAACTTGATAAGGTCATTTACAAAATAAAAATCCAGTGATGATCAAAAGTTGTATCTCAATACAACGAAAAGGAAGATCTTGACAACTGATAGAACAGAAATGATGACCAAAAAATGGAAAGAGTCTACAACTTTGAGTACCTTGTTCGCCTGAGTGGTTACCGGGGCCCAAATTGGGGTGTAAAAAATAGCACCACTATTACCCCTGCCACACATGTCGTAAGAGGCGACTAAGGAGGTTGGGTGGGGGCCTAGTCCCACACCGTAAAAAACACTAAATGGCTCAGAACGGAGAGCGAACCAAGTAAACGCTGGCTGAAACCGGACACATCGCCGAAGGATAAGCACCAGAGCTCCAAATGGCGCTGAAGATGTGACGTAAAACACACCAATGCTAAGGCTGCATGAATCAGATTTCCACATGAATAGAATTTATGGGGAGGTCTGGTACATCGATCTGGGCGGTGATCGCGAGAGAGAGTACTTTGTTACTCTTCTTCTTCTGCGTTCTCACTAGATTGGGATTTCGGATTCTCTAATAAAGACAGACGTCTGCCTCAGATTATCAGCTACGCCATACAGTTTGTCTTAGATGCTGGTGTAAGTGGGCCACCTCTTTCTTCTCAAGTCTGCATACTGGGGCAGTTCTGTAGGATATAATTCCTATGATTTCTGCTTCCCCATAGAATACGTTATCCCATTCCTCATTGTGAGAGATCGTTGCACCATGTTATGCGCCTTACGGCCTGGTGCATCCGTCAAATCTCCTTATTCGCCTCTTACGACATGCGTGGCAGGTAACAGTGGTTCTATTCTTTACACCCCAAATTTTGGCCCCAGTAACCACTGGGTGGTACCTTTTATAAAAGAAACTAAAAGAAGGCTGAGCATTGCTTTGCAAAAACTAAAAGGATTAACAAACTTATGGAAGGGAGCATCTCCATTCGATAAGAACAGAACATCAAGTGTTTAAGAGCCTAGGTTAAGAACAATGATAAACAAAGTTAGCCTTCAAGTAAAACCAGTCAGAGGTGTCATATTAGGCGACTTGACTACGCCTGGATTCATAGCGTCCGAAAAGAGTTACTATTATATATATAGTAATATATATATATATATAAAATATATATATATATATATATATATATATATATATATCACCACTATGTTATAACACCCATATCTACAATAATATACATACAATAATATATCACTTGTGATATAATACACAGTAACACATGAAAAAAGATACAATCAAATTCCTGTATGTTTGTTTCTCAATTAATTTGCGTGTTTATTTCTTGAATTGTTAACATCAAATTGTGATTTCAGATCAAAATATTGACACAAATTTCAGCTCCCTTTGATGCCTGGCTTCATGAAATATCCTTATTTTTTAACTTATACTAAATCTACTCCATGCAAAACAGAACAAAACACAAATAAGCCAGACAGGTAAATTACAGACAACCAGAACTATAAAAAAGGGTTGCAAAATGCACATACATCCCATATCACACACAGACCAAAAGAAACAATGTTAACTTTTTTTTAAACTGTCACAACCAATACCACAAAAATAGACAACATGAGAATGGTATGTACATGAATAAGCTGCAAGCACCCACAGGCAAGATGGTCTTTCTTACAGACTCACTATCAGCTCAACAAGCCCTGGAAGTTAAATCTGCTGACAGCAAAGTACAGAACCTAGAAAGAGAACTTAGCTGTCAAAACAGGGAGAAGCTCACTGCAGTGGATTCCATCTCACTGTGGCATTGAAGGCAATGAACCAATGTCTTGGTTAAGGAAGACAGTGCAAAGAAAGAGAAAATCTACCGCCAATGTCTTTTCAAGAGGTCAAATCCCTCATAAAGAGAAAACCTGCAGTAGACTGGCAGATGCACACTGGATGTGGTTATGTGGACTTTCTCGGGGACTTTGGCAAAACAGACCGGGTTATTATTTTTCGCCTGCGTGCCAGACACTGCAGACACTTGCATAGACTAGGAATAGGTTAGGCAGCCCTCTGCTGGTGTTGGCGGGCGGAGTGGACATCATGATATGCCCCCTCCTAGGCAGGCTTGAAGGCGGAGTGTGGCAGCGCCAAGTGGGCCTGAAAACTAAACTTTGGGGAAGCCTGCCGAATCTGAGACTGACTGCCCACTTTGTGGTCCACATTGGATTACGCGAATGACCATGGATCACCGAAGAAGACTGGTATGTAAAACAGTATCTAAGGAATTTTTGTGTGTTTAAAATTTTTTTTAACAAAACATGAAATGACAGCATGAACACAAATGAAGTAACACAGAACGTATGTCTTAATCAATGAATGAATGATTGAGATATTTGGATCCCAAAGACATCACATAAAACAGATACAACTATTTTTGACACATGTTGATATGAGCAGCACTATACTAAAAATGCGGCTGACTTGTTCATAAGACTACTTTTTTAATCCCATACTGCAACTAACATAGTCTTAAGGCAATTTATACAGTAATTGTGTACATTCTCTAAATCATATATTATACAGATAACATATATACAATGCATTCTGAACAGGTTCAATAATTAAACATCATCTTTCATACATTCCTAATGCTGTACATGCATTCATTGTAATATTTTGTTGGGTGTGTACACCTTTGATCTGTAGCATTACAGAATAATCTGTAGCATTTCTGAATGGCAGAAACACTCGCCGTGTGGTGCCGGGGCCCACAAGGAAAGCAAAGAATAGTACCACTGCGACCTACAAGACATGTCATAACAGGCGACTGATGTAGAACCTAAGGAAGCTACCCTAGTAAATAAAAAGCATCGTAGAAATTAGATGCGCTGGTCTACTTGTAGGCGCATAACTGGCGCAACGATAATCGCTCTTAGACTCAGATCACATACAAATCAAAAAGAGTTTTTAACAAGTGGTCGATATGGAGCATTCGAAGAAGAATAGCAGAAACATTAACATAGCAGATGAGAGTATTGCTCTACCAGCCATCATCACAACACACTGTTGAATATGGATTCCGACAATCTGTGTTTGTGAACGTGAAATGAGGATGAAAAATAACCTCACTTTCAAATTTCATGGTCTTGTTCTGTAGTCCTCTTAAATTCTACAACCAAGTACAGTGTAGTCTCGGAAATTTTATAGCCTAGTACTGTGTAGCCTCTTAAATTCTATAGCAAAGTACTGTGTAGTCTCTTAAATTCTATAGCAAAGTACTGTGTAGTCTCTTAAATTCTATAGCCAAGTACTGTGTAGTCTCTTAAATTCTATAGCAAAGTACTGTGTAGCCTTTTTAATTCTATAGCAAAGTACTGTGTAGTCTCTTAAATTCTACAACCTAGTACTGTGTAGACTCCTAAATTCTATAGCCAAATACTGTGTAGCCTCTTAAAGTTTAGAACCAAGTTTTGTAGTCTTTTAAATTTGGAGGTCTCGTACTGTGTCACTGAAATCTCTAATACTTTGCACACAGTGGGATTACCATGAGCGATATATATATATATTTATGTGAAAACGTCACAGTATTTGCACTATCAATTTTAAATTGCTATGTGATGCATGAAACACAAATGTCTATTTTCATCCAACATCATATTGACAGAGTCTCTGTAGTGTTGTGGTAGTGTTGACCTCATGCTTCAAGAGCACTTCTTTTATACTCCATGGTGAACAATTAAACTATTTTTTAATGATCCCCAATCTCAGGATAGGTAAGTGAGTTCAAGTGTATAATCCTATCGAAGACAGGCAATAAAACCTAATTCACATGTTCAAGTTAAGCACATCAAAGGACTCTTGGTAGTTAAAAATAAAAAAGAACAGACTGTAAAGCCATTTTTTTGTGTTCATATAAAATGGCTACTAAACTAAATGACTACGAAGGACCAATATTGATGTGCTGAATTGCGATATTTGCACAGAAGCAGTTTACTATTACCATTAGTAGCCGACAATTATCATTTTTCGGGCATGTAACAAGACACAGTTTGGAACACACTGTGATAACAAGTAAATTTGATGGAAGACAAGAGAAAATATGACAGATAGAAGAGACACTAAACAGCTTACCTTCATGGGATAGAAACATGTCCACATTGAACAACTCTCATATGCTGATAGTCAGTACACAGGCCATTAATTCTAAGTGTGCACACAGTATGCAGTTGGACCACAGGACACCCTATATTTTACTTGAGGATTTAAATTACATGTACCTCTGAAGCCAGAGTAAAGCTCACTTGAATGGTGGGGACACTATGATAAGGAAAGCAAGCCTTCACGTAAAAATAAGTCAGAGGTGCAATATTAGGTGCCATTACCACATCTGAATAACAAACTTTAAAAAAAAAACCACTGCTTATGTGTGAATCATCCCACTAACCAAGACCCTCTTTCAAGTAACCCCATGTTATTCATCTTGGAAACCAGGTACTTGGAATGACCCAATATTATGATTCTCTTTGTGGTACAATATACTGACAACTCATCATTGCATGCTAAGGTAGATGAAATATTTTGAGCACAAACTCAACTTATAAACCTAATGATTCCAATATGGATATTGATTGAACAGATGAGGCAGAATACATTGAAAGACAACATATGCAGTGGTTTGGAACATTTAATGAGAATAGAATACAACCACCCACCAATAACAGCATACAATAAAAAAAAGAGAACAGGTACTAGAGCAAAATGAAGACCAAGAAAAAGATGGATATACAATATCAAGACCACACTAAATAAACATGGATGTAACACAACAAGGGCGACTCATCTGGCCCTGGAACACAAATTGAAGCTCCCACCCCTACGCTTAACGGCAAGAGGGGACAACCAATTCCATCATCTCCCTGGGGAAAGACAATAGATAGATAAGCAGAACTGTGACATTTTTTCAGAAAGGTACACAACCAGACCATATATTTTAACTCTTGCACAGTATGCTACACTGTTTACTTACTGGCTGTATGCACAGCCAGGATGAAATACTAGGAAAACATTCTGGACCTTACAAATCTGCAGAATGTCAGAACACGTAATCACAAACTACTGTAGTTTTACAAATTACAAAAACAATGACAAAATACAGCAACGCTTCAACCAACAAGGCCTTTATCAAGCAAATGAACAACAGGAGTGACAAATTTAAAAAACATATGGACGACTACATACAGAATGTCAGAAGAACCAGAGTAAAAAACCCAAAAAATCTGCAAATTTCACAAGCTTACACTAACTATGAAACAGAGAGAAGCCCACCAGCTTTATCTAGTTCCCTAAGAACAACAACTATAATATGTATATAAACCAGCCACACTTTCATGTCATTCAAACAACTACTTCACAAATCGGAAAACAAATCAAATTTTTCAAACATGAGCATTTTTTTTGTATCATTTATGTCAACACATTTATATATATTGTGAATTAGTAGTACATAATACAGAAGGAGAATTCATAGCACACTGACGACTATCTCTGTAAAAATATTGTTTCATAAACTTGTCACCTGATGTTCGGGATGAAAACAAGATGAAAGTGTCCCATAGTCTTTGCAGACAATAAGGGTATCTTCTTCTTCAAACACTTCATATTAACCCCTTGTTAACTACTCTTAGTGATTTGTATGTGATCCAAGCCTAAGAGCGATTGTACATTGTGCAAGTTATGCACCAACAAGTAGGCGAGCACATCCGATTTCTGCAACGCTTTTAATTGATTAGGTAGCTTCCTATGCCCCTACCTCAGTCGGCTCTTACGACATGCCTTGTAGGTCGCAGTGTTACTATTCTTTATTCCCCTTGAGGGCCTAGCAACACATGGGCGAGTAAGGCTATGAAGTACCCGTCATTTAATATTTATTTGTTAAATTATACAGAAGTGGGAGTGTCATTTCCTTTCCTCACATGTGGAATGTAGGAAGCAGGTACTGAACTCACTACCGCTTTTTGTGTCTTATTCAAAAAGTGAATGCTCTCTGTCCCAATTGATCCTGATGTTCAGGTTACAAAATTTAATTTTTGCTCTTAAAATCCCACCTAGTTTTATTTGATCTGTTCAAATCTCTGCCTGGGATGATGTTAAACACCAGCAGCTAGTATCTGATGCTGAGATTAGTAACAACTGAGTATTACAAGAAAAAACAGGAATTCATTACTCTTTCTAGCCTGTGACACTATACAGCGCTTAGGGCAATAACAAAAGTATGCCATTTGTCTCTGCTTTTGGCCGCCCACAGTACTGTGTTCCAGCTGTGAATCATTACTTTCAGATAATGTTCTGTTCTCCACTAGGTGGACTGGTGTCTTTAAAGTTTTCATATAATCGTATTCATAGTCTCCTGCTGACACTGAATTCATTACTAATAAGTACTTTGAAGTGTCTTGGAGATCATCATGGAAAGAGATACCCTGGCAAAGAGGAGATGATTCAGGATGCAACTGATTGTTTAATCATGACTGCTGCAGCGGAGGGATATCTGGCCTATGAGAGAGAAATTTTGAAGGACTTAGGATGGCAAAGTTCTGCACATAGACAAGCTATTTGATGATGACTTTGAAGTATCATATTTTTTAAACAAAATGCACAAGGAACACACTTATAAAACTCAAATATGACAAATAAATAATGCATAAAATACAAGAGATAATTTAGATGAAAGTTCTGATAGTTCACAACTAGTGGGAAAAGTTATGGCGGCATATTAAATCATATCTATAAGTAATAATTTGTGAACACTAATCCACAATTATAAACAGGTAGCTTCAAATCTAGAGACCACCGGTGTGGTGCAGGGGCCCACAAGGGAAGCAAAGAATAGCACCACTGCGACCTACAAGGCATGTTGTAAGAGGCGACTGATGTAAGACCTAGAGAAGCTACCCTAGTAAATAAAAAGCATTGCAGAAATAGGATGTGCTGGCCTACTTGTAGACACATAACTGGCACAACAATCAATCTTAGGCTCATATCACAAACAAATCACACAGAGTGGTTAGCAAGTGGTCAATATGGAGCGTTCAAAGCAGAAGAAAATCTAGAGACAGAAAGGTATAAGAGGACTGAAAAATATTCCATGACAAGACTAGATATTTCTATATTGACTTATGATCAACTAAAAAAAAAAGATGGTAACGATAAATTTTTCATTTTATTTTACAAAATTAAGCAACTCGGTTATCATTTGCTAGTTTCACAAAATAAGAGAAAATAAATACTATCATTCAAAAGCGATGGATCGAATATGTGATATGCAGGGAGATTAACTCAGTCACAAAAACCGCACCGAGATGGACACCAAAACGTAAAAGAAAACTGGAAGACCCAGAATGACCTGAAGGAGAATAGGAACTGAAAGAAATGAATCGCATCTGGAACACAATACAGAGGATGGTCAAGAACCGATAATCGCGTTGGCAATTGTGTTACATGCCCAAACCATTTGTCCTGTTGTGTCTGGATAAATTCAGTTGCTGCGTTTAACCCCCTTTAGACCCCGGCTGCATAATTTTTTTTATTTTCTCTCTTCTCGATACATTGTGTACTCTCTTCAAGAATCTCATTTCTGTTGCTGCATTTTTGTTTCTGTCATCATCCATGTCTGTCAACAGTAGTACAGTGTTGGGAGAACGAGTATGCAATACAGTGCTCTTTTAATGTCAAATGACGCTATTTGTCGTTCAGTATTAGTGCTATCCACCCAATAAGTTGGTTTCATCTATTTTCAATTTTCATTTACCAGCTGTTGATATTATACTTCCTAGATACTTGAATCTATAAATTTGCTTTAGGCTTGGTCTCCACTTTGAATCCTTGTTGTAAACTGAGTATCAAATGTAAGTAAAGCATGTGCCAGGAACCCACACACAAAAGCAAAGGATAATTAAGATAACAGACACTGATGAATGTAGGTTAATATCTAGATTTGTTCGGAAAGACAAATTTGGGGTTTTACAAAACAACAAAATGTTTGGAAAAAAAAAATATGACACCTCACAATTCTGAACACTTTAAGATGTGGCACATGCAGACAGATACTTATTAAATCCCTTTGTTTTGTAAATAACTGGAAGAGGAGATCAGATCGTAGCATCATTGGCAGAAGATGTACCAAAATAAAGTTTGGTGGAGAGTGACTGTTGCAGCCGGATGTTCTACTGTTAACATAGAAGGCTAAGTAATAGTCAGTATTGTATGGATGGCTAGATTCAGAATAGAGGAAACAAGAAACATCTAGTTACATTCAACTGTCAATGGTTCCTTTTTTAACTTTACGCATTCATATACATACCATGGATAAGACACTATTTATGAAGTGCACACAAGGGATTGTTCTAGAAATCTTTTCTTATACTGATGCTGTGAGGCAAAACATGAATTTTGTTGCACATATCATGGGTGTGAAAGTTGCTATCTCAGAACATTTCTCATCTACTGGAGTATCTTAAAATAGTCTCACAGGCTATTTACTGAAATTTTATGTCCCAGGTCATTTCTCATCTACTGGAGTATCTTAAAATAGTCTCACAGGCTATTTACCGAAATTTTATGTCCCAGGTCATTTCTCATCTACTGAGTATCTTAAAATAGTCTCACAGGCTATTTACTGAAATTTTATGTCCCAGGTCATTTCTCATCTACTGGAGTATCTTAAAATAGTCTCACAGGCTATTTACCGAAATTTTATGTCCCAGGTCATTTCTCATCTACTGGAGTATCTTAAAATAGTCTCACAGGCTATTTACCGAAATTTTATGTCCCAGGTCATTTCTCATCTACTGAGTATCTTAAAATAGTCTCACAGGCTATTTACCGAAATTTTATGTCCCAGGTCATTTCTCATCTACTGGAGTATCTTAAAATAGTCTCACAGGCTATTTACCGAAATTTTATGTCCCAGGTCATTTCTCATCTACTGGAGTATCTTAAAATAGTCTCACAGGCTATTTACCGAAATTTTATGTCCCAGGTCATTTCTCATCTACTGGGTATCTTAAAATAGTCTCACAGGCTATTTACCGAAATTGTATGTCCCAGGTCATTTCTCATCTACTGGAGTATCTTAAAATAGTCTCACAGGCTATTTACCGAAATTTTATGTCCCAGGTCATTTTTTGTCTATGGATTGTTTAGTCTAGTTAATTATGCAGTTGAGCATCAATTTCTGATGTTCTTGTTCAGTTAAACTTGCTGTAGAGGTTGTTGAAATACCATGATGATGTAGTATTTCTCTGATGCGTATGGTCATTTCTTGTCTGTGGGTTAATTGAAAAAAATTAATATTGCCTTACAGCAATGTCTTGTATTTGGGCCATAGGTTTTTTTATCGCTTCTTTTGACGCCTCACTGTTCTGGTGGCTTGGGTGATAGTTATTTTTGCTCTTTGAAAGTATTCTGCTATGCCATCTAACCATCTTTTATATACCCCTAGCATTTTCATAAACTCATAGGTCTGCATATGTCCCTAGTATATATATACATCTGTATTGTGTCATAAACAATCAACACAAAATATTACACAATGTACATCTAGTTATTAGAGAACATCAAGCTCTCATCATGAATGAAAACAAGTGAAAGATATGAGAAATACAAGTGAAAGATATAAGATACACAAGACCAATGAGGGTGAAGGAAAATAATAATGTAAAATTACATTTATTATTCTTGCTATACATTTTTACTGTCAATCTGTTGTTATGTCACGAGATAAATTAGAATTGTTAGTGCTGAAAAAATTTTTTCGAAAGGAATACAACTTTCACATTTAAAAAAATGAATATATCATGCTGAATGGTCTAAAAAAAAGTATAAAGGTGAAGGATTGACTTCACTGCACCAGGTTTCCTCATTGGGCTCTGTCCCTCTCGGCAGAAATGGCATGCCACCTGCCAAGAATGTTGCACAAAGCACAAACTTTATAGCTCCAGAAACAATCTTAGTGATTTCCAGAAAAAATTGCACGTGACTTGGTCCAGATACAAACCTACAACCTTCAGAATGTCGGGTAAATGTGTTAACCACTTCACCATAGAGACTTCCAAGGGTCTTGAAGGAGGAAGTAATAAATACATGTTTCTTGAGGGTTTATATTGGGATTGAAATATTTCAATTTCTTGGTTAGGAAAACCTTTCAAATGGAAACTATCCTTGTCAGAAGTTCTCCAATCTCAACTAAAATATATGCAGAATTATACAAAACAGTGGTTTGGAATTTATCAACACCATTAGGTGCATCTTCCAAACCGATGTTTAAAAATGTAATTTAACTTTGGCAGAATTTTGACATTTTGTAGCAGTTAAACATTTGGTTGTTGAACATCTTATATACTTTTATGTGTCAGAAAATATTTTAATTTCAAGCCTCACATTAGATGACTGATGAGAAGTAGCATCAACTATTCTGACATTAGATGACATGAGAAGTAGCATCAAATATCCTGACATTAGATGACTGCTGAGAAGCTGCATCAACTATCCTGACATTAGATGACTGCTGAGAAGCTGCAATCAACTATCCTGACATTAGATGACTGCTGAGAACTGCAATCAACTATCCTGACATTAGATGACTGCTGAGAAGCTGCATCAACTATCCTGACATTAGATGACTGCTGAAAAGCTGCGATCAACTATCCTGACATTAGATGACTGCTGAGAAGCTGCATCAACTATCTTGACAATAGATGACTGCTGAGAAGCTGTATAAACTATCCTGACAATAGATGACTGCTGAGAAGCTGCAATCAACTATCCTAACATTAGATGACTGCTGAGAAGCTGCATCAACTATCCTCACACAAGATGACTGAGAAGTTATACAGAAATGTTAATAGCTTACTCAAAAACAAAACGTCATAATAATAAATGATTACTTTTATGTGATGTTCACAGCTAAAATTATGTTTTAAAATAAAAAATGGATACCAAACATTGTTTTGCAAATTTATGACTTCCACATAGACACACATCAAGCAGAGGAAAGAAGTGCTGAATGCAATATGTCACCGACTTGTTGCAATTGGTTGTATACTACTGTTATATGCTGTGTTCAAGAAGTGTACACATTCTGCAAGAAGCTAGTGTGAAACATATATACATCACTATACAGTTTGACAAGAAACCCTGTCACTCCCCATCAAGCATATTATAATTGTTTAATGATACACATCAACTCACAGACATTTCTACAAAAGATGAATTTACAAATAATATTACAGTTGTTCATTTCACGTAGAAGTATCAAATCAAGCAGCAACAAAATCTTTCTTGATTTTCTTCCTAGAGTATTTTATCAATTTGTTTTTAAAAAAAATAGTAATAAATATGCTTGAGCATCAAAGAACTACTTAAATTCTGCATTCAGATCTTTAGTCATGGTAGATTATCAGACATGTTGCCAGGACAAAGTCCATATTCTTTTTGAGGGATCAAAGAACTGACTTTTAAGTACCATGGAGACAAAAAAATTATTACATCTTAAAACCTTCTGGGACTATTCATTTTAGCACCAATTTTAGACAATAAACACGCTCTCATGACAAACAAAGCAATGAAATATTTCACAATAATAATTATATCTAAAGATGCAGTGATCCCTCATATACACCTGAACGTGAACATCAGGCAATGTCCTTTAAGAATTTTCAATGGAAACTAGCTGGAGCAAGAAACTAATTTTGTCAATACTTAAATACAAAGCAAATATAGGATGAGATTATTGGATATGCATGGAAATATGAATTTTCATAGTCTAAAAGCATACTAACATCAATTACTAATGCATATTGCGTATGTATATGGACATTCTAGGTCACAAATTAGCTTTTAAAAAATGCATATCTTCAATAGAAAATTGGCATATACTGGTATGATAATCTATGTTGAACTTTTGTATACAAGTGATTCTCAGTTGCACCTCACATTGAAAAAGAAGAGACCTAACCACTTAGGAATAATATACATATCTGTCTAAAAGGATATAAAGACAGGATTGACTTCATTGCACCGGTTTTACCCCATATTGCTCTGTCCCTCTCCGCAGAAATGCACACCACCATTTGCAGAGTTTTGCACAAAGCATAAACTCGGCAGCTCCAGCAACAATCCTGGGGACATCTAGAAAACAATGCTTCAGACTTTCAAAAAAGACAAGATAAAGCAACTACCACATATTTTCAAATTTATTTCTAAATCTAGATTAAGTTTGACTGAGAAGTACAATTAGAGGCTTAGTAGTGATCTAAAGAATAAGACCATCTCTAAAATCTTAGCTGGTAATGTTATTTGAGACCACCTGTCTGAGATTTATAATTCAATACACATTTCAAAACAATATTTATGTATAAATTAACTTTTGCTTTCTACAATATTTCTTCATACTTTTTGTGTGAAATTAAACGATTACCTTGGTTCCATTTCCACATCAAAGGTCAACTGCAATGAATATTTTTGTCCCTTGTTCTGGATGTGAATTCTATCAGTTCTTTGTTCATCTCTTAATTTTTCCTTCCAACTATAATGCTGTATTGAGAGCCCCGGTAGCATAGTTGTTAGTCAACTTGCTTCTAAGGCATGCAGGTCCTGGTGCAGTTCCAGTGGAATATTTTTCAGACCATAACGGCTCTTAAATTGACCAAACATAAATTGGGTACCAGTTTTTAGCACTGGGAAGTAAAGTCGCCAGCATAATGTTGACCACATTACCATAGTGTGCAGATGGTCAACGAAAAATATGGACCTAACACCATACTACTCAATATACCTTTATTTTTCTTCCTTCTTTCCTTTCGTCGCTTGAAATATTGTCTATATATTCAATGTTGTTTCTTGTATAAACTTCACTTGAAGTATGTGCTCTGCAGTCTGATGTACCTGTCCACATGGCTAAATTGCCACTCTTGAATTTTGTATACATGTGGCTGAGGAATCGATTGTGTCCTGTTCTAAGACGCAGAATGACAACTTGTTCCAATCTGCTCATATTATAGTAGTTATCTTGTCTTGGTATTTGCCGTTACTTTTTAATAATGCTGTATTTCGTTCCCCTGTTTACCTTCAAACTGTAAAGGACTTTTGGTGGAAATATTGCTTTGACTTATTTTTGAAGGCTGTAAAAAACCAATTAACTTTATGTTACTTACTTATTACTATATTTTTCAGCAGTGTTATGTGTCTGTGTCAAAAATATCAAATTAATCAATATTTGATATAAATCTAAAATTCTCTCATTTCCAACTTTTATTTCAGAGACTCTTTTATTTGTTTGTTTATATGGCCTTTTTTTTGTCTTTACAGATGGTCAATTGGACTGTGACAACTTCTGAGTTTTCACTTTTCTCATCTTTCAGTTCATACATAAGTCTCTTCTCAAAGACTGCGCCTTGTGCAATATCGCTTCCACACAACTCTGTCATCAGCTAGTTTTTCCCAAGTGCTGGGACCTATAGAAAAGTTTTTTTATTGAGACCTTGCAGACATCTTTATATCTGAGCAGTGGTCTGCCGGGAGCCTCTTCCCATCCAAAAGTTCACAGAACAATATTGTTTATGTAATCCATCAAACATGCTCATTTCTTCTAAAAATTCTGATATATATAAATTCAAATATAGATACTGACTGTACACAACCTTCTCATACTCTTTTTTTTTAAATATCATCATGTGGTGAATGATAATAATTGTCTTTTCTGACTTATTCTCAGTAAAGAGTACCGAATATGTTGCCCCAGATTACAAACAATTTTTAAAGAAAAAGTATCCAATTTAACATGTGTTAATAAATATGTACTTCTAAAAATTGTATACACAATAGAAGTGATACACTTTTTTTTCTTCTTTTGTCATCACACTGTTACTGGGTTGTTGTGCAGTGTTGTAGTTTTCTGTTTTTGTCTTGCCCTGATCTAGTGAATTTACTGTGATCAATAATTCATTTGTTTAGTTAAACGTTAACTACAGTTCTGATTTCAGTGAAAATCTTATGGTTTTAAAACAAATATTTTAATCCTTTCATCATTATCAAATAGATTGTCCACGGGATCGCAAGAGAGAGAGAAATAGATTGTCCTGAGCAGAGCTTTTCCACCCCAACAATCCTCCAGAATTTCTCTCTCATAGGTCAGATGTCCTGCCTCTGCAGCCGTCATGTTCAAACCATCAGATACATCCTGAATCCATCTTTTCCGTGGTCTTCCTCTTCTCTTTTCCAGTATGCCTCCTTTCATGATGGTCTTCTCCAGCCCTTCATATTTTTTTATGTCCTAAATATCTTAATTTTCTATTTATTATTTGTAGCATCAGCCAGTTTTCTTTGATTTTGAGTTCTTTCTGTATAGATCTATTTGTTCTCTTCTCTGTTCATGATATACAAAGGACTCTTCTGTAACACTTCTTTACAGTTAATCCTTTATAGCTTGTAATTAACTATTGCTAAATAACATGTATACTAATTCTTTCTGAAATAAACTGTAACATAGTTATTTCAGAAGCATTATTACAACATAAGCATAATCTTAAACAAGAGAAATGTTTATGTTTTAAAAAAGCACATGGTTGAGTGTCCTTTGTTCAAGGTTTATATTTCTTGTTTAAGGTTTATTATAATTTTTTTTAAAAACAATTTTGCCGTAACACCAAAAAGTTAGACATTCATCAGTAGATGCCTACGCAGGATACGCCATCTACGATGGTTATGACAGGACCACACACAGAGAACTATTGGATAGAGCGGAACAACAGCAAGTGGAACAAGAGATAAGGAACAAAAGGGTGGCGATGGATAGGACAAACACAGAGGAAACCCCTGACAGCATCACGAGACAGGCTCTCTGATGGAACCCCCAGTGCAATAGAGGTAAGGGAAGACCCAGGAACACCTGGAGACTGGAGTTGAAGGCAAAAAAAAAAATGGGAAAAGAGTGGAGAGATCTGGAAAAGATGGCCTTGAATAGGTGGGCTTGAAAGGCCTTAGTTGCTGATCTATGCTTCCCTACGGACGAAGAAGAAAGTTTTGCTACCATTAGATATTGCAGAAAGGGGAGATATTATTTAACCCTTAGAACCTGTGATCCTGATATTTCGGTACTGAATGTAAACATTGCATATCCTGGAAAATCAGTCTGAGAAAACTCCATCACTATTTGTCGGTGATCGAAGGTAAATTGTGTACAAATTGTGCAAATTCCAAAAATTAGTATTATTAATCTGACACAGATATTGATTATGAGACTGTCTATTGTTTATCTCCAGGTGGAAGATGTAATTGGTTGTCCACTCTTGGCGTTAAACGTAGGGATGAGAGCTTTAATTTGTGTTCCAGGGCCAGATGAGTCGCCCTTGTTGTGTTATATCCATGTTTATTTAGTGTGGTCTTGATATTGTATATCCATCTTTTTTCTTGGTCTTCATTTTGCTCTAGTACCTGTTCTCTCTTTTTATTGTATGCTGTTAGTGGTGGTTGGTTGTATTCCATTCTCATTAAATGTCTAAACCATTGCATGTTGTCTTTCGTTGTATTTAGTGCATGAAGTTATGCCTACTCTGCTTCTGATGTCCTCATTTCATAGTACATTTTTCCTGGTGACCCACACCATCTTCCTCAAGCATTTCATTTCACATGTGGTGAGCTTTCTGTGGTGTGTTTCTGTCAGCTGTCAGAGACCAAGGTTGGCACCGGAGTCTGTTAGTGATAATAAGTAGCACATCTAAGTGAAAGCAACCATTTGAATGCTAGGACTACTATAAATAAATCAAATTTCCCATTGCCATTTCACACCTCAGGGTATGAAGTGTCCATCACTTCACATTTCTAGTCCCTAGTGTGCAGGAGGTCCAATTCCTTCCCTCGCGTGTGGAGCATTGAGTGTAGGATTGAACCAACAACCCTTTTGTATCCGAGCCAATAGATGACGCTTATGCATTGCGCTATTCCGCTTCACTGGAACTATTACAGAAAAGGATATTGTGGATATTGACAGTATAATGCTCTTAAGGTATGGTAAAGGTTAAACAAAAAACTTATCATTAGTTGTTAAAAGTTACTTGTGAAATATATAAAAATATAATACTACAATATATACTGTATTAGATAGAATGTGTTTATTTTACTCAGGAGTAGTTGTTACATAATAAAATTGTAATTTTTATAACTTACTTTATTTTTAAAAGAACTGGTAAGAAAATAGTTAATGAAACATGTTTTTAAAAAAACAAACTAACAATAGATTAAATTGAAATTTCAGTCAAAATGCCTTAAACAAGCAAACGATACAAGAAAAATAAACAAAATTACACAATTTGAAACCGTAGCACAAAAACATATGGAGGTAGTTTCATATTGTGCATATTTATTTTATTTCTTTTATCATTCGTTGAGAAAAATATCTTGTTTTTGAAACATCAATTTAGTCTACTGTTATACCTTGTAAAACTATCTTCATTTTAAATCTTTTGCATTTGTTTAGGGAATAAGCAAATAGTCATCTCTTGCAGTGTAAAGGATTCAATTTGAATACAAGGGTGGTTTGAAAAGTAATGCCTCCAAGGCCATAACTTCAATACTATACATAAGGTACAAATGAAGCATACATTTTCTGATAGCTTTAGATGTCCTTATGTAAGGTGTCATATTTTTTAATGTAGTCACCACCCCTTTCTACACACACATACGTCAACGTCAACCAAGTGTTTGCAGTCTGCTGAGGAAAAAATCTGATGATTTCTTAAATGAAACCAGGTACGCACATCTGCTGCCACATCCTCGTCAAAAGTATATCTGTTTCCTTTGAGATGTTTATTGAGCTTTGGGAACAGGAGAAAGTCACAAGGTGCCAAATTGGGGCTATAAGACGGATGTGCCAAAATGTCATTAAAGTTGAGATGCTCTAATGCAGCCGCTGTTTCATTTCTGATGTCAGCATGCAGACCCATCTTGCACACACTTTCCTATACCCAAGGAAGACATGAGGAATGTGATGTACACGCTCAATCGAAATACCAAGCATAGTGGTGACATCTTTTTGCTTGATGTGGCGATGTCACGAATCAGTTCGACGTTGCGAGCTTGGTGTTGTTCATTCACAGGTGTGTTCGATTGTCTGCTGCAAGCCTGATCATGCAGATTTGTCATGGCTGGATTGTCGCCTTTTACAGTCCTTGTCCATCTCCTAACAGTACTTACACCCACACAGGCAATATCATATACCGCTTTCATTTTTCGTTGCACGTCGATGAGTACACAACCTTCAACCGTCAAGAATTCCAAACAATTGACACTTCATGTCCTGAAAGACACTTACTTATACAATACTAGCTGATTAACCCGGCTTTGCACGGATTAAAGTTGTTAGTAATCCTTGATGAGAAATTGGTGAAGCTGTTCCAAGAGATGTCATCTTCTTCTTCAGCGATCGCTGGTCATGCGCTTTATTTACTGTGGATCACAAAATGGGCAGTCAGCTTCAGGTCTGTCAGGTTTCCCAAAGCTTAGTTTTCAGGTCGACTGGGTGTGGTTACATATTGCTTCTCAGCTCACCCAGGAGAGGACAATCTTGCAGGATATGCTCTGGTGTGTTCCGCCTCTTATTACTAGTCTATATGTGTTTGTTGATACTGCAGTGTCCGGTGCGTAGTCAAAATATAATGACCTGATCTGTTCTGCTTAGGTCTTTGAGGGAGTCTTTTCCATAATCATATCCAATGTTTTTCTTTCAGTCTACTGCCGATTTTCTCTGTATGAGGGTTTTGACCTCTTGAAAAGACAGGGGTTGGTAAATTTGCTCTTTGGCACAGCCCTCCTTAGCTAAGACATCGGCACTCTCATTGCCTGCAATGCCACAGTGAGATGGAATCCACTGCAAGTGAATTTTGCCTGGTAAATTAACGCAAATGAAAAACGCAATTTTATTGCGTAGTTTGAAACAACACATTAAGGGACGCAATCCATGCCTATGTTGTAGAGATTATCTGGCAATTTGTGGATTATATCCCTTTTCTTCACCCACGTGGTCAAAATGTAACAAATATGTCAGATCGGACATCAAGAATTCAATTTAAATTAATTTTCAAGCTAATATTGATCCGATTTCGAAACTGTTTCTTTAGCTGATCTAAATTTAGCCCGAAAAATATTTGTACGAAATATGGTGAATATTGGATGTAAACTGAAAGCGTGTATAGGGGGACACACATCAGACTTTAAGGATTATATTGTAAGATTCTCACATCGGTGTCAATTGCCTCCGAACGTTAATGACAAAGTTATGTCCTTGGAGGCATTACTTTTCAAACCACCCTTATAGAATTTTGAAAACTGTAACAGAATTAAGGAACTAAAGTGCTAATTAGTAAAAATCTGCAGCAGATGTATTCAATCTAAAACAATTTCTGATGTGATGCGTGAACATCACCATTTATTTATAATACTGAAAATACTATCAAAAGTCGTACAATATGCTCTGAGATTCAATGTCTGCCCTTCAAGCTCTAGAAGATGGTGGACATTGTAAATCTCAACTATCCCATATAGCCCTAGATATTGACAGATTTATTACATCACTTGACATCAAAATAACCATGCAGTGGATCCCTGGACATTCAAACACACCTGGAAATGACAAAGCAGATAGGCTAGCCAAGAAAGGGTCAAAACAGGAACAACCAATCACAGCAACAACTCTCCATACAGCAAAGCAAATCCTAATGACAACAAATAAAGAAATTTGGCTGAACAGATGGGCCATGGGAAACACAGGAAGAGAGGTGTACAGCCATATGGCCAGCCCTAACCTTAATGACAACATCAACCACCTTAGAAGAAGAGATCAGAGCACCATTTTTAGACTCTCAACCCAACACATAACACTTAATAATCACTTGAACAGAATTCATCCACAACACACTCCAGAGTGCCAACTGTGCGCACATCATCATGAAACCGTTCACCACCACCTCTTCAAGTGTCAAGCACTAGATGATATCAGGAAGACCCTCCTTCCTCCAAGGCCAGATAAATGGAACACATTATACGGGAAAAAAAGAACAACTTACAAACACATGCAGATACCATTACATAGCATTGGGCCGAAGGGCAAAAGCTCAAGTGCCGCTGGAACATCGAAGAAGAAGAAGATGGTTTACTAGACAAAAGTAATGTGTGAACACATATGAATTAATTATCTATTTACGTCAAACATTAAGCATTATATATCTTTGGGTAAAAATGTAATCAATGGTGGTAGTTTCAACAACCAGCAGGAATTATGGTTTTTGTATTTGCAAAAGAATTTCATTTGTTCACACAATGTAGAAAATAGAGCCTCCCCCACCCTATCTATCACCCATAGTCTTTGCTTGTGAATAACATTTTAACAAACAAGACTCGGAAGTGTGACCTTCTCTACCTGTCTTCAAAAAATATTCACAAAATATCTATAATTAAGTATGATGACTTAAATAATTGTACTACTCTTAATAGACAATATATTCATCAACTACTTTAAATAGTCTACATACTTCACTTGTATTCATGGGCAAAGCTCTGAATATGAACATTTGATAGAAATATCTCAAGTTACAACACACAATCTTAAAGTAACTTCAAAGACAGGATTTGTGCTTAGTTACTTATCATTGTGTATAACTTCTGGTCCCTAGTGTTTCTAAGGCTACAATTATTTCCTGCTATAGCTTAACTCTTAGCAAGCTAGCGCTTTTTTCTTGTTACGCCAACAATGAATTCAGGCGTAATAATGGTGCATCCAATTGATTTTTTGCGTAAAGGTTTGCTTTCCTTATCACCTGTGTCCCTCACTATTCAGGGGAGTCTTTCTCCAACTTAAGAGGTACTATTTATTATATGGTCATTTCTTCCCATCAATTTACACTTGTTGCTGCTTATCCCATACTTCTTCCTTATCCTATAGCATTCTCAGTGAAAGAAGAAGCTGATCTTTTCAGCAACTTAAAGAAAGTCAGCAAAGCAAAGTGGTTGGTTCACTGAATTTAAAGAACCAAATGTGCAGAGGTTCAAATCCCTGTATGGTCAACTTCCCAGTATGCCCAGCTGAAAATGAATACTCAACTTTGGGAGTTACGGTGAAATTGAGAATCGGTGCCACAGCTATTGTGTAAATGCTCTGAAACTGACACTCTCAGCAATATGAAAAGGATCGAGCACACAGTGTCCACCCTGAATGCAGTGACATCAGTTCTAACCAGTTTTTCCGGTTTCATGAACTGATTTTTTGCTATATATTTCTATGACTGTTGAAATGTACATTATAATTTTTAAAAATATCTCTATAATATTCTGCTTGTATATTCTTTCAATACAACACCAAATATAAGTTATGATAATAATGTCTGTCAATTTTAAGCGATACACATATGTAGATCATCAAAGGTTTATATGTTGACAACACCTTGATACTCTTACTACAAGGAAAACTGTATGTCTACAGCAATTTACAAACAGCAAAACCAAAGTCTAGTAAGAAAATATCTGTCACTACATCAGACGTGAGCAAATTATTTGACATTTATATAGCTTTCACTGCCTACTTTTTTTCACCCCAACCCAAGAACCTAGCTGATGCACACCACTAACAGACAGGAATTGTTTGCTGAAGTTTTCCTTCGGACAAACTTAAAGACAACTACTGCAGCTCTGGAACATGTCATACAAACACCTTGGCTAGCGCATCTGCACCAGCACTTGCAATGTATGGTTTCTGTGGGTGGAAGGCAACATCGTGAATAGACTCTTCAAACTTCTTACGATGGGAGGTGATTTCTTGAACACATGTTTTACTGTCTAAATTCCATAACCTAATTGAACAGTCATGACCTGAAATAGTGAAACAAACAAGTGATTACAATTAGCAACTAACAAAACATGCTTATATTGAAAAATATGTGATAAATATTACGAAACACGTACAAATAAGTACTATAGTTTTACAGAAACAGTGACGATAAAAGAACGTTGACCAACAAGGCCTTTATCAAGCAACAAACAAACAGGAGTGACAAATTAAATGAAACACAATGACGACCAAATACAAACGTATCTAAGGAAAATCTGGAATAAAATGAATAACGAAATAAATGTAACAAAAAATGTAACACAAAACATTTGTGTTACATTTATTTCGTTATTCGCTTTTATTCCAGATTTTCCTTAGATACGTTTGTATTTGGTCGTCCATTTGTGTTTCATTTTAATTTGTCACTCCTGTTTGTTCGCTTGCTTGATAAAGGCCTTGTTGGTCAAACGTGCTGTTTATCGTCACTGTTTCTGTAAAACTATAGTACTTTGTTTGTACGTGTTTCGCTATTTACCAAGTTTTACTGCAGTCTTCCCCCTATTTTGATAAATATTAGTTCATTTACTTTTTCACCCCTATGGAGGAATAGATCCGCAACCAAAGATTTACCAAGCCCTCCTATCCAAGGTCATTTTTTCCCAGATGCTTCACTCTCTCTCTATTTTCTTGCATTTAGTTTTCAACTCCCATCACTAGGTTTTCTTGTTCCACCTGCCGTTGTCCCATAGTTAACTTTAATTCAACTTAAAATATGAACAGGGCAGCTGGATATTTAAGTATGAATTGAATGGAGAGCTAGCTTAAGGTAAGAGAAATTCATACCAGTCCTTCCTTTGTAAAAAGGTCTTTACAACTCACTGACATAAAGTGTTCAGGAGCACTACAGCAACCCATCCAACTTCGTCTCTCAAGACTATTACAATAAAATCATCAATCTATCTATTCTCTAATCTGTTTTGCCTTTCGGTGTAAAGTTAAAGAAAGAGACGGCTGGAGCGAGCCTCCCCATGCGCTTTGTACAAAGTAGAATTCGGTGTCTCGGGTATTTCACAGATCCATCATTTATGTGGTCGTCCTCTGGGTCTGTTGCCGTTGTATCCGAGTGCTGGTGCTCTTTGTGGGAGATCGTCTTGTAGTAACCTTGATACGTGTCCAAACCATTTGACCTGTTTTTTTTTTTTTTATATATTGTAGCACCGTCAAAGATCCCACTCTTCTAATTTCGTAATTTCTGATCTTGTCTTCTTGTAACATTTAGAATTCATTGTAAACACTTCATCTCTCTATCATCAATATGGACACCAAAAAAACAGTATATGAGAATATGATGTACAGTCTATGAAACAAGTTGTTACTTAAAAACAGTACATCAACGCTAAGCAGATTCAATTCTGTACAATGGAAATGAATTGTGGACAATAATAAATTTTTTTTAAAAACAAAAAAAAACACACACGCACAAAACCACTCTAAATAGGGCTAGACCTGACATATGGAAACAAGTCATGGAATATACATAACAGATTAAAGAAGGCTATATAAATCTGGTTTTACAAAAAAACTTAAGAATGCTATAACCTAATCAAATTATGAACAAAAATATGCAAATGCACAGAAAAATTGCCAACAGAAAGAGGACATCATTTTTCAGGTCAGTTTGAAACATATTGTGACGGTAAGAAAAATCTATGAGAAACATGATTTATCAACCGAGCAAAGAGAGAAGGGACGATACTAGACAGTTTAACATCAAGGTAGATAAAAATGTAAACATGAGAACTTGCAATCAGAAAAAAGTGCAATCATGTGCAGACATCCATTACACCTATGTCAGTCAGCTAGGCATATGATGATGATACAAATAATCTGCAAAATAACGTTTAATAAATCTTACAGGATGTCAAACACAATAACACAAAAACATCACACAGTACTTACTCCCTGATAAAAGATATAAACCATTTGGATCTATTGCCAAGCTTGTTACTGAGTCTAAGTGAGCTACCATAGAATGAATAATTTTGCCTGAAACAGAATAAATACAGAACAATAAATACACTATTTTAGGACATCAAAAATATCCCACTTATTTTTGAGAAATACAGTGCAACCTCAATCATGTTGTAATCTAAGTCTTTCATTGTTAGCTTTTGTTACATGAAAATTGTGGCATATCCTTTACAGGACGTCGCTATCAACCACAGTAAACGAGTCGTTGATTTTCTAGGCACCCCTTATATGTTTAGTAGTTTGTCATTGCTTTCTGAATGGTTAGGTCTATTTTTACCATCTGTAAAAATCCACAGGAAAGAATTTGCTTCCAAACTGCCTGCCATGAAGTTTGAACCAGGCATGCTTGGGTTGTGATCTAGCTCACTACCGTTTAAGCTACAAACACCCATTTGTTTATATGCATATATTATTCAATGTTTCTGTATTAGGGACAGTGGAATATCATGACACAGAGAAGAGTCAAAAACAGAATTGGTATACAACATTAGGAACAGATGATTGTAAAGAGACTTGTTTTGGTATTGCTCATTATAAGATGCAACAGTTTCAAAGACCTGTCTAAAGTATTAATGGCGGAATTAATGTATAGAAGCATTATCTTTGTCAACTTCTATTTTCTAAAGATAGGTGACTGAGTAGCAAACATACATATTTCTACAAACAACATAACCAATATTGTTACCGTGAGCAATATAAAAATTATTTTGTGAGAGTCTCCATGCGTATCTGATCCATCTCTAACATCTCTTTAGGATGATGGTGTTCATAAAAGAACTAAATGCATACATTCTAGTTACAATTTAGAAAGCCAAAATATATAATCACATACTGAAGTCAGACCTGAGGATTATAATTTTTATTTCACAATAGATCCAAGTATTGAAGAAGAAATTTGTGCTTAAAATATTTAATTGAAGGATAAACTAAATATTTTTATCAAAATAAAACACCTATTTCTTATACAATATTTTGAATAGCAGCATAAAGACAGAAGAAACTAACAAGGAAACACCACAAAGGGAACAGAAGAGAAAATGATCTACTACTCAAAGGTTGAAGACCCTTAAGTAATATTGAAATGCTAGGATTGAACAGGTAACTGCTGGATACTTGTATCACTTTGGGACATACAGGACAAGCTTAGCTTACCTGTGTTATTATCAAAGAATCGTATGTGTCTGTCCTCATGTGCCGTGATGGAGACTGGTAGGGTTGGGTGATTGATTACACGGTTGATCTGGTTGCTTCCGCTGGAATCTGAACATTTTAGAATTAAAATGAAAAATTCTATCACTAGTCAGTTAGTTAACATTATCAGTTGGTCAGGCAAGATTACATTCTGTCACCACTTTTATTTTAATACATGCATGGGCAGAACAGGTTGCACAGTTTAGACAGTAGGGAGCGTAGACATGGTCATATTCTAAACTGAAGTGCAGAGTCTGGAAAAATGGATTAGAGCTCAGCTCCCATGAGGGAGACCTGGGTTCAATACATGGTAAGGAGTTTTTTCTGTCAGGCATAAAGAAAAATCCTAATCTGAACAGTTTTGTGGCCACCGCAATAGCCATTAAATTCCAAAGGCACATGGAATTTGGAGCTCTGGTGCTTATCCTTCACCGGAAACAGGCGATGTGTCCGGTTTCAGCCAGCATTTATTCAGTTTGCTCTCCGTTCTGTAGCCATCTATTGTTTTTACAGTGTGGGGTAGCAAGCCCCACCACCAACCTCCTTAGTCGCCTCTTACGACATGAGTGGCAGGTAACAGTGGTTCTATTCTTTACACCCCAATCTGAGCCCTGGTAACCACTCAGGCGGTATGGCTTCCAATACCCTGACACTAGTAGATGTGTACACCTGCATACATGATGAATGATGGTTGAGTCAATGGTTCTAGTTGAATAGAGAGATAAGACAACCCACAAGAGAACTTTAGAACGAGCCACACATTCTAGACATAACAATGTAAATATAAAAGCCAAAATTATAAAACATTCATTTAAAAGATAAAAGCAGCAGAAAAAGCTCACACAGAGGATGCTATGGCTACCAGTGGTGAAAGTTAAAAATTCAAATCACTTAAAGAAACATCCTTGCCTATAAGGTAAACCCATTAAAGCTCAATTCATATTTACTGATAGTGCAGACGATGGAGCATGCTGCTGCTGCAGCAATGCATTCTATCTTTCCGAAACTATACAGGCAAGTATCAATTTAAAACTCAACAGACAGATGTTTACAACAGGAAACAGTTACTGTTTTGTCAGATTAATAACCAAATTAACCACTATTTGTGAACTGTGTGGCTTGTATTGAAAAAATATGTTGCTGCGCCCCTGTTAGGCCTCTACAGCATGTAGGACAGGCAGATCAAAATTTTAGCCGCAGTGTATGCCTCTTATTCAACAGGACACAAATTTGTACATATAGGTAACTGAGATTTTACAAACAGGAAAACCACACTTTAAAGTACTACATCTGGAGTTATACTGTATCATGTGATCAAATCTGATTATTCATAGGGAGGAGACCAGAGCTAACTCAAGCCAACATTGTTACTGAAAGCAAGTTAGAAAGATCATGTGTCACAAATACTTACTTAGATTATATTACCTTGTTACAAAGATAACATTAAAAAAAAACCACCATCTTCTTCTTCGAACACTCCATATCGACGGCCACTTGTTAACCGCTCTGTGATTTGTATGTCATCTGAGCCTAAGAGCAATTTTATGTTGTGCCAGTTATGTGCCTACAAGTAGGCAGCACATCCGATTTCTGCGATGTTTTTATTTACCAGAATAGCTTCCTAGGTCCTACAGCAGTCGCCTCTTACGACATGCCTTGTAGGTTGCAGTGGTACTATTCTTTGCTTCCTTGCGGTCCCGGCAACAAACAGGCGCCACTAGTTTCTAAAACTAGAAGAGATAACATTAAAATTTAACACTCTGATCTAAACTACTCACCAGAATTTGCTTTAGTATCTAGCATGAGTACTTGTTTCCCTGTCTCAATGTCAAAAATGTAAGTGTTTGAGGAGGTGTAACTGGCCACCATCTGGTGGGGATCACAACGCACAAAATCTACTGATGTGGGTACACCTTCTTCTGCAAGGATGAGAATTAGTATATTATTATTATCAAAGAATGTGATCACATAGAGTACAACAAAATAGATGGAACCATTTTTTCTGAAAGATACACACACTGATGGTTACTAGTACCACCCGTCCAAGAAAATATTGTTAAGTTTTATTTTTTTTAAAGTAAAGAACCAACTTTTACATCATTGATTTGATTGATAGGACCATCATCATTGCATTTTGGTGAGCAGCCATTTGTGCTCTTATCTCTTTCTTATGCAGGAAGATCTCAGTTGCAGTGCAGGAACTCTGTAGCACCAGCGAGGGTCCCCGGTGTAATTTTGAAGATAGTGACGATATTTTTGTAGGAATTATATTTTTAACTTTTCTAATGAACTGCATCCGGCAGTGGCTTTCCAGCCTGCGATCTCAATTTTGAGCTGCCAAGGGTTCTTTTACGTGCTCAAATTAAACATCTTTGTTTGATATAAAACACCAGTATTGATTGATTGATAGGACCATCATTATTGCACTTCGGTGAGTAACCATGTGTGCTCCAATTTCTTTCTTGCACAGGAAGATCTCAGCGGCAGTGCACAAACTCCGTAGCACCGGCTAGGGTACCCATGTGAGTTAGAAGATGGTAACAATAATTTTAGGAATTTTATTTATTAATATTTCTAATGAATTTTGCCCGGCCGCGCTTTTCAGTCGGCTCTTCTCAATTTTGAATTGTCAAGGGTTCTTTTACATGCTCACATGAACAAGGCACCAATCATACAATAATACTACACACATTTGACTTACAGAACAAAGATAATTAAAAACTAAAAGAAAGTAATAGTAAATAGCATTGTAAAAATACTAATATTTAAGTGTAGATTTAGGGGTCCATAATAAGAAGGAAAGATAAAGAACTACGTGTGTCATACCAGTATTATATAACAAAAGTGGTTGGTTAATCTTGATTGTGATTGGGGGTACCAATATCAGCAAGTTGCTTTTCTCCTGTTTATTTGTCTGCAATAAATTTTTCTATTACGTTTTTTTCCTCACTGCATTTTCTTTCTTTTTATGTCTTAAATTATATATTTATTAACTCTTAGTGGACCAAGGCAAATCCATATTTTTACAAACCATTTGTTTTTAGAATAAAAACACCCTTTAGTGTGGCTCCTGGTAAAAAGGCATCCAACCCAAAGTCACGTAGTGTGGCATTTGGTCCACAGTGAGTTAAGTTGCTTGTGTTTCAATGAAAAGTGCTCAATATTTTGGCATAGCCACATTTACGATGTCTTAAAAATGTTTCTCCTCTGTTTGTTCATTGCACATGTGTAAATATTATACAGCAACAAAAAATATATATAACATGAACGGAGTTCAAAGATCACCAATATAGGTTGCACTTTGAAGCTTCGAGTATGCCTGTAGTACCATCTATATTTCTATATTTAGGTTAAGAAGATATAAACATTGCCAAATAGCTTATATCCCAGGTTATGGCGGGGTTCGGGTTTGAAGATGGGGTAAACTAGAGTATTCTCTATACGCTGAAGATTTAAAAGGCTGCTATGATAAAGCCGTCAACATTCAATGCACAGGTAGTGATTTCTATGTTGTAACCATGGCCTAAAAAAATCCATACCGTGCCTGTGATTCTTGTGTCCTCGTAATTGAGAGATCGGTGCTCTTAGCCATGAGCCTTCTCAGGAACATAAATATGTGCTATTTAAATGAGTTTCCAGATTTGAATTGTGTCATGCACTGTACATATTCTTATTCTTCTGTATTCTGATAAATTGGTCAAGTTAGATTATTAGGTTTGTTGCCATGACAAAGTGCAGTCTTTTTCAGGTATCATATTTTTCATCTCAGTTCTGCAGTTTGTGTTCAAGTTCGACGTTGCAGGTTACTTAAGGTTGGACAGTCATACGATTTATTAACTGAATTAGTCATGTACAGGCATTCATTATGTATGAGATCTCGAGCCGGAGAGGTGTCTTAACAATCTGCAGTGGCCACTTTTTAGATCAAACAAGATAATCTGGTGGTTTCTATGAAGCTAGTGTATTGGGTCAGGTTGGTTGTCTGCGTCTATTTTGATTAATTTTGATATGTATGTCTGTACATATATAGTTTATTTTCATCTCATAACTGAACAGTTGGTAGATGAATTGTTCCCCTTTGTCTCCAGCTCTAGCTAGTACACGTTTGTCATATCTAGTGACACCACTGTCTCTGTGGTTAAGTATTTTCCTTGCGATCTGAAGATTGTGGGTTTGAATCTAGACTGCACAGCTCTGTTCATTAGTAAATTTTTTCCAGAAACCCCTGTGATTGTTGCCGAAGCTACAGAGTTCGTGCAATACTCTCGGCAAGTGGAGTGCTATTTCTGGGGAGATGGACCGAGACATATGGGGTAAAACCTGGGACAATGAAGTCACTCCTTCAGCTTTACATCCTTTTGTGATACGACCCAGAGGATAGACACTGGAAGACTTCTTCTTTAGCGATCTCTGGTCATGCGCTTAATTTACTGTGGATCACAAACTGGGCAGTCAGCTTAAAGTCTGTCAGGTTTCCCCAAAGCTTAGTTATCAGGTCAACTGGGTGTGGTCACAGGTTGCTTCTCAGCTCACCCAGGAGAGGACAGTCTTGCAGGATATGCTCCGGTGTCTGTTCCCCATGCTGACACTGGCAGAGAGCTGTTTGACTTATTCCTAGTCTATATAAGTGTCCGGTGCGTAGTCGACATGTAATGATCTGGTCTATTCTGCTTAGGTCTTTGAGGGAGTCTTTTCCATAATCATATCCAGTGTTTGTCTTCCAGTCTACTGCAGATTTTCTCTGTATGAGTTTTGACCTCTTGAAAAGACAGGGGTTGGTAAATTTGCTCTTTGGCACAGCCCTCCTTAGCTAAGACATCGGCACTCTCATTGCCTGCAATGCCACAGTGAGATGGAATCCACTGCAAGTGAATTTTTGCCTTTTCTGAAAGCTGAGCAAGTTCTTTTTTTAGGTTTTGTACTGTGCTGTCAGCAGATTTAGCCTCCAGGGCTTGTATAGCTGACAGTGAGTCTGTAATAAATACCATCTTGCCAGCAGGTGCTTGCAGCTTATTCATGTGCTGTGCTGCCATCAGAAGGGATATGAGTTCTACTTACAGTTGAAAATCTTTGGATATTTCTATCCCCAATCTGATTCCGTATAGCTTCACATTTCTGGTGTTTTGTATTCACTCCAGAATTTATTTAGAATCTATGATAAGCACTATCTTTGCTGATGGTTTCTGTTCTGCTGAAGAGTTTTAATGCATTGAAAAGTAACATAGACTCAGCCCTAACACTGAAGAATATCTTTCCAGATGGAAAAATGTTACGAAGAATCTTCAAACCTTATAAAGATGTCTCCTCTATTTTTAACATCCACCTCTGTATATATGTGTCCATTTAACTAGATCCCATTTATTTTCTATCCTTTCCTGTTTCCCAAAGTTCTTAGTTTGGAAAGGAGCTGATTATCTTTCTTTTCTACTCCAGGAAACTGCTGTGATAAAGGAGACACTGTAAACAAAATAACCTATGAAGATTAAACATTAGCCAAATTTACCCAAGTCAACAGTAAAAGTATTGAGTAGAGGAGATTTGCTTCCAGGACTCCACAGACGCACAGTACCATCTCCAGAACAAGAAAGCAATTGGTTTTTGGAGCTATGTATAGACAAACCCCAAACTGCATCTGTGTGAGCTTGCAAGGTGTCTGACAGAACATTTGGATCTGAAAGAATATGCAGACAAAAGTCAATCTATGTACCAATGCATTGCTCTGTAAAAAATGGATTTCTAAGTAAGAAGCATCACTTTAACTTTGATAACAGCCACAATCTTTCACAGGATACAAGAAGGACTATATGTATTCTTCTCATGCCATTACATGTTACATAGGGCCTGCAAGTAATTTCTCCATACCGTTCTGTCCTGTGCAATTCGCTCAATTTCTTCCATGGAATTGAGTCCGATATTTCTTGCTTCTCTCAGCAAAGTTTATTTCAGGGTTTTCCTAGGGCGTCGTCTCTTTCTTGAACCCATTGTCTCCTATTTCAATGCCTGATTCGGTATTCTTTGATCATTTCTTCTCAAGGTATGCAAGATGGACTGCCACTTTAAATTATAAATTCAGCGATTAAACTAACTGACAATGATTAAACTTCTTTTAAAACAAAACTTGGTACAGAATGAATGATAAACTTCTTTTAAAACAAAACTTGGTACAGAATGAATGATAAACTTCTTTTAAAACAAAACTTGGTACAGAATGAATGATTAACTTCTTTTAAAACAAAACTTGGTACAGAATGAATGATAAACTTCTTTTAAAACAAAACTTGGTACAGAATGAATGATAAACTTCTTTTAAAACAAAACTTGGTACAGAATGAATGATTAACTTCTTTTAAAACAAAACTTGGTACAGAATGAATGATAAACTTCTTTTAAAACAAAACTTGGTACAAAATGAATGATTAAATTTCTTTTAAAACAAACCTTGCTATAGAATGTAACAAACTTACCAAAAGAATCATAAGGGTCAATATCTGACTTTGGTATGTTCCAGCATTGGATGGTAGTATCCATACCTCCACTATAACACTGTTCTCCTGCTGGACTTACTGCTAAACACAATACTGGGCCCACATGGGCACGGAACGTATATACAGGCTCCACATCCAGTGATGCAGCTCTGAAAAAATGCAGCATTTTTTAAAAAGACTAATAATTTTAAAAGATTAGTTCCTGTTTCCTGAACGACCTGCATACTAAAAGGTGTCAAAAATTAGGTCAAATAAATTAGCCATCAACATTTTTTGAGATGACAAGATAAATAATGAAAGACACAATTTTAATGAAAAAAAATGAAAATTGTTGCATATCCCTTACAGACCTTAGCCATCAACTACAGTAAATTAGCCGTCGATTTTCTTGCACCACTTATACATTCAGTAGTTTGCCATTGCTTTCTGAACAGTGAGGTCTATTTTACGTCAGTATAAATCCAAGGGAACTAATTTGCATCCAAACAAGCCAGTCGCGGAGTTTAAACCAGGTATGCTTGGGTTGTGATCGAGCTCACCACCACTTAAGCTACAGGCGCTCACTTTAATAGACAAACTAAATAAGGAGACATGACACTCTTGAAAACTATTTCAGAATGAAGACAAGTGACAGAGAAGATGATATCGTTACATAAAGTAAGGCATGAAATAGTGAACAAATAGCACTATCATTGCCAAATAAATTAGTAAGAGATCCATTACAACCAACTTTCAATGCGGATAGTTAAATTCTTCTCATCAACATCATTCCATATTGGACAAATCTATACATGTTGCATCCTCAAATACAGCAGCCATCTCAAGTTCCTGTGTTCACTGTGCCCAAGTAATGATGGTTGGTACATCTCTGCCTACCCCATAGAGAGTACCCAAGTACATGTCCAAGTTTAACTCCCATTTCAATAAGGTTGTTCAATGTCCCAGTCTATTTTCCCATATATGAGGCAGAGGATATATATGACGTCTGATCTGTCCATACTTCTCTCACTTGCAATGGCTGCTGCTCAATCTAGATTATTTATTGTTTTATTTCCCATTACTCCTGCATGTCCAGGTCTGTAAGGCCAAGATAGTTTCTTCAGGCAAGACTGTTGTTTACCCATTCAGTGCATAGCTTCCGTTGTCCATCAATCCTCCTAGGCATACCCATCAAGTCTGTTATATGGGGGGGAAGGGATAGCTACTACAGGTAGACAAGACAAAGAGAGAAAATTTTGGATAGTCTGACTTCATGGCACGGAAGAGCGGCAACATCTGAGATGATAGCAAACACCAGAGACAGAGATTTGTAGAGATCCATGATCGCCTATGCCAGCCGGCACGGCACCTGATGATACTATAAATTTACACATTACATTTAAAACAGTTTGCTTAAAACCAAGTATAGTAATTGCTTCCACAAAGTGACAAAAACTTTATAATAGGAGATATTAACTAACCAAGGAGAAGCTGAATCCATACAAAAGAGAAAACCCCAAAAAGCACAGAGTAGACAGCTGAAAAAAGATCATGGTGACTGGGAAGACATGGAAAAGATAGCACAGGATAGAAAATAAAGACACACTTGCCGAGAACCTTTGCTCTGAAATGATTTGTGTATTTATTGTTAATATGCAGCTCTTACAATTATAAATAAAACTATTTATTATTTTATAAACTTGAAGAAAACTATGTCAGACTTTTTTTTTTTTTCAAATTAGACTGCACACACTCAGTAATGTATTGTGTTAGAGAGAAGAAAAGGACCACAAGCTCTATAAGTATGTTACAAGAGATGACTAAGGAGAAACATGTATGAGACTTAATTAACGTGAATATCATATCAAATAAATTGCTACAGACGAAACCGCTGTTAAATATGGACAGAATGTGTTTTCTGCATTTACTTTTTTGTTTTGTGCAAATGACTTGCTGTGCGCTCTTGGGCTGTGACAAAAAGAAGAGCAAGCAAAATAACAAACTGCATAAGGTTCAAAATGGTTATAAGTGCAATACAGTGAATGACTTACTTTTTAGCTGGGACTGTTTTTTGCAAGTTCCATAACTTGAGTGTATGGTCCTCTGATGCTGTTAACAAGACAGGCTCAACAGGGTGGAAAGCTAGAGCACGGACACCATCAAAGTGGCTGCATGGTAGAAGTAGACAAATTTAATGATTTATTATCATGGTTTTTACAATTATTATTGGCTAATATAAAATTGTATGCATGCTAATAGTTTTCGTGATTCACTGGTTACACACATTTCTTTCCCAACGTCTCAGGTGTCACTTCCTACCCAAGCAGAATTTAATTGCAAATTTCTACCGTAACCATCATTCAACAGGTAGTTGCTGATTTTACATAAACACAGAACTGTTATAGATCTATCAGAGCATATATTTGTGTCCTCTTGTAGTAAGCAACATTGGTAGAAGTCAAGAGAGAAGGATCAATTTCTCAAGAGACCAAAAATGGAATCTGCCAAGACATAATTAATAGTCAATATCTATTTATAACCTATTTGTATTCAGATTGAATAAGGCTCCGACAAGAGATTTCCATTGTTGCCGTCTTTCTACCAATTCCGGTCCCAATCTTTCAACTCTTTTTCCAGTTCTTCGTGTTTCCTTTGGACATCCAGGACTTCTTTTCCATTCATTGTGTACCTGTGATTTGTCCTAGTCAATGCTCTTACTGGCATACAACATACATGCCCGATCCATCTCCGTCTTTTAACGATGGTCTTCAATTATGCAGTTTGTTCTAAAAGCTTGTCATTACGTGGCTAGAAAATTTGCAGGATTCTTCTTAAACTTTAATTTAGGAATGTCTCCAACTTGTGTATGATGTTGTGGGTCATTGTCCAGCACTCAGTACTGTACGATAACACTCCCAGGACACTGCTTCTATATATTTTAAGTTTTGTTTTCTTTCCACCTTTTGTTGAGCATTGCAAATGTTTGACTTGCTTCCTTGATTTTACCAATAGTGAAAATAGTATCCTTCAGTGTATGTAAATTAATGGCTTACCTTCTTAGAGTATATTTTGCATTCCATGTTTTTCTATAGACTTCTTTAGGGGCTGATATCTTGAAACATAAAAAGCAAAAAAATAATTGACAAAATCATGTATTTACCAATATCTATACAATATTTTGAGCAAATTTGCTTTTAACAGCACTAATGCATTAAAACCTTTTTTTCTTATAGAGATAAAACTAGAGATTTTTATGAATGGTCATGATGCTAATTTGTGAACAGTTAATAAACCATACATCCCGTCACTATTTTCTTCATGTTTGTGTACTTATAAGTGGATCACATCTTCACACTAAGAGTAATCATTGAAGAGTTCGTAGAATTTCAATCGAATTTAATCATCAACTTTGTTGATTTTCAGAAAGCGTTTGACAGTATTTACCGTCCTACGCTTTGGAAACTACTCAAAAACTACGGTTTCCCTACTAAATTCATCAACATCATAAAATCCTTCTACAGTGAATCGCGCTGCAGTGTAAGAACAGATTTCGGTAACTCTGACTGGTTCCCAGTGGAAACAGGAGTGCAACAAGGCTGCGTCTTATGAATATGCTCTATGTCTTATGCTCTTTGGAATAGCAATTGACTGGGTCATGCGAAAATGCACCAATAACGCAAATATGGGCATCAAGTAGGTTGATAAAATTTTAGAAGACCTTGATTTTGCCGACGATATAGCCCTTTGAGTTCATCACATCAAGATATTCAAATGAAAACAAAACTTCTCCAAAATATCTCAGGACAAATTGGTCTCCAAATAAACACCACAAAAACAAAAATTGTTGACCTTACCAGCAGTCCAGAAAATATTCAACTAAAAACTACACTCTTGAAAAAGTCAAAAGTTTTACATACCTAGGGAGTATGATGTCATCTACGGGGATACAGCGCCAGAAATTCCATACAGAATCGCATTGGCATCAAGTGCTTTTAACAAATTGTCAAATATATGGAAGTCCAATTCACTCAGCAAGCACTTAAAATTAAAGATCTTTAACTCTTGTGTGATTCCAGTATTAACTTATGGATGCGAGAGTTGGAAAGCAACAAAAGCTCTAGAAAGAAAATTAGATAACTTTGAGAATAAATGTCTTAGAAGAATACTGAACCTCAAATGGTCAGATTTCAGACCCAATACACAAATAAGACAGAGACCAAGCAAGAAAATGTATCAAATTTTATAAGAAAGCGCCTCTGGAACTACATCGGCCACACACTTAGAATGGATGAGAGAAGACTCCTTACCAATCCCTCATATGGACACCAGAGGGAAAAGAAAACGAGGAAGACCAAGAGAGACTCGCGTAGAACCATCACCAGAGAAGGCTCAACGATGGGCTTAGTAAACATTAAAGACTTAAAACAAATAGCAACGAACCGCGAGACATGGAGAGCTATGACCTCTGTCTTAGTGCCGCCCACAGGCCCAAGAGGAAAGACTAACTAACTAAATGGATTAGATATATAAAAAGAGCAGTTAGACTGATTTATTCAACAAATTGTTCATTAAGGTCCTTATTGGATTTTTGTTCTCCCAATTTCAATAAGTTTTTTTTAGTACATGCCAATATTTTTCATACATAGTCAACACATTATATTTTCGGAAACAATAAATATTTTGTGAAGTTACATTCATTTATCTTTAATTTGATATATAATAAGTTTAACTTTAAATCATATTTAGAAACAATATTTTAGTTCAGCTAAAGTATGTGTGCAATATTTTGAAACAAAAAATAATTTCATCCAGAGTAAAAAAAACACAACCCCGGTAGTGAATCAGTTAACTCTACTTTCTCTTCACTGCATTAAATTCTTTATCTGGATAAATATAAGCTAGCTATTGTAGATTGTTTCCAAGTGCCCTTTTAGGAAATTTGTCAAAGAGTTGACAATATCATACCAGAATATACATTTAGCTCTTTGAAAAGTTTTACATATTGAAGTTCCTGAACTGAAGAAATTTCCACCAGATAGAGAGGCGAACCAACAATGGATTCTCTGCAGCCTTTGTAGTCTAATAATAATCCTTACATCTGCTACGGTGTGTCATATATGCCCCATAAGAAGAAATGAATAATCTTGTTCGCGATCTGAAGCTGTTCACTTGGTTACTTGGATCAAGGCTTCAAACAGTGGAATCTTCTTAAGGAAAATGTCACAATTATTTTTTTTCACATTCGTTATGGGCAGTTTGCCTTACTTTATAACCAAATATGCAAAGAGATTGATTAATCAACATCAAACTGGTGTGCTGGGCCGCTGCATGCTGTTGGATTTGTTGAGGCCGAGATCATAGCACATATGGATGTGTCCGCAGTGCTATGATGATAGTCCTCATATAACTGATAAGCTTACTTCATAAAGGAAAAATTGCTGTGTTACGATCCAATGTAGATGGCATGATGAATGCCTTCAAAATGTTTAATAACCTGTAAGAATGATGACTATTCATAGACTTTTCATACTTTAGTATCAAGGTAAGATGTTGCATAATGGAAACTGATTTGCATCTATACTGGTTGGACATACAGTCTACATGAAAGAAATCTGACATAACAACTATTAAATCTCTTCAATACAGCAAGTATGGCTAGTATCTCTGTTATGACTTGAAAGTAGATGCTTTGTTGATGGGCCTGCTGTTGGAATGTACAAAGTACTGTTAATTTGTCTGTGAATGAGGCAGATGAGCTAGGTCTTTACACTACATGAGGAGAGACTGACTTCAGAGAAAATCTATGAAGGTAAGAGAAAAGAATGTGCAATCCGCCAGTGTGGTGCCAGGACCCACAAGTGAAGCAAAGAATAGTACCACTGCGACCTACAAGGCATGTCGTAAGAGGCGACTGATGTAGAACCTAGGGAAGTTACCCAAGTAAATAAAAAGCATCGCAGAAATCGGATGTGCTAGCCTACTTGTAAACGCATAACTGGTGAACATGCAATTGTTCTTAGGCTCAGATCACATACAAATAACATAGAGTGGTTAACAAGTGGTTGATATGAAGCGTCAAGAAGAATGTGCAGTCACATCAAACATGATTTTCTGAAAAACTTTGTAACTGTTATTGACTGGACTGCATCAGTTTTTCAGGACTTGGTTGTCAAATTCTCTCAACATGTGGATACAAAATTAAAGACACCAATTTTTTGGGCTCTCAGATCCATCAATTTTTCAGAGACTAGAAATTTGAGTCTGCTTCAAAGTAATGGGGGAAAAGATGGGTCACATTTTGTCTGGTTTCTACTACATTCCTCAGAAATGTCAGAGCAGAAAAAATACATAGACCTGGTTGAAGACATGTTGTCTTATGTTTCACATACCAGGCTACACTATGACCGTAAAGGTCAACTTTCTCCATTCCCATTTGAATTTTTCCCCCGACAACTGCAGTATGGTTACTAACGAGCATGTGACAAATATTTTCACCAGGATATTGCAACAATAAAGATACAATACCAGTAACACTGGACCACTTCCCTGTGGATTTACTACTGTTTAACATTTAACATCTCCTTGCATTGGGAGACACAAAAACAAAGCTCAGGATATTCAGCTCAAATGTGAAATCTGTGTTGCCGTATGGCTCGGAAGCATGTCAAGTCACCAAGCTAAATACAAAAAAGAATCAGATCATTGTCACCGGATGTCTTTGGTGTATTCTCAGACTGAGATGGTAGGAAAGAGTTGCAAACACAGACCTGTGGATGAACATTACCACATGATGACCCAGGTTAAGAGGAGAAAATAGTGATGGGCCAGCATACCCCAAGGAAGACACAATCGAGTGTCACTAGACAAGAACTTGCACGGAACCCGCAAGGAAAACGAAAAAGAGGACGTCCTAAGCAGACCTGGAGACAAAGTCTTCTCGAGGAACTGAAGAGTGCTCGACTATTCTGGGAGACTATGAAGAAAACAGCTGAGAAAAGTGGCAAACAACTGTTGAGGCACTATGCGCCAGGAGGAGCGGAGAGGAATAAGTAAGTATTGGAGAGAACTATTAATATTATCTTGCTGTTGAGCGTACATTCCACAATTCCTTAATAACCCCTACTAAAGAATAATAGGCATGGCTCACATCATAGTTCATAGGATCTGCCTCATTGTTGACAGTTAGTCCTGCTAATTCACCAAGTCCAAGCCCACCATCAATGTTCTCCTCCTCATCTGCCATACCCATCATAGGCTTGTGGGAATAGTTGATCTGACCCCCTGACTGAACATCTGACAACAAAAGAAAGAGATGTGATTCAATGAGAAATGACAATAAAGAGTTCCATAAAGAAACAACTCTTAAGGCAACTAGTACAATTGTTCAAGTACTGAACACAAAACATGAACATTTAAATTTTGTTTTATCTAAACAATCAAATATAGAGAACAGCATACATGCAATTAAACACATTTTTACACCTCAGATACTTACAACATTTACAACAAAACTGAAACCATATGTCTATACAAGCTTCAAATGATAATACAAAGACAATTATCGGACAGTTACAACAAGTACAGCAAAACTGGACTAATGTTCATACATAAGATTTATCAATATTTTATAAATAACTTGTCCTTAGATAAGAAAATGGTTAGTAACAAAGATACATTGAAGCGATGATTAATCCTGCAATATTACACTGCCAATTCAGTCAAAGTAAAGAACACGTTTCATATTATTTATTATATTCTCTTGTACCATTTTTTGAGCATTTATTTCGTTATTCGTTTTTAGTCATATATTTCCATTTTAGGGCGGTTAGGAACTTGTCTGACTCTACATTTTGTGTGTTGTGCGAGAGGTGGGTGAAATTCTTCAACTCTCTTGTATCCTTTGCTTGATAAAGGCCTTTGGTCAAAACGTTGCTGTGTATTGTTATTGTTTTTTAAAAACTACAGTACTTTTGAGAGCCTCGTAGCGAGTTGTTAGTGAACTCGCTTCTCATGGCTAGTGGTCTGAGTTCAACTCCAGCAGTGCACGTGGAATTTTTCCAGACCGCGAGGGCTCTCAGGCTGACCCAGCCTCAACTGGGTACCAGACAAGCTCTGGGAAAGTAAAGGCGCCGGCGTGATGCTGACCACATCACCCATCGTGTGCCGACGGTCAATGAAAATACAGGCCTAACACTGTATTGCCCTATATACCACGAGTATGAAAGGGTTCCTTTTACAGCACTTTTTACGTGTTTCGCCATCACTTCATAGTTTTACTGCAGCCTTTCCCTATATTGATAATACAAGTACTATTTACACATTACATATGGCCTGAAAGCATTTTCTCCATACAGCTCTATCATGGTCAATTTGAACCAACTCTTCTATGGAATTGAGTTGCTTGTTTATCACCTCTCTCAGAAAAGTTCATTTAGTGTTTCCTAGGGTTCTTTCATCCTTCGACCCTTGGACTTTCAATTCAATATCTGCTTCATGATTCCTTGATCATTTCTTATCAAAGTATGTCCAACATATCTCCATCTTCTCTTTTTTTGTAACAGTTGTTGCATTTCTTTGATTTCATCTATTTATCTATCTATATCCTCTTTGTGTCCCGATTGAGACATAAGGCTTTCACAAGAGAATTCCACTGTTGCCGTTCTGCTGCCTTTCTACCAACCATCTGCCACGTCAGGTCACACTCCCTCAACTCTCCACCATTCTTCTCCATGTTTCCTCTGAATGTCCAAACCACCTCTCCATCTTCGTCTCTTAATGATGGTCTCCAAGGATGCACAGTCTGTTCGCTTCAAAAGCTCCTCATTTGTTATGGTATTTGACCAGAAAATTTGCAGGATTCTTTTTAAACATTTATTCTGAAATGTCTCCAACTTGTGTATTATGTGTTGGGTCCTTTTCCAGCATTCACTACTATATAATAGCACTCCCAGTACATTACATCTATATATTTTAAGTTTTGTTCTAAGATTTAGTCTTTTTGTTTTCCAAATTTTGTTAAGCATTGTAAAAGTTTGTCTTGCCTTCTTGATATTTTCGATATCCTTTTCTGAGTCTCCATCTTGTATGACTTCATTTTGTAATACATTTGATTTCATCACTTCTTAATTCTTCCCATATTATATTTTCATACCATGAGGTATTTGGGGAAATATGTTAGGTCCATAACTTTCTTTGACCACAGGCTCACGATGGGTGATGTTGTCAACAATATGTTGGCTGCCTTTACTTTCGGGTGTTTCTTTATTGCATTCTTCTTCTTCGAGTGCTCCGTATCAACGACTTGTTAACCACTCTTGTGTGATTTGTATGCGATCTGCACCTAAGAGCGATTGTACATTGTGCCAGTTATGCGCCTACAAGTAGGCCAGCACATCCGATTTCTGCAATGCTTTTATTTACTAGGGTACCTTCCCTAAGCCCCTACATCAGTCGCCCTTACGACATGCATTGTAGGTCGCAGTGGTACTATTCTTTGCTTCCCTTGCAGGCTCCGGCACTACACAGACACTTTATTACCTAAATAAGGAGGCTGAATTGAACTGACAGTGGTTAGTAAAAAACCAATTCCACTATGAAAATGTGATCCTGGGATGAAGCGCCTACAGAGCAAGTGCACCAGCTACTACTTTAGTGCAGATCTCTGAACAGCTAATTCAGGCAGAAAATTTTAATGGTTTGTAGATACTGACACCATAGTTAGTCTGTGACTTTTTAACCGAGTCATGGAATGTGAAATCAATCAAAGAATCTATACAATGATTGATAGGACCATCATTATTGCAGGTCGGTGAGTAAAGTGTGATCCTATCTATTTCTTATACGGGAAGATCTCAGCAGCAGTGCACAGACTCCGAAAGAGCCTGTAGGGTCACTGATGTAATTTAGAAGATTGTGACATTTTGTGTAGAAATTTTATGGACAATCATTGATAGGACCATCATTATTGCATTTCAGTGAGTAAAGTGAACTCCTATCTCTTTCTTATACAGGAAGATCTCAGCAACAGTGCACAGACTCCAAAAGAACCAGTGAGGGTCACAACGTAATGTAGAAGATGGTGAAAATGTTTTGTAGAAATTTGATGGACAATGATAGAAAATATTGCTGACCAGGACAGGTATACAGATAACCGATGCTATAAAATATGCATTATGTTAGTATCTTAAAAACTCCATGCAATTAACTCCTTGTGGACCAAATGCCACACTATGTGGCGATTTTACTCTAAAAACATATCTGTCCTGGTCCACTAAGAGTTAATGTGTCTAACTAGAAATAATACAGCATGTTCATAAATCTAAAGCGGCATGCATATCCCAAGCTTAATCATGACGGTAGTAATTTAGAAAAATATATCGAATGCCATAAGGAATTCTCATCTGATGATCTCGTTTATAAATAAACGTTCTAAATAGCAACAGATATTTGGTTGCCAAACTGACTATGATAAACTTGAAGATTTATTTGCTATCATTAATTTAACATTTAGAGAAGTGTCCATTTGTTAATATATGGAATTAAAGCAATAAAGATTTAGTACTGTATATGTTAATTAGTAAAACTATAAAAATACAGAATGAAGGCCTAAAAAATAAATCATTTGGAAATCGTCAACCATAATTATAAATATTCAAAATATGGTTATTTTATAACCTTATTTTCCTAGGAGGGTGGTGGGAGCGGACACCGAAAATGGGGTTTAGGGAGAGAAAGGGGAAATTGGTGCACTGGGAATACATACATACACAACTTTAGCTAGTTGACCACATAAGTCAACTAGAATGTAAGCACACTAAGCTAGCAAGAATGTAAGCAGCACTTAAGCTAGCAAGAATGTAAGCAGCACTTAAGCTAGCAAGAATGTAAGCAGCACTTAAGCTAGCAAGAATGTAAGTATCACTTTAGTTAGCTAGCATATAAGCATCACATAACTGATTAGCTACTGAATTGAAAAAAAATGAGTTGTGACCGAATTACATTTAGGTTCCATTTTCCCATTGTAGGTGTATGTATAAATTCAGCTGCAGTTTTCTTAATTATTGACAGATTTTTTATGAGTAGTATACTATTTTGTAGGTAAATGAATTTTCTGTGAGATCGTTCTAAAAACAAATAGTGGAACTCCCAGCAGCTTATAGGAGCCAATCAGTTAAGGGGGATTCGGTAGTGTGGGGATCAAGAAACTATTTTCGCTGTTTTCATATTAATGTGAAATTTGCATAACCATTTTGAAAGATTATGAAATAGAATAGTAGAAAAAAATTAGTAGCAAAAAAATTAGAAAAAAAAAAAAGTCAAAGCGTTGCCATGGAAACAATACAAAATGGCAGCCAAAAACAAAATTTCAAATCCCTACGGCTCTGTGAATCTAATGAATCTAAATGAATTCTGTTTTCACTATAATTGTAATATCTAAAATATTGCACACGATTTTTAGGATATATTAAATATTACATTTAAAATAAATTTTGGAAAATGCCCCAAATTTCGTAAATAAAGGGCTGCTTGTGGGGTGTTTGTTTACCCAAAATTCATATAAAATGTAATATTTAATATATCCTAAAAAAGCATGTGTCATATTATAGATATTACAATTGCTCACATTAGAATGAAAACAGAAGTCATTTATATTCATTACTTTCAGAGCCTTAGGGATTTTAAATTTTGTGTTTGGCGACCATTTTTTTCCATGGCAACGCTTGAATATTTTGAAAACTAAACTTTTGCTACTCTTTTAAGTCATAATATCTCAAAATTGTAATACAAATTTTACATTAATATGAAAGCAAAGAAAAAAGTTTCCAGACCAGAGTCCCCCCCCTTAAGCTAGCTAGAATGTAAGCTTCCCCTTAGTCAGATAGAATGTGTGACTTATGCCAAATTAGACTCTAAAATTAACATTAGCCAGCTGTTTTAAGCATTTAACACAGCTGAGAAGGTGCACAACCAAACTCATTTCACAGCATTAGAAGGTAAGTCTCTAAGTAAATTAACACTAGTATTCCTGAAGACACAATATTAAAGTCCAAACTCAAAACTCTGGGTAAAGACAACAAAAATACTAAGACTTACATCTGAGCTTGCACCATATTTATACTGACATAGTCCAAACTACTAATCCTACAATTCATGCAATCAAACAATATGAATATAATTGCGGCTGGTTCTGTTTGCTACACTTATGACATAAACATACATGCAAAACAAAAACTTTAAATCTGAGCATAGGCTACAATTTGGAGATCTCCGATAGCATAGTTAGTGCACTCGCTATTTAGGCGCATGGTCCGGGTTCAATTTAACAGCAGGAGTAAAATTATTTTTCTGACTGCAATGGCTCTCGGGTCAAGACATCTTCTATTGGGTACCAGAAAAACACTGAAGTAAAGATGGTTGGCGTGATTTGACCGCATCCCCCATTGTGTGCCGAAAGTAAATGAAAGATACAGGCGTAACACTGTATTCTACAATAATGGTATGAAAACTAGTACCTTTACTTCTTATAGCCTACAATTTCAGTTTTTATGTTAGAACTTGCAAGAAATTTGACAGAGTAGAAATAGAATGTTTTCCGTTAAGTATGTTTTTGTGCTTTGTAAAACTATCTTATTTCACATTTTAATGTCATATTTGAAATCTTTTGTATGGATCTCGCCTGTATGTTGCTGGGGCTTACAAGGGGAACAAAGAATAGTAACACTGTGACCTGAGATATAAATTGTCAATATTGACTAACTTTCATGTAATGACACAGCAGTTATGATTTCCATCTTGAATAGCAAGAAACATTCTGAAAGCATTAGATAATTAGAGACTGCTTATAGAACAGTCACTCTATCATAACCAGAGCATGTCAAACTCAAATTAGGTCCTAAGATGACAGAAGCCAGCAAAACTTAGCTGGTCAAGAACCTACTCCATATTCAAGTGGTGGCCCTGGTAACAGGCTGCTTTGGGATAAAAAGGGATGGCACACTAGTAAAAAAATACAGCACTAAAAACATATATATCGGACAGAAAAGTACAGATATTGAAACCTCCTTGTAAACTGTGATACTTATAAGAAAGGCAATTTTTCTTCAAAACTGATCTCATTTACACTTATAACATTCCTTATTTATTATATTCATCGAAAATGTTACAAACCATTCCTGTTTCTCATCAAAAGCCAATACAATTATGGTCATGTAATGATAGCTCTGAAATTAACTAGTTTTTCCACAAAGATTTCATAAAATCAACATTAAAAATGTTTTAGCTTAATTAAAAAAAAAAAAACCACACATGGATCATATTAAATTTACTATGTGAAACTGTATAATATATTTAGGGTATTAAAATTAACATGGAGTTTCTGGCCATATGGATTGGAGCAGAATCTATGCGGAGACCCATGTTCGTCAATCCCGGTAAGACCAAAGAGTTTTTTGCCGGGGCATAAAGAAAAATTGCAACCTGAACAGTTTCAGAGCGACTGCACTAGCCATGCAGCCATTAAATTCCACGGACTCATGTCTTCCATGTTCTACACCTCCATAACAAGAGGTATTACAGGCAGTAATGAAAGGTTTTTTTTTAATGTTATAATTTAACTGGTGGAAACTTTGTCAGAAACAAGCTAGCTATTATAAAATAATGACAAGAGGTCAGATGATGAAATAAATGTTATAACAGTATGTTCTGCAAGCCATTGTTCATGTAAGCGGCAGTATATAAAGAAGGCATAGCGGATATGATAAGGTGCAGTGTTATACACAATGAAACCCTACCAGCATTGTGATCTTCACCTGCAGGTAAGTGAGTAATTTCACCAGCTGTAGACATGTTATCCTCACTGCCTAGACTGGCAAGCATTGCCTGCAAGGCGTGCCGTGTGGGCCCTGTAAGACGCAGTGGCCGCATAGCAAATAGCCATAAAACATTCATACAAAAGTACAAAAACATATCTTAGTAAGCACAAATAATAAAACATACAACACTAATAAACAGAAAAGAGCAAGAACAAACACTATTTTTACAAATATTAATAGGAAAAAACAAAAAAACTTAGTTTCATTTTTAAAAAAAGGAATGAATTTTTGTCAAGCACCTGTGCTTGCATGCTAATTTAAGTGAAAACTGTTGCTATGTCTTATAATTATTAAAAGTGATCAATTTATTTGGATACAAATGTATGCAGAAAGAATTCAGTGTTTTGTGCTTGCATGAAAAGACAAACTGGAAATGATACAATAAATTTCCATCAACTTTCAGCATGCCAATGCAGGATAACTACAGCACAGAACAAGCAATCAAATATTTTATTTAAAAAAGTAATATGAATGTGACTTCCTTCATGGTATACACTTTTACAAGTATATATACATATATATATATAATTTTGTTAGGACCAAAAGTCTTGACTAAATTCACATCTTGAAACACACAAAATGTACTGAACACAATAATGACTCTTGTATATAATATCGTCTCTTTAAGTTACATACTTAATTGAAATCTTTACACTACATATATTATTTCCAGTATATATTAATATGATTCTTCATGTTTTTTGTGAGTTGAAATATGCTTGTATACTATCAATGAATGAGCTGAAATGTTTCTTATACTAACACAAAAAGATAAGCAAAGATAAATCTAGGTAAATGTCTCTTATCTATGTTACTACAATATAAATTGATTATCAAAAATACATCTGCTAGTACTGTTTCACCTGTTTCTGTCACTAAATAACAAATGAAGTAACAAGCAATCATTATTTTCATTTATGATTTTTGGAGGATTGGTGACTATATATTTTGAGCTTCAGTCTAAATTTCTTGCCATATAAGACTCACTATTTCTCCTCAGAAACATTTTATATCTAAAAAAAGTCATAATATAATTGCTATATTTTCTCCTTGTGTCCTGTTTGACACCAAGCAATTTTTCCGCAAGATTTTTATTGCTGCTGCCCTTCTACCAATTGTTTCCCAGGTCAGGCAACAATCTTTCAACAGTTCTTCTTCGTGTTTCCTTTGGACGACCAGGTCTTTTCCACCATTCGCTGTCCATCGAAGAACAGTTCTAGCCAATGTCCCTACTGGCATATAACATTCATGATCAATACACTTTCATCTTCACCTTTTAATGATGGTCTCCAGTAATGCACAGTCTGTTCATTTTAAAAGCTCTACATTTGCTATTGTATTTGACCAGAAAATGTGCAGGATTCTTCTTAAATATTTATTTTGAAATGTCTCCAGCTTGTGTATGATGTTGTGGGTCATTTTTCAGCCCTCCCTACTGAACACTCACAGAACAAACATTGCTGCTTCTATATATTTTAAGTTTTATTTTAAGATTCAATCCTTTGGCTTTCCAGGTTTTGAGCAATGCAAAAGTTTGACCTACTTTCTCGATTTTTCCAATGATATCATTTTTATCAATCACCATCTAGTGATACTGTAATTCCCAGGTATACAAAACCCTGAGCTTCGTCTACGATTTCATTTTGTAACATAATTGAGTTTTCTGATTTTTGATCCTATATCTTATGAGACTTATCATTGCTATCCTCTGAAATCATAGGTGAAAAGTCAAAACAAAAAGTAAGAAAGTTCTACAAAGGACAACAGAAGACTAAATGGACCAAAAAGTATAAATTCAGATAAGGATAAAAGATAAAATATGATGCAGCTTTAAAACCACCACTCAAATAACCAATTTACCAGTCTTGCCATAGATAACTATGACACCACGTCTTACTTTAATTTTAATTTGTATCCTGCACCATCAAAGTAAATGCTATGTTATCAAGATAAGTCCATCTCTTCAAATAACTAGAAACTCTGAAAAGCTCAGGTGGGTGATGAAGATCAGAGAAAAAGCTAGAAAATGAAAACAAGCATTTTAAAAAAAAACATTACTATACACAACAAATCTTTGTTAAAGGAAATTTGAAAAAGAGTTCTTCAGGACTACATAGCAGTACTAACAGGGAAGTGACTTATGGTCAATCAATAAACAGACAGCAAAAACTTGGGAGACAACAGAAATATGGTTTTACAGAAGAATACTACAAATCCCAAGAATGGTAAAATGACAAGTGCTGAGGGGGTCAATACACACAGAAGAAAGCTTACTATCAACATAAGAAACAGATAATCATCATTCTTTGGCTATGTCATGAGAAAAGGATGGTTTGAACACATGATGGCCTCAGTTAAATCTATGGAGGATGAGAGGAGGATGATAGAGATATTCTAAACAACACACCACCATGGTCTAAAAAAATGTCAATATCCGAACTGATAATATTTATCAAAGACATTTGTGAAGATCTATGATCACCAACATAAATCAGACATTGAAGTAAAATGTTCAAGAAAGAACTAATGTTCTAGATAAACCATGAAACTAAATTTACGAGGAAGGCAAGAAATGTTGAACTCAGTTTCATAGAACATACTGAACAAGTTGCCCAGGATAGATCTGTATGGAGAAATTGCTTGCAGGCCATAAGTACAAGAGGAATATAATATAAAAATGATCACCTACACAGCAAATGATGATCTATTGTTTGCTTGGCATATTCATCATAGTGTTGATATAGTCTGTTTAGTACTTTGTGTGTTATATATAACCTTTTACCATACGGTATAATTTTTCTGTAGTCTAGTCTATTATTGATTTCATTCACATCAACACACCAACAATTTTATGAAACGCATGTCAATGTTAGATACAAGTCAACAGTAAATTTGATTTTCAAAGGCATGTTGATCTGGCAATGGAACTATTTGTGTAGCAACAGTAAATATTGACCTTTATTTTATAGAAGAAACACATGTACCAACAAGGGTGGAAATTTGCAGGACCTCCCAACTTCAACAAATATTTGTATATCAAGTAATATAACCATTATTTGTGCTGCTGTGAACCTTTCTTTCTAGTACCAAACTTATTTCATGATGATAGAAGTTATATTACATGATATATTATATTACATGATGTGTAGACATATGACCATAAGAGAGCTTTGGTTTACATAATTTTGCAAAAAGTAGCTAAAATTAACAAATTATATTTATGTTCTATTATGAGATCCCAAGAAAATTTTTTTAGTATACTTTTAACTTCATCTATGATTTTTTTTGTTATCATAAATTGTAGCTGTTAAATTATATGTACATAATTCTATATCCCATGTGCATCTTATATGGCATGAAATATCAGCTCATCGGAATATACTTTAAAATCTATACTAATACTGATTAACTCATTGTGGACCAAATGCCACACTAAAGGGTGTTTTTAAAATTCTAAAAACAAATGGCTTATAAAAACATGGCTTTTGCCCTGGTCCACTAAGAATTAATGAATGTCAGGCTATTTTATTTCTTTTTCTAGTGTAAAATCCGTGAAGGAAATCCCTAGAAAACTTGGCACAGAAAAGCAGTCTCAAAGACAGGTACTAACTGCAACAAAGGGTCACAACACTTACTATTTTTCTTTCCCTTCCTCTCCTTCTTATACTGCTCTTTGAGTTCAGATATATGTCGCTGATTTACCACCCACTCCTCGTCCTCACCTGCTTGGGGGTCGCGCTTCTCTGTTTGACACCATGGCAATGATATGAACACTTTGACATGTGACAAGCGGACAGATGGTGAACACAACATACTGTGTGACACACACTGACTATAAAACTTCTGTCATGTATTGGGAAATTTAGGTGGAGTGTAGGAAATAAATCTGGTTTGGCTCTTTAGTAAAACAAAGATAAATAGTTGATATCTACTGTTGGTCATTGTAAGAAGCATTTAAACAAGCTCTGCACAAACTATTATATTCTGCTTAGAATTTATTTTATTTACAAGCAACAGAAAAATGATGTTCTTAAACAATGTTAATATTGGCTATCCAGCTGCTAAGTTATACATACAAAGAACTAGTTTTTTAAAAAAAAAGGTGTATCAGAGGACGCAATTTCATTTCTTCAGCATTCAAAAATAAAATCCTACGTATTACACTGCTGCATCATGGGCTCACAGTCAGTAATCCTCAATTTTAAAAAAACAAACCCTAGCAACTAAAGGATCCCATTTTCATACCATGAGGTATATTGGGGAATATGGAGTTATTGATGTTGCAGCAATTTGGTTTATGTTTCACCCTGCTGTACACCCTAAATCTAGTGGTGTTTTGTGTAACGAGTGACCATTAGAGACTTCTGATGCAGAATAAGCTCTCATGATCAGACTGCTGAAAATGGTGAAGAGCACCACCTTTTCAATGTGTTCCTTTAAACAACGCACAGAGTAAACAAAGCAGATATCAAGAAGGAAACATTTACTATAAACCACCGGCTCTAGTACTGCAGGTAAGGTATCAAAATAATAGTCAACAAATCTAAGAAAAAGAAACCAGAAAGCAAGCATGTTTCAGCAGCTGTCCATATGTTGCTGGGGTTTGCAAGGGAGCAAAGAATAGTAACACTGCAACCTACAAGGCATGTCGTAAGAGGCGATTGATGCAGCGGTCTAGGAAAGCTACACTAGTAAATTAAAAGTGTAGCAGAAATCGGATGTGCTGGCCTACTTGTAGGTGCATAACTGACACAACGTACAATCGCTCTTGGGCTCAGATCTCATACAAATCACAAAGAGTGGTTAACAAGTGGTCGATATGTAGCTTCAAGAAGAATGCTATCATAGTAATACATTTCTATGCTTGGACCAACATCACCACACTTCAGTGAGTAACCATGTGTGCTCCTATCTCTTTCTTACACAGGAAAATCTCAGTGGCAACGCATGAACTCCGCAGCACTGGCAAGGGTGCCCAATATAATTTAGAAGATGATGAAAATATTGCGTAGGATTTTTTAGCGGTAATACTGGATAGAGAATGAATAATTTATTTATTTTAAAATAATTAGTAAGGTCCCCATTTACTCTTTCCACGCCAATCGCAGCACCATTCTAGTTGTTTCGCTTAAACAAGTCTTTCTAGTTTTTACTTCTACTACTTTTTAACCTTATTATTCAAATAGATTGTCCCATTTCTTCAAATTAGTATATAATAAGATATATATATGTTTATTTATTGACGAGTAGTTGTGATTTTTATTTTAAATGGCTTTTTTTTGTGCCTCCCTTGAATTAACAGTGTACAACTGGGGAAATAATTGCATACTGAAAGAGTTAATAACAATCTTGCTATTGACTACCTACCCCAATAAAGGGAAAATGAAAATATACAGCTTTTAAAGTGAACCTTTACATATTCCAACTGTTCAAAGAAGACCCTTCAAATAAGAATTCCAAATTAAGTTGCATTAAATTGTACGCTTTATTTGAAAATTTTCAAGTAATTTTTTAAAGCTGTAAACAAAAGCAGAGCAAAATACTATGAGCAAAAAAAACATAATAACCCACAATGAGCAAGTGGTTTACCAAAACAAAAAAGGGAAATGGGTTTATTGAATAAATCACATTTTGTTTCTGATAACAAATAAAAATGATAGATGAGCTAGTTATGAGAAAAAGGTATGTATGTTGAGTCTAATGTTGTTTTTAACATGATAAAATCAGCGAGCAAGTGTGGTGCAACATGTTAGGTTCACATTGATACTGAACTGATTGGCTCCCATAAGTCACTGGGAGCACCACTATGTATTTGTTTTAGATTTATCTTAAAGAGAATTCATTTACCTACAAAATTGTATATCTCATACAAATTGATTAATAATTAAGAAAATTGCAGCTGATTTTGTACATACACTTGCAACGGGAAAATAGGATATAAATTTAGTTCAGCCACAACCCGTTTTTCAATTCGGTAGCCAATCAGTTAATTTGTCAAGACTGGGCTAGATAGAAAACTCAAACTCTGATTTCAAGTCGAAACATTTAAAAACCTAAAGCAAATTACTTGTTGTAATCAACAAAACAAAGTGAAAACAAAAATAAATTGTTTAGTAATGAACTTCTGAAACTTATTTTAGAAAGATAAAAAAAATAACGAGTGGACCGAGTAATCTATGTAAACCCAACAGCAATGGCTACAGACATACAAGTGAGTAATGAGATGAGTTGATAATGATGATTTGATGCATATGCAAGTCACAACAAATGACATACAAGTAGCTCACAAGACAAAGATATGCAAGAAACTGTGCTTGGATGGGTGGCAGACCATAAAGACTATGACAGTATTTATTTTAAGGTGAGAAAAAAACAATCATAATTTCTTACCAAGAACGACTGACAGCCAGCCAACAACTATTGCTATCCCATCTTCTACTGTACAATTTTGTTAGATACAGAACATAACTGACATAATATTGATAACTATTTTCATTTAAAAAATAAGTATTTTCTAGTTACAGATTTGTTTTTGTTGCGTGTGGTATAGACTGAAGTTAAACTAGCAATAATACAAAGTTGGCTGGCAGGTCAAATTAAATCTATCTTAATCAAATATACAAGCAGTTTAGATATCCTAATAACGGATACAGTTACTGAGGTGTTGTGACCCAAACTTAGACATAGTGGTTGAAAATTGTAACCAGGGGAAGAGTACAATGGCCTACCCTAATCATAACCATCAGAGATAAAAGTCTCACCTGCTCTTTCTCCAATTTCTGACTCCAGAAAATGGAATTCAGCTAATGCTTCCACAGTGTCAGGATCTGTTTCGTCCATACTTGTCAAGTTTTCCTTGTTGTCATTCTAAAAATACAATGTAGAGATGTATCAATAGTGAATCTTAAAGAACATAAAAAATATGACAGCAACGGCTTAAATACCCACAATAAACACTGGCCTTTGTACAGATGAGATAATCAGGTAACTACATATTTTAATGATTCAATTTAAGCAAAACTGATAATTACTGAACGTAGCTCATATATTCTGGGCAGACTCATAGGTGTTTAACTCTTTGTGGACCAAACACCACATTACGTAGCTTTGGGTTGGACACCTTTTTCCATTGAGCCACACTAAAGGGCTTTTATTTTTATACTAAAAAAAAAACAGTTGTAGTAAATTTATATTCCAGTCCACCTTTATTAATTTAACTTAAGGTCATTCATCATTTCCATCTGCAAACACGGACATGGCTGTTTTCAATTTTTTTACACACAATTCCGACTTGAAAAATGGCTTAATCTTCTGATATAAATACTGTTTAAAAATATGCTATTGATTCATAAAAACAGATTAAACTTTCCTGGATTGTGTAAATGTGCATGTTGTATGAATAAAAATGTTTTATGTCTTGCAGATGTATAGGATTAATTTAAATGGAGTGGTAACTGACATTTTTGCCCAAAATAACAGTTTTATGATAAAACTAATGACAGCTGTCTGTTTCAAAATGTATGATTAAAAAGATGACTTGTAAAAACATGGTTGTTGCTCTGGTCTACTAAGAGTGAATCTGCCTCAACGGATGTAGAAAGGTATGAAAGTTGATGGCTTTTGTGACTATCTAGTTAAACAGACTCTCCATACATAGAAGTGATAACTAAATTATCACAATCACATCATAGATGTGTTAATTGTAGTGTCCTCATCCAACAAGCAACCATTACAAAACTTCAGCATGCCCTCATTATCTATCTCCAACACTCCAATCATGTGTTTTTGATGCAAGCCTGTGTGACATCTCATACAACACCTTCCTTTTCAGAGGTTAATCCATGTAAAACATTGAAGGTTGGAAGCATTTATAGATGCCATCTACTCATACCAACACTCATCCTTTTCGATATTTTAAAGATAGACAGAAACAAATGTAAAATAATTCAACAATAATATTGTTCTTGAAATTCTGTAAAGTAGCAAAGAATGTGTAAAACAGTGTCATGGCTCTGTTATACATGATGGGCTGTCATCACATATATTGGAATACAAAAAAAACCACATTTTATTCTAGAAATGTAACTTTTTGTATGTGTGTTACATGCATGATGTCCTTTATTTGTTTTATCTATACAACTGTGTGAACTATTAAAAATAGATGATCAACAAAAACAGCAAAATAAAATGCATGTAAAATGTGCCTGCATAGAACAGCAAAATTATGATTAGTTTGATTGATTGGACCATCATCATTGCACTTCGATTAGTAACCATGTGTGCTCCAATCTCTTTCATACATAGAAAGATCTCAGCGGCAGCTCACAACTCCTTAGCTTCGACAATGGTCCCTGATGAAATTTTTGAAGATGTGGAAAATATTTTGTAGGAATTTTATTTTTTTCCTATTTTTAATAAATTTTGCCCAGGCAGAGGCTTTTCATTCTGCTCTTTTCCATTTTTAAACTGCCAAGTGTTCTTTTATGTGCTTAACTTGAACACCGGGCCTACATTTAATGGTCCGTCTCCGATAGGACCAGGAACTCAATCTCCACTAAAAGATGTGAGTAAACAGTCATGACAAATTATATCAGTATTACGTACATATTGTTCTGATATAGCTTTAGAAAGAGAAATCATTACAAAATATGTGGAGCACAGAAATAAACTCCAAAATAAGGTTGACCAGAAAGATCTGCTAAGGAATTTAGCAGGGTCATCGTACAATGAGGCAGTAGAACGAAATCAAAGAAAGAAATAAACAAGCTTCCGAAGGAATAGATGCTGTATTGATCCTATTTTTACTTTTTCATGTATCATACAACACTATTCAGAGTGGCAAAGAGATATTTTTATCAATCTTGTGGATATCAAAAAAAGCTATTAAAAACATATGCACACAAACAATAAAAGAAGTGATAAATTGATAAAAGTCACCTTTAGCTTAACTCCTTTTCTTTCTAGTCTCTCTTCAGCTTCATCATCAGCTGCCAATCCATCCTCATTTTCATCACTTGGATAATAAAAAAATGTTATTGAAATGTCAAATGGATATTTTGTGGAATTCCCCCAATTTGTACTATAAATTCAGCAGTAGTTATGCTACCTAAAATCGTGCCTGATTTTTGCGTGAAGGCTTGCTTTTCTTTTCACCAGTGTCCCTCACCATTCAAGCAAGCCTTACTTTGACTTCAGAGATTTTTGTAATTGAGATTCCCAGTTAAAGGACCAGGGTTTCGTGTTGTTCAATCAAGTATTGTGTGCATACCAGGAATTTTGACCCAAACTGGCATCGAACCCTGGAATTTCCATGACATGTGGTCACTAGCACAGTCTGTTATTAACTCGTATCAGCAACAGCTAAATATTAGTTTAAAAACTAGAATATAAAACTTGCAGACATTAAGAAATATATAGTATATTCTGGAGAAAGATAGTATTTTGTGAATGGATGCAACTTTACTATTTGACATTTAGTGTTACAAAGAAAATAATTACTAAAAACCAAGTCAAATATGACCAGAAACCGTGCCTGCATTAATACACAAAGTCATATGGATTGCCGTAGCAGATGTTAGCTAGACAAAAATGAAATGATCACAATATGTTTGAAAGTTTGTTAATAAAATAATGTGCAAGATTTATAAAAATATTCTTTTCTTCTCTTCCAAAACTCGGAACAAAGCAGGAAGTTATTAGAAAAAAACTTAAAAATATTTCTAATAAGGTTGTTTAAGTGGCTATATAGATGAGCTAATCATAAGGCCGCCACTTGTATAGATGCCATACGCCTGAACTACTATTTATCTATTAATAATTCACCTCATCTCTGTCGTTAGGATTTTCCGCTCATTAGCTGCTATTATTGGCCATGTTTGACACGGGTAACATAGTGTTGGCCAGAAAATCGTTCTTATAAGATTAGATCAAAACTATATGTCCAAATAAATTTAACTGTTATAATAAACACAAACCAACCTTAGATCATCATCATCATCCACAACATTGCCTGTGTTCAGGAAATCAAAAGTAGTCATGACTGCATTCTCAGCATCAATTAAAGCATTATCTGTGACCATGTTGCCAATCTTTTTTAACCCTGCCCTGTCAAAAACAAAAAGATGAGAACATATGAAATAAACAGTACAACTGAAAAATTAAAACAGACATAAAGGATCAAGTCAATTAACTCCTTGTGGACCAAATGCTACACTACATGGTTTTGGGTTGAACGTATTTTTACCAGGAGCGACACTAAAGGGCATTTTGTATTCCAGTAACAAATGGATTGTAAAAACATGGCTTTTGCCCTGGCCCACTAATAGTTAAGATATACAAAGATAAAAATTTTGACTACAACAGAGAGCCACACAGAAAAAGTATAACGAGTACAGAGCAAAAGATGGAGCGATGGCATCAATAACAGCCGTAAGAAAATGAATAGCAGCTTACAAAGTGCCTTAAAATAAGCACACAAAAGATCACTACAATAGAGCCAGTACTAACATATGGAAGTGTATCACTGACAATAAGTAAACAAGGAAAATCTCTAAAGATCACAGAGATATAAATGGTTTCAAGATGAATGACTGATTTCACTGCACAGGGTTTTGCCTTGTCCCTCAGCAGAAATGATTACGCCAACTACCAAGAGTACTGTACAAAGTACAAACTCCATATCTCTGGAAACAATAATAGGGACCTCTGGAAAAATGCACTCATAAATAGAGTGGCGCTGTAATGAAAATTTAAACACTCGACCTTCAGAACGCAAGACAGCGGCGTAACCAGAGAGACAACGGCTTAAGCAGAGAAACAGCCACCTGAGATATAATTTTACAGAGGAATGCTGCAAATTTAACAGACTGCAACAACGACTAATGCTGATGTGCTGAAAAAGGATGATGCACAGAGAAACCTTACTATAAACATAAGAGAGAGACATCATTTTTTCCAGACATGTCATGAGAAAGGGAGGTTAGAACACATAGTGACAACCAGCAAAATCGAGTGACAATTCGGGACAGTCTAACTTCATGGCATGGAAGATTATCAACATCCAAACTGATAGTCACTGCGCAAGGCCCACGTAATTTGTAAAGATCCACGATCCCCAGTATCAGCAGACATCACAAATGACAATGATGGCACTTGACGAACAAGATAAATTATAATTTCAACATAAAATATAGCTTTCAGTAAAAATAAACTTGATTAGGACTGTCTTCAATATAACTTAGTAAGCATGTGATTACCGTTTCCCTTGAATATCTCGTTTGTTGGACTGTTCACCGTTAACTAGAATAGACTGAGAAATGTCATTATCTGTGTCCCCTGTCTGGGTCTGCATGCCTAGAAGAGAGCGGACTCGAGCAGACCGAACATCAATTATAGTGTCTGTGTAACCAATTTCTTGGAGATACCTACAGGAAAACAATGTCAATCACTTTATTTAAGTAAATTATTGAAAAAAAACATTTCAGGTCAATTAAATGATATTGTTCCACATTTATTTTCTCTTCAGTCTTCAACCTCATTTTCGTTTTTATTTTTTAATTTACACAAAAATTATTTTTATTTTAGGTTTAAAAATAAAATAGTTTAGCCAAATGAGGATTTTTCACCCCACTACTTATAACATTTACACAAAAGAAAACAGCTATAGAACAATAAATGTAAGAACAAGTCAAAAAAAAGAAAACAAGTAATGAATATGGACTAGAATTACTATTTAGAAAACTAAAAGCTAAGCTAAATTATCAAAACAACCTCTTCACTTTACAGTTCCTTCAAGTACCTGTCTATATTTGTGTAAACATCGAAAAAGATATAGTGTATAAGACTGTGCGTGGTGACAGATTAGTTAGCCAATGTTTCTAAAGGTATGCACATTCAAGAGAGCTTAAATTTTGGGATACTGTCATAATTTTAAAGACATTTCAATATATCCACTTTTATATCTGGTTGTGGTACAACTTTTATTTTAGTCCAACATTTTGATTACATCTCTATGTTGTTTCTTTACAGAATGGACTATTCTTCCCCCTCCCATGGATTGTGCTATGATAGCTATTATTTTTTGTCCACAGATAAGTTAGCCAATATTTATATAGGTTTCATAAATTCTAGTATGCAGAACTTGGCCAATAGTTAAGAAGAAGCATAAAAATAGCTTTATCAACCAACATTTTATTCTTAAGATTCACTTGATAAAATTTTTTTACTCTGGTCCCTTCATTTTCTTCAAAGAAACAGTTCCAAGTGACGAGTAAACTCCAGGCTAGAAAAGGAGAGAACAAATATGCAAACAACCAATAACTAACACAAAAGTTGTAAATAAATAGAATCTACGCACTGTCTAAGAAGTTGGCGTCCCTGACGCCATGTAGCATTGCTTGTTCCTGATGTTGACAGAGAAATTTCTCCATCTAATTGGTCATCTAAAATTGAAAAGAATTATCAAGATAGAATAAATTATGCAGCCAATGTAAAACAAATTATAATAAACATCCCATTTTATTACAATATGCGTTACACAATTTAACCTACTAATCTTGTCATAAATAAACTTGACCCATCAGTACTACAAAGGTTTGACGAAGAGGCAAGAAACAACTCTCTAATGAAGAATATGAGAGAAATTCTGGAGAACTGTTGGTGTTGCAAAGTTCTGCTCAGGACAAGATATTTGATGATGATGATGCTTGGGTTGTGGATCGAGCTCACCACCGCTTAAGCTGTTTATGTATTAGAAAGCTTTATTAGGGTTTGTACATGCAGACACAAATGAGAAAAGATACAGTGGAGAGATATCACCAGACTTAAGACCGTTTAGCCTGATGACTAGAGCTAATATAAAATAACTATAGCAATAACAACATACCTTTATTGTCTTTCTCAAATGATGGTGGTTTTAAATCTTCTGGATTCAAGTCTGTTCCATATTTTAGCTTGTGATACTTTGCCCTGATAAAATAAATAAACATAAGTTTGCATTAGATGTATAACTAATTTCTGTGGATAAATTTGTCAACATATACATTCCACCATGTTTATCAAAATAAGTGCAAGATTAAAACTTGTTCTTGTTCCTAGTAAAATTATCTTGCAGTGTTCTGTCCTGTGTCCAACATTTCTGCTTCTTTGAAGGGATAGTACAGAGTGGGAGATCCAAATTGTCTGGTGGAGACAAAACACAATACAAGTCCTAAAACGGATGAAAATGTTCACTATCCACAATGACCTCAATGAGTCAGAAAAGTGGCAAATCATGAACAAGGTCTTTGGCGTAGATTATACATATGCTGCATTGAGTGGATGAAAAGTGATCAATAAAGAGTATCAGATGCTAATAGCGAGAAAAAAAATGAAAAGGACAATGCTTGGGGTCAGACAAACCAAACTTTTTCAGACATACCAGTCCTACATGCATAGGAGCCTATGAATCAAGGTACAACATATTCTCTTTCTCTATGCAAATCAGTGATCAACTAGGTTCCTCTTCTTCAAATGCTCCATATCGACCACTTGTCTACCACTCTGTGTGATTTGTATCTGATCTGAGCCTAAGAGCGATTGTACTCTGTGCCAGTTATGCGCTTACAAGTAGGCCAGCACATCCGATTTCTGCGCTGCTTTTTATTTACTAGGGTAGCATCCTAGGGCCTACATCAGTCGCCTCTTACGACATGAATTGTAGGTTGCAGTGGTACTATTATTTGCTTCCCTTGCAGACCCAGGCACCACACAGTGATTAACTAGGTTGATAAGAAGAAAGTTAACAAAGAAGTCATAAATCGGAAAAAAGACAGAAAACAAAAACAAATTCTCAATATACAGCATTTCTTTACAAAAAGGAGCAATTGAATGTTCTTAATTTATTTACTTTTTAAATTATATTGTCAAAAACTGAAATATTCATAGTAATAGTTTTTAAATTGGTATTTTACCTTTCTTGCTTGAGTGCAAACTCCAACATCTTTATTCGTCGGACCAAGTCCTGCTTCAAATTTTCTTGCCCTTTTCTTTCCCCTTGCAAGAATGCTATTTTTGCCTGAAAAGTAACAAAATTATATCCACTTTGATTAAGACAAGTAAGCCAGTCATAGGGTACAATATTATACATAGAGTATATTTTTTTCAACACAATTTGATTAAACAGCCATTTGATTAAATTAAACTTACAAGCTGGTCATTTGATCCATTTGAAGCTGGTATGGCCAGTGTGGGGGTGTTAGTAATTCTTACTGAGCGTGAGAATTTAAATTTGATGTTTATAATAAAATAATAATCTAAGCTAGAAATAACTAAATGGTAAATATTAAAATAACACTACTGAACAAAAACAATATTATTCATCAGATCTGAGTGAGATCATGCAACTTTTACACTGTTTACAACTCAACTAAAACCTGTATAATTTCCCCTAAGTTTGATCACTAAAGGGGGAACTAGCACACTGTGTATGAGCATTTCATATATTTAAGATTTTTAGTTTGGTAAACACAAAAGCAATTAAAACAGAATACTGATTCATCAAAATAGTCGGTATTTTAGGGGGAAAATTCATTAACTTCGTCCTTGGTTATTCCCCTTGAATTCATTGTTGACTACAAACAACTAGATTTATGCTAGTTTCACAATACAGTAAAGATGTAGAATGATTACTAGAAAGCACCGTATAACTATTGTTCTAGTATTTCACACACATAAAATGCATTCAGTCAACACCAAGCGACAACCATTACAGAGTTACTCACTTGGAGTTCTGCCCGTTCGACTTCCCATTGAGATTTCTCCATTTCGAATCTTGCCCATTCTGTCTGAAGAAAATGGAGAATCCCAGGCATAGAGTACTGAGGGCGTTGTTTGATTCCATCGTCTTGTTGTGATTTTGTAACCATGCCTAAACCGGGCCCTAGTTGGCCTCCGTGTTGTGATCCTGGACCGTCTTCTATCATATTTGCATGGTCGCCATTACAATTTTCGTGTCCTATTGTCCATTGAGAGGGCGCTAGCCATCGAAATGACGTCACAACTGCCAACCGTTATAGGAATCGACCAATTCTCATTATGTTCAGCATGAGAAAATTAAAGTTTTTCTCTCTCGATGGTCTACGATACACATTATTACATTTTTACAATATAAGATGTGTGATGGATCATGTCTAATGTATCGAACGATTTGTATGAATTTCAAAATTCTAAAGAAAGTAATGTACGAAATAGTTTTGAAGGAAATGTTTTCCTGGAAATGTTGATTGCCAGTTACGTTCCCGCAAAAGATATTAAACGGTTTCTGTAATTGCAAGCCATTAGAAACATTGTTGATTATCTCAACCCAACGTATTTGCTATTACGCAAAATATAAATGAACAATGGTCAAATAATACTATTGTAGAAATAATATACTAGCTGCAAACAGAGTATTATAAGCTAATAATAATTTTGTTTATTTTTAATAGGCTGCTTGCAACTTGGCAAATTAAAATTCAATATGACTGTTCCAATAATGTTAATAAATTATGCGCCATATTCCAGAACGGCACCAAAGTGCCATTTAGCACTAGACGCGAATTTATACCGAGTATTGTGGATATGGGTTATAGCCAATTTTTGAGTACTTCAGATATTCGTCAGTTTTGCAACAATACTTTTTACTCAATCATCATCAGTAACATGTCCTTTGCAGAACGTCGCTCTCATCACAACTCACCTGAAAAACTCGTGGTCTTCTATCAAGTTCTCTCGTCTCTTCCAGCGTCCTATTCAGTTTCTTTATTAATGTCCTATTATCACTGTCATCTTAGTCGTCCCATGTCTCGTCTTCCAGCAATCTTGTCATCCATTACTGTTCTCTCCAAACTACTGTGAAATTTAATGAGACAGCTATTTCAGTTTCTTTGACAAAATATTGTTTATGAACGAATGCGCCTTCATGTTCAGATCTTACATGATGTCTATATTTTCTCCCCTCTTTCGTCCAGCGCGTTCAGAGAATTTTCTAGTTTCCAAAAAATTAGAGTTGGGTTGTTTTTTTTTGGCCGGTTGGTCAATGGCCCATGCCGTACATCCATTTATGTTAATACAGACAAAAACGAAATATTTGAAGTTTTGCTTTTATTTCTTCGCTTGTGTTATGTCATAGTTTACTAACCACACTCGGAAATATCATGCCGAGTCGCCATTTGATCACTTTAGTATAATCTCCGTTGTTGTTAATTACGAAGTCAAGATATTAAAATTCTTTTTTAACTTTTTCGATGTCTTCATCATTGATAACAATTTTGAATTTGGACAATAATTTTAAGGGGTCTCCGATAACAAATGCACATACGAACCGAATGACGCAGTCCTGATTCGAATCCACGATATTCAGAGCACAGGGCACACTGTTTAACCCTTCGCCACAGAGAGAAACCCCCTCCTCTCCCTCCCCCAACATTTCTGTCATCACTTTTGTATAAATGAGAATTAAATTACGAATTATCAATTCAAAAGCCAAAATGGTTTTGAAGCTGAAGGATTCTCCTCACTGCATCTGGTTTTACCACCTATAAATAGGCCCTTCTCTACAGAAGTGGCACGCCACCTGCCGTGATTATTGCACGAACTCAAATTCAATTCAAATTATGTATCAATTCTAAAATATGCCAGCGAGAGTTGGAAAATAACTAAATATAAAAAAGATAAGTTGAATGCATTTGAAAATAGATGCCTGCGAAAAATAATGAACATAAAGTGGGAAGAATTCAGAAGAGATAATGAAATCAGAGAAATGTCTGATCAACCACTATTAACAATTGTTATAAGAAAGAGAAGATGGAGATATGTTATACTTTTTTTTAGGAAAAATGATAAAAGGTTCATAAACCAAGCACTGAAGTGGTCGTCAAATGGTTCAAGAAAGAAAGAATGCCATAGAGACACTCTGAAACGAAATTAATTGAGTGTGGTGAGAAATATCGGACGTAGTTCTATAGAAGATATTTAACTAAATGCCAAGGATAGAGCGGTATGGAAACATTTCTTGCATGCCCAATGTAACGTAGGGCTGAAATAGGGACTGTATGAAAGTGATAAGATAACTTTCGCCCCTTTTCAAACAGTATTTGTATATTATGTGGTTGTATCCCTTAGATAGTTTTTGTAACACACATGACCGTTATATTTTATTTCTACAATCACTTTTCTACTTCTTCAAACGCTCCATATTGACCACTTGTTAAACCACTCATTATGATTTGTATGCGATCTGAGCCTAAAAACGATTGTACATTGTGTCAAGTATGCGCCTAAAAGTAGACCAGCACATCCGATTTTCGTGACGCTTTTTTAATTTACTAGGGTAGCTTCCCTAGGCACCTACCTCTTTCGCCTTTTACGACATGCCTTGTAGGTCGCAGTGTTACTGTTCTTTGCTCCCCTTGAGAGTTCCGGCAACACACAGACACTTCTACAATCAAGTTTTATATGCTCAGATGTCAATACTGAACTTTATCAAGAAACAATTGTTTCAATGGTTCGAATACATAAGCAGATTACCAACAGACAGTGTGTCTCAAAGAGCAATGTTACTCCGATACAGTAGATACAAAGCAAAAGGTGAACCACATAAATAACAGAGGCAGTGACTGACTCTATGAAACGCACACAAAAAAGCGTTCTAGAAATCTCTTCTATTCAGACCGCCTGGAAATCAGCCCATTACAGTATCAGAACCAAGATTAATATATACTGATGCTGTATGCTATCAACTTTTCTATAATAGTCAGATAGCTGGAGAATAACAAGAAGGTATAGCCATATTCTCCACCTTCCAAACAACTTGTCTGCGAAAGATCTTACACGTACTCTGGCCAAATACATCTCTAACCGCCCGAGTGGTTACCGGGGCCCAAATTTGGGGTTTAAAGAATATAACCACTGTTACCTGCCACGCATGTCGTAAGAGGCGCTAAGGAGGTTGGCCTGAAATCGGATTCAGGTGTTCTAAACGTGTAGAAGTCTATGCGTTTAGGTGCCTACCAAACCAATGTGCAACGTATACACGTTCTTGGAAAAGATCAAACATATCACAAAGAGTGATTCAAATTGGTCGTAAAGAACGAACGCAAAGAAGAGAAGGATGAGACTATCTCTAACCAAGAATTACTTGGTTATTGGTTACTAAACTGACGTCATTGCACTCCGGGCAGACCCATAGGTGCTCAGTCTCTCCCAACAGATATCTAAGAGTATGCATACTGATGGTTCCCGTGGCTTGCTGATTAAACACTCCTCTCACTCTGCCTCTCAGACATCCAGTTTGACTTGTACAACGGGTAACTCCAAACTGCCTAAATATCTTTATCGATTCAACATCGATTTTACTTGCACAGTATCATCAAAATAATATGAGCACCATCATCCAAAAGAGACGACGGAGTTGGATCGGACATATGAAACGCAGAGACATTAACTGTCACGAGAACTGCACTAGGATGGACACCAGAAGGTAAACTAAAATGTAGGAGACCAAAAAAATCCTGTAGGAGAACAGTAGAACAAGAACTGATTGAAATGAATCATAGCTGGAATACAATACAGAGAACTGATTGAATGAATCAGCTGAATACAATACAGAGAACTGATTGAAATGAATCATAGCTGGAATACAATACAGAGGGGAACTGATTGAAATGAATCATAGCTGGAATACAATACAGAGGGGAACTGATTGAAATGAATCATAGCTGGAATACAATACAGAGGGGAACTGATTGAAATGAATCATAGCTGGAATACAATACAGAGGGAACTGATTGAAATGAATCATAGCTGAATACAATACAGAGGATGATCAAAATGAAAATGGTATATATTTTTGTCTTCCCTAAGCGTCAGGTGCGTGACAGGCTAAAGATAGAGAAATCTCTTGTCCTGACGCTGTAAGGTAAAACATGATTCGAGAAAATGATTATAACAAGAAAGCAAAAAGAAGTCTAATCAACGAGATGAGTTGTCTTCATTAATATTGTCGTCAGCAGGAGGCCATCGCGTGTGTCCCACACATTCTCTTTCAAATTAGTCTTAAGGGGTCAGATTTGAGAGCTTACAGTAACATGTTGGCAGAATGTGTTCAGGTGTCTGCGATCCATTCTGCCATGTGCATTAGTTTGATCACATATCATTTTGTGGAGATAAGCTAGTGTCAATAGGAATAGACAGACAGACAGACGGACGGACGGACGGACGGACGGATGGATGGATGGGTGGATGGATACAGACAGACAGACAGACAGACAGACAGACAGACAGACAGACAGACAGATAGACAGATGGATAGATAATTTCATATCCTTTACAGTACATTGCCAATCAACCCCAGCTTTTAACGCTGTTTGTGATTTTTCTAGGCATTATTACTTTCAGTAGTTTGCCATTGCTTTAGTTCAGTCCCTCTCAACAGAAATTGCAAGAACCTTGTCAAGAGTTGTACATAAAGCACCAAGTTAGCAACACTCTTTTACCACCAAGTTAGCACCAAGTTAGCAACAGTCTTTTACAACCAAGTTAGCACCAAGTTAGCAAGTCTTTTACAACCAAGTTAGCACCAAGTTAGCAAGTCTTTTACAACTAAGTTAGCACCAAGTTAGCAAAAGTCTTTTACCACCAAGTTAGTACCAAGTTAGCAACAGTCAATATAATAACATCTATTCAATTCTCATGTAAAATGCTAGTGCTAATAAGAAGAACAATAATGAACCATTAACCAGAAAACTAAAACAAACGTAGTGTTCTAGCGACATGAAGATGTACTATGATTTCTTCATGAAACAGATTGAAGATATACTGACGACGTATGTTATCAATGATTTCTTCATGAAACAGATTAAACATGTATGTTATAATTGATTTCTTCATGAAACAGATTAAAGATGTATGTTGTCAATGATTTCTTCATGAAACAGATTGAAGATGTATGTTATCAATGATTTCTTCATGAAACAGATTAAAGATGTATGTTATCATTGATTTCTTCATGAAACAGATTAAACATGTATGTTATCAATGATTTCTTCATGAAACAGATTAAAGATGTATTTTATCATTGATTTCTTCATGAAACAGATTAAAGATGTATGTTATCATTGATTTCTTCATGAAACAGATTAAAGATGTATGTTATCATTGATTTCTTCATGAAACAGATTAAAGATGTATGTTGTCATTGATTTCTTCATGAAACAGATTAAAGATTTACTGAAGATGTATGTTGGCGCCACGTGATATATCTGGTGTTAGGCCCGTATTTTCTTTGACCGTCGGCACACGAAGGGTGAAGTGGTAAACATCACGCCGGCCGCCTTTACTTCCCAATCCTTTTCCTGGTACCCAATTGAGACTGGGTCGACCTGATAGCCGTTACAGTCGGACACAAATTCCACGCACATTGTGGTATTGAACCCGAACCCCTTGCCTAAGAAGTGAGTTCCCTGATCGAAGATGTACTGAAGATGTATGTTGTCAATGTCTTCCTCATGAACCCCCCTTCCCTCCTACTTTGCCTTAACTTATGAACGCCCATATGCATATTATATATATTTGTATAAAAATAGTCACACATATTTTTTATCATAAACAGGATACTAAATGTCGTTCTGAAAAATGGCAGAAATATTGGTAATTTATCAAAAAGGAAAACAAACACAAAATTTATACCAAGCTCTAATGAGCTTATAACTCGCAACCAGAGGTATGATATGATCCTGACCTTTCTTGCACGAGAGCACGTGATGTTGTGATGAAACTGATTTGTGTCTTACGCCTGTGTGCATTAACGATTTTACTTATTCGTCAAGCAGACTGTTCTGTCAAAAAAGCAACTCTAAGCTTCTTATACAACTATCTCATGACGAACAAGCATCAGACTGGCATTTCAGATGGAAAAAAAAACGTCTGCCTATTGGTTGAACAGGACATTTGAATAAATTGGCGTTGTTTGATACCTTTCGTTCCGTTCCTGAACTTTGGATTCTATTCAGGTAAGTTTGATGCATAGCCGCGTTCAGAATCTAGTATCATTGAGAATATCACGGAAAGGTGGTGCTAAATAAATGTTTAGGATAAACATTGACAAAAAAAAGTTCACAATTTATATATTTTGTGTTAGAAATATTTCAGCATATTGATACTATAATACTATTTTGTATGAACTAAATCTGGTCAGGACATAAATAGTAGATAGTCTTGGGTGTTGTCCAAGTATGCCATACTTGTAATAGTAATCCGAAATATATGACGATTGTTTACGGTCATTTATACATTCAGCGCCCTTAAGCCAAGGATTCTTGCACTTGGGGTCATCTCACACAGGATACACAAGATATTTGGAGCTGTCACCTGACTCCCACAGCACGTGCAAGGTAATAGTTCCTATAGGACAGGTATGTATAAATAAGGTATATATATTTCGTAAAATGCAGGTATGTTTATATTAGATACCTATTTTCTACACTACAGGTGTGTTTAAATTTGATATATATTTTCTACAATATAGGTATGTTTAACATTTTCTACAATACAGGTATGCATAATTTAGATATATATTTTCTGCAATATAGGTATGCAAAATTTAGATATATATTTTCTACAATGCAGGTATGCATAATTTAAATATATATTTTTTACAATCCAGGTATGCATAATTTAAATATATAATTTTTACAATCCAGGTATGCATAATTTAAATATATATTTTCTACAATACAGGTATGCATAATTTAGATATATATTTTCTACAATCCAGGTATGCATAATTTAAATATATATTTTCTACAATACAGGTATGTTAACAATTTTCAACAATCCAGGTATGTTTAAAATTTTCTTCAAATCAGGTATGTTTAAAATTTTCTTCAAATCAGGTATGTTTAAAATTTTCTTCAAATCAGGTATGTTTAAAATTTTCTTCAAATCAGGTATGTTGAAAATTTTCTTCAAATCAGGTATGTTTAACTTATATATTTTCTACAATACAGGTATATTTTACTTAAGATATATATTTTCTACAATACGGTTATGTATAATCTATCTATATATAAGACTAAGATGAATGAAATTGTATATATATCTGTTCCAATTGTTTTAAGATATCTGGACATCCTACGGACTTGAAATTTGGCAGGAGGGTAGCTTTTATACATGGGAAGATGTAAAAATTATAAAACTGAACTATTTGTTCGGTTCTATAACAATATTCCAACTTAACGCATATGGTCATGTACAGAAATCGCCGAATACTTGTATCCATGTTTTACCGTTCCGGTCACGTGATACGCACAGCGGTCATGTTGTTATTTTCTGGTCACGTTATACGCACATCAGTCACACGAATACAAACATATTTGTTGGTTTTTCAACCTGTCTGTCCGGTGATTGGATGCATTAGATTCTTGACCGCTGGAGACCCATATTTTATTCACGGAAAACACAACAATTTTTAAAAACATTTTTATTTATTAACATATTTGATCAGTTTTTCTAGTTTTATTAATGAAAAAACAGCCGATTTTGATGTCATACGGTTAACAGGGGACAGGGCATGTCTATTTAATAAGTATAGTCTCACACTTTTCTGTGTGTATTCGCAATGAAATTGTCAGCCACATCCTGTCAAATTCTGAGAACTACAGAAATTTCATTTGCAACGATAGAACTGACTCTGAATAAATTCAATTTGCAAATTGTTATTTGTCAACTTTCACGGGAATTTTATTGCATCAGGTTTTACTGGCAATTGGACATTTTAATCTTATGTGGTCAACCGATAAAGTTTTCCCACCAAGCATGAAGAGTCTTGTCTTTATTGGGAAAGAAGCCGATTTTGTGACAACGTGGCATGTTTTTTTAATATGCTCAGTCTCGCACTATTTGGGACTTTACAACTAGATTTAAACTAAATTCCCTGTTCGTGAAATGGGTAAAACTGCTAGCTTCGATATATATTTCGTACAGTACAGGTATGCTTAATTTAGATATATTTCGTACAGTACAGGTATGCTTAATTTAAATATATTTGGTACAGTACAGGTATGTATAATTTAGATATATATTTTATACAGTACAGGTATGTATAATTTAGATATATATTTTATACAATACAAGTACGTAAATTTAGATTACTTTGTGTCCATGTTTCAAATGTTTCATTTGTTATGGTATTTGGCCAAAATATTTGCAGGATTCTTCTTAAACATTTATCCTGAAATGTCTCCAATTTCTGTATTATGTGTTGGGTCATGTTCCAGCATTTACTACTGTATAATAGCACACCCAGTATATTACTTCTATATATTTTAAATTTTGTCCTAAGATTTAGTCCTTTTGTTTTTAAAATTTTGTTGAGCATCGCAACAGTTTGTCTTGTCTTCTTGACTTTTTCGAAGATATCCTTTTCTGAATATCCATCTGGCTATACTGTACTTCCCAGGTATACAAAATCGTGGAATTCCTCTATGCACTAGATATGCCGCCATTACATTCATCAGTCTCTCGTTCTACTGTCGTACACCACCCTGTCCTACATCGTCCCAACTGTCGTACACCACCCTGTCCTACATCGTCCCAAAAAGCCGTACTACAGGCACTAAATACACTTTAAAAAAATATATTAAATTTTAAAAAAAAAATTTAATTCATTTTCTTTTCTAATATGTTGCGTTCTTGTTACAAATACTACACAAGCGGCGCCATTGTTTATATTGCTAATTATCGTGCATAGGTTTCATTGTTGTTTCCAATAATAATTTGTACAGACACTGTGCTCTTGTTTCAAGATCTTATTGTTATACTAGTTGTGTTAGTTGTATAAAGGTACTAAGTTTTGGCTGTTATTGTTCAAGAACTGGAGATGCATTCCATTATTGATCTGATTGCTAACTATAGACCTGCTTAAGTATTCTTTGATGTCGTTCCCCATGATTTACCAACACGTTTTTTTCATCACTACAAGTCTTTAAATAGCTCTTTTCTTGATTTTATGTCTTCTACATTTGGATTCCAGGTGAGTCTAGCGTCACTAGTTACTCAAACAAAATATGGGTATCTGTTTGAGGCATTAAATCTTTTTCTAAATTTCTCTATCTCTGTTTATACCCTCTTCGTGTCCCGATTGACACATACGGTTTTCAATAGACTTCCACTGTTGCCGTTCTGCTGCCTTTCTACCAACCGTCTCCCACGTCAAGCCACACGGCTTCAACTCTCTCTCCACTGTTCTTCTCCATGTTTCCTTTGGACATCCATGCCTTCTCTTCTTATCCGCTGTCCATCTGAGAGCTGTCTTAGCCAATGACCCCACTATTATACAACATACATATCCAAACCAATTCTATATATACATTCTATTTGTGGAAGTGAGAGAATGAAAACGATTGTTGTGGCTTTTGTGTAGTTTAGTTTTAGAGCTCAGTTCTTTGTTCTGTTCTTTACTTTATTTACTGTCTTCTGAACTAGGAGGAAGGTTGAAGTAATGCACTTCTCTGTTGTCCATACAGGGCAATCATCTGTATGTAAGGAACTTGAGACGTGATGGTGGCAACATTGGTTAATGTAGTTTATGTTGACTATGAATAGTGTTGGCGCTATTGCACTGCCCTGTGTTGAACTACCTCACTTAGTTTATAAAGTGGCCTCCGATAACTTAAGGCCGCCGGGCTCATGTATTAATTCTAGGAAATAAGACCACAACCGTCGCTCTAGCCTCGCATTCCAGTATTGTTGTACAAAGACAAATTCATTGTAAAAGCAACACAACATGTTAAATCAAGGTTATATTATGTTACAAATTAAGTTTTAAGTTAAGGAATAACAGTATTATTAACACTTTTCATCAATAAATAAGCATGGATTCACAGAATTGAGTGAAATTGCAAAAAAAGCTTAGTGTTCTATCAAACGCATATAAAAACCGTCCCCTATTAAACAGGAAGTTTCGATTTCCAGTCTGAGCTAGTCGGTCTCTTGTTGCCGGGGGCAATGGTTCATAAGATATGCCGAAGTGATTGACCGCTATGATTCTGGAAGATTGTTGGAAGAGTAAGTAGTTAATCAAGCTAGAAGAATTTGTAACTTTTGTCCTAACGACATTAGCATCAGCACCTGATTCTACACTGTGTCCAAAGTTCTGAGAGCGACCAAAGAAGACAGCAATGACATTCTTGTCTTCCTGAAATGCATTTTTGATGTTTTGTATTGATTTGATAGGATCATCATCATTGTACTTCGGTGAGTAACCATGTGTGCTCCGATTTCTTCTTCTTCTTCTTTGCGTTCGTTCTTTACGACCAATTTTAATCACTCTTTGTGAAATGTTTGATCTTTGCCAAGAACGTGTATACGTTGCACATTGGTTTGGTAGGCCCCTAAACGCATATATTTCTACACGTTTAGGACATGTGCATCCGATTTTAGCCAAACCTCCTTAGTCGCCTCTTACAACATGTGTTAACAGTGGTTCTATTCTTTACACCCCAAATTTGGGTCCCGGTAACCACTCGGGCGACATTTTTAATCATGTTGCTATAGTAAACAAGGGGTTTCTATGATAGTTTTATTTGTCGCATTCATTTTCTGCGATATTATAAAATTGTCATGTGCACCATCTTGTTAACTACCTTCATCCTAAACTATATAACAACACTAACGTTGGCAACATATAGGAATCCTCAGCTTAATTATAAACATTTAATCTGCTATAAGAGTATTATTTAATCAATTCTGCGAGTTTCATACACGCGCGCTTCGTCACACGTGATTCCTTTTTCTCTCCCGTAAGCAGCCGTCTTTGCGAACAGGCCGTCTTTCTCTGCACGCAACTTGAGCACAGCAATGCCAGCCTCAATACAAATATGGATGACAGAAATGTTAGATCAAAACGAATAATTTAAACCATATACGGATGATGTGGTTCTAGTTATCTCATACGCCACAAATTTATTAACATATAGATACACACACATATATATATATCTCGCGATCCCGGCCTAGACTGATGAACCAACCTTTATCATGAATTATACATATATATCTGACCTTTATTCGGATTTCTATCACTATATTCTCTTCGTGTCCCCATTGACACATAAGACTTCCACATGAGACCCACTGTTGCCGTTCTGCTGCTTTTCTACCAACCGTCTCCCACGTCAGGCCACACGCCTTCAACTCTCCACAGTTCTTCTCCATGTTACCTTTGGACGTCCAGGCCTTGTCTTCCCATCCGCTGTCCATCTGAGATCTGTCCTAGCCAATACTCCCACTGGCATACGACATACATGTCCAAACCACCTCCATCTTCGTCTTTTAATGATGGTCTCCAAGGATGCACGTTCGTTCGTTTCAAAAGTGCCCCATTTGTTATGGTATTTGACCAGAAAATTTGCAGGATTCTTCTTAAACATTTGTTATGAAATGTCTCCAACTTGTGTATTATGTTTTGGGTCATTTTCCAGCATTCACTACATTTTGTCTTTACAGACAGTCAATTGGCAAGTGTTTTACTGTGAGAACTTCTGAGTTTGCGCTTGTCTCTCTTGTCTTTCAGCTCATCCCTACGCCACGTTTCAAAAGTTTCTGCACTATTCCGTAATGTTGTTCTCCACATAACTCGGTCATCAGCTACTTTTGTCTATTTGTTGGAACCGATAGAAAAGTTCGTCATTGAGGCCTTGCTGACATTCTTATCTCTGAGCAGTGGTCTGCCTTGATGTAGTACTTTAGTACGTTGCAGTACTTCAGTACGTTACAGTACTTCAGTACGTTGCAGTACTTCAGTACGTTGTAGTACTTCAGAGTTGTTATTTTGTCATGTCACTTGATATTCATAATCTTGTGGAGATAGCGAAGGTGAAAATGTTAAATCTTCTCTCGTCCATAATTAATATATGAAAGAAAAAAAAGGAAAATCTGGCATATACAGTACGTAGCCATCAACCACAGTAAACGAGTCGCAGATTTTCTAGGCACCACTTTATACGTTCAGTCGTTTGCCATTGCTTTCTGAACGGTGAGGTCTATTTTTTCTCTACGTTATTTTAACCAACGTAAACGAATTTGCTTCCAAACTGCCTGCCGCAGAGTTTGAACAAGGTACGCTTGGGTTATGATCGAGATCACTACCGCTTAAGCTACAGACGCCCACGTGAATATATATATATATATATATAAACATAATTAATTTGTTCCATTTTACGGGCTAAGGAGATATCAGTTTTTGTTAGTTCTTCTTGCTAAAAAGTTGTAGGAAAACATATCTGCATTTGCCATGCAGCTTTCTGAGATTTTTACCACAATAAGAGGCTCATGTATGTGTGTGTATGTACGGTGTGAAAGAAGGACTGTGTGCAGATTTGTGGGTGTGTGTGATTGTTAGACTTATTGTATGTACGTGTGTGAAAGTGTGATTGTGTGCATGTGTGTATGTGTACGTGTGAGAGAGAGAGCGATGTGTGAAAGTGTGATTGTGTGCATGTGTGCATGTGTACGTGTGAGAGAGAGAGAGAGAGAGACTGAGAGGAACTGTGTACATGTGTGTGAGTGTGGGTGTGTGAATGAGAGAGATAAGTGTCTGTGTGTATGTGTATGTTTGAGAGAGAATGTGATTGTGTGCAAGTGTATGTGAGAGAGAGATTGACTTTGGACATGTGTGGGAAAATATTTGTGTATGAATATAAGTATCTATTAGTGAGTGTGTGATTGTATTTGTGTGATGGTGTTTTTTAATGTGTGTATCGCCTGTGTGGCGCCGGGGCTCACATGGGGAGCAAATAATAGTACCACTGCGATCTAAAAGGCATGTCATAAGAGGTGACTGACGTAGGGGCCTAGAAAAGCTACCTAGTAAATAAAAAGCATCGCAGAAATCGGATGTGCTGGCCTACCTGTAAGCGCATAACTGAGAACGTACAATCGCTCTTAGGCTCAGATCACATACAGATCATAGAGAGTGGTTAACAAGTGGTCGATATAAAGCGTTTAAAGAAGAAGAAGAAGACTGTGCTCATGTGTGCGAATGTATAAGAGAGAGAGAGCAAAAAATAGTGAGTGACTGTATATGTGAGAGAGTTTGTGTGGGAATGTGGCATGTGTGAATATGAGCGTATGCAAGTGTGATTGTGACTTACTAATTATGAGAGAATGTTTGTGAGAGCTTGTATGTGTGCGAGTGTGTGAGAGAGGTAGAGAGAGAGAGAGCGAAAGAGAGAGAGAGAAAGGATGGCTATGTGCATGCGTGTGAGACATTAGCAACTTTACGCAATGTGGCGAGTTATAAACGTCACCGAACTAGACATTAGCAACTTTACGCAATGTGGCAAGTTATAAACGTCACAGAACTAGACATTAGCAACTTTACGCAATGTGGCGAGTTATAAACGTCACCGAACTAGACATTAGCAACTTTACGCAATGTGGCGAGTTATAAACGTCACAAAACTAGATATTAGCAACTGGACGCAATGTGGCGAGTTATAGACGTCCCAGAACTAGACATTAGCAACTGGACGCAATGTGGCGAGTTATAAACGTCACAGAACTAGACAGTAGCAACTGGGCGCAATGTGACGAGTTATAGACGTCCCAGAACTAGACATTAGCACCTGGACATAAAGTGGTTTCTTCTCATTCCAGCTACTTTTTCAATGTCTTTGACGGGATCCCAACGTTGACGAGAAATGAGAAGACCAAAGAACATTCGACAAATAACAATAGAAGAAGAAATCATGGATGTCGAAGTCTCATAAGCAAAGCTAAAGTTGACGATCCAGAATAACATTCGGCGGAGAACAACAGTTGCAGAGTTATGTTCGACTGAGAACAAGAAGGTTTGGTTGTAGTAGTAGTGTCATTGAGGTAGATTATAATATCCATTTGGGCGGTGAACTGGTGAACTTTTGAGAAAGTAAACAAATGTAATCTATAAAGATTGCAAAGCAAGTTTTTTTTAACCCATTGTCATAGCCAAGTCAGTGCATTTTTACTTAACTTAGTACATGAAGAGTTAACTGTATTATATATATATACAGGGTGTTCAACTTAAAAGCAGCCTATGAATGGAGCTAATCTGGCATATATGTATGGAAATGAGAAGGTTCAGTTATGACGTAGTATAGGTCAAGGTTGTGTGATGGTGTGTAATTGTAGTGCGGGAAGGGGCGATGAACAAATGTGACGTAGGACGAGCTAGTCAGAACCGATTTCAATAGTAAATAAACACAACGCGATAGGTTATCTGGCAACTTTCGATTTGTCAATGGGGCTGCAATTATCTTGAACACCCTGTATATATATATATATATATATATATATATATATATATATATATATATATATATATATATATTTCCGTAGCCTTTTCAATTGACTTCCCATTTCTAACCCTAGTGTACAAGAGGTAGGAGGGTTAATTTCTATCCTCACGTGTAGAACGTTGCGTGTGAGAATGAACCTATAACTCTAACTGTATTATAACAGAATCTACATTTATGTTGCTTTAGTTAAATATATTGGTAACATTAAAATTTACAGTGGTTTTCAGAGTGTTTTGAGAATGTCTGTTATGAGAACTATGTCCTGCAAATTGCTTCCTACACGTAGAGAGTTGATCTAGTGCTAGATCAGTTCATTTCTGGCAACTATATGATGTGGGTAAAAAATCCACGAACACATCAGTCATTAAAGAAAAAAATCGAATCTTTTGTAACAAAGTACTGCATACAATTTCTCAGAACGTCTTGGACAGAGAGAGAGAGAGAGAGAGGAGAAAACATACAGACATTCAACAAAACCTGAGCGTGTCTCAAAAATAACATCTTGTCTGGGAACCTGAAATATTTTGGTCACATTAAACATCACAAGGGATTATTAAAGCAACAGTGTTGGTGGACAGGATTCCTAAAAAAACTAAGAAGGAGATGACCAAGACGACAGTGACCAAAAAACTACAGTGTTTTATTTCTACAGAAAATATGTTTCTAGCCCACATCTTCCTTAATTATCTTCCTCTGTTTCTTTAGATTTCATTATTTTCCTGTTTACGTTGTTTTCCATTGAAGGTTTTCTACCGATAAAACATGATGATAAAACACGATGATAAAACACGATGATAAAACATGATGATAAAACATGATGAATGCTAGCTGTCTATTTTTAAATGTTAGAGCAGTGATCTGATAATGCTTTTTTTTCATTTGTTTTTCAGATACGATCAAGCACTCACTTTACATCGGTTAGTTCTTGGATAATACGAGATATATCTTCCGATATGAATACAATGTATATCTTTTACTAGCAAGTGAAACCAGCATGTCCCGTAGACTTTTCAGATAATAGATTGTGAAATAACTGTCCCGCACGAGTGGTTACCGGGGACCAAATTTGGGGTGTAAAGAATAGAACCACTGTTACCTGCCACGCATGTCGCAAGAGGAGACTAAGGAGGTTTGGTTGAAATCGGATGCATGTGTCCTAAGCGTGTAGAAGTCTATGCGTTTAGGGGCCTACCAAACCAATGTGCAACGTATACACGTTCTTGACAAAGATCAAACATATCACAAAGAGTGATTAAAATTGAACGTAAAGAACGAACGCGAAGAAGAAAATAATTTCATTTACATCTCTAACTAAACCTTAGTAGGCAGTTGGTAGGTATGCAAGTACCAGTGACGGCTCGTGATCCTTATTGTTGGTGCGGCCAGACATTTTTTTCGGATAAGTCATGCTTTTTGGTGGCTATATTTTAATTTATAAAATAATAAATACACGGTATACGTTATTTTTAGTGGGGCCCGGCCCACATAGCCCTTAATGACGAGCCGCCACTGGCCAGTACCTTTACTAACTTGTGACACGTCGGTTGCATAAGTTGAACACACAACATATTTTTGTCTAAATTAGTAATAAGAACGTTCAATGAGTTACAATATTTTGTTAGTCATATATTTTGATACCATTTTCAAACTACAGGGTGTTCAAGATAATTGCAGCCCCATTGACAATTCGAAATTTGCCAGGTACAAATTGAGTTGTGTTTATTACTATTTAAACCGGTTCTGACTAGCTCGTCCTACGTCACGTTTGTTCATCGCCCCTTCCCGCACTACAATTACACACCGTCACACAACCTTGACCTATACTACGTCATAACTGAATCTTCTCATTTCCATACATATATGCCAGATTAGCTCCATTCACGGGCTGCAATTATCTTGAACACCCTGTAATAGCCCGTTACGTTTTTTGTACTGATAATTTGTCATCATTTGTTCTATATCGTGGTTGTCGCCCGTGTGGTACCGGGACCGGCTAGGGAAGCAAAGAATAGTACCAATTTGATCTACAAGGCGTAGATCAGGTGTAGACAAGGCGTAGATCAGGTGTAGACAAGGCGTAGATCAGGTGTAGACAAGGCGTAGATCAGGTGTAGACAAGGCGTAGATCAGGTGTAGACAAGGCGTAGATCAGGTGTAGACAAGGCGTAGATCAGGTGTAGACAAGGCGTAGATCAGGTGTAGACAAGGCGTAGATCAGGTGTAGACAAGGCGTAGATCAGGTGTAGACAAGGCGTAGATCAGGTGTAGACAAGGCGTAAGAGACGACTGATGTAGGACGTAGGGAAACTATCCTAGTAAATAAAAAGCATCGCAGCAATCTAAAGTACTGGATTACTTGTAGGCGCATAACGGCACAACGAATAATCGCTCTTAGGCTCAGATCACATACAAATCACACAGTGTGGTTTAACAAGTAGCCGATATGGAGCGTTCGAAGAAGAAAAAAAAAAGAACGTGGCTGTTAATTTAATACTATTTACAGTTTACCATTATTAGCAATAATGTAATATTTCAACAAATGTCTTCGGTGGATTCTCAGACTGAGATCGTTGGATAGATAAGTGAACACACACGTGGACATGACAGGAACCTATGATGACCCATGTCCAGAGGAGAAAATTGTGGTGGGTCGGGCATACACTGTGTAAAAACACAGTCGACTGTCACTAGACAAGCACTTGAGCGGAACCTGCAGGGAAAATGGACAAGGACTGAACAGAACTGGATATGGACTGATTTTCTTGTTGAACTGAATGATGTCATTATCTTGGAAAGGCATCTTGAACAAAACTGCAATAGAAGGACAACTGTTGAGCCCCTGTGCTCCTCTCGTAGCGGAGAAGAATAAATAAATAAGTAATATGTCATTAATTATCAAAGTGGTACACTTAACGGGGGCCCTCGCCGGTGCTACAGAGTTTGGAAGCACTGCATTTGAGATCTTCCTGTGTAAGAAAAAGATCGGAGCCTAGATGGTTATTCATCGAAGTGCAATGATGATGGTTCAATACATCTATCAATCTATCTATCACAATTATTGCTTTTGTGATGTATATTAACAGAAGCAATAAATCTATCAATCTATCTATCACAATTATTGCTTTTGTGATGTATATTAACAGAAGCAATAAATCTATCAATCTATCTATCACAATTATTGCTTTTGTGATGTATATTAACAGAAGCAATAAATCTATCAATCTATCTATCACAATTATTGGTTTTGTGATGTATATTAACAGAAGCAATAAATCTATCAATCTATCTATCACAATTATTGCTTTTGTGATGTATATTAACAGAAGCAATAAATCTATCAATCTATCTATCACAATTATTGCTTTTGTGATGTATATTAACAGAAGCAATAAATCTATCAATCTATCTATCACAATTATTGCTTTTGTGATGTATATTAACAGAAGCAATAAATCTATCAATCTATCTATCACAATTATTGCTTTTGTGATGTATATTAACAGAAGCAATAAATCTATCAATCTATCTATCACAATTATTGCTTTTGTGATGTATATTAACAGAAGCAATAAATCTATCAATCTATCTATCACAATTATTGCTTTTGTGATGTATATTAACAGAAGCAATAAATCTATCAATCTATCTATCACAATTATTGCTTTTGTGATGTATATTAACAGAAGCAATAAATCTATCAATCTATCTATCACAATTATTGCTTTTGTGATGTATATTAACAGAAGCAATAAATCTATCAATCTATCTATCACAATTATTGCTTTTGTGATGTATATTAACAGAAGCAATAAATCTATCAATCTATCTATCACAATTATTGCTTTTGTGATGTATATTAACAGAAGCAATAAATCTATCAATCTATCTATCACAATTATTGCTTTTGTGATGTATATTAACAGAAGCAATAAATCTATCAATCTATCTATCACAATTATTGCTTTTGTGATGTATATTAACAGAATCAATAAATCTATCAATCTATCTATCACAATTATTGCTTTTGTGATGTATATTAACAGAAGCAATAAATCTATCAATCTATCTATCACAATTATTGCTTTTGTGATGTATATTAACAGAAGCAATAAATCTATCAATCTATCTATCACAATTATTGCTTTTGTGATGTATATTAACAGAATCAATAAATCTATCAATCTATCTATCACAATTATTGCTTTTGTGATGTATATTAACAGAAGCAATAAATCTATCAATCTATCTATCACAATTATTGCTTTTGTGATGTATATTAACAGAAGCAATAAATCTATCAATCTATCTATCACAATTATTGCTTTTGTGATGTATATTAACAGAAGCAATAAATCTATCAATCTATCTATCACAATTATTGCTTTTGTGATGTATATTAACAGAAGCAATAAATCTATCAATCTATCTATCACAATTATTGCTTTTGTGATGTATATTAACAGAATCAATAAATCTATCAATCTATCTATCACAATTATTGCTTTTGTGATGTATATTAACAAAAGCAATAAATCTATCAATCTATCTATCACAATTATTGCTTTTGTGATGTATATTAACAGAAGCAATAAATCTATCAATCTATCTATCACAATTATTGCTTTTGTGATGTATATTAACAGAAGCAATAAATCTATCAATCTATCTATCACAATTATTGCTTTTGTGATGTATATTAACAGAAGCAATAAATCTATCAATCTATCTATCACAATTATTGCTTTTGTGATGTATATTAACAGAAGCAATAAATCTATCAATCTATCTATCACAATTATTGCTTTTGTGATGTATATTAACAGAAGCAATAAATCTATCTATCTATCTATCACAATTATTGCTTTTGTGATGTATATTAACAGAAGCAATAAATCTATCAATCTATCTATCACAAGTATTGCTTTTGTGATTTATATTAACAGAAGCAATAAATCTATCAATCTATCTATCACAATTATTGCTTTTGTGATGTATATTAACAGAAGCAATAAATCTATCAATCTATCTATCACAATTATTGCTTTTGTGATGTATATTAACAGAAGCAATAAATCTATCAATCTATCTATCACAATTATTGCTTTTGTGATGTATATTAACAGAAGCAATAAATCTATCAATCTATCTATCACAATTATTGCTTTTGTGATGTATATTAACAGAAGCAATAAATCTATCAATCTATCTATCACAATTATTGCTTTTGTGATGTATATTAACAGAATCAATAAATCTATCAATCTATCTATCACAATTATTGCTTTTGTGATGTATATTAACAGAAGCAATAAATCTATCAATCTATCTATCACAATTATTGCTTTTGTGATGTATATTAACAGAAGCAATAAATCTATCAATCTATCTATCACAATTATTGCTTTTGTGATGTATATTAACAGAAGCAATAAACGCGTTTCATGAATAGAACCAAACAAATAAATGAGTTATGGAAACATTAGAAATAAAGAGAGAAGTACTGAAAGTAATAGAACGGGATACAAATCAATATTTAAGCCCCATAAATAGAGAGGCATGGCACTTTTCTGAAAACCATGTTCAAGAGAAGGACTGGGGGTATAAATAGGCAAAAATAAGATGTCGATATATTAGGAGATGAGAGAAATATTATATAAGTGTGAGAGAAATACGAGGTATTCATTTCTCGTATTAGATGGAGAAATATTATATAAGTGTGAGAGAAATACGAGGTATTCATTTCTCATATTAGAAGATGGAGAAACACCAGTTTGACAGAATTTACTACAAGGACAATGGGCGGGACTGGTTCGAGAACATTTTCAGCCGCTCTTCAATAACATACCAATGAACAAGATAGAATGAACTGACAGCCTAGTCTGAAAAGAGACAGTAGATTTTTCATCTAATATGAACAGGGGAACACAATAGGGACCATAGGCGCAATAAAATATATTTACAATGCAGCGTCAGGGTCAATGAGCTGGCACTGACGTCGATTCCTCGTGGTAACCTTGGAAACTGATTGTGGCACTGTAGCCTGACAAAATAAATATGGATCGTAGGGGAGGTATCATAGAGTTTAAAGATGCAGGATTTACTTCATTGCACCGGATTTTACTCATATGGCTCGGTCTCTCTACGCAGAAATGGCATGCCATCTGCTGAGAGTACTACACACATCGCGAACTTCGTAGCTCTGGCAGCAATCCTAAATTCTCTAGACAAAAAATGCACTCGTGAACAGAACGACACGGTCCAGATTCGAACCCACGACCTTCGACTCGCAAGTCAAGTGCTTAACCACTTAACCACAGATAGTATTACATAGTATTGTAGACGCAACTGCGTGTGGTATGAGATTTGTCTCCAACGAGCAGCATCTGAGAATGGGTGCTCCTACACGAGTCTCCTAGCAGACGTATCAAGAACGATAACCGGTACAGAACAGTGCATGTGACTGAGATACTGACTACAACAACTGAACCAAAAACCGCTTTTAGATTTAAATCATACTACCTATTTCTAGACTCAAGTATGCAGGAGAAAGAAGTTTATAGTTAACATTTACTAGGAAAGATTTTCTCATAGACATCATCATCAAGTAGCTTGTCTCTTCCAGAACTTTGCTCTCATGACAGTATTCCTGAAAAACTCTGTTTCTCATAGTACTTCAAAGTAATTTACTTCGCAAACATATTTTTCTCATAATGTTTATTACAGTTGCTCCAACAGTGTGGTTTGTTATCATGTCTCAATGTTGGACTGATGAAAAACAATGTTTTTTATTTCTTCAGGTTAAACTGATGACAGACAAGGTCGTGGAACTGCCGAAGGGAGCTGCTATATCAGTACATAGATGTGTTTAGCAACCCCTTTCAGCGCTCTCATGCCTTTCTCCTCAGAGGTATAATCTACCGAACTTAGCTCCATTTTACAGGTGTTCATCAATGGTATTTAGTATTAAAACTGTGGGATGAAGTGGGACAACGGTAGGTGGAACAAGAGATAAGGAGCAGGAAGTGGTGATAGTTAGTACACACACTGAGGAAATCACCTAACAACATCACGAGACAGGCTCTCCGATGAAAACCCCAGGGTACAAGATGTCTTCTTCTTCTTTGCGTTCGTTCTTTACGACCAATTTTAATCACTCTTTGTGATATATTTGATCTTTGCCAAGAACGTGTATACGTTGCACATTGATTTGTAGGCACTAAACGCATAGACTTCTACACGTTTAGGACATGCACATTCGATTTCATTCAAACCTCCTTAGTCGCCTCTTACGACATGCGTGGCAGGTAACAGTGGTTCTATTCTTTACACCCCAAATTTGCGCCCCGGTAATCACTCGGGCGGGCACTAGAGGTAAGGGAAGACATAGGAACATCTGGAAACGTGAGTTGAAGACGGAAATCTAGAAAATGAGGAGAGATTTGGAAAAGATGGCCTTGGATAGACGGTCTTGGAAGGCCTTTGTTACGGACCTATGCCTCCTAGGGCGAAGGGTGAAGAAGAATATAGTATTAAAGATATCAAAGTAATAAGATTTGAAATGTGGCGTTAATACGACATGTTAAAGAGTGTGTCAGCTGTGATACACAAAGAGAGATTTTATTGTTGTTATTGACTAACTCAAACAAGTACACGTTTTCTCCTATTACTTCTGGTAGGTCATTCCTCAATTTGGAGAACTAACAAGTTCTATTTAGTTTGACCCCTTCTCAGTGACCTGCCCGGCCAGTGTGACCCTGCCAGAAACATACGTTACTGCCGCCTTAGCTGACTCTATCATAGGGGCAAGAAAACCTCTCAACTACTACAAGGTAATGGCTGGATGGGAAGGACGAAAAGATACTTTGCATAGAAAAAGTTCAGTTTCGTGTTAGAAAAATGACCATGTTGGACATTCATCACAAGGAACTCCTTGGTAGACACATATGATGGAAACGCTGACCTTCTTCTTCTTCTTCTTTGAAAGCTCCATATCAACCATTTGTGAGCCACACTGTGTGTAATATGTATGTGATCTGAGCATTAGAGTGATTGGACGTTGTGACAGTTATGAGAGTACAAGTAGGCCAGCACATCCAATTTCTGAGATACTTTTTATTGACTAGGATTCCCTAGCTTCCCTAGACCCGTACATCAGTCGCCTCTTACGATATGCCTTGCAGATCGCAGTGTTGCTATTCTTTGCTCCACTTAGGCCCCGGCAACACACGGGTGACCATACCTTGAAATGAGCATTATCCTACAGTCAATGTCGTAACTATAGATGGTGAAGACGACGATTACTACGATGAAGAAGAAGACTTATCAACCTTATTTGTGAATGATGCTCACAGTCGATGAGTGGATGTCGTATATTGAAGTTTCTAACCCCCAGAGTCTTACGTAGATCTACTTTCCTGGACATGCCGGTGTTTGAAACAAGGAGGGAACAGACAGACTTGAATCAACAGCATTAATTGTCGGGGAGTTGAAGATGGATAAGTGGTATGTTCTTCAGTCTCTTTGCAGCTACCTGCTGGATGAAGGTACTAAAATAGATGTTGAATCGATCGAACGTTTTAAAGAGTTTGGCGTTTCCCGTTGACCAAGTATAACCGGATGTCTGCGGAGCAGAGTAAGGAGTGTGTTAAACCAACGAACCACAAGAACCAACAGTATGCATACACTGTTACACCTGTTAGTGGAGACTGAGCACCTATGGGTCTGCCCGAAGTTTAATTATATAAGTAACCGGTAACCAACTATCAAGAAGAACTGCAAGCACGTGAAGCCAAGTTGAAGGTGGTTGCTAATTTTAGAATGTATTAACTTAGCAACCAACTTTAATTGTGCTTCTTGTGTTAGTCAACAATCAACATACGGGAACAATCAACATATGAGAACAATCAACATACGGGAACAATCAACATATGAGAACAATCAACACGCGGGAACAATCAACATGCGGGAACAATCAACACGCGGGAACAATCAACATACGGGAACAATCAACATACGGGAACAATCAACATATGAGAACAATCAACACGCGGGAACAATCAACATACGGGAACAATCAACATACGGAACAATCAACACGCGGGAACAATCAACATACGGAACAATCAACGTACGGAACAATCAACATACGGGAACAATCAACATGCGGGAACAATCAACACGCGGGAACAATCAACATACGGGAACAATCAACGTACGGGAACAATCAACATATGGGAACAATCAACATATGAGAACAATCAACATACGGGAACAATCAACATGCGGGAACAATCAACATATGGGAACAATCAACATATGGGAACAATCAACATACGGGAACAATCAACATACGGGAACAATCAACATATGGGAACAATCAACATATGGGAACAATCAACGTACGGGAACAATCAACATACGGGAACAATCAACATATGGGAACAATCAATATACGGTAACAATCAACATACGGGAACAATCAACATGCGGGAACAATCAACATACGGGAACAATCAACATACGGGAACAATCAACACACGGGAACAATCAACACGCAGGAACAATCAACATACTGGAACAATCAACATACGGGAACAATCAACATACGGGAACAATCAACATACGGGAACAATCAACATACGGGAACAATCAACATACGGGAACAGATAGAACACATACATATATTATATGTGATTGTTTTATTCTATTTGATACTATTAATTTAAAACGTAAACGTATTCGTACTACTATTCTGTGAACCTTACGGTTAGGAACTCACACCAAGACAGTATAGTAACTCACATCAAGATAGTATAGTAATGTACACCAAGACACTATAGTAATGTACACCAAGACACTATAGTAATGTACACCAAGACACTATAGTAATGTACACCAAGACACTATAGTAATGTACACCAAGATAGTATAGTAATGTACATACAGACAGTATAGTAATGTACATACAGACAGTATAGTAATGTACACACAGACAGTATAGTAATGTACATCAAGATAGTATAGTAATGTACATACAGACAGTATAGTAATGTACATACAGACAGTATAGTAATGTACACACAGACAGTATAGTAATGCACACACAGACAGTATAGTAATGCACACACAGACAGTATAGTAATGCACACACAGACAGCATAGTGACTCACACCAAGATAGTATAGTAATGCACACACAGACAATATAGTAATGCACACACAGACAGTATAGTAATGCACACACAGACAATATAGTAATGCACACACAGACAGTATAGTAATGCACACACAGACAGTATAGTAATGCACACACAGACAGTATAGCAACGCATACTCACACCGAGCAGCCGAGCAGCCTTAAAACAAGAAAATTGAGAGTATATCATTTCTCTGACTAATAATTATTATAGATAAAAAATGTGTCGGAGCAGTTCTGTAATTTAAAATGATGAAACTATAATTATCTCAAAATTTCTTTGGAGGCAATCTATAGAATTACCCAAGAAAACTGCCTGTTGATATTTTTTTTTATTCGAAATATATATATTATTTTGTTTACTCGTTCATCATCATCAGGTGCCGTATTTGCATCGAAAGTTGGCTGCAATGTTTTTCCAATATTCCATGATCCCAGCACAAGTGTGCTTTATTTTCGTGGCGCATTACATTAATTTGTTTTGAAACCGTTTGTGTCGACAGCTACCAGTAAACACTTCATTGTTGCTAGTGTTCGAGATGAACTTTTGATATTTCTGTTTGATTTCAATGAACAACCGTGTTAGCTTAGTGGCATCATTTTAAAATTTAATATTGTGTTGTTTTGGAACTCTGTTTACTAGGGCCGTTGTTGTTTCTGACTCTCAATCCCTGTTTCGGACGATTCAGAATGGCTGGTTGTGGTATGAGTGGAAGTCGTCTATATAGGTTTCCAACCTACAGAGGCTATCGGGGATTTATTGTACTGGTCATGCGGGTGTTCACGGCAACGAGGGAGTGGACATGCTTGTATTGATTGTTGGGAAGTTCATGATGGGTAAAGTGGATGTACTTCGGTCTCTTGTCGAGGGATAAAGTGGATGTATTTCAGTCTCTTGTCGACCTACTTTTCTTCTTCTTCTTCTTTGCGTTCGTTCTCTACGACCAATTTCAATCACTCCTTGTGATATGTTTGAGCTTTGCCAGGAACGTGTATACGTTGCACATTGGTTTGGTAGGTCCCTAAACGCATAAACTTCTATACGCTTGGAACACATGCATCCGATTTCATCCAAACCTCCTTAGTCGCCTCTTACGACATGCGTGGCAGGTAACAGTGGTTCTATTCTTTACACCCCAAATTTGGGCCCCGGCAACCACTCGGTAACCCCGGTACTGTTGAATGAGGACACTCAAATTGACGTTGAATACATCCAGCAATTAAAGGAGTTTAGAATTAAACGTCGTTTGGGTATATCTGGATGCTTGAAGGACTGAGAGAGATTTGTGTGTTTAACCAGTGAACCACAGGAACCATCAGTATGCATACCCATCCACGTATTGTGGTGGATACTGGACAACTATGGGTCTGTCCGGAATGCTGTGATGTCAGTTGAGTAACCAATAACCAATGTTCATTGTTACATCATAACATCCAATGCTATATGTTTTAGAATATATTGATAATTGATGACAATTTAACTTTACTTTACCGCAACCAAAAACCAGCTTATTATGTTAAGATTAAATGTAATATTTGTCGTGAATTTTATTAAGCGCGGCCCGCAACCAGCTGCTTAATTCTGCATCCGACCCTGGGTTTAAAAATGCTGTGCGTGCCTGATGTAAGACTTATTGATCAAACTCTACTATAAAGTAATTCCTGGATCTGAATATGCTGAACTTTGAGTTTCTTCATCGGGCCAGATAGAAACAATTCGAGGACCAGATATGACCCGCTGCCTGTGGGATGCTCACCGCTTCTTCTTTCTACTTCTTCTTCTTTGAACGCTCCATATCGACCACTTGTTAACCACCCTTTGTGATTTGTTTGTGATCTGAGCCTAAGAGCGAATGTACGTTGAGTAAGTTTTGCGCCTTCAAGTAGGGCCAGCACATTCGATTTCTGCGATGCTTTTTATTTACTATGGTAGCTTCCCTAGGCCCCTACCTGTCGCCGGTTACGACATGCCTTGTTGGTCACAGTATTACTATTCTTTGCTCCCATTGCGGAACCCGGCAACACACGGGCGGGGCTCATCACTAACTTACAACCTTTTAGTACTACATTTCTTCGCTCCCCATCACCTCATGTGATGTAATATCCTAATCCCCCTATCCCTCAATTCAGTTGTTGTCATGTTCTAATTAAAACATATCTAGCTTAAACGTTCACAAACAAGACGCGGCTCTACATGATGCTTCTGATCACAAAGATATGTCGACAGCAGAAACAAACTGTCGCCATAAATCCTCCCTATGAAAGATGAGAACGTTCTTGGTAAAAACCAAACATATCACAAAGAGTGATTAAACTCGTTGATAAGAGCGAACGCAACAACAAACAAACGAACAGCAAAGATGAGAAGACTCATGTCCCTTTCTTCAGCAGATAACGCATAATTTACGAATCATTTTGACAGTTCGTTTTCGTGCAAGGTTCAGTAAACATATGACGTAATTTCCAAGTGGTCAGATTTTTAGACCAGTAGATCAGTCTATATTTAGAGCTCTTAGGGGTGCAAGAAAAACAGAAACAGCGTGACGCACATCTTTAACATATAATTATAAGTGAGTTTATAAAGTACAATTCGAAGGTTCCGTAGCCGATTGTCTGATTGATAGGATCATCATTGCACTTCGGTGAGTAACCAAGTGTGCTCTGTTCTCTTTCTTACACAGGAAGATCTCAGCGACAGTGCACGGAATCCGTAGCACCGTGAGGATCCCCTATGTAATTTAGAAGAGGGTGGAAATATGTTAAGATCTCAGCGACAGTGCCCGGAATCCGTAGCACCGCAAGGATCCCCTATGTAATTTAGAAGAGGGTGGAAATATGTTGTAGGAATTTTATTTTAACATTTTTTTCTAATGAATTTTTCCTGGGAAGTGGCTTTCCAGCATATTTTCTCGATTTTGAACTAACAACGGTGCCTTTGCGTGTTCAACTTGAAAACGAGAACTACGTTTTATCGTCCATCTCCGTCGTGACTAGGAACTCGATCTCACTTACAATGAGATCAGGGATCTCTGGAACAATATCCCGATGACTCTACGTTGAAGCGAACCTAGTACCTTCGATATAGACAATACGTGCTGGGAATCCATTGCGCAAGATCGCCAAATGTGGCGCTGTAACAACAAAAGAGGAACCCGAATAGCTGAGAATCATCGTATTGTTGAGTCACAGAGAAAACGAGCAGCGCGAAAAGACAGAGCACACAACACGCACATGTCTAACCTTGATCATGTATGCCCCACCTGTGGTCGGGGATTCTGTTCTAGGATTGGACTCTACAGTCACCTCCGCACACACCAGAGAGGTGCAACAGTACACGTCTGAGATTGTTGTCATCATCGCTTGCGATGGACGGCTATTATATAGTACCTTTAAACGGGAGGCGGGCACCTAACTTCTGCACCATCACTCCGTAATCACTGCAAGGTTTATTTATTATGCATCATTTGTGACACTTTTGGGCAGCTTGAGGGTTAAATGCCTAGTATTATAAATATAATACCACGCCACATACCACAACACCGGTTGTTCTGTGAACTTTCGGAAGGGAAGAATAAACCAAGGCAGACCACTGCTTAGATATTTTTTTCTCCCGATCCAGAAGCACTTGAGCTGTTCAGCTCTTCGGCTCGGTGCCATGGACATCGTAACCTTCGGTTCGGTGCCACGAACACCGTAAATCTGGGGAATCTATGGCTTTTTCTGCCATCCCGCGGAATTGAACCCGCACACACAGAGGGATAGTCACCCGTAGTCCAACGCGCTACGAACACGCTGGGCAGACAGGCCACTGCTTAGATATAAGGATGTCTGCAAGGCCTCAATGAAGAACTTTTCTATCAGTCTCAACAAATGGGGAAGAACAAGCCGATGATCTAGGTATGTGGAAAGCAGCATTACACAAAGATGCAGAATCTTTTAAAAAGACGGATGAACTGAAACGAAAGACCGATAAGTGCAAAATCAGAAATTGTCACAGTAAAACACTTGCTAATTGACCGTCTGTCAAAACGAAAAGGCCATACATATAAATTTTATAAATATATTTGTTTATATTTTTTAATTGAGAATAAATATTTTTCTATTATACATTTTGCTTTTATTTTGTTCAATGTATGTTAAATAGTATTTCTGTGTCTTGCTCTCAACTGTTTATTTTTTAGTTTCGTCAAATAATATTCTTTTTATTATTATCGCTGACATAAGATTATCGCAAAATAAAATAAAATATAAAACTCTAAGTTATATAATTAAATCAAAAATTTGCAATTTCAATGTTGCCTGATTCCTAGAACATACTAACGAGAGCTGAAAAATAACTATAGGTTTTTTGTGCGTAGTAAGTTGAATGGTGGCGTCTGTGGCTTAAGGGATAGTGACTCGGTCTATTAACCCCAACGTTCTGAGTTCGAATAACGCTGCGGACAATTTGGTTGCAAATTATTTCGCGTGGATTTTTACAAAAGGACGATGGCACCACCCGTTCAGAAAGCAATGGCAAACTACAGAACGTAATAATGCCTAGAAAAATCACAAACAGCGTTAAAAAGCTGGGAGTTGATTCGTAAAGTCCTGTAAAGGATATGCAATTGAATTTTTTTTTTTAGTAAGTTGAATGCATGTCAGAAACATGGAGAACGACTAAAATAATAACACATAAATGGCAAACATTCATCAACTGGTGTCTACGCAGAATAGAGGGACTGAGATGGTATGATAATCCTAGGGTCACAAATGAGGAACTTATGAAGAGAAGATGACATATTCTAGTGAACCAAGAAGTTTAAAAAAGATGCTGGCTCTGGGTAGGACACACTTTGCGAAAACCTGAGGGGAATATAACGAGAAGGGTCCTGTCCTGGAAACCGGGACAGCGAAAGAAGTTGAGGCCGAGAAATACATGGAGACGGGATTTGGAGGCAGAGATCAACATGTTAACAATATAAAAAAGATCTGGAGGGAGCTGTAAGATATAGCTAGAGATAGGATGCCTGGGCATAAATTGGTTGAAGGGATATGCCCTAATCCGGGATATCAACATTTGGTAATGACTGATTGTAAGGAGTATTTCTATATGAAAACCAGAAAATCATCTGTAACCACATCCCCATTCTTCTTGGCAAGTATCAGGATTGAGTCTACAACTGCTTATTCATCCAATATGAAATCGATGCAGATTGCAGCTGTGATTCCATGTCTAAATATCGTTCTACTACCTGTAGTCCTACCCTGAATGTAGCAAATTGATCCTTGCACTAGGACCACTCTCTTACTATTAACATGTGGTCCTGCCCTGAATCTAGCAAATTGCTCCTTGCACTACCACCCCCTTACTATTAACATGTAGTCATGCCCTGAATGTAGCAAATTACTCCTTGCACTAGGACCACTCTCTTACTATCAATATGTGATCCTGCCCTGAATGTAGCAAATTACTCCTTGCACTAGGACCACTCTCTTACTATCAATATGTGGTCCTGCCCTGAATGTAGCAAATTGCTCCTTGCACTAGGACCAATCCCTTACTATCTCCCACTATTACTATTTCCACGTGGTCGTGATTTCGATGCAAGCGATCACTTCTTGTGCTAGAATCACGCTTTTTTCAACCTTGGGAAAAACAAAATCAGGAAATAAATACATCTGTTGTCGTATTAGGAGTTAATGAATCAAATACAAGCACCCTATGACATTGCATTTGAAAGAACTAATGTTGAATTGCCACGTCAATTTGCAGGCGTCAACCAGTACAACACTTAGCTCAGCTCTATCGTAATGTGTTTGATATTGCAACAAGTGTTTACCTATGCAGTAAAACAAAATGTATGTGCTTCCGGAAATGAGTGTTACAGAGAGGAGTGCTTTGTTTTCCATGGACAGAGAGGAGAACATATTGATAAATCCAGATAGAACTAAAAATCAAACAAAACTGACTTATATTACAAAAGGAATCAGAAAAGTAATTTATTTTGGACTTATAAAAAGACACAGAAGGGCTGGAGAAATCCATTATGGATGGAAAAATCCTTGCATAAAGTAGATAAGGAAGACCAAGGATAAGATGCATTCAGCATTTAACTGATTATTTCAGTATTACGGCTGCAGATGCGGGCTATCTGGCACATGAGAGATATTTAGAAGGACTAATATTGTTGCAAAGTTCTGTTCAGGAGAACACGCTATTGAATAATGATGATTTTTCTGCAAAGAATGCAGAAAAATGTGTTAGCGAAGAGTAATTCAGGGACGAAGTCTTCATTGCACTTTAACACGCTTTATTGCCCTTTCTCTCTATTTGTAGTTTCTTAATTCTCTGCAATGTCTAAACACACATGACAACAGCATAAATACTTTATGTATCTTTAGGATATATAGAAATTAAACGGAAAGTAAACACACATTCTATATAGATCAACTATATATAACTCTTCTTTCTTTATTCAAATTAATTAAAATGAGCTGTTTTCACGGCCTAGAGGGAAAACATCAACAACAAATAGTATGCACAATTAACAAAAGTAATAATAGAGTTGTAAAGTTGATGAAAAATAGAGTTGCCCAGGATAGAGTGGTATGGAGAAATTACTTGCAGGCCCTATGTAACGTATAACGGTACGAGAGGAATTATTATTATTATTATTAAAGTTGATTAAAGTATATTGTAACATGGAATTAGTTGACATTAACAAGAATGTATACTGAATTAGGGTTTACTACTACTGCTGCTGCTGCTGCTGCTACTACTACTACTTAACTACTACTACTACTACTTAACTACTACTACTACTACTACTACTATTTCTACTAATACTGCTTCTGCTTCTACTACTTCTACTTCTACTGCTACTACTACTACTACTACTTTTACTACTACTACTACTGCTACTACTACTACTACTACTAATATTACTACTGCTATTACTTCTACTACTACTACTACTACTAATATTACTACTGCTACTTCTACTACTACTACTACTACTACTACTACTAATATTACTACTACTACTACTTCTACTACTACTACTACTTCTGCTATTACTTCTACTACTACTACTACTAATATTACTACTGCTACTATTTCTACTACTACTAATATTACTACTGCTGTTACTTCTACTATTACTACTACTAATAATATTACTACTGCTACTACTACTTCTGCTTCTACTACTTCTACTACAACTACTACAACTACATCTTCTTCTACTACTACTGCTACTACTGCTACCAATACTACTGCTGCAACTACTACTACTACTACTGCTACGCTGCTACTACTACTACTACTACTACTGCTACTACTACTACTACTACTACTACTATCACTACTACTACTGCTACTACTACTACTACTACTACTACTGCTACTACTACTACTACTACTACTACTACTGCTACTACTACTACTGCTACTATACTACTGCTACTTCAAATATTTCACTTGCTATCATATGACAGTAGATGGCACAATCTAAAATTACCAACCCTATTGTCTCCTAGGTGGAGGGAGGGCACAGGAGAGCAAAACGTTAGAAGTGTAAACCCTGATAGATAACTCCCACTGCCTTGTAAGTCAGCACGGTTATGCAGGAGGCTAGAGCAGTAAACTGACAACAAATCCGGAGGAAGAGACTATACGACAGTTTATGGCTTACGCATATGTAAGTCCATCTTCTAGCATCCTTGCAAACTCTGCTTAATTCCAAACGTATAGACTTTCTCTTTCCTTTGTCTTTCCATATTATCTGTCTAGGCTAGGCAAGAAAAATAAATGGAGCGAAGATTTCACTTTTTCTCTCAACTGGAACACAACGTGGTAAACGACAGCATTAATCAAATGTGCATACTATTTATAAGAGAAAGTAAAAGATGATCTTGAAGACAAGAGAAACAAGCGTAAACTCAGAAGTTACAATTACACCCATATTTAGGTCATTGAATCGGTCTTTTCCCAAAAAGGGTCAAACGGCGAATGATTGACTACATTGCAACGGCTTTCTCCATATAACTCTATCCCTGTCGGTAGAGATGGCATGGCTTTAGTTCCGGCAACAATCCTAGCGATTCCATACAAGAATTACAGGTGTGTCTCGGTCCGAATTCGAACCCATTGAGACCTTCAGTACGACAGGCTAACGACTTAACCACTACGCCATTGAGACCTTCAGTACGACAGGCTAACGACTTAACCACTACGCCATTGAGACCTTCAGTACGACAGGCTAACGACTTAACCACTACGCCATTGAGACCTTCAGTACGACAGGCTAACGACTTAACCACTACGCCATTGAGACCTTCAGTACGACAGGCTAACGACTTAACCACTACGCCATTGAGACCTTCAGTACGACAGGCTAACGACTTAACCACTACGCCATTGAGACCTTCAGTACGACAGGCTAACGACTTAACCACTACGCCATTGAGACCTTCAGTACGACAGGCTAACGACTTAACCACTACGCCATTGAGACCTTCAGTACGACAGGCTAACGACTTAACCACTACGCCATTGAGACCTTCAGTACGACAGGCTAACGACTTAACCACTACGCCATTGAGACCTTCAGTACGACAGGCTAACGACTTAACCACTACGCCATTGAGACCTTCAGTACGACAGGCTAACGACTTAACCACTACGCCATTGAGACCTTCAGTACGACAGGCTAACGACTTAACCACTACGCCATTGAGACCTTCAGTACGACAGCCTAACGACTTAACCACTACGCCATTGAGACCCCCTTTTTCAGAAAACAACTCGCTATGAAGAATGTCCTTGAGAATTCAATCATTGGTCATGCACAAGATGTGACGAAGTCACCTGTGTCGTTTGTTTCTTGAGGATAGTTATTGGTTATTGGTTATTGGTTACTAAACTGACGTCATTGCACTCCGGGCAGACCCATAGGTGCTCAGTCTTCCCCAACAGATATCGAAGAGTATGCATACTGATGGTTCCTGTGGCTCGCTGATTAAACACACCTCTCACTCTGCCTCTCAGGCATCCAGTTCGACTTGAACAACGGGTAACTCCAAACTGCTTAAATCGCTTGATCGATTCAACATCGATTTTAGTGTCCTCATCCAACAGAGAGTCGCGAAGAGACCGAAGATTATCCCCTTATCCATCTTCAACTCCCCAACAATCGATGCTGTTGATGCAAGCCTGGCCGCTTCTCATTACCGTAAACACCCGCATGCCCAGGACAGTATATCCACGTAAGCCGCTGGAGGTTAGAAACTTCTATAGACGACATCCCCAGTAAATGAAGTCCCAGATAGTACATAGTAGGAATCTGTGTCCTTCAAGCATTCGTTTGTTTGTTGCACAGACATTCTTAGGATGTACACTACAACTACCTCTCCTACTTGTGTGGAAGCACTCAACAATACTAAGTGTTGATGGCACTTAAATAGGCTAACCAAGTGTTGCCTGGGTTCGTAAGGAGGACAAAGAATATTAACACTGCGATCTACAAGACATGTCATAAGAGGCGACTGATATCTTCTTCTTTTGTCGTCACACTGCTACCGGGTTGTTGCCCAGTGTCGTGGTTTTCTGTTTTGTCTTGTGCTGTTCTGGTGGCTTGTGTGATTGTTATTTTTGCTCTTTCACAGGATTCTGCTACGCCATCTAACAATCTTTTCCGTGGTCTTCCTCTTGCCTTCTTTCCCGATGTTCTGTTGTAGAAGACTATGTATACTGTAGAGTTTGGATGCATTCTTATTAAGTGGCCAAACCACTTCATTCTTTGTTTCTCAATGTAATTCAAGCAAGGTTCTGTGCCACCTTTCCTTCTTATGCTGATGGTATAATGACAGTAAATAATATAATGACAGCAAATGGTATAATGACAGTAATTAATATAATGACAGTAAATGATATAATGACAGTAAATACTATAATGACAGTAAATGATATAATAACAGTAAATAATATAATGACAGCAAATGGTATAATGACAGTAAATACTATAATGACAGCAAATAATATAATAACAGTAAATAATATAATGACAGTAAATAATATAATGACAGTAAATGGTATAATGACAGTAAATACTATAATGACAGCAAATGATATAATAACAGTAAATACTATAATGACAGCAAATGATATAATAACAGTAAATAATATAATGACAGTAAATAATATAATGACAGCAAATGGTATAATGACAGTAAATAATATAATGACAGTAAATAATATAATGACAGTAAATAATATAATGACAGTAAATAATATAATGACAGTAAATGTAACTTTGAAAATGATATAATCGACTGTGTGTTGCCAGGCCTCACAGAGGGAGCAAATAATAGTAACACTGCGTCTTACAAGGCATCTCGTAAGAGGCGACTGATGTAGGCGCCTAGGGAAGTTACCATACTAAATAAAAAAAAGGATGTGCTCAGAAATCGGATGTGCTGGCCTACTTATAGGCGCATAACTGACACAACGTACAATCGCTCTTAGACTCAGATTGCATACAAATCACAAAGAGTGGTGTAACAAGCGAACGATGTGGAGCGTTCAAAGAAGAAGGAGAATAGGATAACCAAAAAAAATGCTGTTGTTATATCAATATAAAAAAAATGCTGTTGTTATATCAATATAAAAAAAATGCTGTTGTTATATCAATATAAAAAAATGCTGTTGTTATATCAATATAAAAAAATGCTGTTGTTATATCAATATAAAAAAAATGCTGTTGTTATATCAATATAAAAAAATGCTGTTGTTATATCAATATAAAAAAATGCTGTTGTTATATCAATATAAAAAAATGCTGTTGTTATATCAATATAAAAAAATTACACAATAACAAGAGATTGATTCCACATTTTTTCTGGCAGCTATCACAATGAAATATCATATCTGTAATATGATTATTCTATATGAAATATCATATAGACAGTTCGTATAAAAACCGTACCACCACTCAGGATAAACCTGGTGTCCAAGGACCTAATGTTTGCGCTGAACAATTCTGACAAATATTGTCCCACAGTGCATAGAATTAATATTCCCATGTAGATGTTACAGTCACTCCGGTTGTACTTGTTCTTGTATGTGTTATTATGTTTGAGTCTTTGAAATCTCATGGGACCTATTACTCGTTCCAGCTTAATATTATTAGGAAGTGCATTTGTTGGGCAGGTCTATCTATTTCACGCCTAATGGCCTCAAATGAAGTTCTATTCTTGTTTGGAACCTTGGTTACTGGTTACTGAACTGACGTCACAGCACTCCGGGCAGACCCATATATGCTCAGTCTCCTCCACCAGACATTGAAGGGTATGCATACTGATAGTTCTTGTGGTTCGCTGGTAAACCAAACTCTTTCTCTCTGTCCCTCAAGTATCCAGCTCTACTTGCGTAACGCGTAATTCACAACTACACAGAATACTAAAAATAAACTGGCAGGACACAGATCCAGATAGCGAAGTTCTCACAAGAGCAAAGATCCTAAGCGTCAACACCCTGTTGCAGAAGGCCCAAGTGAGATGGGCCGGTTACGCTGCTCGAATGCCTGATAAACGCATCACAAAACAGTTGATGCATGGCGAACTTGAAGGGGGCAGACGTTCTGCTAGTGGACAGAAAAAACGCTTTAAAGAAACTCTTAAAATGTCTCCGAAATGCTTCGATATAGACACCACGTGATGGGAATCCCTTGTGCAAGATCGCCAAATGTGGCGCTGTAACAACAAAAGAGGAACCCGCATAGCTGAGAATCATCGTGTCGTTGAGATACAGAGAAAACGAGCTACGCGAAAAGACAGAACACACAACACGCACATGTCTAACCTTGATTATGTATGCCCCACCTGTGGTCGGGGATTGTGTTCTAGGATTGGACTCTACAGTCACCTCCGCACACACCAGAGAGTTGCAGCAGCACACGTCTGAGATTGTTGTCATCATCGCTTGCAATAGACAGCTATTGTTAATATACAACTACTTAAATCGCTAGATTGATTCAATGTCAATTTGAGTGTCCACATCCAACAGTAGGCGACCAAGAGAGAGAAGAACATCCCCCTTATCTATTCGAAACTCCCGAACAGTCGATGCTTTCGATGCTAGCCTTTCTGCTCTCTCGTTGCTGCAAACACTCACATGCCCAGGGCAGTAGATCTACTTAAGTCTCTGGATACTGGAAACCTCTATAGAAGACATCCACTCAAACCGCAATCTGTGGCTCTGGATCTTCCGAAGCATAAACCGAGAGCCTTACGTAGAGCAAGAATACCGATGACACAGTTATCCTCTGCCACAGTAGCTTCTTCTTCTTCTTCTTTCTCGAATCCTGTTTGCCTCACAGCGTCAGGTCAGGAAGAGATTTCTAAAACGAGCCCTAGTACAGTATGCGCTTTGTAAATAGTCTCTTTCGTCGCCTCTGTTATCTCTGAGGTCCATCTTTTGCGTGACCTGCCATTTTCTTTGTACCCATTGTCTCGGAGCAGCATTGCTCTTTGAGGTGCCCTGTCTGTTGTAATCTGCTTATGTGGCCGAACCATTTAATTTGTTGTTTCTTGATGAAGTCTAGTACTGATGTTGTACCCACTTTTTCCTGATGTCTTCATTTCACAACCGGTCTCTTCTTGTTACACCCAGCATTCTGCGTGTAGCAGTACAACCACAGTAGCAGCTGTGTCCAAGTGGTTGAGAATTTCAAAGTCACCACTTCGTTGAGACCTTCATCTGACAGTGCAGTCTCACTTAAGTAAAGTCCTAACTAGTTGTTCTATCGCTCTATCCAGTTACTTCTACATAACTCTTTCATGTATGCATTTTGTGGATGAATATCGTCTTGTCCGCCACCTTAACGACACAGCCACGCCCGTGTTTTTCCGGGGTCCATAATAGTAACACAACGACCTACCAGGCATGTCGTAAGAGGCGACTGAGGTAGGAGCCTTGGGAAGCTACCCTAGTAAATATAAAGCGACGCAGAAATCGGATGTGTTGGCCTACGTGTAGGCGCATAACTTGCACAACGCACAATCGCTCTTATGCTCAGATCACATACAAATCACAAAGAGTGGTTTAACAAGTGGTCGATATGAAGCGTTGGAAGAAGAAGAAGGTACAGTAGAAGTACACGTTTTTAAAGCTATGGCAATAACACACGTCCAAATCTAGTTACTAGCAGTACACTGAATGCGTCAGAGGTCACAAAACACGGATGTGTAGCTATGAAACAAAGGAATAGTAGTTTCCACTACGGTGAACACTATGCATGAAAGCAATGACAACCTTCACATACGGTGAACACTATGCATGAAAACAATGATAACCTTCACATACGGTGAACACTATGCATGAAAGCAATTATAACCTTCACTGATATATATTTTAAATGTGCACATTTTTTCACATTTGTGTCAACTGACTTTTTTATCGGGTCATACACACTTCGGTCATTTTCTTTACTGCCAACTTTATCCGGGATCTCTGTGGAGTAAAGGTTAGCTGATCGCCTTTCGTTACAAAGGTACTCGGTTCGATCACTCAATAAGCCCTCGAATATTTTTCCAGAGGGCCCTGATCTCAGTGTAGGTGAGATCGAGTTCCTGGCCCTATCGGAGATGGACGATAAACTGTAGGTCTTTAGGTGGAGCACGTAAAAGAGCCATTGGTAGTTCAAAATCGAAAAGAGCAGGCTGGAAAGCTGCTGCTTTGAAAAAAATTTGTAGTGACTGCATTTTAATTTTTTTTATGAATTCAATTTATCAAGAGCTAGAGAGATATCAGTGAGAGCCGCGGTAGCGTAGTTGTTAGTGAACTCGCTTCTCAAGGCTGTTGGTCTGGGTTCAGCTCCCGCAGTGAGAACTTTCCGTCGTGGAACTTTTCCCGACCGCGACGGTCTCAGGTCGACCCAGCCTCAACTGGGTACCAGACATGCTCTGGGAAAGTAAAGGCGGCCGGCGTGATGCTGATCACATCACCCATCGTGTGCCGATGGTCAATGAAAATACAGGCCTAACACTGTATTGACCTATATACCACGAGGTATGAAAGGTTTCCTTTAGAGAGATATCAGTTTCACAGACATATCCTACTCTAGACGGAGACTACATATGTTTTGTACCTTCCTCTCTACAGCCAATTATTGAAGTGGAATTGGTACTTGATCTGACCCAGCACGAACATGACGTTCTCGTTCGTTTATTGATATGACCATCATTTTTGCACTTCGGTAAGTTAGCATATGTTCTCCAATCTCTTTCTTTCACATGAAGATCTTAGCGGTAGTGCACGAGCTCCGTAGCATCGTTGATCGCCCGATGTAATTTAGAATATTGTGAAGATACTTTGTAGGGATTTTATTTTGAAACTTTTCTAATGAATTTCTCCAGGGCCACGGCTTTCCAGCAAGCATTTCTCCATTTTGAACTTCCAGGGCCACGGCTTTCCAGCAATCATTTCTCCATTTTGAACTTCCAAGGGTTCTTTTACGTGCTCAAGTTGAACACAGGACGTACGTTTTATTGTCCGTCTCCGATAGCGCTAGGAACTCGATGTCACCTACACTGAGATCAGGGATCTCTGGGAAAATATTCCGATGGCTCCAAGAGGAAGCGAACCGAGTACCTTTAGACCGAGAGGCGAGCACCTTACCTCTACAGCACAGACATTTCTAAACTCAGGGATTACTGAATAGAAAAATATAAACTTACATTACGACAGATAATGCAATAAAAATAGGAAATTACAATACAATTCGTTTTGGGAACAATTTGTGACGATATTAGTCTATGCGGTCCCGTCCTAGAAAATCAATAACTACAATCGATTTGAGAGAAACATTTGGCTGTTTCTGTGCATTCAGAATGCACTTGATTATTTTCCATGAGGGAAAATGTCCCCACTCATGTTCGTTTCTGTTATAGAATTTATATGCTCTTCTTCTTCCAACGGTACATATCGACCACTGTTAAACCACTCTTTGTGGTTTGTACGTGATCTAGGCCTAAGAGCCATTAATATTGTGTCAGTTATGCGCCTACATGTAGGCCAGCAAATCTGATTTCTGCGACGCTTTTTATTTACTAGGGTTGCTTCCTAGGCCCCTACATCAGTCGCCTTTACGACATGCTTTGTAGGTCGCAGTGTTACTATTCTTTGCTCCCCTTGTGAGCCTCGGTAACACACAGGAGAAATGTTAAATCTAAATGAGAAGATCAGATAGAAACAGATAGACATGTATTCACATAGATAGACAGAAATTTGTAGAGACAGGCACATAGAGAGACATATAAAAGTAGTAACATACATATATTTAGATAAACATATGTCTAGTGGTAGCATGTCCCTTGCGGTACCTCACCTTCATCACAGCCCTCTTGAAAAAGCTCTCTGTCACTAGTAAGTTATCCTGCCTTCTCTTGTTTCTTTAATGTCCTGCTGCCACCGTCGTCTCGGTCGTCCCCTGCCTTGCACCACAGGAACCACGCCTTCCATTACCGTTCTTTCAAAACCGATGTGACGTCTAATGGGGCCAAAATATTTTATTATCCGTGACATGATGTCACTCATGAGCCAATGTTCCTCGATACGCAGGTCCAGTAAAATGCCTTTGCTCCCTTCTCCTCTCCGTCCAGGATGCATATGTAGAGATAAGTAAATATAGAAATACAACATTTATTGTGTTGTATTTCTCTCGTGCCGTTATACATTACATAGGGCCTGCAAGCAATTTCTCCATACCTCTTTAACATGAACAAAACGTTCAATCTCTTCTATGCGCCTCTCTCAGTAAACTTCGTTTCGTGGTTGCCATATACCGTTCTTTCTTGAACAATTTGATTTCCACTTCAATGCCTGTTTTGTGATTCATTGATCATTTCTCCTCAGAGCAGTGGCGGCTCGTGATCGTTTTTGTTGGTGGGGCCAGGCACCAATTTTTGGGGAAATCATGGCTTTGGATTAGGTTATATTTTAATTTATTAAATAATAAATACACGTTACATATTATTTTTGGTGGGGGCCCGGCTCAGAATATGCCCAACATATACCCATTTTCTCTTTCTTATACAAGTTGCTTCTAGTGGTTGACCACACATTTCTCTGATTTCATTACTTCTCCTGAATTCTTCTCATTTTCTATGTATTATTTGTCGCTGACAAATATTTTCAAATGCATTCAACTTACTTTCTAT